>CM038143.1:162732056-165132056 GCA_021437245.1 Aegilops speltoides | reverse complement strand
GTTTCAGGGGTCATCGGTATTATACCGGGACCACCGGAAGGGTCCCGGGGTCCACCAGGTGGGGCCACCTATCTCGGAGGGCCCCATGGGCTGAAGGGGCATGGGAACCAGCCCCTGATGGGCTGGTGCGCCCCCCCTTGGGCCTCCCATGCGCCTAGGGTAAGAAACCCTAAGGGGTGGGGGCGCCTCCACTTGGCTTGGAGGCTAAGCCACCCCTAGGGCAGCCGCCCCCTCCCTAGATGGGATCTACAAGGGGCCGGCGCCCCCCTAGGCCCCTATATATAGTGGAGGGGAGGGAGGGCAGCCGCACCTGAGTCCCTAGCGCCTCCCTCCCTCCCGTGACACCTCTTCCTCCCCGCTTGCGCTTGGCGAAGCCCTGCCGGGATCCCGCTACTTCCACCACCATGCCGTCATGCTGCTGGATCTCCATCAACCTCTCCTCCCCTTGCTGGATCAAGAAGGAGGAGATGTCTCTCCCAACCGTATGTGTGTTGAACGCGGAGGTGTCGTCCATTTGGCAATAGGATCATCGGTGATTTGGATCACGACGAGTACGACTCCATCAACCGCGTTCACTTGAATGCTTCCGCTTAGCGTTCTACAAGGGTATGCAGATGCACTCCCCTTTCCCCTCGTTGCTAGATTACTCCATAGATTGATCTTGGTGATGCGTAGAAAATTTTAAATTTCTACTACGATCCCCAACAGTGGCATCATGAGCTAGGTCTATGCGTAGTTTCTATGCACGAGTAGAACACAAAGCAGTCGTGGGTGTCGATATTTGTCAATTTACTTGCCGTTACTAGTATTATCTTGATTCAGCGGCATCGTGGGATGAAGCGACCCGGACCGACCTTACACGTACGCTTACATGAGACAGGTTCCACCGACTGACATGCACTTGTTGCATAAGGTGGCTAGCGGGTGCCTGTCTCTCCCACTTTAGTCGGATCGGATTCGATGAAAAGGGTCCTTATGAAGGGTAAATAGCAAATGACATATCACGTTGTGGTTTTTGTGTAGGTAAGAAACGTTCTTGCTAGAAACCCGTAGCAGCCACGTAAAACATGCAAACAACAATTAGAGGACGTCTAACTTGTTTTTGCATGGTATGCTATGTGATGTGATATGGTCAAATGAATGTGATGAATGATATGTGATGTATGAGATTGATCATGTTCTTGTAATAGGAATCATGACTTGCATGTCGATGAGTAAGACAACCGGCAGGAGCCATAGGAGTTGTCTTAATTTATTGTAAGACCTGCGTGTCAATGAACAACGCCATGTAATTACTTTACTTTATTGCTAAACCGTTAGCCATAGTAGTAGAAGTAATAGTTGGCGAGACAACTTCATGGAGACACGATGATGGAGATCATGGTGTCATGCCGGTAATGATGATGATCATGGAGCCCTGAAAATGGAGATCAAAAGGAGCAAAATGATATTGGCCATATCACGTCTCTTTTTGATTGCATGTGATGTTTATCATGTTTATGCATCTTATTTGCTTAGAACGATGGTAGTAAATAAGATGATCCCTCATTAGAATTTCAAGAAAGTGTTCCCCCTAACTGTGCACCGTTGTGAAAGTTCGTTGTTTCGAAGAACCACGTGATGATCGGGTGTGATAGATTCTAACGTTCACATACAACGGGTGTAAGCCAGATTTACACACGCGAAACACTTAGGTTGACTTGACGAGCCTAGCATGTACAGACATGGCCTCGGAACACAAGAGACCGAAAGGTCGAGCATGAGTCGTATGGTAGATATGATCAACATGAAGATGTTCACCGATGATGACTAGTCCGTCTCACGTGATGATCGGACACGGCCTAGTTGACTCGGATCATGTAATCACTTAGATGACTAGAGGGATGTCTATCTAAGTGGGAGTTCATAAGATGAACTCAATTATCCTGAACATAGTCAAAAGGTTTTTGCAAATTATGTCATAGCTCGCGCTTTAGTTCTACTATTTTAGATATGTTCCTAGAGAAAATTTAGTTGAGAGTTGATAGTAGCAATTATGCGGACTAGGTCCGTAAACTAAGGATTGTCCTCATTGCTTCGTAGAAGGCTTATGTCCTTAATGCACCGCTCGGTGTGCTGAACCTCGAACGTCGTCTGTGGATGTTCTGAACATCTGACATACACGTCTTGATAACTACGTGATAGTTCAGTAATGTTAAACGGTTTTTAGTTGAGGCACCGAAGACGATTTCGAAATGTCGCGGAACATATGAGATGTTTCGAGGGATGAAATTGGGATTTCAGGCTCGTGCCCACGTCAAAAGGTATAAGACCTCCAACGAGTTTCTTAGCCTGCAAACTAAGGGAGAAAAGCTCAATCGTTGAGATTGTGCTCAGATTGTCTGAGTACAACAATCACTTGAATTGACTGGGAGTTAATCTTCCAGATGAGATAGTGATGTTTCTCCAAAGTCATTGCCACCAAGCTGCTAGAGCTTTGTGATGAACTATAACATATCAGGGATAGATATGATGATCCTTGAGCTATTCGCGATGTTTGACACCGCGAAAGTAGAAGTCAAGTAGGAGCATCAATTGTTGATGGTTAGTAAAACCATTAGTTTCAAGAAGGGCAAGGGCAAGAAGGGATACTTCATGAAACGGCAAATCAGTTGCTGCTCTAGTGAAGAAACCCAAGGTTGAATCCAAACCGAGACTAAGTGCTTCTGTAATGAGAGGAACAGTCACTGAAGCAGGACTACCCTAGATACTTGGTAGATGAGTAGGCTGGCAAGGTCGATAGAAGTATATTGGATATACATTGTATTAAATGTGTACTTTACTAGTACTCCTAGTAGCACCAGGGTATTAAGATACCAGCTCAATTACTAAGTGTTATTAACTCGAAATAAAAGAGCTACGGAATAAACGGAGACTAGCTAAAGGTGAGATGACGATGTGTGTTGGAAGTGTTTCCAAGGTTGATGTGATCAAGCATCGCATGCTCCCTCTACCATCAAGATTAGTGTTAAACCTAAATAATTGTTATTTGGTGTTTGCGTTGAGCATAAACATGATTGGATTATGTTTATCGCAATACGGTTATTCATTTAAGGAGTATAATGGTTACTCTGTTTATTTGAATAATACCTTCAACGGTCTTGCACCTAAAATGAATGGTTTATTGAATCTCGATCGTAGTGATACACATGTACGTACCAAAACATATAAGATAGTAATGATAGTACCACATACTTGTGGCATGCCACTTAAGTCATATTGGTATAAAACGCATGAAGAAGCTCCATATTGATGGATCTTTGGACTCATTCGTTTTTGAAAAGATTGAGACATGTGAACCATGTCTATTGGTATATACGCATGAAGAAACTCCATGCAGATGGACCGTTTGGACTCACTTGATTTTGAATCACTTGAGACATGCAAATCATACCACATGGGCAAGATGACTGAAAAGCCTCGTTTTCAGTAAAATGGAACAAGAAAGCAACTTGTTGGAAGTAATACATTTGATGTGTGCAGTCCAATGAGTGCTGAGGCACGCAGTGGATATCGTTATGTTCTTACTTCACAGATGATTTGAGTAGATACTGGGTATATTTACTTGATGAAATACAAATCTGAATTGTTGAATGGTTCAAGTAATTTCAGAGTGAAGTTGGAGATCGTCGTGACAGGAGGATAAAAATGTCTATGATATAATCATAGAGATGAGTATCTGAGTTACGAGTTTGGCATACAATTAAGACACTGTGGAAATTATTTCACAACCAATACCGCCTGGAACACCATAGTGTGATGGTGTGTCCGAACATCATAACTGCACCCTATTGGATATGGTGCATACCATGATGTCTCTTATCGAAGTACCGCTATCGTTTATGGGTTAGGCATTAGAGACAACCACATTCACTTTAAATAGGGCACCACGTAATTCCGTTGAGATGACACCGTATGAACTATGGTTTAGAGAAACCTAAGTTGTCATTTCTTAAATGTTTGGGGCTGCGACGCTTATGTGAAAAGTTTTAGCCTAATAAGCTCGAACCCAAAGCGGATAAATGCATCTTCATAGGACACCCAAAAACAGCTGGGTATACCTCCTGTCTCAGTTCCAGAAGCAAAAGGGATTGTTTCTAGAATTGGGTCCTTTCTCGAGAAAAGTTTCTCTTGAAAGAATTGAGTGGGAGGATGGTGGAGACTTGATGATGTTATTGAACCATCACTTCAACTAGTATGTAGCAGGGCACAGGAAGTTGTTCCTATGGCGCCCACACCAATTGAAGTGGAAGCTAATGATAGTGATCATGAAACTTCAGATCAAGTCACTATCAAACCTCATAGGTCGACAAGTATGCATACTACTTCAGAGTGGTACTTAATCCTGTCTTGGAGGTCATGTTGCTAGTCAACAATGAACCTACGAGCTATGGAGAAGCAATGGTGGGCCCGGATTCCGATGAATGACTCGAGGCCATAAAATCCGAGAGAGGATCCATGTATAAAACAAAGTGTAGACTTTGGAAGAACTACTTGATGGTCGCAAGGCTATTGGGTATAGATGGATTTTAAAAGGAAGACGGACAATGATGGTAAGTATCACCATTAAGAAAGCTCGACTTTTCGTTAAGATGTTTTCCGACAAGTTGAAGGAGTTGACTACGGTGAGGCTTTCTCACTCGTAGCGATGCTAAGTGTCTGTTGGAATTGGATTAGCAGTTACTGCATTATTTATGAAATCTTGCAGATAGGATGTCAAAACATTGTTTCCTCGATAATTTTCTTGAGGAAAGGTTGTATGTGATACAACCAGAAGGTCTTGTCAATCCTGAAAGATGCTAACAAGTATGCAAAGCTCCAGCAACCCTTCTAAGGACTGGAGTAAGCATCTCGGAGTTGGAGTGTACGCTTTGATGAGATGATCAAAGATTTTGGGTTTGTACAAAGTTTATGAGAAACTTGTATTTCCAAAGAAGTGAGTGGGAGCACTATAGCATTTCTGATGAGTATATGTTGTTGACATATTGTTGATCGGAAATGATGTAGAATTTCTGGAAAGCATATAGGGTTATTTGAAAGTGTTTTTCAATAGAAAACCTGGATTAAGCTGCTTGAACATTGAGCATTAAGATCTATAAGGATAGATCAAAAACGCTTAATGGTACTTTCAAATGAGCACATACCTTGACATGATCTTGAAGGTGTTCAAGATGGATCAGTCAAATAAGGAGTTCTTGCCTGAGTTGTAAGGTATGAAGTTAAGACTTAAAGCTCGACCACGGCGTAAGAAAGAGAAAGGATTTAATGTTGTCCCTATGCCTTAGCCATAGGCTCTATACAGTATGTCATGCTTTGTACTGCACCTGATATGTGCCTTGCCACGTGTCTGGCAAGGGGGTACAAGAGTGATCCAGTAATGGATCATTGGACAGCGGTCAAAAATTGTCCTTGGAGTAATAAGGACATGTTTCTCGATTATGGAGGTCATAAAGAGTTCGGCGTAAAGGCTTACGTCGATGCAAGCTTTAACACCTATCCGAATGACTCTGAGTAGCAAACCGGATACATATAGTGGAGCAACCATTTGGAATAGCTCCAAGTGGAGCGTGGAAGCAACATTTACAATATGACCTAGAGATTTCCAAAGTACATACGGATCTGAATGTTGCAGACCCGTTGACTAAAACCTCTCTCACAAGCAAAACATGATCAAACCCCAGAACTCATTGAGTCTTAACCACATGATGATGTGATCTAGTTTATTGACACTAGTAAACTCTTTTGATGTTGGTCACATGGCGATGTGACCTGTGAGTGTTAATCACATGGCGATGTGAACTAGATTATTTACTCTAGTGCAAGTGGGAGACTGTTGGAAATATGATCTAGAGGCAATAATAAATTAGTTATTATTATTATATTTCCTTGTTCATGATAATCGTTTATTATCCATGCTATAATTGTATTGATAGGAAACTCAGATACATGTGTGGGTACATAGACAACACCATGTCCCTAGTAAGCCTCTAGTTGACTAGCTCGTTGATCAATAGATGGTTACGGTTTCCGGACCATGGACATTGGATGTCGTTGATAACGGGATCACATCATTAGGAGAATGATGTGATGGACAAGGCCCAATCCTAAGCCTAGCACAAAGATCGTGTAGTTCGTATGCTAAAGCTTTTCTAATGTCAAGTATCATTTCCTTAGACCATGAGATCGTGCAACTCCCGGATACCGTAGGAATGCTTTGGGTGTACCAAACGTCACAACGTAACTGGGTGGCTATAAAGGTGCACTACGGGTATCTCCGAAAGTGTCTGTTGGGTTGGCATGAATCAAGACTAGGATTTGTCACTCCGTGTGACGGAGAGGTATCTCTGGGCCCACTCGGTTGGACATCATCATAATGTGCACAATGTGACCAAGGAGTTGATCACGGGATGATGTGTTACGGAACGAGTAAAGAGACTTGCCAGTAACGAGATTTAACAAGGTATCGGGATATCGACGATCGAATCTCGGGCAAGTACTATACCGGTAGACAAAGGGAATTGAATACGGGATTGATTGAATCCTCGACATCGTGGTTCATATGATGAGATCATCGTGGAACATGTGGGAGCCAACATGGGTATCCAGATCCCGCTGTTGGTTATTGGCCGGAGAGTTGTCTCGGTCATGTCTGCATGGTTCCCAAACCCATAGGGTCTACACACTTAAGGTTTGGTGACGCTAGGGTTGTAGAGATATTTGTATGTGGTAACCCGAAAGTTGTTCGGAGTCCTGGATGAGATCCCGGATGTCACGAGGAGTTCCCGAATAGTCCGGAGGTAAAGATTTATATATAGGAAGTCCAGTTTCGGCCACCGGGAAAGTTTCGGGGGTCATATGTATTGTACCGGGACCACCGGAAGGGTCCTGGGGTCCACCGGGTGGGGCCACCTATCCCGGAGGGCCCCATGGGCTGAAGGGGAGTGGGAACCAGCCCCTGGTGGGCTGGTGCGCCCCCCTTGGGCCTCCCATGCGCCTAGGGTTAGAAACCCTAAGGGGTGGGGGCGCCTCCACTTGGCTTGGAGGCCAAGCCACCCCTAGGGCAGCCGCCCCCTCCCTAGATGGGATCTACAAGGGGCCGGCGCCCCCTATGCCCCTATATATAGTGGTGGGGAGGGAGGGCAGCCGCACCTGAGTCCCTGGTGCCTTCCTCCCTCCCGTGACACCTCTTCCTCCCCGCTTGCGCTTGGCGAAGCCCTGCCGGGATCCCGCTACTTCCACCGCCATGCCCTCATGCTGCTGGATCTCCATCAACCTCTCCTCCCCTTGCTGGATCAAGAACGAGGAGATGTCTCTCCCAACCGTATGTGTGTAGAGCACGGAGGTGCCGTCCGTTCGGCGCTAGGATCATCGGTGATTTGGACCATGACGAGTACGACTCCATCAATCCCGTTCACTTGAACGCTTCCGCTTAGCGATCTACAAGGGTATGTAGATGCACTCCCCTTCCCCTCGTTGCTAGATTACTCCATAGATTGATCTTGGTCATGCGTAGAAAATTGTAAATTTCTGCTACGATCCCCAACACAGAAGAGGCACGAGGAGGGCACAACCCACTAGGGCGTGCCTGGTGGGCCTGGCTTGCCCCGGTGGGTTGTGCTCACCTCGAGGCCCATCTTAGCGTGAAAACAACGCCAAAAAATCCTATAAATAGAGAAACCATCGAGGGATAACCTAGATCGGAAGTCCGCCACCGCAAGGCTATGTAGCCGCTGAAAACCAATCTAGACCCTTTCTGGTACCCTGCCGGAGGGGGGAATCATCTCCGGTGGCCATCTTCATCATCCCGGTGGCCACCACGATGAGGAGGGAGTAGTCCACCCTCGGGGCTGAGGGTTTATACCAGTAGCTATGTGTTTAATCTCTCTCTCTCTCTCTCATGTTCTTGAGATGGCACAATCTTGATGTATCGGGGGCTTTGTTAATATAGTCAGATCATATGGTGATTTCCCCTCTCTATCTTGTTGTGATGAATTGAGTTTTTCCCTTTGAGATTTCGTTATTATTGGATTGAATACTTTTATGGATTTGAGAACAGTTGATATATGTCTTGCAATTGAATACTCGTGGTGATAATGGGGTATCGTATTGATTCACTTGATATATGAGTTGGCACTCAACTCGCGGATTCCCAAGGTGACATTGGGGTAATCTATGCATAGGGGTTGATGCACGTTCTTGTATTTGTTTCTGTGGTAGAAATCTTGGGGCACTCCTTGAAGTTCTTTGTGTTGGATTGAGTATTATGAATATGAATTTGCTTTGGTGTTATTTTAGTATGAACTCCACGATAGATCGAACGGAAAGAATAGCTTTGTGTTATTTTAGTACAAAATCTTGAATAGATCGAGCGGAAAGAATAGCTTTGTGGTGGTATCGTACCCTACAAACAATTTTATCTTATGTTCTCCACTAGATAGGAACTTTGGAGTGACTTCATCGCACTTTGAGGGCTGGTTATATGATCCAATTATATTAGCACTGTTGGGAGATTGCACTAGCGACAGTACGGACCCTAGGCCTCATTTTCAAGCATTGCAATACCGTTTTTGTGCCTGTTTACTAGTTTCTACCTTGTTGTTTTTATTTATTCAGATTATAAAATATATTTCTACCATCAATATTACACTTTTATCACCATCTCTTCGCCGAACTAGTGCACCTATACAATTTTCCATTGTATTGGCTGTGTTGGGGACATAAGAGATTTCTTGTATTTGGTTGCAGGGTCGTTTGAGAGAGACCATCTTTATCCTACACCTCTCACGGATTGATAAACCATAGGTCATCCACTTGAGGGAAAATTGCTATTGTCCTACAAAACTCTGCGCTTGGAGGCCCAACACGTGTCTACAAGAATAAACTTGCATAGTAGACATCATTGTCATTTGATGAATGGGATCACATCATTAGAAGAATGATGTGATGGACAAGAACCATCCGTTAGCTTAGCATATTGATCGTAAAGTTTTATTACTATTGCTTTCTTCATGTCAAATACATATTTCTTCGACTATGAGATTATCCAATTCCCGGATACCGGAGGAATACCTTATGTGCTATCAAACGTCAGAACGTAACTGGGTGATTATAAAGATGCTCTATAGTTATATCCGAAGGTGTTTGTTGGGTTGGCATAGATCGAGATTAGGATACATCACTCTGTCGGTGTACTAAGGTAGGGGTACCTCGGTACCCCAACTTGTGCACGGGCGGTTGCAGCTTCCCGCGGCAAGGTTTACCACGTGCTCGCCGAAGACTCTTCTGCTCCATGACAAACCATTCAAAGACAAAATACACAAGACAGAAGATCGAGACCCCGGCAAGCGGAGCTTGCCGGGAAGGCCGTTCCAGGCTCAAGCATTACATCACCCACACAAGGCCCTGGCGAGAGGAGCTCGCCAGGAAGACTAGAAGATTACATCATAGAAGACACACCTCGGCGCTATGTGCGTCCCGGCGAGGGCCCGGGGAGCGACAAGTTACAGAGCCCGACAAGCTCCCGGGCCCGGCAAAGTCAAGACCCCGGCAAGGTGCTTGCCGGGAGAGTTGCGCTGTGTGCCTGCGCTCCAGCTCATCAGCCCACGCTTCGCCCTGGCGCCTTTCCAGGACGCTGCGGGCGGATGGCTGTGCAGCCTGGGGACACGGTGGCACTTCACGGTGGTGGATCCATCGCCGCGTGGCGCACGGAGACGCAAGGGCAGGAGCTTTTGGGTCGACGGCGACGGGCATTAAATGCCCTTGTCCCCATCACAAAGTAGGTAGAAACCACTGCTCAAGCAATCGTAGCTCCACTTGTTCCCTTGCTCCAACTACCACCTCTTTTACATTTTTACCCCTTTCTCCTACGTTGACACCTATCGGTGACCCCTTGCACTATAAAAGGAGGCCCATGCACAACGTGGAGGGGGTTCGGCTCGTTCGGTTCGAATCCTTTGCGACTCTCGCGCTCGGTGTAGCTGCTCTTCAAGCTCCCGAGCTCAATAGAAACACAAAGCAGCAGTAGGAGTTTTATCTCTCCGGAGAGCTCCGAAGCTGGGTAAAAACCGCCAGCGTGCTCGCCTCGATCTGCTCTCAGGCTCCCTCCGCCTCGTATCGCCTGCAGACAAGGGGCTCCGGCCCCATAGGTGTTCGTGGCGGGCAGAATCTCCCCCGACATCTTTGGCGCGCCAGGTAGGGGGCGTCGAGGTTGTGCGGACCTGATCCGGCGTTCGCGCGGGCGCATTCTTCATCAACCTCTCCAGTTTCATTGGCAACTTCATCAACAATCGCGCCATGGCCCCGAAGAGGAAGGCTTCGAGGGTTGGAGGCTCGTCTGCGTCTCATCCGCCGCCACCGGAGCCAACGGTGGGCGGAGGAGACGCCGTCGGAAGGGTGGTCGCCGGCGAGGACACTCGCGGCGCCACCAGATCCAAGGACAGGACGGATGACCGCGTCTCGGTCTCCGTGGACACGCCGCGTCCGTCTCAGCACATGACAACCCAGCAGCGCCATACCACGGGAGGTGGTATCCGCCTGTTGGGGCAAGGACACACCGGAGGCTCGCGGGATGCTCTGGACCGCCGTCCGTGCATGAGCAAAGCAAAAGTGCCGGGACAGGACCCTGCTCCTCCTATCGCTGTTAGGAGTCCGAGCATATCCGCTCCTCGCGCCGCCGCGCCGCTCCCCTCCACTCCGCAAGCGCGTCTCCCGAGCGCTTCTGCTGCCGCCGAGGACGCGCCATCGAGCTCCAAGTCCGCAAGGACAGCTCGTGCTCACTCCGCAAGCGCAGCTCTCGAGCGCCCAAGTCCGCAAGGACAGCTCTGGTGCTCGTTCCGGCAAGCGCATCTCCCCGGAGTGCTGCGCTGCCGTCGAGGACGCGCCATCGAGCTCCACCGGCAAGTGCGAGGAAACAAGGAATAGAAAAGCTAAGTTGTTCGAGCTTTTGTGCAGAAGCACTCCTTAGTTCCACGCCTTTTTTTTATATTATGTTCCTCGTGCGTTCGTCCTTTGTACGCAAAACCTGTGCGCGGAGGAACCTACCCGTGGATAGCCGCACCCTTATCTTGCTTTCGAGCACGCCAACGATTTAAGTGAGCTGCGAAGTGTCGCGCCTTTGTTTCGTTTGAGTCCGCTCGGCAAGTTAAGTGCGTTATGACTAGTCATGCAAGGTTGCTTGCCGGTAAGACCTTGGCCAGCAGGCTGCTTCGAGTTCAGCACTCAGCGCTCGCGGCAAGGGCCCTTTGCCGGCAAGTTTCCCTAGAAGCGTAGGGTAAAAGCGCACAAAGGGTGTAACATAGCAAGCCCTGCCGTAAGATGCCCTTCGTATGGGAGACTTGAGCGCGGAGGAGCCAAGTCGTGGCCCAGTTGCACCCTTGGTTTGTTTCCGAGTCCACTCAACAAACACAAGCGCTCTGCAGCTGGCCCGGCAAGGTTGCTTGCCGGAAGCGACACCGCCAGCGGGCTGCTGACGTTCCGCACTCAGCAAGTGTGTTAGCGCCGGCAAGTTCCCTAGCAGCGTAGAGCATAAACATACGAAGGGCAAGGCACGGCATCGTATTGCAAAGTCGCGCAGAGAGGATTTATATGCATATATATGTAAATAATGAAGCTGTTGCAGATCTATCTCAGCTGTTTTCATGGCTGAAATTACAGCAACAAGGAGAAACCAGAAGAACACACCAGCACCTGGATTTTGGCGGAGCCAGAGTTGCCGGGGGCTGCGAGTACCAAGATTCATCTCCGGCAAGCCAGAGTGGCTGGGGGCTGCGATATCAGATAAGTTTTTCATCCCTCGTCATGCATCCTCTCATGGACCGGGGAAAGCGGGGCTGCGTCTTTGAACGAGCGTGTCTTGTAAAACCCATGCGCGGAGGAGCCAGGTCGTGGCCCAGTTGCGCCCTTGTTTCGTTTCCGAGTCCGCTCAACGATTCAAGCGAGCTGCGACAAGTGTCGCGCCCTTGGTTTGTTTTCGAGCACGCTCAACGATTTAAGTGAGCTGCGACAAGTGTCGCGCCCTTTGTTTCGCTTTTCGAGTCCGCCAACAAACACAAGCGCTGCAATCGGCCCGCAAGGTTGCTTGCCGAAGCAACACCGCCAATGGCTGTGATGTCCCGCACTCAAGAAGCGTGTTCGCGCCCGCAAGCTTCCCGAAGCGTGGGATGGGAACATACAAGACACGAAGTCAAGTAAAAGACTCGGTCCGACAAGCTTTCCCCTCTTTTCATTAAAAACATCCTAGTTTAGTACAAGTCCATAGAGGATGAAAAACATGATAGAGAGGATTACATATTTTAAATGCAACCAAGGCCCGAGGGCTTACAAATTGAAAGATAAGATGCCCGTAATCCCTCTCCTGCTTCTCTGCTCAGAGTTCAGAGGTAGGTCAGGAGGCCCCGCAAGAGAAGCTTGCCGGAAGGGCAAAGGGCGCCTAGGAGAGCTACGGCGCCAGAAGTCACCAAGAGAACTTCCCGGGGCGCCAGAGCTTGGCGGAGACGGAGGCGCCGGAGGCAGAGCTTGAAGACGGGTGGTGGGACGTCAAGACGCCTCGAGGGCACCTCGCCCTCGATTCGACTTGACGGCCTTGCCGCCACCCCTCTTCCTCTTCCGCAGCCTCCCACGCCACCGCCCAAGGAGACGGCCCGGGAGTTCGAAGGCGGCGACCGGATGATGGGGTCGCCGGTGGCGCTGCAAGGCAGCGTCCGACGCCTAGTCGGACCCGCCATCCCCGCGTCGTCGCTGTCACTCCCTCCTCGCTCACTCTCGCCGAGGAGGACCTTCGCTATCGGAGGAGCTGTCCACGTAACATCTCGCCGGGTCCCGAATCCCGAAGACCTTGACGGCGAAGGTCGCCTCCATTAACTTGAAATGGAGGGTAAACCCGCCGCCAAGCTGCGGATGCGGGCGAACGTCTTCCACCCTCGGTCGAAGTACATCACGCGGGGGCTGGGGACACGACACTCACTCGAGTGCCGCTGATCCCACAACCCCTCATGCGCAACTCCATCACCTCGGGCGGATCCGGTTCAATCGCGCTCGCGAACGGAGCCGGCAGCCGGAGGCGGCGACGAGGCACTCGGCGCAGCTTGATGAAGAACTCCCAGGGATCGTCTCCAAGATGGACCGCCTCGAGGAAAGGAGCCGCAGAGGAGACGGGGGCGACGCCACGACCGCCTCTCCCGACCGCCTCGACCACGCCCTCGGCCTCGTCGCGGCCTCGCCCCTCCCTCTCCCCTCGTGGCCGGCTCCGCCGCCACGTGCGGATAGGGAGAAGTGCGCTGCTACGAGGCGACCCTCGCTGCCATCGCCGAAGAACTAGGATTTCCTCCTTCCATGGCGTAAAGAAGAATGAAGATGAAAACGAAGGGAGAAGAGGAAGTGTGAGACCATTGTGCTCCTCTTCCGCCTTTTAAAGGGCGAGTGGGGACTCAACCGCCTGCCCGCCAATCGGGAGGCGAGGAGGCGCGAGGCGGGACCGACTCGCCATCTCCGCCCGTGGCGGCTCGGTCTCCCACTCGCCGCCCACGCACCCCATGCATGACGGCCAGCGCGAAAAAGCGGAGCCGGAGCGACGGGTGAAGTGACCTCGCCCTGCACCACGATCACGGGGGTGGATGCCCTAAAGACCGCACGCGCCGCCCACGTATCCCACGACGCCGCGATCGACGCGTGCCGTTACGGGGGGATGCGGCAGATGCGGAAGTGGATTCGACGCGCCGTGGACCGCGTGTGCCCGTGCACTGTTTTGGGCCTGGCCCAACAGCGCTCGGCACCGTGTGTGGCCCAGGCCCGAGGGCTCCTGTCGGTGTACTAAGGTAGGGGTACCTCAGTACCCCAACTTGTGCACGGGCGGTTGCAGCTTCCCGCGGCAAGGTTTACCACGTGCTCGCCGAAGACTCTTCTGCTCCATGACAAACCATTCAAAGACAAAATACACAAGACAGAAGATCGAGACCCCGGCAAGCGGAGCTTGCCGGGAAGGCCGTTCCAGGCTCAAGCATTACATCACCCACACAAGGCCCTGGCGAGAGGAGCTCGCCAGGAAGACTAGAAGATTACATCATAGAAGACACGCCTCGGCGCTATGCGCCCGGCGAGGGCCCGGGAGCGACAAGTACAGAGCCCGACAAGCTCCGGGCCCGCAAAATAAGACCCGGCAAGGTGCTTGCCGAGAGAGTTCTGTTGTGTGCTGCGCTCAGCTCATCAGCCCACGCCGCAGGGCCTTTCGAGGGCGCGTGGCGGATGGCTGTGCAGCCTGGGGACACGGTGGCACTTCACGGTGGTGGATCCATCGCCGTGGCGACGGAGACGCAAGGGCGGGAGCTTTTGGGGTCGACGGCGACGGCATTAAATGCCCTTGTCCCCATCACAAAGTAGGTAGAAACCACTGCTCAAGCAATCGTAGCTCCACTGCTCCCGCGACTGCTCCAACTACCACCTCTTTTACATTTTTACCCCTTTCTCCTCGCTGACACTGTCGGTGACCCCTTGCACTATAAAAGGAGGCCCATGCACAACGTGGAGGGGTTCGCCTGCTCGTTCGAATCCTTTGCGACTCTCGCGCTCGGTGTAGCTGCTCTTCAAGCTCCCGAGCTCAATAGAAACACAAAGCAGCAGTAGGAGTTTTATCTCTCCGGAGAGCTCCGAAGCTGGGTAAAAACCGCCCGCGTGCTCGCCTCAATCTGCTCTCTGTGCTCCCTCTGCCCTCGTACCGCACAGACAAGGGGCTCCGGCCCCATAGGTGTTCGTGGCGGGCAGAATCTCCCCCGACACACTCCGAGTATCGGAGAGGTATCTCTAGGCCCTCTCGGTAATGCACATCATAATAAGCCTGGCAAGCAATGTGACTAATGATTTAGTTGCGGGATGATGCATTATGGAATGAGTAAAGAAACTTGCCGATAATGAGATTCAACTAGGTATGAAGATACCGACGATCGAATCTCGGGCAAGTAACATACCAATGACAAAGGGAATTATGTATGTTGTCATAATGGTTTCGACCGATAAAGATCTTCATAGAACATGTAGGAACCAATATGAGCATCCAGGTTCCTCTATTGGTTATTGATCAAAGAGGTGTCTCGGTCATGTCTACATTGTTCTTGAACCCGTAGGCTCCGCACGCTTAACGTTCGATGATGATTTTGTATTATATCAGTTATGTGATTTGGTGATCGAATGTTGTTCGGAGTCCCAGATGAGATCACGGACATGACGAGGAGTCTCCAAATGGTCGAGAGGTAAATATTGATATATTGGATGATGGTATTCGAACACCTGAAGTGTTTGGGATGCACCGGGTACTTATCGGGTCACCGGAAGGGGTTCCGGCCACCCTTGGCAAAAGATATGGGCCTTATGGGCCAAGAGGGGAAACACACCAGCCACAAGGGGCTGGTGCGCCCCCCCCCCCATATTGGCTGGCCAAATTGGAGAAGGAAAGGGGAAAAGGAAAGGAAAAAGGGAATAGGATTCCCCCTTCCCCCTCTTCCCTTCCTACTCCGAATAGGAATAGGAAAGGGGGGAGGCCAAATTGGGAGGACCCCAAGTAGGATTCCTCCTACTTGGGGCACCCCCTGGCTGCCTCTCCTCCCCTCCAACCTATATATATGAGGGGGCACCGCTAGAACATACAACAAACATTGTTAACCGTGTGCTGCGCCCCCCTCCACAGTTTATGCCTCCGGTCATATTCACGTAGTGCTTAGGCGAAGCCCTGCGCGGATCACTTCACCATAACCATCACCATGCCGTCATGCTGACGGAACTCTCCCTCGACACTTTGTTGGATCAAGAGTTTGAGGGATGTCATCGAGCTGAACGTGTGCAGAACTCGGAGGTGCCGTACATTCGGTGCTTGATAGGTCGGAATGAGAAGAAGTTCGACTACATCAACCGCGTTGTTAAACGCTTCCGTTTTCGGTCTACGAGGGTACGTGGACACACTCTTCCCCTCTCGTTGCTATGCATCTCCTAGATAGATCTTACGTGAGCATAGGAAATTTTTGAAATTGCATGCTTCGTTCCCCAACAATGGCATCCGAGCCAGGTCTATGCGTAGATGATATGCACGAGTAGCACACAAAAAGTTGTAGGCGGTGATAGTCATACTGCTTACCACCAACATCTTATTTTGATTCGGCGGTATTTTTGGATGAAGCGGCCCAGACCAACCTTACATGACCAGGTTCATGAGACCGGTTCCACCGATAGATATGCAACTTGTTTTGCATAAAGCTGGCTGGCGGGTGTCTGTTTCTCCAACTTTAGTTGAATAAAATTGGACTACAGCCGGTCCTTGTTGAAGGTTAAAACAACAAACTTGATGAAACACTGTTGTGGTTTTGATGCGTAGGTAAGAACGGTTCTTACTAGAAGCCCGTAACAGCGACGTAAAACTTGCAACAACAAAGTAGAGGACGTCTAACTTGTTTTTGCAGGGCATGTTGTGATGTGATATGGTCAATACATGATTTGATATACGTTGTTGTATGAGATGATCATGTTTTGTAAAAGTTATTGGCAACTGGCAGGAGCCTTATGGTTGTCGCTTTATTGTATGAAATGCAATCGCCATGTAATTGATTTACTTTATCACTATGCGTTAGTGATAGTTGTAGAAGCAATAGCTGGCAAGACGACAACGATGCTACGATGGAGATCAAGGTGTCAAGCCGGTGATGATGGAAATCATGACGGTGCTTTGGAGATGGAGATCAAAGGCACAAGATGATGATGGCCATATAAAAGGATCGAGAAGAGGTGTCTACAGGGGAGGTGATTAGACCCTCAACAAAGAAAAGTGGCGGTTTTTAATTTCTTTAAGTTAAGGTGGAGTTTTAGCACAAGTTTAAACATTCACAATAAATTTCAAGCAAGCATTGCAAGAGTACATGAGCAGTGGAAAGTAAAGCATGCAAGTTTCAAGAAAGTAAAGGGATGGGATTGTAGTGTGCAAACGCATTGGAGACACGGAGATTTTTGGCGTGGTTCCGATAGGTGGTGCTATCGTACATCCATGTTGATGGAGACTTCAATGCATGAAGGGTAACGGTTGTGCGAGTCCACGGAGGGCTCCACCCACGAAGGGTCCACGAAGAAGCAACCTTGTCTATCCCACCATGGCCATCGCCCACGAAGGACTTGCTTCACTTGGGTAGATCTTCACGAAGTAGATGATCTCCTTGCCCTTATAAACTCCTTGGTTCAACTCCACAATCTTGACGGAGGCTCCCAAGTGACACCTAACCAATCTAGGAGACACCTCTATCCAAAAGGTAATAGATGGTGTGTTGATGATGAACTCCTTGCTCTTGTGCTTCAAATGATGGTCTCCCCAAGACTCAACTCTCTCTCACACAGATTTGGATTTGGTGGAAAGATGATTTGAGTGGGAAACAACTTGGGGAAGGCTAGAGATCAAGATTCTTGTGGTTGGATTGGAATATCTTGGTCTAAGCACATGAGTAGGTGGTTCTTTCTCAGAAAATGAATGCTGGAAGTGTAGGCACGTTCTGATGGCTCTCCTCGCGAATGGAGGATGGGTGGAGGGGTACATATAGCCTCCACAAAAATCTAACCGTGACACACAATTCACCAAACTCGGTGGGACCAAATCGAGAAACTCGGTCAGACTGATTTAGTTCAAAATGTGAACGTTAGGATTTTCGGTGGGACCAATATGATCAACTCCGTGGGACCGATGAGCTAGGGTTAGGGTAAAACCTCAACTCGGTTTGACCGATTACATAAACCCGATGATACCGATTTTGGTAATAAGCAAAATAGATAGTTGGTCAAGCAAACTCAGTGGGACTGATTGCATATCTCAGTGAGACCGAAATAATTGCAACAGGCAACAGAGAGTTTGCAAGCCCATCTCGGTGAGACCGAGATCCCACCGGTGACACCGAACTGATTAGGGTTTCTGGTAGTGGCTATGTCAAGTGAACTCGGTGGCGCCAGATAGATCAAATCACACTGGTGCGCGTCGGTCCTAACAAACGGTTTTTAACCCCTTTCTGCGATGCCATCTGGAACTATCGCCAAGTGAGTGTGGGAGATATGGGGGTCCATCCCACACGACCCAGAAACCGTCGAGGATATGCCCTCTTGGAACACACGGTCGGCAAAATGAGGTCGTGTGCGACCGGCGAGCGCTCAAATACGGAAATACGTACAATAGAGCTAAAAATACAATTATACGGCGTAACTTTTTCCAGTCGCAAGTACATCCCACACAGTTAGTCCCCACTAAATGTTTCCATTCGTATGTACATCCCACACAGTCACTCCAAGGAAAACGTTTCCGTTCACAGGTACATCACACACAATTTTTCCCGTTAAATCGTTTGTGATAGCATTGCCATTGCACACAATATTAATAATTTTATCGTTTGCATTATTGAATGCATCACACACGGTGCGTAGAAAGAAACTGTGTGGCAAAGGCTGTCCATCACACACACTTTTTATGTGATAAACATTTGCGCAAGGTGGCCTAACGCAAACAGTTTTCAAGAGAAAGTCGTGTGTGAAGTGGAGATTGATCGCACATGTAGTGGATCCTAGAAACGTTTCTGATCTCCACGTATATTGCAGACGTTTCGCTTTCGCAAACCATGTGCAGTGTAATCCCTATTTAATCCATAATTAATCGAATTAATCCCTAATTTAAAAATCACATGTTATGAATTTGAAAGTAGGCAATCACTTATTCATATCCAACCATGTTTATTACAAATATAGGTTCAACCATGAATCCATAATTCAATACACAGGTACATATACTGAAGAACTACAGAAGCACCAAGTAAAGAATGATGAACTACAATTGTACTAAAGACTGTAAAGAGAGAGGCGAAAGACATTCTAGTTGCTGCAGAAGGTGAAGTGGAATGCCCATATTGTGCCCTCCTCCATGCATAAGGCGTGCACGACTCTAGGCCAACCCCTTGTGATGGCTGCCCGTCCATCCTTCACTGTCTTCATTAGGACTTCTTGATGCTCATTGTAGTCTGGATGAAATACTTTAACCTTCATTGTGTGTCCACCAATCATGTACTTTTGCGAGGTAATCTTGAGTGAACTTCTTCGAGAACCACTGGGAACGAAAAAGATTCAGACATTGTTGTCTAAGAACTCATTATGGGTAGTAAAAAGAGAAGGCTGCAGAGTTTGTAGTTACCATCCTACAGCTCACTGTTGTGTTGGATAGAGCATAAACAAATAATTTACTTGCCACCACTCATATCTTTTTGCTAATAATCCTTATCAGTTTCCTCACTTGATGTTTGTTCATCAATATCTCATTACCCCATACACAAAAAGGGTCGATGCGTGGATCCTTGCCATGGGCATATGTACCTACAAGCAACAAGTCAATATTAGAAGCTAACTAGTGTCCAGGCCTGGATCTATATGCACTACATTATGGAACGACGGGGGAGTAGAAGCCAAGGGATGAAGCTAACCTAGGCGGAAAATGGTGCCACTCCCGTTGTTGTCCTACATAAGTAGTGGAAAGGCATGATAAGTACAACAATCTTAACATCAAACAAATATAGCAAAGGTAAACAACATCATCTCCAAATGATAGCTTGAATGTGTTGGTTTCAGCATGCTGTTAAAGCAGATATAAAATGGAAGGCAATGTTACCGACAGCAGGCTTAACAGCCATCAAATATTGCAATTCAAACTGGTATTTTTGAAAGTGAATAGAACCTAGGCAATGCTTAAACATCACACTGGATAAATGTGTAAAACTGAAAATAAAGGGCATGTGTTAACTACACCAGGAATAACTAGAACCAAATATAGCTGTTCAAACTGGTACTGATGTAGTCGAGCGGCACAGTTCCGACTTGCACATAATGAACCACACATTGTGAATGACTGAAATAAACAAGGCATAATAGACCAGTATAACAACCAAATATAGCCATTGAGAACAGGACAGAGTCTCACTTCAACCAACCTAACAAGCAAATACAGGTAAACAGGGCATATGCTTGAAAACTGGACAAATGCTCACTGCAACCAACCTAACAAGTAGATAAAGATAAACAAGGCATCTACTTGATTACTGGAGAAATGCTAAAAAAAGCAACCTGACAACCAAATACAGATAAACAAGGCATCTGCTTGATAACTGGACAAATGCTAAAAAAGCAACCTATCAACCAAATACAGATAAATAAGGCATATTCTTGATAACTGGACAAATACTCACTACAACCAAACTAAAAACCAAATACAGATAAACAAGGCATCTGCTCGATAACTGAAAAAATGCTCACTCCAACCAACCTAACAACCAAATACAGATGAACAAGGCATCTACTCACTATAAACAACCAAATATAGCCATTCGTTAAACTACAGTGGACAATTCATACTTAAACATCACATAGACCTATTGAACAATACATTTTTGCGTAACTGAAATAATTAAACACGGCACAGTTAAAGCACCGCACGACAAATGCTCCTACCAAGGGTACAGGTTGGCAAGCTAGAAAAGGTAATATTTGCTGATAGAATGTTGCCTCACATTTCATGGACGGGATCCCTCCAGTTGGAAGAGCACAGACCCATGGTGCGCTCTCTGATGTCACAGATGGGATGTTTCACCTTGGAAGAACCTTCGTTGGTGCCCTCCTCGTGGTCGTGGTCGTGGTCGATGAGATCTGACTTGGCAATTGAGGATCCCAAGCCGCCGCCATAGAACGTGTCCTTCAGAAGTGACAAAATGGGCTCGATGGCGTATAAAGCTCGCAAATCCTTGACCTCCAAGTGGAGGAGATCAGCGGCAGGGCCGTCGAAGAGATCGACGGTGGTTGAACCAGAGGGGTTGGGGATTGACCACTTAACCTGTGACATGGCCCGCGTGAAGCCGTCGGTGTGGACGAGCTTGATGTCGTAGCCAGCTTTCCCGAGATACAGTAATACTCTAGCCCGCTGACATGAAGCCTTTGGCATGGCAACGTAGTCAACGTCCTTGTCGGCTTCCGCGACGATGTGTTGCTTCGAGATCAACAGGTCAGGGCGAACGGCGGCCACCTCGCCAACGTCGGCCGGAGAGGCCATGATAAACCTCTTCTTGGCCGAATGCTCGTCGGGCTCCCCGGGATACGTGCTCGAGCTTAGGATATGACATTTTAGAGCAGGGGATGTGGATATGGCGGGGAGGGACACCGCGGGCCTCATCTAAAAACTCAGCGGAGTGGGGCGACGGTATGGGAATCGCTGGATAACCTGAAGTTTATTATCTAAGCTAGGAGGAACGGGCAGACCAGTAGGGTTGCCGGCAGCACCGGCGGCGGCCGCCAGCTAAGGTTCAAAGGGGGAGGGGCGCGTGGGGGACTGTGGAGAGGGGTGGTGTTTGAGGATACGCTACGGCTACTGAAAATTTTAGTAATGGTGGGTGGAGATGGTGGTGGATGAGGGAGGGCGACGGTTCAAATGCCTCGGCTGCTAAAATTTTACTATAAGGTCGGTGCTGGAGGAGTGTGGGCGACGGTTGAAGTACGACGGCTACTAAAATTTGGGTAAAGGAATTGATGCGGGGCGGGAGTGCCCAAGATCACGCACGGTCCAATAACAATATGCGTGTATGATAATAAGGAAAAGTGGCGTGGATCCGCTGATTTTTGCAACGCTGAAGGCGGGTAGTTTGTTTTTTATATTTCTAGCTAGCTGGTCTATCGCACATGGTTCCTCCTAATTTCCAAATAAACTTACCCGCCTTTAGCTTCCACAAGTGGTGGTTTTACAGCGCACTTGCATCGCACACGGTTAAGCCAGTACCTCCACCCTTTGCTCGCGCTTGCGCGGTCGTGGTGATTTCAGCGCACTTGTATCGCACACGGTTGAGCCATTACCTCCACCTTAATTTGCTCGCGCTTGCGCGGTCGTGGTGATTCACATTGCACTTGTATCGCACACGGTTTAGATATTATACCCCGTGTCCGTTGAGGATCATCAGAGTCTTTGCAGCAAAATATAACGTTAGGGAGGGTCAAAAGACAGCCACACCAGCATGTGGCCCAAATATATATGAGTGAAAAGGGTAGTATGTGATGTTCAAAATTCCAATGCACAATTTGACCCCGTGGGCCCACGGTTGGGCGCGTCATTGAAGATCGATGTGAGGGGCCAGAAGTCAAGAACCACCTGGAAGTGGCCAAATATATTTACGCATATTGGGGATGTTTAAAACTTTAAATACACAATGCATAACTTTGGTGGCACCTGCCTCGCAAACCCGAAAGCACACTAACAACCACCTAGCTAGGATATATATAATGACATAATGTCATACCTAGGTAGGATGCTTGGCCCACAACCTCCCACTTCGTGTCAGTGGGGCGGATGCACGTAAGGATCGATACTTTGGTCATACATGCATGTCGACATGACCTACCATAAGACAGACCAATGAATCTTTTGTTTGGTCAAATGACAGTTGTTGTTGTCAATAAACCACTTGGGCCAATAGATTGAACCATCATGAACATTGCACGAGAGGGACCACAAAACTAGCACCTGATGCATGCGGCCCAAAATGATGTACGTTGGGAAGGGGTGATGTGTGTTTTCAATATAGAATAATGTACAATTTAGATGTGGTGCCTACCTCTCAATACAGACAACAACCATGAAGGCAAGGTAGTTAAGGACGAGATACATACGTAGGGTTTGATGTAGGTCGAACCAAGCAATCCGAGCATCTGGGAGGGAAACCTGACAACGCATGAGCTCGAGTTTTGGTTGGCCGACATTTAAAGGTGACCGGCCCTAACATGAACTAGGAGGAATCCATTCATGGCAAACACATACCCCTCATTATTGGTCAAAGGGATGATATATATACACTCGGGGAGCCCACATATATCCATGTCGTCACAAAAAAACGCACAAGGGAGACGTGGTCGATCAGAAGACCCCATATACACTGCATGCGCCCCGAAAATATGTATGGGTACGATGGTGTATGATGTGTTTAAATCCCAAATGCACAACTTCGATGGGCCACGCCAAGTACATTACAAACCGAACACCGTACCCGACTCCAAGCCTGGTTCAATACCTATGATGTCAGTTTCCCAACTTCAAGGCAGCAGCCGGGGGGTCATCCCATGCATGCGCTCAAACTTTAGTTTGTCTAGCATGGGACACACACACACACACACACACACACACACATCTATACATCTATACACATATATAGTGTGCGAATAACGATGAACGTTGCTCGTTGGATGAAGCCAATCCGACGGTACAGGGATGGAAAATCCGAGCACTACTAGCTGCTGGATATCATCTACATTCCACTAGATTCTGCCACATGTACAATCTAGAAGACTCCATGGTTGAACTTAAGCATAATGCACAAACCTCTAAACACAAGCACTTCTCCTTTGTTCTCTAGAATCTTCCATATCTTAATTGCCCAAACCTTTTTTTCTAAATGAATTGTCACTATTTGTTTTTACCTTTGCAATGCACAATTCCATGAATCTTAAAATAGTTTTTTTAGAAAACTATTTGATTTTGGATGAGATGAACTATAAGAATTAAACAAACATCTACATCATACATATCAAGAAGAGGCGGGAAACCGATGAGAGCAGTGGCGAGGAACGATAGCCTATTTTGAGTGAAAACCAAGTAGAGAAGGAAGCATGAGCTACACGACGCATGCGCACAGTGCTTACCCATGTACTGCATGTGCTGTTGAAAGGGCTCGGGGTTGCCGTTCGATCTGGGAGCATCCAACGATGCACATGTATGATCCGTGGGGTTTGGGTTCTGGCCAGTCAGAACGCGGGACTGAAATTGTGCGTGCAGCGGGGGGGTATCATATGGAAACAAACATTCGGTGGAAATTGGTGAAAGCCACGAGAAAAAGATGTTTTGAAGTTTAAAAAGAAATTCAAAAAATGCGGGATGTTAAGACGATGATGTTTTATTGGCACACAAAATTTCAAGTTGAAACACATTAAGAGATGTGAGCTATGAAAAAGACAAAATCAGTGTTGAATAGTGCCGAATAGTAATGTCACTATTCAGGGCGGAATTTGTCTTTTTCATAGCTCACATCTCGTAATGTTTTTCAACTTGAAAATTTGCGTCGCAATAAAACATCACCTTCTTAACATCCCACATTTTTCAGATTTTTATGAAACTTTAAAATATGGTTTCCACGAAGTTTTCATTGAATATCGGCTTTAGTGAGTGAACCGTGTGCTATCTGAAAACATTTTGTGAGAAGAATCTCGGTTTTTAAATCCCTGTAAATCCAAAACTAAGCTGAAAATCGTGAAACCTGCCATGGTGTCACGACACCACACTTATATGTCGAGGAATTTTTTCTTCCATTGTGGCGCAAGTTTTATTACAAGCCTCTTACAAACCGGAGCTTCTCTCAAAGAAGCCTCGTGGTTCTGATAGGGAAATGTGTCCCCCTTGTGGGCGAAACGTAATCACTGCCTCTTTTCACCTTGTATTTTCTTCTACGGGCAACATGGAATGACAGGATATCCATGGTGAAATTTAAACTTATTCAGGGTTCGTTTGGCCTTTTAATACACTAATTGAGTTTCCTAGGCATTTAATGTCTAGAATTCAAATTTGAACTAAAAATACATGCTCCAGTTCACAAAAATGGCTAGAAAAATTATACATGTGTCCTTGGGTGCATGTTTAGGTCCCATGCCAGGAATGGGAATGAATTACAACCATACTGGTGTCATGGCTCGTACTCAAACATTTCGAATCTTGGTTTTTAAGTCCCCATAAATCCTAAACTCACCAGAAAGTCATCAAAGGTAGCATGGTGTCACGTCATGGCACATATATGTCATGGTAAAAACATTGTCCAATTTGGGCCAAGCTTTATTACAAACCTCTTACAAAAACTGGAGCTTCTCTCAAAGAAGCCTCGTGGTTCTGATAGGGAAATGTGTTCCCCTTGTGGGCGAAACATAATCACTGCCTCTTTTCGCCTTGTATTTTCTTCCACGGGCAACATGGAACAACATGATATCCGTGCTAAAATTTAAACTTTTTCAAGGTTTGTTTGGCCTTTTTATACACTAATTGAGTTTCCTAGGCATTTAATGTCCATAATTCAAATCTGAACTATAAATACATGCTCCAGTTCACCAAAATGGCAAAATGGCTAGAAAAATTATACATGTGTCCTTGGGTGCATGTTTAGGTCTCATGCCAGGAATGGGAACGAATTACAACCATACCGGTGTCCTGGCTCTTCCTCAAACATTTCGAATCTCGGTTTTTAAGTCCCCATAAATCCTAAACTCACCAGAAAGTCATCAAAGGTGGCAAGGTGTCATGTCATGGCACATATATGTCATGGTAAAAAACATTGCCAATTTGGGCCAAGCTTTATTACAAACCTCTTACAAACCGGAGCCTGTCACAAGAACCCTCGTGGTTTCGATAGGGAAACGTGTCCCCTTGTGGGCCAAATGATAATCACTCCCTCTTCTAGCCTCGTATTTTCTTCTACACGCGACACGGAACAATTGGAGATTCGGGCTGAACTTTGAAATTATTCAGTGTTTGTTTGACCTTTTTTATTCATTAATTGAGTTTCCTAGGCATTTAATGTCCATCATTCAAATTCGAACTACAAATACATGCTCCAGTGCACCAAAATGGCTAGAAAAACGTACATGTTTCCTTGGGGTGCATGGTTAGGTCCCATGGAACGAATGGGAACGAATTCAACCGTCTCGTCGTCCTGGCCGGCACAAACATTGCGAATCTTGGTTTTTAAATGTCTGTAAATCCAGAACTCACCAGGAAATCATGAAACTTGGTATGGTGTCACTACATGGTATATATAATTGTCCAATTTGGGCGAAGCTATATTACAAGCCTTTTACAAACCGGAGCTTGTCGCAACCCTCGTGGTTCCGGCAGGGAAACATGCCCCTCTTGTGGGCGAAACAATAATCAATGCCTCTTCTCACCTTGAACTTTGTTTTCTACAGGCAACATAGAATAACAGGAGTGTCGGGCTAAAATTTGAAACTGTTCAGAGTTCTTTAGTCATTGTATATATATATATATATATATATATATATTACTAATTACTAAGTTTTCTATGCATTTAATGTAGTCCATAATTCAAATTTGAACTACAACCACATGCTCCAGTGAAGCAAAATGGGTGGGAAATCATACATGTGTCATTGGGTGCATGTTTAGGTCTCGTTTAAGGAATGAGAATGAATTACAAACTTGTCGTCGTCCTGAAACAATGAGAATCTCGGTTTTTAAATCCCACTAAATAAAAAAGTCACCCAAAAAACATGAAACTTGGCATGGTTTCATGACATGGCACATATATGCCGTGGTAAGAAAAATCGTCCAGTTTGAGAAGTCCTTTTTGAAAAAAAAACTGACACGTTAATATCGCAAACGGCTGTATTATATTTACCGTGTCGAAATTTAACCATACTCGATGGCGTGCGTGAAGCTGTTTGATTAGACGGGACGAGCGCGAGAAGTCCGTCGTGTAGCTTCGACGGGACGCGTGCGAGCAGTCCGCCGCGCAGGCTCGACGGGACATGTGCATCCTGTCCACCTCGTAGTCTCGATGGGACACGTGCGAGCAGCAAGGCCACCCATGCTCACCGGGAAGCAAGCTCTCACAACTTCTCCATTAATGGGTTAATTAAAGCACCTGGACGGAGGGTGTTTGCTTGTGATCCCATGGCAGCATTTGCTTTGTTCGTGTTTTCAACTAGTATTCCGCCGTAATTTAAATTGCCACATAGGGCAACGGATAATACGACCACAAATAAAATGGCAACGGATAGTACGACGACAAATTTACAATGGTGCACATAATAATTGTCTTACATATTCCAGATAATTTAAGATGCCACATGCGGCAAAGCCCGGAAGACATGGGGGCAAGAGAAGAAGGAAATTGCAGACAACAATCTGGGTCGCTACTGTCTCTACTCATCGATGGATCGCCGGGCGGCGAAATCCTTCAGCTCCTTCTTCAATTCCTCACGACTTTGCTTGAAAGCAGCCATGGATTCCTCCACCTCCTGCTCGCGCTCGATCCGGAGCTTCCTCAAGCCACCCATCAGTTCCTCGACGACCGCTTTCAGCGTCATCTCCGAGGCACTGCTCTGCTCATGCAGCATCTTCCATCTGGCGGCCCCCTCCTCCTTCTCGGTGGCCAACTTGAGGAGCTTCGCATTGTCCTCCATGAGTTGCTCGACGAGGCCGGTCTCCTTGTCAACCGAGGAATTGCTGATCTTGAGCAGCTTCATCAAGCCGTCAACCAGCTCCTGCTGCGTAGTGACGCCAGCGAGAATGTCGTCGTCACCGGCAAAGGACTTCAGGAACGCCGGCTCGTCGTGATGGCTGACGCCGCGAATGCACTTGTGAGAGCCCTCGCGTGCCCATGAGAGCTCGTTCGAGGGCTCCGCGACGCGCCCGGACATCTCTGCTGTGGCTGCGGCTTTGCAGCGGGACCTCTCTAGTGCTTCCGCGGCCTTGGTCTTTGCTGCCTGGTTATATGTCCACCCTAAACTCCTCCTACCGGTCATGGCATAACGACTTGACAGAGAAAGCTAGTTTTGTGGGTGATGAGAAGAGGAACTGTGAAGTAATTTTCGAGTGGGTAGTTTTTATAGCCCGGTGCTAAGTGCGAACACATATTAGTTTGAGAGGTGTGAACAGATTTGCAATTACCTATTGCATTGTAATCAGCAATGTGATGAGAAACAAGGTCAAAATTTATTGATGGCAGAAGGTTGACCACATGGTTGCTCGCCGTTGAGGCGGCCGCGGCGTGCTCTGCTCTGGCGTCCCTGCGCATGCTCTGCTCGCCGTTGAGGAAAAGTTACAATGGCAACTATTAATAATTCTTAATAATTGTCTTACATATTTAGGATAACTTAAAATGCCAAATGCGGAAAGGCCGAGAACACTCACGACCAACATATGCATACAATTATAATAAAATATAAGCTAAAAGGCTGAGCTGGCGGCCTTGCGATGATGGTCTTCTCGGACTCCATGATCAACATAGCACCCTTGCGGCCATTCACTCCGAGTGTCCCAACCCGCCTCCACCTACGGAGCTGCTGGCCCTGATGGGAGGCTATTGGGGCTGCTGGGCCTCTTCTAGAAGAGCTTGATAGCGTGCAATCGCGCGCATGACAACTCTGCGGAACCGCTCCATTTCCATGTCTCTGGCCTGGTAGCAAATTCCGTCGATCACCTGCATCCTCAAGATATCACGTTGGCGATGTTCTACTTCGTCGGGGACGTCACCTCTGCCAAGGATGCGCTCGAGCCTGGCCATCACATCATCGGTATCGAGGTTGACATGGCCGCTGTGGGCAATGATGAAGCCGCAAGCTGCCTTTGTCTTGACTGAATCGTAGAGGTCCGGTGCCCATTCCTTGTGGGGCATCAGGCTCTAGATGAGCACTGGTGACGGCGGTTCTTCGGGTGGGTCGTTGATCATGCCGCCGAGCAGCTTTGGATCTTTTGCACAATGGATGGCAAACTGCTCATCACACCTCCTCTGCAATATGTCGACTGTGCTCCCAAGGACTGTGGCGCCGATATCGCTGTCGATAGGCCATGGTGCCTGCACTGGCCGATGAAGCTCTTGCTCCCCGACCTGCTCTGGCTCATTCTCCTCACCGAAGATGTAAGGCAGGTAGGCGTCGATGTTGAAGCTTTGGTCGTTGCCTGGCATGCTTGGAATAACTAATGGTAGATGGGTGAGGAGTAGATCTTCGCAGAGTGCCGCGGCGGTGTCATGCTGCCTGGGTTATATGCAGCAAGCCATTAGCTGGTGGCGGGAAACCGGTGAGGTAATAGGCGTGGATTATACAATTCACCCATGTGGAGCGCGGGAAGCATTCGCTGGAGCGCGAGAAGACTAAGTGGAGCACACACACAAACCGAATACCGTAGCCTGTGCCACGTGTTATTTATCACACAAGTATTAACATAAGGAAATGCATGTGTAAGTTACTAATCATCGCACACGAGTACTCGCAGACGCATAGTGTGCGATACTCCTCGCAAGCAACTAGTCTGCATTTTTCAAAGTTTTTTGTACACACAAAATCGCACACGAACTAACTGTATTAACCGTCTGTGTTGTAAATTCTCATCGCAAACAGTTCATCCGAGTCGTCTGTTTGCCACGTATCACACACATCTTGTTACGTTGAACCGTTTCTGTTGCGTTCGCTAATCGAAAACAGTTCGTCCGAGTGAATCATATGCCCTATATCACACACACCTTGATGTGGCTAACCGTTTATGTTGCACTCCCTAATAGCAAACGGTTCATCGGTGCAAACTGTATGCCGTATATCGCACACACATTGATATGGCTGCCCGTTTATGTTGTTCTGCCTCATCGCAAACAGTTCGAACGGGTTAACCGTGTGGCCTGAATCGCACATGCAACTAAAATCTGAACTATGTTTTATGCATCCTTCATCGCAAATGTTTTGCACCTTTTTTGACGGTTTTCATACACCACCGTTTGCGATTATTGCATCGCACACAGTTTCTCGAAGGGTCTCTGGTCATTGTGTCGCGTTAGCAGCATCCTGCAGTAGTGTCGGTGGGGCCAAGTTTGACTTTAGGTTTAGGACATATGTGGAAATGAGAAAGTGGTTGAGGGCTTTGGAGCATATCACTAAGCACTTTGAGCAAGCAAGCCTTTAAGCAACACCTCATCCCCTTTTAATAGTATTGGCTTTTCCTATGGAGCAATGTGATCTTGGATCACTAAAATGAAAATGTAGATTCTTGAGCTTTTCAGCTTTCGCCAATCTTCTGTCCTTAGCATCTTGAAGGGGTTCCACATCCTCTTGTCCACGCCACTCCACTGTTGAACTCATCTGAAATATACTAGATAAAAGTATTAGTCCAACAAGAGATATGTTGACATTAATTACCAAAATCACCCAGGGAGCACTTGTGCTTTCAATCTCCCCCTTTTTGGTAATTGATGACAACATACATCAAAGCTTTAGATAAAGATATAAAGAATAGCAAGTAAAGCTTTGGAAGGACATGTAACATGCATAAGCTCCCCCTACATGTATGCAATCATGTAAATATGGAATATGAGCATGTGAATGCATAAGCATGACAGAGCAAGCAATGTGTTACATGTATCTTGGCTATATGCATTAGAGCAAATGATGTGGATATAGGAAGTGTACCTTCACGTTCATGAGTCCTTCTTGCAAACAATATGTACATCAGCAAGAGATCATCATGGACATGAGTGTTATGCATATACTTACCTTGTGGTCTTGAACTGGCTTTGGAAGAGATGAACTTGAGTAAACGAGGTTAGATAACACAGAAACATCTACTAAACAGAGCAAGAACAGCAAACCACAAGAGAACCAAGATTGGGATGACATGTAGAGAGTGAGTACTAGGTACTCTATTGGATATAGACATGTCCCCAAGAAGTAAAGACATGCAATGAATTAGAAGATTTCCTTCCCTTATGTGTCTTTCTCCCCCTGAATCTTATATGTGATAATGGGAGAAGGTAGGGAAAGAAAATCAGAGCAAAACAGGAAAATCAACAAAACAATCATAACATATACATGTCTTTTCCCTTCTTAAAGACATGTGACTTCTCTCCTCTAGAATACCAAGCATTTGGGGTCTCTCTCTCCCCTTGATGTGATAAAGCTTTGATGTGATCTCTCTCTCCCCCTTTGACATTAATTTCCAAGAAGGGATCTTCTGGAGTGTGAGTCAAATAGGTTTGGTCCTTGAGTCACATAAAAAAGCAGCATATAGAATGTGATGCAGGTAGAGGACAAGAATCATCGAGTGGATCTGGAACAAATATGCAGGGTGCAAATGGCAAAGTGTCTCCTCAGTATTGAAATCGGTAACACCGTGTTGAATTCTTCGGTGGCACCAAAATGGTTCATTTTGATCGAAAGAGACAAACCAGTGTGTCAGAGTTCAACACACAGAGAACAATGGTCATCTCAGCTCACTAGGCAAATAGGATCTCACAAAGATTTGCAAGAAATTGACTGAAACATTTGCAATAAATTGGATGCTGGAAATGCAGAACATAACAGAGAAAATAAAAGGATCTAGATGAAGTTTTTTTATTAAAGAGAGGGAACAACCATGCAAGAGACAAATGCAAGAACACGGAGAAACGCTAGAGAACTTCATCTAGAATTGGTCAGCGACAAAGTCACCTATGTTAGAGTATATTGACTAAGGAGTCAAGTGAGAACACCTGATCATAGGTCATACACATCGTTTAAGCTCAAAATGGGGTTACCATTTTTCATTTAAGACTTTTGATGTATTCACATCTTGGTGAGCTGCTTTGTCCCAAGACTTGGGGTAAAGCTTCTCTAAGATGGAATATCATAACTTGGGTGGTGGTGTTTGTAACGCCCGGATAATTAGGCTACAGTAAAACTCTCCTGATGATGCCATGTCATCTATGTTACTGTTGCTAATCAAGTGGTAGTTCCAAAAACATTGCAAATTCAAAAATGAATTAGTGACAAACACCCAAAGTTTTCAAAGGTCAAAACAAAAATGTTCGGTGGGTGCCAAATATTGCACTGGTAATTATTGTGGAGAAAACAATTTTTTCGAAAGTGCCCAAATACATTAAAGTGAAATAAAACAGAAAAGAAAAATAAAGAAACGAAAAGAAAAAGAACCCCTCAACACTGGACCAGGCGGCCCAGCTCACAGGCCAGACCGGCCCACGTGGCCCAGCTTGCCTACCGCCGGCCCAGCACCCCCTGCCGCGTCTCCCTTCCTGTTCCCCCGACCCGGGTCGGAACAGGGGCGCGTCGCCACCGAACCCCCTCGGCGGCGTTGAGGAGGGGATAAGGTCGCCACGCCTCCGCCTCCTCGATCCCGCCTCCCACTTGCCCCCGCTCTCGCCCTCGGTTCCTGCGTCACTCCCCCTCCCCTCAGATCCACCCCGCTCTCCTCCTCCCCACCGCGTCCAAACGCCAACATGGAACCGCCGCCGTGAAACGTGTGGCCTCAGCCATCGCCTCGCCTCGCCTGCGTGTCCATCGTCTCCGCCATCATCCTCCTCATTGACCGGTGGCCAGAGCTGGTGCTTGGAGGCGCTGCTGCAACGGCCCCCTTCTTCGACATCTCCGGTCGCCGCCGTTCTTCCCCAACTCCGGCGACACCCCCTGCTGCTACTAAACTACCGCGGGCCATCTTGCGTGCCGCACGGTGAACCCCTCCTCCTCCTGCTCCTCCTCGATAGGCCCCTTGCGCACCGTAGCTACCTCGTCGCCGTTGCCGTGAGCCCGTCACCACAGAGCACCTCGCCTCCATGGCCATACTCTCCGTCGTGCTCGCCTGAGCACGACATCGTGTTCCTGGTGCTTCCAGGAACCCAACGCACCCGCGCACGCACTTCCCCGTGGCCCCTAGCCCCTAGCTCGTTGGGTGCCCGAATGCGTCGCCGCCCGCGCTCATCGCCGGCAGCCGTCCGGTGACCCCTTTGGTCCCGGGAACGTGTCGTTGTGCTCGCGCACGCACGTAGGCCTCCCCCCGCCCTTCAGTTTGCCAAATAACGCGCCGCAGCGCCGTTTCCTCTCACGGCCGAACACCAGCGTCCGTTGCGCCGCTCGCTGCCGTCGCTACACGGCAACTCCGGCCGCGGTATCCCTACCGTTCAACGCGGCTTCATCTTTGTGTTCGAACGAACCCAGCCACGCAACGAACCAAGCCCCGCAACGAACCTAGCCTCGTAGCCTCGCCTTCGCACTCGCTCGGGCCCCGGCGTCCGCCCCGCTCGTCGCCGGCAACAGCCCCGGCGACCTCGGGAGGAACCGCCCACGCCACTAGATGCGCCTCTTCGCGCTCGTTCGAACGAGCCCATGCGCGCGCTGATCCGTGCCCTGTGTGCAATTTCCGGCGAACTCCGGCGGGTCAGCACCGTGCATTTGGTCGCCGCCATCGAGAGCCGCCCGTGCTGACCTGGCGCGGCGGGTCCTGCCGCCAGCCATCGATTGGTGGGCCCAAGGCCCCTATCGACCGATTGATCGAGTCAACTTGTCGACTGGCTGGTCCCAAAGTGACCAATGCCCTCGCATCTTTAAGCTAATTAAATTAGTTAATCTAATTAATCTGGGCTAATTAGTCACTGACTAACAAGGCCCACACTTAGTTAATTCTAAATTAGTTTAAAACAAATCCTATTTCACCTGTCTCAATGATAGGTGGGTCCCACTGGACCCACAAGTCAGTTTTGACTCTAGTCAACCGCACTGTTGACTGCTGACATCACACATACGTCATGCTGATGTCATCCCATACTATTCTGGATAATGTTGATTTAAATTAATTAAATAAATTCCAGAAAAAGATTAAATCTTTAGAAAATCATATAAAATAATCCGTAACTCGGATGAAACTACTTTCTACATGAAAGTTGCTTAGAACGACGAGGCGAATCCGGATACGCAGCCCGTTCATCCGCCACACATCCCTAGCATACAAAACACGCAACTTTCCCCCTCCGGTTCATCTGTCCGAAAACGCGAAACACCGGGAATACTTTCCCGGATGTTTTCCCCCTTCGTCGGTATCACCTACTACCGCGATTGGGCACACCTAGCATCGTTACTTGTCATGTCATGCATCGATATGCATATGTTTGCATGGTATTCATTGTTTCTTCCCCCTCTTCTCTCCGGTAGACTACGAGACCGACGCTGCTGCTGCCCAGTTCGACTACGGAGTTGACGACCCCTCCTTCTTGCCAGAGCAACCAGGCAAGCCCCCCCCCCCTTGATCACTAGATATCGCATATTCTTCTCTATACTGCTTGCATTAGAGTAGTGTAGCATGTTACTGTTCGGTTACTCCTATTCTGTTGCATAGCCTTTGTCATTGTTGCTACGACCATTGATACCTTACCCAAATCCTAAATGCTTAGTATAGGATGCTAGTTTATCATCATTGGCCCTACATTCTTGTCGATCGCCTTGCTATACTATTGGGCGTGATCACTCGGGAGGTGATCACGGGTATATACTATACATATATACATACTATACAGATGGTGACTAAAGTCGGGTCGGCTCGAAGAGTACCCGCGAGTGATTCACGGATTGGGGGCTGAAGGACCTTTGCCCCGATGGCCCTCTGTGTGGATCTTTGTGGCGGAGCGACAGGGCAGGTTGAGACCACCTAGGCGAGAGGTGGGCCTGGCCCTAGTCGGCGTTCGCGGTTGCTTCATAATAACACACTTAACGAGATCTTGGTATTTGATCTGAGTCTGGCCACTGGCCTATACGCACTAACCAACTACGCGGGAAAGATATGGGCACTCGACGTCGTGGTATCAGCCAAAGCCTTCTTGACGTCAGCGACGGAGCGGCGCGCGCCAGATTGGACTGGAACACCTGCTCTTGTATTAGGAAGGCTAGGTCTGCTTGCGGCCGCCCTCGCAACATGCAGGTGTGCAATGGGCGATGGGCCTAGACCCCTGCGTGCATAGGATTTAGACCAGCGTGCTGACCTCTCTGTTGTGCCTAGGTGGGGCTGCGATGTGTTGATCTTCTGAGGCCGGGCATGACCCAGGAAAGTGCGTCCGGCCAAATGGGATCGAGCGTGTTGGGTCATGTGGTGCACCCCTTCAGGGAAGTTTATCTATTCGAATAGTCGTGTCCCTCGGTAAAAGGACGACCCGGAGTTGTACCTTGACCTTATGACAACTAGAACCGGATACTTAATAAAACACACCCAAACAAGTTCCACAGACAACGCGGTGATCGCTTTTCCACAGGGCGACGAGGGGAGGATCGCCGGGTTGGATTATGCCATGCGTTGCTACTTGGAGGGCTTCAATCTAATCTCTTCTACATGCTGCAAGACGGAGGCTGCCAGAAGCGTAGTCTTCGATAGGACTAGCTATCACCCTCTTATTCTGGCATTCTGCAGTTCAGTCCACTGATCTGGCCTCCTTACACATATACCCATGCATATGTAGTGTAGCTCCTTGCTTGCGAGTACTTTGGATGAGTACTCACGGTTGCTTTGCTCCCTCTTTTCCCCCGTTTTCCTCATCTTCCCGGATGCCGCAACCAGACTTTGGAGCCAAGGAGCTAGACGCCACCGTCGACGACGACAACTACACTGGAGGTGCCTACTACTACGTGCAGGCTGCTGACGACGACCAGGAGCAGTTAGGAGGATCCCAGGCAGGAGGCCTGCGCCTCTTTCGATCTGTATCCCAGTTTGTGCTAGCCTTCTTAAGGCAAACTTGTTTACTTATGTCTGTACTTAGATATTGTTGCTTCCGCTGACTTGTCTATGATCGATCACTTGTATTCGAGCCCTCGAGGCCCCTGGCTTGTAATATGTTGCTTGTATGACTTATTTATGTTTTTAGAGTTGTGTTGTGATATCTTCTCGTGAGTCCCTGATCTTGATCGTACACGTTTGCGTGCATGATTAGTGTAGGATTGAATCGGGGGCGTCACAAGTTGGTATCAGAGCCGACTGCCTGTAGGAATCCCCCTTCCACACTCCTTGGCCGAAGTCGAGTCTAGTCACTACAAAACTTTTACTAACTTGGTTGTGTGCCTTACGGGCCCACGCCGCCATTGGGTGGTATTAGGATCTTTTACTCCTTGACCTTTACTCTGGGGCTCTGAACTCTCTCCTGCTCGGGTTAAACGACTTTACTAACTCTAACATTAGGATCTCGTTACCACATTCACCCCAAAGTTGGATAAGCCATAGTTATTCTGTAGGATAGTATTTTGAATAGTACCCACATTGTCATTTGACTCCATTGAAACATCTTTGTTTTTAGATGGAACCCACGAGGCAGGTTGTGCGCCACATGGCGGCCATTGGTGCCTCAGGATCACCTGCTGTGCTAGCTGAGATGATGACCTATCTGGGTTATCGCTGGCACCCTGAGTACACCGTCTACAAGGAGTACCAGGACTTTAACTAGGAGCAGTACCGTGCAATCGTCCACCTCTACTCTCGGGAGTATGACTCCACTACTGTGCTGCACACTGCTCATGGTGTTGGAGTGACCATTGAGATGGCAGTTCATGATGCTGCCTATGCTGCTCTGACATGTCTTCGTGGAGAGTATCAGGCATTGGACACTTCCCCTTTCAGGCACATTGCTATCGCATCCGACGTTGGTGCGGAAGGATACTACACCGCTGCCTACTCCACCGTCACCCGAGAGCCCTTCCACCATCAAAGCCTGGTTCTGCATGCTGATGGGCTGGACCGAGCTAACCGAGCTCTTCGCCACGAGTTGTACACCACTCGTTAGCACCTTTACAAGGCTGTGACGCTGTTTCACCCCTTTGTTCTATCTAGACAGCCGTCGCGTTCTGCGATCTACCCAGCTAGGACCGTGATGCCCCACGGTGTCGGTTGGCCAGAGGTGGGAGGCTACTCTCCCGCACTTGGTCCTCTTCTGCCACCTGAGCGTTGGGTTCTACACCAGAGCATCAGCGGCCCCCAGGCCGCTGACGTGGACTATCCGTTGCCTCACTACCAGTTGTCGGGCTACGACTACCTCCACAGTACCTCCTGGGACTAATGTAGTCTTGCTTATTAGTATTAGATGCATTCACCGCGAGCCTGTGTGCCGCCTATGATGACTTAGTCTATGTACTGAACTCTGTGTACTGAACTCTATGTCCGACCCCTTTTGTAAGATATGCCGACTACTATGTAGTATCTGTCGTGCTCCTTTCATTATGCATGTTTCATCATGAATGATTCTTGTCTATGCAAATTTCTCAATGATGAACTACCCCTGTTATATATTAGCATGATGGTTAGACCAGCTGGTCATGGTCGTGGCGGCAACGCCCCACCACCGCCTGAGTACATGGCTGGTATGGTCCAACAGCTCGATATGAATCGCCAGTTCATGGAGAATATGATGGCTCAGTTCCCTCGCCCCAAATATGAACGAGCATCCAACCCAAGTGACTCTGCAAGATTTCAGGCGCCTCAACCTAACCGTGTACCACAGCTCAACTCAGCCGCTGGATGCTGATGACTGGCTCCATGACATCACCTATGAGATGGAGTCTGCTGAGGTAGCCCCTGCCCGCTATGTCACCTTTGCTTCCTTCTTTCTGAAGGGACCCGCAGCTCAATGGTGGGACAACCACAGGCGTACTCTGCCAGTTGGGACAATCATCACCTGGACAGACTTTCAAGCTGCCTTTCGTGCCCGCTTCATTCCTCAGGGGATCATGGACAGGAACAAGCGTGAGTTCCACAACCTCACCCAGGGCAACAAAACTGTGGAAGCTTATCAGCGGGAGTTTCTGGACTTGTCCCGCTATGCTGAAGAAGACATTGGAACTGATGCACGCAGACAGGAGAAGTTCCATGACGGCCTTCAAGCTGACATCAAGCTCGCACTTCTACTGCATGACTTTGCCGATTTCGCCACCTTTGTGAACAAGGCCATCAATATCGAGAATGGTCTGCAGGAACACCAGAGCTCTCACAGGCGCAACCGTGACATGGGCTCATCTTCGGGCCCACCCCCGCAGAAGTGTAAGATATGGATCCCGAACAGCATGTACCGTCCAAATGCACCTGCCCCAAGGCAGACCTATGCTGCACCTCGTCGGCCTCCTCCACCATCTAGGCAGCCAAGGCTTCCAGCTCCACCACCCCGAGCTCCTGCTCCCGCTCCCAATAATGGTCTGTGCTTCAGGTGTGGTCAGCCAGGACACCGTGCTAGGGAATGCAACCAGAACCAGAATCAACTGGCCCTTCCAACAGCTGGCCGTGGTAACAACCAGCCCCGCAAAAACAATGCCAAGTCTTATGGCCGTGTTCATGCCAACCACGTTGATCTAAATGAAGCTCAAGACCAGCCTACTACTCTGATGGGTACACTCCTCGTAAATTCAGTACCAACATCCATTTTATTTGATACAGGAGCATCGCATTCATTCATGTCAGAAGATTTTGCATTCATGCATGGCATTAAAAAGCGAAGACATGAACGCTTCGCTATTAGTACACACCCCTGCGGGCCAATGTCGGACCTCCATGATTTGCAACGACGTCCCCGTTGAAATCGAAGGACTAGAATTCCTTGTCTCTCCCATCATATTGAAGTCCTGTAGCATTGATCTCATTCTGGGAATGAATTGGTTAAAAGCGCGTACTGCTTCTATAGTTTGCGCCACTAAGACCGTCCATCTGCTACACCCTTCTGATGAAATAATTAGCTACAATGCTCGTCTGGTTCAGAATGCCGAGGCAAGGCTTTATGCCTTCAGCGCATTGATGGCAGCACCCCTCGAGGGCATTGAAAACATTCCTGTCATTCGCGAATTCCAAGATGTCTTTCCTAAAGAACTTCCAGGGATTCCCCCTGCTAGAGCTGTTGAATTCATCATTGACTTAAAACCAGGCACCACTCCTATAGCCAAACGACCTTACAAGATGCTGCCGCATGAACTCATTGAGCTTAAGGAGGAAATCGACAAATCTCTTCGAAGTGGTTTCATTCACCCAAGTTGCTCTCCTTGGGGAGAACCTTCTCTCTTTGTCAAGAAGAAGGGTGGGACAAACGGATTGGTCCAAGACTACCGCCCTATTAACCAGGCTACCATTCAGAACAAATATCCTCTTCCTCAGATCAATGATCTATATGATCAACTGGCTGGTTCGTCAGTGTTCTCTAAACTCGACTTGAGGTTGGGTTACCACCAGATCCGTGTTCGTGAAGAAGATATCCCGAAGACCGCATTTGTGACTCGCTATGGATCATACGAGTACACCGTCATGTCTTTTGGATTAACCAATGCTCCAGCCACCTTCTCTCGTCTGATGAACTATATCTTTATGGAATACCTCGACAAATTTGTCGTGGTTTATCTGGATGATATCCTTGTATATTCCAAGAATGAAGAAGAACATGCTGGACATCTTCGTCTTGTTCTGGAAAAGCTACGAGAGCATCAACTCTATGCCAAGTTCTCCAAGTGTGAATTCTGGCTTCCCGAAGTAACCAATCTTGGGCATGTCTTCTCTAAGGATGGTATTGCCGTCAACCCTGAACGAGTTCAGGCTATTCTCGATTGGACTCCTCTGAAGAATGTCAAGCAAGTCAGAAGTTTTCTCGGACTCGCCAGCTATTGCCGTCGATTCGTCGAGAACTTCTCCAAGATTGCTAGACCTCTGACTAACCTGCTTCATAAGGGCGTCAAGTTTGAGTGGACGGAAAAGTGTTAGGAAAGTTTCCAGGCGCTCAAACACAAGTTGACCTCTGCCCCAGTTCTTGCTCCTCCAGATACTAAGAAGGACTTCATCATTTATTGTGATGCTTCACGTCAAGGCCTAGGCGCTGTCCTAATGCAGGAGCGTAAAGTGATTGCTTATGCCTCTCGGCAATTGCACCCTCACGAAGGGAACTACCCAGTTCACGACCTCGAGCTTGCTGTTGTTATACACACACTGAAACAGTGGCGACATTACCTTCTCGGTAATCATTGTGAGATCTTCACCGACCACAAAAGTCTGAAGTATCTGTTTACTCAACCAGATCTGAACCTCCGTCAGCAGAGATGGATGGAGATTGTTGCAGATTTTAACCTGGGTATTTCGTATACCCGAGGCAAGGCTAATGTAATGGCTGATGCCTTGAGCCGCAAGTCTTACTGCAACCACCTCCAGGTTCAGAAAGTTCAGCCCTCGCTTGTTGAAGAATTCAGAAAGCTGAACCTCCATATTGTTCCTCCTGGTGCACTCGCTCCCCCTCCTCCAGAGTTTCACAAGATGAACCTCCACATTGTTTCCCGGGGTTCTCTCAATACCATAGTTGCTAGACTAGATCTTGTGGTCACCATCAAATGGATACAGAAATGTGACGATGAAGTCGAGAGGATTAAACGTTATCTCGCAGAAGGAAAGCCCTCATTCTTCACTGTTGATGACGCAGGCACCTTATTATTCAAAGGTCGCCTAGTGGTACCGAGTAAGAGGGAAAACCTGAATCTGACTCCAAGGGTTATGAAAGAAGCTCCTAATACACCTTTGTCTATTCATCCCGGTAGTACCAAGATGTACCAAGACATTCGTCAGAGATTCTGGTGGTCTAATATGAAGCAAGATATTGCTCGTTATGTTGCTGAGTGTGATGTTTGTCGTCGTATCAAAGCAGAGCATCAAAGGCCTGCTGGAACTCTGCAACCTATCTCTATTCCTGAATGGAAATGGGACCATGTTGAAATGGACTTCGTCACTGGATTCCCCAAATCACAGAAAGGTAATGATGCTATTCTTGTCGTCATTGGCCGGGTTTCTAAAGTTGCACATTTTCTGGCTGTCAAGGAAACGATCACTGCTAGTCAGCTGGCAAACCTCTACATGTCTAGAATTGTCTCGCTTCACGGTATTCCATTGGTAATCAGTTCAGACCGTGGCAGCTTATTCACTTCAAGATTCTGGGCAAGTTTCCAAGAAGCTATGGGCACTCATCTGTCTTTCAGCACTGCTTTTCATCCTCAGTCGCAAGGGTAAGTTGAACGTGTCAACCAAGTTCTCGAAGACATGCTTCGAGCTTGTGTTATCTCCTTCGGCAAGAAACGGGAGGAATCTCTCCCGTATGCTAAGTTCTCTTATAATAATAGCTATCAAGCTAGTCTGAAGATGGCCCCCTTCAAAGTGTTATATGGACGAAAGTGCCGAACCCCTCTGAACTGGTCAGAAAATGGGGAACATCCACTCTTCGGTCCGGATATTATCCAACATGCCGAAGAACAAGTTCGCATTATTCGCGAGAATCTCAAGACTGCTCAGTCACGTTAGAAGAGTCAGTATGACCGTCATCATAAAGACATGGTCTATCAACCTAGCGAAAAGGCTTATCTTCGAGTCACACCAATGAAGGGTGCTCACCGCTTCGGGATCAAGGGCAAGCTAGCTCCTCGCTATATTGGTCCTTTCACTATTCTGGAAAGGCGTGGAAAAGTGGCATATCAACTGGAGCTTCCGCCGAACCTTTCTCAAGTTCACGATGTGTTCCATGTGTCACAGCTCCGCCGTTGCTTCAAGGACCCAATACGAGCAGTGGATCATGAAGTGCTCGAATTGCAACAGGACCTCTCCTATAAAGAGCATCCAGTCCGCATTCCTGACCAAGCTGAACGCCGCACACATCAGAAGGCGATCAAGTTTCTCAAAGTCCAGTGGTCGCACCATTCTGAAGATGAAGCCACTTGGGAACGCGAGGAGCGCCTGCGTGATGAATACCCTGCACTGTTTCCTTCTACCTCCTAAATCTCGGGACGAGATTTCTTGTAGTGGAGGAGGTTTATAACACCCGGGTAATTAGGCTACAGTAAAACTCTCCTGATGATGCCATGTCATCTATGTTACTGTTGCTAATCAAGTGGTAGTTCCAAAAACATTGCAAATTCAAAAATGAAAGTGACAAACACCCAAAGTTTTCAAAGGTCAAAACAAAAATGTTCGGTGGGTGCCAAATATTGCACTGGTAATTATTGTGGAGAAAACAATTTTTTAGAAAGTGCCCAAATATTTTAAAGTGAAATAAATCAAAAAAGAAAAATAAAGAAAATAAAAGGAAAAGAACCCCCCCTTTGGACAAGGCGGCCCACCACAGCCGACCGCCCACTGCCCACTTGCCTACCGCCAGCCCCCCCCGCCTCTCCTTCCTGTTCCCCGACCGGGTCGGACAGGGCGTCGCCACCGGACCCCCTCGCCGGCATCGAGGATGGGATAAGGTCGCCACGCCTCCGCCTCCTCGATCCCGCCTCCCACTCGCCCCCACTCTCGCCCTCGGTTCCTGCGCCACTCCCCCTCCCCTCAGATACACCCCGCTCTCCTCCTCCCCACCGCGTCCGAACGCCGACATGGAACCGCCGCCATGAAACGCGTGGCCTCAGCCATCGCCTCGCCTCGCCTGCGTGTCCATCGTCTCCGCCATCGTCCTCGTCATTGACCGGTGGCCGCAGCTAAAGCTCGGAGGCGCTGCTGCAACGGCCCCCTTCTTCGACATCTCCGGTCGCCACCATTCTTCCCCAACTCCGGCGACACCCCCTGCTGCTGCTAAACTACCACGGGCCATCTTGCCTACCGCACGGTGAGCTCCTCCTCCTCCTCCTCCTCCTCGATAGGCCCCTTGCCCACCGTAGCTACCTCGTCGCCGTTGCCGTGAGCCCGTCACCGCGGAGCACCTCGCCGTCGTGGCCATACTCTCCATCGTGCTCGCCTGAGCACGGCATCGTGTTCCTGGTGCTTCCAGGAACCCAACGCACCCGCGCACGCACTTCCCTGTGGCCCCTAGCCCCTAGCTCGTTGGGTGCCCGAACGCGTCGCCGCCCGCGCTCGACGCCGGAAGCCGTCCGGCGACCCCTTTGGTCCCGGGATCGTGCCGTTGTGCTCGCGCACGCACGTAGGCCTCGCCCCGCTCTTCAGTTTGCCAAATAACGCGCCGCAACGCCATTTCCTCTCACGGCCGAACGCCGGCATCTGCCGCACCGCTCGCTGCCGTCGCTACACAGCAACTCCGGCCGCGGTATCCCTACCGTTCGACGCGGCTTCCTCTCTGCGTTCGAACGAACCCAGCCCCGCAACAAACCAAGCCCCGCAACGAACCTAGCCCCACAGCCTCCCCTTTGCACTTGCTCAGGCCCCGGTGTCCACCCCGCTCGTCGCCGGCGACCTCAGGACGAACTGCCCACGCCACTAGATGCGCCTCTTCGCGCTCGTTCGAACGAGCCCATGCGCGCGCTGATCCGTGCCCTGTGCGCAATTTCCGGCAAACTCCGACGGGTCAGCGCCGTGCATTTGGTCGCCGCCGAGAGCCGCCAGTCTTGACTGGCGCGCGGGTCCCATTACTGAGCCATCGATCAGGGCCCAAGGCCCTTGTCGACCAGCCGATCGAGTCAACTTGTCGACTGGCTGGTCCCAAAGACGACCAACCCCCATCTTTAAGCTAATTAAATTAGTTAATCTAATCTGGGCTAATTAGTCACTGACTAATGGGGCCCACACTTAGTTAATTCTAAATTAGTTTAAAACAAATCCTATTTCACGTGTCTCAATGACAGGTGGGTCCCACTGGACCCACAAGTCAGTTTTGACTCTAGTCAACCGCACTGTTGACTACTGACATCACACATACGTCATGCTAACGTCATCCCATACTATTCTGGATAATGTTGATTTAAATTAATTAAATAAATTCCAAAAAATGATTAAATCTTTAGAAAATCATATAAAATAATCAGTAACTCGGATGAAAATACTTTCTACATGAAAGTTGCTCAGAACGACGAGACGAACCCGGATATACAGCCCATTCGTCCGCCACACATCCCTAGCATAGAAAACACGCAACTTTCCCCCTCCGGTTCATCTGTCCGAAAACGCGAAACACCGTTAATACTTTCCCGGATGTTTTCCCCCTTCATCGGTATCACCTACTATCGCGATTGGGCACACCTAGCATCGTTACTTGTCATGTCATGCATCGATATGCATCTGTTTGCATGGTATTCATTGTTTCTTTCCCCTCTTCTCTCCGGTAGACTACGAGACCGACGCTGCTGCTGCCCAGTTCGACTACGGAGTTGACGACCCCTCCTTCTTGCCAAAGCAACCAGGCAAGCCCCCCCTTGATCACCAGATATCGCCTATTCTTCTCTATACTGCTTGCATTAGAGTAGTGTAGCATGTTACTATTTGGTTACTCCTATTCTGTTGCATAGCCTGTCATTGTTGCTACAGTCATTGATACCTTACCCGCAATCCTAAATGCTTAGTATAGGATGCTAGTTTATCATCATTGGCCCTACATTCTTGCCAGTCTGCCTTTCTATACTATTGGGCCGTGATCACTCGAGAGGTGATCACGGGTATATACTATACATATATACATACTATACATATGGTGACCAAAGTCGGGTCGGCTCGAAGAGTACCCGTGAGTGATTCACGGATTGGGGGCTGAAAGGACCTCTGCCCCGATGGCCCTCTGTGTGGATCTTTGTGGCGGAGCGACAGGGCAGGTTGAGACCACCTAGGCGAGAGGTGGGCCTGGCCCTGGTCGGCGTTCGCGGTTGCTTCATAATAACACGCTTAACAAGATCTTGGTATTTGATCTGAGTCTAGCCACTGGCCTATACGCACTAACCAACTACGCGGGAAAGATATGGGCACTCCACGTCGTGGTATCAGCCGAAGCCTTCTTGACGTCAGCGACGGAGCGGCGCGTGCCGGATTGGACAGGAACGCCTGCTCTTGTATTAGGGAGGCTAGGTCTGCTTTCGGCCGCCCTCGCAACGTGTAGGTGTGTAATGGGCGATGGGCCCAGACCCCTGCCCGCATAGGATTTACACCGGCGTGTGGACCTCTCTGTTGTGCCTAGGTGGGGCTGCGACGTGTTGATCTTCCGAGGCTGGGCATGACCCAGGAAAGTGTGTTCGGCCAAATGGGATCGAGCGTGTTGGGTTATGTGGTGCACCCCTGCAGGGAAGTTTATCTATTCGAATAGCCGTGTCCCTCGGTAAAAGGACGACCCAGAGTTGTACCTTGACCTTATGACAACTAGAACCGGATACTTAATAAAACACACCCAGACAAGTTCCACAGACAACCCGGTGATCGCTTTTCCACAGGGCGACGAGGGGAGGATCGCCGGGTAGGATTATGCTATGAGTTGCTACTTGGAGGACTTCAATCTACTCTCTTCTACATGCTGCAAGACGGAGGCTGCCAGAAGCGTAGTCTTCGATAGGACTAGCTATCCCCCTCTTATTCTGGCATTCTGCAGTTCAGTCCACTGATATGGCCTCCTTACACATATACCCATGCATATGTAGTGTAGCTCCTTGCTTGCGAGTACTTTGGATGAGTACTCACGGTTGCTTTGCTCCCTCTTTTCCCTCGTTTTCGTCTTCTTCCCGGATTCCACAACCAGACTTTGGAGCCGAGGAGCTAGACGCCACCGTCGATGATGACTACTACACTGGAGGTGCCTACTACTACGTGCAGGCTGCTGACGACGACCAGGAGTAGTTAGGAGGATCCTGTGGGAGGCTGCGCCTCTTTGATCTCAGATCCCGCTTTGTGCTAGCCTTCTTAAGGCAAACTTGTTTACTTATGTCTGTACTCAGATAGTGTTGCTTCCGCTGACTCGTCTATGATCGAGCACTTGTATTCGAGCCCACGAGGCCCCTGGCTTGTAATATGTTGCTTGTATGACTTATCTATGTTTTTAGAGTTGTGTTGTGATATCTTCCCATGAGTCCCTGATCTTGATCGTACACGTTTGCGTGCATGATTAGTGTACGATTGAATCAGGGGCGTCACAGTGTTGATCTTGATGTAATTGAACTTGTGTGGGATGCTCAAGGTTGATGTAGCACATCAAGAGTTGGGAGCACCACTTGTACTTTGAGTTCATCTACCTACATGGGTTAGTTTTGCAAGGAAAAACACTTGTGTATTCAAAATGACAATCATGAAACTTGATACCAAATGAATTTTGATATAGAAGAATTGCCAAAGGATATGTTGAAAGGTTTCATGCTTCCTTGACTTCAACCACCACATTGTAGAGACTTGGTGATGTAGAGATTGCTCAAGATGTGAGTGATTTGCAATCTCATAGATTTAGATTCATCCAAGTACCTACAAGGGTTAGATAGCATGCACGGGTGCGAATATATATCCAAGACATATGATCATCATTATAAGAGAAATATCAAGGATTAGTCAAAGGCTCATGCCTTGCATGTATCCAAATGGAGTTTCTACTCCAAGTTTGAAGCATCAATGATGTTTAATTCACCTCTCAAACGACAATATAATTTCTCATCAAGCGGTTTGGTGAATATATCCGCCAATTGCTTATTGGTATGAACATGCTTAAGATCAATGTCTCCTTTAGCAACATGATCTCGAATGAAATGATGATGAACTTTAATATGCTTAGTTCGAGAATGTTGCACATGATTATGAGCAATCTTAATAGCACTTTCATTTTCACAAAGCAGTGGAACATGTTTCACATAGATCCCATAATCTTTAAGAGTTTGGTTCATCCAAAGTAATTGAGCGCAACATGAGCCAGCGACAATGTATTCCACTTCGGCGGTAGATAAGGATGCCGAGTTTTGTTTCTTGGAGGACCATGATGTCTACTGCACAACTTTATTCTTGTAGACACGTGTTGGGCCTCCAAGCGCAGAGTTTTGTAGGACAGTAGCAATTTTCCCTCAAGTGTATGACCTAAGGTTTATCAATCCATGAGAGGTGTAGGATGAAGATGGTCTCTCTCAAACGAACCTGCAACCAAATACAAGAACTATCTTGTGTCCCCAACACACCCAATACAATGGCAAATTGTATAGGTGCACTAGTTCGGTGAAGAGATGGTGATAAAAGTGTAATATGGATAGTAGAAATATATTTTATAATATGAATAAATAAAAATAGCAAGGTAGCAAATAGTAAACGGGCACAAAAATGGTGTTGCAATGCTTGAAAACAAGGAGGGTCCGTACTTTCGCGAGTGCAATCTCTCAACAGTGCTAACATAGTTGGATCATATGATTATCCCTCAAAGTGCAATAAAGAATCACTCCTGAGTTCCTATTAGCAGAGAACAAAATATAGAAATTGTTTGTAGGGTACGAAACCACCTCAAAGCTATTCTTTCCGTTCGATCTATCCTAGAGTTCGTACTAAAATAACGCAAGCTATTCTTTTCGATCGGTCTAATCAAGAGTTCGTACTAAAATAACACCAAAGCAAATTCATATCCATAATACTCAATCCACACAAAGAACTACAAAGGGGCCCCAAAGTTTCTATCGGAGAAAAGATAATAAAAATGTGCATCAACCCCTATCCTTAGATTACCCCAACATCACGTCGAGAATCTGCAAGTTGAGTGCCATAACATATATCAAGTGAATCAATATGATACCTCATTGTCACCTCAAGTATTCATACCGCAAAACATACATCATGTGTTCTCAAATCTGAATATTCATTCCGACAAGACAAAACTTCAAAGGGTAAAGATTCAATTCATCACAACAAGAGTTTAGAGGGGAGAAACATCATATGATCCATCTATATTAACAAAGCCTGTGATATAGATCACGAGATAGATAGAGAGAGAGAGAGAGATTGAACACATAGCTACTGGTACAAACCCTCAGCCCCGAGGGTGCACTAATCCCTCCTCATCGTGGTGGCCGCCGGGGTGATGAAGATGGCCACCAGAGATGATTCCCCCTCCGGCGGAGTGCTGGAATGGGTCTTGATTGGTTTTTGGTGGCTACAGAGCCCTGCGGTGGCGAAACTTCTAATCTAGGTTAACCCCGAAGGGTTTCGGAATATTTGGGAATTTATAGTGCAAAGAGGGGGTGTGGGAGGCCACCGAGGTGGGCACAATCCACCTGAGCACACGAGGGGGGGCCTGGCGCGCCCTGGTGGGCTGTGCCCCTCGGGCACCCTCCCAGTCTGCTCGCCCATCGAGTCTTCGCCCATAAAAATCCACAAAAGTTTTATGTGTTTGGACTCTGTTAGATATTGATTTTTTGCGATGTAAAAACAATGCAAAAAAACAGCAAGTGGCACTTGGCACTATGTCAATAGGTTAGTCCCAAAAAATGATATAAAATGACTATAAAATGATTATAAAACATCTAAGAATGATAAAATAACAGCATGAATACTTCATAAATTATAGATACGTTGGAGACGTATCAGCATCCCCAATCTTAATTCCTACTCGTCCTCGAGTAGGTAAATGATAAAAGAAATAATTTATGAAGTGTGAATGCTAGCAAAGTGCATATGTTTGATCAATGATAATTTCAATCACTTTTCCTAGCATCATAACAGCAATTCTTTCTTATAAAACTTCCCATGTTATAGTAGCAACCAACTCACAAGTTAAGGTTCAAACAATGAACTCTCTTGAGACTCAACAACCTATGTTCTTAGTCACCAAGCAATTGCAATTCAACTTATTCAACGGAGTTTAAGTAAGAGCTCCACATACACAACCATATTATAGTCTTCTATGATTGCTAACACTCACCGCATACACATGAGCAAAACGTTTCAACCAGACACATAGAAAGATAGGGGCTTATTGTTTTGCCTTCCAACGTATTCACCTCGAGGGTGATGTCAACAATAATAACTCATGCTACCCATATGTAACTGGACATATGTGCCTAGATCTTTCCTCACCACATGATGCTTGCCAAAAGAGAAAAATCAAAAGGAATAGAGAGAAAAACTTTGACTCTTTGCATAAAAGTAAACACTAGAAGTAAAAGATAGGCCCTTCGCAGAGGGAAGCAGAGGTTGCCATGTGCTTATTTGTTTGTATGCTCAACCCCTTAGTGCAAACGAATGTCACGTTACATTGCCCCTTGTGATAGCGACCTTTATTATGCATTCTGTCGCTTTTATTCTTCACCATCACAAGTTCGTGCAACGCTCAATTTTATCTTACACTAAATGATCTCACACTTTTAGAAGCAATTTTTATTGCATTTTTGCATCGATGACAACTTACTTGAAGGATCTTGCTCAATCCATAGGTAGGTATGGTGGACACTTGAAAATAAGATTTGGGTTTAAGGGTTTTTGGATGCACAAGTAGTATCTCTACTTGGTGCGGAATTTTTGGATAGCAAAGATAGGGGAAAGCACCACATGTTGAAGGATCTATGACAATATGACTTCTGTGTGAATATGAACAAACATAAATCATTATGTTTTCTTCCTTGTCTAACGTCAACAATTTTGGCATATATTATTTTTATGGGGGCTCACAATCACAAAAGATTTCGAAGATAGTGTATTTGCATGTGAAAGTTCTCTTCCTTATACTAATTATTGATGAATTGCTTGTATGACCAAAATTGTGATTGTTAGGCCTCAAAAGATTTCACTTTATAAACCAAATGTGAGGCTACCACTAGGCATGATATGATTTCAACTTCATGACATTCAATTTATTCAACAATTTACTCATAGGATATAAGTGAAACACAAGAGCAATTCCAAAGAAAAGAGCTTCGTTGACGGGATGTGAATGCCGCTTACTTAGCCTCCTTGGAAACTATTTGAGGACTCTATTTTATTTAAAAACTTTCAGATCTAAGTACTTTATTAAAACAGCAAGCAAAACAAAATAAAATGACAATCCAAGAATAGCACAACTCATGTGAAGAAGCAAAAACTTAGGCTCAAATGATACTAGCCGATAATTGTTGAATAAGAAAGGTGGGATGCCTATCGGGGCATCCCCAAGCTTAGATGCTTGAGACTTCTTGAATATTATCTTGGGATGCCTTGGGCATCCCAAGCTCGAGCTTTTGTGTCTCCTTAATTCTTCTCATATCACGGTTTTCCTAAATATCAATAGCTTCATCCACACAAAACTCAACAAGAACTCGTGAGATAAGTTAGTATAAACCAATGCAAAAACCTTATCATTCTCTACTGTAGCAAATCACTAAAATTATTATTCAACATTGCATACTAAATTCCTCTTCATATTTAATACTCTATCCTCAAATAGAATCATTAAACAAGCAAACATATGCAAACATAACAGCAATCTGCCAAAACAGTACAGTCTGTAAAGAATGCAAGAGTATCAATACTTATTGAGCTCCAAATATTATGACAATTTACCGCATTGTAGAAAATTTATCAGAGCTTATTGTGCAAAAGGTTTCAACATTTTATCATGTTCTGACTTTTCTAGGGAATTTTTGCAACAGTGGTAAACTTTCTGTTTTCAAACAGCAACATATAGATTTGCAAAATAAGCGTAGTAAAGGCTATCAATGCCACTTTTATTGAAATAAAAGATGAAAAATATAATTATAAATAACAACAAGCAAAACCTAACAAAATAAATTGACGCTCCAAGCAATACACATATCGTGTGATGAATGAAAACATAGCTCCAAGTGAGGTTACCGATAGTGTTGGAGACGAAAGAGGGGATGCCTTCCGGGGCATCCCCAAGCTTAGTTGCTTGGATCTTCCTTGAATATTTCCTTGGGGTGCCTTGGGCATACCCAATCATAGGTTCTTGTCAGTCCTTATTCTCCTCATATCGATATCTCACCCAAAACTTGAAAACTGCAATCACACAAAACTTGACGAAACTTTGTGAGATAGGTTAGTATGATAAAGAGCAAACCATTCCACTTTTGGTACTGCCAAAGACAAGATTCATAATTTTTATCACACAAAGTCTACTGTATCATATCATTTCCACAATTTATATTGAGCAATATAAGCCATAGAAACTAGAAACCAGGCAAACTATGCATTGAAAACAGAATCTGTCAAAAACAGAACAGTCTGTAGTAATCTGTACTCAAACCATACTTCTGCTACTCCAAAAATTCTGAAAAAAATAGGCCACGTGAGAAATTTGTATATTGATCTTCTGAAAAAATAATAAACTCAAAATCACTATTATGTTAAAAAATAAGAATTATTTTCGTGAGTGCAAAAGTTTCTGTTTTCAGCAGGGTCAAATCAACTATCACCCAACATGATCCCGAAGGCTTTACTTGGCACTTTATTTAAACAAAAGCAATAAAACATGATCAATACAGTAGAATAATCATGTGAACACACAAAAACAGTAGGTAAAAGTGTTGTGTTGTCTCCCAATAAACGCTTTTCTTTTATGCCTTTTAAGCTAGGCATGATGATTTCAATGATGCTCGCATAAAAGATAAGAATTGAAACATAAAGAGAGCATCATGAAGCATATGACTAGCACATTCATGTGTAACCCATGTACTATGAATAGGATTTTGTGAGCAAACAACTTATGGGAACAAGAATCAACTAGCATAGGAAGGAAAAACAAGTGTAACTTCACAATCAACACCTAGAGAAGAAACTTGCTATTATTGAGATATGTAAGGGCATAAGTTCCTTTCTCATAATAATTTTCAGAGGGATCATGAATGGATTCAACAATATAACTATCACATACAACACTCTTTTCATGATGCACAAGCATAGAAAATTTATCACTCTGTATGGCATACATGTCATCATAATAACCATCATAGATAGCAACTTCATTGTCATAATCAATTGAATCCTCTTCGAAAATAGTGGATGTATCACTAAATAAAGTCATGACCTCTCCAAATCCACTTTCATCAATATTGTAATAAGATTCAACACCCTCCAAAATAGTGGGATCACTACTACCTAAAGTTGAGACTCTTCCAAACCCACTTTCATCAATGTAATCATCATAAATAGGAGGCATGCTATCATGATAATAAATTTTCTTATCGAAAGTAGAAGGATCAAAGGATCATATTCATTAAGCAAAGCATCCCCAAGCTTAGGAAAAGCATTATTTTCAGCAAATAAATCTTCAAACATTTCATATTCATTAAACATAGCATCCCCAAGCTTGTTGTTTTGCATATCATCACAATCATTCTTATCAATAGCATGAATGGGGCCAATAGTATAGCAAACATTATTATCATATTCTTCCAAGCAAGTGTCAAAAAGATTTCCAAGATTATAAGAAGTATCATTATCTTTGCAATCATAATCATCACAACAAGCAATATGCATAACAAAATCATCATCAAGTTCATCATCTTCCACAATAATTTTTGATTCATTTTCATGAGACACAACAATAATAGGAGAAACTTTATTTGGGAGAGATACCTTTTTTACCTCTATTCTTTCTTCTTTTCTTCTTCTTCACCGCACCATGTGTGGGTTTAATTAATTTTTATTGGATAGGAAGCTCCTTGTTGAAGAGATTGATTGGATAGGAAGCTCCTCCTCATTACCTGATTGATCATAATAAACACTAGGAGGGTATTGGGAAACATTTTCCCTCTCATTAGTACTCTCTTCATATTCCATTTGTTTTCTTGTCTTTAGGTAGTTGGAAATATAAGGATTCTCAATGCAACTTACCGCACAAAACATATAAATTTCTTCCAGATCAAAACCAAGAAACCTCTTGGGATTTGGAAAACCCTTAGTTATATGTTTCATTTCTTCATACCCCAAAAGAAGACTAAGCTCTTTATGATGCTCAAGGGTAATCAAGTTATCACAATTTTTGGACACGATTTGATCATGAAATAATTTGCATTGGAGATTTAAATGACCACATTCATTGCAAAGTTCACAAGGATGGCGAAAAAAATTACATCTTTTAGCACAATCATCGAGCCTCTCTTGCAACCTTTTTGTTTCTAAATATATATGCTTCTTACAAAATATATCTTCACTTTTTGGTGTGCAATTGCACTCCCAATTTACTCCGCAAAAAGTGACATGCTTATAAGAAACATTTTTGTCATGATTTGTGCAATCATCATTAGCATTTTGGATATTCAAAGAATTCATACTAACAACATTGCAATCATGCTCATCATTCAAATATTTTGTACCAAGCATTTTATTGACTTCTTCTAACAATTGAGCACAATTTTCCGAACCACCATTTTCAAGAAAGACATTATAAAGATGATCAATAATATGATGCAACCTAAATTCCATTTTTATGTAGTTTTCTATTATAAACCAAACTAGTGATAAAACAAGAAACTAAAAGATTCATTGGAAGATCTAAAAATATACCTTCAAGCACTCACCTCCACGGCAACGGCGCCAGAAAAGAGCTTGATGTCTACTACACAACTTTATTCTTGTAGACATGTGTTGGGCCTCCAAGCGCAGAGTTTTGTAGGACAATAGCAACTTTCCCTCAAGTGGATGACCTAAGGTTTATCAATCCATGAGAGGTGTAGGATGAAGATGGTCTCTCTCAAACGAACCTGCAACCAAATACAAGAAATCTCTTGTGTCCCCAACACACCCAAAACAATGGCAAATTGTATAGGTGCACTAGTTCAACGAAGAGATGGTGATAAAAGTGTACTATGGATGGTAGAAATATATTTTTATAATCTGAATAAATAAAAACAGCAAGGTAGCAAATAGTAAACGGGCACAAAAACTATGTTTCAATGCTTGAAAACAAGGCCTAGGGTCCATACTTTTGCTAGTGCAATCTCTCAACAGTGCTAACATAGTTGGATCATATGATTATCCTCCAAGTGCAATAAAGACTCAGTCTCGAGTTCCTATTAGTGGAGAACAAAAGATAGAAATTGTTTGTAGGGTACAAAACCACCTCAAAACTATTCTTTCCATTCGATCTATCCTAGAGTTCGTACTAAAATAACGCAAGCTATTCTTTCTGATCGATCTAATCAAGAGTTCGTACTAAAATAACACCAAAGCAAATTCATATTCATAATACTCAATCCACACAAAGAACTACAAAGGGACCCCAAAATTTTTATTGGAGAAAAGATAATAAAAACGTGCATCAACCCCTATGCTTAGATTACCCCAATGTCACCTCGGGAACCCCCAAGTTGAGTGCCATAACATATATCAAGTGAATCAATATGATACCTCATTATCACCTCAAGTATTCATACCGCAAGACATACATCATGTGTTCTCAAATCTGAATATTCAATCTGACAAGACAAAACTTCAAAGGGTAAAGATTCAATTCATCACAACAAGAGTTTAGAGGGGAGAAACATCATATGATCCATCTATATTAACAAAGCCCATGATATAGATCACGAGAGAGAGAGAGAGAGAGAGAGAGAGAGAGAGAGATTAAACACATAGCTACTGGTACAAACCCTCAGCCCCGAGGGTGGACTACTCCCTCCTCATCGTGCTGGTCGCCGGGATGATGAGGATGGCCACCGGAGATGATTCCCCCTTTGTCAAAGTTTCAGAACGGGTCTAGATTGGTTTTCGGTGGCTACGGAGCCCTACGGTGGCGGAACTTCTGATCTAGGTTAACCCCGAAGGGTTTCGGAATATTTGGGAATTTATACTGCAAAAGAGGGGGTGCGGCAGGCCACCAAGGTGGGCACAACCCACCTGGGCGCGCCAGGGGGCCTGGCGCACCCTCGTGGGTTGTGCCCCCTCGGGGCACCCTCGAGGTGCTGCTCTGGCCCATCGGGAGTCTTCTGGCCCATAAAAAATCCACAAAAAGTTTCACGGTGTTTGGACTCCATTTGATATAAATTTTTTGCGATGTAAAAAACATGCAAAAAATAGCAGCTGGCACTTGGCACTATGTCAATAGGTTAGTCCCAAAAAATGATATAAAATGATTATAAAACATCCAATAACGATAAAATAACAACATAAATACTTCATAAATTATAGATACGTTGGAGACGTATCAGACCAAGACACAAGAGATCTACCAAGAAATTGACAAGTACCTGAAGTGGACTTTCTATCAACCTTGTTACCGGCATAGTCCTAGTCAGAGTAGCCAACAAGATCAAAATAGGACCTCTTAGGATACCAAATGCCAAAATTTGGTGTATGAATTAAGTATCTCACTATCCTTTTCACAGCCTTAAGATGACATTCTTAGGGGCCGCTTGATATCGTGCACACATGCACACACTTAGCATAATATCGGGACGAGAGGCACATAGATATAACAATGGATCAATCATAGAGCGGTAAACCTTTTGGTCAACCGGTTCGCCATCCTTAATCAAGTCAAGATGTCCACTAGTAGGCATGGGTGTATTCATACCTTTGCATTCTTGCATGTTGAACTTCTTGGATAAGTCCTTGGTATACTTTGTTTGAGAAAAAAAGGTACCCTTCTTAGTTTGTTTGATTTGCAAACCAAGAAAGAACTTGAGTTCACTCATCCTAGACATCTCAAACTTCTTCGACATTAGCCTTCCAAAAATTTCACTAAAATGGGGGTCAGTCGAACCAAATATGATATCATCAATATAAATTTGGCATACAAATAATTCTCCATTAACCCTTTTAGTAAAAAGAGTAGAATCAATTTTTCCAATCTCAAAGCCCTTTTCAATAAGGAACTTGGTCAAGCATTTATACCACGATCTAGGAGCTTGTTTAAGACCATAAAGAGCTTTGTAAAGTTTGTAAACATGGTCGGATTTCTTAGGATTAACAAAGCCGGGAGGTTGTTTAACATAAAATTCCTCCTTAATTTCACCATTTAGAAAAGCACTTTTAATGTCCATTTGGTACAAGGTAATATCATGGTGATTTGCATAGGCAAGTAAGATGCGGATGGACTCAAGTCTAGCAATGGGGGCATATGTCTCACCATAGTCCATACATTCGACTTGAATGTAGCCTTGGGTGACGAGACGTGCTTTGTTGAGAACGACTTGTCCATCTTCGTCTTGCTTGTTGCGAAACACCCATTTTGTACCAATGATGTTGTGGTTGTTGTCGGGCTTCTCGACCAATGTCCACACTTGCTTTCTCTCAAAGTTGTGTAGCTCTTTGTGCATGGCATTTATCCAATCCGGATCTTCCAATGCTTATTCAACCTTCATAGGTTCAATGCTAGAGATGAATGAATAATGTTCACAAAAATTAGCCAAACGAGTTTTACAGCGTGTGATTCTTCCGATTTGGATATCATTGTAGATTTGTTCGACGGGATGGTCTCTTGAGATTCTTGCTTGAACTCGTGAGAGATTTTGCTTGGGTTGGGGTGGAACATCTTCTTCATCATCTTGTTCTTCCTCTTGGCCTTCTTCATTGATTACGTTGTCGTTCTCTTGTCGAGGTGGAGAAGGAGGTTGATGAGGTTCATCTTGGTGTACTTCCTCGTTTTCTTCATCTTAGTGTGTCCCACTTGTGGATGCCTCCGTGTCAACTCTTGGTTCACCTTGTCGTGAGGTAGAAGCTTCCACTTGGATGGACGGGGTACTCTCCTTCACCTCCGTTGGACGAATCTTGCCAATAGACAGGTCTTGGATTGCTTCCAAGAGGTCTTTGTCTCCTACATCAATTGGCAATTGCTCTACTAGTGAGTCGTTAGATTCATCAAACTTCACATCTACCGTCTCTTCAACCTTTTGGGTGAAATTGTTGTAGACAGGGTAAGTGTGAGAGTTTGAGCCATAACCAAGTAGGAAACCCTCATGAGATCTAGGAGCAAATTTAGAACGACGATGCTTATCAAGAATATAGAACTTTGAGCCGAATACTCGAAAGTATCCAACTTGGGGTTTGTTACCTGTGAGAAGTTTGTATGCTGTCTTGATGAGTAGCTTGTGAAGATACAAGCGATTTGTTGCCTGACAAGCTGTCTCAACCGCTCCTGCCCAAAAGTTTTTTGCATCTTGTACTCATCAAGCATCGTTCTCGCCATCTCAACACTACAAAAAAAAGACACTTCCGTGATGATACGTGTTTGTCATAGTAGGTCACATTTTCTTTCATGCATGTACATCCAAGACAAATTTATGACAAAATGAAGATAGTCATACTTGTGCTGTCGTAGAATGACATTACCAAAATTATCATCACGGAAGTGTCCACTTCCATGACGATAAATCGCGCGTCATATAAGTGCTTTCGTCAAGGGTGACCGACACGTGGCATCCACCGTAACGGGGCGCCGTTAAGCTATCGGGTCCGGTTTTGGATCCGATAACCCATTAATAGCCCGGACCAATGGGAATTTTCCACGTGTAGAATTCTCATTGGCCGGAGGAAACACGTGTCGGCTCAATGTTCGGACAGATGTCATCCACTCATTGGACAGGAGGCGCCTATGATACGTCGACACATGGCACGACCCAACAGAGGCCCATTCCGGTGAAAAGGCCGGCCCATTTGACTTGGTAAAAAGGTAACGGGCCGGCCCACGGAAAGCCTGTTAATGGCCTATTCGTATATAGCCCATTTGCGGCCCGCTTACTACCGGCCCATTATGGCCTATCAAAATTAAGCCCAGTAGCTTCATCTGGGCCGTCCAATATGATTCCAGCCCATTGTAACTTCCGGCCCATGTATGGCCCTTGATGTCTTTCGGCCCATATGAGGCCCTTCGTAACTCTCGACCCATTAAAGGCCCGAGATGAAACTGGCCCATAATGAATAGTGTATCGCTTTATACCCATTAAGGGCCCATTATTCCGTTGGCTGTTTCCAGCCCGTGTTAACTTTCGGCCTTTTAAGGGCCCATTTATTCTTGGGTTCATTTCTAGAATTCGGTTAGATACGGTCCGTTACTGGCCTCTTCCGTTTGTGGGCCAAATACAGCTCGTGGTTACATTCGGCCCGTTTGTGGCCCGTTAACCCGTTGGGTTGTTTTGATAGCGTTATCAAATACGGCCTATTAACGGCCCGTTATGGTCCACGAATAGTACGACCCATGTTTGGCGAAATGATTATACGCCCCGTAGAAGACCCATGGATCCTACGGCCCATAGAAGACCAATGGATCCTTCGGCCCGTAGAAGGCCAATGGATCATACGACCCGTAGAAAGTCCATGGATCCTACGGCCCATAAAAGGCCCATGGATCCTACGGCCCGTAGAAGGCCCACGAATCCTACGGCCCGCAGGAGGCCCATGGTTACAACAGTCCGTGTGTTGCCATGATTACTGTGGCCTAGTTGCCAAAACTAGGTTATTGTGGCCACTAAAAAACGATAAAAAAGAACTGCAGTGACTACAAGCAAACAACTAAACAAGACAATAAGGAAATAAATAAGCAAGCAACTAACACTAGCCTATTACAGCTATTACACATATTACATCCACTGGGCATCAAAGTTCGCCACCAGGGCAAATATAGGGAACAAAGCAGCATATTACATACATTGGCCGTCAAAATTGGCCACCAGTGCAAATAAATGCAGCAGCAAAACAAGTCGATGACCGAAACAACTTCAAAAGAGCTCAAGAAACGTTATCCTGGGTATCCACCATGCTGGCAATAAGCTTAGCAAGCTTATTAGCTTTGTCCTATTCGGCGCTAAAATCCTCCAACGCTTGTTGTTGCACCAGAAAGTATGCATATGAATGCTCCAGGGACTTCCTCAGTCCTTCCGCTTCTTGTGGCAGCATAGCTGATCGATGTCTTTCAACTTGTAGTTGAGACTCAAGAAACCGAACTGTTCAGACAGTGAGTTTGAATAGCTTGTGCAAGCGGTAGTGGCCAGTAACTTGAACAGTAAACCCAGACATGACTTTGGGGTTGCCTCACTGTCTTCAAGATAGTTTTCCTTAGCTGTTTTATCAGCTTTGTTGGAGACCAACAAGGATGTCTCACAATCCTGAAGCTTATCTGCATTACTTCCTTTATCATTGCTTAATAAAGCACTCTTCCCCAATATTCTGTCAGCATTCTAAAAGAAGAAACAAGCAGACACATAACATGTTTAGCATGTACTAGTATATGAAACTCATTTCGGTGAACCAGTTCATTAGTAAGGTGGACAAGATTAAACCAAGTCTTCTATTGCCAAGTAGTACATTATAAAAGCATCAAACAAACATATATCTATGTCCTATGGTCACTGCGTTGTCTTGCCAAATCAAAATAGAGACACGGTTCAAATCATATCAGTTCAAGAGAAAGCAGCACTGAAAGAATACAAAGCGTGGGAAACTAAATGGCACAACAAGATTTTAGATGGGTACACGGGTCTACACGTACAATAACACTATTGGCCCTATTATGATGCTAGTAATGTGCATGATATGAGAAGTCAACTGTATACACAATTGAAATTGAAATCAACAGAGCTATTTATAAGAGCAAACCTGTTAAAGAAACATGCGTAAACATACCTGTTGTGCCATTGGAGTTTCCATTGGATAGTTTAATTTTAAAATAAGTTTGTATAAGTAAATATAGTGATACAAGAGCAAAGCAGTATGCACGATAGCAATGGAATCTTAAATGAGAATAGTTGTTCTTCAGGTTTAAGCACTTGTTCTACATGAATAGAGTACAGTAAGACGCAAGCATATAGTACTTAAAATAAAATAAGCGCATATACCTTACCACATTCTTGGTTCGAGACCAGTAAAGAACAGGGCGTTCCCAGTCATCGTCCAGTAAATGTGTCTCAGGAGAACGTAAGGGAATTTGATGAGTTTCTTTGCCAGTGAAGTACATCTTCTTTAGGTAATTCCGATACTGCCACCAAGCATTCTTGAAGATAGCAGAGGTATTAGCACAGGTTACCTCATCCTCAGTTTCCAAATCGGTCCTTCTCTATAGAGAAAAATGGGAAAATTTGTTGTATTATAACCATCATGGAGGTAGAATGTATGGGACAAAGCAAAGTAATTGCCATGAATAACATTACTTACACATAACTCCTGGACAAACACCTGCAACTGGCATTTTCCTTCATCTTCAGTATAATATTTCCATGATGGGAAGATACGCACATAGGATTTAACAACATCAAATGCGATAGATGCTAAACTATGAATGGCTGGTTGTGCTTCCTCCACAGGAATAGGTGTACTAACTGGTGGAGTTGGGGTTCGCCATGGTAGTACTGGCGCTTTGGGCACTGAAGCTGCCTTACTAACTGCTCTTGTTTGGGAGCTCTGTGGTGGAGATGGTGTTGTGTCAATAGGAACTGGGTTACTATCTGCTAGTGTTGGGGTTAGATTGGGTGAAGCTGGTTCTCTGTCCATCGCAGTAGGGGTAAAATCTGCGAGAGTCTGGGTTATGTGTGGTAGGGCTGGTTCTCGTGCATGTACAACCGGAGTGCTATATCCACCGAGAGGTAGCATTGTTTTATTTGGAGACCGTGTTTTTACTCCGCTGGATACTGCCATCACCATCTCCAATTCAAATGGCTGATAAACAGGAAAAATAATTGAATGTACACACATTGTATGAGAGACAGATGCAATAGATAGTGTGGAAAAAGAGGACATTAAATAATTGACATGTATATTGTTTAACTAAAACGGATAGCATGACATAATTTCACATATATGATGTCTATCTAAACTGGATAGCATAGCATAACATAATTCAAAGATATCATGACTAACTAAACAGGATCGCATGACATAATTCACATACATGTTATCTAAGTAACCAGGATCGCATGATTTAATTCACATATGTGATTTATATGCTAAGCGGACGGCATTCGCATATATGATGTCTGAACTAAGAACATGGTGTTGAATATTGTGTATATGATGTCTAAACTATGCAATGCAAGATAGCATATGTGTGATATGAGCAGTAGAACTGTGCCAAGTTAGAGCATACACCTCGGCGAGGGAATAGGACTGGTCATCTATCTCTGAATCCATCTCTGAGGAGCTATCGGGACCCAGTAGGAGATCTGCTTCAACATGTAGCACTGTCTACTCTGAAGGCCTTGTTTCTCCAGATTTTTCCATCACCCACTCAAATGGCTGATTCACAGGAAGAGTAGTTTAATGTACAAGCATTGTTGACAAATGGAAATTTAATGAAGAAAAGATGGGCTAGATATCATTCAAATATATGATGCCTGGTTAAACAGGATTGTTTAATTCCCATATATGATATTGAAACTAAACAAGTGGCATTACAGAACATATCTAAACTAAGCAGATGACATATATGTTGTCGAAAGTAGGCACTACAAGGCAACATATGCATGATATGACTAACATCATCATGCCAAGTTAGAGCAAACATCTTGGGGGGTAAATAGGAGTGGTCAACTGCGTCTGAATCTACCACAGAACAGATATCTTCCTCTGGATTACAATCTGGAGAGGGGGGAGGGTTTGCCATTGAACCTACCATGGACCGATGTCTGCATGACATTGTATTGCCGCGCAAAACTCTTCTCTTTTTCTCTACATGTTCAGCATGACTGTGTACAATATCTGACATGCATACAAAAAAATATAGTGAGATTATGTAAGGAGAGCATGCAGAAATCTAGAGTAATGGTAACAACCAGTGGATGGATCCAAAAATAATGATAGCAGGCTGATGATTGCTTTAATTTAATAAAAAAAGATGATGATTGCTTTACTATTTGTTTTCCACCCAAGATGAACAACATAGGCATACCCTAGGTGAACCAGATATTAGACAGAGATACTATTCCTTGCCGCCTCGATATGTGCCCCACAACTAATTTAGAACTCAAGTTTGAACATCAATTTGGACCTGACTTGGAGTGTAAGAGGTGAACAGGACAATAAAGTAGCAGGTAATATTAAGCAATGCATAACATAAGCAGAAACAAAAGAGTGCGACCTCTCTTGTGGACCCGTGTACTCCTCAGGTTCATCTGCTGAGTCAATGATGGTGATGCTGTTGAAGTGGGTGCCGGCGACAGGGGAGGCGATCTGAGGCGGCGAAAGACGGTCAGGGGTCATGATGTCTGGTTTGGTGGATGCTTCTGTCAATGGAGCAGCTCAGGTGAGGTGGACGACGTCGCGGCAGGAGCAGGACAAACCACAGAAAGTTTTCTTCGACACCTACCTATAACTGAAGTAATTCTGTAAGGGCTCATTTGGCTTGCATGATTCTAAAAACGCAGGGATGGGAAGAAAAACACCGGAATAGGATAGGAGTGCACATGGGAAATAGAGCATTTGTGAATACAGGATTTTTGTCAACTTGGGTGTTTGGTTCACAGGAAAAGGAGGGGTAGAGGAATGCAAAAAAACATGGCCAAAATAATGTGAAACCATATGAAAGCATGTACAGTTAGAATGTTATTCTGCCACTAATGCACTTGGTTTTGTTTTCATGCATAGGATTTTGAAAAGTAGGTCCAGGTGGATGTTTTGCTCCATTCCTTTCAACAAAATGCATGAATAATTTAATATTAGAGTTGTCACACCCTGATTTTCTTGGCTCAGCACTTAAGCTCTTAATCATGCTAAAATGTGGTTTGACAAAAACTTTTGAGTGTTTTTGTCCTTGCTTTGATTGAATGTTTGTCTGCTGTTTGCAAGTGCTCTAAAAATAAAATAAATCCTCCAACTCCTATACTTCATCTCCTTGCTCCAAACCCTTGAGCCAATGATCATGCCATGTGTATAGGACATAAAAATATTTTCTTACAAAAATAATTTGGCCAAAAGTATTTTCTAAATTTAGTTTTCCAAAACCCTGAATTGAGGTTTGCAATTTGCAAGTACTTGATTAAGGGCAGTAAAAATCTTTCCAAAAATATATTTGACTCCTATTAGATATAGGATTCCCAGGAACCACAGAAATATAATTTTAAAAGTTATTTTCCTATTTTATTTAAAGGATTTTCTTAAGGCCAGAAATGGTCTTTAATAGGAAAAATTATTTTATTGCTTCAAAATATTTGGCAAAATTTAGGAAACTCATAGGACATATATTGTCCATATATAAGAGTTTAAACACATGGTTATGTTCAAAATATTGGTCAAACCCTCAAAGACCCTTTCTCGGATATTTCAAGCTTTTGAAATATTTACAAAGGAAATATTCTCCAAAAATTCCATGAAAATTCTATCATGTCACATATGACATATTTGGTGATCTTGCCAAGTCTCATGACTTGGAGAACAAGATAGCATCATCAAAACCTCTCAAAACCATTTCTGTCCATTTTGAAGTTTGAGCAACTTTACATTGCCAAACATGTCCAAATGTTCTCAAACCTTGTGAACTTGCTCAAATGGTCTAATAATTCATCTAGACCAAATGGCACAAGTTGGAGAACAAGTTAACTTGATCAAAGTTTCCCAAAACTCTTTCTGACCAAAACCAAATTTGAACAACTCTACATTGGAAACTTTCTCTCCTTGATTCCAACTTTTGTGAGCATGATCACATGATCAAATGATGACACTACACCAAGTGGTGCATCAAGGAGAACATATTTTCATGACTAAATCTTGGGAAACCCATTTCTGTTGATTTCTAGGGTTTACCAAAGTTGCATTGTCAACTTGCTCCAAATGATCTCCAAATTGGTGGAAGGCCCTAATTATGTGTGTCATTTCACCCTATGGAGTCTCATGAAAGATGCAAATCATCTACTTGCCCAAACCTTTATCAAACACCTTCTGGCATTTTGCAAAAAACACCATTTTGACCTCTTCCACTATTCTTGGGAGCTCAACTTTTTACCACAGCCTCTTCTGACCATCTCCTACCTCCAGTAACTCTCCTCCCTCAATAGCTCAATTATTTGGGGGTAAAACCCATCCCTTTCTCTCTCTGTTTACCCATGGCAACTCCTCCTCTCTCTCTCCTTTCTTTATGCAGCGCCCCACCTAGCTCCTGACCACTCTAGAGCATCCAAGGAAGCTCCAGGACACAAGTGGACACGGCAGAGCACGCAAAGCGCACTCGTGCCGGCCAAAAGCCTGCTCTGGAGCACGCCACAGTAGCGGCCGAGCCCTGCCGCCGCACTCCCGTCCACCTCGGGCCGCCCAAGCGCGCCAGTAGATGCTCCTCGACGTCCGCAACACGACACCAAGCTGGCCCCCTCCTCTTTCTTCCTCCTGCTGCCTCCTTTCGCACGCACGCCGGCCGCCCGAGAGCTCCAATCGGCGAGCTCACACGCGCGACGCTCTGACACTTTCCTGCTCCTTCTCTCCCCTCCTATCGCCCTAGAACAACCCCATGAGCACCCCAGACACGCCCACGCGCCCCGTAACCTCCAAAGAACGGCTAGGAGCTCGCCGGCGCACGAGTCCACGGCACCCGCCGTTCGCCTATTTAAAGGCCTCCCCGAGCCCCCTCTGGCCTCCTTTGCCACCCTCTCCCTCCTGTGAACCCCTAGACCTATCCTCACCTCCTCCGTGCCCCCTTCTCCTCCTACCACCGCAAGATGGCCCGCCGCTCGCTCAAATCGAGCAATGCCGAGCTCACCTCCCTCCCTTTCCTCCACACAGACGCCCGTGGTCCGCAAGCCTCCCCACCTCCTCGAACCGTCATGGGATGCTCGGCGCCGAGAGCCGCGGATGGCCGACGACCTCCCCGCCACTGTCAAAGCTGCGGTCACCTCGGCCCCCCGGCGGGCGTGACCTCGCCAGAGGATGCGCCGCTCAGCTGAACTTCGCCCATAGGTGGGCGTCGCGGGGACGGCCGGAGCGCCGGCAATCGCCGGATGGCGCCGGCCGAGCCCAACCCGCCTCTCCTCCCCCCGCGAGAGGAAGAAGACGACCCATGGGCGGGCCCCACCTTCCTGCTGGCCCCACATGTCGGCCGCAGAGGCGTTGACTCGACCGCCGACGTGGATAAGTGGAAACGGCTTCACTGGAGCCGTCTGCCGAAGCAAAGGCGATTCCACGTAGTGCGCCATCGACGTCACTGGGCACCCCACGGGTGATGCCACCGGGCCGCCCACGGTCTATCTGGCGCCATGTGCGCAGGATAAGGTTAAACCTTATTCACTTCTTTCTTTTCCAGTCTACTTCAAAATCCATGAACAGATCAAAACAAGTCCAAATTTGATGATTCAAATTTCTAGTAGCTCATAAAATCATGATCTATCTCATGGTGCAACTTGCACATTTTTCCAGAAACTTTTTCTTCACAGACATTTATCAAATCTTGTTTTTGCTATTTCTGTGATAAGCTTTAGAAAATCACAGAGAGCACAATATTGATCCAAATGCCATGATTCCAATCCCTAGATGAATCTAAGCTCATAACCTAGTTTATGAACATTTTTGTTGATACTTTCTGTACCACATAAATTATTGAGCCATTTCTTCATATTTATCAGCTTTGCAAATTCATAGGAAATTCATTTGAACTCCAAATCCAGTGAAACCAATTCCTAGATGCTTCTAAAATCATCCTTTGTTAAATGGGTGCCTTTGCTCATTTTTCAAAAATATATTTCTGTACACTTCTAGCAAATCCATAAACCTCTTGATTCCATCATATTGAAATGTTCTGAGATATCCACTTATCAGATCCTAATAAAACCTTGGTCATCCCTCATATGACCAGAGATATACTAGAAAGTCCAACTCATATTTTTAGAGCACTTTTATTTCCTGCCTTGTTGTGTTGCTTATTGTGTTTGTTTCCGACGTTAGTTGACGAAGTAGACGGAGTACTTGGAGAAGGACCAGAAGATTTCAAGACTCTGATGAAACAGGCAAGCAGCCCTTTGACCATGACTATGATGCCCCTTTTACATGCATGTCATTTTTAGCTCTTTATCGATGATGCATTGGAATCATGACGGGATGGTGAACCACGTAGGTGGTTGCCACGATTACATCTCTCGTTGACACTTGCACGGTGCATGGCCCTACCTTTTTATGAGGGTTATGCCGGTGGGTAGTAACTAGGATGCAAATGTAGGTGCTACGCAAATGGGATGGGTTGCGCATGATGAAAGAGGCAAAGTGATTTCAAAGGTATTTTCGAAAACCCCATCGGGTGCCACTTATGCCCGAGGGAGATGAGGAGATGGGTGACCACTTGATGACGAAGTGGTGTGCCAAGTGAAAAAGGGTGTGTGGTTTTCAAAACGGATTGGTCGGAGTTGCGACCGTTATTCCAACCTTACATGCGCAACCACTCTACCCTTATATGGGAAAGGGCATTGTTGAGTACCTAGACCGATACTAGCTTGGAGCCCGCATTACTAGTGACGGGGGAGAGTTGGTGCTCTCTCTTGGGACGGGGTCGTGCCAGGTAGGGCGGCCATGACTGTTTTCACAGGGCACCGGACACACCGTTGGTACCCCGTGCCAGTGGTATGTGATGGAAATGGGAGCAAGGCTCCACAAAAAGGTTGTTGAAATGTTGGGCACGGGGGTTACTGCCAATCGAGTGGACTCCATGTTAGTGTCGTCTAGGGAAAGGTAATGATCGGGTGCTTACCCCGGGTACTTGAGGTACCGCGGGTCGTGGTTTGACACGGAGGTTCCCCGGATCTAGTGGGTAAAGTGTGCAACCTCTGCAGAGTGTAAAACTATTCGAATAGCCGTGTCCACGGTCAAGGACAGTTGGGTAACCGCTCTTGGGCTACGTCCACTTGTTTTCAAACCCGGTGTGTGTGAGATGATGGTGTTGCCTTGGGTCAAGTCAGAGGACTTGACACGATTGAGATGGGTTGGTGCCCTCTCTGTTTATGATAATGGGTTGGTGCCCATTCTATTTATGTTGATATCTGTGACCAGTCCTTATGGTTACTTGAATTCTCTTGATGCATGCTTTATAGGATGTTGAACATGTCCTTGCACTCAAAACTAGCTTTATGCAAAACTTTACCTATGTCATGCATTCTTGTACCTTGAACCAAATCATGGGTTGCTTGCGAGTACATTCAAAGTACTCATTGGCTTGCCAACGGTTATTTCATTGACCGGGCATGAAAGAACAGGATGAGATGAAGAACCCTTCGGTGATTTAACACGCGAGCTAGGGCGCTTCCCGGTCGTAATGCCCGTAGGGTTAAGGCGGATGGCATGGGTCCAAGTTATCGATGGAGATTTCACTGCGATGTTATACTCAAGACTTGACCATAATGGTCCTACTTGTGTAATACGGTATGTATGGATGTAAGACTCTTGTTATTCAGCTTCGTGTGTTCGGTGAGCATTGATCTCTGGGATCACTGTGCACGTGCATTCGGTGATCACGACTTATGAGTCGGGGTCCCCACAGAGCTGGTATCAGAGCCATCCTGACTGTAGGAAGCCTTAGTTAGCATGGTCGTTAGTTAGGGTAAAACTATTTCCAAAACAACTACTAGTTTTCAAAACTATCTATTCTTCTCTTCCCCTTCTGAGTTTTTCGAAAGCTAAGATATATACTTCCCTCTTCCCCTTCAAAATTTAACGGTCGCTAGAACCCATATGCCCCTGACCACAGGATTCCTTGTAATTCTCGTGGATAATCTGGGAGGACGATGCCTTGCCAGACATTCACCCATATCTCCTGAACACAAGATTGGCAACATCCCAACAAGACGATACCAACAGGAGATACATCCTCGAGGGATAAGGACCTGAAGACCCAGGAAATAGAGACACCCTTGACACCGCTCCAAGATTGATGCAACCTTAGCCTGCGACGACCAGGGCATAAGTTATGCAAGAACATGATATGCATCGCTAATAGAGTAACCCTGTCACTACCGTTGTTGTATCGGCAACCACCGATGGATGAGAACCTAGCCATTTGGTCCGCCTCACCATAGTGAGCAGGAAAATGGTTCTCCTCATTCCCCGCTCTTGGTGTCGATGTTATCATCAACGTAACCGACATGATGGATCTCTGTTATGCTTTGATCATGCCATTGCATAAAGGATTACCTACCTGGTACCATCGATGGCTTAGAAGACAACAGAAGACCGAGTCAATGCCTGCTATGAGAAGCCACCTTCACCCCATCACTTCAACAGGTGAGAAGCTATTGAAGACTCTTCAAGCTCAACCGGGATCATTTCATCGAACAACTACAAGAGACGTAGCAGCACCTGAGGAAAACCCGGAGACTGCACGAGGCACAAGGCACGACTACGGAGTCCGAGAACCCCTAGGGTAGGATGAGTCGTGTACCCCCTATCTTGCAATCGAGTCCGTATGGTGGTTCGAGTAGAACCCTGATTGTGTGTTGCTTGTTTTTATTTGTTTGTGTTTTGATATAGGTCGCACTTTTGCCCTAGGCAACAAGTACGCGACTATATCACCTGCCTTATTTTGTTGTTGTGTTTGACCCTTTTTGGCACTTGTTTGTTCAAGACTTGCACTATAGAACCCCCTTTAGGCGTTCCCCTCCTCTATGCTACTTCCCCTCTCATCTCTCTCCTCAATCAAGACAAGCAAGACAATACGCACCAAGTATTCCACCTCGGCGACCAACAAGCACTGAAGACTTTTGCTACAACCTCCTCGACCAAGTGCAACCCTGTAGAATCATGTTTAACCCTCAAGATTAGAGACCCATTCTTAGACCCTTTGAGGCTCCACGAGATACCCCAGCTCGAAACCTTAACCACGAGCTTAACCTACGGAATTGCAAGAGAATCTGTTAAGCCTCTGTAACCTTGCTTGTCACTGGGTTCATTATGGAACCAGCGGACATAGTGAACAAGCACATTATCATCCTAATATAGCACCAGATCTGACGATGCCATAGGAAGACCAGTTTGAGGATATAAGATTTGAGGACAGATGACTTGGTGAGTTATGTCAATAACTTTGAAGGATCGTCCGAGACTATTTGGTGGATTATGAGGCTTTCATGTTGGTGGATGAACTTGGTGGGATCATGATTATAGAGTAGCGTAGCTCTCACTACCCATGGGTGAATTGGATTTATAGGACAACTATGATCACAAGTGGGATTCTTGGAAGTATTCGGATTTAACTTAGCCATGGGATATTGATAGGAGACAGTTGATATTACGTAAATGACTTGGGGGAGCATGTGGGATTTCTCATTAGACACAAGATTTGGGTTTAAATAGGTGATCCTAGTTGAATATAGATGCTGAGTATGTCTACATGGTTCGGAGTAAATTGGATTTAGACTGATGATCTCGATCATAATACCATGTTTCTCGGTGGACGATAAACTAGGAGATTGGACTAATTGTCAGAGTTTATATAGGGTTCTATATGAGCTTGACCTTGGGGTTTACTTGACCATGACAATGGGAATCGGTGGGCAAGCTATAGTAAGATAGCTTTCCCATTATTTGTGGATTATAAGGACTTTAGGAGATCATGTGGATCACCAGCATAGGCATTGGATTATGTAGAGATTAATGGAAGTTAATGGGCTATTGGAGTTGATTCATAGGAAGGAAGCAAGATCTCGAAGTGGCTTCTGACGTGTTTCCTTAGGATAGTGGTGCTTTATCTTAGACCTTGGTAGAATGGGCTGAGCACTTGGATTATCATGTTTAAATGAGGCTTAGAAGCTTGTATGTTCTACCCATGGATTTTTAGAGGTAGCTACACACATGAGTTTGGCGATCGTGGACATATGTGATTTTGTTAGATCCCCTCTTGGGAGTCATGAGGATACGAATAGTATGAGGTGATCTGTTTGGAGGACTAAATAGACTATTGGCATCTCAGAAACCGTGCTTAAAGATAGGAGGATAAATGTTCATTCGCACACTAGAATCCTTGAAACCCTTATGCCCTACCAAGCCACAACACGGTTGGATCATGACCTTGGGCCTTGGCTCTAGATCATTAAGATTTTGACCAATGCTCAACCAGGACCCTCACCAGTACCTCAACCCACTTTACGTACCCCAAATACTTCATAGAGTACTGGGGCAAGTGATCATCATCCTTACTTGAGGACATGAATGTCCGCACGAAGACGGAAGAAGAGTTGATCAGCTGGTTAGGGAACACCCGAAGACCGTCATGTCAAGGAGGAAGAACTATACCAACCACCGTCGTCAAGAAGTGAGCTTCCGCGTTGAAGACCGTGCATATCTGCAAGCCACTCCTCTCCAAGTCAACTACGGCCTCATGAAGAAAACTATGCTACTCATGACCTTGAGCTAGCAGCAATGGTTCATGCCCTGAAGACATGGCGACATTATCTCCTACGGAAGGGATGTGAGATATACACGGATCACGAAGGTCTGAAGTATATTTTCACTCAAAAGGGATTGAACACGAGGCAAAGAAGATGGCTAGACTTAATCAAAGATTATGACCTCAGTGTTCAATACCACCCTGGAAAGGCTAATGTGGTAGCAGATGCATTAAGCAGAAAGGCTTGTTCCTTGAATACTATGCTTAAGGACAGGCTGCCCGTCTTATATGAAGAACTTGAAAGCTTCGGGTTGGAACTGGTTGCACCAGGATTCTTAACTAACCTTGAAGTCAAGCCTTCAGGCGGCACCATTTGAAGTGTTATACGGGCGGAAGTGCCGCACACCCCTCAAGTGGTCAGAGACCGGAGAAGGACTTGTCTTTGGGCCCGACATCCCCCGTGAAGCCGAAGAGCAAGTCCAGCTTGTCAGAGAGCGTTTGAAGGCTACCAAGTCAAGACAGAGAGCTCGCTGACTCACGTCGTTGAGACATGACCTTCCGGGTTGGATACCATGTTTATCTCCGGGTCACCCCTCTCAAAGGAACCCAGCGCTTCCATGTCAAAGGAAAGCTCGCCCAAGATTCATCGGCCTTCATCGAGACCACTCCAAGATTTAACAACCTCTTCTAAGATCACTACGAGACGAAGAGAAGACAGATAGCAGATGTAGTTGCCACCTAGGTTACCTGGGTGCACAGTGCTTCCATGCATCACAACCCCGGAAGTGTTTCCAACTTCCTAACTTGCCCGATCTCTATTAGGGGCCGACCACCGAGCCACCGACCCCTAGTCCAACCCGACCTAACGCAAGAGACCCCTTAGCGACCCTGGGTCAACCGAGAGCGTCATACATGAAGCCACACCGTCAAGTACTTCAAGATCAATGGGGCACTACACGGAAGCAAAAGCAACATGAAGACTTGAAGACCACCCCAGATCCAGGTTTCTATATCCTATTCCGCACCTAGTCTGGGAATCTCGGGGACGAGATTCTTGTAAGGGGGGTAGGTCTGTCACACCCTGATTTTCTTGGCTCAGCACTTAAGCTCTTAATCATGCTAAAATGTGGTTTGACAAAAACTTTTGAGTGTTTTTGTCCTTGCTTTGATTGAATGTTTGTCTGCTGTTTGCAAGTGCTCTAAAAATAAAATAAATCCTCCAACTCCTATACTTCATCTCCTTGCTCCAAACCCTTGAGCCAATGATCATGCCATGTGTATAGGACATAAAAATATTTTCTTACAAAAATAATTTGGCCAAAAGTATTTTCTAAATTTAGTTTTCCAAAACCCCTGAATTGAGGTTTGCCTGCAAGTACTTGATTAAGGGCAGTAAAAATCTTTCAAAAATATATTTGACTCCTATTAGATATAGGATTCCTGTGAACCACAGAAATATAATTTTAAAAGTTATTTTCCTATTTTATTTAAAGGATTTTCTTAAGGCCAGAAATGGTCTTTAATAGGAAAAATTATTTTATTGCTTCAAAAATATTTGGCAAAATTTAGGAAACTCATAGGACATATATTGTCCATATATAAGAGTTTAAACACATGGTTATGTTCAAAATATTGGTCAAACCCTCAAAGACCCTTTCGGATATTTCAAGCTTTTGAAATATTTACAAAGGAAATATTCTCCAAAAATTCCATGAAAATTCTATCATGTCACATATGACATATTTGGTGATCTTGCCAAGTCTCATGACTTGGAGAACAAGATAGCATCATCAAAACCTCTCAAAACCATTTCTGTCCATTTTGAAGTTTGAGCAACTTTACATTGCCAAACATGTCCAAATGTTCTCAAACCTTGTGAACTTGCTCAAATGGTCTAATAATTCATCTAGACCAAATGGCACAAGTTGGAGAACAAGTTAACTTGATCAAAGTTTCCCAAAACTCTTTCTGACCAAAACCAAATTTGAACAACTCTACATTGGAAACTTTCTCTCCTTGATTCCAACTTTTGTGAGCATGATCACATGATCAAATGATGACACTACACCAAGTGGTGCATCAAGGAGAACATATTTTCATGACTAAATCTTGGGAAACCCATTTCTGTTGATTTCTAGGGTTTACCAAAGTTGCATTGTCAACTTGCTCCAAATGATCTCCAAATTGGTGGAAGGCCCTAATTATGTGTGTCATTTCACCCTATGGAGTCTCATGAAAGATGCAAATCATCTACTTGCCCAAACCTTTATCAAACACCTTCGGCATTTTGCAAAAACACCATTTTGACCTCTTCCACTATTCTTGGGAGCTCAACTTTTACCACAGCCTCTTGACCATCTCCTACCTCCAAGAACTCTCCTCCCTCAATAGCTCAATTATTTGGGGTAAAACCCATCCCTTTCTCTCTCTGTTTACCCATGGCAACTCCTCCTCTCTCTCTCCTTTCTATATGCAGCGCCCCACCTAGCTCCTGACCACTCTAGAGCATCCAAGGAAGCTCCAGGACACAAGTGGACACGGCAGAGCACGCAAAGCGCACTCGTGCCGGCCAAAAGCCTGCTCTGGAGCACGCCACAAGAGGCGGCCGAGCCCTGCCGCCGCACTCCCGTCCACCTCGGGCCGCCCAAGCGCGCCAGTAGATGCTCCTCGACGTCCGCAACACGACACCAAGCTGGCCCCCTCCTCTTTCTTCCTCCTGCTGCCTCCTTTCGCACGCACGCCGGCCGCCTGAGAGCTCCAATCGGCGAGCTCACACGCAGACGCCTCGACACTTTCCTGCTCCTTCTCTCCCTCCTATCGCCCTAGAACAACCCCATGAGCACCCAGACACGCCCACGCTGCCCCGTGGCCTCCAAGCGGCTAGGAGCTCGCCAAGACGAGTCCACGGCACCCGCCGTTCGCCTATTAAAGGCCTCCCCGAGCCCCTCGGCCTCCTTTGCCACCCTCTCCCTCCTGTGAACCCCTAGACCTATCCTCACCTCCTCCGTGCCCCCTTCTCCTCCTACCACCGCATGGCCGCCGCCTGCTCGCTCAAATTCGAGCAATGCCGAGCTCACCTCCCTCCCTTTCCTCCACACGAGACGCCCGTGGTCCGCAAGCCTCCCCACCTCCTCGAACCGTCGCGGGGATGCTCGGCGCCGAGAGCCGCGGATGGCCGACGACCTCCCCGCCATCATCAAAGCTGCGGTCACCTCGGCCCCCTCCGTGGCGTGACCTACGCCAGAGATGATCGCGCTCATGCTGAACTCGCCCATAGGTGGAGCGTCGCGGGGGCGGCCGGAGCGCCGCAATCGCCGGATGGCGCCGGCCGAGCCCAACCCCGCCTCTGTCCTGCCCGGCGAGAGGAAGAAGATGACCCGTGGGCGGGCCCCACCTTCCCGCTGGGCCCCACATGTCGGCCGCAGAGGGCGTTGACTCGACCGTGACGTGGATAAGTGGAAGCGGCTTCACTGGAGCCGTCTGCCCGAGCAAAGGCGTATTCCACGAGTGCGCCATCGGCGTCACTGGGCACCCCACGCGGGTGATGCCACCGGGCCGCCCACGGTCTATCTGGCGCCATGTGCGCAGGATAAGGCTAAACCTTATTCACTTCTTTCTTTTCCAGTCTACTTCAAAAATCCATGAACAGATCAAAACAAGTCCAAATTTGATGATTCAAATTTCTAGTAGCTCATAAAATCATGATCTATCTCATGGTGCAACTTGCACATTTTTCCGAAACTTTTTCTTCACGACATTTATCAAATCTTGTTTTTGCTATTTACGTGATAAGCTTTAGAAAATCACAGAGAGCACAATATTGATCCAAATGCCATGATTCCAATCCCTAGATGAATCTAAGCTCATAACCTAGTTTATGAACATTTTGTTGATACTTTCGTACCACATAAATTATTGAGCCATTTCTTCATATTTATCAGCTTTGCAAATTCATAGGAAATTCATTTGAACTCCAAATCCAGTGAAACCAATTCCTAGATGCTTCTAAAATCATCCTTTGTTAAATGGGTGCCTTTGCTCATTTTTCAAAAATATATTTCTGTACACTTCTAGCAAATCCATAAACCTCTTGATTCCATCATATTGAAATGTTCTGAGATATCCACTTATCAGATCCTAATAAAACCACCTTGGTCATCCCTCATATGACCAGAGATATACTAGAAAGTCCAACTCATATTTTTAGAGCACTTTTATTTCCTGCCTTGTTGTGTTGCTTATTGTGTTTGTTTCCGACGTTAGTTGACGAAGTAGACGGAGTACTTGGAGAAGGACCAGAAGATTTCAAGACTCTGATGAAACAGGCAAGCAGCCCTTTGACCATGACTATGATGCCCCTTTTACATGCATGTCATTTTTAGCTCTTTATCGATGATGCATTGGAATCATGACGGGATGGTGAACCACGTAGGTGGTTGCCACGATTACATCTCTCGTTGACACTTGCACGGTGCATGGCCCTACCTTTTTATGAGGGTTATGCCGGTGGGTAGTAACTAGGATGCAAATGTAGGTGCTACGCAAATGGGATGGGTTGCGCATGATGAAAGAGGCAAAGTGATTTCAAAGGTATTTTCGAAAACCCCATCGGGTGCCACTTATGCCCGAGGGAGATGAGGAGATGGGTGACCACTTGATGACGAAGTGGTGTGCCAAGTGAAAAAGGGTGTGTGGTTTTCAAAACGGATTGGTCGGAGTTGCGACCGTTATTCCAACCTTACATGCGCAACCACTCTACCCTTATATGGGAAAGGGCATTGTTGAGTACCTAGACCGATACTAGCTTGGAGCCCGCATTACTAGTGACGGGGGAGAGTTGGTGCTCTCTCTTGGGGCGGGTCGTGCTGTAGGGCGGCCATGACTGTTTTCACGGGCACCGGACACACCGTTGGTACCCGTGCGGTGGTATGTGATGGAAATGGGAGCAAGGCTCCACAAAAAGGTTGTTGAAATGTTGGGCACGGGGGTTACTGCCAATCGAGTGGACTCCATGTTAGTGTCGTCTAGGGAAAGGTAATGATCGGGTGCTTACCCCGGGTACTTGAGGTACCGCGGGTCGTGGTTTGACACGGAGGTTCCCCGGATCTAGTGGGTAAAGTGTGCAACCTCTGCAGAGTGTAAAACTATTCGAATAGCCGTGTCCACGGTCAAGGACAGTTGGGTAACCGCTCTTGGGCTACGTCCACTTGTTTTCAAACCCGGTGTGTGTGAGATGATGGTGTTGCCTTGGGTCAAGTCAGAGGACTTGACACGATTGAGATGGGTTGGTGCCCTCTCTGTTTATGATAATGGGTTGGTGCCCATTCTATTTATGTTGATATCTGTGACCAGTCCTTATGGTTACTTGAATTCTCTTGATGCATGCTTTATAGGATGTTGAACATGTCCTTGCACTCAAAACTAGCTTTATGCAAAACTTTACCTATGTCATGCATTACTGTACCTTGAACCAAATCATGGGTTGCTTGCGAGTACATTCAAAGTACTCATTGGCTTGCCTTGGTTATTTCATTGACCGGGCATGAAAGAACGAGATGAGATGAAGAACCCTTCGGTGATTTAACACGCGAGCTAGGGCGCTTCCACGAGAATGCCCGTAGGGTTAAGGCAGATGGCATGGGTCCAAGTTATCGATGGAGATTTCCGCTGCGATGTTATACTCAAGACTTGACCATAATGGTCCTACTTGTGTAATACGGTATGTATGGATGTAAGACTCTTGTTATTCAGCTTCTGTGTGTTCAGTGAGCATTGATCTCTGGGATCACTGTGCACGTGCATTCGGTGATCACGACTTATGAGTCGGGGTCCCCACAAGAGTGCCATAGGAAAATTTCCTATTGCTATGTTTTTTCATTGAACCACAATAGCCCCAATGGATTGACATGAATGTAGAGTAATAAGTGATGCGAGAAGTGTACAACCTCTTTGTCGTAGTCGTGTCGACCTCAGCATCATTGGGTTGGTCGCTGAAGAAGTTGAGGCACAGGTGGCTCTCGGAGGTGTGGAGAAAGATCTTAGGAATCTGTAGATGGCGTCCAGGGCACTGCTCTGTTGTGATGGATCATTCCGTCCTTGGAGCAGCTCCGGTGAGCCGTAAGACGTCAAGGCTGAAGCAGCACAAGACAGACATGTTAATCTCAAGTGGGATTCTAATAGCATCTCCAATAGATCATGCAAAATGCATTACTAAAAAGTGATAGATGTAAATTTACATCACCAGAAATCACCTGACTACAACAGATGAGGTAAAAACTATTGACTCTGAACTTAACTGTCGAAACTGAAATTTACTATGGAATTTGAATGTTACTGTCGAAACTAAACGCAATGGTAGCAGAGAGGCACTTCACATGGGATAGTTTAGGGAGGGCCTGCAGCTCATCTTCAACCTGAACCCCCTGAGCTGCCAGCCACCACCGGCCGAACCCCGCGCCACCTCGCCGCCCCGAAACAACTCCCCACCGCCGCCTCGCCGCCCCGAAACAACTCCCCACCACCGGTCCACCGCCATCTTGCCACCCCAAAACAACTCCCCACCGCCGGTCCACCGCCGCCTCGCCATCCCGAAACAACTCCCCCTCGTTGGTCCGGAGCCACCCCGGCCAGCCCTATAGCCCCTCCTCCCCCCCCCCGCACGCGCCAAGATTTTTCTCCGGTGATCCCACGCCACTGCCCCACCACCACGCCCCCCCCCCACCGCCGGTGAGTAGCACCCCACCCAAAACCCGAAGATAGATAGTGGGGTGCCTCTCCAGCGAGCACCCCTCCTCACTGCGAGCGGTTCTTCCTTAACTCCGGCGAGACCCACCACCCCTAAAAATCGACTGACCCAAAAGTCGATTCAGTCGACTGAAGTGTAGCTAAATCAGAGTAGAGCAGCAGCACGAGCGAGTGGGAGAGCAACAGCACGAGCGAGCGAGCGAGAGCCGGAGCAGCAGTAGTAGCGCGAGAGAGCGAGCGAGTGAGAGCCCGGGCATCAGCAGCAGCAGTGCCAGTGAGCGAGCGAGAGCTGGAGCAGAGCAGCTGGGCGAGCGAGCGAGAGCCGGAGCAGCAGCAGCAGCGCGAGTGGACGAGTGACAGCGGGAGCAGCAGCAGCAGATCCGGCTGGTATGGACGCCGCCGTCGAAGGGGCCTTGCACTGGGGAGAGCCGCCGTGGAGTTGTCGCCCCCGGAGCCGGATTCGAGGTAGCCGCTCCATGGGGGTGCGGGATGGAGCACCGTCGACGCCGGGAGGTCGAGTTAAGGAGAAGGTGCGATGCGATGAGTGTACAACCTCTTTGGTGGCGCCAAGTAGGCCTAGGCTTCGTCCGAGGAGTCAGTGAGGATGCTGCTGTTCCGATAGAGCAGGTTAAGGCGGCGCTATGGGGATGGAGTAGCCACGATAGACGAGGCGATCGTCGGAGCAACTCCTTGGAGGTGGAGGACGGGGCGGCTGAACCGGCGGGGCGACGGGATGGACGACGGATCCTCATCGGATGGGGGGATGAGGGACGTCGAGCTATTGCGATGGACGATGTCGTCAGGAAAGAGGCTCCGGCTGGGCAGCGGAGAGGTGACGGAAGGCGGAGGGTGGGGGTTCGCGGCTGGACGGAGAGGTTATGGCTGCCAGATTTTGAATGGCGAAAAGGAGGCGATGGGAGGGGGGAACCATGACTTAGGGACGCGATTGTCCAAAATGTAGGGTGTGTTACAAAAGTACCCCCACCGATTTGAATTAGAGGCCCTTTCATCTCAGGGTTAGAAGGTGGATTTCGCGTGTCGGGATTTGGCAGCTGGAGGGAGTTTTCGCACGCGTTGTAATTTCAGGATAGCAAGGCGCCAGTTTTGGGAGCACGATATTAGAATTTTCGGGATATAACAAGGTGCGGGTTGAATTTTAGGGACAATCCTAACGTGTAATATTGTACTTGTATGTACCAAATCAATTTGCACTTCCCTCAGTGAAAAAATGAAAAAAATAAAACTATTCACACCACACAAAGAGAGAGTCTTGTCCCGTTTTACTATACAAATGCTATTCAAAGCTACACAAAGAGAGAGAGTATGAATCCATGTTATGTCCAATTAAATTTTTTTGCTGGCTGTATAATGCATGTAACCTACTCATACCAACATTTTAGTGCATTCCAAATGTTTATACTACCGCTGCAATTCGAACTGAATTTGAATTCGTTTCTCTATTTCAATAAGAATCTACAATCATGATTGTTGCCAACTTCAACCATCATTCGTGTATTACCTTAACAACACACCACATGATTACTATAGAGATAGATATGAACTATGTGTACTATATGTAACGCCCCAGATTCGATGCGCTAGGTGTCTGCCAGTTATTCGCCGTCGTTGCCATGTCATTTGCTTGCGTGTTGCACTTTGCCATGTCATCATCTGCATTTCATATCATGTCGTCATGTGCATTTCATTTTGCATACGTGTTCGTCTCATGCATCCGAGCTTTTTCCCCGTTGTCCATTTTGCAATCCGGCACTCCTATGTCATCCGGCGTCCCCTTTGGCCTCTTCTCATGTGCGGGTGTTAAACTTTCTCGGAATGGCCCGAGGTTTGCCAAGCGGCCTTGGTATAGCACCGGTAGACCGCCTGTCAACTTTCGTGCCATTTGGAGGTCGTTTGATACTCCAACGGTTAACCGGGTAACCGCAAAGGCCTCTTTTGTTTGCAGCCCAACACCCTTCCAAACTGGCCCAAAACCCATCTAACTCCCCTCCATGCTCTCGGTCGTTCGATCACGATCGCGTGGCCGAAAACCGCTCCTCATTTGGACTCTCCTAGCTCCCTCTACCTATAAATAAGCCCCTCCCCCCGAAATTCGCGGTCTAACCCTATCCTTCCTCTTCCTCGCGCCGCCGGACATGTCCGTCCCGCGCCGGACATGTCTGTCCCGCGCCGGACACGTCCAGCGCCGCCGCCACGTGTCCTCGTCGCCGTCCGCGCCGCCCGAGTTTATCGGGGCCGGATCCGACCGTCCGGGCCAGATCGGACCCACCGCCGCCCGCCAAGCCCGTCCTCCGCCGCCCGGCTCCGAAGCCCCCCGCCCGCGCCGTCCCTGCGTCGCGCCGCCGCCGCCCAGCGCTCCTTGCCGACCTACGGCGCGCCTCGCCGCCTCGCTTTATTGCCGGCCTCCACCTCCGCCTCCGTCCTGCCCGCCGCCCGGTCGCCCGCCGCCCGTCTTGCGGCTTCAAACGCCCAGCCCCCTCCGGCCGCCATCGCCATGCGCAGCCCGCCGTCGCCGCGGATCCGGTCGGGCCGGACCGGATCCGGGCGTCCCGCGCTCCCACCGGCCTTCCCCGTCCAGCCCAGGCCTCCCTGACCTCTCCCGCAGCGCCTCGCCACCATCCCCATCAACTCCGGCGAAGCTCCGGCGAGATTCGCCGTGGTTGACTTTTCCCCGAGGTCGAAATTTCCTAAGTCCCCGATTTGTTTTATATTATAATGCCTTGTTCATCATGCCGTATCTCTGCATCCGTACCTCCGTTTTGTGCGTGTAATATGTCAAATTGTTCGCCTCAACGAGTACTTCATTTCATTGCATTACATCATTTTCATTTGAGCTCATCTTGATGCCCGAAATTCTGTTGGAAGAGTGCATGTTCTTTGTTAATCTCTTTGGCTGTTATAACTTGCTCATTTGTCATTTTTGCCATGTTTGATGTGTGCATCCTATGAGGTTGATGTCTACATGTGTTTTGATCTATGCCATGCCATCTTTCAAGTGGTGCTATCCATGTATTTTTGTGACTTGTGTAGTGAGTGCATCAAGCTTGTTAAGGAGGGTACTTGCTGTTACTGTTTTCCTGGCTGATTCTGTTATATTTTGTTGCTATGTTAACCTGCTCCTACAAGTAATTCTATGCATATTCTGGAGATGTTCAATAAGGATGAGTTGTTATACATGTCATGCTCTATCCATTCATGCCCCTGGTTGCATTTATAGCCTGCTGTAGCTTGTTGTAATCTTGCTCCAAACTTGCTAAATAATGTTGCTGTAAACATGTTAACATGAAGTTCAGTTTTGGCCATGTGCTTTTCTAGTGATCCATGCACCCTATGAACTTTCTCTTGCCATGCTTAGCTTCATAAACATGTCTTCTTACTGTTGGTTGCCTTGCCATGCCATGTATTGCTCTGTGGTGAGTGGTTCAAGCTCACCAACATGCCTACTTATTGTTGTTCCTGCCATGTATGAATCTGTAATATAACTTGCCATGTTTACATGGGTGCCATCATATTTTCTGTGCCCTTTTGGCTCATGGTCAGTAAGGGACTTTTGTCCTATGCATTTAGTAGTATCATGTCATGCCTTTGTTTGCCATGATAAGTTCTTGTAACATGTTGTTTGATAGCTCTAAACATTGCAACCTAATGTTATTTCCTGATAAGTCTGAAACTGTTATTATTTGCAATCTTTCCATGCCATTTTGAACATGTTCTAGTCTTTTCTGGAGATAGCTCAGTGTTCATGTTTTGTTGTGCTTTACCTGTACTTCCTGCTCATGCCTTTTGTTCTTATGTTGGGGTGCTGTAGCATATTGTTTTGATGCTTGCAATATGCCTAGTTGCTGTTTTGGACAGATTGTTGTTATGACTTGTATAGTGTGTGTGTGTGTGTGTTGCACCGTTGCTCCGTTTTGAGTGTTATCTATATGAAACTTGCTTGTTTTTGCATGTAGATTCATATTACCATGTTGCATCCTTGTTTTGAGGTGTTTGCTTGATGTTTGTATGCATTTTGCATCGATGCCATGTTTGACTTGTTTTGCTCATATCTTCTAGGCCGTAGCTCCGAATCTAATGAACTTTATATGTAACTTGACTAGAATTTCGTGTAGATCATCTTGGTGCATCTTAACTTGCTGTTTAACTACTTGAACATAATGTTTATTCAGTTCTGGACCAATTTCGAAATATGCATATGAGGACTTACCGGAATTGTTATATGTTGTTTCCGACCTCATTTAAACTTGCCTTGATGTGTTGTTCTTGTTTGCATCATCTTTTGCCATGAGTAGCTTCATGTAGCCTTGTCATGCATCATGCATGGTTGTCCATCATGTCATGTATACGTGTGGTGTGTTTACCATGTTGTGTGCTTCTTCTCGATAGTTCCCGTTTCGTTGCGATCGTGAGGATGCGTTCGTCTACGTGTGGTTCGTCTTCGTGGCTTCATCTTCTTCATGGACTCGTTCTTCTTCCTTGCGGGATTTCAGGCAAGATGACCGCCACCCTGGATCTCACTACAATCATTGCTATGCTAGTTGCTTCGTTCTATCGCTATGCTGCGTTACCTATCTTTTGCTCATCAAGCCTCCCAAATTTCCATGAACCTCTAACCTTTGACACCATTCCTAGCAAACCATTGCTTGGCTATGTTACCGCTTTACTCAGCCCCTCTTATAGCGTTGCTAGTTGCAGGTGAAGTGAAGATTTCTCCATGGTGGACAGGATTTTGGTTGGGATATCACAATATCTCTTATATTATTAATGCATCTATATATTTGGTAAAGGGTGGAAGGCTCGGCCTTATGCCTGGTGTTTTGTTCCACTCTTGCCGCCCTAGTTTCCGTCATACCGGTGTTATGTTCCCGGATTTTGCGTTCCTTACGTGGTCGGGTGATTTATGGGACCCCCCCTGACAGTTCGCTTTGAATAAAACTCCTCCAGCAAGGCCCAACCTTGGTTTTACCATTTGCCTCACCACCACCTACTTTTCCCTTGGGAGTAATTAACCCAAGGGTCATCTTTATTATAGCCCCCCTGGGCGAATGCTTGTCTAAGTGTTGATCCAAACTAGAGCACCGTGCGGGACCATTCCTTAGCAACTTGGATTCGTCGGTACCTGTATGCTTCGCATGTCCGGTGCTGCCCTGAGAACGAGATATGTGCAGCTCCTATCGGGATGTCAGCGCATCGGGCGGCTTTGCTGGTCTTGTTTTACCATTGTCGAAATGTCTTGTAAACCGGGATTCCGAGATCGATCGGGTCTTCCCGGAGAAGGTATATCCTTCGTTGATCGCGAGAGCTTATCATGGGCTAAGTTGGGACACCCCTGCAGGGTTTAAACTTTCGAGAGCCATGCCCGCGGTTATGTGGCAGATGGGAATTTGTTAATGTCCAGTTGTAGATAACTTGACACCAGATCCGAATTAAAATGCATCAACCGCGTGTGTAGCCGTGATGGTCTCTTCTCGGCGGAGTCCGGGAAGTGAACACGGTTTCTGGGTTTATGTTTGACGTAAGTAGGTGTTCAGGATCACCTCTTGATCATTGCTAGTTGACGACCGTTCCTTTGCTCCTCTTCTCGCTCTCATTTGCGTTGGTTAGCCACCATATATGCTTAGTCGCTGCTGCAACCTAACCACTTTACCCCTTCCATTCCCATTAAGCTTTGCTAGTCTTGATACCCATGGTAATGGGATTGCTAAGTCCTCGTGGCTCATAGATTACTACAAAAAACAGTTGCATGTACAGGTTATACGATGATCATGACGCGAGAGCGATGTTTGCTTGTTTTGGAGTTTCGTCTTCTGCTTCTTCTTCGATCAGGGGATAGGTTCCAGGTCGGCAGCCTGGGCTAGCAGGGTGGATATTGTTTGAGTTTCTGTTTATGTATCATCCGTAGTCGGATGTTGATCTCTTGTATGATGATATTGTATTCGTGTGGCATTGTGAGCCTTTTGTATGTATCCCCATCTATTATGTAATGTTGATGTAATGATATCCACCTTGCAAAAGCGTTTCAATATGCGGGTCTATCCTTGGTGGGACCTTCGAGTTCCTTTTTGGATAGGGTCGCATATTGGGTGTGACACTATATGAACTCGAGTTCAATCTTTTGAATACACTTGATGTTGATTCCAAATAATAGTACATTTAATGTACTAACTATATATTCATAATCTAAACCATGTTCCATACGTACATCGTGTTTATCACAAAAAGTATAGTGCCCCGCCCCCTACATTATTACAAGTATTTAGTCCTGAGCTGCAAAAGCCACACATTAGCCTAAATTATAATCAATGTTCTACATTATGATATCTTCTTCAAGTATCCGTATCCACTTTTTTTTATAATGAATTATGATCTATGTTCGTCTTTAACACATTCATGATCCTCTTCTCTTTGTAGTTTGATAGCGCTAATTTTCTATCGTGCATGCACACGCCTGCCCCCCTCTCACCCTCCCTCAGCGTCCCCTCCATCGCGCACATTCGTTATTTCTCTTTAGGTCGTTCACCCGCGGTGTGTGTAGGCCCCCTGACTCCTTCTTTCCGGCACACACCATCAATATACCTCTCTAGCCAAGTGTGCCTACCACAAACACATACTTCCCCTCTTCTCTTCTCACCGTCCATGCCCCTATGTCTAATACATTCCACGCAGGTGCACACTCCTGCCCCTCTTTTCATCGATCTCATAGTCGCACACTCCTCCCCCTCGACATAGTAGGCCTCTCGCACCACCTCCTAGCTGCACCCCTCTCCCCCTGTCTGTCTCTCCAGACCTTATTTGCTTCTAACACATGCATGCATGTATACGTACTGATCTCCCTACATATAGCTAGGTCGACTATAATTCTTTTCCCCACGCACCTATAGACTTGCCTCACTAGTTATGTCTCTCCCTTTCTCGGACACACGACAGTTGATCTTCCTATGTAGTTACATATGCTTGCCACAACCATATCGTCTCCCCTCATAATCCTTACATACCTCCCGACCCGTCTCTCACACGCACGTCCATAGACAGACAGACATCCCCGCCCTCTCTTATTAATATTGCACTCGTACCCTCCATTTTTCTAGCAGGCCTCTCCCACCATTTGTGAGACGCCACTCCACCACCAACCCTCCGACACTCTACCTTTGCCTTTCTCCCAACCTTATTCCCCTGCTACACATATCCATGGATGCCGATCGATCTCCCTCTATACATAGCTAGGTCTCTCTCCTTCTCCACACATATACTAGTCGATTTACCTCTCTATAGTTAGGTCTCTGCCCCCTCCCCCCCCAACGATAGTCGAAAGTTGTAGGTAGTATCCATGCCACAGAGAAAAGCTGCACCTCTACCCTCTCAAATTCCAGTAGGCCAGCCGTCCTATATCTTTGGCGTGGGCAAACACAAATTCGATGGCACTCTTTATCGATCGCGCAGCCACACACTTCATCCCTGTTTTTGATTCTATCGATATCTCACGCCGATGATCCCTCCACTCTCTTCTGGTGGATCGCTCCCTCTATATATGATATATCCATGACTCTGTTTCACACACATTGCATACATTTTTTTGTTTGAGATATCATCGACACATTGCCTCAGTTTCGCACAAACCATCTCTCTCACACCCACCCACATATGTACCTGCACCTAAAGAAGAGGTGCACGCAGGACGCATGTACTCGCTTTTCGTTCCCGGCCACACCCGCGGGGGTACACGGTGGAGTTCGTTTCTGTACGAAAAGGCAGCCCACGTGATAATTTGACGCGTGTAGCGGTTGTTTACTCGAAGGAGGGTCGGGTACCACGCCTAGATGGAACAAAGTTCGACTTGACGCGATTGTATTAAATAAAGTTATATATTCCACCTCAATGGCGCATATTACAGAATATAAAACGATTGTCGTGGGGAAAATGGAAAAATCCGCTCAACTATATACAACGGAGCCTGCCTGTCGGGGTTTGTCTCTCGTCACACCATCTCACACAAGGTGGCCGTGGCCTCTCTCTCTCACAGTTGGTCAGTGATCTGGCCGCATCCCGTCCGCTGGCGGAAAGGGAGGATGTGCATTGTTTCTCCGTTCAACGGCATTGAGGCAGCACGTCCCGATCTGCGGTACCCGTCGCTCTCTTTGACCAAGCTCCGGCACGGTAGGGCCTTCGCCACTTGCTCGCTGTCGCAGTATGGGCAGATCCCGGCCGCCGGCGCCCTCCTAGTAACATCCCGACGACCCTCAGGTACAGCTTCCTCCGGCCTTGGTCCATTGCCCATCTTCCCACGTTGCTGCATGTGGATCTTCTTTAGTTGTTTGCTTAAAATGTATCTCGGTCGGCGTACTTTCCATCTTGCAATCTCGTCCTCAAACCATTTTTGACAAACCACCATGCTGCTATCTTCCCCTTATTACATGGAATACGCTTTTTTTTGTCGGCGTATATGTCTTCAACCCATGTTATTCGCCAGTAATTATTTCCTTTCTACCTCTTCTTTGCAAACAGGGATAGCCATTTCACCTCGTTGCTATTGCGACCTTTTGGTGAACTGCACAAATCACTTTTTTTCTTAAGAGTGTTTTGTGCAGTTCTGCCAAAATGTCACATGGGCAACGTTTTTACATTTCTGTGGGACTGCAGAAAGGGAGATTGGTTTTGCTGTCCTCCTCATCCAACTCATGTCTAATCTTCTCCAACAAGTAGTTAGTCCTAAAGAGAGATCGCAGAGGTGATCGGCTTCTATTTGTGGTTGTTATGTTTCATCATCTAGTTCCACTATTATTGTAATCACACTGACTGGATATCTTTGCAAACAGGGATGGTCAGCTCGATTTTAGTGGAGCTGCACAAAATTATCGGATTGTGGTGTCCTCCGTACACCCCCTTTTTGGCTACAGCGCTGGGTGAAACTAGCTGCCAAGCAATGAACACTGTGCCCAGGAAATGGACCTGTCGGTGTCAAAACCGGCGGATCTCGGGTAGGGGGTCCCGAACTGTGTGTCTAGGCGGATGGTAATAGGAGACAAGGGACACGATGTTTTTACCCAGGTTCGGGCCCTCTCGATGGAGGTAAAACCCTACTCCTGCTTGATTGATATTGATGATATGGGTAGTACAAGAGTGGATCTACCATGAGATCAAGGAGGCTAAACCCTAGAAGCTAGCCTATGGTATGATTGTTGTTCGTCCTATGGACTAAAACCCACCGGTTTATATAGACACCGGAAAGGGCTAGGGTTACACAGAGTCGGTTACAATGGTAGGAGATCTACATATCCGTATTACCAAGCTTGCCTTCCACGCCAAGGAAAGTCCCATCCGGACAGGGGACAAAGTCTTCAATCTTGTATCTTCATAGTCTTGGAGTCCGGCCAATGATGATAGTTCGGCTATCCGGACACCCCCTAGTTCAGGACTCCCTCAGTAGCCCCTGAACCAGGCTTCAATGATAATAAGTCCGGCGCGCATATTGTCTTCGGCATTGCAAGGCGGGTTCCTCCTCCGAATAATTCGTAGAATATTGTGAACACCAGGATAGTGTCCGGCTCTGCAAAATAAATTCTACATACCACCGTAGAGAGAATAATATTTACACAAGTTCAATCTGCTGACGTATTGTGTGGCGTGACGTCACACCACAACCAAGCCTTTACTCGAATCGTTTTTATTATTCCACCTCAACGCGTTTAGCGAAGCGGTTTCCTTGGCACGTCTTGTCGAAGCAGAGATCGTGTTCCCTTATTCCGGGATTCTCATCAATATGGACGTGGGTAACCCAACCGTAGATAAGCGAGTTTTACCAGGCGGGTGGGGACGCATAGTTTCGTCCGCCCATATATAAGGGGATAAGGATCCACCTCTTTACCTACGCCTTCTTCCTCCTTTGCTTATCCACCTCCGCGCACTCGAGCTCCAGCGCCCAAGTCCGCATGTCTCACCTCGACCTTCTCCAACAATGTCCGGAGCGGGAGGCAAGTGGATGGCCTCCTCCGTTACGGAGGGGCACATCAAGAAGCTGCGCAGCGCCGGATATTTGTGCAGCGATATCGCGCACCGGCTTCCCGACGAGGGGCAGCTCATCCCCACCCCCGGGCCCCATGAGAGGTGGTATTCCTTTCCCATTTCCTCCATGGACTGGGCTTCCCTCCACCCCTTTGTCCAGGGGCTCATGTTCTACTACGGCCTGGATTTCCATGATCTGGCCCCGAATTTCATCCTCAACATCTCGGCGTTTATCGTCGTGTGCGAGGCCTTCCTCTGCATCCAACCCTACTTCGGCTGGTGGCTAAAGACCTTGAATGTCAAGCCGAAGGTTGTGAAGGGCAGCCAAGCGGAGTGCGGAGGCGCCATGGTGGGCAAGATGCCCAACGTCATTTGGCTCGAGGGCGCCTTTGTGGAAACCATCAAAGGGTGGCAATTGTGGTGGTTCTACATCACTGAGCCGCGTGACCCTAAATGGGCAGCGGCCCCCGAATTCAGATCTGGCATCCCCATGTGGCTCACTTCCTGGAAAGAGAAGGGCCTGCTATGGGGTAATTCGGAAGAGCTGACCGGACTTCAATCCTATCTCCAAACCCTGGTGAACAAGAAGCTCAAGCTTGTCAACGTAATCCAGGTCATGCTCATCCGCTGGATTCTCCCCTGCCAACAGCGGGACTTCAACTTGTGGGAGTTCAATCCGGCACAGCACCAGACCTTGAGCGGGCTCTTCGACACTACATACGAGGAGGCCTGGAGGGTGCAGTTCAAGGGTGCCAAGGCTCCCGCATCCGCTACCGAAGATCGCAGATTCATCTCGCAGCGTCCGGCTGGTGAGGTAAGCCATGTTATCCTTTATGGGACACTTGCTTTTCATAGTTTGACTCTATGTGTGGGATCTAAACTCCCAGTACCTTTAACAGGCCTGGCAGGAGACATCCGGACAGGTTAACTGTCCGGCTCCCCTCCTAGAAGACCCAGCGGATTCCTGTTTGACAGGGCTGCTGGTCCCGGCGCCTCGTGGTGCTTGGAGAAGAAAACAAGAAGAAGGCCACGGGAACCGGAGGAGTTCGGCGTCAGTGTTATCAGATTCATCATCCGATGACTCAGGGCGGACTCCTCCCACGAGGGCGAGGAGGAGAAGAAGAGGCCTCTCCCGGGAAGAGAGAAGAGGAAGGCCTCCCCCGAGAGGGAGGCGAAGGGTCTAGAAGGAAGGAACCTTCCCGGACTGTTCTCGCTAGCGCTGGTGATGGCGACGAGGAGTGGCCCTCAAGGGCCAAGCCCCTGGCGAGATCGTAAGTATCCGGACTCCTGAATAACTCATAATTTTTCTTTTTGTCGCATGTTGTCTTTCTAATGCCGCATACAACCTTATAGTCCGCCCAAGGACGATCTTCCCGCTTTGTCGAGCGGGTCCTTGGGCACGTCGGATGTGGATAGCACTTCTCTTCCGACCGCCTCCACCCCCCGCGGTGCTGATGATGCCGAGGTGGGATCTCGGGAAGGACCCGCCCGAGGGGAGGCTCGGAGGTGCCGCAGGCAACCTCCGGACTTTGGACGGACTCCGCGCGGAACTGCGGTGGTTCGGAGTCCGGCGGCTGCCCTTCGTAAGAAGGGCAAGGCTGTGACGCCGGTGGCCTCCGTCCAACCGGGCGCCGGATAACTTCTTGGGGCGCTCACGGCGCTTCCATCAAAGAGAACACCGCCTTGTCATGAGTGCGGTGATTGAAGGTTCAGCTTCGCCTAAAGCGGGCTGACCGAAGCTTCTGCAGCAGCCTTCTAACGAGCTTTGAGGAAGAATTTTAAGATATGTAATATAATACCGCATAGACAAGTAGCCCGATGCTCGGTTCGGTGTTCGGAAAGAAAAGCGGATGAGGATCTAAAAAGATATCTGTGAGTCTTAAAAATATGTCAATATGGGAATGCAAAGCTGCGCTGCCGACCATGCCGCCTTGACTGCAAGGAGGTCAATACCTTGAAGCGAGCCTCGGCGGTCTGAGGCGAGCTCGGCCGTGCCAAGCAGCTCGAGGACAAGGAAGGTGAGTAACACCGTATTAAAGTTGTACCTTCTGAAAAGGATTTGGTTGCAAGAGAAATGACAAGGATAACATGGGTACTCCGGGCTCTGAGCGAGTGGCGACCACAAGGAGGCGGTGTCCGCTGCCGAATGCAATGCAGCCGCGGAACGCGACGGGCGAGAGAAGCAGGAGGCGCGGGTGGCGGAGGTGCAGCAAGAGCTCCAGGCTCTCGTGGAAAAACACGAGAATTTGGGCGTGACTCGAACTTCGAGAGTCAGAGCTTGCGTCGGCTCTTGAGAGTGCTAAAGCCGCTAAGGCCGAAGCCCACAAGGCCCTCCAGGAAATCGAGGCATTGAAGAAGATAGCGGCGGGTAAGGCATTCTTCATGCAAAGCAAGCATGTAAAAGTGAATTACATGTTAGTTACCCGAATTCGGAGCTCTCCAGGAGTGTTTGCAGATCTGCCCCGCAGCGTGTCCGATGCTGCCGCTTTCTACAGAGCCGAGGAGGGGAGCTCGACAGAGAAGGTGTTCTGGTCTCAGTATGATGAGGCCGGACATCTGGTGCTTATAGCGACCAGTGAAGCAGCTGGTCGAGCTCCTAAGGTGGCGAACAGGCCATGAAGGGCCTTATAGTTCGGCTATGGCCCAAACAGGCCATGCCTAGGAGCTACTTGGCCTGGTCGGCGGTGGTGGATGTGTGTCCACTGGTTGAAGTCATCAAGCACTCACTTTGTATTGAAGGTGCCGTCGGGCCTTGCCCGTGCTAAAGTGCAGTGGGGCAGGATGGATCTTTGAGAAGCTTGTGACGACGCGCCACCGCCGGGCAAGGAGTATCGCACACCCGAGATGTATTATAAGGGTGTCTGAAGGGTGCCCGCATTATTGCGGTGAGTGCTCCAAAGATGTAATATTTGAGTAGACTCGCATTTTGTTATCCCGTCGCTGAAAACTTTGTTCATATCGCTAAGCAACGCTTGTTAATTTAAAATATTACCTTACATGCGGCCGTTTATCAAATCGAGAGATGGCAAGTCGTCGACTTCAGCCCCCATGCCATGAGTCTTTGGGGTGTTAGGGATAAACTTGAGCGCTCTTGTTCCCATTTTTGGGTCCATCTAGGGAGCCGCTCAACACAACGAACAAGGCAACCAGACTTATAGTGCTTGAACACTCTCACTTACCCATAGAATTCTATAATTTTAAATTTCGGCGAAGCCCCTAGTGTTCGGAAGGCCGAATTCGGGGCACTATCCACGCCTGGGCCGGACAAAGCCGGTTCCTCGCTCTAAGCGGCATAAGTCTTTAGGGACTCGAAAATACCTCTCGAACAGTGACTGGCTCTCGCCTCATCATGACGGTCAGTTTTAGCTTTCTCCATCGAGGTGCTCGCCCAGCTCAAGCTGGGCACAATCGCGATGGTTCTCCCAGCCTACCTTAGCCGATATAACGGGCGTAAGGTACCAAAACATGGGAGCCGGGCAAACCCAACTATTGACCAAAGACATGATTCGGAGCCGATGCATATAATGCTATAAGTTCGGGGTGCCGCACTTGTGAAAGTGTTCGGACTTATCACACCATAATGTGGGGAACTTAAGCCCCTGGTGTATTTGGCCGTACCAAAGTGTACGGATGCAACATGTCATAACTGAACATATGTATAAGAAACGAATGCGATTATAGGCAAAAAGCAATGCATTGTTTATTCAAAAAAACTGCCATGAATGCAGAACGATACAAATAGTGCGATAAGCAAGGGATGAAACTATTTAGCATGTCCCCCTCCAGGGGTAGGCTGCGGAATGGTGTATAAAACAGGTATAATGCTCGTAATGGAGACCACCTGGATACTCGTCGTAGCTTTTGTTCTTCCCTGGCTATTGCATCGTGAGTTCGGCAGGTCTGCTGCCGGACAGGGCCTCTGGTAAATAAAGTCCTGAGGATAAGAAGAGAAAAGAAAGAAAAAAGGATGACACACTTGGGAGCCCCTGGTGTGGTTGAGCCGCATTCTGGGCATGCCGTGGTCGTGCCCCTCCCCCTTTGCCCATGGTATTTCCAAAGCGTAGTTATGTACGCGGAGTACTGGTTTTGCAATTTTGCAAGGGCTCGGGTTGGGGCCGCATTGCTACGCATGCTCGGAATGTGCCAAGTGGTCTTGTTGTAGGTTACTCCGGGCGCGCTTGGCGGTGTCCGGTCTCTTAACGGCCGGACTCGAGAATTGCCTTAAGAGGCTGCTCTGCACTTCTACCGCGTGGGCCGCTGTATGGTCCTCCGTTCGGAGCGAGCGTTCAGTGTTTCCATTGACCGTGATGACTCCTCGAGGGCCTGGCCTCTTGAGCTTGAGGTATGCGTAGTGCGGCACCGCGTTGAATTTTGCAAACGCGGTTCGTCCGAGCAACGCATGATAGTCGCTGCGGAACGGAACTATGTTGAAGATTAACTCCTCGCTTCGGAAGTTATCCGGGATCCAAGACCACTTCGGTGTCATGAGAGCCTGTACAATTGGCCTCTACACCTGGTATGACGCCATTGAAGGTCGTCTTTGTGGGTTTAATACTTGAGGGGTCTATGCCCATCTTGCGCACTGTATCCTGGTAAAGCAGGTTCAGGCTGCTGCCGCCGTCCATCAAGACTCTAGTGAGGTGAAATCCATCGACGATTGGGTCTAAAACCAATGCGGCGAACCCGCCATGGCAGATGCAGGTGGGGTGGTCCCTTCGATCAACGTGATTGGGCAGGAGGACCATGGGTTGAACTTTGGGGCGACTGGCTCCATCGCGTATACGTCCCTGAGTGCACGCTTCCACTCCCGCTTGGGTATGTGGGTTGCGCATATCATGTTCACCGTCCGCACTTGTTGGGGGAAACCTTTCTGTCCTCTATTGTTCGGTGGCCGGGTCTCTTCCTCGTCATCGTTATGCAGCCCCTTGTCATTGTTTTTGGCGATTAACTTGCCTGCCTGCTTGAATACACAACAGTCCCTGTTGGTGTGATTAGCTGGCTTTTCGGGGGTGCCGTGTATCTGGCACGAGCGGTCGAGTATTCGGTCCAAATTGGACGGACCCGAGTAGTTCTTTTGAATGGCTTTTTCCACTGACCAGGTTTAGAGCCTCTGAATCCGGCGTTGACTGCCGTATCCTCGGTATTATCGCCGTTAACGCGGCGTTTGTGCTTGTTGCGATGCAACCTGCCATTATGGTCCTTGGTATCCGGACTGCCAGGATTTTTGCTGAGGTTGTTACTGTGGGCTAGCCAGCTGTCCTCTCCCGCGCAGAAGCAGGTCATGAGTGATGTGAGGGCTGCCATGGATTTCGGCTTTTCCTGTCCTAGGTGCCGGGCAAGCCACTCGTCGCGGATGTTGTGTTTGAAGGCTGCGAGGGCCTCTGCATCCGGACAGTCGGCGGTTTGATTTTTCTTGGTTAAGAACCGTGTCGAATTGCTCGCCGATTAAATCGGCTGCTGAATTATGTGGCTTAGGTCATCAGCGTCTGGTGGTCGCACATATGTGCCACGAAGTTAGCAAGGAATGCGGCTTCGAGTCCTCTAACACCAATTGATTCTGGCTGGCAGGCTGTTAAGCCAATGCCGAGCTGGGCCTTCAAGCTTGAGTGGGAGGTATTTGATGGCGTGAAGATCATCACCGCGGGCCATGTGGATATGAAGGAGATAGTCTTCGATCCAAACCGCGGGGTCTGTTGTGCCGTCGTAGGATTCAATGTTCACGGGTTTAAACCCTTCGGGGATTTGATGATCCATTACTTCATCTGTGAAGCATAGTGGGTGTGCGGCGCCTCTGTATTGGGCTATATCACTACGTAGCTCAAGCGAGCTTTGTCTACTGTGTTCGGCCCAGCCGGAATTACTGTATCCAGCGCAACGGTTGTCGTCGCGTGTCATGGGGCGCCCACGCGATCCATAGATCGATCTTGATTGTCTTGCCTTATCCTCCAATATGTCTCGCAAGTCCGGCGCATTCCCCCGTGGCTTTGTACTTTTCGAGCGATGCCAGGATACAACTTTAGTGGAAGGCCTAGAGGCCTCTCTGTTGCAGCCACGAGGTGGCCGGTCGGACGTATTGTGCGCTGGTGATGTAGGTTTATATGCTTCCTCCTCTAATCGAGGCAGCAGCTTGCGTTTGGGGTTGTTTTTGGAGGGGCGTTCGATTTCGTACTCTTCGGCCGCAAGGACTTCGGTCCATCTGTCGGCTAGCAGATCTTGATCAGCTCTAAGCTGTTGCTGCTTTTTCTTGAGGCTTCTTGCCGTGGCCATAAGCCTGTGTTTGAAATGCTCTTGTTCGACGGGATCCTCGGGCACGACGAATTCGTCGTCGTTGAGGCTTGCCTCGTCTCCGGAGGGAGGCATGTAATTATCGTCATCTACCTCTTCGTCTGCCGCTCTCTCATGAGGGCTGGTTTCTTCATCCTCCTGTGCTGAATCTTGCTGGAGGGGGTTGTCTTCGGCACTGTCCGGGGTGTTATTGTCTCCGGTGCCGGAATCTCCATTCTTGCTGTGGCGGGATTTAGAGCGGCGCCGCTGACGCCGGCGCTTAGGCTGTTTCTTGGAGGGGTCTTCCTCCGCTGTTCCTTCACGCTGTTCCTTCACCATTCCCGTCCTTTGGGATGTCCACCATGTATATGTCGGATGAAGAGGTGGCTTTCCAGTGCCCCGTAGGCGCTGGTTCTTGGTCGTCTCCGGCATCGTCGTCCATACCGTCGATGTCTTCGGAGTCGAAGTCTAGCATGTCGGTTAGATCGTCGACAGTGGCTACAAAGTGGGTGGTGGGTGGGCTTTGAATTTCTTCATCGTCCGCATCCCAATCGTCCTGGCCATAGTCCGGCCAAGGCTCTCCTAACAAAGAGAGACACTTTAACGAATTCAGGATGTCGCCAAAAGGCGAGTGCTGAAAGATGTCCGCAGCGGTGAACTCCATGATCGGTGCCCAATCGGATTCGATTGGTAGGGGCGCGGGAGGTTCGGAGTCCGGCGAGTCTACGCACCTCAGTCTAAGCTTCTGAGGGGACTGGTCGGTGTCGGCTCCATCGTCGTAGAGGTAGCAGCCCCCGAGGCGGTGCCTAGCCACCCATCCTCGATAGGCGCAGTCGGCTCCGAGTTAAGGGTCGGAGCAGACTCTTGTGCAGCCTCCAGGGCACTGTCCGGCAGTAGAGCTAGATCATGCCCATCGTGACAGTGCGGCGTGCTCGGCTGTGGCTCGAGTCGGTCGAAGATCAAGTCTCCGCGGATGTCGGCCGTGAAGTTTAAACTTCCAAATCTGACCTGATGGCCAGGGGCATAGCTTTCAATCTGCTCCAGATGGCGAAACGAATTGGCCCGCAGTGCAAAGCCGCCGAATACGAAGATCTTTCCGGGGAGAAAAGTCTCACCCTGGACCACATCATTGTTGATGATCGAAGGATCCATCGGGCCTATAGGTGACGACACAGAGGAACTCTCAATGAAAGCACCAATGTCGGTGGATCTCGGGTAGGGGATCCCGAACTGTGCGTCTAGGCGGATGGTAACAGGAGACAAGGGACACGATGTTTTTACCCAGGTTCAGGCCCTCTCGATGGAGGTAAAACCCTACTCCTGCTTGATTGATATTGATGATATGGGTAGTACAAGAGTGGATCTACCTCGAGATCAAGGAGGCTAAACCCTAGAAGCTAGCCTATGGTATGATTGTTGTTCGTCCTATGGACTAAAACCCTCCGGTTTATATAGACACCGGAGAGGGCTAGGGTTACACAGAGTCGGTTACAATGGTCGGAGATCTACATATCTGTATTGCCAAGCTTGCCTTCCACGCCAAGGAAAGTCCCATCCGGACACAGGACAAAGTCTTCAATCATGTATCTTCATAGTCTTGGAGTCCGGCCAATGATGATAGTTTGGCTATCCAGACACCCCCTAGTCCAGGACTCCCTCAGGACCCATGCCTACGAACAGCATCGATCAATTATATATATTTTCATTTGTACACCTTCTCACAACTTTGTCTTAAGTTGTGATGTGAATATTGGCGCTGATCTGCGAACCATTGAGATGCATTAGCAGCCATGGTAGTTTCATTTGTATTTGATGGAATGTTGTAACGAGATAATCTTGAGGCAAGAGGACACATGAATCCTAAGTTGAAACCTTTTTTTCTTGTGGAAACCAAAGTTGAAACCTTCATATCATGACAGTACAATTTCATTAAAATTATGCATACATATAAACAAATCCTGAAGGATTGATAGCAGTGCCAGAAACAATTCAACTTTGTTTCGCTGACATGTGGGACATCCTTCATCCGGCTCCACCTCCCGTGCAACAATATTCAGGGCACAACTGCAAGGAAAGATTCACCCTGGTTGTTGCGCCGCATTAGTAATGACTAGTGAGTAGTCAAATCATAGAGCCCCGCCTTCGCCACAGTAAGTTGCTCCGACGAAGCAACCATCATTTCTTTGTTCCTTGAATCTACTAGTACTCCCATATTCCCAGAGTAATAAGTTGCTCGGGTGAAGCAACCATCGGTTCACCTTTCCCACAGTAAGTACCTCCTTGGGCCCGCTGAAAAATCACTTTTCTCTCTCCATCAAGTGCATTTATTGTCAATCTAACCCTATCACCGAAACACCTCTTTGGCTACAGTTAGTTCAGGGTTAGTGATGAGTTAGTCTAACCTCTAGCTAAGTTAGAGTATCCAAACAGGAGCAGTATAGGACATGCAAGTTGCTCAAAGCATACAGTCAAATTCGTACGTGAAAGGATCTTTTTTATTTTTGAAAACGTAACGTAAAAGGATCTTCGAATAATATAATTTTCAAATTATATAAAATCTTATCAATAGTCAAAGGCATCATCGAAGAATACATTAGGCCCTACTCCCTCCGTCTAGGTGTATACATCACCTTACGAAAACCAAATAATCAGAAATACTTAGGCACGGTGCATTAACTCCCACCTTGTTTCTTGTTTCTTGACATATCTACCAATAAGAGATGTGGGGCATGCATGTTTTCAGTGACTTAGACTACCAAACACGACATGAATGGTTAGTTCATTGCATGCAATGCTATTAATTAGCAAATAAATATTGATTTCTCTCGTTTTCCCCTCTTCCTTGGTCACGGTGCACAATCTAAGATGACTTGTTCAGTAGACAGAGGGAGTATATAAAATCTTACCAATAGTCAAAACCAAGTGTTACTACTACACCAAACAAGTTCAAAACGAGAAACTGGACCCATTCACAGCACGGCGCTCCTGTCTCGTTCGGTCCATCGGTCAAAGCACTTCCTCTTCTTGGCATAACAATAGAGTACGATATTTTTTTAGAATGCTCTTGGCATGTCGCTAACATGTGATGAGTTAACCGACCTCAGTAGACAGCAAAAACATCAGCCCGCCGCACTTTGAGAGAGACGAGGAGCGAGAAGTGATACGGGCTGGTGGATTACTAGAGCTAGGTGTCGCACGGAGGCCAAGAAATATGGTGATAGCGTGGGTTGGCCACATAAAGTATGATGTAACTACACTGGGCTGCCGTGTTTCATACTCTTCTGGTCTACTGTGGAGATGATTGGTTGATTTTATATCGCTAAATAATATAAAATACTATGAGTGCAAACGCTCCACCACGAGGTTCCTTGCCCCTTCTCGGTCGTCGGGAATCTATGTTCTTCCACTCTTTTTTTTGACATGAGCTTTGTTCATCCTTTTGCCAACACGTGGGACATCAAGCATTAAGGCGCACGTGTCATGCAAGAAAATGGAAATAAGCAGTGCGTAAGTGAGTCGTGCACTATGATGGCACCTAGTACTACGTAATATTTTCCCTCCTCGATGGCACATGAATACTGCACGTACACAATGACGGAGCACGGGATGGTAGCCATGGACTGATGGACATGGTCAGCCCTTTTTGGAGAGAGTACTGAATACATATTAAATTTGATGTGTCCCGTCAACTCACAGAACGACAAGAAGCACATAATGAATGACTGAGCACAGGATGGTAGCCATGGACATGGTCAACCCTTTTTGGAGACTAATGCACTACTTTTGATGTGTCCGGTCTACTCGCAAACGAGGAGAAGCTTTGCTTACTAGTATGTACAATATCCACTGTAGTACCATCATCATTGTTCGACTTTTGGAAGAAACGAGAGAACTTAATGTTTATTTGCTAACTAATAGCATTGCATGCAATGAACTAACCACTGCATGTTGTGTTTGCTAGTCTCAAGTCATTAAAAGCATGCACACCCACATCTCTTTGGTTGATATGTCAAGAAAAAAGAAACGAGGTAGAAGTTAATGCACCGCGCCTAAGTGATAACCCACAAGTATAGGGGATCGCAACAATTTTCGAGGGTAGAGTATTCAACCCAAATTTATTGATTTGACACAAGGGGAGCCAAAGAATATTCTCAAGTATTAGCAGTTGAGTTGTCAATTCAACCACACCTGTAAGACTTAATATTTGCAGCAAAGTATTTAGTAGCAAAGTAGTATGGAAATAACAGTAATGGTGGCAGAAGTAATAGTAGCAACTTTGTAGTAATTGTAACAGTGGCAACGGTAAAGTAACTAAGCAAACATCAATATGTGAAAAGCTCGTAGGTATTGGATCAGTGATGGATAATTATGTCGGATGCGATTCCTCATGCACAGTTATAACATAGGGTGACACAGAACTAGCTCCAGTTCATCAATGTAATGTAGGCATGTATTCCGAATATAGTCATACGTGCTTATGGAAAAGAACTTGCATGACATCTTTTGTCCTACCCACCCGTGGTAGCGGGGTCCTATTGGAAACTAAGAGATATTAAGGCCTCCTTTTAATAGAGTACCGGACCAAAGCATTAACACTTAGTGAATACATGAACTCCTCAAACTACAGTCATCACCGGGAATGGTCCCGATTATGAACTCCTAAAACTACGCTCATCACCGGGAATGGTCCCGATTATTGTCACTTCGGGGTTGCCGGATCATAACACATAGTAGGTGACTATTGACTTGCAAGATAGGATCAAGAACTCACATATATTCATGAAAACATAATAGGTTCAGATCTGAAATCATGGCACTCAGGCCCTAGTGACAAGCATTAAGCATAGCAAAGTCATAGCAACATCAATCTCAGAACATAGTGGATACTAGGGATCAAACCCTAACAAAACTAACTTGATTACATGATAAATCTCATCCAACCCATCACCGTCCAGCAAGGCTACGATGGAATTACTCACGCACGGCGGTGAGCATCATGATATTGGTGATGGAGGAAGGTTGATGATGACGATGACGACGAATTCCCCTCTCCAGAGCCCCGAACGGACTCCAGATCAGCCCTCCCGAGAGAGATTAGGGCTTGACGGCGGATCCGTATTGTAAAACGCGATGAATCCTTCTCTTTGTTTTTTTTCTCCCTAAACGTGAATATATAGAGTTGGAGTTGAGGTCGGTGGAGCCTCAGGGGGACCACGAGACAGGGGGGCGCGCCCTGGGGTGGCAGGCACGCCCCCACCCTCATGGATAGGGTGTGGGCCCCCTGGTCCTGATTCTTTCGCCAGTATTATTTATAAATTCCAAAAATATTCTCCGTGAAGTTTCAGGTCATTCCGAGAACTTTTATTTCTGCACAAAAATAACACCATGGCAATTCTGCTGAAAACAGCGTCAGTCCGGGTTAGTTCCATTCAAATCATGCGAGTTAGAGTCCAAAACAAGGGCAAAAGTGTTTGGAAAACTAGATACGTTGGAGACGTATCAACTCCCCCAAGATTAAACCTTTTCTTTTCCTCAAGCAGTTCAGTTGACAAACAGAAAGTGATAAAGAAAAACTTTTACAAACTCTGTTTGCTCTTGTTGTTGTAAATATGTAAAGCCAGCATTCAAATTTTCAACAAAGATTATGAACTAACCATATTCACAATTACACTTAGGTCTCATGTTTACTCATATCAATGGCATAATCAACTGGTGATCAATAATAATAAATCTCGGATGACAACACTTTCTCAAAATAATTATAATATGATATAACAAGATGGTATCTCGCTAGCCCTTTCTGAGACCACAAAACATAAATGCAGAGCACCTCTGAAGATCAAGGACTGACTAAACATTGTAATTCATGGTAAAAGAGATCCAGTCATACTCAATATAAATTAATAGTAATTGATGCAAATGACAGCGGTGCTCTCCAACTGGTGCTTTTTAATAAGAGGATGATGACTCAACATAAAAGTAAATAGATAAGCCCTTCGCAGAGGGAAGCGGGGATTTGTAGAGGGGCCAGAGCTCGAGTTTTGAAATAGAGATAAATAATATTTTGAGTGGCATACTTTCATTGTCAACATAACAACCGAAAGATCTTGATATCTTCCATGCTACACACATTATAGGCGGTTCCCAAACAGAATGGTAAAGTTTATACTCCACCACCACCAACAAGCATCAATCCATGGCTTGCCCGAAACAACGGGTGCCTCCAACTAACAACAATCCTGGGGGAGTTTTGTTTGCAATTATTTTGATTTGATTTGAGCATGGGACTGGGCATCCCGGTTACCGGCCATTTTCTCGTGAATGAGGAGCGGAGTCCACTCCTTGTGAGAATAACCCACCTAGCATGGAAGATATAGACAACCCTAGTTCATACATGAGCTACTCGAGCATACAAAACAGAATTTTATTTGAAGGTTTAGAGTTTGGCACATACAAATTTACTTGAGATGGCAGGTAAATACTGCATATAGGAAGGTATGGTGGACTCATATGGAAGAACTTTGGGGTTTATGGAAGTGGATGCACAAGCAGTATTCCCGCTTAGTACAAGTGAAGGCTAGAAAGAGACTGGGAAGCGACCAACTAGAGAGTGACAATAGTCATGAACATGCATTATAATTAATCAACACTGAGTCTGAGCATGTGTAGGATATAATTCACCATGAACATAAATATCGTGGAGGCTATGTTGATTTTGTTTCAACTACATGCGTGAACATGTGCCAAGTCAAGCCACTCGAATCGTTCAAAGGAGGATACCACCCTATCATACCACATCACAACCATTTTAATAGCATGTTGGCACGCAAGGTAAACCATTATAAACTCCTAGCAAATTAAGCATGGCATTAGCAACTATAATCTGTAATTGTCATTGCAAACATGTTTCATTCATAATAGGCTGAATCAGGAACGATGAACTAATCATATTTACAAAAACAAGATAGGTCAAGTTCATACCAGCTTTTCTCATCTCAATCAGTTCATCATATATCATCATTATTGCCTTTCAATTGCGCAACTGAACGGTGTGGATAATAATAATAGTGCACGTGCATTGGACTAAGCTGGAATCTGCAAGCATTTAATACAAGGGAGAAGACAAGGCAATATGGGCTCTTTGTTAAATCAACAATAATGCATATAAGAGCCACTCAACATTTTCATTATGGTCTTCTCCTCTCGACGCCCAAAGAAAAGAAAATAAATAAAACTATTTACACGGAAAAGCTCCCAACAAGCAAAAAGAAGAACGAGAAATCTTTTTGGGTTTTCTTTTAATTATTACTACTACAAGCATGGAAAGTAAACTAGCTAAAAGCTATAACTAATTTTTTTGGTTTTTCTTAAGGTTTTTCAAACGCACAAGAAGAAGCTTAGAAAAGGAAAATAAACTAGCATGGATATTACAATGAAAAAGTATGAGCACCGACAACTAAAATGAGTGTGTGAACATGAATGTAATGTCGGTGGGAAATACGTACTCCCCCAAGCTTAGGCTTTTGGCCTAAGTTCGTCTATGGCCACGGCTGGCCTGGCGGATATCCAAAGTTATAACTGGGGTCGTACTGAGATGCAACAGCTACTGCCTCAAGAGCTGCAGCTTGGGGTGAGCTGCCTCCGTCCTCCTCTTGTACTCATTTGCCCCTCCCTGGTTATGACATATCTCCCTTTTGCCTAAAAGTCAAAGAAAGTAGGAGCAGGGAGAGCAACATGGACAGTGCAGCTTCTATCAAAGATTAGTCGGTATTGGAGGAACTGTCCATTCCTCTCAACAAACTAATGACGAACCATAGCATTATAATCTAAATAAGCAGGAGGCAATTCCATATCATTTTCATGTATGGGTACCTCAAGATAATTAGCTAAACGAGTTGCATAAATTCCGCCAAACAAATCTCCACTTATACTGTTATGATGCAACCTACATGCAACAATAGCCCCCAAGTTAAATTGTTTATCTCCTAATACAACACTCTTGAGAACACTAAGATCGGGAACACACATGTGACATGCCTCATCCTTACCGTTAATGCATCTACCTATAAACAGAGCAAAATAATGTATGGCGAGAAAATGAATGCTCCCTATGGTAGCTTGTGTTATTTCTCTAGATTCCCCCATAGTGATACTAGCAAGAAAATCTTTAAATTCAGATTTGCGAGGTTCACTAACATTGCCCGACTGCAGGAGTCTACAAGCAGTATTAAAGTCTTCTGAGTCCATGGTATAAGATTTATCATAAAGATCAAATAGAATAGTGTGAGAATTGCGTGAGGATGTAAATTTAAACCTTCTCACAAAGGAATCAGTTAGGTAGTAATATTGGGGGCACTTATCTGACACGAAGCCCTCAAGTTCAGCATTACGCACATACGTGTCAAATTCCTCCTTAATGCCTGCTTGGACCATAAAATCTTCTGACGGCCATTCACAAGACCGTACTTGAGCTTCTCTTGGTAGTTCATAGTCCGGCTCACGTATCGCGAGCCTGGGTCCTTGCTTCTTTGAGGAACCACCTTGGTACATTTTCCTAAACATATTTCTTCCTCTGAAAAATTTCTGAAATTTTTAGTGACTCAAAATAAAAGTGAACCAAACTCAGCAAGATTGATAGCAACTACTCTTACAAGTGCCTAGAGACTATATCATGCATTAGAACTACTTGGGACCAAATAAACTTGACATGCAAGCTCAAGAACAGGGTCACCTAAGCAGCAAAAAATTCTATTTTTGCTTTATTTATTCTAAATAACAGAAAGCAAAAGGAGGGTATAGAGAGTTGTGCTTTCTAACTTCATCCATCTCATGCTCATCAATAGGAATCCACTAACAAGGTTGATGAAGTCTTGTTAACAAACTCATTCCGAGTTGCATGAAACCGGAGAATTTTTGAATAGCACTAGGTTACCTCAACGGGGATATGCACATCCCCAACAATAAGAATATCATATTTCTTCTTGACAGTAGGAATAGGAAATTCAAAACCTCCAATAATAATCGTTGAAATTTTTCCAATAGAATTGATACTGTGGACTTGAGGTTGTTTCCTCGGAAAGTGTACCATATGCTCATTACCATTAACATGAAAAGTGACATTGCCTTTGTTGCAGTCAATAACAGCCCCTACAGTATTCAAAAAGGGTCTACTAAGAATAATCGACATAATATCATCCTCGGGAATATCAAGAATAACAAAGTCCGTTAAAATAGTAACGTTTGCAACCACAACAGGCAAAATCCTCACAAATACCGACAGGTATAGCAGTTGATTTATCGGCCATTTGCAAAGATATTTCAGTAGGTGTCAACTTATTCAAATCAAGTCTATGATATAAATAGAGAGGCATAACACTAACACCGGCTCCAAGATCACATAAAGCAGTTTTAACATAGTTTCTTTTAATGGAGCATGGTATAGTTGGTACTCCTGGATCTCCAAGTTTCTTTGGTATTCCACCTTTAAAAGTGTAATTAGAAAGCACGGTGGAAATTTCAGCTTCCGGTATCCTTCTTTTATTTGTAGCAATATCTTTCATGTACTTAGCATAAGGATTCATTTTAAGCATATCAGTCAAACGCATATGCAAAAAGATAGGTCTAATCATTTCAGCAAAGCGCTCACAATCCTCATCATCCTTTTTCTTGGATGGTTTAGGAGGAAAAGGCATGGGTTTCTGAACCCATGGTTCTCTTTCTTTACCGTGCTTTCTAGCAATGAAGTCTCTCTTATCATAATATTGATTCTTTGATTGTGGGTTATCAAGATCAACAGCGGGTTCAGTCTCTACAACATTGTTATTGCTAGGTTGAGCGTCAACATGAACATCATCATTAATATTATTACTAGGTTCATGTTCATTACCAGATTGTGTTTCAGCATCAGAAATAGAAATATCATTGGGATTCTTAGGTGTGTCAACAACAGGTTCACTAGAAGCATACAAAGTCCTATGATTTTTCCTTTCCTTCTTTTTAGAAGGACTAGGTGCATCAACATTAGTTCTCTGAGAATCTTGCTCAGTTCTTTTAGGGTGGCCCTGAGGATACAAAGGTTCCTGAGTCATTTTACCCCCTCTAGTCATAACTCTAACAACATTATCATTTTTCTTATTATTTAATTCATTGAGCAAATCATTCTGAGCTTTAAGTACTTGTTCTACTTGAGTGGTAACCATAGAAGCATGTTTACTAATAAGTTTAAGTTCACCCTTAACTCTAGACATATAATCACTCAAGTGTTCAATCATATAAGCATTACGTTTCAATTGTATACCAACATAAGCATTGAAGTTTTCTTGTTTAACAATAAAATCATCAAACTCGTCCAAGCATTGGCTAGCAAACTTAGTAGACGGGATTTCACCTTTATCATATCTATAGAGAGAATTTACCTTTACTACCTGTGTCGGGTTATCAAGACCATGTATCTCTTCAATAGGTGGTAAATCTTAACATCTTCAGCTTTAATACCCTTTTCTTTCATAGATTTCATTGCCTCTTGCATATCTTCAGGACTAAGAAATAAAATACCCCTTTTCTTCGGAGTTGGCTTAGGAGTTGGTTCAGGAAGTGTCCAATCAGTTTCATTACTCAACATATTATTCAATAGCAATTCAGCTTGATCAACAGTTCTTTCCCTGAAAACACAACCAGCACAACTATCCAAGTGGTCTCTGGAAGCATCAGTTAGTCCATGGTAAAAGATATCAAGTATTTCATTTTCCTTGAGAGGATGACCAGGCAAAGAATTAAGTAGCTGGAGAAGCCACCCCCAAGCTTGTGGGAGACTCTCTTCTTCAATTTGCACAAAATTATATACTTCCCTTAAGGCAGCTTGTTTCTTATGAGCGGGGAAATATTTAGCAGAGAAGTAATAATCATATCCTGGGGACTACGCACACAACCAGGATCAAGAGAATTAAACCATGTTTTAGCATCATCCTTTAATGAGAACGGAGATAACTTAAGGATATAATAGTAACGAATTTTCCCTCATGAGTAAACAAGGTGCTTATATCATTTCATTTAGTAAGATGTGCCACAACAGTTTCAGATTCATAGCCATAGAAAGGATCAGATTCAACCAAAGTAATTATCTCAGGATCGATAGAGAAATCATAATCCTTATCGGAAATACAGATAGGTGAAGTAGCAAAAGCAGGGTCATATTTCATTCTAGCATTCAAAGATTTTTCTTTCAGCTTAGCTAATAATTTCTTAAGATCATATCTTTCATTGCAAGCAAGAAAGTCTCTAGCAGTTTCTTCATCCATAACATAACCCTCAGGTACAACAAGCAATTCATATCTAGGGGGGAATCTTCATCATCACTTTCATCAATATTATTAGTTTCAATAATTTCATTCTCTCTAGCCCTAGCAAGTTGTTCATCAAGAAATTCACCTAGTGGCACAGTATTATCAAGCATAGAAGTAGTTTCATCATAAGTATCATGCATAGCAGAAGTGGCATCATCAATAACATGTGACCTATCAGAATCAATAGCAAGTGTAGGTGTCGCAAATTTACTCATAACAGAAGGTGAATAAAGTGCAGAGCTAGATGGCAGTTCCTTACCTCCCCTCGTAGTTGAGGGATAAATCTTGGTTTTTTCGTCTTTCAAGTTCCTCATAGTGATCAACAGATATAAATCCCAAGTGACTCAAAGAATAGAGCTATTCTCCCCGGCAACGGCGCCAGAAAATAGTCTTGATAACCCACAAGTATAGGGGATCGCAACAGTTCTCAAGGGTAGAGTATTCAACCCAAATTTATTGATTTGACACAAGGGGAGCCAAAGAATATTCTCAAGTATTAGCAGTTGAGTTGTCAATTCAACCACACCTGTAAGACTTAATATCTGTAGCAAAGTATTTAGTAGCAAAGTAGTATGGAAATAAAAATAACGGTGGCAAAAGTAATAGTAGCAACTTTGTAGTAATTGTAACAGTGGCAACGGTAAAGTAACTAAACAAAGATCAATATGTGAAAAGCTCGTAGGCATTGGATCAGTGATGAATAATTATGTCGGATGCGATTCCTCATGAAACAGTTATAACATAGGGTGACACAGAACTAGCTCTAGTTCACCAATGTAATGTAGGCATTTATTTTGAATATAGTCCACTACAAAAAAAATACACTTCTGTGATGATACGTGTTTGTCACGGTAGGTCGCGTATTTTGTCCTGCATGTACATCCATGACAAATTTATGACAGAATCAAGATAGTCATACCTGTGATGTCGTAGAAGTGTTCCATGACATTACCAAAATTATCATCACGGAAGTGTCCACTTCCATGACGATAAATCGCGCGTCACAGAAGTGCTTTCGTCAAGGGTGACCGACACGTGGCATCCACCGTAACGGAACGCCGTTATATCATGTTGGGTTTTGGATCCGATAACCCGTTAACAGCCCCGACCAATGGGGATTTTCCATGTGTAAAATCATCATTGGCTGGAGGAAACACGTGTCGGCTCACCGTTGGGACAGATGTCATCCGTTCATTGGACCGAAGTCGCCTATGATATGGCGACACGTGGCACGGCCCAACAGAGGCCCATTCCTGTGAAAAGGCCGGCCCGTTTGACTTGGTCAAAAGGTGGTGGCCCGGCCCACGGAAAGCCTGTTAACGGCATGTTCTCATATAGCCCATTTACAGCCTGCTAACCCAGGGCCCGTTACGCCCGATCCGAATTAGGCCCAGTAGCGTCATTTGGGCCGTCCAATATGATTCAACCCATTTTAACTTCCGGCCCATGTGTGGCCCCTGACTTCTTTCGCCCCCTATGAGGACCTTTGTAACTCTTAGCCCATTAACGGCCCGTGGTGAAACTGGCCCGTAATGAACAGTGTATCACTTTATACCCATTAACGGCCCGTTATTCCATTGGGCCGTTTCCAGCCCAAGTTATCTTTCGGCCTTCTCAGGGCCCATTGATTCTTGGGCTCATTTGCAGCATTCGGTTACATACGGCCCGTTACTGTCATTTTCTGCTTGTGGGCCAAATTCAGCCCATCGTTACAGGCGGCCCGTTTGCGGACCGTTAATACGTTGGGCCGTTTTCATGTCAAAAAAACCTGTTGGGCTGTTTTCATAGAGTTATCAAATACGGCCTATTAATGGCCCGTTATGGTCCATGAATAGTACGGCCCATGATTGGCAAAATGATGATACGCCCCGTAGAAGGCCCGTGGATCCTACGGCCCATATGAGGCCGATGGATAGTACGGCCCGTAGAAGGCCCATGGATCGTACGGCCCGTAGAAGGCCCATGGACCCTACGGCCCATACAAGGCCCATGGACCCTAAGGCCCGTATAGAAGGCCGATGGATCCTATGGCCCGTATAGAAGGCCAATGGATCGTACGGCTGGACGAAGGCCCATGGATCATACGGCCTGCAGGAGGCCCATGGTTACAACAGTCCGTGTGATGCCATGATTATTTTGGCCTAGTTACCAAAAATAGGCTATTGTGGCCACTAGAAAAACACAAAAAAAGAACTGCAGTGACTACAAGCAAACAACTAAACAAGACAATAAGGAAATAAAAATGCAAGCAATTAACGCTAGCCTATTACCGCTATTACAAATATTACATCCACTGGGCATCAAAGTTCCCCACCAGTGCAAATATAGGGAACAAAGCAGCATATTACATACACTGGCCGTCAAAATTGGCCACCAGTGCAAATAAGCGTGGCAGCAAAACAAGAGCATAATGAAACAACTCGGAAGAGCTCAAGAAATGTTATCACAGGTATCCACCATGCGGCAATAAGCTTAGCAAGCTGATTAGCTTTGTCCTGTTTGGCGCTAAAATCCTCCAACGCTTCTTTGTTGCACGAAAAGTATGCATCTGAATGCTCGGGGACTTCCGCATCCTTCCGCTTCTTGTCGCAGCACAGCTAATCGATGTCTTTCAGCTTGTAGTCGAGACTCAAGAAACCGAACTGATTCAGACAGTGAGTTTGAATAGCTTGTGCAAGCGGTAGTGGCCAGTAACTTGAACACTAAACCAAGACTGGACTTTGGGGTTGTCTCGTTGTCTTCAAGATAGTCATCCATAGCTGTTTTATCAACTTTGTTGGAGACCAACAAGGATGTGTCACTATCCTGAACCTTATCTGCATTACTTCCTTTACCATTGCTTAATAAGGCACTCTTCCCCAATATTCTGTCAACATTCTAAAAGAAGAAACAAGCAGACACATAACAAGTTTAGCATGTACTAGTATATGAAACTCATTTCGGTGAACCAGTTCATTAGTAAGGTGGACAGGATTAAACTACCAAGTCTTCTATTGCCAAGTACTAGTACACAATAAAAGCATCAAACAAACATATATCTATGTCCTATGGTCACTGCATTGTCTTGCCAAATCAAAATAGAGACACGGTTCAAATCATATCGAGTTCAAGACAAAGCAGCGGTGAAAAGAATACAAAGTGTGGGAAACTACACGGCACAACAAGATTTCAGATGGGTACCACGGGTCTACATGTACAACAACACTATTGGCTCTGTTGTGATGCTAGTAATGTGCATGATATGAAAGTCAACTGTATACACAATTGAAATTGAAATCAACAGAGCTATTGATAAGAGCAAACCTGTTAAAGAAACATGCGTGAACATACCTGTTGTGCCATTGGAGTTCCGATTGGATCCTTCAATTTAAAAATAAGTTTGTATGAGTAAATACAGTGATACAAGAGCAAAGCAATCATAGTTAAAAAAGGCGCACCTAAGCAAGCGCTTAAGCGCGCCTAGGATCTAGGCGTTGGCAAAACGCATTGCGCATAACGGCGCATAAGCATGCGCTTTGGTCAATAAAGCGCAAGGCGGTGGCAAAACGCACAATTAACGCCTAGCGCTTTTTTGAACTATGATAGCAATGGAATCTTAAATTAGAACAATTGTTCTTCATCTTTAGGCACTTGTTCTACATGAACAGAGTACAGTAAGACGCAAGAATAAAATACTTAAAAATAGAAAATGAGCTCATAGACCTTACCACATTCTTGGTTTGGGACCAGTACAGAACAAGGTGTTCCCAGTCATCGTCCAGTAAATGTTTCTCAGGAGAACGTAAGGGAATTTGATGAGTTTCTTTGCGGGTGAAGTACGTTTTCTTCAGGTAATTCCGATACTGCCACTAAGCATTCGTGAAGATAGCGGAGGTATTAGCACAGGTTACCTCATCTTGAGTTTCCAAATCGGTCCTTCTCTATAGAGAAAAATGGGAAAATTTGTTGTATTATAACCATCATGGAGGTAGGATGTATGGGACGAAGCAAAGTAATTGCCATGAATAACATTACTTACACATAACTCCTGGACAAACACCTGCAACTGGCATTTTCCTTCATCTTTAGTATAATATTTCCAAGATGGGAAGATACGCACATACGATTTAACAACATCAAATGCGATAGATGCTAAACTATGACTGGCTGGTTGTGCTTGCTCCACAGGAATAGGCGTACAAACTGGTGGAGTTGGGGTTCGCCGTGATAGTACTGGCCCTTTGGGCACTGGAGCTGCCTTACTAACTGCTCTTGTTTGGGAGCTCTGTGGTGGAGATGGTGCTGTGTCAACAGGAACAAGGTTACTATCGGTTGGGGTTGGGGTTAGATTGGGTGAAGCTGGTTCTCTATCCATCGCAGTAGGGGTACAATCTGCGAGAGTTTGGGTTATGTGTGGTAGGGCTGGTTCTTGTGCATGTACAACCGGGGTGCTATCTCCACCAAGAGGTAGCACTGTTTTATTTGAAGACCGTGTTTTTATTCCACTAGATACTGGCATCACCCGCTCCAATTAAAATGGCTGATAAACATGAAACATAGTTGAATGTACAGACATTGTATGAGAGACAGATGCAATAGATAGTGTGGAAAAAAGAGGGCATGAAATAGTTGTCATGTATATTGTTTAACTAAAACGGATAGCATGACATAATTTCACATATATGATGTCTATCTAAACTGGATAGCATAGCATAACACAATTCAAAGATATGATGAATAACTAAACAGGATCGCATGACATAATTCACCTACATGTTATCTAAGTAATCAGGATCGCATCATTTAATTCACATATGTGATTTATATGCTAAACAGAGGGCATTCGATATGATGTCTGAACTAAGAACATGGTGTTGAATATTGTGTATATGATGTCTAAACTATGCAATGCAAGACACCGTATGCATGATATAAGCAGTATAACCGTGCCAAGTTAGAGCATACACCTCAGTGGGGGAATAGGACTGGTCATCTGTCTCGGAATCCATCTCTAAGGAGCTATCGGGACCCAACAAGAGATCTGCTTCGACAGGTAGCACTGTCTGCTCTGGAGGACTTGTTTACACTCCAAATTTTTCCATCTCCCACCCAAATGGCTGATTCACAGGAAGAGTAGTTTAATGTACAAACATTGTTGACAAATGGAAATGTAATGAATAAAAAGGACGGGCAAGATATCATTCAAATATATGATGCCTGGTTAAACAGGATGGCATTGCACATTTCACATATATTATGGCTGGCTAAAAGACATGAGACTGCATAATTCCCATATATGATATAGAAACTAAACAGGTGGCATTACAGAACATGACTAAACTAAGCAGATGACATATATGATGTCAAAAGTAAGCACTGCAAGGCAACATATGCATGATATGACTAACATCATCATGCCAAGGTAGAGCAAACACCTTGGGGGGTAAATAGGAGTGGTCAGCAGCGTCTGAATCCACCTTAGAACAGATATCTTCCTCTGGATTACAATCTGGAGAGGGGTGGGGAGGGTTTGCCATTGAACCCACCATGGAGCGATGTCTGCATGACATTGTATTGCCGCGCAAAACTCTTCTCTTTTTCTCTACATGTTCAGCATGACTGTGTACAATATCTGACATGCATACGAAAAAAATATGGTGAGATTATGTAAGGAGAGCATGCAGAAATTTAGAGTGATGGTAACAACCAGTGGATCGACGTTTTTCCATTGAACCAAAATAGCCCTAATGGATCGACGTGAATGTATAGTAATAAGTGATGCAACAAGTGTACAACCTCTTTGCCGTAGCCGTGTTGACCTCAGCATAATTGGGTTGGTCGCTGAAGCAGTTGAGGCAGAGGTGGCTGTCGGAGGTGTGGAGGAAGATCTGAGGAATCTGTAGATGGCGTCCAGGGCACTGCTCTATTGTGATGGATCGTTCTGTCATTGGAGCAGCTCCGGTGAGCCGTAAGACGTCAAGGCTGAAGCAGCACAACACAGACATCGTCAATCTCAAGTGGGATTCTAATAGCATCTCCAATAGATGATGTAAAATGGATGTAAAATTAACATCACCAAAAACCACCTGACTAAAACAGATGAGGTAAAAACTGTTGATTCTGAACTTAATTGTCGAAACTGAAATTTACTGTGGAATCTGAATGCTACTGTCGAAACTGAACGCAATGGTAGCAGAGAAGCACTTGACATGTAGTTTAGGGAGGGCTTGCAGTTCATCTTCAACCTGCACCCCCCTGAGCCGCCAGCCACCACCGGTCGAACCGTCGGCCCCAGCGCCACCTCGCCACCCCGAAACAACTCGCCATCGCCGCCCCGGCTAGCCCTCTAGGCCCCCCGCCCCCCATCCTGAACCCTAAGATAGATAGTGGGGTACCTCTCCGGCGAGCCCCCGTCCCCGCTGCGGGTGGTTCTTCCTTAACTCCAGCGAGCCCCCCAACCCCTGAAAATCGACTGACCCAAAAGTCGATTCAGTTGACTGAAGTGTGGCTTAATCAGAGCAGAGCAGCAGCACGAGCAAGGGGGAGAGCAGCAGCAGCAGCTGGGTGAGCGAGCGATCGAGCAAGAGCCGGAGCAGCAGCAGCAGCGCGAGCGAGCGAGCGAGAGCCGGAGCAGTAGCAGCAAATCCGGCTGGTATGGCCGCCGCCGCCGAAGAGGCCTCGCACTGGGGGAGAGGCGTCGTGGAGGTGTCGCCCGCGGAGCCGGCTTCAAGGTAGCCGCTCCATGGGGGTGCGGGATGGAGCACCGTTGGCGCCGGGAGGTCGAGTTAAGGAGAAGGTGCGATGCGATGAGTGTACAACCTCTTTGGTGGCGCCGAGTAGGCCTCGGCTTCGTCGGAGGAGTCGATGAGGATGTTGCGGTTCCAGTGGAGCAGGTTAAGGCTGCGCTGTGGGGATGGAGCAGCAGCGATAGACGAGGCGATCGTCGGAGCAACTCCTTGGAGGTGGAGGACGGGGCGGCTGAACCGGCGGGACGGCGAGATGGACGACGGATCCTCAACCGGGGAGGTGGACGAGTGACGTCGAGATGTTGTGGTGGACGACGTCGTCAGGGAAGAGGCTCCGGCTGGGCAGCGGTGATGTGGCGGACGGAGGAGGGTGGGGTTTCTCGGCTGGAGCGGAGAGGTTATGGCGGCCTGGGATTTCGAATGGCGAAAAGGGGGCGATGGGAGGGGGTGAAGCATGACTTAGGGACGCGCTTGTCCAAAATGTAGGGTGTGTTACAAAAGTATCCCCCACCGATTTGAACTAGCGGCCCTTTCGGCTCAGGGTTAGAAGGGGGATTTTGCGTGTCTGGATTTGGCAGCTGGAGGGAGTTTTTGCGCGCGTTGTAATTTCGGGATAGCAAGGCCCGGGTTGTGAAGGCGCCAGTTTTGGGAGCACGATATCTGAATTTTCGGGATATAACAAGACGCGGGTTGAATTTTAGGACAAGCCTAACGTAGTAATATTGTACTTATGCGTACCAAATCAATTCGCACTTCCCTCAACCAAAAAGAAAACAAAAAATAAAACTATTCACACCACACAAAGAGAGAGTCTTGCCCGTTTTACTATACAAATGCTATTCAAAGCTACTCCCTCCTTCCATCTATATAGGGCCTAATGCGTTTCTCGATGCTAACTTTGACCAAATATTAGAGCAATGATATATGACATGCAACTTACACAAAGCACACCGTTAACTTCGTCTGTGAAAGGTTCTTTCAATGATATAATTTTCACATTGTGCATGTCATGTACTATTAATCTTGTCAATAGTCAAAGGCAGTCTTAAAAATCTCATTACACCCTATATAGATGGAAGGAGGGAGTATTAATCCATGTTATGTCCAATTAATTTTTTTTCGCTTGATGTATAATGCATGTAACCTACTCATACCAACATTTTAGTGCATTCCAAATGTCTATACTACCGCTGCAATTCAACTAAATTTGAATTCATTTCTCTATTTCAATAAGAATCTACAATCATGATTGTTGCCAACTTCAACCATCATAGTTTCCTTGCTATCCGCCAGATATAAATCGGACGGCCTATAATGCAGGATGGCAGGCACACTATCATCAACAACTCCGTTTTTTTATAAGAGTAGAGATAAAATATATTAAATGTAGTATAATATGTTCATAAACACACCATGTGTATCTACGTTATATATATTCACACATGTGTCGGTTTAAAACACTATGATAAATTCTTCAAATATCCGAATTCGCTTTTCATAATGAAGTATATATGATCTCTATTCGTCTTTTACACCCACACAACCCTCTTATCTTTGTAGCTAGCGCTAACTTTCTCTTGTGCATGCACACGCCCGCATCCCTCTCACCCTCCCTCAGCATTCTCTAGCTCCATCGCGCAAATTCGTATTTTCACTTTAGGTCGTTCACCCACGGTGTGTGTAGGCCCCCCAGCTCCTTCTTTATAGCACACATCGATCGATATGCCTCTCTAGCCAGGTGTGCCTAGCACAAACACAGGCTTCCCCTCTCCTCTTGTCACCGTACATGCCTCACTCCCACCACTCTTTTCATCGTTCTCGTACTCGCACACTCCTCCCCGCTCGATATAGTATGCCTCTCGTACCACCACCTACATGCATCCCTCTCTCTATATCCTTCTCCTCGTGCCTCATTTGCTTCTAACACACGCATGCATGTATACCGATCGATCTCCCAACATATACCTAGATCGACTTTAACTACCCCCCATCGATCGACGTACCTCACAAGTTATGTCTCTCCTTTCTCTAACAAAGGGCGATTGATCTTCCTATGTAGTTATGTCTGCTTACCACAGCCACATCGTCCCCCCTCATCATTCGTGCATGCCTCCTGACCCGTCTCTCACACGCACGTGCACAGACAACAAGCAGCCATCTCCTCTCTTATTGATATTGCGGGCGTGCCCTCCATTTGTCTAGCAAGCCTATCCCACCATTTGTTAGAAGCAACTCCACTACCACCCCCTCCAACACTCTAGCTCTATCTCTCTCCCAACCTTATTCCTCTCCTGCACATATGCATGGATGCCGATCGATCTCCTTAATACATGAGGTAGGCCTCTCTCATCCTCCACACATATACCAACCATTGTACCTCTATAGTTAATTGGGCCTCCCTCTTCCCCCACCACACACCGATAGTCGAGCGCTGCAGGTAGGTATCCATGCCACAGAGACAAACTGCACATGTCCCCTCTCATGTTCCAGTAGGCCAGCCACTCTATATCTTTGACGTGGGCACACACAAATTCTATGGCACTCTTTATCGATCGCGCAAGCACACATACACACACATCAACCCTCTTTTCGATTCTATGGACACCTCAAGCCGATGATACCTCCACTCTCTTCTCGTGGATCGCCCCCTCTATATACATGTTATATCCAGGACTCTATTTCACACACATTGCATATGTTACATTTTTTGATTGACCCCCCCCCCCCCAAAAAAACTCTCAACAACCCACACACAATATCTCTCTAGGTTTGTATCTCTCTCACCCAACCCCTTGTAGGTGGTGTACGTATACAAGAAGACAATAGGTGCACCGTGCACGTACTCACGCTTCGTGCCCAGCCACACCCGCGCGGGTACACGGTGGAGCTCATTTCTTTACGAAATGGCAGCCCACGTGCTAATTTGAACGCCTGTAGCGGTTGTTTACCTAGGGAGGTCATGTACCACGCCTGCACGAAACAAAGTTCGACTTGACGCGTTGCCGCGTTATTTTTTAAATAAAGTTATAGCGCTCAATGGCATGTACACATAACATAAAACGATTTTTATGGAGAAAAAGGTAGTCCGCTCACTATATACAATGGAGCCTTGCGTGCCTGGTTTGTCGCTCTCCAGAGTATCTCACACAAGGCTGCGATGGCCTCTCTCTCTCTCACCGTTGGTCACTGATCCGGCCGCATCCCGTCCGTCGGGCGAAAGGGAGTGCGGTGGCCTCTCTCTCTCTCTCACCGTTGGTCACTGATCCGGCCGCATCCCGTCCGCCGGGGGAAAGGGAGGAAGTGCATCGTTTCTCCATTCAACGGCGCCGAAGCAGCATGTCTCGATCTGCGGTACACGCCATTCTCTCTGACCAAGCTCCGACGCGGCAGGGCCTACACCACCTGCTTACAGATTCCACCCGCCGCTGCTCACCTAGTTACATCCCGACGACCTTCAGTTATCCCTCCGGCCTTGCTCCACTGCCCGTCTTCCCACGTCGCTGCATGTGGATCTTCCATAGTTCTTTGCCCAAAACGTAGCTCGTCCAGCGTACTTTCCATACTGCATTCTCTTCCTCACACCGTTTTAGACAAACACAACCGTGTTGTTATCTTCCCTTAGGGCAAGGAATATGCTTCTTTTTTGTCGTCACATGTGTCATCAACTGTTATTGGCCAGTAATTGTTTCCTTTCTACCTCTTTTTTGCAAATGAGGCTATCTATTTCACCTCGTTGCTATTGCGACCTTCTGGTGAACTGCACAAATCACTTTTTTCTTAAGAGTGTTTTGTGCAGTTGTACTAAAATGTCACACGGGTAACGTCTCTACATTTCAGTGCGACTACACAAAGGGAGATTGGTTTTGCTCTATCCTCCTCATCCTAATCTTCTCCAACTAGTCAGTCTTAAGAGAGACTGCAAAGGTGACCGGCTTCTATTTGTGTGTTTATTGTTTCATCAGCAGTCCTCTATTATCGTAATCACACTTAATATCTTTGGAACAGGGACGCTCAGCTCTATTTTAGTGGAACTACACAAAATGATCGGAATGTTGCATGCTCCAGACAGCTACTTTTTTCCCAACATGCCTTGTTGATTTAGACAGAGCTGGGGGACATTGCTGCCAATGAAAGCATGGATCAATTTTAATTTAACACCTTCTCACAACTCTGTCTTTAGTTGTGATGTAATTATTAGCTCTGATCTGCTAATAATTGACATGCATTAGCAAGGAAGTTAGTTTTTTATTGTTTCCGAAAGAGCATCGATGGCAAGACACGCGAAACAAAAGCTGAAAGCTCACACCATTGTACAATTTCATGTTGCTGGAAAATTATTTGTATAGTACGTCAATTATGTAAACAAATGATGGAAGCTTGATAGCATTGCCAGAAGCCTCTTCATCATCCGGGTCCATGTGCCATGCACAAAATTATACTCCTTCGTTCCTAAATATTTGTCTTTTTACAAATTTCAAACGGGCATATTTTAGAGTGTAGATTCACTCATTTTGCTTCGTATGTGTACTCCCTCCGTTCCTAAATATTCTGTTCGTCTTTCCAGAGATTTCAACAAGTGACTACATACGGAGCAAAATGAGTGAATCTACACTCTAAAATATGTACATCCGTATGTGCCAGTCCATTTGAAATATCTAAAAAGACAAATATTTGAGTAGTCACTCGTTGAAAGCTCTAGAAAGACAAATATACTCCGGAGTATATTTAAGAACCGAGGGGGTAGTGCACAACCGCATGGGAGACTCAGCCCGGTCGTTGCGCCGCATTAATAGTGAGTAATGAGCAGTCAAATCGTAAGGCCCACCTTTCCCACGGTAAGTTGCTCTGAAGAAGCAACCATCAATACGCTCTTCTTTGGCCCTATTCGGATACTCCAACACGGTTAGAGTTAGAGTTGTTTTCTAACCCACTCTAACCCAAATAAGCACCTCTCCACCGGGATAGTTGGGTTAGATGCAACTAACCCACTCTAACCCTCCATGTTTGGATAATTTTGGGTTATTTGAGCCCCCAACTAGCCCATATTATCTCTAACCCCATGATCCAAATAGGGCTTTTGAATCCGCTCAAACTACTCATCCGTCACTGTTTATACAACGCGCTTCAGAAAAAAGAAAAAAATCTGTGGGACCAAGGCGACTAGCGATCGGCCTGAAAAATATCATTGGTAGTTATAGCACGGCGTCTATTACTAGAGGGAATAATGCATACACACATGCATGCAGTGCTTACACCCTGGGTACACACATGCATGCACTTACTCCACTCCATAGTAGTACAGAGTACATGGAGAGAAAACTGTGGACTTGATTGCGGTTACCACGCCCTAATTAATTGAGCATTAAACCAAACGCGTCTAAAGTCTCTCTAGTGGTGGAAATGCATTGAGAGAAATGCATCATAATGAAGCGCGCACCAGAACTGTGGACGGAGGGAGGAGTAGTATGAAGGTGCAAAACCAAGTACGTGTATGGCCAGTCGGTCAATGCACCTCCTCTTGGCATATCACTGACATGTGGGACAGGAGTGTGAGCAAACCGATCTCAATTGATGGCAAAGAGCCAACCCACCATTCCATGAGAGAGATGAGGAGCGAGAATACACAGACGGGCTCGCATGGAGGCCAAGATATATTCAAGCATGGTTGGTTGATCGATATCATTCATTACATGTTGGGCTGCCGTTTTCCGCCCTTCTCTGGAATAAACGTGTACTTTATCAGAGATAAAAAATTAAGAGTACAGACGCTCCACCATGCGGTTCTAGTAGTAGTACTACTCGTACTACTGCGCTTGGCTCTTTGCCTCTTCGTGAAGTCGAACTATGATGGTACTCCGCATGTTGGGTACTATAGTGTATGCCTCGACAATCGACACGAATGGATGATGCATGTCCACCGAGGGTAGGTTGCATTAGTCAAAAGGTGTGTTTAGCTTCACCTTGTCCTGCAAGCTTCTCCTCGTTCTGAAGTTAACGGACACACCAAAAGTAGTGCTAGTCCATACTCCCTCCTTTCCGGTTAATATGGCTTAATCTTTTTTGCGGGTAAATGAGAGAGCTTTATTCATATATAAGCATTCTTAGGATGATCAGCCAAGACACTGGTCACTAGGAAGCGAGGTACCCCGCAAAAAAAGAAGTAGGAAGCGAGGTGTTTCATCAAGCCAGCTCTCGGCCACATTCAAAGTGCAGCAAGCACGGTTCGCACGAAGATGCGCCGCAAGGTTTGCTGACCTGTTTACATGCTAAATGACAAAAAAGAGGAAATATTACTGAGCGCTACTATTTGTAGCAGGATATGAGCCAGAATTAAGCGAGAATTGTGGCGAGTGTTCCATGCAATCAACTTCCATTATCACATGCGAGAACCCTCGAAGAGAACCAAATGTGTTGAAGATTGCTTTATCACATTTTAAAAATATAATAAGAGTGAAGACGCTCCTCCATCCGGTTCCTAGTACTAGTATAGTATGTACCTTTATAGACTATAGTAGTAGTACTAGTACTAGTAAACTTTGCGCTTGGCTGTTCGCCTATTTGGGAAGTCAAACAATAGTAGCACTAGTATTATAGTGTATGCTTCTGGCAATCTGACACCGAATTAACTATTGCACGTACACCGCCTGAGCGAGGGAGAGCTTGCATTAGTCAAAAGTTTCTCCTTGTCCTGCGAGCCACCGCGCGCAAGATTCTCCCGTCCTGCAACCTTCTCCTCTTTCGGCAAGTTGATGGGACACAGCAAAGTAATGCTAGTCCATACTGCCTCCTCTTTGGTTTATATGGCTTAATTTCAAACGAGATAAATACACTGTCTGTCACTGTATATTTGTAAAAATACGGTCAGTGGACTTCATAATACGCTCATTGCGCTCAATATATATATATTCCGGTGTTTATACGGTCACTAGCTCACCCTGACTGAGTATTTGTGTGCATGCACGTGTAGGTTGAGCACTTAGCGTGATCATGTGTGTTCCGTCGTGTGCTCGGATATGCATGCATTAGGGCATCGCGCGCGTTTTTGCGTCCATGTGTACGTGTGACTGTTGCATACACGTAGGGGCAGTACGTGTAGGGGCCACTCTGGAGCAGTCAAATCACACAATAAGTTAGTCAAAAGAAGCAACCATCATTTCACTCTTGAATGACATGTACGCAATATAAAATGGTTGATATGGAGAGAAAAAGAAAACCACTATTTATACACTAGCAGGAGCCTAAGCTACAAGCCTGCTTGCTAAGGTTGCTCTCTTCACAAGCATAGAACGACGGGCATGATCCCGCAGCTGGGGGAAGGGAACAATGTTCTGCGTAGACGCGGTCGACATCGGCGAGGGAGAAAACCCACAGTCGGTGCATCCCAATCGAGGGTCCCCGCGGTATAGGCCGATGTCGCGTCCCAACCGCCCTTCTAGCTACAGCCCGACATCCCAGGTAGTCCATCTTCCTTTTGGAGCCGGCTTGCTCCACTGCCGTAGCTCCATCTCCATGTTGATCTTTCTCTACTTCTACCCGCTTCTACGTACTATTATTCTAATCACACTTCTTCAATATCTTTGCCATCAGGGATGCTCAGGTCGATTTTAGTTGAACTGCACAAAAGCATCATATGATCCAAGGGTGCCAGCCGTCTTTCCTTGACGAGTTCTACGGCGAGGAATTAAATCATGTTTAGGGTTTAGGGTTTAAGTCGTAGTGACCCCATCAGTAGTTTTTCTTTCGCACACGCTCTCACAACTCTTTTCTTTAGTTGTGAAGTAGATATTGGCTATGATCTATGAATCATTGAGATGCATCAGCATGCATGTTAGTTTTCCTTTGTATTTGATGGAATGTTGTAACGGGGCAACCTTGGAATAGGAATGAAAATGGAGTGGAAAGTTTCCGTTTTTCCAGAGAAAAAATGGAAACGGAGAGAAACCAACGTTTCGTTTCGTTGGATCATGCCATCGAGCAAAACCAACATTTAAATCACGTCTGTCGTGTTCGTGTCTCACCCTCCTCCACGGCTCGACCCCACATGGTCCTCAGCATGCCACTCACCGCAAACCGAGTATACGATAATTTTCCCGCCTGCTTGTCGATGGATCGCACCATGGAGTACTAGCACTACTGGAAGAGATTGACGAGTTGGGGGAGGACAGCTAGCTGTAGCACGGACTCCCAAGAACTTTTTACATGCATGTTGTCGCCGGCTATTGCGACCTTTGAACGCGGAGCAGCCGCGTGCACCCGGAAGCGGCGCGAGCGACGCTCTCTCGGCCGGCGTGCCGCTTCAATGCCGGCGCCAGTGAGAGGTCGCATCCGCTCTGGCCGGGCATGAATGCGGCACTGACCATTTCAGGCGGGAAGCATGCGCGGGTGATGAAGAGGGTTCGGGTTGGTCAGGACCGGCCGTGGCAGCGGTCCGGACATGCGCAAACAAGAGATGTTGTATGTTAATATTGCTGCGTATATAATTAACAACGTAAATAATGTGCCAGTTGGACAAATATGATTGGAGATGGAGATGGAAATGGAATTTTACGTAAACACGGATATGCATGTCTATGTCTATGTGTGTGTGCTTGCGACGACTCTCGACACAAGCGGGGCGTGTTTTTGATCGAGTTTTCTTTCTTGGTACGTTAGAAAATCAGTTTGTCTAATTCACATCTAGATGTTATTTAAGGATATCACATCTAAGCTCCCACAAGTATATAATGTAGCAACAAGAAACAAAAAAAACAAGGACAGAAAAAATAGACCACAAACAGAGTGGACATCAACTTAGATGTGACATAACTATGTCACATCTAGATGTGTCCTAGACAGACCCTTAAAAAATTGTCCGCCAGTTTTCGTTTCTTTTTTTCGGGAACGTGCGTATTCTATTTAAAACCACTGCTATGGAGAGATTTTTTTACTCCATTATAGCCTCTTGTTTGATAGAGTTTCTCGCGTCTTGCTCTCTCACCCTCTCCATATCAAAACAAGATGACAGTGTCCACTCTATCTCTCTCCTCACCGGTGGTCATAGATCCGGCTGAATCCCGTCCGCTGCGGGAGGTAAGGAGGTGCAGTGTTGACGGTGTCACCGTCGGCGACGGAGGGAGCCGATGCGCACCGTCCTCTCGGAGCCGGCGCTGGCGCGGACAAAGATCCTTCGTGCCCTTGTTCGCTGCCATCGTGTGGGCAGATCCCGCCCGCCCGCCTAAACGACATCTCGCCCACCTGAGGTATAACTTCTTGTACTGGTCCAGCTCCCCAGGTCGCTGCGTGCGGGTTTTCTTCTATGCGACTACTCCCCAGCTCCCCATGCATAGTAGCTAGGGTTCGTCAGCTGGTCCAACATCACCTACTAGTACTATTATAGAGGAAATGCCACTCGAAAAGTTGTCCTGATTTATGCCTCGGTGGAGGTATACATGTTGTTTCGACAAAAAGTACATGGTGGTTGTGCGGTCATTGTCCATATGGTGGTAGTATTATCACTGGTTAAATGAAGAAATGTTTTTTTCTCGGGTATCCTGGTTTAGTTCCCATCAAGATATAATTATGATGCTTCTGTTTGTTGGTGTACTTTTCATTAATTCTTATTGACAATTGAGATGTCGTTGCTAACCCTTTTTTATATTTTTGGAAACAGCGACTCGTGTCTCCATACCCGGGCATGTCTTCCTCAATTTTAGTGGAACTGCACAAAATTGGATGGCCATTGTTGTTCCGCCTCACTGTCCTCTGCCACGTGGTTCTTCCTTCCTCGAGCTCGATTACTGAGAAGAAACAGACCACAGTGAGGATTTGTCGAACTTCATAGGTGCCTCGCCCAAACTTGATGCCAAATGGATGATGCATCACCACGATGACCTATCGATGCTCATGGTTGCACCTCATGGTTGCGTCGGCTGGTGAAGCTGATCGATTTTCAATGAAAAACAAGCTGTCTTCCATCAGTGCTCTTAGCTTGTTACACACAAAGATGATATCCTTCGTCAGTTCACCTTGGTTGTGTTGGAGACGCAGTCGTCTTTCACGTTGGTGCAATTTTATCACACAATTGGCTATGAACCAAATGTTTCCTCGAAGAAGGATCGATGTTGGCACTAAGAGCATAACTTTTGTATTGATTTCTAAGCCTTCTCACAACTTTGTCTCCAGCTCCCCTGTAATCTTATTTGTCCAGCTATTAACTTTGATTTAAAAAATGGTGTGGACTAAAAACCCGGATGGACGTAGTAGCCCTCCATTTTTATTTACTCCGCATATTAGATTTGGCTGAAGTCAAACTTTGTAATACTCTCAAACCTTTTCGATAATTGAAATTAAAATTCTTTATTTGTACACACTCTCACACGTTTCCGATAATTTGGCGCATGTGTGGTTGTTCACTTAAGGGAGGGTAGTGTACCACACGTGAAGGACAGGAAGTGCGACCAGGACGCGTGGGCGTGGATCGTTAGTTCATCGGAAGTAGTACTAGTTTTCTTCACTATACATTAAATAAAGAGTTTCGTTTCATACTTACACAATTAAAACGATTGTTATGGAGAGAATAAGAAAACCACTCCACTATATATTAGTCGTATACACACGAGAGTACTATATGGACGCAGCTTCATTGACTTAGTGCACCTGCCTTTGGGTTTATGACAGGTGGGCCCAAAATGTGGCTGGCTCACCTGTCATATAGCCAAAAGCAGATGCAGCGAAGGCATCGGAGCTCAGTCCGTACTACCTTAGTATATATATAAGCGGGAGCCTCAGCGCTTGTTCGCTAGGGTTTGCACTCTCCACACGCTCGCCGCAATACATATATATTACACGCTGGAGGCTCAGCGTTCAATTGCTAGGGTTTGCTATATTCACAGTCTCTCACCCTCTCTTCACCAGATCTAAACAAGACTGCGTTGGCCTGTTGTCTCTCTCTCCCCCCTCACAGATGGTGAAGGAGGCGTCCGTATCCCGTCGCACCGGGAAGGGGAGGAGGTGCAGTGTTAAGTCTATCGCCTTCGGCGAGGGAGGCAATCCACTGCCGGCTGCGTTGTTCTCTTTCACCTAGCGCCTGTGCGGGAGGGCCACCGACCCTTTCTTCCTCGCTGCCGTACGTAGTGTGGGCAGATCCGGCCTCCCGCCGCACACCTTGCCACATCCCGACGACCCTAAGGTATAAGTTTATTTGAAACCGTCGTTGCTCTAGCTGCATGTGGATCTTTTTCGATCTATAGTCGAATCTAGGTCTTGGTTCAAAGAGGAAAGAAAGGTGCGGTGGGGTGGAGCATGAATCTAGGATGTGGTTCAATGAGGAAAGGAGGGAGGAAAAGTAGTATAGACTGGCTATCCAGTCGCTTTGTTGGTCGAAAAGGGAAAAAGGGGGTAACCCAGTACACACATCTGTAAGGAACCGATCTCTTTGTTGAAGAGGGAAAGAAATTGGGGGGGGGGTCGGGTAGTATGTGCAGGACTAGATTTGCTGCCCTCACATAGGAAAAAAGTTCAAAGAGAACAAATATGGGACCAACCCAGATATGCTACTTGGCTACATACTCTGCATCACCCATTTATACGTGTGGACGCACATGGTGCTAGCATGTCCCATACAACTATTTTGCTGTTGTTAATCTAAGAATGCCGCCAGAAAATTGAAGCAATGCCACTATTAAAAGTATGTTACATTTTTTAATGAATGTTGTTTCAAGAGAATGTCTCTGTTAATATGAATCAATGCAACTATTTTAGAAATGCTACTATCCGACTTTGTTTTCCATCCAAGATAAGTTAGATGCTTCTTTCTGTCACCGTTTGTTTCATCCTCCTTTATCAGCAAGTAATTGTTTCCTTTTTGCCTCTGTTAAAACAGGGGTATCGATTCAACTTGTTACTATTGCGACATTTTGCTTCGCTACTCGAAACACTTATGTTTTAAGAGTGTTTTGTGCAGTTCAACTTGAATGTCACACCGGTGACTTTGCTTAATTTTGGTGGAACTTCACAAAAGGAGATCGAGTTTGTTTCCAGTCTTCGTGGCGAGTTGTTTCAAACCTTGGTCTCAACCACAAGATGTGTAGTGTGCTTTGAGATGTTGTGCTACTTGTTTTGGTACTGTTTTAAATAAATGTTGAATTGAAGCTATTGTATTGCTGTCTTTTCCCATTAAGTAGTGAACAAAAATGGGACCAACCCACACATGATGCTTGTTGCTTTGTTACAACAAATTCAACATCACCCCCTTTATAAGCCAATAATCGATGCCACTCTCAGAATTAACTACTGAATCTTATTTCAAAACTGCAACACTTGTTAGGGATTGGCGGGATTACCATTTTTGTGGCCGCATGTTTCATCCTCCTTTAGCCAGTAATTGATTCCTTTTTTGCCTCTGTTTAAACAGGGATATCTATTCAACTTGTTGCTATTATGACATTTTATGTCATTCTTGCCAAACACTTTGCTTGATTTCAGTGCAACTGCACAAAACGAGATTGGATTTCCTATTCGTGTTGGCAGATTCGTATTTTATCCTGGTGTTCTCATGAAAGGTTAGTACAAGCCTTCATCCACATGATTGTGCAGTGTGCATTGAGATGTTGTGCTACTTGTATTGGTACTGTTTTAAATAAATGTTGAATTGAAGCTATTGTCTTGCTGTCTTTTCCCATTAAGTAGTGACCAAAAATGGGACCAACCCAGACATGATGCTTGTTGCTTTGTTAAAACAAACTCTGCATCACCCCCTTTATAAGTAGATGGAAGCACATATTGTTGTTGCGCCCACTCTCCCATGGAACTATTTATGCTTTTCGTTAATCTAATGCCGCCGGTAAAATTAAGCAATGCCACTCTCAGAATTAATTAACTACTGAATCTTAGTTCAAAACTGCAACACTTGTTAGGAATGGTACTATCCTGCTTTGTAGTTCTTTCTACATGTTTAACCAAGGTATTGTTAAGATAATGTCTCTATTAAAATGAATCAGTTGCATTGTTTTAGGAATGGTACTTTTTTGCTTTGTCGTTCTTTATACATGTTGAAACAAGGCATTGTTAAGATAATGTCTTAGTCAATATGAATGAATCACACTGATGGAGAATTGCTACTCTCCTGCTTTGTTTCCCATTAAGAAAAGTCATCAACCGTTATTTCTCAGTAATTGTTTCCCTTATACCTGTTGTTGCTTATAGGGATATCAAAATTAAGCTCGGTTTTATTCCGACTTAGATTTTAGTTCAACTGCACAAAAGGAGCCAATGTGTCCAAGGCAAACTGCCGCGTTACTGGGTCCAGTTGGTCGTTCCACTTTGCAGAAAGAAGCAGTCACTGTTTGCAGTACATTATAGAAGGAATAACCGAGAAGATTTATAGAGTATTATTAGACACCGGTGACATGACTAGTCTGCAGAGACCATTAGCAATTTAACAACACGTGGAGTGCCCTGGGCAAAAAGTGCCCAAACAAGTACAAGAAGCTACGACAGGACTCGACGATCATAGGCATTACATATTTTGAATCTGAAAAGCTTGTCAAAGTTTAATCATTGATGTTAGCAAGAAGACGTTAGTTTAATATATTGGAATTGGAAAACCTTGTCAAAATTTTCTCATTGATGTTAGCCAGAAGACATGCATTTGATATTTTTAAGTGGGACGCCCTTGCTCACTACTAGGGAAAAGCCTATACACAGAATCTTATCAGCAGCACGCTTCAAAATAACTCGCTGCTGCTAACTAGCAGTAGCGCGCATAGACGAAACTCGCTACTGAGACAAATATAGCAGTAGCGCGTCCCCTCAAAGACGTGTTGCTGCTATAATTCCTACGAGGCCGCCGCGAGGCTAGTTATAGCAGCAACGCATTATAGCGACGCGCGCTGCTGCTACGTAGCATAGTAGCAGCGCATTTCTCGATAAGCGCTTCTTCGCTAAGTTTCCTACAAAATTTAGTCCCACCTCGCTCCGTGAAGAGAGTTTCTACCACCTTAAATATGTTACTTCTCAAACTTTGACAAGCACTTGATCTTCATTGAACTCTATGTGTAGAATTTGTGGCTGCAATATGAGTCTTCACCGTTCCTAAGCGGTGAGGACTCATATTGACAAATCAGATTGTACATGAAAAGATCGTTGATGATCAATGTATTTTTGATATATTGAACAAAGTCTATTTTTACATCTTGACACGTAGCAATGGCGCTTTATTGTGAAAGCGCTGCTGCTGAAGATAGCTTAGCAGTAGCATCTTTTCCTAAAGCGCGCTACTGCTAAGCCATTCATCTCCCCATCTCCTCCATTCCGATCCACTCACACACACAGCCACTCAATCCTCTCCGATCCGACTGCGCTGTGTGCCGGTCCACCCCCGTCGCCCCTCCTCCGTCTGCGCCATGCGCCGTCACCTCCTCCTCCTTGCTGGACTCGGTACCGGCCTCCTCCTCCGTCCTCCCTCTCCACTCGCCGCTGGCCAGCCCCTCCTCGCTCCGCCTTCCTCCTCCGTCCTCCCTCAACTGGCCGTGCCGACCGGCCCCTCCTCGCTCCGCCTTCCACCTCCGTCCTCCCTCAACTGGTCGCGCCGGCCGGCCCCTCCTCGCTCCGCCTTCCTCCTCCATCCTACTCTCTTCTCCCTCCTCGAGTCGCCCCTCCTTCTCCCTCCTGCTCATATGCAACATTTTGATTTAGTTGATATAATTTAGTTGATTTAGTAGGCTAGTTCATTTAGTTGACTTAGAACATTTTGATTTAGTTGATTTAGTAGGCTAATTCATTTAGTTCATTTAGTCGACTTAGAACTTTTTGATTTAGTTGATTTAGTAGGCTAGTTCATTTAGTTGATTTAGAACATTTTGATTTAGTTGATTTATTAGGCTAGTTGATTTAGTTGATTTAGAACATTTTGATTTAGTTGATTTAGTAGGCTAGTTGATTTAGTTGACTTAGAACATTTTGATTTAGTTGATTTAGTAGGTTAGTTGATTTAGTTGACTTAGTATATTTTGATTTAGTTGATTTAGTAGGCTAGTTGATTTAGTTGACTTATAACATTTTGATTTAGTTGATTTAGTAGGCTAGTTCATATGCAACATTTTGATTTAGTTGATATGATTTAGTTGATTTAGTAGGCTAGTTGATTTAGTTCACTTAGAACATTTTGATTTAGTTGATATGATTTAGTTGATTTAGTAGGCTAGTTAATTTAGTTCACTTATAACATTTTGATTTAGTTGATCGTTAATCCTTTGCTCATATTGCTTTAGGAAGAATGGCACCACCACCACCACCACTATGTCGATTGTGCAAGTCAAGATCGCCAAAGAACCTTGCAACCGGCAAGATGTTAAGATCTACTTCCAAATTGATTTTTCAGTCATGCGGTGAAGAAATTAGATGAAATGTAATAACTATTTTATTTTTAGTGTTGGCATTACTGCATTGTGTCATTTTGCTTATTTTACGGATCGTCCCATGCAATGTGAGGTTGAAATTCAACAAGTCGACAGAGACATTTGTGACATTTGAGGCTCTGGGGCCGTACACTATGGAGGTCGAGAAAGGGCGCAATATATCGCAGATTGGAGGAGATGGATGGGCCCGTTTAAATCGCTGCATGCATCTTCTTGGTGGTGAGTTGATCAGCTTCAACTTCCGAGCAGAAAGACCCAAGCTAGCTGTCATTTATCTCAACCTGGTGGAAGATGATGAAGATGACGAAGATGATGAAGATAATGAGGACCCACTCGATGAAGATGATGAGGACCCACTTCATGAAGCCATCATAGCTCAAAGAACAAGGCTGAGTGAGGAGGAGGTGTCCAACCTGTGGGAAATAATTCCGCCACGTGCTGACTTTGTCGGGGTGCCATTCGTGACCCGCTTGACAAATACCATGGTTGATCGACATGATATGGTATGTTATACTTACAAATGCAAATTAATAGTGTGAATTACTTAGTGTACAGTCCAATGATATGGTATGTTGTGTGGAATCTAGTCGATGATATGTTTTAGTGTAGAGTTCGATCACATGCTTATTAATTGATATGTTTTTCTTATTCGAAATTGGCAAAGAGCATATCTGTGAGTTATGGTATCGAGCACGATGAAGAAGGCTCACCTGGACTACGCCTTACTACAAGGGCTCCGTCACAACTTGTACTTACAGCGTGGACACGGACGGTTGCACACACTTAAACTTCGGTTGGGTGGAAGAAATTCCTCGATGGCAAGAATCTTCGTGTTGGACAGGCCATCCTAATTACTATCAGAACACCAACCGCCCGAGCTTGAGGATGATGATTGTCTTGATATCATCTAGAACTACATATGTGTGTGTGGCTATATCATCTAGAACTACATATGTGTGTGTGGCTATATCATCTAGAAATACATATGATGATCATCGTCGATATCATCTAGAACTACATATGATGATGGTCGTTGATATGACCTTGTCTTTGCTTGAGGATGCATGTTGGCTATGCATGAAATTGTTATCTAGTACTCCCTTTTCGTTTCCAAATTACTCGTCGTGGTTTGAACTAAAACCACGACGAGTAATTTGGAACGAAAAGTACTACCTAGTAATGGTTTATGAATTTGATATCTACTAGCAGTACCTAGTATCTAGTATCCAAAGGAGAACCGAAGGGAAAGGGTAATGGGAAAATGATAAAAGATATAGCGATGGCGAGGGATGGCGAAATCGCTACAGCTAGTTAATAGTAGCGCATTCACAAAAAGCGTTGTTGATATCGTCAACAGTAGTAGCGCGGGTTAGGGCCGCGCTACTACTATGAGTTAGCTGTAGCGCCTTATTAGTAGCATGGCCACCCGCGCTACTGATAGCCTCAAAACCTGCGCTACTACTAGGGTTTTCCCTAGTAGTGGATGTGAGCAGCGTCGAGTGTTTTTTCCTATTCCTGTGTTCAGTTTAGAAGTAAATAGTTACTCTGCTGAGATATTCTTGTGTTAACAGTTTGTTCTGAATATTGTCTATGTAATGCCAGGCCTTGTGTTTGATTGCAAAGTTGAGCTTGGAATGTTGTGGCATGCGGCATCACGAGTTGTTCACCGTGCCTCCTGAGAATAATGCTTCATATTGTTTTGCATGTCGATCTAATGCCAGTGATTTGCTTGTTAAGAAGATCATCCTCTTCTGTTGTTTCCGTGCATAAGAAGTTCATCATCTGATGTTTCATTCATAGCCTATACGACATGTCGGGTAGGTTAGAAATGAAACCATGTGATCTTCTGACCAACTCATGATATTAGGACGTGATTGGATTGTCGTTTTCCAACCAAAGTCGCTTGTAAAACTGACGCTTGTAAATTAAAGCAGATGGTCTCGGGCGAAGGCGCTTGGTTGGTCGATTTCGACTAGTAAAATATTGGAAGTACTTACACACGATAAAAACGCTGAACAACACTCGGATGATTGCTATTCCGGCCGTTAGCTGCTGTTTTAGCCTTGCCCATGGATGGCATGATACGTACGTCGTGCATGTATCATATGGTAATGTTGTCCATATAGCAGTGCTCGTAAAATATACACTGGTCTCTCAAATTACACACGTAACCCGCCGGTTTTACTTACAGACCTCGGGCCCTTGGTTTCATCACGCCTGTATTTTACGCATTGTTTCCAATGATGAGTAAATTACACTTGTATGTTAATACAGGTTTGAAATAAACTAGAGCTCCCAAGCGCGGCCTTACCGTTTCATGCCGTCTCAGTTTCTCGAAGGTGCTCATAGGTGTCCGATGATCCTGGCTTCCTGAATCAGCAGCGGGCGCTGTATCAGACCTCCGTAGGGCCCGCGAGGCCCTCTCTATTGTCCTTCGAATTGTTGCGCTCGCCGTGGCGCCGAGCATTGTTAACATGGTCAACAAACATGAGGGTTCAGGAGATGACTTTATTCTGACTGGATGACACTAGGGACCCACTAGGGCCATAGCTGTACGTACGCAAGTGCCTCCTTATTATGTACAACTATATTATTATTTTGCTTTCTCCTGGTTTCCTGACATCACGGTCCCACACCATTGTCAACCTATGTAGTCAATATAAACGAGAGAATTGCACAAGGTGCGGCCGACAGCTGGGACCAAGCAGCTCGAGTAATATTTGTGTTTTTGAGGCGTGAGCACTGCAGAGTTTTTCTTGGCGATGATTTCGTTGTTGTTCAGAGGAGAGAAGGGTATTAACTGGGCGGGTTGTGGCCAGTCTAGCCCAGGCCAGATATCCAACCCAGATACTAATTTTTTCAAGATGAAAATGGCTAGCCCAGCTATACATCTTTTTGAGGAATACCCAGGCAAGGTTAACTTGTTATTCTCCGCCCCACTGGGCTGCAAATCTTTCCTAGGAGGGATGCATTAGGCTTAACAGGAAAATGGGCTTTAAAAAATAATAAATGGGATGTAATTATAAAAACTAGGCAGTAACTATAAAAAAATGCACCAAACACGAAATTAGTTTATAAAATATTATTTATGGATTTTGAAAATCTTAAATTTTCATTGTTCTTGTAAGAATGTTTCGTTTGATTTTTATGTAATACAAATTTATATTTAATCTGACTAGAAATTTCGGGATAAAAATATTTCGGATCCCATCAAAATGTGGGACATTTTATTGAATTCTGTCTTCAACGGTTGGTTGAAATTATTAATCATTGTCCTAGCTAGAAAATGGCTTGTATTTTTAACAAACTGTAAATGGGCTGTTGTAAATTCCATTAGAATTCAAAAATGGGTTGTACATTCTTACAAAACGCAAATGGGCTATAAGTTCTCCGCCACACACTTATGGGCCTACTAAGTGACGCGTCCCCTAAAAAAATAAGTTGACGCGTATGCAAGGCTTTGTCAACTTATTATAGTCAACACACTGTTCTAGCAGCAGTGCTGTTGGATGTCTATCCAACGGATGTCGTGCTCTTGGATATTCTTAGCTTCGGCCGCCCAAAAAATGATTCCTCCCCCTGACATCTGGGGCGCACCGTTTCGGAGGCTGACCTGTGGGCCTACTAAGTTGGAGCGTACCAAGGGCTTTGTCAACTTAGTCAATATAAATGATTCTAACTTCAGTGACCGTACGATGTCCATCCAACGGCCATAGTGCTTCTTCAACCTCTGGTCTTCTTGGTCCAGCCGCCCAAAGCAGCACCGGTCATGCCGCTTTGCTCCCCGCCTCCGTGGTCGGTCAGTCTTTGCCGCGAGGCCTCACCGCCCCCATACTACTCCCACCGCTAGACAGACCATCCCTCCACTCACCCATACCCCCTGTTATTCTGCGGCGACGGCAGCCTCACACCGCAGCCGAACCAGTGAACCCTCATACTCCTCTCCGTGCGGGCTTCCACAGTTGCGTCTTCCCCGGCTCCGCATCGTCCCCTTCCTATGTGTCGCTGTCATCCACCGCCCTGGTGCTCTCGGCACGGTGTGGTCAACGACCGACTTCCAACGGAGGAGTACTATACGTGGAGAGGCTGACAGCTGGGTCCACGGCGGCCGCAAGGAAGTGCCTCCTTATTACGCACAAAATAATTATTCCTCCACCTGACAGCAGGGACCCGCCGGACGGGCCACCTTATTTCGTGAAAAAAAACGTTTCCTCTCTGACTGCTGGGACCCATCGGACGGGCCACCGTATTTCGCAAAAAAACGTTCCCCCCGCTGTCAGCTCGGACCCACCGGAAGTTCCTCTTTATTACGCACAAAAAAATGAATACTCCCCCTGCTAGCTGGGACCCACCTTGGTGGGAGGCTGACTTGTGGGCCTACTAAGTTGATGGGCACGGAGGGCTTTGTCAACTTAGTCAATATGAAGGATTCTAGCTCCAGTGACCGTACGATGTCCATCCAACAGCCGTAGTGCTTCTTCAACCTCTGGTCTTCTTGCTCCAGCCGCCCAAAGCAGCGCCAGTCATGCCGCCTCCTCCTGCCTCCTGTGGTCAGCTGTGCTGCCGCGGAGGCCTCACCGCCCCTACTATTCCCACCGCTGGCCAGGCCCTGCGGCGACGTCAACCTCACACCGCAGCCGAACGAGTGAACCCTCATACTCCTCTCCGCATGGGCATCCACTGCCGCGTCTTCACTGGCTCCGCTTCGTCCCCTTCCTAGGCCTCGCCGTCGTCCACCACCCTGGTGCTCTCGGCGCGGCATGGTCAACGTGGTCAAGGAACGACTTCCATCGGACGTGGACTGTAGGTGGAGAGGCTGACAGCTGGGTCCACGGCCGCAGCAAGGAAGTGCCTCCTTATTACGCAGAAAATAATGATTCATCCACCTGACAGCTAGGACCCACCGGACGGGCCACCGTATTTCGTGAAAAAAAACGTTTCCCTCCTGACTGCTGGGACCCACCAGCTACACCTTCGCACGCAAGGAAGTGCGTCCGGGAAAAAAAATGATTCGCCCTCCTGACTGCTGGGAAATACCAGCTACATCTTCGCACGCAAGGAAGTGTGTCCGGGCAAAGAAAAAACCAAAACGATTCGCCCCCCTGACTGCTGGGACCCACCAGCTACATCTTCGCAGGCAAGGAAGTGCCTAACAGTCGGGACCCACCTGGTCGAAGCGTACGTAGCGTTGTCATTCTGGTCGCGAACGTGTACGTACATATATACTGGTCGATGTAGAGACGCGCACGTGTCGTAGTAGAGGCGCGTGCGTGTCGTAGTAGAGGCGCGCACGTAGCATGTACACATACGTACAGCGGCCAGGGTGCAAGAAAGAAAATACGGCCATGTACGTACATACGGGCGGGGTCTCGAACGCCTACTCGCGCACACGTACGGCCAGGGCTCGTGTACATGGCTGGGTCGGGACGGAGAAATAGCGTCGTCGTCGTGTTCATGGGGAGGCAACGGAATGCGTCGTGTTCATGGGGAGGCAATGGAATGCATCGTGTTCATCGGGAGGCAACGGAACGCATGGGAGCCAACCGGCTGGGTCAGAATGGAATGCATGGTTGTGTGTAACGCCCCGGATCCGATGCGCCAGGTGTCCGCCAGTTATTTGCCGTTGTTGCCATGTCATTGCTTGCGTGTTGCATTTCACCATGTCATCATCTGCATTTCATCTGCATGTTTTTCAAAACTTGCATCTGTTTGGGTTCCCCCGGTTCTCTCCGTTGTCCGTTCGGAGTCCAGACACACTGGCACGCGCCCGCGGCACCTCCGAAATATTATTTTATAAGTGGCATAAAAATGTTCTCAGAATGGGTTGCAACTTGTCGTGCGGTCTTATTATAGTGTAGACAGACCGCCTGCCAAATTTCGTCGCATTCGGAGTTCGTTTAATAAACCAACCGTCATCTGTGGCGGCACCTTTGCGGTTTATTCGTCGGTGTTTTCGGTCTCCGAAAACCCTTCTGGCTGCACTCCTTCCCTCTCACCTCGGCCCTACTCCTTTTCACAGCCCACTAGCCCACCTACCTAACCCCCCTCCGCTCCGGACCGTCCGACGAGATCGAGCGGCTCAAACAACCTCAAACCCCAACCCTAGCCCCTCGTGCTATATATAGACCCTTCCTTCCAATTTTGGCAGCCTAGCCCCTCCCTACCTCCCACCGCAGCCACCCCTCCTCCAGCGCGCAGCCACCTCCATTTCCGCGCCGCACCACTGCCCGTCCGCCACTTGGCGCCACCGCACTGGCCAGTGCCGCCATCCCCGCCGCCTGGAGCCAACCAGGGGCGGCCACGTGCCCCTCTAGCCCCCCATCCACCGCCCGCGCTGCCCTCCAGCCGGGCGCGATCCCGCCAGCCCATCGAGGCCCGACCGCACCAGCAGCGCCTGCCGCGCCCCTCGCCCGCCTCCCGCTTCGCTCCCGAGCTCCGTGGAGGCTCTCGCCGCCCGCCACTCGTCCTCGCCGGAGGCCGTGCGCCACCGCCGCCGGCGACCTCAAGGCCAGGCCATGCCGAGCCGCCCGTCTCCTTCTCCTCCTCCCCTTGCCTTCCCTCTCCCTCACTATCTCCCTCTCTCTCTCTCTCTACAGGAGCCACCGCCGCCATGGAGTTCGCCGCCGGATCTCGCGCCGCCGGCATCGTCTTCGTCCGGGCCGGCCGGGAACCGCCGGGAATGGAACCCCCACGCCTGGATCTGCCCTTCGCCGCTTCGGATCCGCCTCCCGCGCCTCGCCGGACCTCCTCCCCTCGCCGGAGAGGCCCTCGTCGGCGTTGACCTGCCATGCCGCCCGCTCGTGACTCGCGCGCCGTTGCCTCGTGGGCCGGCCTTGTCCTGGCCCAACACCGGCCCCCCTCCTGCAGCCTCCCCTCCAATCGGGCCGAAGCCCACTGGGTGAGGCCACACCCCAGCGCCCCTCCTTTATTTTTCCTCCTGTTGGGCCAGCTTGATTCAGCCCGTCATGTTTTTTTCCATGTCTGCGATTTTAGCATTTATCCCAGGATTTTCAGAATTGCAGAAAACCCCTCATACTTCATGCATTTAATAACTAAATAACCATGCATCATATGTAAAACTTTATATATGTAAAATGCTTAGTTTTTCATCTAGTTTAATAATATGCCACATTCATCCATGTTTAAAATGTTTAAAATGTTGTTTGTTTAAATTTGCTCAAATGCCATGTTAAAATGATTTAATTCATAACTAAATAACCGTAGCTCGGTTTTAAATGTTCTTTATATGTAAATGGGGTGGAAAAATGCCTAGTTTAACATGGTGCACTTTGTTTTACTGTTTAACAACATTAAAATATGTTTTAGGTCAGAACAGTACCAAATTCAAAATATGCACATGGGGATTTTCCGGACATGTTGTTCGTTGTTTCCGGCCTCATTTAAACTTGCCTAGGTAGGTAGTTTTGTTATGCTTCACCCCTTGCCATGTTAATCAACATTTAATATTGATGGGTACATAAATGAGGTCGAACTAAATAACTCGAATGTGGTGTTTTGTCAATATGCAACTCGTTGCATATTGAGCTCCACTTAACTTGTAGCGTTGTTTGTTGCACTTTGCCATGACATGCCATGCCTCATTAAACCGGACATGCATCATACTTGTTTGTGCTTCATGCCATGATTATGCGATGGTTGTTTACTATGTTGTTTGCTTCTTTCCGGTTGCTTCTCTCGTTAGCTTTCGTTCGGAGTTGTGAGGATTCGTTCAACGACGTCCGTTTGTCTTCTTCATGGACTCGTTCTTCTTCCTTGCGGGATCTCGAGCAAGATGACCGCTACCTGGATCTCACTACTATCATTGCTATGCTAGTTGCCTCGTTCTTTCGCTATGCTGCGCTACCTATTACCTGTTTGTCCAGCCATCCCATATTGCCATGAACCCCTAACCTTTGACACCTTTCCTATGCAAACCGTTGTTTGGCTATGTTACCGCTTTCCTCGGCCCCTCTTATAGCGTTGCTAGTTGCAGGTGAAGTTGAAGATTGCTCCATGGTGGACAGGGTTTATGTTGGGATATCACAATATCTCTTACATTATTAATGCATCTATATATTTGGTAAAGGGTGGAAGGCTCGGCCTTATGCCTGGTGTTTTATTCCACTCTTGCCGCCCTAGTTTCCGTCATACCGGTGTTATGTTCCCGGATTTTGCGTTCCTAACGCGGTCGGGTGATTTATGAGACCCCCTTGACAGTTCGCTTTGAATAAAACTTGTCCTTCAAGGCCCAACATTGACTTTTACCATTTGCCTCACCACCACCTACCTTTTCCCTTGGGAGTCGCTCTCTCGAGGGTCATCTTTATTTCAGCCCCCCCGGGCCAGTGCTTGTCTAAGTGCTGGTTCGAACCGAAGTAGATGCGGGGCCCCTCGGGCAACTCGAGGTCTGGTTTTACTCGTAGGATGTCTCATCCGGTGTTGCCCTGAGAACGAGATATGTGCAGCTCCTATCGGGATTGTCGGCGCATCGGGCGGCTTTGCTGGCTTGTTTTACCATTGTCGAAATGTCTTGATGTACCGGGATTCCGAGACTGATCGGGTCTTCCTGGGTGAAGGTCTATTCCTTTGATGATCGCGAGAGCTTGTCATGGGCTAAGTTGGGACACCCCTGCAGGGTATAAACTTTTGAGAGCCGTGCCCGCGGTTATGTGGCAGATGGGAATTTGTTAATGTCCGGTTGTAGACAACTTGACACTTGATCCGAATTAAAACGCATCAACCGAGTGTGTAGCCATGATGGTCTCTTCTCGGCGGAGTCCGGGAAGTGAACACGGTTTCTGTGTTATGTTTGACGTAAGTAGGTGTTCAAGATCACCTCTTGATCATTGCTAGCTTCACGACCGTTCCGCTTGTTCTCTTCTCGCTCTTATTTGCCTTGGTTAGCCACCATATATGCTTAGCCGCTGCTGCAACCTCACCACTTTACCCCTTCCTTTCCCTTTAAGCTTTGCTAGTCTTGATACCCATGGTAATGGGATTCTTTGAGTCCTCGTGGCTCACGGATACTTCAAACCAGTTTGCGGTGCCTATGTTACGGCGGTGGCGCAACCAAGCTCAAGGAGGAGCTCGTTGAAGATCTTGCCCTTTGTGTTGTTTCGTTCTAGTTGATCGATAGTGGAGCCCGGTTAGGGTCGATCGGGACCTTTATGCATTTGGGGTTCTTCTTTTATTTTGGTTCCGTAGTCGGACCTTGATTGTATCTGGATGATTTGATGCTTTATTCATGTAATTGTGTGAAGTGGCGATTGTAAGCCAACTATGTATCTCTTTCCATTATGTATTACATGGGTTGTGTGAAGATTACCTCACTTGCGACATTGCTTTCAATGCGGTTATGCCTCTAAGTCGTGCCCGACACGTGGGAGATATAGCCGCATCGAGGGCGCAAGTTGGTAATCGAGCCTTCCCGACCTTAGGAGCCCCACCGCTTGATCGTTTTTAGCGGCGAGTTGTGTCTATAAAAATGTTTTGAGTCATTTAGGATTATATATATTGGAGAGTTAGAATTCTTTTTACTCCTCGGTCCCTTCGTCGCTCTGGTGAGGTCTCTGGCGTAGAGAAGTTTTGACTCTTCTCTTCTCAAATTTCACTAAATTTTTTTAGGATCACGGGTATCTTGGAATCGTTCGATGGTTTTATGATGACAACATTGTCTTGGTGCCTCCGTCGCCAGGGTTTTTTTAGTGGAGGTGTCCCGGGAGTTGAGCTCCGAGGTGTTGTCGTCATAATTTTATCGTTGCGATTCTCGAATACCGAGTTTAGTACGCCGACATCGAAAATCTCTTTTACGCAGTTCGTTGGTGAGATAACCCCGCTAACCCAATCTTGAGGTGAGTACGGAGTATTGCCATGACTCGTATAACGGATGCTTTTGAAGGTTGAGGTACACGATTTCGAAGGTTTCTTGGTTATGTGTTGACGGATGGATACAGCTGGATGTAGGGATTGTTAGTTTGGGTGAGATATATTGCTTCCCCTGTATCCCCAACACCAGATTGCATAACCAGAAAGTTTCGGGAGTTTATAGGTGGGAATTCAAGTAGCTCCTAGAATATCTTTTCGACAGATGCATGATATGTGATTGGGTAAACCCCTATCATATGTATTTGTTCCGGCTTATTCTGCAAGCCAAATCATTTGTTTTGTTTTGAGTTGTGGTATTCGAGTTGCTTCGAAGTCAAGTGTTGATTCCATACCTTTCCAAAATGGTGTTCTCATACTCCAATGTGAATACCAATCCTTCTCGACAATCGAGATTGTCATGTCAATCCTTTTCAACCGGCGTGTTTCTCTTCAAGTGGATCCGATCACTTCAACATCAGCAAGTACAATTATCATTTCTTCTCAACGGTGTTTGTTTCATCCGTCCCAAGTTGCCTTTGTTTTCCCGCCCTCCCACCCTTTTTCTTCAAGGACACAGATTTCTTAATCAAGTATCCATTTATTCATGTGAAGTCTCTTCATTCTTTTCAACCAAAGTTCTTATCCGGTGATTTCCCATGAAGATGCTCAATAGCTTCAAGTTCATCATCCTTCATTGTTGTCTCTTCTCCGGTGGATCCTATTCATGCTTTCGATATTCATCATATTCCTTTCCTCGCTTCTAATGCTTTCTCGTACCGATGCACCTCTTAATCATTCACTTCGTCCTATTCATTTGTTCTGGAGTGCTGAAGATATCTCACAAGACTTGTGTTTCCATTCTCAATCCGTTCAAGATATTTCGAGGTTGTTATCTCATTCAAGCCATTTAATTCAATCGGTGCAATTTCTCTTTAAAATCATTTCCAACGGTGTTTTCTTTTGAGTGGGCCCTAACCCACAGGTCTTTTCCCAGGATCTTACCTGACTCTTCTATTTTCCCAGAGCTATCCTAAATTCTTCTCCAAGTTTGACGTAAAAATGAGTTATCATCAGTCAAATGCTTTTCTCCAAGATCTTTCAAATTCTTTTCATAGTTGGCTCAACCTCTTCGCTTTTGATTCTTCGGGTGTGCCTCAATAATTCTTGGTGGTGTTTCTCGTTGTCATTCTCATCATGTGAAGACTGAAGAAGGATTTCTCTTAAATCTTGCTCCATTCTCTTCAAGATTCATGGTTCTAGCTTGATGCCATCCTCTCATAATTGTTGTCCATTGTGAGAATTCTTTTCTTACCATCCGGAGTATTTCTTGAGTTGTTTCCATTTCTTTCTTCCGAAGGCCATCATGCCATAATTCTTCATTCTCATATTTGAGCTTTCATTCTCCAAATCATACCGGTGCATCATTCAAGTATTCTCTAATCAATTCATGATCTCTTTGTTTTCATGTATCTAAATCCCCTCAAGTATCTTCATTCGTTTTCCAATTCTTCCCGGTGAATTGTGCCTTTGCTACATTCATTTTAAATTCTTACGGTGGTTCGTTCAAGATTTCACCTCTTTCGTTATCATTTAATTCATTCATTCTTTCCAATCCTACCGGTGGTTCGTTGAAGACCTTCCCAAGCTTGCGCCATATCTATCTTAATCCTTTCTACGAGAATAAGTGGCATGCCAAATCCGTTGTTTGTCATCAATTTAAATTGGTGAAGGATATGCATAACATAATTCTTATTCTTGTTTCATCCAAGTGATTAATTTCTTCTTTCTGGAGTTGTTCATCATATCAAATTCTCGGTTTCATTTGTTTCATCTTCTCTTTTTCCCGGAGTTCCAAGCTCTAATTATCACGGAGCTCCAGCTAAATCATTGCAAGGATTCACCTTGTGTTTTCAATTTCTCTTTCTTTTCATTCCTTTTGTTTACCGGAGTTCTTCATGGAGGTTCTACATGATGGTTCATCAAGGATTTAATTCCCTTCTCAAAGTTTTCATCGAGATTCTTTCCTAAGGAGCTCAAGCTTTCTTCATATGGTAATCCGGAGTGCAATTCTTTCTACCATATTTTGGAGGTGGTTTTATGTCATTCTTGATAATTTGAGTTCATGTTTCATGATTCATATGTTGTCAAGAATGAGGCATGTTAAATCCATCAGTCTCTTCATTGGAGTTATCTTGGGTTACATTTCACCTAAATCTTTCCCTAAGGATTGTTGCTATTTATGGTGCTTATAAATGACCCAAGTTCTTCATTTGTCCTCCCGGTGAAATAAGTTTCTCGTCTCCTTGTTGATATCAATCCAATCATTTGTTTCCGTTGGTGGCAGAAGCTCACCTCATAATTTTGAGATGTTTTCATAAGCCCGCCACATGCTTATTCATTTTGTTGTTGGTTTTTCCCAACAACCCCGTTGTAACCTTCTTGGAAGGGTGCTTTCCAAGCTCATTTGTGGCAGAAGTTGGCATTTTCTTCTCCATTCTTTTATTCCAATGATTTATCTTCTATTCTTTCTTCCGAAGGCATTATGTTTTGCTCTCTTCACTCATCATGTCGAATTGTGAGGTCATGTTCTTTTCTTGCTTATCCATTTAACCGCAGTGTTGTGTTCTCATTCAATATCTTTTCATCTCATCAAGTTTTCTTCTCTTTTCTACCGGAGTGCTGTCCAAATTCTGCCATTCTTGTTCCTTGGCTATCTCATTATACCAATGTGGTCATATTCTTTTCGTTCGTGAAGCACTTATTTCCATGTCTTTCAACCTTCAAATTCTCGTAATACTCCTTCTTCCTCTTTTCCATCGGATTGTTTGCAATCTCGTTTATCTCTATTGTACTCTTTCTTTTAAATTGCTCAACCTCTCAAGGTTCGTGGTTTCACTCGTTGGTCAAAGAAGCAACTTAGTTTTACCTCTTCTCTTCCTCTTCCATTTTCCCTCCGGTGCCATCCTAGATCTCGGGACGAGATCCTCTCGTAGTGGTGGAGTGTTGTAACGCCCCGGATCCGATGCGCCAGGTGTCCGCCAGTTATTTGCCGTTGTTGCCATGTCATTGCTTGCGTGTTGCATTTCACCATGTCATCATCTGCATTTCATCTGCATGTTTTTCAAAACTTGCATCCGTTCGGGTTCCCCCGGTTCTCTCCGTTGTCCGTTCAGAGTCCAGACACACTGGCACGCGCCCGCGGCACCTCCAAAATATTATTTTATAAGTGGCATAAAAATGTTCTCGGAATGGGTTGCAACTTGTCGTGCGGTCTTATTATAGTGTAGACAGACGGCCTGCCAAATTCATCGCATTCGGAGTTCGTTTGGTAGCCCAACCGTCATCTGTAGCGGCACCTTTGTCGGTTTATTCGTTGGGTGTTTTCGGTCTCCGAAAACCCTTCCTGGGCTGCACTCCTTCCCTCTCACCTCGGCCCTACTCCTTTTCACAGCCCACTAGCCCACCTACCTAACCCCCCTCCGCTCCGGACCGTCCGATCGAGATCGAACGGCTCCGAAACGGCCTCAAACCCCCAACCCTAGCCCCTCCGGCTATATATAGACCCCTTCCTTCCAATTTTGGGCAGCCTAGCCCCTCCCCTACCTCCCAGCCGTAGCCACCCCTCCTCCAGCACGCAGCCACCTCCATTTCCGCACCGCACCGCTGCCCGTCCGCCACTTGGTGCCACCGCACTGGCCAGCGCCGCCGTCCCCGCCGCCTGGAGCCAACCAGGGGCGGCCACGTGCCCCTCTAGCCCCCAATCCACCGCCACGGCCCTCCATGCCCGGGCGCAGCCACCAGGCCCATCCAGGTCCCGACCGCACCAGCGCCCGCCGCGCCCCTCTGCGCCCGCCTCCCGCTTCGCTCCCGAGCTCCAGGGAGGAGCTCCTCGCCATCCCGCCACTCGTCCTCGCTGGAGGCCGTGCGCCACCGCCGCCGGCGACCTCAAGGCCAGGCCATGCCGAGCCGCCCGTCTCCTTCTCCTCCTCCCCTTGCCTTCCCTCTCCCTCACTATCTCCCTCTCTCTCTCTCTCTACAGGAGCCACCGCCGCCATGGAGTTCGCCGCCGGATCTCGCGCCGCCGGCATCGTCTTCGTCCGGGCCGGCCGAGAACCGCCGGGAATGGAACCCCCACGCCTGGATCTGCCCTTCGCCGCTTCGGGTCCGCCTCCCGCGCCTCGCCGGACCTCCTCCCCTCGCCGGAGAGGCCCTCGTCGGCGTTGACCTGCCATGCCGCGCCGCCCGCTCGTGACTTCATGGCGTGCGTGCGCCTCGTGGGCGGCCTTGTCCTGCCCAACACCGCCTCCCTGCAGCCTCCCCTCAATCGGGCAAAGCCCACTGGTGAGGCCACACCCAGCCCCTCCTTTATTTTTCCTCTGTTGGGCCAGCTTGATTCAGCCCGTCATGTTTTTTTTTCCATGTCTGCGATTTTAGCATTTATCCTGTGTTTTTCGAATTGCGAAAACCCTCATACTTCATGCATTTAATAACTAAATAACCATGCATCATATGTAAAAACTTTATATATGTAAAATGCTTAGTTTTTCATCTAGTTTAATAATATGCCACTTTCATCCATGGTTAAAATGTTTAAAATGTTGTTTGTTTAAATTTGCTCAAATGCCATGTTAAAATGATTTAATTCATAACTAAATAACCGTAGCTCGGTTTTAAATGTTCTTTATATGTAAATGGGGTGGAAAATGCCTAGTTTAACATGGTGCACTTTCTTTTACTGTTTAACAACATTAAAATATGTTTTAGGTCAGAACAGTACCAAATTCAAAATATGCACATGGGGATTTTCCGGACTTGTTGTTCGTTGTTTCCGGCCTCATTTAAACTTGCCTAGGTAGGTAGTTTTGTTATGCTTCACCCCTTGCCATGTTAATCAACATTTAATATTGATGGGTACATAAATGAGGTCGAACTAAATAACTCGAATGTGGTGTTTTGTCAATATGCAACTCGTTGCATATTGAGCTCCACTTAACTTGTAGCGTTGTTTGTTGCACTTTGCCATGACATGCCATGCCTCATTAAACCGGACATGCATCATACTTGTTTGTGCTTCATGCCATGATTATGCGATGGTTGTTTACTATGTTGTTTGCTTCTTTCCGGGTTGCTTCTCTCGTTAGCTTCGGTTTCGTTCCGGAGTTGTGAGGATTCGTTCAACGACGTCCGTTTGTCTTCTTCATGGACTCGTTCTTCTTCCTTGCGGGATCTCAGGCAAGATGACCGCTACCCTGGATCTCACTACTATCATTGCTATGCTAGTTGCCTCGTTCTTTCGCTATGCTGCGCTACCTATTACCTGTTTGTCCAGCCATCCCATATTGCCATGAACCCCTAACCTTTGACACCTTTCCTATGCAAACCGTTGTTTGGCTATGTTACCGCTTTCCTCGGCCCCTCTTATAGCGTTGCTAGTTGCAGGTGAAGTTGAAGATTGCTCCATGGTGGACAGGGTTTATGTTGGGATATCACAATATCTCTTATATTATTAATGCATCTATATATTTGGTAAAGGGTGGAAGGCTCGGCCTTATGCAGTGTTTTGTTCCACTCTTGCCGCCCTAGTTTCCGTCATACCGTGTTATGTTCCCGGATTTTGCGTTCCTAACACGGTCGGGTGATTTATGGGACCCCTTGGCAGGTTGGCTTGGAATAAAATTGTTCCAGCAAGGCCCAACATTGACTTTTACCATTTGCCTCACCACCACCTACCTTTTCCCTTGGGAGTCGCTCTCTCGAGGGTCATCTTTATTTCAGCCCCCCCGGGCCAGTGCTTGTCTAAGTGCTGGTTTGAACCGAGTAGACTGCGGGGCCACCTCGGGGCAACTCGAGGTCTGGTTTTACTCGTAGGATGTCTCATCCGGTGTTGCCCTGAGAACGAGATATGTGCAGATCCTATCGGGATTGTCGGCGCATCGGGCGGCTTTGCTGGTCTTGTTTTACCATTGTCGAAATGTCTTGATGTACCAGGATTCCGAGACTGATCGGGTCTTCCTGGGTGAAGGTCTATTCCTTCGATGATCGCGAGAGCTTGTCATGGGCTAAGTTGGGACACCCTGCAGGTATAAACTTTCGAGAGCCGTGCCGCGTTATGTGGCAGATGGGAATTTGTTAATGTCCGGTTGTAGACAACTTGACACTTGATCCGAATTAAAACGCATCAACCGAGTGTGTAGCCGTGATGGTCTCTTCTCGGCGGAGTCCGGAAGTGAACACGGTTTCGTGTTATGTTTGGCGTAAGTAGGTGTTCGGGATCACCTCTTGATCATTGCTAGCTTCACGACTGTTCCGCTTGTTCTCTTCTCGCTCTTATTTGCGTTGGTTAGCCACCATATATGCTTAGCCGCTGCTGCAACCTCACCACTTTACCCCTTCCTTTCCCTTTAAGCTTTGCTAGTCTTGATACCCATGGTAATGGGATTGCTGAGTCCTCGTGGCTCACCAGATACTTCCAAACCAGTTTGCAGGTGCCTATGTTACCGAGCAGTCGGACCTTGCGTTTGGGGTTCTTCTTTTATTTTGGTTCCGTAGTCGGACCTTGATTGTATCTGGATGATGTAATGCTTTATTCATGTAATTGTGTGAAGTGGCAATTGTAAGCCAACTATGTATCTCTTTCCCTTATGTATTACATGGGTTGTGTGAAGATTACCTCACTTGCGACATTGCTTTCAATGCGGTTATGCCTCTAAGTCGTGCTTCGACACGTGGGAGATATAGCCGCATCGAGGGCGTTACATTGTGTTCATCGGGAGGGCTTGGACAGAACAGGCAATGGAAACGAGGCCTGGCATACCGCACAATGGAGGAAACGGACCTCCTACGTTCAGAACGGGGTCCTGTTGATCGGGAGGGGTGTGGCGTACCACAAAATGGAGCAAACGGACCTCCTACGGTCGAAACGGGGGGTCCTGTTGATCGGGAGGGGTGTGGCGTACCGCAAAACGGAGGAAATGGACCTCCTACGGTCGAAACGGGGTTCCTGTTGATCGGGAGGGGTGTGGCGTACTACAAAACGGACGAAACGGACTTGTGCTGGAGTGCTACGGTCAAAACGGGGGTCCTGTTCATCGGGAGGGGTGTGGCGTACCGCAAAACGAGACTCCACGGGATACTGTTCATCTCCACCGTCGACCTCCTCAAGCCTCCACGGGCTACCGTCGACCTGCTCCAGCCTCCACGGGCTCCTGTTCATCCAGCCTCCACCACATGCTACTCCATCGGCTACTGTTCAACCACCCCTCCACGGGCACCCCTCCACCATCTACTATTCATCCAGCCCTCCACACCTCGTCAACCACCCCTCCACGGGCACCCCTCCACCATCTACTGTTCATCCAGCCCTTCACACCAGGGGATCTTGTTCATCCAGAGGCAACGCCACCGCTCACTGTTCATCCAACCCCCCCCCCCCCAACAACGCTCACTGTTCATCCAATCGATCGGCTTCACTTAGCAGCAGTAGCGAAGGAATCACTCAATCGGGTTCAGTTAACAGCCATCAATCGATCGCTCGAGTTCAGTAACGCGTAGCCTGCACTGCAATCGCTCGGGTTCAGTTAGAGCCCAACACCTCACTCGGGTTCAGTTAGATCCAACGCCTCGCACGTGTATGAGAGAAACGCACATCGCTCGGCCCCCGACCTCCCACCGTAACCGGCAACTCCCCAAAACTTTCCTCGCCCTCGCTTCTACCATGGTTTTTTCCGTCATTGACGGCCCAAAGAATGTCATGCAGCTGCGTCTCCGCCCTGCCCAGGACGAAAAGCCCATTTTTGTCATGATTTTTTGTCATAGAAGTAGGAGCCCACCACATCTATGATGATACCGGGTTTTGTCACAATTATCGTCATAGAAGTGTCATATGTATGATAGAAAAAAATTCGTTCGGCCCAAAATGTCACAGATGTGTCTTTTTTTGTAGTGGTCATACGTGCTTATGGAAAAGAACTTGCATGACATCTTTTATCCTACCCTCCCATGGCAGCGGGGTCCTATTGGAAACAAAGGGATATTAAGGCCTTCTTTTAATAGAGTACCGGACCAAAGCATTAACACTTAGTGAATACATGAACTCCTCAAACTACGGTCATCACCGGGAGTGGTCCCGATTATTGTCACTTCGGGGTTTCCGGATCATAACACATAGTAGGTAACTATTGACTTGCAAGATAGGATCAAGAACTCACATATATACATGAAAACATAATAGGTTCAGATCTGAAATCATGGCATTCGGGCCCTAGTGACAAGCATTAAGCATAGCGAAGTCATAGCAACATCAATCTCAGAACATAGTGGATACTAGGGATCAAACCCTAACAAAACTAACTCGATTACATGATAAATCTCATCCAACCCATCACCATCCAGCAAGCCTACGATGGAATTACTCACGCACGGCGGTGAGCATCATGAAAAAGGTGATGGAGGAAGGTTGATGATACCGATGGTGATGAATTCCCCTCTCCGGAGCCCCGAACGGACTCCAGATCAGCCCTCCCGAGAGAGATTAGGGCTTGGCGGCGGCTCAGTATCGTAAAACGCGATGAATCCTTCTCTCTGATTTTTTTTCTCCCCGAACGTGAATATATAGAGTTGGAGTTGAGGTTGGTGGAGCCTCAGGGGGCCCATGAGATAGGCGGGCGCGCCCCCCACCCTCGTGGACAGGGTGTGGGCCCCCTGGTCTTGATTTTTTTGCTAGTATTTTTTATAAATTCCAAAAATATTCTCCGTGAAGTTTCAGGTCATTCCGAGAACTTTTATTTCTGCACAAAAATAACACCATGGCAATTCTGCTAAAAATAGCGTCAGTCTGGGTTAGTTCCATTCAAATCATGCAAGTTAGAGTCCAAAACAAGGGCAAAAGTGTTTGCAAAAGTAGATACGTTCGAGACGTATCACTAAGTATTTTGGAATTATTTGTTTTTCGTAAGATGACACCTAGACGGAGGGAGTATTATACTTGAAGGCTATAAGGTTGGCTATAGATGACGTGGCAGTGTCATGTAGCCATCAGCTTGTTATACTATTCACCATGCTCTTATAATACTCCTATGTTTAGGAACGGAGGGAGTAGTTGGCATGCATGATACACCTATAATACTCCGATTACAACCAGCCTGGTAGAATTAAAATACCTAATCTAAATGGTCGCCGCCTGATCTCTTTGTCCTCCTCCAGCATCTGGCAGAAGAAGAATCGAGCAAGACACCGGCTGTATTCGCCGGCGTCGCCTCGGTGGTGGCCTTCATTGGGATACAATCGGCGGCGGCCTCTCGTGTTCTACTTTTCCTTGATGGTGGCGGCGGGCGGGGACGTGCTGCCCGTCACCTCGTCCACATCCGCGTAGCCGCATCACCTCATCGACATCCGCAACGACTTCTTTCTCTACCTGCATGTAGCGGCTACGCGCGTGTCGATGGTGGATGGCGGAGTCGCAGATACTGGAGGCGTTGTACGATGCGGCGGCATCAAGGGAAGCGACGATGCCCGTGCCGCTGTGCTCCCCGACAATCCGGGAGCAAGTCGGCACTCTTCCTCGAGCTATATTGGAGAGGCCAGCTGCGGAACCATGCGCTGGCTTAGTGCGGCAACTACCTCCGACGGGCTAGCCTAGGTAGGTGGAGAAGCGAGTTGTCGGGCTCGGCGGGCCACCCAGACGGCTTTTATGCCGGAGGACTGCTCTTCCTGCTCGTCGGATGCCGCCGAAAGAGTGGACAAACTAGTGGAAGGAGGAGCTTGGCCGGCGTCCTGCTCCTGAGCGGACCTGTGTGGCCAGAGTTGGTTTCTCGCATTCCACGCGGGTTTCTATATCTATATCTATATCTATACTACTATATAGTGTACCAATTTTAAGTAGGACTAAGAACATCAATCATAACCGTTGATCTTCTAAATCCAGCAGCCAATATCAGTAGGATTCACATGAACAGTACACTACTACTACCTCACCTATGTTCTAGAACAATCAAGACGGAGGGATGTGATGGTTGCTTGTCCGTTTATTTTACCAGGCCACTTATTAGTGGTTGGGTTTTGTGATATGATGGCTTTACTGCCGTGAGACTCGTGTGCAATGCCGCCCTCTACACTAGTACTATATCGGCCGTGGTTTATTAGTCCCCCATTGAATTTGACTGAAGATTTAACTGACAAAGTTAGTATTTGAACATAGTTTTCAATGATATAATTTTAGGTGATATGCATCAGCATTTATCGTACTATATATAATGTTAGTTAAATTTTTGGTCATACTAATCTACTATAAGGTGCCCGTGCATTGCATGGAACATTTATATTAAGACGTGCCTTGCACGTGTATACATACTAGTAAATGTAGGTTTTTGAATGCGGCGAGGAGGTGGGTACAGCTGAGAGTGCGGCGGGCGGTGCCCTGGGCCGGCGTGCCGCTTCAAATGGCGGATGCAGTGAGAGGTCGCTTCCGCCCTGACCCCCTTGATGGTGCACGTCAGTTTGTGTCCATATCTGAGATGCCACATGTACCAGATGAATGACTCCAAGCCCGACCACTGTGATGCAAGAGGTGCGAGCTGAGGAACGCTGTTGGAGACACCCTCCTCGTCATCATCTAAGTCCTAGAAGATCTCACCCACATCATCATTAGGCATGCAGCCGCCTTCATAGACAACGTGCGCAGAAGGAGTAGAGGCGACTGGGGATGCACCACATAGTGGGCACTCCGTACGTTCTCGTGTGCGTGCAGGATGTGTGCTTTTCAATTGGTGCTAGCTCTAAGGCCGAGGCTGCGGTCGTCTTCGTCTCTGGCTAGTCGTTGAGCAATGACGGCAAAGAGGTGCTGCAAGAGATGCGTAGGCGCCGTTGTGTGCGAGCTTCGCCGTAGCACGACGAACCGGACGTCACCGCAGATGGTGCATGCATCCATGCAGCCGAGTGTGTGCGCATGCATGTGTTATTCACATGCATTCTGCGGCCGAGTGTGTGTGCATGCATGTGTTGTGTACGTGCGTTGTGTGCTCCATGCTGTGCGCGTTTGTGCATGAATTGGATCGGCATGAGTTAGTGCGTTGGTGTGTGTACATGCGTGGCTGCATGCGTCCTGTACATGCGTGGCTTCTTGCGTGGTTATCAATATAAACTAATAAAATATTGGGGTTGTTTGGTTTGAGATTAAATTTTCCAAAGCTTGCCACACCTAAGGTTATGCAAGTTTGACCAACTTATGTGTGTGTTTGGTTCAAGCCACATCTTAGGCAAGCCATACTATGGTCCCACATCACATACACACAAAAAGTGTGGCAAGATTCCCTTAGGCTTGCCAACTTGTGGCTCTCATTTTGAAGAACCAACCTTAGGCAAGTTTGGCAACATTGTGTGGCAAAGTGTGGCACTCCTAGGCCTAGAACCAAAAAGCCCCATCTTCAACTTAGCATCCTGATGTATCATCTCTAGTGGTTAGCAAAGAGCTCATGTTCTTTTATTTGTTTATAGGTGGGCAGGCGGCAAAAAATAGGGGAAAACGCGCAAGGTTCCTTGCAGACGCTCCACCACGAGGTTCCTTGTTCCTTCTTGGTCGTCGGGAATCTATGTTCTTCCACTCTTTTTTTACGTGAGCTTTGTTCATCCTTTTGCCAACACGCGAGACATCTAGCATCAAGGTGCACGTGTCATGCAAGAAAATGGAGATAATCATATAAGCAGTGCGTGAGTAATGCACTTCTATGGCACCTACTCCGATACGCAATATTTTTTCTCCTCGATGGCACATGAATAGTGCATGTACTCAACGATGGAGCACGGGATGGTAGCCATGACATGGTCAGCCCTTTTTTGGAGAGAGTACATACTAAATAACTTTGATGTGTCTCGTCAACTCGCAGAACAACGAGAAGCTTGCTTACTACGCCTTCTCCCTCGCCAACACGTGCACGGTGGCTCTCAACACAAGGAGAAACTTTTGCTTACAAGCGGTGGACGTGCAGCAGTTCATTTGGTGTCAGATTGCCAAAAGTACTACTATAGTACAACCATTATTGTTTGACTTCCGGAAGAAGCGAAGAGCCAAGCGCAAGGCTAGCCATAGTGGGAGTAACATAAGTAGGAGTACCTCCTTTTTTATTCTAGAAACAACCACACGCTAATATTGGACGGTAGCAGCACAACAACTGAAACAAAAATCGAAACCTTCCTGCCCGGCACCAGCTGAGTCCGCCGCTCCACATTGATGGCAAGTCAGGGCGACGCGACCTCTCACTGCTTCCGCTGTTTAAGCGGCGCACCGACTGAGGGCACCGCCCGCTGCATGCCCCGCATTTCAGACTACACATACTTAATGATATAGTATTATACTAAAGGGACTAACTATTGTAAGCAGGCTCTGTATTAGGTTGGTTCTAGATGATGTGTCAACTTCATATAGCCGGATGTTGGCTACTACCTCCGTCCTGATTTATAGGTCCCCTTTGTAGTTTGTGCCAAATTTTGACCAAAGATTTAACTAACAAAATGTTAACGCATCTCAACAAAAAATATACCGTTGGAATCGTGTTTGAACATAGTTTTCAATGTAATAATTTTTTGTGACATGCATGAATATTTTGTTAGTTCAATCTATGGTCAAAGTTAGGCACGAAATACAATGGGGACCAATAAACCAGGACGGAGGTAGTATACTATTAACCATGCTATAAGTGTGGTGTGAGTCAGAAAATTTACTAAGTCATTAATTAATAATTAACGGACGCCTTAATTACTCAGGCGTTTCTGATTCTTTTGGATAGTGGGGCTATTATTGACTTGGACGTTGGGTTTGGGCCACAAAGGCCTACTATTATACTACTTGGTCTTACTCGCACGACCGACCTAATAGGCTCTACCCTAGCCGCTGCTGTATCATATGGTTTTGCACCATTCCAGATCTTAGCACCGCCATGCAATTCTTCTCCATCCCTCCTTCCGACGTGCACCGCGAGAGGGGACGGCGGTCCTAACCCTGCCTTTTGTGATCTTTTACGGGAGAGGGGCGATCAGGCTTTTGGGGAGCACACTCCTGTGACTGCTGCCAGCGACAACTTCCTCAACGACAGCCTTCTTCCCCGACCTTGGTAACCTCTTCATCAACGACATGAGTGACAACATCAACCACAGCGGTTCTGCTCCCGCTGTACAGTATGTGATTCTGTCCTCCTGGTTTAGTCCGCATCATTACTTTGATCTTTGCAATTGTCATCATGATCTATTTACTGTTAATTAGGATTACATCTCATAGTAAATTGCTCATATATTCGACAATCCAATCAAAAAACCTGATTATAGGCAATTTACTCCGACGGTTTTGCTGCACTTTTGAAGTCGCCTACTTTTAAGGGGGTGCAATATAAAAGATGGTGCACAAGAGCAGTATATTGGTTTCAGATCATGTACTGCTATGACGCCACTAAGGGTAAGCCTGAGGGTGATCTTAATCCTACACAGCAGGAAGCCTTTGAGAACATGGATACCCTCTTCAAAGCCGCCCTGCTGAGTGTTCTTGACGATTCCATTGTGGATTCATATATGTCGTTTGACAGCGGCAAAGACATGTGGGTTGTGCTTGGGCGCTGGCAACAAGTTGTACATCATGGAGCAATTCTGTGACTACAAGATGACTGATGAGTGCTCTGTTGTTCAGCAGACTCATGAGATACAGTCACTCGCTAAGGAACTTGAGTACTTAAAGTGTGTGTTGCCGGACAAATTTGTTTCTGGGACCATCATTGCCAAGCTTCCACCTTCGTTGAACGATTTTGCTACTTCTCTGAAAAACAACAGACATGAGTTTTCTGTTTCGGATCTCATTAGCACTCTTCATTTTGAAGAGAAGGCGAGAGCAAAAGACACGTTCTTGGGTCGCTGAGGGAGCTTCTAGTGCCCACATGGTACACGAGAAGAACTTCCAGCCCAACCAGCCCCAAAACAACAAGAACAAATCTCAGGGGAAAGGCAAGTTTGATGCAAAGAAAAGCTGTCACATTCTACCAACTTCAAGAAGAATTCTCATAACGGGAAGGGATCCAAACCTCAATTTTGGTAGCACCGCACAAAACTTATATGGCTGCATCTACCTGCTGTCAGCTAACCTCATGGTGCTCCAGGTATTCCTACATTCGTAACTAGGTACAATCACCACCGCAAGATAAAATAAGCTTATTCGTACATTGACTTGCGATTGCGGTCTTGAGCAACGACATCATGTGTGGAGTAGCAAACAAGCGGTCAACCAAGGTGGAAATCAACCAAGGACTTATGAAATTATATATAATCTTCCTCGAGCAGGTCAAGATCCCTTCGTCCCGGATGATCATGTTTTGTCATGCCGAGCTATTGATATGTGCTACTGTTTTGCAACACCGTTTAAGTATAGCTATTGTTTTCCTATCTTTTGATTCGGGACAATGAAGATGATTTGAGGGGAACTGCACAATATGGACTCATGTTGAGTCATCTCTATTGCCTCATGTGTTTGCTGCAAATGTGTCAGCATCAATTGTAAGATGCGGCAGCTAGCTAGCTGTGGAGTTGCCAACATGCTCAAAGTGCTCGCAGCATTGAGAAGAAACAAGCATGCCCGGGAAATTAAGGAAATTAATGATGCGCAGGGAGGCCCTTTGCTCAGAGAAGCATCGACCGATTTTCTTTATTTCCACACCTTCTCACAGCTTTGTATTGGTTATAGTATGGTGAATCATTGAGATGCATAAACATGCTGAACTTTTGTTCTTCTGAATGTTAGTATGCATACCGTATCTTCTGAAGCTTAGTTTAATGTAAATGTTGACTAGCCTGTGAACCTTCACAATCTAGTAAGTATATTGTAGGCCTGTTATTTGACACCTCACTTTGCCGCGCTACGTGACCAGTGTGAGTGTCTGCATCCAGTACCGCATCCTCTAATTTGGTGGATGCCAAGTTGAAAAAGGTTACCGATGAGTAGCCATAAGCTGGAGGCGTCTCTTTTTTTCTTTCGAATGGGCAATAAGCTGGAGAGTGTCTCGGGCTGCCTCTAGCACAAGTCCCTCCAGTACAAAACACGGGTAGCCGACTGGGCCGATACAAAAGCCTATCCATCTTAAAGCCCATTTCTTTTTGTTTTTTGCGAGGAGAAGCCCATATTTCTTGAAGAGGGGGCGATCCTTGGAAAACCCTCCTTCCTCCTCGCTTCCACTTATACTACAGCTCGTTGGACTCTCCCGCTTCCGCCGCCCCCCAATTCCCCCCGCTCCCCATCTTCCTCACTCGTCCAGAAAACCCCCGCTCACCTTGTTCCTCACTAGTACAGAAAACGCCTGCTCCTCTTCTTCCACTGCTACAGAAAACACTAGCCCTCCTTCTTCCCCACTCGCACTACCACTAGGCTCGTCTCTGGCTACTCTGCTCAAACCCGTGAGCTCGGCGCGACGCCCACAAGGAAAATGGATTCAGCTGGCCCCAGCGCCAAGAAGATGAGGCTCCCACCAGTGGCGACGCCGGTTGTAGATCCCGCACCCGGCAGCGCGGGGAGAAGCGGCGAGCCCCCCCCCCCCCCACCCGGATTTGAGGAACCGGTAGAATCTCCGATGGACTACATCAGCGATCTCCCGGACGTCATCCTTGAGGACATCATCTCGCTTCTCCCCAGCAAGGATTGCTGCCGCACACAACTCCTCTCAACTCAGTGACGCCCTCTATGGCGCATCGCGCCCCTCAATCACGACTATCATCAGATATTTGTCCTTCCTGAATTTGATCTCCTCAGAGCCATCGTCTCCTCTCACCAGTAGGGCCCCGTTAAATGCCTCTGCATCCTGACATGCTACATGTTGTCCATACCCGGCACGGTGGACGCTTGGCTGACATCCCCTGAATTCGGAAAACTCCGGCAGTTTGAGTTATACCATTACCATGAAAGTTTCATACCATGAACATGCCAAGAATTCGTGCCCACACCACCATTGTCCATCTCGTGGTTTTCCTCCTCTCTCCACACCGCCACCTTCGCCTGATGCCATCTACCAGATGATCTGGCATAAATGCTTCGACTCCCACTGCTAAAAAAACTTTCACTTGTGGTGGTTTATCTGTCGGAGGCCTCCCTGCACAGCATCATCCACTCCAGTTGCCCTGCCCTGGAGCGCTTGCTGATTGTTTCGGGGATGGAAATCCCCATCAGTTGTCTCAAAATAAAGTCGCCTCACCTTAAAAGCATTAGAATTTGTTTTGAAGGACAGCAGCTCATCATCGAAGATGCCCCTTCACTTCAAAGGTTGCTCCTTCATAATTGTTATACACCTTCGCAAATAACTGTCGTCTTTGCACCCAAACTGGAGACCTTGGGTGTAATTCGTAATCCGTTTGATGATCACAACAAGTTGGTGTTTGGCTCCACACTTATTCAGGTACCGTATATTATCATCTACACATTTGTAATCATAAGCTGCATTTTTCGTTTGTGCGCATAAGTACTATATCATCTTGGAGTACACTTTGGGTACTAATATTATGTTATATGCTCAATGAAGAGTTCGTCCATGGATTGCCTATAAATGCTGCTGGATTCTGTCAAGATCTTATATATCGGAATGTTTAGTTTTGTTCTGAACATAATTATTGGCTTGTGTTGGATTTCGGGTTCCGGCAGACCCTCAAGGTTTGAACTCTGGGGTGCACGCGGAGATCACACCTCCTGCCTACCTGTGTCTCTTCGCCTCGCAAGGATCTAAAACTACACGAAGAACAGCCTAGCGAGGGGCTGTTCTTGGCTGGTGCGATGAACTGCTTGGGTGAGTTAGTTGCCTCTCTCTCTCTCTAGTCTACCCAGAATCTCTCTCTACTCTACCCAAAATCTCTCTCTTTCTACTCTGTGGTGGCTAGCTCTATTTATAGAGGGAGGCCCTGGGCCTCTTCCCAAATATTGAGTGGGAAGGGCGCCAACAATTGGCCATTTTGAAGGGGAACATCTAGTACACTTATCCTGACTAAAGTCGGTCCTCGCCTGCCAAAGACCCTGACGGTGATGCCAGCTTGGGCTCCACGATGACCTTCATCCTGCCATCCTGCTGGTCTTGGTCTTGTTGCACCGAAATGGTTGCCTTTTCTTGATACTCTTACCTACGCTTGCCCCCTTTGCACCAAAGAGGAAACAAGGACTCTGCGCAGGCCGGCGCCCGCCTGGCGCCCGCCTGGCCTTGGTCGTCATGGCTTGCATCATGGGCACCTCGTGAGGTACCCCGCCTTGATCTCTCCGCCTCCTCGCGAGCCAGCCTGATGAGGCTGTGCCCGAGGAAGCCTTCTGTCATCCGCCCCGTGAGGCTTGGCCCCTCACGAGGGTCTTGAGCATGTGCTGATGAAGATGGGCTGTACTGGGCCACTCCCTGAGCCACGCCGCAGGCCGCAGGCAGGCAAGTCTGGGTACCCCCGTTCCCATAACGCTGACAGTAGCCCCCGGGCCCAAGGCGCGCCCGGACTTGGCTTAGCAGAGAAGCGAAGGGGCAAGTGCGAAGCGCCGCAGGCCCCATAAGCCTGCGGCCTTGGGCGCCGCGTGGTGGTTGATTGGACGTGGGCATCCTGGCTCCCCCACGACGCCTCGGCAACTACACGAATTGACAAGAGAGCGGTACCCGTCTAGGCTTACCTTCTTTGCCTTCTCCAGTCATTGCCCAGATCCCCTTTCTCGCTCCTATCCTTCTCGCTTCCGAAATCCCCAGATCTTCTCCAACCCTGCATCTTAGCAAGGCATGGCGCCTCACCAGACCCCGGCCGGAGCATGGTACTCGCCCGCTCTGGATCCTCCGAATGTGTCGGAGAAGAACCTTGCTCGGACGCGCCAGATGATGGCGGCGCAAGGCAACGACGGGGCGGCCGTGCTCAAGGTTGGTTCCGCCCTTCCCGAGGACAAAGGAAGCACCTTCTACCCGCTCTTCGTGAGAGCCATCGTCGCCGGTCTGGTGCCCCCCTTTTTCGAGTTTTTCCTTTCTGTTCTCCACCATTACAATCTGCAAGCTCTGCACCTCCATCCCAACTCTGTTCTTCTCCTGGCGATTTTCGCCTACTACTGCGAGGCTCATGTTGGGGTAAGGCCCTCGGTGGCCTTGCTGCGCCATTACTTTTACCTCCGGGTCTCTCGCGGCCCCATCACCGCGTGCGCGAGCTTCGTTGCGTACGCCAGCTCCAATGCTATCTCGAAGCCCGGGAAGAGGATCGAAGGCTTCAGGAGCAAGTGGGTTATGGTGGATGCTGGGCACATCCATCCCCGGCTGATTCTGCCCACGAGGCAGCCCAAGTCTGTCGAGGCTTTGTCCCGCGCGGAGCTTGTCGATCCCCGTGCGAAGCAAGTGCTGGAGAGGATGGAAGCGGACTTGTGGCCGGGCAGCATGGCGACGGCGAAACTGACCGGGGCGTCGCTCCTGAGGGAGTTCCTGGAGCACCGGGTGGCTCTGCTCCGGGAACACTCGCTCCCGCTGTGAAGGCTCGAGGGGGCTGATGCCGCCCTTCGCCCGAGCTCTGAAGTCCTGGCCGACGAAGATCTGGCCGCGGTCCTCCAATCCTTGGTTGGGGGAGACGTGGCGAGATTGGAAGGCGCTCCCGTACCCCTGTTCCTTCGGGATGATTGGGAGCAGGTGGTGAACTCCATGCCCGCTTTCAACGGGGATGGGCCTGTGCCCGCGGAGGTTCCTGAGGACCTGGCGGCCCTGGCAACGGTGAACGTATCCTCTAGCGACTCCGGCAGAGAGGAGGAAGAAGAGGAGCCCGATTCTGACGCGACCGACGGGGAGTCGAGAGCACCCCTCCCTCGGTGCAGGTCCCGCGCTCTTTGCCTCATGCCGGACGACGACGAGCGAGGCGGTGAGTGCTTGCCCCTGATCCCGAAGAAGGACAGGACGGGGCTGGTTCTCCGCGGGCTTGCTCCGGCTCCGAGGCGATCTTCAGACGTGCCTCCTGCTCCCAAGTCTCTTGAGGTTGATCCCAGCAGCCGGCTCTCGGGCTTCAAGTTTGGCCGGAGGTTGCTTGAGCCCGCGAGCGATGACCAGTAAGTGCTTGATTCTCGTTTTGCTTCTTGCTTCGTTGCTGAGGCTTGACGTCCATATTCCTTGGCTAGGCCGGTGCCTGTGGCGAAAAAGCTGAAGGGGGCCCCTGAGGCTTCGTCCGGGGGAGCACTTCCACCCGCGGGAGAAGGGGGTGGCAAGACACAGACCTCCCCTGCCCGGTCATCCTCGCGAGGCCTGGCGGGGCAAGGTGGGGCGAGCTCATCCCTCGTGGCCCAAGAGACTCCCGATGTGTCCCTGCCTGACGCCACTGCTGCAGTCATCAGGGCGCAGAAGGTCCCAACACATGGTGTTGTGATCACGCTGCCGTCTTCTCCTCCTACTCCGCCAACTGCCATTTCTCCGACTCCTTCTATTGTCCTGGATCGTGCTGCTGCTGAGCTGGTCCGGCTGCGAGAAGATCTTCAGGGCGCCGACCCTCGCTTGGTGGCCGGGCGCCTGGAGCTGGCCTCCTGCTGGGTCCACTCTGATGCTTCAGTCCAAGCGGCGCTGGCTCAGGCCGCGACGGCTTGCGACGAGGAGAAGCAGGCCATCCTTGAGGCCAAGGCTGCCCGCGACGCTGCCTTGGGTGAGGTTGTTGATGTCCGGGGTCGTTGCAAGGTGCTGGAGACCGAGCTGCAAGGCCTGCGCGACCAGCTCGCCAAGGAGGCCCGTGACCGCTAGGAGAAGGAGGAAGATTTGAAGGCTCGTGAGGCTGCCGCCAAGGACAGGGATGCCAAACTTGATGAACGCCATGGCCACTTAGGTGCGCTGGAGCAGGCGTTGGAGGTGAAGAGGATCGAGCTGGACGGCAAGGCGCAAGTCCTGGCCGAGGACCGCATGGCCTTCGCGAAGCTGGAGGAAAAGGCTCGCACCTTGCTGAAGACACTTTATGACAGCGGCCTGGAGAGCCCGCTAGCCGGCGCCGAGGACGGCCCCGCCAAGCTGCTTCCCTTCCTGGTCCACGCCCTTGAAGATGTCGCCCTCGGCCTTGGCCCAACGACTGAGGCTGAGGCGTGTGTCCTTTCTTCTGCAGCGCTGACGCACGTCTTTACCCACGTCTACATTCGCGACCCCGACGTTGACCTTGACAGCCTGCTGGAGCCTGTGAGCGGCGAGCTTGCCGCCGTCGCTGCTGAGGCCGTGAAGGGTCAAGCGGAGGATCTGCTGGCAAAGTTCCATGCTTTCAGCACCAAGCCAAGGCGAGGCGCTGCCGATCCTGAGGCTCCACGAGGCGAAGTCGCCCAGCGCGGCTCCGCCGCCGGTTAAGGCATGCTGTAGTGACCCTTCATGCTCCCGTCCTGTTTTAGCTCCTGCAACATGCATCATGCCTCGTGGAGGCGTTTAAACTTGTGTTTGGCATTGTGAAAGCACTCTATGGACTGTAATTTTTGCTTTTGAATTCCTTGAGAGTGCTCTTTTCCTTCCTACTTGCTTGTGTTCTACGTCGGCAGAGCCCGGCCCCGCGCATACCTCAGCCGCCGTTAGCCCCGACCGGAAACCAGGATGGGACCAAGGAGTGTGGGGCTACGTGACAAGTTAGGCTCCTGAGTCGCGATGCTCAGGAGTCCCCCTTGACGCGCGAATAGCAAGTAGGGAGGGGAGATGTATGAGTAAATCTACCGTTCTATGTTAGCATAGCCCGGCCCCGTGCATACCTCAACCGCCGTTAGCCTTTTGGAACTAAGGGGTGAGGGGCTACGTGACCAGTTAGGCTCCTGAGTCGCGATGCTCAGGAGTCCCCCTTGACGTTCAAATGGCCTTCGTACCTTGGCTCTGCTCGGGGAGAGACGTGCGATGAACCAGGCCCGAGGGGCCTGGCTGGGTGGCGTGCACCTGGGCGTGAACCAGGCATAGCCCCCGTGCCCAGCCTCGCCGCGCTCCGAGGGCGCATAATGGGGCGGACATTGAGCTCTGGGCTCCCTAAGGTTAATGTGGCCGGGGGCCACCCTCGATTGTTTATCACCAGCGAGAGCATAGCGCTTGCGTGTGCGTCACGGGCATAGCCGCCTCGAAAGTGTCGTCGGCCAACAAGCGAGCATGGTGCTTCCAGTGCGTGGGAGGGGCTCCCCCGGGAGGAGCCCCCAGTATGCTGACTGCCCCGCCCTAACACGTGGCTGGCACGGTAGGACCTGACGAGGTGTATCTGGGCACCCGTGAGCCAGCGCGGGACTCACGGGGCCCTACCTCAAGGAGAGTTGCGCCTGGCTCTGGGCCTTTACTTGTAATGTGTTCCTGCAAATTTGGTTAGATGCCGACGCTCTACGTCCTCAGGTCCCGGCCCTCGAGCGAGCTCAGCCGTCGCTGGTATGCCAGGTCGCGATGCCGTGGACAAGGCCAGAGGGTGAGGGCTGGAGAGCCAATAAGAGCCCATGAGTCGCGATGCTCAGGTACCCCCCCCCTTAACGTGCAAGCGGCCGACATGAAGGAAGAAGGGTGCCGTGGACAGGCATCAAGTAATAATCATGACGAGTCAAGCGCATGACTCGAGTAAACGCGAGAGGGATAGATGCCACTGGGTTTGGCCCGAGTGGCTTGGGGATAATGCAGCTCGAGGGGCGCCCCCGATAAAGTAAGCTAAAAACATGAACCAAAGGGATACATGCCGCAGGGACGGACCCACGCGGCCTGGGAATGATGCAGCCTCGGGGCGCCCCACTGAAAATGAAACTCGAAAGATGTCACCGATGATGTTGAAGATGAAGGATGCTAAAGTAGCGGACGGCGTGCATCGGAAGCCGATCTTCATGAGCCCCAGCCCAGAGCCTCGGGAGGCTCCGTGGCGCTGGCGGCTCTCGCGACCATCTCCATCTCCGCCAGATCGTGGAATGCTCGGACGCTTGAGCCTCCAAGATGCTCCTCATGAGGCGCTGACGCACAGCAGCCGCGTTCGGCAGGCCGTAAGGCATGCAAACATAGCTGTGGGGTGGACCTTCGCAGCGTCCCACGCGTGAGGGCCAGAGGCACTCCTGAGCGGCGGCTTGGTTGAGTCCTGGTATGTCGATGCAGACGCGCAGCCCACCATCCTCGCCTGGATGGGGAGCTACGGTGGGTAAGCGGCGGCTGCCACTCATGACTCTTGACTCCTGCAGCTCCTGAATGATCTCGCTGACAAACTCCTGAGGGTTTGGCCCTCCTTGCCTTGCTCCTTCCGGAGGGAAACATGCTTTGAAGCACGCCTCCAAGTGGTGCCCGAGCGCCTCCCTCGTGATCCTAGAAAAGTTGATGGCCCTCCAGGAGAGAGCCCCCGAGCCTTGCTCGAGGAGGGCGCCGGGCGCGCCTTCCTATGCGACAAGGAGGCGCCCCTGACAGTGCGACCACGAGGGCCTGCCTCCCGAGGGGTCGGTGTTGGGGAACGTAGTAATTTCAAAATTTTCCTATGCACACACAAGATCATGGTGATGGTATAACAACGAGGGGAGAGTATTGTCTACGTACCCTCGTAGACCGAAGCGTAAGCGTTGACGCAACATAGAGGAAGTAGTCGTACGTCCTCCCGGTCCGACCGATCCAAGCACCGTTACTCCGGCACCTCCAAGTTCTTGACACGCGTACAGCTCGATGACGCACCCTCGATCTCCGATCCAGCAGAGGCGCCGAGGGGAGTTCCACAAGACGACGGCGTGGTGACGATCTTGATGTTCTCCTGTCGCAGGGCTTCGCCTAAGCACCGCTACAATATGACCGAGGTGTAATATCGTGGAGGGGGGCACCGCACACGGCTAAGGAACGATCAATGATCAACTTGTGTGTTCTAGGGTGCCCCCCTACCCCCGTATATAAAGGAGGGAGGGAGGAGGTGGCCGGCCTCAAGGGGGCGCGCCATAGGGAGGGGGAAACCTACTCCAAGTAGGTTTCCCTCTCTTTTCCTTATCTTATTTGGAGGGGGAAGGAAGGAGTACTAGTATTAGGAAGTAGTACTAGTAGTAGGAAGGAAGAGAGGGGGAAGGAGAAAGGAAAGGGGGGGCCGGCCCCCCTCCCCAATTCGGATTGGGCTTGGGGGGGCGCGCCCCCCTCCCTTGCTCCTTCTCTCTTCCTCCTACATGGGCCCAATAAGGCCCATATACCTCCCGGGGGGTTCCGGTAACCTCCCGGAGCTCCAAACTTCTCCGGAACCTTTCCGGTGTCCAAATATATCCGTCCAATATATCAATCTTTACGTCTCGACCATTTCGAGACTCCTCGTCATGTCCGTGATCATATCCGGGACTCCGAACAAACTTCGGTACATCAAAATACATAAACTCATAATATAATTGTCATCGAAACCTTAAGCGTCACGGACCCTACGGTTCGAGAACGATGTAGACATGATGAGACACGTCTCGGTCAATAACCAATAGCGGGACCTGGATGCCCATATTGGTTCCTACATATTCTACTGAAGATTTTTATCGGTCAAACCGCACAACAACATACGTTGTTCCTTTGTCATCGGTATGTTACTTGTCCGAGATTCGATCGTCGGTATCCAATACCTAGTTCAATCTCGTTACCGACAAGTCTCTTTACTGCTCAGTAATACTTCATCTCATAACTAACTCATTAGTTACATGCTTGCAAGGCTTAGGTGATGAGCATTACCGAGAGGGGCCAGAGATACCTCTCCGACAATCGGAGTGACAAAACCTAATCTCGAATTCTGCTAACTCAACATGTACCTTCGGACACACCTGTAGTACTCCTTTATAATCACCCAGTTACGTTGTGACGTTTGGTAGTACCCAAAGTGTTCCTCCGGTAAACGGGAGTTACACAATTCTCATAGTTATAGGAACATGTATAAGTCATGAAGGAAGCAATAGCAGAATACTAAACGATCAAGTGCTAAGCTAACGGGATGGGTCATGTCAATCACATCATTCTCCTAATGATGTGATCCCGTTAATCAAATGACAACTCTTTTGTCCATGGCTAGGAAACATAACCATCTTTGATAAACAAGCTAGTCAAGTAGAGGCATACTAGTGACACTATGTTTGTCTATGTATTCACACATGTATTATGTTTCCGGTTAATACAATTCTAGCATGAATAATAAACATTTATCATGAAATAAGGAAATAAATAATAACTTTATTATTGCCTCTAGGGCATATTTCCTTCAGTCGGACCAGGCAATGTCTTCTTCTTCTTAGGGGCAGCCTCGGGAAGCCTCCCACTCCTGTGATCTGGGTCTTCAATTGATGCGGCTTGGAAAGCACGTTCCAGAGAACACACAGCGTCTCTTTCTTCACAAGGCACCATGATGACTCCACCTCTTCCTAGCATCTTGAGGACATTGTAGTCATGATGAGTCACGGCCATGAACTTGGCCAGGGCTGGATACCCGAGGATGGCATTGTACGGCAGGCAAATGTGAGCGACGTCGAAGTCAATGAGCTCGGTGCAGTAGTTATCGCGCTTCCCGAAGGTAACAGGAAGGCGGACCTGCCCTATCGGAACCGTGGAACCATCAGTGACTCCTGAGAAAGGCTTGGTTGGTTGCAGCTGATTGTATGGCACTTGGAGATTGTTGAACGTCTTGATGGATAGGACATTGAGCCTTGCTCCACCATCGATGAGGGTCCTGGTGACTTGCACATTGCTGATGATTGGGGAACAAAGCATCGGGAGGACTCCGGCTGTGGTCGCGCACTTGAGCTGATCCGCTGAGCTGAACGTGATGGCGCACGCTGACCGCCTAAGAGGGCGTGTGGCCTCAAGCTTGGGGAGGACTGCATTCACTTCATGAGCAAACTGCTTGAAGATGCGCTGAGAGGCCGGGGCTTGGGCGCTACCCAAGATGCAAGCGATTGCGCGCGGCTCCTGGAAGCCTCCAGCCCCCTCGTCCTGATGATGGTCTTCATTCCTCCTCGGCTGTGGTGGCAGAGGAGGGAGGCCCACGTTGCCTTGTGGGCGATCCTCGCGAGGCTGATCCCTCCAACCTCCCTCGCGAGGCGGGTCCCTCCAACCTCCCTCACGAGGCTGGTCCTGCCAGCGGTCCTCGTGAGGTCGGTCACGCCACCCTTGGCGAGGGCCACGGTCTTCCCATCGTCCTCCACCTCTTCCTCCTCCTCGGCCATAGCCCCGGTCACGCGCTTAGGGCGTTGGCCGGCCCGCACGGCCCTGAGCTCTTGGCATTCATTGGTGTTGTGGGTGTGGAGGTCGTGGTACACGTAGTACCGGCGGCCCTTGGATGACTCTGGCTGATCCCTGCCTCGCTTGGTGTCCGGCTCTGCTGCAAGCACGGCACCCCCCTTGCACTTCACGTCCTTGACCTTGGGCTTCTTCTCTTATGGGTCAGCAGCTGGCAGCTCAAGGAGGGAAAGGCGCCCTTCCTCAGCCCTAGCGCACTTGGTCGACAAATTGAATAGCTCCAGGGAGGTGCACAGATCCTCATGGATCGCAAGCTCCTCCTTCATATTGACGTCACGCACACCGTCAGAGAAGGCTGAGATGATGGCCTCTTCAGACACCCTGGGGATCTTAAGGCGAGCGTTGTTGAAACGCTGGATGAACTTCTGCAGGGTTTCTCCCGGCTGCTGCTTGATGCGGCGCAAGTCGCTCATGGCCGGGGGCCGGTCACGGGTGCCTTGGAAGTTGGCGATGAATCTGGTGTGCATCTCGTCCCAGGAGGAGATCGTGCCATGAGCCAGGTTCAGAAGCCAGGTGCGGGCACCGTCCTTAAGCGCCATGGGGAACCAGTTCGCCGTGACCTTCTCGTCCCTGTTGGCGGCTTTGATGCCCAGCTTATAGAGCTGGAGGAACTCCACAGGGTCAGCCATGCCATCGTAGCGCGGGGGCAGATCTGGCTTGAACTTGCCCGGCCAGGCCACGCTGTGCAGCTCGGCGGTGAAGGCACGGCAGCCTGCAGTGGCCCCGGGAGGCCTTGGGTGACAGAGAGCTTGATCTTGGAAGTCTCTGTGCGCTACCGCCAGGAGCAGCGCGGGGTCTTGACGCGCTGGAGCAGGAGCGCGTTCGTGTCGGGCTAGTGCGGGGAGCACACGGGCAGCTTCTTGGGGGCGAGGGATCTCTTGGCAGCTCTTCTCTTGCTGTGCTGGCGCCGGACGGAGTGGGTTCCACCCAGGGGCCACGCGCCTTGGGGCCAAGGCGCCTTCTTGAGGGGGAGGCGGCTGAGGCGCCCCCGGAGCTTCGTCGCCCACGCAGGGCGGGGCGCGGTGCAGTGAGAGGCATGGCGCAAGGGAGCCCCCAACGGCGCTAACAAGCTCGGTGATGCGGGCGAGCCACTCGTCGTAGAGGTTGTCGATGGGACGTTAGTGCAGGAGCTCCCGTGCCAGGAGCAGCGCGGCGTGCGCGTCCGCAGGAGCGCGACGGGCGTGGAATGAGGAACCGGCTCGATTCAGCGACGGGGTGGCGGTGCGGCCTTCTCGTCGCACCGAAGGATGCAGGGACGATGCCTGCTGCTCGTTCCCCGCCGGGCCGGTGGCGGCGTTGACGGCAGGCGACGGGGAACGGCGGGGGCACCCGCCGATGGGGGCCGTTTGGGCGACAGTAGTGGCGAGAGCAGCCCGGCGCTCGGCGCGGGCTCGACGAGCATCTGACATGGATGCAACGGGCGGCGAAACACAAGGCGACGGAAGGCAGATTCCGGCGAACCCCTACCTGGTGCGCCAAATGTCGGATTTCGGGTTCTGGCAGACCCTCAAGGTGGGGTGCACGCGGAGATCACACCTCCTGCCTACCCGCGTCTCGTCGCCTCGCAAAGATCTAAAACTACATGAAGAAAAACACAAGGGACACGAGATTTATACTGGTTCAGGCCACCATTGTGGTGTAATACCCTACTCCAGTTTGTGGTGTGGTGGATTGCCTCAGGGGTTGATGATGAACAGTACAAGGAAGAACAGCCTCGCGAGGGGCTGTTCTTGGCTGGTGCAATGAACTGCTTGGGTGAGTTCAATCGCCTCTCTCTCTCTCTCTCTAATCTACCCAGAATCTCTCTCTAGTCTACCCAAAATCTCTCTCTTTCTACTCTGCGGTGGCTAGCTCTATTTATAGAGGGAGGCCCTGGGCCTCTTCCCAAATATTGAGCGGGAAGGGCGCCAACAATTGGCCATTTTGAAGGGGAACATCTAGTACACTTATCCTGACTAAAGTCGGTCCTCGCCTGCCAAAGACCCTAACGGTGACGCCGGCTTGGGCTCCACGATGACCTCCATCCTGCCGTCCTGCTGGTCTTGGTCTTGTTGCACCGAAATGGTTGCCTTTGATTGATACTCTTGCCTGCGCTTGCCCCTTTGCACCAAAGAGGAAACAAGGACTCTGCGCAGGCCGGCGCCCGTCTGGCACCCGTCTGGCCTCGGTCGTCATTGCTTGCGTCATGGGCACCTCGTGAGGTACCCCGCCTTGATCTCTCCGCCTCCTCGCGAGCCAGCCTGACGAGGCTGTGCCCGAGGAAGCCTCCTGTCGTCCGCCCCGTGAGGCTTGGCCCCTCGCGAGGGTCTTGAGCATGTGTTGATGAAGATGGGCCGTACTGGGCCACTCCCTGAGCCACGCCGCAGGCCGGTGGCAGGCAAGTCTGGGTACCCCCGTTCCCAGAACACCGACAGCTTGTTGTGATGCTTTCCATCTCTGGAGAATTTATATAGAGAGGTGATGAGCCCGTATATATTGTACTAGAATTAATCGGTCAATTGTCCCTCTTTCGACATACTCTTTGTTCAGACCTTAACTATTTTCAATCTTCATGTCTACTTAGGCAGTGCTACCACATGGGAAAAAACGTATGACCAATCGGTGGCGTAATAAACACCATGATTTTCTTAGTTCTCATGACATTCGTTTGAGGACAATAACGATGGAAGGATATGCATCCAACCAGGCAAACAGAAGCTTTGTCACATTATTCCTGTTGAATGCGAGGTTACTATTGTCCATGAGGCTTAAGTTTTACCGCAAGAGATTTCTCACGGACGGACACGTTGGACAGCAAAAAAAGAAGTTTCAGGTGGACAGAAAAAGATTTCTCCGCCTTGGTTCGCTCGCTGTGCCCGCCGCCATCTGGCGTTGTCAACATGGTCAACAACCTCCCCGCAAAAAAACATGGTTAACAACCAAGAGGAATCAGGAGATGACTATACGTGGAGAGGCTGACAGTAGGGACCCACCAGGGTCATTGCATTACGCAAGCATGTGCGTCATTATTACAAGCCAAAAAAATACTTCCTCCTAATTCCTCACTGCTAGAAAATCACTTAAATGTCTTAAAAGGTCAAATGACCCCTAAAATTTTCCAAAATTTGACATGACAGTTGTATTAGTACCAAAAAAATTCTCATTCATTTAAAACACCATCCGTTGCCACTTTACTCCAAATTCGTCTTTCACGGCTAATAAAAAATATGTACAACATCACACACAGTTGTTTTCTAGGAACCGTTTGCGATGACAATATCCGGGTCTATTTAAGTCTCCCTCCTTAAGCTTCGTCGGCTCATTGCTCCAGTGCCGGCAACCCCCGAATCCATGAATCCCAATCCCCATTCCTGCACCCCCTTCTTGCAAAGATGACGCCGTGGAAACGCTTCGTGAAGGCCCGTACGATGGCCGCGTCCCACCCGAGCGCTGCCGTCTGTGCCGAGAGCGCGGCCGCCTACGCCGAGAGTGCCGCCGCATCTGCATTGAGCGTGGCTGCTTCCGTCGAGAGGGCGTCTGCGGCAGCCGACAGGGCAACCGCGGCAGCCGAGATGCCTGCAGCTGCTACTGTGATGGCGGCTGCAAACCCGAGAGCGCTTGAGCTGTCGTCCGTGCCGCGGATGTCGCAATGGCCCGGGTCGAGGCCATCCATGCCAAGATCGAGGATGCACACACCAAGATATTCCAGGCCACCTCGGAATCCAGCACGCAACCCACGTCTAAAAAGGCGGCGGTGCCCATGGAGCACCTGCTTCCTCATGAGGTCGCCAAGCGGGAGCTGGAGATGCAGGAGGCGGCGGAGATCGAGGAGTGCCGGGAGGAGGAGTTCACATGGCCGAGGTCGAGGTAGAGAAGAGTCTGTCCGTCGAGGAATCGGCGGTGGAGTACCAACACGAGCTCTGGCGCAACCACTACTATGAGTACTACAACCTTGAGGGCGGCACCGACGACAAGGATGAGGACGAGGACGCGATCGACTTCAGCAAGGGGGACGCGGAGTCCACCAACGGCGGCATGTCACCAGGACAAGTCATCGACATCTCATCTCACACCGACAATGCAAAGGCTGGCGCAACGTCGGATTTGTTAAAATTACACAACAAGCGGATAACACAAGGGATCCAGCAGCTCGCCCAGTTGTTTTTTTAGTTTCAGAGACGGACCTCAACTGCACGTTGTGCGGGGGCTGTGGCCTGTCTAGCCCACGCTTACGCTTTTATTTAAGCATATGACGAGCCCAGTTGATATCATTTTTCTTTGCTAGTCCATTTCTTTTTTTGGAGAACACCAAAACCGAGGCCTACTTGCTTTTCTCAGCCCTGCTGGGCAGCAAATCATTCAAGACGAGGAGGGAGGGATGTAAAGTAGTAAGAAATGGGCTTCCCCGGAAAATGGGCTATAAGTTGTAAGAAAATGGGCTGTAAATTTTTAAACCAAATCCAACCGGCAATTACATTAAAATATCATTTTTTTTTTCTGGATTTCTCTACTCTCTACTCTTATAAAAACCAAAGCCAACTCGCAATTACATTAAAAGATCGTCTTTTCTCCCACAAGATAAACTACTCATACAAATGCATCTTCATGTTGCGTGCAACGCACATGCATCTTGCTAGTTAAGATTTTAAATTTCATTTATTTTTTTGCGGAGAATTGATTTTTGAATTTTATTTTGATATAATTTTTTAAAAAATATTTTTAACGTGACTCAAAATTTCAGGATTAAAAGAGTTCAGACCCAACCGAAATATGAAAATTTTTGTTGAATTTTTTAGCACTGCCCAGAATATATGGTCTCTAATGCTAATAAAAAGAATATGGGCTTCAAATATCCTTATGAATTAGCAAATGGGCTGTAAATTATTGAAAATAATGGCTAATGGGTTGTATGTTGTTTTCCATAGATTTGGAGGCTGACTTCTGGGCCTACTAGGTTGACGATGACGTTGTCCTAATTTTTTTTTACACGTACGCGAGGCTTTGTCAGCTTAGTCAACACAGAGTATTGACTGTTGGATGTCCATCCAACGGCCGTCGTGCTTCTTCAATCTCTGATCTTCCTGCTCTAGCCGCCCAAACCAGCGCCGACGGGACTGCCTGCTCCCTCCCCCGTGGTTGGATGTGCTGCTGCCAGGCCATCGCTCTACACATCCGCACATCCTGTTATTTTCGAGCGATGTCAACCTCACCCTGCAGCCGACCAGTCAGCGCTCGTACACCCCTCAGCGTGGGCATCCGCTGTGGTGGCTTCGCCGGCTCTGGGTCGTTCCCTTCCTAGGTCTCGCCCTCGTCCACTGCATTTGTGCTCTCGGCGCGGTGAGGTCAACATGGTCAACAAACAACATCCATCAGAAGAGGCTGACAGTAGGGGTCCACATAAGGCAATGCCTCCTTATTACGTGCAAAATAATGATTCCTCCACCTGACAGCTTGGACCCACCAAAAGGGCCTCTGTATTTCTTGAAAAAAAATGTCCCCCCCCCCCCCGCTGTCAGCTCGGACCCACCAGCTATATCTTCGCACACAAGGAAGTGCCTCCTTATTACACACAACAAATTGAATACTCCCCTGCTAGCTGGGACTCACCATTGTGGGAGACTGAGTTGTGGGCCTGCTAAGATGACGGGGACGAAGGGCTTTGTCAACTTAGTCAATATGAACGATTCTAGCTCCAGTGACCGTACGATGTCCATCCAGCGGCCGTAGTGCTTCTTCAACCTTTGGTCTTCTCGCTCCAGCCGCCCAAAGCAGCGCCGGTCGTGCCGCTTGCTCCTGCTTCCCATGGCCGGTTGTGATGCCGCGGAGGCCTCACCACCCCTACTACTCCCACCGCTGGCTAGGCCATCCCTCCACTCACCCACACCCCCTGTTATTCTGTAGCGACGGAAGCCTCACACCGAAGCCGGACCAGTGAACCCTCGTACTCCTCTCTGCGTGGGCATCCACTGCCGCGTCTTCCTTGGCTCCGCGTCATCCCCTTCCTAGGCCTCGTCGTCGTCCACCGCCCTGGTGCTCTCGGCGCGACGTGGTCAATGTGGTCAAGGAACGACTTCCATCGGAAGAGTACTGTATGTGGAGAGGCTGATAGCTGGGTCCACGGCCGCAACAAGGAAGTGCCTCCTTATTACGTGAAAAATAATGATTCCTCCACCTGACAGTGGGGATCCACCGGATGGGCCACCGAATTTCATGAAAAACACGTTTCCCCCTGACTGCTGAGACCCACCAGCTACATCTTCGCACGCAAGGAAGTGCGTCCATATTACGGGCAAAAAAAAGATTCGCCCCTTGACTACTGGGACCCACCAGCTACATCTTCGCACGCAAAGAAGTGCTTGACAGTCGGGACCCAACCGGTCAAAGCGTACGTAGCGTTTTCATTCTGGTCACGAACGTGTACGTAAATGCTGGTCGATCGGCCTATCTAGAAGCTGCAGCGATGAACTGTGGCTGTGTAAGGAAGGGCACGTGTGGTAGTAGAGGCGCGCACGTAGCATGTACACGTACGTACAACGGCCAGGGTGCAAGAAAGTAAATATGGCCACGTACGTACATACAAGCGGGGTCTCGAACGCCTACTCGCGCATACGTATGGCCAAGGCTCGTGTACATGGTTGTGGCTGGTTCGGAACGGAGAAACTGCGTCATCGTCGTGTTCATGGGGAGGCAACGGAATGTGTGTTGTTCACCGGGTGCCAACCGGCTTGGACAGAACAGGCGATGGAAACGAGGCATGGCATACCGCGTAAACGAGAGAAGCGGCATCGTGTTCGACCGCCACGGCGAAGCAGGATCTGTTCATCGGGAGGGGTCTGGCGTACCGCAAAACGGAGGAAACAGACCTCCTACGGTCGAAACAGGGTCCTGTTGATCGGGAGGGCTGTGGCATACCGCAAAACGGAGGAAACGGACTTGTGTTGGAGTGCTACGTTCGAAATGAGGGTCCTGTTCATCGGGAGGGGTGTGGCGTACCACAAAACAGGACTCCACGGGACACTGTTCATCTCCACCATCGACCTCCTCCAGCCTCCATGGGGTACTGTTCATCCACCGTTGACCTCCTCCAGCCTCCACCTGCGACTGTTCATCCATGGGCTCCTGTTCATCCAGCCTCCACCGCGCGCTCCTCCACCCACTACTGTTCAACCAGCTCTCTCCACGGGGTCCTGTTCAACCACCCCTCCACGGGCTACTGTTCATCCAGCCCTCCACCGGCTACTGTTCAACCAGCCCTCCACCAGCTACTGTTCAACCAGCCCTCCACGGGGTCCTGTTCATCCGGCCCTTCACGAGGTCCTGTTCATCCACCGGCTCGATCGATCGGGGTACTGTTCATGCAGTGGCAACGGCCTCTACTACCACGGGTTCCTGTTCATCCAACCCCCACCGGGAACTGTTCATCCAAACCCCCCAACAACGCTTACTGTTCAACTAGAGGCAGCATCGATTGGCTTCAGTTAGTAGCAGTAGCGAAGGAATCGCTCGATCGGGTTCAGTTAATAGCCATAGATCGATCTCTCGGGTTCAGTAACGCGTAGCCTGCACTGCAATCACTCGGGTTCAGTTAGAGCCCAAAGCCTTTCTCGGGTTCAGTCAGAGTGCAATGCCTCGCACACACACGCGTACGTACGAGAGAAACGCGCATCGCTCGGCCCCCGACCAGCCACTGTAACCGGGAACTCCCTGATATTTTCCTCGCCCTCGCTTCTACCACGGTTTTTTCCGTCATGGACGGCCCAAAGAATGTCCTGGCTGTGTCTCCAGCCCGCCCAGGACGAAAAGCCCATTTTCGGTCATGATTTTTTGTCATAGAAGTAGGAGCCCACCACATCTATGATGATACCGGATTTTGTCACAATTATCGTCATAGAAGTGTCATAAGTATGACAGGAAAAAAATTCGTTCGGCCCAAAATGTCACGGATGTGTCTTTTTTTGTAGTCCAATAAGAGTCCAGTTCTTCCTCTCAACAACTCCATTTTGTCGAGGCGTGTACGTAACAGAGAACTTGTGTGAAATCCCTTCTTCGTCAAGAAAGGTATCCACATTTGCATTCTTGAACTCCATTCCATTGTTGCTGCGAACCTTCTTGATCTTCACTTCAAATTGATTTTGGGCCTTCCTAGCGAAGTTCTTGAAGATCTTTTGGACCTGCGATTTACCATCAAGAAAGAACACCCACATAAATCTTGAAAAATCATTGACTATGACTAGACCAAATGAGTTTCCACCGAGACTTTTATAGGCATTGGGACCAAAGAGATCCATATGATGTAGCTCGAGCGATCTTCTCGTGGTCATGATGTTCTTAACGGGGTGACTTCCTCCGTTTTCCTGCTTGACAAGCACTGCACAATCTATCCTTGTCAAATATAACATCTGTCACTCCAAGGATATGGTCTCCTTTAATAAGCTTTTCAAGATTTCGCATGTCCACATGACCTGACCTTCTATGCCACAACCAGCCTTTAGAGGATTTAGCAATTAAGCAAGTTCTAGGTTGAGCCTTTTTAGTGAAATCAACAATGTAAAGATCACCTCTACGTATACCAGTAAAGACCATATTATGGTTATCTCTACAAAACACTTGGCAATCTACTTCAGTAAATAGGACATTGAAACCAAAGTCAGCAAGTCCAGATATGGAAAGTAAATTATAGCTAAGAGATTCAACGAGCATAACATTTGGTATGGACCTATCATGTGAGATGGCCACCTTACCAAGGCCAACCACCTTACCCTTTGAGTTATCACCAAAGGTGACATACTTTTGAGGGCCATCACTTTTAGCTAACTCATGAAACATATCCTTGTCTCCGGTCATGTGATCGGTACATCCACCATCAAGAACCCATTCCTTTCCTCCAGCCATGTAGCCGCGGAGATTAGCCATCAGACCAGAGTGTCTCGTAGACTCCTCGAGATCAAAGTCACTATCATCATCCTCATCATAGTATCCATTTTCAACATCGTCTTATGATGGATCAATTCCTAGAGAAAGTGATTCATTAGATAAGTGATCATCACTATGTTCATCTTTATGAATTCTAATGGCTTCGGAGATGACATTGCTAATGATTCCAACATCTCCTTTGGCACGCATAAGGTTAGTAAGCTCAAATAAACAATCACCAAACCTAGGATCATTGGAATTCATCTTACTCAAAGCAATAGACTTGTGAAGAATCTCATCTAAGTTTTGCAAGTAGTTTGGAAATCGTTCCTCAAGAAATCTCCATATAGTGTAGGCACAATTAAGAGTAGGCAAACAACCAAACAAATTTCTAGGCAAACCTCTAGTAATAAGATTGACAATTCTAAGGTTGTGAATCATGTCAATAGACTCATCAAGGGTAGGATGCAAAGGATCAACATGGGGTGCACAGGGGCTAGTAATGTACTTGTTCAAATGATATTCATTGAAAATCTCAAGCATCTCATTTTTTCACTCATGAAAGAACTCTCCATCAAGTATAGGCACTCTACGTCTAAGACTCCCCAATGTAGACTCATCGATCTTCCTTCAATGGTGATTAAACCAAAGCAATGGAGACCAATGCTCTAATACCAATTGAAAGGATTGAGAAGAGGTGTCTAGAGGGGGTGATTAGACCCTCAACAAAGAAAAGTTGCAGTTTTTTATTTTTTTCAAGTTAGGGTGGAGTTTTAGCACAAGTTTAAACATTCACAATACATTTCAAGCAAGCGTGGCAAGAGTTTATGAGCAGGGGAAAGTAAAGCATGCAAGTTGCAAGAAAGTAAAGGGATGGGATTGGAGTGTGCAAACACAATTGGAGACACGGAGATTTTTGGCGTGCTTCCGATAGGTTGTGCTATCGTACATCCACGTTGATGGACACTTCAACCAACGAAGGGTAACGGTTGCGCGAGTCCACGGAGGGCTCCACCCACGAAGGGTCCATGAAGAAGCAACCTTGCCTATCCCACCATGGCCATAGCCCATGAAGGACTTGCCTCACTTGGGTAGACCTTCACGAAGTAGGCGATCTCCTTGCCCTTACAAACTCATTGGTTCAACTCCACAATCTTGACGGAGGCTCCCAAGGGACACCTAACCAATCTAGGAGACACCACTCTCCAAAAGGTAATAGATGGTGTGTTGATGATGAACTCCTTGCTCTTGTGCTTCAAATGATAGTCTCCCCAACACTCAACTCTCTCTCACAGATTTGGATTTGGTGGAAAGATGATTTGAGTGGAAAGCAACTTGGGGAAGGCTAGAGACCAAGATTCTTGTGGTTGGATTGGAATATCTTGGTCTCAATACATGAGTAGGTGGTTCCTTCTCAGAAAATGAATGTTGGAAGTGTAGGCACATTCTGATGGCTCTCCTCACGAGTGGAGGATGGGTGGAGGGGTATATATAGCCTCCACATAAAATCTAACCATTACACACAATTCACAAAACTCGGTGGGACCGAATCGAGAAACTCGGTTAGACCGATTTAGTTCAAAATGTGAACATTAGGATTTTTGGTGGGACCGATATGATCAACTCGGTGGGACCGATGAGCTAGGGTTAGGGTAAAACCTCAAATTGGTTTGACCGATTACACAAACTCGGTGAGACCGATTTTGGTAATAAGCAAAACAAAGAGTTTGTCAAGCAAACTCGGTTGGACCGATTGCATATCTCGGTGAGATCGGAATAATTGCAACAGGCAACAGAGAGTTTGCAAGCCCATCTTGGTGAGACCGAGATCCCATCGGTGAGATCGAACTGATTAGGGTTTCTGGCAATGGCTATGTCAAGTGAACTCGGTGGCGCCAGATAGATCAAATCAGTGGGGCCGAGTTTGACTTTAGGTTTAGGACATATGTGGAAATGAGAAAGTGGTTGAGGGCTTTGGAGCATATCACTAAGCACTTTGAGCAAGCAAGCCATTAAGCAACACCTCATCCCCTTTTAATAGTATTGGCTTTTCCTATGGACTCAATGTGATCTTGGATCACTAAAATGAAAATGTAGAGTCTTGAGCTTTTGAGCTTTTACCAATCTTCTGTCCTTAGCCTCTTGAAGGGGTTCCACATCCTCTTATCCATGCCACTCCACTGTTGAACTCATCTGAAATATACTAGATAAAAGTATTAGTCCAACAAGAGATATGTTGACATTAATTACCAAAATCACCCAGTGAGCACTTGTGCTTTCACCATATCATGTCACATATTTTGATTGCATCTGATGTTTATCTTTTATGCATCTTATTTTGCTTAGTACGGCGGTAGCATTATAAGATGATCCCTTAATAAAATTTCAAGGTATAAGTGTTCTCCCTGAGTATGCACCGTTGAGATAGTTCGTTGTGCTGAGACACCACGTGATGATAGGGTGTGATAGGCTCTACATTCACATACAATGGGTGCAAGACAGTTTTGCACATGCGGAATACTCGGGTTAAACTTGTCGAGCCTAGCATGTACAGACATGGCATCAAAACACTGGAGACCGAAAGGTCGAACGTGAATCATATAGTAGATATGATCAACATAGAGATGTTCACCATCGAAGACTACTCCATCTCACGTGATGACCGGACATGGTTTAGTTGATTTGGATCATGTGGTCATTTAGATGACTCGAGGGATGTCTACCTAAGTGGGAATTCTTAAGTAATATGATTAATTGAACTTAATTTATCATGAACTTATGTCACACCCTGCATTTTGTAACATTTCATTTTTATTAATAAAGCCTGAAAATTTGGACCAACAAAAAAACTTTTGCATTATTTGGCTTTTATTTGGAGTTGGTTTTCTCTCTGTGTTTCCTTTCAAGTGCTTCTTGAAGTCAACTACTCTACCCTCTATACTTCATCTCCCTACCCCAAGCTTCTGACCAATGACCATGCCATGTGAATAGTGCTATATGGGATTTTTCTACAAAAATAATTTGGCCAGAAAGTATTTTCAAAAATTAGTTTTCCAAAAACCCCTGGATTGAGGTTTGCACTGCAAGTACTTGATTAAGGGCAGTAAAAATCTTTTCAAAAATATATTTGACTCCTATTAGATATAGGATGCCCAGGAACCACAAAAGTATAATTTTAAAAGTTACTGTTCTATTTTATTTAAAGGCTTTTCTTAAGGCCAGAAATGGTCTTTAATAGGAAATAATTATTTTTCTGTTTCAAAAATATTTGACAAAATTTAGAGAAGCTCATAGGACATATATTGTCCATATATAAGAGTTTCAACACATGGTCATGTTCAAAATATTGGTCAAATCCCTCTAAAACCCTTTCTGGATATTTCAAGCTTTTGAAATATTTACAAAGGAAATATTCTCCAAAAATTCCAGGAAAATTCTATCATGTCACATATGACATATCTGTTGATCTTGCCAAGTCTCATGATTTGGAGAACAAGATAACACCATCAAAACCCCTCAAAACCATTTCTGTCCAATCTAAGGTTTGATCAACTTTACATTGCCAAGTATGTCCAAATGTGCTCAAACTTGGTGGACATGCTTCATTGGTCTAATGATGCAACTGGACCAAATGGCACAGGTTGGAGGAGAGGAAATCTTGGTCAAAGTGCCTCAAAACCCTCTCTGACCAAAATCAAGTTTGAACCACTTTGCACTACCAACTTTTCTCCAAGACCCCAACTTTGGTGAGCCTGATCATGTGACCAAATAAGGCTACCACACCAAGTGGCACATCAAGGAGAAATGATTTAGTCCACTGGATCTACACAAACCCATTTCTGCCCATTTCTAGGGTTTGCAAAAGTTGCATTGGCAACTTTGTCCAAATGAGCTCAAAATGGGTGGAAGGCCCTAAATATATGTGTCATTTCACCCCTTGGAGTATCTTGGCCAGTAAGGATCATTAGCTTAACCAAAACTCCATCAAACACCTTCTGGCAAAATACTAAAAGGCCTCTTTTTGCCACTTTCACTAATCTCCTTGAGTTAATCTCTTTGCCACAACCCCTCCTCACTTCCCTCTGTCACCTAGACACTTTTCTACCCGAAGAAACAATGTGGAGGAAGGGGGGAATCAAGTTTGTCCTCTCTGGACAACATCTTCTCTCCTCTCTCCCAGCTTCTCTCTCTCCCTTCTGCACCCCAGGGCATCCCAGGCCTTTCTCTGGACTTGTCCCCTGCCACTGTTGCTTCCAGACGCAAAAGGACGCGCGCGCGCCGCGGAAAAACCGCGGATGCCGGCCAAAGTCGCGCTCTGGAGCGCCTGCCAGAGCGCCGACCGTTGACGCCACGCCATCCGACCGCTTCGTGCCTTCCCATCGCGCCGGCTGATGTGCCTCGACGTCTGCTACACGCCGCCGTGCCGCCCCCTCTGTCTCCCCCTCTCTCTCTCCCCTCCTGCAGCGCGTGCCCGACGCCGCCCGGCTCGGCCAATGGCTGGCCTCACACGCGCGGACGCCAGGGCCCTCCCTCGCTCTCTCTCCTTCTCCCTGGCGCCCTACTCCACTCCCACGAGCGCCGTGGACAGCTCCAAGCTCTCTCCAACGGCTCCCAGAGCAGATCCCGCGGGTGCCCGTAGGCCACGCCCACGGTGAACCGCGGCCAGCCTATTTAAGGCACTCCCGAGCCCTCCTCTTCCTTCCTGTCGCTCTCCCGCACACTCAATCCACCCCTGGATCCACCCCCTTCGCTCCAGAGCTGCCCGAGCTCGAGATCGAGCTCGAGCTCCGCCGCCTCGGGTCGCCGTCGATCTGCGAGTACAGACCTCCTCCGCCCCGTTTCTCCCTCGATTCGGCCTCCTCACCTCTCGATGCCTTCCCTCTCTTTCCCCTCATTTTGCAGTTGGGAACGGCCGAGCCACTGGCACCAAGCGCCTCCGCCGCGGGACCTCGTCGCCCGGCGAAGCGAGCCACCCGGCGACCATCTCCACCACCACTCGGATCCGCGACTCCCTCCTGAATCCAACGGTAGTCTCCGCCCACTTCCCGTGCCAGTGTCGCCGCCGGCGAAGCTCGCGTCGCCTCGGCGGAGGTAGACGACGGCCGCCGTGGGGCCGGCGGTCGACCTCACGCCTCGACGGGTGGGATCCACCGTCGAGGTTAAAACGTCTTGTGGCAGCCAGACAGACCCGCCGTCGGCGAGGCGTATTCGCCTTTACGCCTTCGACGTGGCGGCGCGTGGCTGGGGTTTCCCCACAGGCCTGCTTCTGCTGCTTGGGCCTCTCGGCCCGATGGCACAGCGCCGTTCCTTTTCTTTTTCTGTGAAACTTCCAAAAATTCCACAGGGCAGAATAATAGTCCAAATGCATTGATTCCAATTTCTAAATTCCTAGAATATTGCAATCTATTTAATGGTGCAACTTTCACTCTGATCCAATCACCTTTCCTTTTCTGTAAATATTTAAATGTGGTTTTTGACATTTAAATGAGCCTTTGAAAATCCAAAACTCCTATTTTGCTGCTCCAGAACCAAAACCAAAAGTTGCCCCCTTCCTAGCTTTCCTCCTAGTATTTTACAAAATTAAGTTGACATTTTTGAGCACTTTGACTTTTCTGTTTTTATTATTGCCTTATTTTTCCGTTGTTTTCTTGCAACGTTAGATCCCATATTTGACGAGGTAGCTGAGGAAGAAGGAGGAGCAGTGCCGGAAGACTTTGAAGACCAAGCCAACCAAGGCAAGCAGCCCTTTGACCATGACTATGATGCCCCCTTTTATATGCATGTCATTTTTAGCTCTTTATCGATGATGCATCGGAATCATGACGAGAGGGTGAACCACATGGGTGGTTGCCACGATTGCAATTCCTCGTTGGTACTTGCATTTGTGCATGGCCCTACCTTCTTATGAGGGTTATGCCGGTGGGAGTAGCTAGGATGCAAATGTAGGTGCTACGCAAATGGGATGGGTTTGTGCATGATGAGGGAGGCAAAGTGATTTCAAAGGTATTTTCGAAAACCCCATCGGGTGCCACTTATGCCCGAGGGAGATGATGAGATGGGTGACCACTTGATGACGAAGTGGTGTGCCAAGTGAAAAAGGGTGTGTGGTTTTCAAAACGGATTGGTCGGAGTTGCGACCGTTACTCCAACCTTACATGCGCGACCACTCTACCCTTATATGGGAAAGGGCATTATTGAGTACCTAGACCGATACTAGCTTGGAGCCCGCATTACTAGTGACGGGGGAGAGTTGGTGCTCTCTCTTGGGACGGGGTCGTGCCAGGTAGGGCGGCCATGACCATCTTTATGGGGCACCGGACACACCGTTGGTACCCCGTGCCAGTGGTATGTGATGGAAATGGGAGCAAGGCTCCATGAAAAGGTTGTTGAAATATTGGGCACGGGGGTTACTGTCAATCGAGTGGACTCCTTGTTAGTGTCGTCTAGGGAAAGGTAGTGATCGGGTGCTTACCCCGGGTACTTGAGGTACCGCGGGTCGTGGTTTGACACGGAAGTTCCCCGGATCTAGTGGGTAAAGTGTGCAACCTCTGCAGAGTGTAAAACTATTCGAATAGCCGTGTCCACGGTCATGGACAGTTGGGTAACCGCTCTTGGGCTACGTCCACTTGTTTACAAATCCGGTGTGTGTGAGATGATGGTGTTGTCATGGATCAGGTCCAGGACTTGACACGATTGAGATGGGTTGGTGCCCTCCGCTTATGATAAATGGGTTGGTGCCCATTCTATTTATGTTGATATCTGTGACCGTTCTTACGGTTCTTGGAATTCTCTTGATGCATGCTTTATAGGATGTTGAACATGTCCTGCACTCAAAACTAGCTTTATGCAAAACTTTACCTATGTCATGCATTACCGTACCTTGAACCAAATCATGGGTTGCTTAAGTAGTACATTCAAAGTACTCATTGGCTTGCCACGGGTTATTTAATTGACCGGCATGGAAGAACCGGAGTTCAAGAAGAATTCTTTGGAGACGATCATGCGAACTAGGACGCTTCGGTCGTAATGCCTGTAGGGTTAAGGCAGATGGCATGGGTTCTACTTATCGATGATGATTTCCGCTGCTATGTTTCATTTGATGTTCAGCCCTTAAGGCTTTATCGATGTAAGACTTGACCAGGATGGTCACTATTTGTGTAAGACGGTATGTATGGATGTAAGACTCTTGTATTCAGCTTCTGTGTGTTCAGTGAGCATTGATCTCTGGGATCACTGTACACGTGCATTCGGTGATCACGACTTGCAAGTCGGGGTCCCCACAACTTAGTCCTGATAGTATTTGCATATCTATGTTGTAGATCAATAGCTCACGTCTAGCTCCCCTGTTTTATTTTTTGATATGTTCCTAGAGAAAACTAAGTTGAAAGATGATAGTAGCAATGATGCGGACTAGGTCCGTGATCTGAGGATTATCCTCATTGCTTCACAGAAGTATTATGTCCTTGATGCACCGCTAGGTGACAGACCTATTGCAGGAGCAGATACAGACGTTATGAATGTTTTGCAAGCTCGATATGATGACTACTTGATAGTTTAGTGTGCCATGCTTTACGGCTTAGAACCGGGACTTCAAAGACATTTTGAACGCCACGGAGCATATGAGATGTTCCAAGAGCTGAAATTGGTATTTCAGACTCATGCCCGTGTCGAGAGGTATGAGACCTCTGACAAGTACTTTGCCTACAAGATGGAGGAGAATAGCTCAGCTAGTGAGCATGTACTCAGAATGTCTGGGTACTACAATCGCTTGAATCAAGTGGGAGTTAATCGTCCAAATAAGATAGTGATTGGCAGAATTCTCTAGTCACTATCACGAAGCTACTAGAACATTGTGATGAACTATAACTTGCAAGGGATGACGAAAATGATTCTCGAGCTCTTCGCGATGCTGAAATCGGCGAAGGTAGAAATCAAGAAAGAGCATCAAGTGTTGATGATTAACAAGACCACTAGTTTCAAGAAAAAGGGCAAGGGAAAGAAAGGGAACTTCAAGAAGAATGCAAGCAAGTTTCCACTCCCATGAAGAAGCCCAAAGCTAGACCCAAGCCTGAAACTGAGTGCTTCTACTTCAAAGGGAATGGTCACTAGAAGCGGAACTACCCCAAATACTTGGCGGATAAGAAGGATGGCAAAGTGAACAAAGGTATATTTGATATACATGTTATTGATGTGTACTTTACAAGTGTTCATAGTAAACCCCAGGGTGTTTGATACCGGTTCAGTTGCTAAGATTAGTAACTCAAAACAGGAGTTACAAAATGAACAGAGACTAGTTGAGGGTGAGGTTATGATGTGTGTTGGAAGTGATTCCAAGGTTGATAAGATCACCATCGCATACTCCCTCTACCTTTGGGATTAGTATTGGACCTAAATAAATGTTATTTGGTGTTTGCGTTGAGCATGAATATGATTGGATCATGTTTATTGCGATACGGTTATTCATTTAAGTCAGAGAATAATTGTTGCTCAGTTTACATGAATAAAACCTTCTATGGTCTTACATCCAATGTAAATGGTTTACTGAATCTCGATCACAGTGATACACATATTCGTAATATTGATGCCAAAAGATGCAAAGTTAATAATGATAGGGCAACATGTTTGCGGGACTGCCGTTTAGGTCATATTGGTGTAAAGTGCATGAAGAAACACCATTCAGATGGACTTTTGGACTCACTTGATTATGAATCATTTGATACTTGCGAACCATGCCTCATGGGCAAGATGACTAAAACTTTGTTCTCCTGAACAATGGAGTGAGCCAATGACTTATTGGAAATAATACATACCGATGTATGCGGTCCAATGAGTGTTGAGGTTCGCGGCGGGTATCGTTATTTGTTGACCCTCACAGATGATTTGAGCAGATATGAGTATATCTACTTAATAAAACACAAGTCTAAATGTTTGAAAAGTTCAAAGAACTTCAGAGTGAAGTGGAGAATCATCGTAATAAGAAAATAAAGTTTCTACGATCTGATCGCTGAAGCGATATTTGAGTTACGAGTTTGGCCTTCATTTAAAACAATGTGGAATAGTTTCACAACTCATACCACCTAGAACACCATAGCGTAATGGTGTGTCCGAACGTCGTAGTCGTACTTTATGGTGTGATTTATGATGTCTCTTACCGATTAACCACTATCATGTTGGGGTTATGCATTAGAGACAGCTGCATTCATGTTAAATAGGGTACCATCTAAATCCGTTGAGACGACACCGTATGAACTGTGGTTTGGCAAAAACCTAAGCTATCATTTCTTAAAATTTGGGGTTGCGATGCTTATGTGAAAAAGTTTCAGCATGATAAGCTCGAACCCAAATCGGAGAAGTGAGTCTTCATAGGATACCCAAAAGAAACTGTTGGGTACACCTTCTATCATAGATCCGAAGGCAAGATCTTTGTTGCTAAGAATGGATCCTTTCTAGAGAAGGAGTTTCTCTCGAAAGAAGTGAGTGGGAGGAAAGTAGAACTTGATGAGGTAATTGTACCTTCTCTCGAATTGGAAAGTAGCACATCAGTGAAAACCGTTCTCATGATGACTACACCAACTAGAGAGGAAGCTAACGATAATGATCATGAAACTTCAGATCAAGTTACTACCAAACCTTGTAGGTCAACCAGAGCATGTTCCGCACCAGAGTGGTATGGCAATCCTGTCCTGGAAGTCATGTTACTAGACCATGACGACCCTACGAACTATGAGGAAGCGATGATGAGCCCAGATTCTGATAATGGCTTAAGGCCATGAAATCTGAGATAGGATCCATATATAAGAACAAAGTGTGGACTTTGGTGGACTTGCCCAATGATCGGAAAGCCATTGAGAATAAATGGATCTTCAAGAGGAAGACGGACACTGATAGTAGTGTTACTATCTACCAAGCTCGACTTGTCGAAAAAGGTTTTTGGCAAGTTCAAGGTGTTGACTGCGATGAGATTTTCTCACCTTGTATCGATGCTTAAAGTTTGTCTGAATCATGTTAGCAATTGCCACATTTTATGAAATCTGGCAAATGGATGTCAAAACTGCATTCCTTAATGGATTTATTAAAGAAGAGTTGTATATGATGCAACCAGAAGGTTTTGTCAATCCTAAAGGTACTAACAAAATGTGCAAGCTCCAGCGATCCATCTATGGACTGGTGCAAGCATCTCGGAGTTGGAATATACACTTTGATGAGTTGATCAAAGCATATAGTTTTGTACAGACTAGCGGTGAAGCCTGTATTTACAAGAAAGTGAGTGGGAGCACTACGACTTTTCTGATAAGTATATGTGAATGACATATTGTTGATCGAAAATGATGTAGAATTTTTTGGAAAGCATAAAGGAGTGTTTGAAAGGATTTTTTCAAAACAAAGACCTCGGTGAAGCTGCTTACATAGTGGGCATCAAGATCTATAGAGATAGATCAAGACGCTTGATAAGACTTTCGATGAGTACATACCTTGATAAGATTTTGAAGTAGTTCAAAATGGATCAGTCAAAGAAGGAGTTCTTGCCTGAGTTGTAAGGTATGAAGTTGAGTAAGACTCAAAACCCAACCACGGCAGAAGATAGAGGGAGAAGTAAAGTCATTCCCTATGCCTCATCCATAGGTTCTATAAAGTATGTCATGCTGTGTACCAGACCTATTGTGTACTTTGCCATGAGTCTGGCAAGGGGGTACAATAGTGATCTAGGAGTATATCACTAGACAGCGGTCAAAAATTATCCTTGGAGGACTAACGATAAATTTCTTGGTTATGGAGGTGATAAAGAGTTCGTCGTAAAGAGTTACTTTGATGCAAGCTTTGACACCGATCTGGATGACTCTGAGTCTCGATATAGATACATATTGAAAGTGGGAGCAAATAGCTAGAGTAGCTCCATGAGAGCATTGTAGACATAGAAATATGCAAAATACATACGGATCTGAATGTGGCAGACCCGTTGACTAAACTTCTCTCACAAGTAAAACATGATCACACCTTATTACACTTGGGTGTCAATCACATGACGATGTGAACTAGATTAGTGACTCTAGTAAACCCTTTGGGTGTTGGTCACATGGAGATGTGAACTATGGGTGTTAATCACATAAAGATGTGAACTATTGGTGTTAAATCACATGGCGATGTCAACTAGATTATTGACTCTAGTGCCAATGGGAGACTGAATGAAATATTCCCTAGAGGCAATAATAAAGTTTTTATTTATATTTCCTTATATCATGATAAATGTTTATTATTCATTCTAGACGTTTATTAATCGAAAACTTAATACATGTGTGGATACTTAAACAAAACACAGTGTCCCTAGTAAGCCTCCACTAGACCAGCTCGTTAATCAAAGATGGTTAAGTTTCCTAGCCACAGACATATGTTGTCATTTGATGAACGGGATCAAAACATTAGGAGAATGATGTGATGGACAAGACCCATCTATTAGCTTAGCATAATGATCGTTAAGTTTTATTGCTATTGCTTTCTTCCTATCAAATACATATACCTTCGACTATGAGATTATGCAACTCGCAGATACCGGAGGAATACCTTGTGTGCTATCAAACATCACAACGTAACTGGGTGATTATAAAAATGCTTTACAGGTATATCCGAAGGTGTTTGTTGGGTTGGCATAGATCGAGATTAGGATTTGTCACTCAGAGTATCGAAGAGGTATCTCTGGGCCCTCTCGGTAATGCACATCATAATAAGCCTTGCAAGCAATGTGACTAATGAGTTAGTTGCGGGATGATGCATTATGGAACGAGTAAAGAGACTTGCCGGTAACAAGATTGAACTAGGTATGAAGATACCGATGATCGAATCTCGGCAAGTAACATACCGATAACAAAGGGAATAACGTATGCTGTCATAACGGTCCGACAGATAAAGATCTTCATAGAATATGTAGGAACCAATATAAGCATCCAGGTTCTGCTATTGGTTATTGATTGGAGAGGTGTCTCGGTCATGTCTACATAGTTCTCGAACACATAGGGTCCGCACGCTTAACGTTTGATGACGATTTTGTATTATATGAGTTATGTGATTTGGTGACCGAATGTTGTTTGGAGTCCCGGATGAGATCACAAACATGACGAGGAGTCTCGAAATGGTCGACAGGTAAAGATTGATATATAGGACGATGGTATTCGGACACCGGAAGTGTTTCGAGATGCACCGGCTACTTATCGGGTCACCGAAGGGTTCCGCACCCCAAGAAAAAGATATGGGCCTTATGGGCCAACAGGGAAACACACCAGCCACAAAGGGGTGGTGCGCCTCATATGGGCTGGCCAAATTGGAGAAGGAAAGGGGGAGACGGAAAGGGGAAGAAGGAAAGGAAAAAGGGAATAGGATTCCCCCTTCCCCCTCTTCCCTTCCTACTCCGAATAGGAATAGGAAAGGGGGGAGGCCGAATTGGGAGGACCCCAAGTAGGATTCCTCCTACTTGGGGCGCCCCCTTGGCTGCCTCTCCTCCCCTCCAACCTATATATATATATGAGGGGGGCACCGCTAGAACATACAACAAACATTGTTAGCCGTGTGCGGTGCCCCCCTCCACTGTTTACGCCTCCGGTCATATTCACATAGTGCTTAGGCGAAGCCCTACGCGGATCACTTCACCATCACGTCACCACGCCGTCGTGCTGATGGAACTCTCCCTCAACACTTTGCTGGATCAAGAGTCCGAGGGACGCCATCGAGCTGAACGTGTGCAGAACTCGGAGGTGCCGTACGTTCGGTGCTTGATCGGTCGGAACGAGAAGAAGTTCGACTACATCAACCGCATTGTTAAACGCTTCCGCTTTCGGTCTAAGAGGGTACATGGACACACTCTTCCCCTCTCGTTGCTATGCATCTCCTAGATAGATCTTGCATGAGCATAGGAAATTTTTGAAATTGCATGCTACGTTCCCCAACACTAACTCCATCAGATCATGGGCTGAATTGAAGACGCGCTTTATTCAGAATTACAAGGACATTGATTCTTGATTTAGACACTTGTATCCAGAGTGAGGGCGAGTCAATAGCCCATTGGGTACGCCGGATCTTGGCTATTATCCACTCCTCGGACAGTATTAACGCCGGCTCAACCGTCCTGATTTTGGAGAAAAATTGTCGGTTCCTTCCCCTTAAACAAAAGTTGGGGTGGCTTAAGCGCCACTGCAATGATATGGGGGAGCTCATGGCGGCTCTCATCAAATACACCGACTCTGATAACACTAAAGACCCTAAGTCTGATGAGGAGAAGGCTGGCAAGGGGAAGAAGAACGGCAATGCAAAGGGACAGCAGCACAATACGGCGGGTCAAGGTAATAACGGTAAGCGCAAGCAAGCCGACGGTGGTTTAGACTTTGTGGCTAATAGCAACATGCAGAATAATAATCAGCATCATAAGGGGAAATCGTCAATGCCCCGGTTTGGCGGGCCCAAGTTCAATGTTAAGGCAATAATGAATCAGCCTTGCCCAAAGCACGATTCTCAAGACAAGTCGGCCACTCGTCTATGGAAAGATTGCTTCATCATGAAGGAGTTTAGAAATTCCGGTTTTTTTAGGACAATCATGGCCCGCATGGCGGTTCAGGTTCCGGCTCTCACGGTCTCGGCTTTGGAGGTGGCGGTTCAAACTCTGGATTTCAGGGCCAAAGCAATCAAGGCGGTTTCAATCAGCAATCTAATCAAGGGAATCTGCAGCAGCAGTCTGACTATCAGAGTAATCCAAAGTAGCTGAATAGTGGTCAATTTCATGTGTTTACCACGAGTTTATGCAAGCAAGATGAGAAGATTCATAAGCGGGCGGTGAGCGCGGGCAGTCCCTCGGTACTTGCGATGGTCCGTGCAGCCCATTGTATGGAGCCGTGAGGATCACCCGCCTCGGGTTGACAACCCGGGTCAACTGGCTTAGGTTGTTTCTCCTCAGGTTGAAGGATACAAGTTCACAAAGGTGCTTATGGACGGAGGCAGCAGTATTAATATCCTTTACTGTGATACTTTTCGCTGTATGAATTTGACTAAAAAAATCTTAAGCCGTCTTCTACTATTTTTCATGGTGTGGTGCCTGGTAAGTCGGCATATCCGGTGGGTAAGATAGCCTTGGAAGTGTATTTTGGTGATGAGCATCACTATAGGACTAAAACATTGACTTTTGAGGTGGTCAAGATCAAGAGCTCTTATCATGCCTTGTTTCGACAGCCGGCCTATGCCAAATTTATGGCACAGCCTTGTTATGTTTATCTGCAGCTTAAAATGTCAGGTCGTAAGGGTACCATCACGGTGCATGGTGATAGGTAGATAGCTTTGGAGTGTGAAGAGGGCGATGCTGCCTATGCTGAGTATGTTTGTGCAACACAGGAGTTAAAGTTCTACAAAGATAATGTTGATCCTGCGGATATGGCCCCCTTGAAGAAGGCGACCACGGAGCATGACCCTTTATTGAAGTTTAAGTCGGTAGATGACACCAAGTAGGTCGATTTTGTTCTTGGCGACTCGTCCAAACAGTTCAGTATCAGTGCCAATATGGATCCGAAATAGGAAAGCGCACTCATCGAGTTCATCCGTGAGAACCGGAACATCTTTGCATGGAAACCTTCAAACATGACAGGTGTACCGAGGGAACTCGCTAAGCACACTCTCAATGTTGATCCAAAGTTTAAGCCGGTCAAGCAATCCCTTCGATGTTTTAATGAAGAGAGGCGCAAGGCCATTGGCGAAGAAGTGGCCCGGCTCTTGGCGGACGGGTTCATTGTTGAAGTTTTTCATCCTGAATGGTTGGCTAACCCAGTACTAGTACTTAAGAAAAATTGCACTTGGTGTATGTGTGTGGATTACACAGACCTTAACAAGGCCTGTCCAGCTGATCCTTTTGCTCTCCCTCGAATTGATCAGATTATTGATGCTACGGCGCGTTGTGAGTGTTTGAGTTTTTTGGATGCTTATTCTGGTTATCATCAGATCAAGATGGAAGTTAAGGACTAGGAGAAAACAACTTTCATCACTCCCTTTGGGGCCTTCTGCTACATGTCTATGCCTTTTGGGCTCAAGAGTGTCGAGGCGACTTATGAGCGGTGTGTTCAGAATTGCCTCCACAGCCATATTGGGCGCAATGTTCATGCTTATGTGGATGATATTGTTGTGAAATCCAGGAAGAAGGAGACCTTGTTAGATGATTTGAAAGAGACCTTTGACAACCTCCGGGTCTACAAGATGATGCTTAACCTAGCTAAATATGTCTTTGGGGTGCCAACAGGCAAGCTCTTGGGTTTTTTGGTCTCTGAGAGAGGTATTCAAGCTAACCCGGAGAAAATCAAGGCAGTCACTTCTTTGGCTAAACCGGCATGTATCAACGATGTCCAGCATTTGGCGGGTCGTATTGCGGCTTTGAGCTAGTTTATAATCCACCTGGGAGAAAAGGCCATCCCTCTATATCAGATGATGAAGAAAACAAATCATTTTATCTGGAGTGATGTTGCCAATCAGGCATTCGAGGCGCTTAAAAAACAATTGGCTGAGCCGCCAGTTCTTGCAGCTCCTCTTGAAAAGGAGCCCTTGCTTTCATATGTGGCTGCTAATAGCAGAGTCGTCAGGGTAGTGGTTGTTGTGGAAAGGAAGGAGTCAGGCAAGGAATATCCGGTTCAAAGGCTGGTTTACTATGTTAGTGAGGTATTAATTGAATCTAAGGAGAGGTACCCACATTGGCAGAAGCTGGTTTATGGAGTGTTCATGGCTAGTCGTAAGTTGAAGCAGTATTTCCTTGGTCATCCCATCACTATGGTCAGTTCTACTCCTCTAGGGGATATTATTCAAAACAGAGAAGCTACATGTCGGGTGGCCAAGTGGGCCATTGAGCTTGGACCCCATGGTTTGAAATATATGCCTCGGACAGCTATCAAGTCTCAAGCACTTGTAGATTTCATCAATGACTGGACAGAGTTGCAGATGCCTGAGGAGAGGACTGATAATACATATTGGACTATTCATTTTGATGGACCCAGGCAGTTGGAAGTGTCAGTGTCAAAACCGGCGGATCTTGGGTAGGGGGTCCCGAACTATGCGTCTAGGCGGATGGTAACAGGAGACAAGGGACACGATGTTTTTACCCAGGTTCGGGCCCTCTCGATGGAGGTAAAACCCTACTCCTGCTTGATTGATATTGATGATATGGGTAGTACAAGAGTGGATCTACCACGAGATCAAGGAGGCTAAACCCTAGAAGCTAGCCTATGGTATGATTGTTGTTCGTCCTATGGACTAAAACCCTCCAGTTTATATAGACACCGGAGAGGGCTAGGGTTACACAGAGTCGGTTACAATGGTAGGAGATCTACATATCCGTATTGCCAAGCTTGCCTTCCACACCAAGGAAAGTCCCATCCGGACACGGGACGAAGTCTTCAATCTTGTATCTTCATAGTCTTGGAGTCCGGCCAATGATGATGGTTCAGCTATCCGGACACCCCTAGTCCAGACTCCTCGGTAGCCCCCCGAACCAGGCTTCAATGACGATTTAGTCCGGCGCAAGATATTGTCTTCGGCATTGCTAGGCGGGTTCCTCCTCTGAATAATTCATAGAAGATTGCGAACACCAGGATACTGTCCGGCTCTGCAAAATAAATTCCACATACCACCGTAGAGAGAATAATATTTACACAAGTTCAATCTGCTGACGTATTTCGTGGCGTGACGTCACACCACGGCCAAGCCTTTACTCGAATCGTTTTTATTATTCCACCTCAGCACGTTTAGCAAAGCGTTTTCCTTGGCACGTCTTGTCGAAGCAGAGATCGTGTCCCCTTATTCTGGGATTCTCATCAATACGGACGTGGGTAACCCAACCGCGCCCGTTGCCATGCCTCCTCCATCGAAGGCGAGTTCCAAACGGCCACGGGGACGGCTCTTGGTATTCTACCCCTTTATAATGAGACCAAGGCCTGTTCTTTTTCTTCAATCCTCAATCGAATGCTCCTCTCGCCCCGAGTTCCAACACCCAAGGCTCCAGATTCGGGCGCTTCGGACCTTCGACGATGTCCGGCTCCGACCTTCAAAGCCGGTGGATGCTCACGGAAGAGGACGTGCTAAAGCTGAGAGACGCCAGATACCTAACCTATGAGATTTCACATAGGTTGCCCGCCCAAGGGCAAGTCATTCCCACTCCTGAGCCTGGTGAGAGCGTCGTGTTCGTGTCTCACCTCCGTCGGGGTTTAGGCTTCCCGATGGATCCCTTCGTGAGAGGGCTCATGTTTTACTATGGGCTGGAATTCCATGACTTGGCTCTGGAGTCCATCCTCCATATCTCATCGTTCATTGTTGTCTGCGAAGCCTTCCTCCGCACTACCCCTCACTTCGGACTGTGGCTCAAGACCTTCGATGTGGAGCCGAAGATGATCGAGGGGCGACTGGCAGAGTGCGGAGGGGCAGTAATAAGCAAGAGGGCCGATGCTCCATGGCCCGAGGGCTCCTTTCAAGAGGAGCTTGGTTTGTGGTAGCAGGAGTGGTTCTACATCACTGCTCCTAGGGGCACCAGGCAGGTGGCGCCCCCCGCCTTTCGCTCGGGCCCTCCACAATGGCTGACGTCGTGGGTCAACAAAGGGCTTGACTGGGGGCCGTCCAAGGACGTGCCACTTTTGCAGGGCCGCATTCGAGACCTCCAAGAAAGGGAGATCAATCTGATCGTAGTGGCGCAGGTTATGCTGATTCGGCGCCTTCTGCCCTGCAAACTTCGCCCCCTCCGCCTGTGGGAATTTAATCCGGAGGGACCACGAGCTCTTCAACACTTTATGGGTACGACACCCGTGGAGATGTATAAACTGTTCTTCAGATCACAAGAGATGTGTCCGGACTTGACCGAGGACGCTGGCCTAAGCTGCAATCGCCCGGATACTCAAGTAAGTAGTCCTGTGTCCGGACATATCGTCCATTTATTTATCATAGATTTTCCTTTTAACCGGCTATCCCTTGAATAGGAGTGGACAGCGAAAGCAAAACTGATACAGTGCCCGGCCCCCCTCCCTGAGACCACGTCGGATCCTGTGTTAGTCAAGATGTTGGAGGTTGCGCCTTCGGAAGAGGGCGAAGGGGAGAACAGGAAAACTACCGCCTCCATCAAGGAGGCTCTCAAGAAGGGGAGGATTGAGAATCCCTCCCTCTGGGGGGAGAAGAGGACCGCTTCCGAAGACCCGGAGGCTAAGGCCTTAAAGCGGGGGAAGAAATCAGACTGGAAGGTCTGTGCAGGGAGAAGCCCGGTCGCCTTTGTCTCCCCAAGGGAATCATCCCTCCAGCGAGCCATAAGTAGAAAAGGGGGAGTTTTGTAATAAGGGACATCCCTATTTTTATTTCTGAGGATAACCGGAGTTTTTACCTTGTAGTTCGGATCTCCGCCCTTCTCAGCTGAGATCATCTTCGGGGGATCTTCGTCCGGAGATGATGGAGAGCGAGACGCCTCCATCTTCCGTGCCGTCAGGCGGGCGGACGACCCTGAGGTGTCGTTGCGAAGGGTCTCCCCGAGTCCGGCAGGGCCGGAGAGTTCGGCACCAACTGGTGTACGACCGGAGGAGCTGAAGAATCTGCTCGAGAGGGCGTCTATCTCGGAAGATCACCGTACATTAATGAGTACGGTGATTGAGAGGATTTCATCCGCTGAGAGCGGGTTGCATGAGGCCGTCAGAAGTTTGCTGACGGGGTTTGAGGTACGTAAAAATGACATACCTTTTGACAGTTTTGCACATAGAGTGCGCCCTGTATAGATAGTAGCCCCTGAGACTCGGTACGTTGTTAGAAGTGACGGCGTGCCGAGGATCATAATCTCAGTGTTAAGATGTCGTTGTTCCTATTCAGGGGGCGGAGCGTTCGGTGGCCAGCCAGACTGATAGAGTTGACGAACTGAAGCGGCAACTGGACGTTGCAGATGCGGACATCGCACTGGTCAATAAGCGACTTGACGAGTCACAAGGTGGGTGGTTTCTCCGCGGTCACCTGGTAAGGGAGCTGATGCCCACGCCTTACAACATGTATGCTTGATGCAAATGGCGCCGCTGCTATGGAGGGCCTTCGGGCAGAGCTTGCTCGAGCCAAGGACCAAGCCAGAAGGAGTGATGCGGCTACCTCGAAGGCAGCCGAAGAGCTAAAAGCCAAAAAGGCTGCTCACTGCCGAAGCAGGGAGGAGATGGCCGGAATGGCCGTGAAGCTGAAGGATACTACCGACCGCTATGAGGTTCTTGAAAGAGAACGCCGAGCGGGGCAAGAGGACCTGAAGAAGGCCACCGCAGAAGCCAAGGATGCCCATTCTGCAATGAGGGCTATAAAGGAGGAGCTGCGTCAGGCCGGAGACATTGCGGCTGGAAAGCCCTTCCTGCTGCGTAGGAAGTTCACGGATCAGAAGTATGCTCAGTTGGGCCAGTTGTGGGGTGCGGAGGATCCTTATCTGAATTTGGCGGCGAGTGCGGCGGACGCAGTCGTGCACTTCCGAAGCCAAAAGGATCACGAAATGGAAGAGCTTTTTTGGTATCAATTCCATAGTCCGGAGCGTCCACTTCCGTTAACCGATCGGTTGGCTGAGTGGGTTGAGCTGAATAGGTTGTCCGGACTTGCCATGAAGGATGTCGTGGCTCATCTGTGGCCGGAAAGGCCCAAGCCGAAGACTTATTTTGGCTTAGTGCAGCAATTCCTTGATGCGGTGCCGCATATCAAGGCGATGAAGCGGTCGGCATGCATAGAGGGTGCACGGATGGCTCTCGCCCGTGTCAAAACATGCTGGGCAGAGGTGGACGCCACCGATGTTACATCCGAGGATACGGACAGAAGCCGATTACCCGCCGAGCACTATTTTGAGGAAGTCATGCAGAGCGCTCGTTTAATAGAGTCGCAGTGCTTGAAAAATGTTATGTTCAAATGACATGTATGATTTGTAAAACCATATTTATAATATAAGTGCTTTTTATACTTGTGCGTTCAAGTATTGAAATATCTCCTATGCGGCCGTTAATGTATATGTATATATAACCTGAAAGATGGCAGTCTTCGGCTTCAGCCCCCATGCACATGGTGCGGGGGTGTTTGCAAAAATGCGCATTTTCACACTTAATCCAACGTCTTGGTCCTGTGAAGGAGGTGGTAGCGTAGCAAACTAGGCAACCGGACTATAATGCTTTATCACTTTCACTTAACCATAGGAGTTCGAAGGTGGGGCTACGATATAGCCCCTAGGGGCACCGCGCTCTCCGAATTCGGGGCGCGTATGTGCCTGACTGGGAAACGGTCCTTCGTCAAAGCGGAGGAATTCTAGACATTCCGGTAGTCGATCGAGTGGTTGACCAGTCTCTCCCTATATCATGACAGTTAGTTTTCGGCTTTCTCTCGAGGTGCTCGCCAGAGCGAACCGGGCACAATCGCAGAGTTCTCCGGTGCGCGTTAGCCGATAATACGGAACGTAAGGCAGCAAAACACAAGAGCCGGGCAAACCCAACATTTGACCAAAGACATGATTCGGAGCTGATGCATATAAGGCCTAACTCGAGACGCCGAACACTCCCTAAGGTATTCGGTCTTTATGAAAACGGGTGGAATGATGCCCTAAGCCCCTGGTGTCCAGGTACGCGCGAAATCTTCTGACGCGGCCGATGCCAAAACGCCAGCCTCCTCCTCGGTTATGGTAAGAAACCGGGGGATGTGTAGCAACAAGAGACAGAAAAAGGTTTACGCAGGTCTTAATCTGAAAAGAATCCTTAACGGTCCTCGCTGCACGTCTGCGCTGGTCTCCGTTGTCTTTGTATCCTCGGGCGGGTGTAGCACGTTGTTCATCTGTAAAAGAGAAGAACTTAGTTAGTAAAAAGATCGTGCGAAAAATGTATATAAAAAAGAGTATGATTTAAAAAATGAATAAAATTGACCTTTATTGGCTCTTATTCTTCGTTCATGCAGCCCCTTGTAAAGGGGCATGCTGCTAGGAAGCCCCTTGTTTATTTATACCAGACTCGCCTAGCCGTGTCCGGGGTCTGAATGACCTGTTTTGGGGGCTTCGATCAGCTAGGCCAGATTAGTGTGTGGCTGTCAAGGCAGTCTCACGTTTTTCCGTGGTCGAGGAACACTTGAAGTTACCCTTTAATGAGATGATGCCGTGTGGACCGGGCATTTTAAGTGTAAGAGATGCGTAATGCGGTATTGCGTTAAAGCGGGCGAAAGCTTCGCGTCCCAATAGTGCTTGATGGCTACTTTTAAATGGGGCGATATGGAAGATTAGCTTTTCGCGACGGAAGTTGTCAGATGAACCGAACACAACTTCTAGTAGTAAGGAGCCCGTACTATTAGCATAAGGGCCTGGCGTCGCTCCTTTAAAGGAAGTGCTGCTATGGCGAATTTTGGTAGGGTCTATCCCCATTCTACGGATGGTGTCCTGGTATAGCAGGTTTATATCACTGCCGCCATCCATTAGGACTTGTGTAAATTGTAGTCCGTCGATTATAGGATCCAATATCAAAGCAGTCCATCCTACGTTTTGAATACTTTTGGAGTAGTCCAGATGGTCGAAAGTAATTGGTTTTGACATCCAATCTCGGGATTCCGCTGGGGTGGACCGTGCGGCACGTACTTTAGTAGATGCCGCCCTATTTTTTCTTGTTATCACTTGAAGTGAATTCACTGTTTTGACTTCTTGTGGGAAGTTCTTTTGTTTTCCGGTGCTCTGCTTGTGGGGTTCGTCATCGTCCTCGCTTGGTGTGTCGAGCCCCCTGTGTTCGGCGTTAAGTCGGCCGGACTGTTTGAAGACCCAACAATCTCTGTGGGTATGGTTTGCGTGCTTCCGAAGTATCTTGTGAATTTGACATATCATGTCCAAGATTTTGTTTAGGTTGGATAGCTCGTCACTGTTGTCCTTAAGAGGTAGTGTTTTGTTGTTTGGCCGCGAGCTTTTGAACCCGGCGTTGACCGCCGTGCTCTCGGGGCCATTTTCTTTAGTCTGGCGCTGGTCTTTTCTGCGTCGTGGCTTCCCGTTTCCATCCCTGACCTCGTATGTACTCGGGTCGCTGGTGCTGCGTCTTGCCAGCCAGCTATCTTCTCCCGCGCAGAAGCGGGTCATGAGGCTTGTTAGTGCGGCCATGGTCCTTGGCTTTTCCTGGCCGAGGTGTCTGGCGAGCCATTCGTCTCGGACGTTATGTTTGAAGGCTGCTAAGGCTTCGGCGTCCGACAATGACTATTTGGTTCTTTTGGTGAGGAACCTGTTCGAAATTCTATGGGCTGACTCTCCGGGCTATTGAGTTATATGACTTAAATCGTCTGCATCCGGAGGGCGGACATAAGTCCCCTGAAAATTTGCTCGAAACGCATCCTCGAGCTCTTCCCAACTTCCAATGGTATTTTCTGGGAGGCTTTTGAGCCAATGCCGAGCTGGCCCTTTGAGCTTGAGGGGTAGGTATTTAATGGCATGGAGATCATCTCCTCTAGCCATATGTATGTGTAGGAATAATCCTCAATCCAGACACCGGGGTCTGTTGTTCCGTCGTATGCCTCTATGTTTACGGGTTTGAATCCCGCTAGAAATTCATGATCCAGTACCTCATCGGTGAAACATAGGGGGTGTGCGGCGCCCCTGTATTTAGGTGTACCGTTACTTTCGAACACTCGGCGTGTTGTGTTGCCCCCTGGAGCCTTCTTTCTTGGCCCATAGATGGACCTGACCGGGCCATCCTTTTTACGAGGATCCTTATGTGGATCGTGTGCCGGCTTGTGTGCGGCGCCGTTTGCCGCTCTTTGCTTGTCATGTGGTCGTCTATCCGACCAGGCGGCCTCTTTGTTCTTTGACTGTGGGGCCTCTACGGCCTCCTCGTCGAATTCGGGCAACAGCTTGCGCTTCGAGTAGCTCTTTGCTTGATGACTATCGCTGTATTTATCTGCGGTCTTGAGTACTTTGCTCCATCTCAATCTGAGTACGTCTTCCGCCGTTTTCAGCTTTTGCTTCTGCTTCTTCAAACTTCTTGCAGTGGCGACGAGCCTTTTGTGGAGGTTCTTATGCTCCAGTGATGTGTCCGGCGTGAGATCATCTAGACTGTTGCTTTCGCCGGAGATGGGTTGCTCGTCCAATTCATCCTGTTCGGACGGTTGTTTGGTGGCATGTTTGTCGTCCACTGGTTCGCCCTGCTCTTCGGCTGGGTCTGTATGGGTGCTGTTGTTGTCGAGGCGGGACTTCGGGTGGCGTTTGCGTTGCTGTTTTGGCTGTTTTTCGGGGGAATTATCCTTCGCCGCGTCCCGTTGTTCCTCGTTATCACTTCCCTTTGGTGTGTCCACCATGTATACGTCGTGACTTGAGGTGACTTTCCAGTGCCCTGTAGGCGCTGGTTCTTGGTCGTCTCCGGCATCGTCGTCCATACCGTCAATGTCTTCGGAGTCGAAGTCTAGCATGTCGGTTAGGTCGTCGACAGTGGCTATGAAGTGGGTGGTGGGTGGGCATTGAATTTCTTCGTCATCTGCATCCCAACCGTCCTGACCGTAATCTGGCCAGGGCTCTCCTAACAAAGAGAGACACTTTAGTGAATTCAGGATGTCGTCGAAATGCGAGTGCTGAAAGATGTCCGCAGCGGTGAACTCCCTGATTGGCGCCCAACCGGATTTGATTGGTAGGGGCGCAGGAGGTTCTGAGTCCGGCGAGGAGTCCGGCACCTTGGAGTCACGAGCTTCGCAAGGGACTGGGTCGGTATTCGGCTCCATCGCCATAGAGGTAGCAGCCCCCGAGGCGGTGTCTAGCCACCCATCCTCGATCGGCACAGTCGGCTCCGAGTTAAGGGTCGGAGCGGACTCTTGTCGCGACCTCGAGCACCTTGTCCAGCAGAGCTAGATCATGCCCATCGTGACGGTCACGACACGCCGGCCAGGCTCAATCCGTCGAAGATCAAGTCTCCGCGGATGTCGGCCGCGAAGTTCAAACTTCCGAATCTGACCTGATGGCCAGGGGCGTAGCTTTCAATCTGCTCCAGATGGCCAAGCGAATTGGCCCGTAGTGCAAAGCCGCCGAATACAAGGATCTGTCCGGGGAAAAAAGTCTCACCCTGGACCGCGTCGTTGTTGATGATCGAAGGAGCCATCGGGCCTATAGGTGACAACACAGAGGAACTCTCAATGAAAGCACCAATGTCGGTGTCAAAACCGGCGGATCTCGGGTAGGGGGTCCCGAACTGTGCGTCTAGGCGGATGGTAACAGGAGACAAGGGACACGATGTTTTACCTGTGTTCGGGCCCTCTCGATGGAGGTAACACCCTACTCCTGCTTGATTGATATTGATGATACGGGTAGTACAAGAGTGGATCTACCACGAGATCAAGGAGGCTAAACCCTAGAAGCTAGCCTATGGTATGATTGTTGTTCGTCCTATGGACTAAAACCCTCCGGTTTATATAGACATCGGAGAGGGCTAGGGTTACACAGAGTCGGTTACAATGGTAGGAGATCTACATATCTGTATTGCCAAGCTTGCCTTCCACGCCAAGGAAAGTCCCATCCGGACACGGGACGAAGTCTTCAATCTTGTATCTTCATAGTCTTGGAGTCCGGCCAATGATGATAGTTCGGCTATCCGGACACCCCCTAGTCCACGACTCCCTCAGGAAGGCTCGGGGGCTGGAGTTATTTTGACTTCCCCACGAGGTGATAAGTTTTGCTATGTCATAAAGTTGATGTTTCCTTGTACTAACAATGCAGCTGAACATGAGGCCTTGCTCCATGGTCTTCGGATGGCCAAAGAGATGAACCTAAGCCGGGTCAGGTGTTTTGGTGACTCAGATCTGGTGGCTCAGCAAGTCTTAGGAACTTGGGATTCCAAAGACCCACTCATGGCGGCTTACCGCCGGGCGGTTGATGCTATTGCTGGTCATTCCAAAGGTTATCAAGTGGAACATGTTGATCACAAGAAAAATGAGGCGGCTAATGCTTTAAGCCGGCTGGGCTCTCAGCATACGCCGATAGCACCTAATGTATTTCTTGATATTCTAAATAATCCTTCAATTAAAGTGCCTACAGAAGAGGATCTGGCTATCCCTGACCTAGAGGCACAGTTGGTGGCAGCTCTTCATGCTACTCCTAATTGGACAGTTCCGTATTTGGCTTATATGACCCGGGGTTACCTGAGGATGAAACTTTGGCCAGGCAAATAACCCGGCGGTCTAAGTCAATGACCATTGTCAATGGCGAGTTACACCGATGTAGTGTCACAGGGCTGTTTCATTGATGCATCTCTCCTGAAGAGGGCCGTGAAATTCTAAGGGAGATTCATGAAGGAGATTGTGGCCATCATGCCGGCTCTAAGTCTTTTCGTCATGAGTTTTATTGGCTGATGGCTAATGTTTATGTAGAAGATCTGGTTAGCAAGTGCGATGGCTGTCAGAAATTTTCCAGACGAGCTCATGTGCCGGCTCAAGAATTGAGTATGATTCCAATCACTTGGCCGTTTGCGGTCTGGGGGCTAGCTATGGTTGGACCTTTCAAGAGATCCAAGGACAAAAAAACCACCTTTTGGTGGCGGTTGACAAATTTACAGAATGGGTCGAGGCAGAGCTGGTCAGCAACTGTGAAGCGACAACGGCGGTTCAATTCCTTAAAAAGGTGATTTTCCGTTTTGGCTACCCTCATAGCATCATAATTGATAATGGTACTAATCTGTCCAAGGGTGCTATGAAAGAATTCTGTCAACGAGAACATATTGGTCTTGATGTCTCATCAGTGGCTCACCCCCAGTCCAATGGTCAAGTTGAAAGGGCCAATCAGGAAATCTTGAGAGGCATCAAGCCCCAGCTTATGGTCCCTTTGCAGAGGACACCGGGTTGTTGGGTTGAGGACTTACCCTCAGTGATTTGGAGTATCAATACTACCCCCAACAGGTCCACGGTTATACGCCTTTCTTCATGGTTTACGAAGCAGAGGCGGTTCTTCCCAGTGACATCTGTCACGACTCGCCCCGTGTGGCGGCTTATGTTGAAGCTGATAATGAAACGACACGTCAGGATGATCTTGACCTCCTGGGTGAGGAACGTGACCTTGCGGCGGCTTGTTAGGCGATTTACCAGCAACATCTGCGTTGTTATCATAGTCATCGGGTTAAAACCCGGACCTTTCAAGAAGGTGACTTGGTGCTCCGGCTCAGCCAGGATCAAACAGACATGCGTAAATTATCCCCACCTTGGGAAGGGCCTTTTGTGGTCAGCAAAAACCTGAACAACGGGTCATACTACCTCATTGATATTCAAGATCACAAGGACTCATGCACATCAAAGGAGGAGACCCGCCGGCCTTAGAACATTGCTCATCTTCGGCCTTATTACACTTGAGCCACCGGCTCTTGCGTTGTACATATTTTCATCCATGTATATATTATGATCATTATAATAAAAGTCGGCATCCCTGATATTCAGAGCCTCTGTCATTTCATTTCTGAGTATCTGAGTCTTTATTGTCAAAGTTCATAAGATCACTTCAGGGCTTCCTGCTCACTGAGAATAGATGCGACTAGCCTCTTGATCCGGCTTACACGCCTTGTTACAAATTACATGGGGGCTTCCTGCTCACAGAGCATATCTGTGACTACCCTTTGATCTGGCTTACACGCCTTATTGCAAAATTACTTGGGGGCTTCCTTCCCAAGTTAAAAGGTTACCAAAGAGAACTTGATGCAGTGCGCAGTTCAAACATAGGTATCCTACCTTGAGGGCTCATTATATGTCACTTGGGGGCTTCCTGTTCAATGAACATAGCTATACTTACCCTCTTGATTGGCTTGTATGCCAGGTGTAAACACCATATTCCGGGTTATCCTGCCTATATGTCCTTGTCACTCTGCCTAGGTAATCCTGGAATGACCTGCCATACTCTCAATAGTCAATCTTGTAAAGACCCTGAACTTGTTGAGGTTAAAACGGCGGTTGGTCATGTGAGGGTCAGCTTACGGGTTTGAATGAAGGATTAACTTAGTGGCTGTGCTACCCATGAAAGCACTTGAAATTTCGGCTTGGCGGCCTATGAAAGCCTTGTTTTTTCTGATTTGTTATTTTCTGAACATTGTTTTAGTTCATATCCTTGTGCCATATTAACATATGGTTAAAACAAATTCAGGCCATGTAGCCTCAATCTTTATGACTCATATTTGAGTATATATGGGGTTTTGATAACCCGTTCTGGCTTTGGACGTTAAGTCACCAGTTTACTTTGATTGTGCAATTGGAGGTCTGTGTTATAAGTCTTTAGGCTGTCACCCTTACCGGATATGGCGATGTAAGCCGGCAGTATGAACCAATTTCGCAGGTATGTTTTTACTTGTTAAATGAATAGGTGAGGTTTGATGACCCGCCCTTGTTATGGACTTTAAAGTCGTCAGATTACATTTTGTTGGGCGTTGTGACCCGCCCTGGTGTAAACCGCCAGGGCATATGTTGTTTCTTATGTGTGCAGGAACATTGCAAAATAGTATAATCTTCCTTGCAAAAGGCACATAGAAAATGCATCAGCAGTTTGAAGGCAAAAACATGCACGATGGCATGGCAGATCATGGTTTTCAAACTAGCCTATTACAGGGCCATCCAGGGCCCAAATTGATTAAATTGTTTTTCAAGAGACAAGCACTATGCTGCAGGTTAAAGAACCGCCCTTTTGAGTCAATTGTTATGGGATCGGCGTGTTGAAGCCTCCGTGTTATCCTGCACCGGCTCTTCTTCTTCTTCCTTGCCCATTGGATGGAAGCCAGATGTGGCCCAGTTGATCCCAGTCAAAGCTTTAAATACAGATTCATCATCTATAAGGGTCGACGGATCAATATCAGGAGCAAAGGTGTGCTTACGTGTTGGTGGAATGAGATCCGCGGCCTCATGAACCGCCGTTGTTACTCTTGAGTTCAGCTTGGTGTAAGCCGCTTGATATTTTGACAAGTCCGTCTCCTCGGCTAGCTTGCTGGCCAAAGGGCGCATTTCCCTTACGCACTTGGTGAAATCTGCGGCTTTGAAGGGAGACACGTCCTCTTTCAAGCTTGGGCAACCGGTGGCCAATTCTTTTGGGTCCAGTTCTGCTTGTCGTGCCTTTGCCCGACTCAGCAATGGCACCAGCTCTGGTGGCTGATCGCTTTAGTTCTTCAACTCTTTGCGGCAGCACCGACATTTTCTCTAGCACTTCCTTGATGAGTGAAGGTGGTTGCTTTTTGTGTGAGACAGCAGAGATAGCCCGTTGTGCGCCGGTGTATAACTGCTCCACAAGGGTGTATGCAGCTTTAAGCTTCACGCGCATGTCTTGACCCAGGGTGGAACTTCTGGAGCCTGCCTCAGGAAAGATATTGATAAACTGGTTGATGGTTGTTATAATTTGGTGGTGAAAGATTCAAGTACAAGATTACTTACCAAAGATGGCAGAGGTCATGCTGTTAACTTGATGCTTCATGTCGGATAACTCGTCAGTCACCGGCTTAAGAGCAGCCTCAGCATCTTTAGCTCTTTTCAATAGAGCTGCCTTCTCGGTCTCCCAGCCGGTTCTCTCAGCACTGAAATCCTTTTTCAGCTTCTCAATGTCTTCCAAAGCGGTTTTCAGTTCTGATTTGGCCTTGGAAGTATCAGATTGCTGTGTTTGGATGTTTTGCCGCAGATCCACCACTTGGGATTCTTTCATATTTAATTCCGCCTGCAAGACAAAGAGATTAAGCAACAGTATGATAATCATCTTATTTGAAGTCCCAAGAATAATACAAGTATTTTACTTGGCACTTGGGGGCTAATGTGTATTGCTCTTTTTTAAGGCAAATTTTAATGACCCGGTTAGTTTCTTCAATGGAAACCGGCCCTTGGGGGCTACATATGAGGATTTGTTCATTAGTATGGTGATAAGTCCCAGCTTAGCTATGCAGCTTAAGTCGGCCCTTGGGGGCTACATATGAGGATTTGTTAATAAGCATGGTGATAAGTCCCGGCTTAGCTATGCAGCTTAAGCCGGCCCTTGGGGGCTACATATGCAGATTTTAGCACTACAATTTGAAGTCCCAGCTTAACCTTCTAGTTTAAGACGGCTCTGGGAGCTACTCGTTTTGATTCAGCAGAGTTAGCAATTGCTATGGAATAGCTACAAGGTCAAAAAAATGCTATTTAAGTCTACAACATGCTCACTCCTTTCATATTCAGTAGACTTGGCGACTGACAGTTATATATATGAGAAGAGTTTTTACAGTGTTTACCTCAAAGCGCTCCTTCATTAGATTGACTAAGCCGACTTCGAAGTCACAGCTAGTATGAAGGTGGTCTAAATAACCCGCGTGAATCTCATGAGCGTTGAACTAGGCATAACTTTCCACGTCCAGCTTCCATTTTCCCTTGTCCACGGCTAAAATTCCTCCTTGGCGCTATGTTTTGATAAGGTAGTGGGGTTGCCCGGCTCTGCATAACCAACCCCAGTAATAATAACATCTTCAGCTTTCTCCTCAGCAGGCTTGGGGGGCTTGGCGGTTTAGCATTGGCCGAGTTAACATCCATGGAATCCATTATAACATTGTGTTCTTCTGGCGGCGGATCATCAATAGCTGCTTCGGAGGTTTGATGCAAAGACTCAGACATGGTCTGCTTCTCTGAGTCAGCAGCCTTGAGATCTTCTGCCAGCTTATTTACCTTCAACTTCTTGCTGGGCTTAGCAATACCACTGGAAATAAGACATATGAAGGGGTTAGTATATCAAATGTGTAAGTACTAAAGCAAAAGAAGTTTCATGATCTCACCCAGGAGCGACTTTGAAAAGAGGAATCTGCATTCCAATTGAGTCACCGGAAGAAGAGTGAGAAGTTCCCTGGTAGTTTGAATCAGAAGGGTTAAGGGGTTGTCGAATAAGGCCCGCCTTTGGAAATGCTAAGTCGGCAATCTGTAAAAACCTCTGCTCGGCGCTTGTGAGGAGCCGGTGTGTTGGGTAAACCCGAGGATAGAATCCCACCGCCACTGTTCCAGGTTGTATGGCGAACTTCATGTTGTTGTTTCTTCAAAATAACGTTGGGATCCAAGTAAGATAAAGGGTGAGAAAACCTTACTTTCCGGCTCGCTTGACGAACTTTCTGTCTTGGCAGAGGTTCTGAGTTGGAGGAAAGGATAGTTACCTCTTCACCATCTGCATGGCTGGCCTCCGTGTCATCCTGATAGTAATCAATGTCAATAAGATGAACAAAGAAAGAGCCAAGGGAGTCAAGTTCTACCTCCGACTCATCATCCAGAGTAAACGGATCAATTGCATCTGCCTTCTTCTTGGCAGGCTTCTTGGAAACCTTGATTTTGGTTCTGACCTTATTGGCCGGTTTATCATTGAGTTTCTTGTTCCAAAAGGGGGAATTAGCTTGCAGAAGATCAAGCAATAATGAGAAAGCAGATTGATAAATAATGAGTTAGTGAAAGTTGCTCGAAAAGTACTTACAGCTGGCAGCTTGTTGAGGGTGCAGAAGGGGTTCAGCCCCACTTTGCTACAAGTCTCTAAACTCATGTTGAGCAGAGTCTTGGTCATATCATTGATCTGTTTATCTTTTAGATAGACCAAAGAGTAAGTAGCGGATCTTTGACATCGCCGGTATACTCACGCATTAAGCTGGATCAGCGGCTTAAGGGTAAGATTCTCCATCCAACTCAGCATCGAACCAGATTGACTCCAGTCAAACCATTGGCCATTAAGGCTCTAATCTTTGAGAAAATGGGCATGTATTTGGCCCATTCTTCTATGTTGATCCGTTCTGGGAGAGGATGTCTGTTGCTAAGCCGGCTTTCACGGTAACCCGGCAAAGGATTTTCACCTTCTGGAGATGTATCCTTGCAGTAAAACCAAGTATGGTTCTAGTCCATAGGATGACTAGGAGGTGCGGCGGCGGGACAAGTGGCTTCTTTCCGCCTCTGAATTGAAATACCACCTAGTTCAAGGCCGGACCCGTCTATGAACTCGGTCTGGTGGTTCAGGTAGTAGAATTCATTGAACAGTTCTACAATGGGCTCTTGTTGAAGATATACTTCGCAAAAAACTTGGAAGTTGTAGATGTTTGAAACAGAGTTGGGCCTGATATCTTGAGGACGGAGTTGGGTGAAATGCAGCACATCATGGAAGAATTTTGTGCCGGGTAGAGAGAACCCCCGAAGCATATGAACAGTAAAAAAATATGACTTCGCCCCCTTTGGGATCATGTGTGGTCACTGTTCCTGGGACTCTCCAATGGATAACATTCTTTGCGGCTAAGAAGCCCACTTGGACATGTTCATTCAGCGTTTGCTCTGTAACCCGGGAGGCGACCCAGTTGCAGGAAGTGACGGTTTTGGTCATTTTGTTGATGAAAAGCCTAGAAAGGAAAATATTGCCGGATTCAGGTTATGCTGTTAAGCCGTCCAGTGATAAAAAAAGTAAGTGCATTATGCAAAGTCAATTCATATGTAGAGGATGCGTACTATAAAGGTTGGTGTGATTAAACCGGACGACGATGCCGGGTTATACATATTCTGAATATATACTAACGGCTTAAAGTGAGGCTAATGGTGTCTGGTGGGTCACGGCTTATCATATAAGCCGCCCGCACGACCGCAGTTCACAAGTGTGTAGACCTATGAGTGAAATTTTGCTAAGTACTGAACAAACGGGTTCCACAGATTAGTTCTATTATTTTCGATCTACGGCAGTTCAGAAAATAAAATAAATCTTAAACCTAAGGTGGCGGCAACGGAAGAACTCATGTTCTCAGATGGGATCTTGTATAGAAAAGGTGTTTTGCGATTGGAAAGGGATGCTAAACTACTACCGCACAACTCCGGTTGCGTGTTCAGATCAAACTATGCGTTCTAAATGGGAGAATGAAGAACAGTGAAGAACACCAACGAACGGTGGAAACCCTAAGGTAGATCTGTTATGAGGGAAGCTGAGTGCTTACTGATACTAATGAACAGCGGAGGTGCGCTGCAATTTTTTGGTCTGGTTAGGTTGATGCAGCGGTCGGAGTTGCTGCGGTTGATGAAGGACGACGGCAGCAGAGCTTGGTTGGAGCGGAGTCACGAGGAGGAAGAAGAAGATGTGAGGACAGGGGTGAAAAGTTAAAGGAAGGGCCCATGTCTCTATTTATAAGGAAGTGACTAGACGGCATGCGTGGGAATCGAGGAGGCCAAAAAATGATTATGTGGCTATATGGATGCCTCGATTTTTGGGAGATCCATTAAGATAAGGATCTATTGAGATATCCTGGGCTTTGTGCGAAGTGAATGCACATGACGTCATGGCGGGTTACCATGGTTCTGTGATGTGACATAATGGCGGGTTACAATGAGTTGATAATGGAAGATTCTGCTAAGTCAAAAAGTGAAGATTGATGTGAACAAGTTCAAATCAACCTGGGGCCTATTGTTGGGGATATAACTACTAGGTATGACCCGCGCAGGAGGGGCCGGGTCATGCCATTGGCGACTTAAGGACGAAGAGGCCCGATAAGGTCCAATAAGACATGAAGATGGCGGTTCATGGAGCGAGCCTATTGAAGGCCCGAGCCCTGGAGGCAAGTTGAGGCCCAAAGGGGTGAGCCACCATATGTCAACTTGTTCTGTAAGACAAGCTTAATTAGAAACCGAGCCGATCACGTTTGTGTGAGCCGGCCGGGACTCTGTAAGCCACCAGGCATCAACCTGTATATAAAGGGATGACCCGGCGGCGGGTTAACTCAAGTAACAATCAATCGAGAGCTAGGTCAAGCGTACTCGCCCCCTGGTAATCGAAACCCGATCAATACAACCTAAAGCAGGAGTAGGATTTTACCTCATTGAGAGGGGCATGTGTCCTTTGTCACGTTCAACCCCTTCAAGCTAACCTAGTTGCGATGGCTCCACACCTAAGTCCTTTTGCTAGGGCATCTGCCGTGTTAAGTCCACGACAGTTACCTTTGTAGGAACATGTTGGAGAACTTGATCCACATTACTTACCCCCTCGGATGTGTAGAGGGACTTGTAAAAATCTGACACAAGTGATCTCAATTCAGCCGGATCACTAACATTCACCCCAGTGCATTCTCTAGGGCTTTAATCATGTTCTTCTTTCTCCTCATAGAAGCTCTCATATGAAAAAAATGTGTTCTTGTCACCTAAAGCAAGCCATTCAAGTCTAGACCTCTAACGCCACATCAGTTCCTCCCGGTGGTAGAGCTCATCAAGCTTTTCATTAATCTTAAGTTCTGCATGCAATGGTCCAATCCTCATCTGGTCCCCTCTCAGTCATTCTAACTCGACCGTCAGGTTCTTTATTTCGTTTCGGACACTTCCAAATGTGTTCCTATTCCAATTACCAAGACTGTCTTATATACCCCGTAACTTTACTTGCAACTCCTCCAAGCTCACTATTGGTTGCCCCTCGCTCCAGCACCGTGAGAATGTGTCCTGCCATGTTTCATGCGTCTCCCACATAACCTCATACCTGAAGGGGGGTTATGCCGGTGGACGAACTTCGCCATCCTGAATCTTCAGGAGAATCGGGACATGGTTCGAAGTCGCCGCCATAAGATGCATAACCAAAGCTGTTGGGAACCTCAGTGCCCATTCACTCATTGCAAGTGCCCTGTCAAGGCGTACTCCACATTGGTACGTGTCGTTCCTAAACAAACGGTTTTTAACCCCTTTCCGAGATGGCATTTGGAACCGTCGCCAAGTGAGTGTGGGCGATAGGGGCGGTCCTTCCCACACGACCAAGAAACCGTCGGGGATAGGGCCCCTACACTAATCCTACTCATTTTTGCTTGCATTGCCATTGCAGTCGGTATTCTGTGGTGCTACGTTTACGATGCGCGGCCCATCACAAACGGTTCACTATTATAGAACGTGTATGATGCGCGGTCCATCACAAACGGTTCACCGTTAATAAGATTAGCTAATCATCATACGAGTGTCGAATAGGATTACAAAATGTCAGACCGTCGTAACATCGTCGTACACGACAACTATCGCACACGCTATTCTGTGGTGCAATGTTTACGATGCATACTTCATCAGAAACAGTTCATGGTTGCAAATCGTGTACGATAAGGCAACTAACACAAACGTTTAGTTTGCCCGCACCGTTTGTGATATTGTCTGACATTGCACACGCTTTGCAAACGGCAACTGTGTGCATGCTTGCACACGTTTCCTCTCTGTGAACCATCTCGGATTATGGTGCATATTGCAAACGTTTGTGTTTTACCAACCGTGTGTGCCGTAACAACCTGGAGAGCGTAATTTCACCGTAATTTAATTGTTGCTTTTCCAAATTGTACCGAATTTGGATTTGGATTTGAATTTGAATGTATGCTACAACTTTATTCATATCCATCAGGTTCAAACAACCAATGCATTATTTGATTCATAGGTACATATGTTCAAGAGTTACATAAGAACCAAATAAATAATGATGAACCATAGTTGTATACTTGTACTATTAAAGACGGTAAAGAAAGAGGCGAAATATATTCTGGTTCTTTGAACAAGGTGAAGCGGAATATATATTGTGCCCTCCTTCATCGTAAAACACGCATACGACTCTAGTCCAACCCCTTGTATGGCCGACCGCCCATCCTTCACGGTCTTCATGAAAACATCTAGATAATGATCGTGTTCTGGTAGAAATACTTTAACCTTTGCATGCCCACCAATCATGTAGTTTGAGAGGTAATCTTGAGTAAACTGCTTTGGCAACCACTGCAAAGGAAAAAGATTCAGACATTGTCATCTAACACAACTCATTATGGGCAGTAAAAAGAAGGCTGCAGAGTTCTTACTTACCATCTTGCAATTCACTGTTGTCTTGGATAAAGTGTAAACAAATAGTTTAATTGCCATCTTTGGACCCATTTTACTAACAATATTTATCAGCTTCCTCACTTGATGTTGGTTCATCGATATCTCATTGCCCCATACGCAGAAAGGGTCGAAACGCGGATCTTTACCAATGACATATGTACCTAAAAGCACCAAGTTAATATTAGAAGCTAAACAGCAATTGCACAATGATGTAGTAGAACACTCTTTTATAATATGTCTATATACATCTGTACGTGGTAGTCCATTTGAAATCTCTAAAAAGACAAATATTTAGGAACGGAGGGAGTATCTTATAACATCCAATATACTCACATATTAGATGAATTAACATCTTATATTATGGGCCGTGAGGGAGTCCTGGACTAGGGGGTGTCCGGATAGCCGGACTATCATCATCGGTCGGACTCAAAGACTATGAAGATACAAGATTGAAGACTTCGTCCCGTGTCCGGATGGGACTTTCCTTGGCGTGGAAGGCAAGCTTGGCAATACGGATATGTAGATCTCCTACCATTGTAACCGACTCTGTGTAACCCTAGCCCCCTCCGGTGCCTATATAAACCGGAGGGTTTTAGTCCATAGGACGAACAATCACAACAATCATACCATAGGCTAGCTTCTAGGGTTTAGCCTCCTTGATCTTGTGGAAGATCCACTCTTGTACTACCCATATCATCAATATTAATCAAGCAGGAGTAGGGTTTTACCTCCATCGAGAGGGCCCGAACCTGGGTAAAAACATCATGTCCCTTGTCTCCTGTTACCATCCACCTAGACGCACAGATTGGGACCCCTACCGAGATCCGCGGTTTTGACACCGACATTGGTGCTTTCATTGAGAGTTCCTCTGTGTCGTCACCGATAGGCTTGATGGCTCCTTCGATCATCAACAACGACACAGTCCAGGGTGAGACTTTTCTCCCTAGACAGATCTTCGTGTTCGGCGGCTTTGCATCATGGGCCAATTAAGCAGCCATCTGGAGCAGATCGAAAGCTACGCCCCTGGCCATCAGGTCAGATTTGGAAGCTTAAACTTCACGGCTGACATCCGCGGAAACTTGATCTTCAATGGATTCGAGCCACAGCCAAGCGCGTCGCACTGTATCGATGGGCATGATTTAGCTCTGCTGCCGGACAGTGCCCTGGAAGCCGCACATGAGTCCTCTCTGATCCTTAATTCGGAGCCGACCGCGCAGATCGATGATGGGTGGCTAGACACCGCCTCGGGGGCTGCAACCTCTATGGCGATGGAGCCGAATACTGACCTTGTCCCTTGCGACGCTCGTGACTCCGAGGTGCCGGACTCCTCGCCGGACTCCGAACCTCCTGCGCCCCTCCAATCGAATCCGATTGGGCGCCGATCATAGAGTTCACCGCCACGGACATCTTTCAACACTCACCTTTTGGTGACATTCTGAATTCGCTAAGATATCTCTTGCTATCAGGAGAGCCCTGGCCGAATTGCGGCCAGGAAGGTTGGGTTGCGGACGACGAAGAAATTCAAAGCCCACACACCACCCACTTTGTAGCCACTGTCGACGATCTAACCGACATGCTAGACTATGACTCCGAAGACATCGACGGTATGGACGACGATGCCGGAGACGACCAAGAACCAGCGCCTACGGGGCACTAGAAGACCACCTCGTCATACGACATATACATGGTGGACATCCCAAAGGATGGGAATGGCGAAGAAGCAGCGGAGGCAGATTCCTCCAAGAAACAGCCCAAGCGTCGGCGTCAGCGGCACCGCTCTAAATCCCGCCACAGCAAGAATGGAGATTCCGGCACCTGGGATAATAATACCCCAGAGAGTGCCAAAGACAACCCCCTGTGGCAAGATTCAGCACAGGAGGACGGAGAAGCTAGCCCTCATGAGAGAGCGGCAGACGAAGAGGTCGAGGATGATAATTACATGCCTCCCTTCGGAGACGAGGCAAGCCTCGACGACAACGAATTTGTCGTGCCCGAGGATCCCGTCAAACAAGAGCGTTTCAAACGCAGGCTTATGGCCATGGCGAACAGCCTAAAGAAAAAGCAGCAATAGCTTAGAGCTGATCAAGACCTGCTAGCCGACAGATGGACTGAAGTCCTTGCGACCGAAGAGCATGAACTCGAACGCCCCTCCAAAAGTTACCCCAAACGCAAGTTGCTCCCCCGATTAGAGGAGGAGGCATATAAACCTGCATCACCAGAGCACAATACGTCCGACCGGCCACCTCGTGGCGGCGACAGAGACGCCGCACACCCACTATGCTTCACAGATGAAGTAATGGAGCATCAAATCCCCGAAGGGTTTAAACCTGTGAACATTGAATCCTATGATGGCACAACAGACCCCGCGGTTTGGATCAAAGACTATATCCTTCATATCCACATGGCCCGCGGTGACGATCTTCACGCCATCAAATATCTCCCACTCAAGCTTAAAGGACCAGCTCGGCATTGGCTTAACAGCTTGCCAGCAGAATCAATTGGGTGTTGGGAAGACCTGGAAGCCGCATTCCTTAACAACTTCTAGGGCACATATGTGCGACCACCAGACGCCGATGACCTAAGCCACATAATTCAGCAGCCAGACGAATCGGCCAGACAGTTCTGGACACGGTTCTTAACAAAGAAAAATCAAATCGTCGACTGTCCGGATGTAGAGGCCCTCGCAGCCTTCAAACATAACATCCGTGACGAGTGGCTGGCCCGGCACCTAGGACAAGAAAAGCCGAAATCCATGGCAGCCCTCACATCACTCATGACCCGCTTCTGCGCGGGAGAGGACAGCTGGCTAGCCCGCAGTAACAACCTCAGCAAAAACCCCGGCGGTCCGGATACCAAGGACCGCAATGGCGGTCGCGTCGAAACAAAACAAACGCCGCGTGCGGCGATAACACTAAGGACACGGCGGTCAGCGCCGGATTCAGAGGCTCTAAACCCGGTCAGCGGAAAAAGCCATTCAAAAGAACTACTCCGGGCCCGTCCAATTTGGACCGAATACTCGACCGCTCTTGCGAGATGCATGGCACCCCCAAAAAGCCAGCTAATCACACCAACAGGATTGTTGGGTATTTAAGCGAGCGAGCAAGTTAATTGCGAAAACAATGACAAGGGCTGCATAGCGATGACGAAGAAGAGACCTGGCCGCCGAACAATAGAGGAAAGAAAGGTTTCCCCCACAAGTGCGGACGGTGAACATGATATCGCAACTCACATACCCAAGAGGGAGCGCGTGCACTCGAGGGGCGTATCTGTGATGGAGCCATCGCCCCAAAGTTCAACCCATGGTCCTCTGCCCGATCACTTTTGATCGAAGGACCACCCGCCGATATCCGCCATGGCGGATTCGCGCGTGGTTTTAGACCCAATCATCGATGGATTTCACCTCACTAGAGTCCCGATGGGCGGCGGCGGCAATTGAACCTGCTTTATCGGGATACGATGTGCAAGATGGGCATAGACCCTCAAGGATTAAACCCACAAAGGCGACCTTCAAAGGCGTCATACCGGTGTAGAGGCCAATTATGCAGGCTCGATTACTCGAAGTGGTCTTGGATCCCGGATAACTTCGAAGCGAGGAGTTAATCTTTGATATAGTCTTGTTCGCGGCGGCTATCATGCTCGCTTTCGGACGAACGCGTTTGCAAAGTTCAACGCGGTGCCGCACTCGCATACCTCAAGCTCAAGATGCGGGCCCTCGAGTCATCACGGTCAGCGGAAACACCGAGCGCTCCCTCCGAGCGGAGGAACACCACACGACTCTCGCGGAAATCTGAGCAGCCTCTTAAGGCAATTTTGAGTCCGGCCGTTAAGCGACGGACATAGCCAAACGCGCCGAGTAACCTACAACAAGACCACATGGCACGTTCCGAGCATGCGTAGCAATGCGGCCCCTACCCCAGCCCTTGCATAATTGCAAGACTAGTCCTTCGCGTACATCATTACGCTCTGGAGATCCCATGGGCATAGGGGAGGGCACGACCAGACAGAGCCAGTGCGGCTCAACCACACGGGGGCTCCCAAGTGTGTCGCTCTTTTTCTTTTTCTTTTTCTTACCCATAGGACTTCGTTCACGGAGGCCCTATCCGGCGATGAACTGCCGAACTCACGATCTGTGACCGGGGAAGGAGAAAGGCTATAGCGAACACAAAGGTGGTCTCCATTACGAGCATTAAATCTGTTTAATACACCATTCCGCAGCCTAACCACGGAGGGACATGTTTAATAGTCCAATCCCTTGCTTACCGCACCATTTGTATCGATTACGCATTCATGACAGTATTTCTGGAATAAACAATGCATCGCTTTTTGCTTATATATGCATTTCTTTCTTATATACGTTCATTTATGACATGTTACATCCGTACACTTCGCTACGGCTAAATACACCAGGGGCTTAAGTTCCCCACATTATGGTGTGATAAGTCCGAACACTTTCACAAGTGCGGCACCCCGAACTTATAGCATTATATGCATCGGCTCCGAGTCATGTCTTGGGTCAATAGTTGGGTTTGCCCGGCTCCCATGTTTTGGTACCTTACGTTCCATTGTATCGGCTAAGGTAGCACTGGGAGAACCACTGCGATTGCGCCCCGGTTGAGCTGGGCGAGCGCCTCAGTGGAGAAAGCTAAAACTGACCATCATGATAAGGCGAGAGCCGGTCGCTGTTCGAGAGGTTTTTTCGAGTCCCTAAAGACTTATGCCGCTTAGAGCGAGGAACCGGCTTCGTCCGGCCCAGGCGTGGATAGCGCCCCGAACTCGGTCTTCCGAACACTAGGGGCTTCGCCAAAATTTAAAATTATAGAATTCTATGGCTAAGTGAGAGTGTTCAAGCATTATAAGTCCGGTTGCCTCGTTCGTTGTGTTGAGCACCTCCCTAGATGGACCCAAACATGGGAACAAGAGCGCTCAAGTTTATCTTGAACACCCCAGCACTAGTGGCATGGGGGCTGAAGCCGACGACTTGCCATCTCTCAGATTTTATAAACGGCCGCACAGAAGGTAATATTTTAAATTAACAAGCGTTGCTTAGCGCATATGAACAAAGTTTTCAGCGCACAGGATAACAAAATGTGAGTCTACTCAAATATTACATCTTTGGAGCACTCACCCGCAATCATGCGGGCACCCTTCAGGACACTCTTATAATACATTTCGGGCGTACGATACTCTTTGCCCGCCGGCGGCGCGTCCGTCAGAAGCTTCTCAGCGTCCATCCTGCCCGATGCACTTTTGCACGGGCAAGGGCCGATGGGCACCTTCAATGCATCTTGAGTGCTTGGCGACCTCAACCCGAGGACCGCGTCCACCAGCCGCCGCACCGGGCGAAGTAGCTCGGGCATGGCCTCCTTGGGCCACAAATTAACTATGAGGCCCTTCATGGCTGTTCGGCTACCTTGTGGAGCTCGACCAGCTGCTTGAGATGGTCGCTAAGGGCACCGGATGTCCGACCTCGACATCTTGAGACCAGTAGACCTTCTCCGTCGAGCTCCCTCCTCGGCTCGGTGAAAGCGGCAAGATCGACCTTGCTGCAGGCAGATCCATAAGCGATCTGGAGAGCTCCGAATTCGGGTAAGTAATATGTAATTTACATTCACATGCTTGCTTTGAATGAAAAATGCCTTACCCGCTGCTATTTGCTTCAAATCCTCGATCTCCTGGAGGGCCTTGTGGGCTTCGGCTTAGCGGCTTTGGCGCTCTCAAGAGCCGATGCAAGCTCGGACTCTCGAGTCTTTGAGTCGCGCTCCAAACTCTCATGTTTTTCCATGAGAGCCTGGAGCTCTTGCTGCACCTCCGCCACGCGCGCCTCCTGCTTCTCCCGCACGGCTCGCTCTACGTCTGTATTGCATTCGGCCGCAGACACCGCCTCCTTCAGGGTCGCCACCTTGTTCATGGCCCCTGTAGTACCCATGTTATCCTTGTTATTTCTCTTGCAACCAAATCCTTTTCTGTAAGGTACAAATTTAATACGGTGTTACTCACCTTCCTTGTCCTCGAGCTGCTTCTTGGCACGGCCGAGCTTGCTCTTGGACCGCTCGAGGTTCTTCTTCAAAGCATCGACCTCCATGATCGGTCTTGCGGTCGATAGCGCGAGCTGCAATCCCATATTGACATATTTTTTAGAACTCCTGCGTATATCTTTTTAGATCCTTAGTCCGGCTTTTCTATCCGAACACCAAACCGAGCATCAGGGGCTACTATCTATGCGGTATTATATTACATATCTTAAAACTCTCACCTCAAAGCCCGTTAGAAGGCTGCTGCAGGCTTCGGTCAACCTGCTCTTGGCGAGCTGAACCTTCTGAATCACCGCACTCATGATAGTGCGGTGTTCTTCTTCGATGGAAGCGCCATTGAGCGCCTCCAGCAAGTTATCCGGTGCCTCTGGTTGGACAGAGGCCGCCGGTGTCACAGTCTTGCCCTTCTTACAAAGGGCGCTCGCGGACTCGGAACCTGCGAGTTCGGTGCGAGTCCGATGCGAGTCCGGAGGTTGCCTTGCGGCACCTCCGGGGCCTCCTCCTCCTGGCGGTTCCCTTCTCGAGATCCCACCTCGGCGTCGTCAGCGTCACGGGGAGTTGAGGCAGTCGGAAGGGAATCCATATCCGACGTGTCTAAGGACCCGCGGGACGAAGCGGGAAGATCGTCCTTGGCCGGACTACAGGTTGTATGCGGCATTAGAAAGACACCGTGTGGCAGAATGAAAAATTATAAACTAGCTAGGAGTCCGGATACTTACAATCTCGCCAGGGGCTTGGCCCTTGAAGGCCACTCCTTGTTGCCGTCACCAACATTGGCGGAGCAGTCCGGGGGAAGGGTCCTTCCCTTCTTGGACCCTTCGGCCTCCCTCGTTGGGGAGGCCTTCCTCTTCTTCCCTCCCCCTGGGGGGAGGCATCTTCTTCTCCTCCTCGTCTTGAGGAGGAGTCCGCCTCGAGTCATCGGACGATGAGTCCGATACCACTGACAGCGGGAACTCCTTGGGTTCCGTGGCCTTCTTCTTGGCCTTCTTCTCGGCACCACGTAAAGTGCGGGACCAGAGCCCCGTCAAGCGGGTGTCCGCTGGTCTTCAGCGAGGAGCCGGACGGTTAACCTATTCGGATGTCTTCGCCATCTGTTAAAGGCATCGGGAGTTTAGATCCCACATAGAGTCAAACTATGAAAGAAATGAGTGTCCCATAAAGGATAACATAGCTTACCTCGCCGGCCGGGCGCTGCGTGCTGAACCCGCGATCTTCGGTCACGGATGTGGGGGCTTCTCCGCCCTTGAACAGCACCCTCCAGGCAGCTTCGTATGTCGTGTCGAAGAGCCGCTCCAGAGTCGGTCTTGTGCGGATCAAACTCCCACAAATTGAAGGCCCATTCTTTGGCGGGGAGAATCCGCGGACGAGCATGACTGGATCACATTGACAAGCTTAAGCTTCTTGTTCACGAGTGCAGGAGACAGGGGCTGGAGTCGGTTAGCTCCTCCGAACTACCCCATAGCAAGCCCTTCTCTTTCTAGGAGGTGAGCTTCATGGGGATACCAGATCTGAATTCGGGGGCCGCTGCCCATTTAGGGTCACGCAGCTCGGTGATGTAGAACCACCCCGATTGCCACCCTTTGATGGATTCCACAAAGGCACCCTCAAGCCAAGTGACGTTGGGCATTTTGCCCACCATGGCGCCTCCGCACTCTGCTTGGCTGCCCTTCACAACCTTCGGCTTGACATTGAAGGTCTTTAGCCACAAGCGAAGTGGGGCTGGATCTTGAGGGAAGGCCTCGCACTGACGATAAACGCCGAGATGTTGAGGATGAAGTTTGGCGCCAGATCGTGGAAGTCCGAGCCGTAGTAGTACATGAGCCCCGGACGAAGGGGTGAAGTGGGAAGCCCGATCCAGCGGAGGAAGTGGGGAAAAATCGACCCTCTCATGGGGCACTGGGGTGGGGATGAGCTGCCCCTCGTCGGACGGTCGGTCTTGGCGATGTCATTTGGACAGTATCCGGGCGCAGCAGATTTCTCGATGTGCCCCTCCGTAACGGAGGAGGCCATCCACTTGCCTCCCGCTCCGGACATGGCTGGAGAAGGTTGAGGTGAGATGTGCGGACTTGGGCGCTGGAGCTCGAGTGCGCGGAGATGGATAAGCAAAGGAGGAAGAAGGCGTAGGTAAAAGAGGTGGATCCTTATCCCCTTATATATGGGCGGATGAAACTATGCGTCCCTACTAGCCTGGTAAAACTCGCTTATCTCCCAAGCGCCGCAATCAATGGCGCGGTTGGGTTACCCACGTCCGTGTTATGGGAATCCGGAATAAGGGAACACGATCTCTGCTTGACAAGACATGCCAAGGAAACTGCCCGCTAAACGCTACCGAGGTGGTATAATAAAAATGATTCAAGTAAAGGCTTGGTAGTGGTGTGATGTCACGCCACGAAAATACGTCGGCAGATTGAACTTGTGTAAATATTATTCTCTCTCACGGTGGTATGTGGAATTTATTTTACTGAGCGGACACTATCTGGTGTTCACAATCTTCTATGAATTATTCGGAGGAGGAACCCGCCTTGCAATGCGAAGACAATATGCGCGCCGGACTCGTCGTCATTGAAGCTTTGGTTCAGAGACTCTTGAGGAGTCTGGACTAGGGGTGTCCGGATAGCGGACTATCATCATCGGCCGGACTCCAAGACTATGAAGATACAAGATTGAAGACTTCGTCCCGTGTCCGGATGGGACTTTCCTTGGCGTGGAAGGCAAGCTTGGCAATACGGATATGTAGATCTCCTACCATTGTAACCGACTCTGTGTAACCCTAGCCCCCTCCGGTGTCTATATAAACCGGAGGGTTTTAGTCCATAGGACGAACAATCACAACAATCATACCATAGGCTAGCTTCTAGGGTTTAGCCTCCTTGATCTCGTGGTAGATCCACTCTTGTACTACCCATATCATCAATATTAATCAAGCAGGAGTAGGGTTTTACCTCCATCGAGAGGGCCCAAACCTGGGTAAAAACATCGTGTCCCTTGTCTCCTGTTACCATCCGCCTAGACGCACAGTTCGGGACCCCCTACCCGAGATCCGCCGGTTTTGACACCGACAGGCCAGAAGGAGTTTAGTTCATTCTTACAAATTATCGGCTGATTAACTGCTGCTGTATCCGTGGGTTACAGTTAGTTTGAGCTAGTTTGGGCTCAAATAGCCCTAAAGTATATCTAAACATGAGGGCTAGTTTGAGCTAGTTGCATCTATAACCCACCAAAAAAAACTATCCAACCCAAGAGGTGCTAATTGGAGCTAGTTCTCCTAGTGCATTTATTGTCAATCTAACCCTGCCATCCAAACAACTCTTTGGATGGAGTTAGTTCAGGGTTAGTAATGAGCTAGAAACTAACTCTAACCTCTAGCTAAGTTGAGTATCCAAACAGGACTGTGTTGTTGCTGTTGTTACTGCTGCTCTTCTACGTATATCTAGACATCATTAGAATATTAATCTAACACTCTTCCTTGTTGCTATGTAGCCTAGGATTACATATTTAGACATTAAGTACAGTGCATGTTGCTATGTAGCCTCGGATATATTACATATGGCCCTTGTTAACCTAACGAAAAATGGGTTGCAGATATATTCAGTTAAAAGTCTGATTCACCGATTAGTCCCTTATTAGTCGCCGGCCTATATGGTACCAGCTACCGATATCCTGAACAATGAGCAGATATAAGCCATGGGACAAAACTAACCTCGATGGAAAAAAGCAGTCGTTCCCAAAATTGTCCTGTGTACGTACATCGAGAAGCATGTTAAGCACAACAGGCTTAACATCAACCAAAATTATACATGGCAGACAAAATATCTCCAAAAGATAGCTTCAGTGTGCAGGTTTAAGCACGCTAGTAAAGCAAAACAAGTGGAAAGGTGTGCTAACTGCAATAGGCCTAACATTTAACAACAAGCAAACATAGTCATTCAAACTGGTATTGTGCCGGTCTAAGTACACTGGTTATGGTTAAATAAAAATGGAAAGGCGTGTTAACTACAAGATGTAGCAACCAAATGTAGTCATTCATAGTGGTATTGTCTAAATTGGTACTGATGAAATTGAACTGCACAGTTCATACTTGCACATATAGACCATCATGTTTTGAATAACTGGAATAAATAAGGCATACTACGAACAACCAAAGATAGCATTTGAAACTGAACATATGCTAACTACAAACAACCGAACAATCAAAAAACTTTAAAAGAGGCATATGCTAGCTATAACAGGCTTAATAGCAAGCAAATATATGCATTCCTATCGGTATGTTTAAAAATGGATTGATGAAATGTACTGCATAACAAATAATTGCACATATAGAGCATCACATTGTGAACAATTGAAATAAACAAGGCATACTGCAAATAACCAGATATAGCAATTAAAACTAGACATATTCTCACTACACTACAAAAGGGACTCGACAAAACAAATCATGGGTTTCCCCCTGTGAAGAGGCACGGCAAAACAAATCATGGGTTTCCTCAGTTGTCACAGATGGGCTCGTTCCCGTGGGAAGAGCATGGACCCTGGATGCGCTCCCATGTTGTCGCAGATGGGCTCCTTCCCCTTGGAAGAGCACGGTTGTAGGGTGCCCTCCGTGATGTCGCAGACGGGCGCTTTCCCCTCGGAAGAGCAGATGGGCTCTTTCCCCTTGGAAGAGCCAGAGAGGGTGCCCTCCTCGTGGTCGCCGTTGATGAGGTCTGACTTGGAAGCTGTGGATCCCAAGCCAGCATCGCAGAATGTGTCCTTCAGAAATGACAAAAGTGTTGGGGAACGTAGTAATTTCAAAAAATTTCCTACGCACACGCAAGATCATGGTGATGTATAGCAACGAGAGGGGAGAGTGTTGTCCACATACCCTTGTAGACCAGGCGGGCGATCACAACGTAGAGGAAGTAGTCGTCGTTCTCCTCGCGATCCGACCGATCCGGCGCCGTTACTCCGGCGCCCCGAGTTCTTGACACACGTACAGCTCGATGGCGTCCCTCGTACTCCGATCCAGCCGAGTGTCGAGGAGAGTTCGTCGGCCTGACGGCGTGGTGGCGATCTTGATGTTTCACCGTAGCGAGGCTTCGCCTAAGCTTGCGACGGTATAACCGAGGTGGAATATGGTGGAGGGGCACCGCACGGCTAAGGAACGATCTCACGATCAACTTGTGTGTTCCAAGGTGCCCCTTGCCCGTATATAAAGGAGCAAGGGGGGGGGCCGGCGGCCAAGGGAGGCGCTACAGGAGTCCTACTCCCTCTGGGAGTAGGATTCCCCAATCCTAGTTGGACTAGGATTCCTGAGGGGAAAGAGAGAGAGGGGGCGGCCCCTTCTCCTAGTCCTAGTAGGACTAGGGAAGGGGGGCGCCACCACCTAGGGCTGGCCCTTCTCCTTTCCACTAAGGCCCATCGAGGCCCATTTACCTCCGGGGGTTCCAGAACCTCCGGTACTCGATAAATTCCGTTTTAGCCGGAACCATTCGAACTCCAAACATAGGCTTCCAATATATCAATCTTTATGTCTCGACCATTCCGAGACTCCTCGTCATGTCCGTGATCACATCCGGACTCAACTCCTTCGGTACATCAAAATATATAAACTCATAATAACCGCCATCGAAACCTTAAGCGTGCGGACCCTACGGTTCGAGAACAATGTAGACATGACCTAGAACTATTCACGGTCAATAACCAACAGCGGGACCTGGATGCCCATATTGGTTCCTACATATTCTCGAAGATCTTTGTCGGTCGGACCGCATAACAACATCGTTGTTCCTTTGTCATCGGTATGTTACTTGCGAGATTCGATCGTCGGTATCCAATACCTAGTTCAATCTCGTTACCGGCAAGTCTCTTTACTCGTTCAGTAATACATCATCTCACAACTAACTCATTAGTTGTAGTGCTTGCAAGGCTTAAGTGATGTGCATTACCGAGAGGGCCCAGAGATACCTCTCCGAGCAATCGGAGTGACAAAACCTAATCTCAAATCGCCAACCCAACATTTGCCTTTGGAGACACCTGTAGTACTCCTTTATAATCACCCGATTCGTTGTGACGTTTGGTAGCACCAAAGTGTTCCTCCGTAAACAGGAGTTGCATAATCTCATAGTTACAGGAACATGTATATGTCATGGATAAAAGCAGTAGCAACATACTAAGCGATCGTGTGCTAAGCTAAGGGAATGGGTCATGTCAATCGATCATTCTACTAATGATGTGACCTCATTAATCAAATAACAACTCCTTTGTTCATGGTTAGGAAACATAACCATCTTTGATTAACAAGCTAGTCTAGTAGAGGCATACTAGTGACATGTTGTTTTGTCTATGCATTCACACATGTATCATGTTTCCGGTTAATACAATTCTAGCATGAATGATAAACATTTATCATGAAATAAGGAAATAAATAATAACTTTATTATTGCCTCTAGGGCATATTTCCTTGATCTCCCACTTGCACTAGAGTCAATAATCTAGATTACATAGAATGATTCTAACACCCATGGAGTCTTGGTGCTGATCATGTTTTGCTCGTGGAAGAGGCTTAGTCAACGGTTCGCAACATTCAGATCCGTATGTATCTTGCAAATCTCTATGTCTCGATCCCGACTAAGTCCGGATGGAATTGAAGCGTCTCTTGATGTGCTTGGTCCTCTTGTGAAATCTGGATTCCTTTGCTAAGGCAATTGCTCGATATTGTCACGAAAGATTTTCATTGGACCCGATGCACTAGGTATGACACCTAGATCGGATATGAACTCCTTCATCGAGACTCCTTCATTAGCTGCTTCGAAGCTGCTATGTATTCCGCTTCACATGTAGATCCCTTCTGACGCTTTGTTTAGAAGCTGCAACCGACGGCTCCTCCGTTTAGTGTAAATCGTATCCGTCTGCGATTTAGAATCGTCCGGATCGGTGTCAAAGCTTGCATCAACGTAACCGTTCACGATGAGCTCTTTGTCACCTCCATATATGAAAACATATCCTTAGTCCTTTTCGGTATTTCAGGATGTTCTTGACCGCTGTCGATGATCCACTCTGGATTACTTTGGTACCTCCTGCTAGGCTTATAGCAAGGCACACATCAGTGTCAGTACACAAGATTGCATACATGATAGAGCCTATGGCTGAAGCATAGGAACATCTTTCATTTTCTCTCTATCTTCTGCGGTGGTGGGGCATTGAGTCGACTCAACTTCACACCTTGTAACACGGCAAGAACCCTTTCTTTGCTTGATCCATTTTGAACTTCTTCAAAACTTTGTCAAGGTATGTGCTTTGTGAAAGTCAATTAAGCGTCTTGATCTATCTCTATAGATCTTAATGCCCAATATGTAAGCAGCTTCACCGAGGTCTTTCATTGAAAAACTCTTATTCAAGTATCCTTTATGCTATCCAGAAATTCTATATCATTTCCGATCAGCAATATGTCATCCACATATAAGATCGAAAATGCTCTGAGCTCCCACTCACTTTCTTGTAAATCGAGGCTTCTCCAAAAGTGCAGACAAACCCAAATGCTTTGATCACACTATCAAAGCGTTTATTCCAACTCCGAGATGCTTGCACCAGTCCATATATGGATCGCCGGAGCTTGCACACTTTGTTAGCTCCTTTGGATCGATAAAACCTTCGGTTGCATCATATACAACTCTTCTTCCGAAATCCATTCAGAATGCAGTCTTTACATCCATTTGCCAAATTTCATAATCATAAAATCGGCAATTGCTAACATGATTCGGACGGACTTAAGCATCGCTACGGGTGAGAAGGTCTCATCGTAGTCAATCCCTTGAACTTGTCGAAAACCTTTGCGACAAGTCGAGCTTTATAAACGATAACATTACCGTCGGCGTCGGTCTTCTTCTTGAAGATCCACTTGTTTTCTATTGCTTGCCTACCTTGGGCAAGTCAACCAAAGTCCATACTTTGTTTTCATACATGGATCCCATCTCAGATTTCATGGCCTCAAGCCATCTTGCGGAATCTGGGCTCACCATCGCTTCTTCATAGTTCGTAGGTTCATCATGATCTAGTAGCATGACTTCGAGCAGGATTACCGTACCACTCAGTGCGGATCTTACTCTGGTTGATCTCGAGGTTCTGCGAAGTAACTTGATCTGAAGTTTCATGATCAACATCATCAACTTCCTCACTACTTGGTGTAGGTGTCTCGTAAACTGGTTTCTGCGATTTAACTACTTTCAAGTAAGGGAGAAGGTACTATTACCTCATCAAGTTCCACTTTCCTCCCACTCACTTCTTTCGAGAGAAACTCCTTCTCTAGAAAGGATCCATTCTTAACAACGAATGTCTTGCCTTCGGATCTGTGATAGAAGGTGTACCCAATCTGTCTCCTTTGGGTATCCTATGAAGACACATTTCTCCGATTTGGGTTCGAGCTTATCAGGTTGAAGCTTTTTCACATAAGCATCGCATCCCCAAACTTTAAGAAACGACAACTTTGGTTTCTTGCCAAACCACAGTTCATAAGGTGTCGTCTCAGCAGTTTCGACGGTGTTCTATTTAGTGTGAATGCGGCTGTCTCTAGAGCATAACCCCAAAACGATAGCGGTAAATCAGAAGAGACATCATAGATCGTACCATATCTAGTAAAGTACGATTCACGACGTTCGGACACACCATTACGCTGTGGTGTTCCGGTGGCGTGAGTTGCGAAACTATTCGCATTGTTTCAAATGTAGACCAAACTCGTAACTCAAATATTCACCTCCACGATCGATCGTAGAAATTTAATTTTCTTGTTACGATGATTTTCAACTTCACTCTGAAATTCTTTGAACTTTTCAAGCGTTTCAGACTTATGTTTCATTAAGTAGATATACCCATATCCGCTTAAGTCATCTGTGAAGGTGAGAAAATAACGATATCCGCCACGAGCCTCAATATTCATCGGACCACATACATCTCAGATGTATGATTTCCAACAAATCTGTTGCTCTCTCCATAGTACCGAGAACGGTGTTCTAGTCATCTTGCCCATGAGGCACGGTTACATAAGTGCCAAGTGATTCATAATCAAGTGACTCCAAAAGTCCATCGGCATGGAGTTTCTTCATGCGCTTTACACGATATGACCTAAGCGGCGGTGCCACAAATAAGTTGCACTATCATTATCAACTCTGCATTTTTGGTTTCAACATTATGAATATGTGTATCACTACTATCGAGATTCATAAGAAATAGACCACTCCTCAAGGGTGCATGACCATAAAAGATATTACTCATATAAATAGAACAACCATTATTCTCTCGATTTAAATGAATAACCGTCTCGCATCAAACAAGATCCAGATATAATGTTCATGCTCAACGCAGCACCAAATAACAATTATTTAGGTCTAAAACTAATCCGAAGGTAGATGTAGAGGTAGCGTGCCGACCGCGATCACATCGACTTTGGAACCATTTCCCAGCGCGCCGTCACCTCGTCCTTTGCGAGTTAAGCAATCAGTAGTCCTGTTTGAGTTGCAAATATTAGCAATGAACCGAAGATCAAATACCAGTGCTACTACGAGCTCTAGTAAGGTACACATCAATAACATGTATATCACATATACCTTTGTTCACCTTGCCATCCTTCTTATCCGCCAAATACTTGGGGCAGTTCCGCTTCGAGGTCGATCGCTTGCGGTAGAAGCACTCAGTTTCAGGTTTAGGGCCAGACTTGGGTTTCTTCTCTGACGACAACTTGCTTGCTGTTCTTCTTGAGATTCCTTCTTCTTCCTTTGCCTTTCTTCTTGAAACTAGTGGTCTTATTGACCATCAACACTTGATGCTCCTTCTTGATTTCTACCTCCGCAGCCTTTAGCATTGCGAAGAGCTCGAGCATAGTCTTTACTAACCCTTGCATATTATAGTTCATCACGAAGCCTTTGTAGCTTGGTGGCGGTGATTGGAGAATTACATCAATGACACAATCATCCGGAAGATTAACTCCCAATTGTGTCAAGTGATTGTAGTACCCGGACATTACGAGTATATGCTCACTAACGTAACTATTCTCCTCCATCTTGCAGCTATAGAACTTATTGGAGACTTCATATCTCTCAATCCGGGCATTACATTTGGAATATTAACTTCAACTCTGGAACATCTCATATGCTCCATGATGTTCAAAACATCGTTGAAGTCCGGTTCTAAGCCGTAAAGCATGGCACATCGAACTATAGAGTAGTCATCACTTTGCTCGCGGGACGTTCATAACATCTGGCGTTGCTCCAAAGCAGAAACTGTCACCTAGCGGTGCATCCAGGACATAGCTCTTACGTGCAGCAATGAGGATGATCCTCAAATTCGGACCCGATCCGTGTAATTGCTACCATCATCTTTCAACTTTGCTTTCTCAAGGAACGCATTAAAATTCAACGGAACAACAAAGACGAGCCATCTATCTACAATCAAACATAAACAAGCAAGATACTATCAGGTACTAAGTTCATGATAAATTTAAGTTCAATTAATCATATTACTTAAGAACTCCCACTTAGAAAGACATCTCTCTAGTCATCCAAGTGATCACGTGATCCAAATCAACTAAACCATAACCGATCATCACGTGAAATGGAGTAGTTTTCAATGGTGAACATCTTATGTTGATCATATCTACTATATGATTCACGCTCGACCTTTCGGTCTCCGTGTTCCGAGGCCATATCTGTATATGCTAGGCTCGTCAAGTATAACCCGAGTATTCTGCGTGTGCAAAACTGGCTTGCACCCGTTGTAGATGGACGTAGAGCTTATCATACCCGATCATCACGTGGTGTGCAGGCACGATTTAACTTTGGCAGCGGTGCATACTCGGGAGAACACTTCTTGATAATTTTAGTGAGAGATCATCTTATAATGCTACCGTCAATCAAAGCAAGATAAGATGCATAAAAGGATAAACATCACATGCAAATCAATATAAGTGATATGATATGGTCATCATCATCTTGTGCTTCACGATCTCCATCTTGCAGCACCACCATGATCACCATCGTCACCGGTAGCGACACCTTGATCTCCATCGTAGCATCGTTGTCGTCTCGCCAAACATATGCTTCTCGACTATCGCTACCGCTTAGTGATAAAGTAAAGCATTACAGAATGCGATTGCATTGCATACAATAAGCGACAACCATATGGCTCCTGCCAGATTGCCGATAACCGGTTACAAAACATGATCATCTCATACAATAAAATATAGCATCACGTCTTGACCATATCACATCACAACATACCTGCAAAAACAAGTTAGGCGTCCTCTACTTTGTTGTTGCAAATTTTACGTGGCTGCTACGGGCTTAAGCAAGAACCAGTCTCACCTCGCATCAAAACCACAGCGATACTTTCAAATAGACTCCGTTTAACCTTCTCAAGGACCGGCGTAGCCACACTCGGTTCAACTAAAGTGAGAGAGCAGCACCCACCGGTCACCTTTAAGCAACGAGTGCTCGTGGCGGTGAAACCAGTCTCGCGTAAGCGTCTGGCGTAATGTCGGTCAGGCGCTTCATCTCACAATACCGCTGAACCAAAGTATGACATGCTGGTAGGTAGTATGACTTGTATCGCCCACAACTCACTTGTGTTCTACTCGTGCAAAACATCAAACCATAGAAAAACCTAGGCTCGGATGCCATTTGTTGGGGAACGTAGTAATTTCAAAAATTTCCTCGCACACGCAAGATCATGGTGATGTATAGCAACGAGAGGGAGAGTGTTGTCCACATACCCTTGTAGACCAAAGCGGGCGATCACAACGTAGAGGAAGTAGTCGACGTTCTCCTCGCGATCCGACCGATCCCGCGCCGTTACTCCGACGCCCCGAGTTCTTGACACACGTACAGCTCGATGGCGTCCCTCGTACTCCGATCCAGCCGAGTGTCGAGGAGAGTTCCACGAGACGACGGCGTGGTGACAATCTTGATGTTTCACGGCGCGGGGCTTCGCTTAAGCTTCGCGACGGTATAACCGAGGTGGAATATGGTGGAGGGGCACGCTGCACGGCTAAGGAACGATCTCACGATCAACTTGTGTGTTCAAGGTGCCCCTTGCCCCGTATATAAAGGAGCAAGGGGGGGGGGGCGCATGCCAAGGAGGCGCCAGGAGTCCTACTCCTCCGGGAGTAGGATTCCCCCAATCCTAGTTGGACTAGGATTCCTGAGGAGGAAAGAGAGAGAGGGGGGCCCCTTCTCCTAGTCCTAGTAGGACTAGGGAAGGGGGAGGCGCGCCCACCTAGGGCTGGCCCTTCTCCTTTCCACTAAGGCCCATCGAGGCCCATTTACCTCCGGGGGTTCCGGTAACCTCCGGTACTCTCAGAAATTCCGTTTTACCGGAACCATTCGAACTCCAAACATAGGCTTCCAATATATCAATCTTTATGTCTCGACCATTCCGAGACTCCTCGTCATGTCCGTGATCACATCCGGGACTCGAACTCCTTGGTACATCAAAATATATAAACTCATAATAAGCATCATCGAAACCTTAAGCGTGCGGACCCTACGGTTCGAGAACAATGTAGACATGACCTAGAACTATTCACGGTCAATAACCAACAGCGGGACCTGGATGCCCATATTGGTTCCTACATATTCTCTGAAGATCTTTGTCGGTCGGACCGCATAACAACATCGTTGTTCCTTTGTCATCGGTATGTTACTTGCCCGAGATTCGATCGTCGGTATCCAATACCTAGTTCAATCTCGTTACGCAAGTCTCTTTACTCGTTCCGTAATACATCATCTCACAACTAACTCATTAGTTGTAGTGCTTGCAAGGCTTAAGTGATGTGCATTACCGAGAGGGCCAGAGATACCTCTCCGACAATCGGAGTGACAAAACCTAATCTCGAAATCGCCAACCCAACATTTGCCTTTGGAGACACCTGTAGTACTCCTTTATAATCACCCGATTACGTTGTGACGTTTGGTAGCACCAAAGTGTTCCTCCGTAAACGGAGTTGCATAATCTCATAGTTACAGGAACATGTATATGTCATGGATAAAAGCAGTAGCAACATACTAAGCGATCGTGTGCTAAGCTAAGGAATGGGTCATGTCAATCGATCATTCTACTAATGATGTGACCTCATTAATCAAATAACAACTCCTTTGTTCATGGTTAGGAAACATAACCATCTTTGATTAACAAGCTAGTCTAGTAGAGGCATACTAGTGACATGTTGTTTTGTCTATGCATTCACACATGTATCATGTTTCCGGTTAATACAATTCTAGCATGAATGATAAACATTTATCATGAAATAAGGAAATAAATAATAACTTTATTATTGCCTCTAGGGCATATTTCCTTCAAAAAGGGGCTCGATGGCGATGTATAATGGCAAATTGTTGACAGAGAGCCAGAGGAGATCAGCACCGGGGCCATGGATGAGATCGACGGCGGTTGAACCCGAGGGGTTGGGGGTGGGCCACTTAACCTGTGACACAGCCTGCCTTAGGCCATCACTGTCGATGACCTCGATGTCGTAGCCGGCGGCCGAGACATGCCCGCATACTCTAGCTCTTTGCTTGAGTGTCCGCCCCGATAATGGTCGTCGGCTTCCTCGGCGAGGTCGGGTGAAGAGGCAGCTATACATCTCTTTTGGGCGATCCACCTCGAGCTCCACGGAAGCGTGGCGAGCTTAGGCTGCGACGCTCTAGGGTGGGGGTGGGGATGGGGATGGGTATCTGTGGGAAAGGGGTGTTTGGCAAAGGCCATCTAAGAAACTCAGGGCGGCCTGGGTATGGAGACCGGTGGGTAAGCTGCACGGGCAAACCGGCAGATGTTGACAATGGAGGGGGGCGGGGTGTTCGAGGAAATGACGCGGGTACTAAAAATTTTGCAACCACAAGCTTCATGACGTGTATCTAAGTGTTCTCGCGCATGCAAGAGGACGGGCTATTGGCTCCTTCAAGCAGAAGTATTCTCACAGGGTGGTGCACGGCGCATATGCCGAGTACCTAGAGAAGCTTCAGGATCGTGCCGGTCGCATGTGAGATGAGATGTGGGATGGATCAAACTATGTACGCTTGAGTATGCTTAATGACGGTTGAACTATGTACTTATGGTTGAAATATGCTTATGTACGTGTACGCTTATTATCTATGTCTGAGTATGTTAAATATTTCACCAAATTTTGGTAAAAATTACAACGGGGGACCAGTAAACCAGGACGGAGGTAGTACGCCAATCACACATGGTTCCCAAAATTGGAACCATGTGCAATGACTTTCATTTTGCCTGCTGCGTCAATCACACACGGTTCGCTCTAGCAAACCGTCGCCCCAAAATTCTTTGTGGGACAGAAAACCCTCACCACCCAATTCAAAAAAAAACCTCACCATCCCCACGTCACAAAAACCCTCACCCTGCCCGCCACCCCATCGGCCCCTCCGGTACGTTCCCCATTCACACCTGCACAAGCTCTTCCACGTCTATGCCATGGCACCACCTATCGCGGCGGTAAACACTTAGCTCGATGGCTCTTCCGCACAAGCTCTTCCACCTATCGCACCACCTATCACGTCACAAGAGGCATATGCTAGCTATAACAGGCTTAACAGCAAGCAAATATATGCATTCCTATCGGTATGTTTAAAAATGGATTGATGAAATGTACTGCATAACAAATAATTGCACATATAGAGCATCACATTGTGAACAACTGAAATAAACAAGGCATACTGCAAATAACCAGATATAGCAATTAAAACTAGACATATTCTCACTACACTACAAAAGGGACTCGACAAAACAACTCATGGGTTTCCCCCTGTGAAGAGGCATGGCAAAACAAATCATGGGTTTCCTCAGTTGTCACAGATGGGCTCGTTCCCGTGGGAAGAGCACGGACCCTGGATGCGCTCCATGTTGTTGCAGATGGGCTCCTTCCCCTTGGAAGAGCACGGCTGTAGGGTGCCCTCCGTGATGTCGCAGACGGGCGCTTTCCCCTTGGAAGAGCAGATGGGCTCTTTCCCCTTGGAAGAGCCAGAGAGGGTGCCCTCCTCGTGGTCGCCGTTGATGAGGTCTGACTTGGAAGCTGTGGATCCCAAGCCAGCATCGCAGAATGTGTCCTTCAAAAATGACAAAAGGGGCTCGATGGCGATGTAGAATGGCAAATTGTTGACAGTGAGCCAGAGGAGATCAGCGCCGGGGCCATGGATGAGATCGACGGCGGTTGAACCCGAGGGGTTGGGGGTGGGCCACTTAACCTGTGACACAGCCTGCCTTAGGCCATCACTGTCGATGACCTCGATGTTGTAGCCGGCGGCCGAGACATGCCCGCATACTCTAGCCCGCTGCTTGAGTGCCTGCCGCCAGTAATGGTCGTCAGCTTCCTCGGCGAGGTCGGGTGAAGAGGCAGCTATACACCTCTTTTGGGCCAGTCACTCCTCGAGCTCCACGAGAAGCGTAGCCGAGCTTAGGCTGCGACGCTCTAGGGTGGGGGTGGGGATGGGGATGGGTATCTGTGGGAAAGGGGGTGTTTGGCAGGCGTCATCTAAGAAAATCAGGGCGGCCTGGGTATGGAGATCGGTGGGTAAGCTGCACAGGCGAACCGAAAGATGTTGACAATGGAGGGGGTGGGGTGTTCGAGGAAATGACGCGGGTACTAAAATTTTTGCAACCACAAGCTTCATGACGTGTATCTAAGTGTTCTCGCGCATGCAAGAGGACGGGCTATTGGCTCCTTCAAGCAGAAGTATTCTCACAGGGTGGTGCACGGCGCATATGCCGAGTACCTAGAGAAGCTTCAGGATCGTGCCGGTCGCATGTGAGATGAGATGTGGGATGGATCGAACTATGTATGCTTGAGTATGCTTAATGACGGTTGAACTATGTACTTATGGTTGAAATATGCTTATGTACGTGTACGCTTATTATCTATGTCTGAGTATGTTAGATATTTCACCAAATTTTGGTAAAAATTACAACAGGGGACCAATAAAACAGGACAGAGGTAGTACGCCAATCACACATGGTTCCCAAAATTGGAACCGTGTGCAATGACTTTCATTTTGCCTGCTGCGTCAATCACACACGGTTCGCTCTAGCAAACCGTCGCCCCAAAATTCTTTGTGGGACAGAAAACCCTCACCACCCAATTCAAAAAAAACCTCACCATCCCCACGTCAGAAAAACCCTCACCCTGCCCGCCACCCCATCGGCCCCTCCGGTACGTTCCCCATTCACACCTGCACAAGCTCTTCCGCGTCTATACCATGGCACCACCTATCGCGGCGGTAAACACTTAGCTCGACGCCTACCGCCGCCGCTAGGCTGCCGGCAAAGCCCACCGCATTTCGCCACTTCCGCTTGCCATCGCCTATCGCCATCGACTTTCTCGACGCTGCTCGCGGTCGACCCAGCTCCACTCGGTTTGGGAATCTGCTGTACTGAGGGTTCTTTCTCATGGACGACAAGGTAACTAATTTAACGAGATATTATCTCATCTCTTATCCCAGTTCATCTGCCTCCTTTAATTAGCCTGCGGAAATCGCCGTGAATTCATTTTTATTCGAGCTGATTTGAGGGTTTTCTTTCATTCATAGAATGTACAGTGCACCGACACTTCAGGACTTTGCGACCGCCGCCAGAGATTCCATCTCTCCGTACCAGATAACTTAAGGACGCGCGCGGTATGTTCAATCTCACCCTAAATCGGTTGGCATGGCCTACTTTCCTGAACATATTCTAAATATTGCTACATTTGGATAAAGGTGCCACATGCACCATATACGTCAAAGGGGATTTTTTTCCCCCTCTTCTTTCTATATTAGGCAAACTAATGATGTATTGCTCTTTCAATTACTCTCATTTTTCCATGACATCATGTTTACCCCATCTGTTTAATTATAGATTTTTGTCCTTCGACTTCAACTGTTGTACAGTTCTTTCAATTTGGGCCCATATTTGCATGTTACCATATTTTCTTTAACAATCCTACCATTTTCTGCAGAACATCCCTCGCTATGCAACAGATTATGTAGTGCACAATTTTTCCCTTTACATAGATCAAGGCTCCACGGATGTCATACTGCACACAAACCATGGATTTACAATCGTTGCTACTGTAAGACTTGATGAACGTGGTGACTCCTATTTTGGCACTGGCTTTTGGAATGAAATTGCAAAGTTTTATGTACTGAAAGCTCGCACTAAAATTGAACTGCACATAAAAGGGCCTGGTCATGAGATATATGCTAACTTCCCCGACAAAATCATCTGTCCAGACTTTGTTCGAATTAAGTTTTCTTTTCAACTATCTGCATATGTTGACTTACCCAGCAATGTCAAATGAATTGTGTAGTATTTAAGCAACCAATTGTTATTCCCTTTTCTTACTCTATTCCTACCTAATAACTTCTAGTTACCAATACACTTTTCTATTGCCCTATTTTAACTAAATATTCCCTGTACTCCCATTTCTATCAGAAATCGCCGCTGACAAGGAGACTCCGGAGGTGGAGAACGGGGCTGCCAACAAGCGAAGACGGGGCGAGCTAGAACCGCAAGTGACTCCAGCAGGCCTAGACTTAATCAGCAGCCTCCCCGATGATATGTTGAGAGTCATCATCTCCCTCCTCCCAATCAAATATGGGGCGCGGACAACCTTCCTTTCCCAGCGGTGGCGCCCCCTATCACTACTAGGGAAAAGCCTAGCAGCAGCGCGGGTTTTGGGCCTATCGAGAGCGCGGGCGAGCGCTCTCGATAAGGCGCCATACTAATGCTTAGCAATAGCGTCGGACCCACGCCATCGCTAAGTTGACTTAGTAGAAGCGCTTCTTCGAACATCGCTATCGGTAATTAGTAGTAGCGCTTCTCCTCTCCGCTACTACTATTATTTAGTATTTTATTTCTTTTCTTTTTTCATGTTGTATTCATACACCTTTACACAAGTTTTCATACAACAGAATTTAGAGATTGTTTTTACATCATAATGAGTTATTACATCATGGGGTGAAAGAATCAGGACTAGTTTCAAGTGGATGTCCATCCACTTGAAACTAATCCGCGGTTCTTTCACCCAATGATATAATAATATCATCATCATCATCATATCATTAACAACTTATCATCATAATACATCATTGTCATATAACACCTCCTCAAGATCATCGTTTTCATCATTGACATCACATAACACCTCCTCAAGATCATCATTATCAACTCTAACACATTACCACATAATAAACATATTGTACCTCATAGGACCTATTACATTCAATTAAGACCTACTACATTTTCTAAGGTAAGATAGCAAAAAACAAGATAGCCCCTGACTCTCCATTATGGAGAATGGATATTAGCCTGTCTCCAATTCTTGCCTTTCGCTGAATGTTACTTCCAAGAACCTCCTTGCGAATGTCCATACATTTCTTCCATTCTTTGATGATCATTGTTCACGGGTTTTAGAAATCCGATATGCACAGGTGAGCTCCGTAGATTTACTGGCAAGATGTTCGAATCGAGAGGCGACCATGCGAGACATCGATGAGGCACACAATCCATCGGGAGTTTCATTGAAAAACATAATAATAACTTAGTTAGCAATGATGTACTAGTTTTAGAAGTATGCAAAAGATGCACGGATGTCGTAATAGTAAAAAATCTTACCAGGGTATCTCCAGAGAAGTTATCATGGTTCAACACATGCACTAGTGGCACGTATTCACCATAATTTGGAGGAGTTCGATAATAGTCATTGTAATTCTCAAGAAGAGTACAAAATGCAATCAGATGATTTTTCTCCTTATACGTTAATTCGGTGCCATCAGTGTAGTGTGTTTTATCTACCATCTTCCACACAGTCTTTGAAGAATCAAAATAAGTTGTCAATGGAAATAAGCTATCAACTATTTTGAAATAAACGATATAAATTAGTTAATAACTATGTTTGAGAAACTCACATAGTGGTACAATCGGAAGCGTATCAACAAGGACCCAAATGTTCATATTGTCTTCCTCGCTGTCAGGATCACCAAGATCCATGGTGACAATCATACCCTCATAAAAACCATACATTTTGCAAAGTGCTTCCCAATTTTGGCAACCAAAATGGGTTACGCTCTGAGCATTGCACAGATTTACTTCAAAATCCATATCATGATGGGTCCTTAGGTGTATTTTCTTTGTTTCGAAATTTTCATGGTCTTCAAAACCCATCCTCTCCAAGACATAGCGTCTTGCATGGCATGGGATAAGCTAGTCGAATTGTAAAATATGAAAATTAGACGTTGAAATAGTTGAAGTCATGCTTAATTACGAAAAAAACACTTGTCGTTGTTGCGTGCATCGTTTCACAATCGAAGGTCTCCTCGAGCTTAATCTTTGAAGCGCCGATCTTCGCCCACCCGAACGAACCTGTCGCAAATACCTCGATCGTTGTGGCACTAGCTACACTCCCACAGGAGACCGTCGTCGTCCGAAAGTACGACATTTCCTACAATCATAATTCAAATATTAAACTTGTACATATTCTAGCACAAGTCATGCCGAATTCACGACAAAATCCGCATGACCTTTGCTAAAGGACATACCGAGCGCTGAAATTTGCGGAACGGAAATTAATCAACACTCTGGCAAAACATAGGCCACTCGGAGATGTAAACTGAACATGAACGGCCACTTGGGCAGCCACATATCCTATTTGAGCAACAACACAAGATATACAAGGATATTTGGCTAGTCTCACCTCGATGTCGGAGGGGGTCGGATCGACGACGCGGGATGTCGGAGGGGGTCGGTGACGGGGACGATGGTGGTCACCTGAAACCATATAAGTTATCACTAATACATCCCGAATAATTGCTTAAACTAAAAAATAACAACAAATATGACATGCTCAACTAGTTTTATTAATTCAACTAGTTCTTACTAAATATAAACTTACTATAAATAGAAAAAAACTAGTTCTTTCTAAAAAATAAAGTAGTTCAACTAGTTATATTAATACATTAGTTCTATTAATTCAACTAGTTCAACTAGTTTATTAATTTACTTACTAAACTAGTTCAACTACAACTAAAGTAGTTCAACTACCACTACTACTACTAAAAATCTAGTACTAACTAAGCAACATCTAGTACTAGCTAACCCTAAATTAACATCTACTACTACTAAATCTAGTACTAACTAGTGGCGGGGGTGGGGGCGACGGAGAAGTAGCTAGGGGCGGCGAGGTCGAGGGCGGTGGGAGGAGGGCTGCCAGGAGGAGGAGGAGGAGCGTCAGAAGCGGAGGGAGGAGGGCGGCGGAGGAGGAGGGCGGCCGCAGCGGAGGGAGGATGCACGAGGAGGATGGAGGAGGGATGGAAGGAGGGAGTACCTCGGCGGACGGACGACGGCGGCGGCGGGGCGGCGATGCACGATTTACGGTTACTGTGAGCGAGTGATAGTGTGAGTGAGAGGGCGGTCGTCGGCGCGTGGGGATAAGGTAGGGATAGTTGTAGCGCATTTTCCAAAAGCGCGCTACTGACTAATCTGAATAGCGATGGCGCTGTTTAGTAAAGTCGCCATCGATATAACTAGCGGGGGCGAGGTCATGGCAACTATAGCGATGGCGTTGTATGCGGTGGACGCGCCATCTTGCTATTTTCTGTCGGCAGCGCTGCTTGATTTATTACGCCGCTGCTGCTAAATAGCAGTAGCGTGGTATTTTGAAGAGCGCTGCTGGTAAGATTCTGTGTATAGGCTTTTCCCTAGTAGTGTATGGAACTCCAGCCCTCTCGACCTCATCGACACCCACGAGCTCTACCATGGCTATCGCAAAAGCTTGGTTGCATTCTCTAAGATCCTCGGCAGTCACCTTGGCCCAACCAAAGGCCTTAGAATGGGCAAGTTCCATTCCAACGGCAGGACCGAGCCAAGCTTGACGACTGGTTCCGATCCCCCGCCCTAGATCAGCTCGAGGAGCTCACTTTTGATGATGGGCATATGCGGTCGCTGCCAACGTCCGCACTCCGCCTCGCGCCCACGCTGCGCATCGCCAAGTTCAGGAACTACCATTTCCCGCCCCTTAATGATGCGCCCGCTCTTATTCTACCACGACTGAAGCACCTCGAGCTTGTCGTCATCTGCCTCTCAAAGGATGACATGGAGCACCTGCTCCGTGGCTGTACTGCACTCGAGTACCTTTGTCTTCAGGCGATCAATGGGTTGAGTACCTTCCACGTCACCTCCATGACTCTCCGGACTATTTATGTGTGTTGTTGGTGCGGCAGGAAGACATCACAAGATGTGTACCACGGTATGGTCATCCAGGACACACCTGCACTTGAGAGATTACTTGTAGTTGATCAAGAAGGTCCAACAAGAATCAATGTCATTTCTGCGCTGAAATTGACAGTGGTGGGCTACTCGTCTGACAAATACTCCGAACTTGTTACTGGATCCACACTCGTTCAGGTACAACAGCCGCCTTCTACCTCTCCTTCTACAATTTAACATTATTTCTAATTTTGAAGATGTTTGTTCGTCTGTCATTCGAAAAATGATTAAGACAAGCTTGACCCCGAAACTGCGCACAGTGAAGGTCTTGGCACTAGAATCTATCGGGCCCGACCTGGAGCAAGTTGTCAGTTTCCTGAGATGCTTTTCATGCCTAGAGAAGCTATATATCGAGGTGGTGTTCCTTTCCTGTTGAATGTTAACCATAAGGGAGTTCAATTTGTGACACCTTTTTCCAAGTTTACAATGACAATGTACTACGATTTTTGAAGGTTCTTTTGGAGGATTTCAGTACATACATGCCCCCCATATTGGTTGCTTGATCCATATGGTTACAATCAATCAGCATTTTTCCTTTGGATTCATTTGTACTAGTTTTCTTAGGGAACTTTTCATCCACTCCAACCTCTTGTGAAGAAGGCTACAATTTTCTAGAATGTAATCGGATGCCCATGTTAATCATGTCCGATCGAAGATGGCATGTTAGTGCATTTTACAAATCCTGCAAACCAAATAGCTAGGCCTATAGTAATGTTCAAAACTGCACGTGGGCACTAACACGTTTTCTTCTTTTGCAGATAAGATTAGGCCCAGTGGTGGATAATGTGATACAATATAACAATCACGTCGAATGCCTAGATCTGCATCTCTCAGAAATTACTTTGAAATCCTACCGAGGGACCTTACCGGAGATTATATTCGCCAGGTTCTTTGTTCTCAGAGCAAGGGTGCTGAAGGAAATGAGGTTTGCCCTACATTTATTCGCAAAAATGAATGGTTTGTTGATCGGCGCCGGCGCGTGCGGCAGAATGGAGTAGGCTCCAAAAATGCTGAATTTCATTTTGGAACTTCAGATGACCTCGTAATCGAAAGTCATCGTGTCAATCCCATACATGACTTCTCAGTGGCCGACCCCTTTGTAAAAATTGTGAGGTTTCGAAGCCGGACTTAGAAGCGGTGATATTAGTTCGAACCTCTATGATATCCATGTTCAGCGGATCAGCGCGAGCATTTGCAGCTGATGAGCTGAATTTTATTTCTAATATCAGTTTGAACCTTGTAATCTTCGAATTTGAGCCATATAGCTCTGGAATTTGAACCTTGTAACATTTCAAGCTTTTGTGGTACAATCGTTGAAATGGCATCGTATGAGACTCGTATATTGCTAGCACTATTTTGACCTTAATATGAAATGGTCTTAGATTTTATTAACCATTCACGAATCAGTTTACCTCCTCGATCTCACAGCACACGATCTGTATAGCTAACTTGACTGCGATCTTCGACATTACTGCACACAGTTGGTTTCTTCCACTGTGTGCGCTGTAGAGCGCGGAATTAATTATCGCACTCGAGTGTCCATCATCACCCTTCTGTGTAACTTTGACCTCATCACCCAAGGGTAAACTTAGACCAAAGTCATTCCACACACTTTGTTTCTACAAAGCTTTTTGCCAATAAACACCCTCGATTTGTCCCTCTTTTAGCCGACGCGTGGCCAAACTAGCCGGGCGGGAAGCTTGCACGGTAAACAGCGTGGTAGCGCGGGAAAAGGCTCACCGATGATACATTTGGCGCCTCTTCGAGCCCTGTCAAGCATGCACTTGAATCCTCCGCTATGAACATCGTGACAAGACATGACGATTATAGGCCGGTCGGCCCCCATTTATTACAGAGGCCATTTAACCTATCCTTGTGTCTCTTCAACCTTTCGATCGCGCCCACCATTGAAAGAAGCACACCCACCACGAGAAATTCTTAGAGGGTATCCTGTGCGGCTCTAATGGTGCTCCGAGCGGCTCCCGATGACGAGCAGCGGTTCACCATGCGTGCCATGGTGGACACCGACAGAAGGTTCATGGACCTCTCGGTGGTGTACACCAACGACCCGGTCTGGGTGGAGCACTCCATCCACATCATGGAGTTGTTGCTTGCCGAGAAGAAGTACAAGGTGGTCGGGTTTGACCTCGAGTACACCCACGCTCGTGTCAGGTCTCGTCCCAAGGTCGCCGTCGCCCAGATGTGCATGCGCCACCATGTCCTCGTCTACCACTACTGCCTGGCCACAAGGCCTTGCGAGCGTTTCGCCAGGTTTGTCAACAGCCCCCACTACATGTTTGCTATGGTGGACATCACCAACGATGTAAAGGCGCTCGAGAATTCGGGCATCGCCTGCCAGAATCTTGTCGACATCCAGGGCCAATACAAGATCTGGGGCAGCAAGGAGCATGAGAAGGACCCACTGGTTCACCTCGCCGAGGCCATCATCGACCCCTACTACAAAGACATGAAGGATTCGTGCAACAAGGACAAGCGTGCCTGGCACTCAGCCTGGATAGAGAAACTCGACAAAGCTCACGTTGTGTACGCGACCAAGGAGGCGTACACAAGCTATGACATGTACAGGCGGATCGTTGACATGAGGAAGTGCCTCCTTCCCCAAAACGGCTAGGGATCCAGCCGGAAGCAGAGCAATGGCAAGCGTCGTCGTAACAATAAGTAGATGATTAGATCCTCGTTTCTCCTACTTTAGTATGCATGTAATTGCTTTCTTTGGTGTGTGGAAATGTTATGTGTGTAGTCACTTGTGTAATTGTATGCTTAATTTGGTTATGGAATGTTGTCTTTTTAAGTATATATGTTGATGCTCTGTAGACAGAGCATAGATGTTCTTGGACAAAGAAAATCACATCGCATTACCGACTAAACAATGGAACCCGTCGGTGATGTTTTCATCAATCACTCATAATTGTATACCAGCAATCGTTTGCTCACAACACACACGGCTTGTTAGCAGTAATCGTCTGTGTTGTTATCGGTCTTTGCACACGTTTCCGATTACAGACCTGTTTGTCTCGTATCACACACATCTTGTTCATTTGAACCGTTTCTGTTCTCATGTCTCAACGCAAACAGTTCATCTGAGTGAACCGCATGCCATATATCACACACACCTTTGATCTGGATGACCGTTTCTTTTGTGTTGCCTAATCACAAACAGTTCATCCGAGTGAAACGTATGCTGTACATCGCACACACCTTCATATGGCTGCCTATTTCTTTTGTTTCTCCTCATCGCAAACGGTTAATTGAGCTGAACCGTATGCCTTGCATTGCACACGCAACTAAAATTTGAACCGTGTTTGATGCATCCTCCATCGCAAACATTTTGCACCTTTTGATGGGTTTTTTGCACCATCGTTTATGATTATGGCATCGCACATAGTTTCATCGAAGGGTCTCTGATCGTAGTGTCACGTTAGCAGCATCCTGCAGTAGTTCTAGTATAGCTCCCTCCCGAGACCTTCTTTTCAAATGTCCAGAAATTACCCTGATAGCCCAAATCCGCCAACATGCAAACATCCACCGCCTCCCTGAAACCTTGGATTTGTGCATTACTCCTCTCTCCAATACCTTCTTGTTCCTCTAGACGAAGCACTTCATTGGAATCACCTATACACACCCAAGGAAGGTCGCTTGAACTAGCTATCCCCTTCATTACATCCCAAGTATGATATCTCAAGTGGGTTTGAGCCTCACCATAGAAGACAGTGGCCCTCCACGGTTCCTGACCTGGATCTGAGAGAGAGCAATCTATATGATAAATCGAGTAACCCAAAATCTCTATCTTTATTGGATTATTCCATAAAATTTGGAGTCCACCACTCCGACCCTGACTACTAACAACGTAAACATTATCAAAACCAAGACTACTAGCCAAATTCTCTACCTGTGCCCTATCAAGCTGTGTTTCTACAATACAAAGTAGGGTAGGGGCAAATTTCCTCGCTAACTCGCAAAGCTCCCGAACTGTCGCGGCTTTGCCTGCACCACGACAGTTCCAACATAGGATACTCATTGTGCCCGGCGGTGCTCCACCTGGGAGCCCGCCGATGTTGCATCTGAATTCTTCTTATTCTTTCCATTGTGTCCCCTGTCTTGGTTGTTCTGATCTGCTGCAACTATCTTTGCCCTCTTGGTGTCCTGCTTGGGAGGTGGGCTTAAAGGTATCTGTGGCGGCGACAGCAGCAGAATCCCGTCGCCCGTAGAGTGAGCAGAGGACGTAGGAGCATTCACATCTATAGCCAGGACCGAAGCTTGGATCCTCTTTCTGTTCTGATCCGCTTCAGCCATCAAAGCATCCTGGTCCATGGAGAATGCAGACTTGTCCTCAGTTGCGGTAGACCCACGAGCACCAGCTGTATTTCTTTTGTTCCTTGCCCCAACCAGACCAGGCCCTGCATCGCGAAACCAAGAGGCCTTTAGGTTCTTGAAGACAAGCGTCGACGGGGGGTGGACTCCATCGCCGTGCTCTTTGTACAAATGACCTAGCCTACTGCAGACTGCACACCAATTTGGCAGGCGTTCATATTTGACACGGAAATGCAACCTTTTATCATCAATCTTGAGCGAGACAGTGTTCTTCAGTGGTTTATTGACATCTATTTTGACTCTAACCCTGAAAAAATTCCCTCAAAGTCATGAGATGCTGGCTCCGCATACACCAGATCACCTATTTTTGCTGCCAAAGCTAGGATGTGCGAAACATAGCCCTTTGGAAAATCATGAATTTGCGCCCATATCCCCAGCTTGATCGCCGATGGCTTGGTGAAACCATCATACTCTGCCAGAATCACTGCATCACCGAGGAAAGCCCACGAACCATCCTCCATCACGCACTCCCAATCACCGAGAATGAAAACTGTAGGGTATATAGGTTGTCCTCGGGTGGGCGATTGTTCACCTTCTGTGCCAGATCCCATGCGGCCCTCATGTTCTTGTAGAACCAGAATTGACTATAAGGTTTTTCATTGTGAACCTTAGCAATTGCCATCCAACGCGTCGCCTCTGGCGGCACAGTTTTCTGATCCACAACGACGTCATCTAGGTCCTCCTCCGAGAGACCCAATTCCTTCATCATCGCCTCCAGATCCTCTTGTTTGTCTGATATAGAAGCTTTGTTCGCCATGTTCGTTCCCTAGCCCGAAGAAACTATCTCCAGCGGGCTTGTTGTGGAAACCCTAGACTCCCTACCTCTCAACAGACCCCTAACCAAGATCGGGCAGCAGTCCAAGGATCGCCCCTTTGATCGATCCAAATCAACTTTTGCTGACAGAAACTCATAAGGATGCATCTTCTAATAAATTCGAAAGAAGTCTAACTTTCACCCTCAAATGTGGCCTGAGGAACAAATACCCCCTGAACTCAAATTTATTACAATTTTAACCCTCAAATCCTCAAAACCAGACGGATATCACCCCTAAGTGGTTTTGTTTCGATTTTAGGCAGTTTTTGGCTTCAGTCTTTGACGTGGCGTGTAGGTACAGGAAGTAAAGGGGTGCTGACGTGGCATGCTTGGGTTGGATCTTCTCCCGTGTTGATTTGTCTCTCCTTCCCCTTCTCTCCAGTCGTCGGCGCCGCCGTGGGTTGCAACCTGGAGCCGGCTATGTTCCCAGCCCCGGCTAGCCCAGTGGCGTAGTTGCCCTAGAAGCCTGTAACGCCGGTTTATGCGTCGTCACCGGCTCCATAGGAAGCGTGTGTGTAGTCCTTGGCGTCGTAGTACCCACCACAGGTGCCATTGGAGATGACCGACGCGCCGGCCATCATCGTCACGATCCACGCGCTGAATCTATCCAATCCGCACGCGCAGATGATAGACCACCTCCAAGATCCGCGCCTGAAGACGCCCGTCGCGCCAACCGTCCCCGCAATGGCGACTGTCGGTGTCAAAACCGGCGAATCTCGGGTAGGGGGTCCCGAACTGTGCGTCTAAGGCTAATGGTACAGGAGGCGGGGGACACAATGTTTACCTGTGTTCGGCCCTCTCGATGGAGGTAATACCCTACTTCACCTTGATTGATCTTGATGATATGGGTATTACAAGAGTTGATCTACCACGAGATCATAGAGGCTAAACCCTAGAAGCTAGCCTATGATTATGATTGTTGTTGTCCTATGGACCAAACCCTCCGGTTTATTTAGACATAGGAGGGGGCTAGGGTTACACAGAGTCGGTTATAGAGAAGGAGATCTACATATCTGAATTGCCAAGCTTGCCTTCCACGCAAAGGAGAGTCCCACCCGGACACGGGACGAAGTCTTCAATCTTGTATCTTCATAGTCCAATAGTCCGGCCAAAGTATATAGTCCGGCTGTTCGGGGACCCCCTAATCCAGGACTCCCTCAGTAGCCCCTGAACTAGGCTTCAATGACGATGAGTCCGGCGCGCAGATTGTCTTCGGCATTGCAAGGCAGGTTCTTCTCCAAATCAAGAGTACCTGTTGTAACGAGTAGTGTCCGGCTTCCCATAAATGTTGCACTCCTCGACTTCTATGCTTTAATAATGGCTACCTCCACGTGTTGAGTGAATGCAAGAAGTCGGGGTATTTTTACATTTGCCACCCTGACCATGTAAGTAAATTGTCTATTTAAAGAGACGGGGATCCTCATATCCAAATCACACCATCCTCTCCCAGCGAGTATCCAACAGAGCGCGCCTGGAAAAAACCATCTCATCATGGACGGTCGTCGCAGATCCTCCTCTCGCTCCCGTAGCACTAAGCCAGGCGATTGGGAGAAGTGTTTCATCCCCCACAGCCGATTGGTAGAGTTGCAGACCCAGGGGTTTCTCCCGCCTGCATACATGGTCCCCGTCCGAGCCGGACTAGCCACTTACAATGGCGGGGAGCAAGCGGAGAGTTTTCCCAACCCATCCAGGGGGAGCGGGTATGCCTTGTCCCTTACTTGCTGAGGGGACTCGGATTTCCAATCCATCCGTTCCTCCGCGGGCTCCTGGAGTTCTTTGGCCCCCAGCTGCATAACTTCACTCCTGCCTCCATATTACACATCGCCGGCTACGTCGCCCTTTGCGAGCTGTTCCTGGGCTGCGAAGCTCATTTCGAGCTACCGAAGAGGCTATTCTGCCTCATACCCCGCACTCAGGAGGGGTCAATATATCAAGTGGGCGGAACCGAAATATGGCGCATCGCCGGGACCGGATACCTGTCCGGTACTCCGAAGAAGACATCCAAAGACTGGCCTTCGGAGTGGTTTTATATGGAGGACGTCCCCCTTTGGGACCCTATTCAGATGGGCCTTCCTGAGTTTGCAAATGCCCCATTGAAGAACCACCACAACTGGCGGCCCCAGAGCCCCCAGGAGGAAGATAATAGAGAGGTCCTTTACCTGATGGGCTGGATAAAAACGCTGGCCAAATTAGGACTGACAATAATCGAGGTTATGTCCATATGTATAATGCGGGGGGAGGGGTGCAACCACTTCAGTATCGGGGGAAACCCATGTGGCACTTTGTCGGCGTTCTAGGAATGGGGGTCCCCAGACTTGCCTGCCTGCAGCCTGCGGCGTGGCTCAAGGAGTGGCCCAGTACGGCCCATCTTCATCAACTCAAGCTCAAGACCCTCGCGAGGGGCCAAGCCTCGCGGGGCGGACGACACAAGGCTTCCTCAGGAACGGCCTCACCAAGCAGGCTCGCGAGGAGGCGAAGAGATCAAGGCAGGGTACCTCGCGAGGTGCTCGTGACGCAAGCCATGACGATCGAGACCAGGCGGCGCCAGGCGGGCGTCGGCCTGTGCAGTGTCCTTGTTTCCCCTTTGGTGCAAAGGGGGCAAGCGCAGGCGCGGAGTACCAAGGCATCAAGCAAAGGTTACCATTTCGGTGCAACGAGACCAAGACCAGCAAAGCGGCAAGACGGAGGTCACCGTGGAGCCCAAGACGGCGTCATCACCAGTGCCTTTTTGGCAGTCAAAGACCAACTTTAGTCAAGATAACTTGTACTAGATGTTCCCCTTCAAAATGGCCGTTGTTGGCTCCCTTCCCGCTCAATATTTGGGAAGAGGACCAGGGCCTCTATATATAGAGATAGCCACCACAGTAGATGGGGGCGGAGATAGAGTTCTCATCAGATCCAGGGGCGGAGATAGAGTTCTCATTAAATCCAGAGGCAATCGAACTCACCCAAGTAGTTCACCGCACGAGCACAAGAACACCTCTCGCGAGGCTGTTCTTCCTCTGTACTGTTCATCATCAGCCCCTGAGGCAATCCACCACACCACACACTGGATTAGGGTACTACACCACAACGGTGGCCCAAACCAGTATAAACCTTCTGTCCCTTGTGTTGTTCATCGTGTAGCATAGATTCGCAGCGAGGCGTTGGGGCATGGATCGGTAGGGGGAAGATCTCCGTGCGCACCCCAGATTTCGAACCTTAAGGGTTTTGCTAGAACCCGATATCCGACATTTGGCACGCCAGGTAGGGGTGCACCGGAATCTTTCTTCCGCTGTTCCGCGTTCGATCGTTCGTCGCATCCATGGCTGACGCTCGCTGAGCTCGTGCCGAGCGTCGAGCTGCTCTCGCCGCTCGCGTCGCCCAGACGGCTCCAGTCGGTGGGCCTCCCCACCGTTCTCCGTCGCCTGCTGCCAATGCCGCCACCGGCCCGGCGGGGAACGAGCAGCAGGCGTCGTTGCTGCATCTCTCGGTGCAGCGGGAAGGCCGCACCGCCACTCCGTTGCTGACTCCAGCTGGTTCATCGTCTCACGCCCATCGCGCTCCCACGGACGCGCATGCCGCGTTTCTCCTGGCACGCGAGCTCCTGCACTACCGCCTGGTCGACGACCTCTACGAGGAGTGGCTCGCTCGCATCACCGAGCTCGTCAGCGCCGCAGGGGGCTCTCCTGCGCCGTCCCTCTCGCTGCCTTGCCCTCCGTCTTGCGTGGGTGATGCAACTTAGGAGGTGCCTCCGCCACCTCCTCCCCAAGAAGGTGCCCTAGCTCCAAGGCGCGCGGCCCCTGGACAAGACCCACCACGTCCAGCACCCGTGCGACAAGAAAGGAGCTGCCAAGAAATCCCTCGTCCCCAAGAAGGTGCTCGCGTGCTCCCTGCTCCAGCATGTCATGACCGCATCCCCACGCCAGCACGTCAAGAACCTACGCTGCCCCTGGTGGTGGCGCGCGAGAATCCCCAGGAGCAAGCCCCGCGTCTGCAAAGGGCTCCGGTGGCCACCGCAGGCTGTCGCGCCTTCACCACCGAGCTACGCAGTGTCGTCTGGTCGGGCAAGTTCAAGCCGGATCTGCCTCCTCGCTACGACGGCACTGCCAACCCTGCAGAGTTCCTGCAGCTCTACGAGCTGGGCATCGAAGCGGCCAACGGAGACGAAAAGGTCATGGCAAATTGGTTTCCCACGGCGCGAGCTATTTCAGTTAATATTTTTTGAATTAATAATAAATCCAGAATTTTAGAATATTGTTTAAAACTTTAGAAAATCATAGATAATAATCCGTAACACGGATGAAGATGTTTTCTACATGAAAGTTGCTCAGAACGACGAGACGAATCCGAATACGTGGTCCGTTCGTCCGCCACACGTCCCTAGCTTAGCAAACCTTGAACCTTTCCCCTTCGGTTCAACTGTCTGACAGACGTCCGGAACCGGGAAAACATTCCCGGATATTTCCCCTCTTCGTCTGTATCACCTAGCACCGCGTTAGATCGCTCCTAGCACCGCGTTTTACCATATTATGCTTTATGATGCTTTGATTGCTCTGTTATTTATTGTGTTCCCTCTCCGTTACTTCTTTCCGGTAGACCCCGAGACGGCTGCCGATGCCGCTATGTTCGACTACGTCACCGACGACCCTCCTTGTCTGAGTAACCAGGCAAACCCCCCTTTGATCATCCCGATATCGTCCATTCCATTCTCTCATGCTTGCATTAGATTTTGCTATTGTTATTGTTTGCTCCTATTCTGATGCATAGCCTGCTTTTGTAACCTGCTTATTGTTACCTTACCGGCTTATCCTAAACTACTTAGTATAGGTTGGTTAGTGATCCATCAGTGACCCCCACCTTGTCCTTGTTACCCCTGCTTCATCATCGAAGATCCGATCAAAGGGATCGAAGACCAGGCCCCGGCACCGGCACCGCACATCACTTTCCCCTTAGTTGCTCGACACTACTGGGATACTATCGAGTGCCGAGGGTGAGACCTCTACAGCACTTTTGATGTTAACCCTGTAGTGTAGCTATTCGGTCGTGGTCATCGAGGGTGATTTCCTCTTTAACCACTTCCGATACGACTCTGTCGTGCAACCCCTCAAGTTTGAACCTTCGGGTAATTCCTCTTACGTTCATCTTGATGATTACATCGAGTGGAATTCACCGGGGGTGATTCCTTGGGTTTTCCCCTTGATGTTTGGACACACGGATACTTGGACTTTACAACTGTTACTTGGAAGGGCGGGTCGACCCTGAGGGGTACCCGCGAGTGATGTGGAGACGGGTTGACCTGGAGGGTACCCGAGAGCTGAATACGAGGCGTGGCCGGGCATTCTTAGCCCTTGCCGCAAGTCCTCGAGACGGGGCAACGGGGTCACATCTTTCGTGAGTCTCTGCTTGTTACCGTGCGTTCCTAATCCACTACGATTTGGATATTTGATCTGAGGGGCCTCTGGCCTGATAGCACTAACCATCACATGGGCATTGTATGGGTGTTCTGCGTCGTATGCATCAGCCGAAGCTTATTAGACGTCAGCGACTGAGCGGCGCGCGCCGGGTTGGACTGGTAAGCTCCTACCTTTTTTGAGGAGGTAGCTAGGTCTGCTCACCGGCCGCGTACGCAACGTGCAGGAGTTCCTGGGGAGATGGCCCATGACCCCTGGGGGCATAGGTTTAGTCCGGCGTGCTGACCTCTCTGTTAAGTCTAGGTCGGGTTGCGGCGTATTGTTTGGCCGAGGCCGAGCATGACCCAGGAAAGTGTGTCTGGCCGGAGTTAATCAAGCGTGGTGGGTAAGTTGGTGCACCCCTGCAGGGAAGAACTAATCTATGCATAGCCTGTCCTACGGGAACGGACACTTGGAGTTGTATCCCGATCGATACAACTAGAACTGGATACTTGTGATGAGAATTGGTTTGTGATGAGGTGATAACCGGATAGTATGGCTCTGGGATTGCTTTCTCGCAGGGAGTCGAGAAAGGATCTCTGGCCGAGGTTGATAACACTACTACTACTACTTTACTTTATGCTACTCTCCCTCCTGTTGCTGCAAGATGGTGGTTTCCAGAAGATGCTAGTCTTCGAAAGGACTAGGCCTCCTCTCTATTCTGGCATTTCTGCAGCCCAGTCCACATATACAGCCTTCCTTTGATAATGTTTCATATGTAGTGTAGATCCTTGCTTGCGAGTACTTTGGATGAGTACTCACGGTTGCCTTGCTCCCTCTTTTTCTCCTTTTCCTTTCTTCTCGGATGACGCAACCAGATGACGGAGTCCAGAAGCCAGATGACACCTTTGACAACTGCTACTACCCCGAGGGTGCCTACTACCACGTGATTTGAGACCGCCATGACCAGAGTAGTTAGGAGGCTCCCGGCAGAGGCCTTGCCTTTTCGATCGATGTTGCTTTTGTGCTAGCCTTCTTAAGGCAAACTTGTTTAACTTATGTCTGTACTCAGATATTGTTGCTTCCGCTGACTCTTGTGTTTTCGAGCTTATGTATTCAAGCCCTCGAGGCCCCTGGCTTGTAATATAAAGCTTGTATTATTTTAATTTGTGTCTAGAGTTGTGTTGTGATATCTTCCCGTGAGTCCTTGATCGTACACATTTGCGTGTATGATTAGTGTACGATTGAATCGAGTGCTTCACAGGCTCGCGAGGAGGCGGAGAGATCAAGGCAGGGTACCTCGCGAGGTTCTCGTGACGCAAGCCATGACGATTGAGACCAGGCGGGCGCCGGCCTGCGCAGTGTCCGTGTTTCCCCTTTGGTGCAAAGGGGGCAAGCGCAGGCGCGGAGTACCAAGGCATCAAACAAAGGTTACCATTTCGGTGCAATGAGACCAAGACCAGCAGAGCAGCAGGACGGAGGTCACCATGGAGCCCAAGACGGCGTCATCGCCAGTGCCTTTGGCAGCCGAAGACCAACTTTAGTCAGGATAACTTGTACTAGATGTTCCCCTTCAAAATGGCCATTGTTGGCTCCCTTCCCGCTCAATATTTGGGAAGAGGACCAGGGCCTCTATATATAGAGATAGCCACCACAGTAGATGGGGGCGGAGATAGAGTTCTCATCAGATCCAGGGGCAGAGATAGAGTTCTCATCAGATCCAGAGGCGATCGAACTCACCCAAGTAGTTCACCGCACCAGCCCAAGAACACCTCTCGCGAGGCTGTTCTTCCTCTGTACTGTTCATCATCAGCCCCTGAGGCAATCCACCACACCACACATTGGATTAGGGTATTACACCACAACGGTGACCTGAACCAGTATAAACCTTGTGTCCCTTGTGTTGTTCATCGTGTAGCATAGTTTCGCAGCGAGGCGTTGGGGCGTGGATCGGTAGGGGGAAGATCTCCGCGCGCACCCTAGAGTTCGAACCTTAAGGGTTTTTCCGGAACCCGATATCCGACACACTTCAATGGAGAAGACGATGCCACCCACTGCGGTCATAAAGGTCCGGACGCCGCCTCCGCTCTGGCGAAAATACTGTCCGATTTGTACAAAGGAGAAGAAGAGGAGTTCATCCGTATTAAGCCACGGGATGGATTCTCCATGTATAACCCCCCAAGCTGGGTGAGCTGCTATCTTTTACTCCAGTCCTTCCCGCATTCTTCATCACAAATATTTACCTTGCTAATTCATAACAGGAACTGCGGAAAGCTGTGAGGGAGATCCACAGCCCGTCTCCACATCCAGAGGACCTCGACCGGGCCCTCGACCCTGGACTCGAAGAAGATCCGGACGTATTTGTGGAGCTCGTTGACAGGACGTTCTATCAGCTAAGCTGTGATGGTGCCTTGGTGGCCATCATAGCCGATTACCCTGGCCTACTCCCTGCATCGCATGTAAGTAAAACCGGAGTCCCAACTTCCAAGAAGGATCCCTTCTTTGCACCTTACCCACCGCACACGTATTGCGTCTTATAGGGAAGGCCATCGGGGTGCCGTGCCGAACCCGCGGTGACTCGTCAACAAGGGGCACCGAAGCCGGGTAGGCTCAAAAGGAAGGCGGTCAGGACCGAGACGTCGTTGCAGAGGTATGATTAACTGTGACTATCGTCTTTAAAATATAATAATGTCCGTGGTTCCTGTCAGAAAAAACGCTCGCCGGACTGTGTCTGGAGAGCCTGCCGGCCACGCCTCCACCAGTCGGACTCCAGAGCCGGACTTAGGGGCAGAGGCTAACGCGAGGACAACGCCGGATGGTCCTCCTACAGAGGATGCGGATAGACTGTCTGCTACAAATTTCGAAGTGGAGAGCGCCATGAATCACAGGCGTCGCTGGGCCGTAGTCCGCGACCCTAATTTCTCCGAAGAGGCGTTTAATGCCTTCAACTCAGGAGACGCATACATACAAGCTGCTCAAGATGGCCTTGCCAGAGCTACGGACCAGTATGTAAAGGATATTCGGGTAAGAGAATCTGATAATTATGTATATCAGTAGCCCCTGAGACTTGAAACAGTTGGCACAACTGATTTAAGGATCATTGTATGCATAGGTTCTTACGGAGAAGAATACCGAGTTGTCTCAAGAGCTAGAGGAGTGCAAAGCCCAGCTACGGGTCGCAGTTGCTGGAGTGGAGGAGTCCAAGAAGGCCTCATCTGGTAATACTTGTCTTGATCGAAAAGAATGTAATGACATGTACCAGTTAGTATTCGGCATGCATGCAAATCTAACAATAGATTCTACAGACAATCCCGGAGGTAATCCGGAGATCATACTCGGGGATCAGCAATGTGCTCAACGACAGCTAGAGGCTGGTGAGCGCGTGCTTACACGGGTTATTTGAGAGAAAAATGATCTCCAGGATGCCCATACCCGGCTGGGCGTTGAACTAAAAGATGTTCGAGCCCAACTTGCTGACTCTGTGAAGGAGAATAAGAGGCTTCGACGTGACATTTTTAGTAAGTGCTCGAACGAACCTTTATAAAGTTCAGCGAAGAAACGGGCTAACAGAGTTATGTCTGTAGGTATGCTGACAGGTCGTCCTGAAGAGGAGATGCCCGGATCTACAGGCGATCTTCTGCAAGAGCTCTAGCAACTGCACGAACAAGTTTGGCAGGTGATGCAGGGTATTGCCCGGGCCTTGTGGCCATCCGCCTCCCTGCCAGGAGGCATGGGGGAGCTTGTAGAGATGCTCAAGGGAGCGCGGGGGCGCTTCCGATTATGGAAGATATCGGCCGGTCGGCAAGGTGCAAGGGAAGCCTGGGTGTAACGCCCCGGATACAACTTTCCAAATTCGTAACTCCAACTCTTGCTATTTCCGGCTATGTGTTATGTTATTTCCTCCGTGGTTGGGTTTTTGTCTTTCATTTTGCATTTTGTTCATGTCATGCATTTCATCATCGCATCATTCGCATTGCATCCGCATGTTTTCATAAAACCTCGTAGCCGTTCGTAGTTACCGCTTCTCTCTTTGTCTTTGTTGACCTGTTGTCAGACCGCTTGTCCTTGTTGACCTTCTCTCAGACCAATTGGACCCCTCTCTTCTCTCTTTCTCCGAGGCCAACAAAACCCCCCTTGTCCCCGTGGCCTTTCGTCAGACCCCATTGTCATTGTTTTCCCCTCTCGTATAAATGCCCACCCTCTCTGCACAGCCACCAACCCCTTTGCGCGCGTCCAAAACTGCCCCGAACCTAACCCGCTCAGTCGTGACCGTTGGATTCAGATCATCCTCAAACATCTATAAAACATCCCCGTTTTCTTAATTGGACTTCCTAACCTATATTTTCTCAGCCGTCCGATTACGATCATAGGGTTGTGATTCCCTAACCTAAATTCATCTGATATAAATATCAGGCTAACCCTAGATCCAAGGGGCTTGTCCCGTCCACCCTCCTCTCCGCCGCACTAGCTCCACCTGGTCTCCCCCTTCCTCCGGATCCACGATCCAATCCATCCAGTCCACCCGGCCGACCCGACCACCTCCTCGTTTTGCATCCCCGACCAACCAGTGCAGCCCCACGCCGCCTCGATCCCCTTGGGCAGCAGCCGTCGCGCGCCGCCGCTGCTCCCCTACTTTACCTGCTGCTGTCACTGTTTTCCCTGTCGAACGAACGAGACGACGACGAAGCCGCCCTCCTGCGTTGACCGCGCCCCGCTCCAGTGCTCGTGCGGGCCTTCCAAGCCGCCTCTTCGCCAGGCCCAGCGTGCCCCCTGCAGGCCTCCCTCTCCACCAGCTGGCCCGTGAGGCCTCGTGAGCAGCCCCCGCCCTCTATTTGCTCCTGTTGGGCTAGCCAGTTTCGGCCCGATGGTATTTTTTTTCCTGGCCTGCGAATTTCCTTTTATCCAATGAATTACAGTTTTGCAGAAAAGACCCTCATCTTCATGCATTCAATAACTCCAGAACCGTGCATCATATGTAAATAATTTATACATGTAAAATGCTTAGAATTTTATCTAGTTTCATAAAACTTTCAACCATGTTTAAAATGTTTAAAATGTTGTTTGTTTAAATTTGCTCGAATGTCATGTTAAAATGATTTATTTCATAACTAAATAACCGTAGCTCCAATTTTAATAAACTTTATATGTAAATGGGGTGAAAAAATGACTAGTTTAACATGGTGCACTTTATTTTTCTGTTTAACAACATTAAAATTGTGCTTAGGGTAGAACAGTAGCAAATTTGAAATATGCATATGAGGATTTTCCGGACTTGTTGTTTGTTGTTCCGGCCTCATTTAAACTTGCCTAAATAGGTAGTTTAATTATGCTTCACCTCTTGCCATGTTTAACAACATTTAATATTGTTTGGTAGCTTCAACGAGATTAAACTAAATATGTCAATGTGGTGTTTTGTCAATATGCAACTCGTCGCATATTGAGCTCCACTTAACTTGTAGTATTGTTTGTTGCACTTTGCCATGCCATGCCTCATTAAACCGGACATGCATCATACTTGTTTGTGCATCATGCCATGTTTATGCTTGTGCATTTACCATGTTGTTTGTTTCTTTCCGGTGTTGCTTCTTAGTTTCGGTAATGTTGCGATTGTGAGGATTCGTTCGACTATGCTTGGTTCGTCTTCATTCGTTCGTCTTCTTCATGGACTCGTTCTTCTTCCTAGCGGGATTTCAGGCAAGATGACCGTTACTCTGGATCTCACTACTATCATTGCTATGCTAGTTGCTTCGTTCTATCGCGATGTTGCGCTACCTATCGCTTACTCTTCAAGCCTCCCAATTGCCATGTCAGCCTCTGACCTTTTTCACCCTTCCTAGCAAACTGTTGCTTGGCTATGTTACCGCTTTGCTCAGCCCCTCTTATAGCGTTGTTAGTTGCAGGTGAAGTTGAAGATTTCTCCATGATGGACAGGATTATGTTGGGATATCACAATATCTCTTATTTAATTAATGCATCTATATACTTGGTAAAGGGTGGAAGGCTCGGCCTTATGCCTGGTGTTTTGTTCCACTCTTGCCGCCCTAGTTTCCGTCATACCGGTGTTATGTTCCTTGATTTTGCATTCCTTACGCGGTTGGGTGATTAATGGGATCCCCTTGACAGTTCGCTTTGAATAAAACTCCTCCAGCAAGGCCCAACCTTGGTTTTACCATTTGCCTCACCTAAGCCTTTTTCCCTTGGGTTTCCGGAGCCCGAGGGTCATCTTTATTTACCCCCCCGGGCCAGTGCTCCTTCGAGTGTTGGTCCGAAATGGGTAGACTGCAGGGCCACCACGGGGCAACTTGAGGACTGGTTTTACTCGTAGGCTGACCTATCCAGTGTGCCCTGAGAATGAGATATGTGCAGCTCCTATCGGGATTTGTCGGCACATCGGGCGGCTTTGCTGGTCTTGTTTTACCATTGTCTAAATGTCTTGTAAACCGGGATTCCGGGACTGATCGGGTCTTCCTGGGAGAAGGAATATCCTTCGTTGACCGTGAGAGCTTGTGATGGGCTAAGTTGGGACACCCCTGCAGGGTATAAACTTCCGAGAGCCGTGCCCGCGGTTATGTGGCAGATGGGAATTTGTTAATGTCCGGTTGTAGATAACTTGACACTTGACTTAGTTAAAACGCATCAACCGTGTGTATAGCCGTGATGGTCTCTTTTCGGCGGAGTCCGGGAAGTGAACATGGTTTTGGGTTATGATTGACGTAAGTAGGAGTTCAGGATCACTTCTTGATCATTGCTAGCTTCACGACCGTTCCGCTTGCTTCTCTTCTCGCTCTTATTTGCGTATGTTAGCCACCATATTTTGCTTAGCCGCTGCTGCAACCTCACCACTTTACCCCTTCCTTTCCCATTAAGCTTTGCTAGTCTTGATACCCATGGTAATGGGATTGCTGAGTCCTCGTGGCTCACAGATTACTACAACAATAGTTGAAGGTACAAGTTATGTGATGATCATGACGCGAGAGCGATGTTACTTGTCTTGGAGTTCTTCTTCTGCTTCTTCTTCGATCAGGGGATAGGTTCCAGGTCGGCAGCCTGGGCTAGCAGGGTGGATGTCGTTTGAGTTTCTGTTTGTGTTTCATTCGTAGTCGGATGTTGCTCTTATGTATTGTATTATTGTACCCTTGCGGCATTTGTTTGCCTCTTGTATGTATCCCCATCTATTATGTAATGTTGATGTAATGATATCCACCTTGCAAAAGCGTCTCCAATATGCGCTTCTATCCTTGCTGGGACCTTCGAGTTCCTAGGATAGGGTCGCATATTGGGCGTGACACTCGGCCATGGTGAAGACGCGATACACCAAGGCTGAGCCGAACCACATGGCCGAGGTCGGACCTGTAGGGTCGGATGGGAAAGAGATCCCCGTTAGTCTGGTATATGACCAGGTAGGTTTAGCCGCAAAGTATTCCCAACAGGATTGTAGGCTAGATAGCCTTTTGGATGGTATAGAAGAAGAATTTAGTCAGTCTAAGTGACTGTGTACTTCAAATGGCATATTTTGTCCCTAGCCGGATTGTAAATCATTTGTCATGGCGGACCTTTTCGCTTCAACCTTCGGACCCGACAGTCCGGAGTGTATCTGAATACTAGCTCAGTTATGTAAAAACCGGGGTACGCGTGGAAACCAAGCGTAGGGGTCATAAGTGCTTGAACAGACAAGTACCCAACTAGCTATGTTATATTACATGGATAGTAAGAAACATCTTTCAGGGAGAATAGTTCTATTAAGGGTTCGTTTCCCTGGGTACGCATGCATTAATGTGCATGTCCGAACTGCAAAAAGAGACGCAGGATATAAACATCTGGGGGCAAGTATTGCAACAGGTAAGAAACATCTTTTGTTCCCCGACCGAATATTCCCTTAAGAACGCTAGCTTTCGGCTTCACCCAGTCTGAGGTACACATCCGGCTGACCCGGCAGTAGCAATCGCAGAGGTGCTCCCCTTATGCCCTAGCCGAACTAACGGGAACGTAGGGCATAAACACAGGAACCAGGCAACCCAGATTGGCCAAAACTTAAGTCATATCGATGCATATAATGGCGAAAAAAAGGCACATATGGAGAAGCGACACATATGTAGTGGGCATAAACCCCGGGAGATAATTATATTAAGCTTCTGTATAAGAAGCCCCCAGGTATAATGAGCGCGCATGGCGCGTCAAGATTGTGTAGTCAAGACAAACTTTAAGCTTTTAAGGCCATAAAAAAGGAAGAAAAAAAGAGAGCGGTTAAATAAAAAAAGGCGGAGGTAAGGAGACGAACACAGAGTCCGGCACTAGGCGTAGAATCTTCGGAGTCTGGCCGCGTTCCATGGGTTTGGCTCGAGTCTGAAAGATCGTGGATGTCGCCTAGAGGGGGGGTGAATAGTCGACTTAAAATAATTACGGTAGAGGCTTGAACAAATGCGGAATAAACCTAGCGGTTAATTTGTCAAGCACAAAACCTACAACAACTAGGCTCACCTATGTGCACCAACAACTTATGCTAAGCAAGATAAGCAACTATGTGATAGCAAGATATATGACAAAGAACAATATGGCTATCAAAAAGTAAAGTGCATAAGTAAAGGGCTCGGGTAAGAGATAACCGAGGCACGCGGAGACGACGATGTATCCCGAAGTTCACACCCTTGCGGATGCTAATCTCGGTTTGGAGCGGTGTGGAGGCACAATGCTCCCCAAGAAGCCACTAGGGCCACCGTAATCTCCTCACGCCCTCGCACAATGCAAGATGCCGTGATTCCACTAATGGACCCTTGAGGGCGGTCACCGAACCCGTACAAATGGCGACCCTTGGGGGCGGTCACCGAACCCGTACACTTTGGCAACCCTTGGGGGCGGTCACCGGAACCCGTCGAATTGCTCGGGGTGATCTCCACAACCTAATTGGAGACCCCGACTCTTGCCCAGAGCTTTACACCACAATGATTGAGCTCCGAACACCACAAACCGTCTAGGGCGCCAAGGCACCCAAGAGGGACAAGCTCTAGGGTGCCCAAACACCCAAGAGTAATAAGCTTCTCAAACTTCACTTCCACGTATCACCGTGGAGAACTCAAACCGATGCACCAAATGCAATGACAAGGGCACACGGAGTGCCCAAGTGATTCTCTCCCAAATCCCACCAAAGCAACTAATGCTAGGGAGGAAAATGAGAGGAAGAACGAAAGAAGAACATGAAGAACTCCAAGATCTAGATCCAAGGGGTTCCCCTCACTTAGAGGAGAAAGTGATTGGTGGAAACGTGGATCTAGATCTCCTCTCTCTTTTCCCTCAAGAACTAGAAAGAATCCATGTAGGGATTGAGAGTTAGCAAGCTCGAAGAAGGTCAACAATGGGGGAAGAACACGAGCTCAAAGGATTAGGTTCATTGGGGAAGAAGCCCCCCTTTTATAGGTGGGAAAAAATCCAACCGTTATGCTCACAGCCCGCACAGAGCGGTACTACTGCTCCAAGGAGCGGTACTACCGCTAGGGCGGTAGTACCCCTTTGAAAAACAACAGAGAGGAGGCAAAAGGCCAGTAGAACCGCCGGAGCGGTACTACCGCTCGTCCTCACGGTACTACCACTCGACCTCACGATACAACCGCTCGACCTCACGGTACTACCGCAAGTGGTAGCGGTACTACTGCTTGCGAGCGGTACTAAAAAAATACTTCCGTGCCTACTTCCGCTAATCAAAACACGAGATTTTGGTCCGGAGCGGTACTACCGCTTAGGAGCCATGGTAAGCGGTACTACCGCTCAGGAGTCGCGGTAGTACTGCTCTGGAGCGGTAGTAAAAAAATTACATCTGCTCTAGTCGCGGTAGTACCGCTGCAGCCTTTACCAAAACAGCCACAACTTTTGCAAACGGACTCCAAATTCAACGAAACCAAGTTTGTTGGAAAGCTAACGACATGGGCTAACACGATCTTGAAAGAAATACCAATAATAAGCAAATGAGAAAAGGCCCAAAAAAATGGTGAGAACCCTTCCTCGGAGAAGACCGGTAAAACCTCCAACACCGAAAACATCATAGAAGACGCATGCAAATTCCGTTTTCGATGAACTCAAGCTTGTCATCAAGATGAGCATAAGCTCTAAGACTCACAAAGAGAATCAAACAAGAACCAAGAAACATGATGCAAGGATGCAATGGTTTGAGCTCTCTACGAACGATACGATCAAGCAACTCATCGAGAGAGCCCTTGATAGTATGGCAATCGATCCTATAACCCGGTCTCCCACAACTACCATGAGACCGGTAAAATAGAAAACCTATCAAGGGCAAACCTTTGCCTTGCACATGGTCCACTTGAGCTAGATGATGATGATCTTCACTCCCTCAAGTTGGACCACCTTTCTTGATTGCGTTGGCTCGATGAAGGCTAGATGATTGCTCCCCCATAGTCCACTATGGGTGAGCCACTCTTCGGCTCATCTTCACAAGTCCATTGACACCACAATGGATGGCAAGATTCAAGCACTTGATCTCTTCGCGGTGCTCCACTTGAACTTGCACACGGCAATCTTGATGATGATCACCACTTGATGTCATCCTTTCCATGGGTTGTATGATATCTTCCTCTTGATGCAAGCCCATGGATACATACCTAACCCCACATAGAACTCTCACATAGACCATGGGTTAGTACACAAAGTGCAATGGACAATGCTTACCATACCATGGGGTCACTTGATCCCTCTCGGTACATCTTCTACGCTTTGTGAGTTAATCAACTTGATTCACTATTGACTTAGTCTTGATCAACCTTGAATCTTTGCAACTCTCTTCATTTGGATGATGTATTGAAGGTAAACATGAATGATCACACAACCTTCTTCTTCAAGACATGCTTGCAATAAGCTCAACACTCGCATGACCAATCTTTGGATAATTCCTTAATAGCACCTTGGTCAACTCATAAACTCCTTGAAACCAACACATGGACTTCAAGAAAAGCCTATGGACAAATCCTTCAAATATAACTCAAGACAACCATTAGTCCATAGAGATTGTCATCAATTACCAAAACCAAACATGGGGGCACCGCATGTTCTTTCAATCTCCCCCATTTTGGTAATTGATGACAATCACTTTCAAGAGAGTTTATACAAGGAAGTATGCATCACCATGTAATGCAACAACCAATGATGCATGAGAATGAGATGCAAATGCTTAGGAACCAAAACCAAAGCAAGGAGAAAACTCAGAAGACTTCTCCACAAAACTCTCTAAAACTCCTCCCCCATTGGCATCGATTGCCAAAATGGGTGAAAAGCTAAGAAGGCCAAAATAAAGGTGTTCCTCCATAAATTGTGTATTTCTTAACAAGAGAGTGGAATGCAATACACATATCCAACTGCCAATACTTGGAGGAAGACAAACTATATTGAGGCCCAAAGATTGCAACAAAAAGATATGACACAAAGACATAACAACGAGAGACACAAGCAATCAGAAGATACCAATTGAAGCAAGCAATCAACGGATATCAATTGAACCAACTAGACCAATGATCCTACATGCCACAAGAATAAAGATATTATGATAAGCGCAAAGGAGTGTTCTAAAGAAACTAGAGAAGCTCCCCATGATTTGTGCACACATAAGAATTTTTGTATTTGAATACAAAGTGCACAAAATAGGATCATAGCTCCCCCAAAGTAAATAGAAACTCACATCCAGTGCAAGTGAGCATATAGGAAACAAATCCTAGCGCTTGCAACAAGCACATGGTTGAGCAACATGTAAAAGAGGCAACTTAAGAATATGCTCAACCAAAATGATGTGTGTGAGTCATGGCGAAGCACTTGAGAAGACTAAAATTAGGATGAGCATTAAGCATCAACATAGTCTTGAAAGAATGAGGCACACGGTGCAAGGCCTATCATTCCCACACACAACTAGCAAATGGGTTCACAAGCTTACTAATAAGCATATAAAGAACTTATGCTTGTGACAACCCGTGGTGAAGATAGAAGATGAAAGCCTCATCAAGACGAGGGATGCCAATTAAGATGGCAAAAGCCTCGTAAAGATAAGCATGAGGAAAATAATCTTCACCACACAAGAGTGCATCAAGATGCAACGATAGAGGACACGCACTCAAGGCAAAAGCTTTCACGGAGCCACCAAAGAAATAACATAAGAAAGACAAGGTGGACGTGAAAGAAAGGATATCAACTAGAGATGTAATTTCTCTCAAGTGTATAAGGTTCTATGTAGGCGAAATCATGATGATATATATATCTACAAAGAAGGATGTACACCCGAAATAGTTACAACACGAAGGAACAAGATATCCACAAGGAAGTCATAAATATACCAATAAGATATTTGCTTGAAAGCATAGCACTTGGCTAGATATGGTCTTATTGTATATAAATGAAGTCCAAACACACATCCATCAAGGGCATCACAACTAGCAACAGAGATCATCATTGGGATGCTTTGAGAAAGGAAACAAGTATCACAAGATATGAAATGAATATCATGCCAAGATACAACCTACACACGGTTGAATGCAAAAGGGGAAAGCATGAATAGATACTTGTTACTGAGATATCATTGGAAGGATGTAGTAGATACCAATTGAAGGTAGATAGTAGTTCATTGATCATCCTAGCTTGACTCCAATATGCACATGGTGACAACACCTTCCTTGTGAGTGAGCCAAGCATCCAATGCATATCCAAATGTTCCTAGAAGAACAACACAAACTAAACGGTACCCAAACTCATCAGGACCAAATAGTTAGAAACACCAATACATAGGACAAACTCCACATAAATATGTGCATATAGATATGAAAATGAATTTCATGCACATCTCATCCAAATTGAGACTAGGTGGAGTTTCCCCTATATATTGAGTCAAAGAAAGAAAGCATGCCAAATTAAATACATGAAGTAAACATGCATGCTCAAGACTTTCAAAACCCGAAACCAAGAGACAAAGAAATGCCAAGTGAAAAGGATACCAAATGGAGAAATCATCACTTGGAAGATATCATTAAAGATACATCAAGGAATGAGATATCCATTGATACACACTAAACTAAAGATGTCAAACTCCCAAAGAGAGGATGGTTCCAAACAAACCAAGCTCTCAACAAAGTTTCATGATGGCACAAAGTACCAAAAAGAAATGGCCTGCCTTCCACCAAAACGCACTTGATAAGGATCACAAGAAGAGTGTTCTGGAGAAAATAGAATAGCTCCCCCACGAGTTGTGCATTATATAGGATTTGTATTTGAATACAAAATGCACAAGGTGGGATCACCGCTTTCACTATATCTAGAAAACACTAGACAAGAACAAGAAATAAACAAGATCCACAAGTGGTATGGAAGACAACGGGAGTTAACACAAACCTTGGCAAGAGAAAAGGCAAGTAAAACAAAAGCCAATGTAAAGATGATCAATAAATTCTACCACACATAAATTACTACTATTGTCAAAAGACAGGAAGTAGATGGAAAGAATTCCCGGTGGTAGATAGCAAGGATATCCAACATCATCTTCACACCACACACAAGCAAATTGCAACTTGTAGAGCTAACATGCCACCTAGGAACAAGATAATCTACAATATCAACACTAGGTGATAACATCTCAAATGTACACATTTTCTAGGCTAGTAATATATAGCATATTACTCCCCCATAATGTGATACTAATGAAGAAAACTTAACAAGAGGCAATAAGAGGATCCAACACGAGATAATCAACGGAAATTTTAGAATTTGAATTTCTCATGAGAGATATACCACCTAGCGACTAGATAATCTTGAAATATCAATACTAGATGGTATTACTCATGTGCACACATTTATAGGATTGTGAGGTGCACAAAGCACACCACTCCCCCATAATGGATATTCCATTAATCTCTCACAAGAGCCAATTAAGAAATAAACAAGATGCACTAAGTCTTAACGAACGACACACAAGTACATGGTGTGCAAACCAACATACACAAAGGCAATTTGGAGACACATCATATACAAACACATGCAAGGAACAAAACCAAAACATGCAAGGGGGCAAGTCACTTTCAAGGTAAACAATTCAAGTACAAGTTACCACAAGGAGGCACATTGGATATAAGATAGAAACTTGATAATCCAATGACTTGGCTTGAGACAAAGAGAATGATGAAGTCCCCTTAATTCTTCATAATGTAGCCAAGTCTCCAATGCCCTCCAACAACACCTATTGATCAAGTTTGAGCTTATTGGTCCCCAACCAAGTTGGGTCCTAAGAGGTTAGTCACAATAGGTTTGGCTACCCAAATGGTTCTTTGCTTGACAACACTTTGAGTACCAACAAACTTGGCAAACACATTGCCAACCTTATCCTTACCAAGAGAATAGATATCATCAATAATAATTGGGTTGGATAAGTTACCACTAGTGCATGAAGAAGCGACGTGACCTTTATCACGACATAAGTAGCAACGTCTACTCTTCACTTTCTTCTCACTTGATTTCTCAATTTGAGAAGCATTAACTTGAGTCTTCTTGGGAAGAGGCCTTTCTTCAACTTGATGTTGAGCATGAGATTGAACTTGTGCCCTCTTCCCTTGTTGCTTGACACTAATGGCCTTCTTCTTCAATGGGCAAGATCTAACATGATGCCCTTCGACTTTGCACTTGAAGCAAACAATCTTGGCCGAATTCTTGACTTGTTCTTGGCCCTTCTTCTTGTTCAACTTGGACTTCTTCTTCTTGTTGGAGTTGAATCCAAGTCCACCTTTGTCATTGGGGGATTTTTGCACACTCAAGATATTGTTGAGTGTGGCCTTCCCTTCATGACACTTTTCCAAGTCTTTCTTCAAAGAAGTGACTTGGGCCTTGAGCTCTTTGATTTCCTCTACATGGTTAGTCTCAACACAAGTACTAGAGGAAGTATAAGCTTCATCGTTAGAGCAACAAGGCAAGGAAAGCAATTCATCACAAGATGTACCAACATTGTGAGTAGATGAATTACAAGGACTAGCACATGGCAATATACTATTTTGACTAGAAGTAGTGCTAGTATCCACATGAGGCTCACTAGATGTTACCTTAGCAATCATGGCCTCATGAGCTATCTTTAGCACACTATGGGATACTAGAAGATCATCACAAGAGCTTGAGAGCTTTTCATGACTTTCTTCCAATTTCCCATAATTGCAAGATAGCACCTCAAGTTGAGCCCGTAGCTCAACATTCTCCTTCAAAATGGATACTTCACAAGTAATAGAATTAGTAGCACAAGCATCATCATTAACACCAAGAGGAGAAGGCAACTTGGCAAGCTCTTTTAAATAAGCGGCTTCAAGTTGAGCATGAGACTCGGTGAGTTTGATGAGCTCACCCTTGATGACCCTTGAGCCATTTTCGAGGTGCTCAAAATCCTCAAGGAGTCTAGCATGAGCAACTTCAAGCTTAGCATTTTAGTTTCAAAACATTGGCCACCTCAAGAGCTCTATCAGAGATTCCTTCACTCTAGATAATTCTAGAGCAAAAGTCTCCTCAAGAGATTCCTTGGTGGTTTGTTCAAGTTCAAGAGCTTGAGAGAGGTCCGCAGTCTCATTAGCGTAATCACGCCCATGACCTTCCATTTTATCAATGGTGACCTCATGCTCCTCAAGACAAGATTCCAACTCATCAATATATTTCTTGCTCTCAATAGCAATGGACATAATTTCCATGAAGTTAGAACGAGCAATTTTATTTTTATGAAGAGCTTTAAAAACCATTTCCCCCTTAATTTTTAAGGAGGCAACATTATCATTCTCTTCATCATTATCCTCATCATCATTAGCATCAACATCATCATCAAGAGACATATTGGGGTACAAAGTAGGAGATACCTTTGACGCCTTAGCCATAAGGCAAAACGCAATAGATGATGATGTAGGATCCCTTGAGGCACCATTAAACACCACATCTTGTTCCATGGAGTGTTCAGTTTCCTCTACATTGTTAGCACAACAATTCGAGGAAATAGATGCATTTTTATCATGGCAACATGACATAGCAAGCATATCATCACGATATTTAGTCAAGCAATTTCTACATGATATGCAAGGACTATCAACACAAGCACGTGAACCATTTGGAGTGCTCGCAGTGTTAAAGCCCAAAGAGGGAGCATTGCAATAATATAGTGATGAAGGATCATCCACAATAAGCATACTATCATCATTGCAATGACCAACACTACTCACCATATCATTACCTTGTGGCAAACCACATGTAGGTGAAGTAGAAGAAGTTGAGAAGACTATATGACCGAAGGTGGAGGGATAACAACCATCCCCACAAATCTTGGACACACCATATTTATCTTGAAGCTTTGTCCATAACTCATGAGCATCCCGGAATGGCATGAGTTGAAATATAACTACATTGCTCAAAGCATCGAAAAGCACATTAGAGGCTTAAGCATTGAGATAAGAGTTTTTCTCATCCTCTAAAGATAATCTTTTGGGATCCTTTGGAGGAGAAAAACCCATATCTACAATTCGCTCTAAATTTGGGTCCATGACCCTAAAGAGATTAAGCATGCGAATTACCCAAACATCAAAATTTGTGCCATCGAAACTAAGAGTGTCGAGAATCCTAATCCCCTAGTCGACATCTTTACTCTCTAGGCGGTTAAGCCCAACAAAGAGAGACGAGGCTCTGATACCAATTGAAAGATCGTGGATGTCGCCTAGAGGGGGGTGAATAGGCGTTTTAAAATAATTACGGTAGAGGCTTGAACAAATGCGGAATAAACCTAGCGGTTAATTTGTCAAGCACAAAACCTACAACAACTAGGCTCACCTATGTGCACCAACAACTTATGCTAAGCAAGATAAGCAACTATGTGATAGCAAGATATATGACAAAGAACAATATGGTTATCAAAAAGTAAAGTGCATAAGTAAAGGGCTCGGGTAAGAGATAACCGAGGCACGCGGAGACGACGATGTATTCCGAAGTTCACACCCTTGCGGATGCTAATCTTTGTTTGGAGCGGTGTGGAGGCACAATGCTCCCCAAGAAGCCACTAGGGCCACCGTAATCTCCTCACGCCCTCACACAATGCAAGATGCCGTGATTCCACTAAGGGACCCTTGAGGGCGGTCACCGAACCCGTACAAATGGCGACCCTTGGGGGCGGTCACCGAACCCGTACACTTTGGCAACCCATGGGGGCGGTCACTGGAACCCGTCAAATTGCTCGGGGCGATCTCCACAACCTAATTGGAGACCCCGACGCTTGCCCAGAGCTTTACACCACAATGATTGAGCTCCGAACACCACCAACCGTCTAGGGCGCCAAGGCACCCAAGAGGAACAAGCTCTAGGGTGCCCAAACACCCAGGAGTAATAAGCTTCTCAAACTTCACTTCCATGTATCACCGTGGAGAACTCAAACTGATGCACCAAATGCAATGGCAAGGGCACACGAAGTGCCCAAGTCCTTCTCTCCCAAATCCCACCAAAGCAACTAATGCTAGGGAGGAAAATGAGAGGAAGAACGAAAGAAGAACACGAAGAACTCCAAGATCTAGATCCAAGGGGTTCCCCTCACTTAGAGGAGAAAGTGATTGGTGGAAACGTGGATCTAGATCTCCTCTCTCTTTTCCCTCAAGAACTAGCAAGAATCCATAGAGGGATTGAGAGTTAGCAAGCTCGAAGAAGGTCAACAACGGGGGAAGAACACGAGCTCAAAGGATTAGGTTCATTGGGGAAGAAGACCCCCTTTTATAGGTGGGAAAAATCCAACAGTTATGCTCACAGCCCGCACAGAGCGGTACTACTGCTCCAAGGAGCGGTACTATCGCTAGGGCGGTAGTACCCCTTTGAAAAACAACAGAGAGGAGGCAAAAGGCCAGTAGAACCGCCGGAGCGGTACTACCGCTCGTCCTCACGGTACTACCGCTCGACCTCATGGTACTACCGCAAGTGGTAGCGGTACTACTGCTTGCGAGCGGTACTAAAAAAATACTTCCGTGCCTACTTCCGCTAATCAAAACACGAGATTTTGGTCCGGAGCGGTACTATCGCTCAGGAGCCGCGGTAGTACTGCTCTGGAGCGGTAGTAAAAAAATTACATCCGCTCTAGTCGCGGAAGTACCGCTGCAGCCTTTACCAAAACAGCCACAACTTTTGCAAACGGACTCCAAATTCAACGAAACCAAGTTTGTTGGAAAGCTAACGACATGGGCTAACACAATCTTGAAAGAAATACCAATATAAACAAATGAGAAAAGGCCCAAAAGAAAATGGTGAGAACCCTTCCTCGGAGAAGACCGGTAAAACCTCCAACACCGAAAACATCATAAAAGATGCATGCAAACTCCGTTTTTGATGAACTCAAGCTTGTCATCAAGATGACCATAAGCTCTAAGACTCACAAAGAGAATCAAACAAGAACCAAGAAACATGATGCAAGGATGCAATGGTTTGAGCTCTCTACGGACGATACGATCAAGCAACTCATCGAGAGCCCCCCTTGATAGTACGGCAATCGATCCTATAACCCGGTCTCCCACAACTAACATGAGACCGGTAAAATAGAAAACCTATCAAGGGAAAACCTTTGCCTTGCACATGGTCCACTTGAGCTAGATGATGACGATCTTAACTCCCTCAAGTTGGACCACCTTTCTTGATTGCGTTGGCTCAATGAAGACTAGATGATTGCGCCCCCATAGTCCACTATGGGTGAGCCACTCTTAGGCTCATCTTCACAAGTCCATTGACACCACAATGGATGGCAAGATTCAAACACTTGATCTCTTTGTGGTGCTCCACTTGAACTTGCACACGGCAATCTTGATGATGATCACCACTTGATGTCATCATTTCCATGGGTTGTATGATATCTTCCTCTTGATGCAAGCCCATGGATACGTACCTAACCCCACATAGAACTCTCACATAGACCATGGGTTAGTACACGAGTGCAATGGACAATGCTTACCATACCATGGGATCACTTGATCCCTCTCGGTACATCTTCTACGCTTTGTGAGTTAATCAACTTGATTCACTATTGACTTAGTCTTGATCAACCTTGAATCTTTGCAACTCTCTTCATTTGGATGATGTATTGAAGGTAAACATGAATGATCACACAACCTTCTTCTTCAAGACATGCTTGCAATAAGCTCAACACTCGCATGACCAATCTTTGGATAATTCCTTAATAGCACCTTGGTCAACTCATAAACTCCTTGAAACCAACACATGGACTTCAAGAAAAGCCTATGGACAAATCCTTCAAATATAACTCAAGACAACCATTAGTCCATAGAGATTGTCATCAATTACCAAAACCAAACATGGGGGCACCGCATGTTCTTTCAGAGTCGATTATCAGATGCATCACGCAGACGGTACGCCCCTCCGGTAAGAACTTTGTCAATGATGAAGGGACCCTCCCACTTGGGCTTGAGTTTGTCCTTTTTCTTCTCCGGTAGGCGTAGAACGAGTTCGCCAACGTTATAAGTTTTGTCCTGTACTTCTATGCTTTGGTACCTGCGAGCCTGTTGCTGATAGAATGCGGAACAGGCCTTCGCGATGTCGCGCTCCTCCTCCAGGGCATCTAAATTGTCATGCCGATTGTAACGCCCTCGATGCGGCTATATCTCCCACGTGTCGAAGCACGACTTAGAGGCATAACCGCATTGAAAGCAATGTCGCAAGTGATGTAATCTTCACACAACCCATGTAATACATAAGGGAAAGAGATACATAGTTGGCTTACAATCGCCACTTCACACAAATACATGAATAAAGCATTACATCATCCAGATACAATCAAGGTCCGACTACGGAACCAAAATAAAAGAAGAACCCCAAATGCGACAAAAGGTCCCCGATCGACCCCAACTGGGCTCCATACTGATCAACTAGAACGAAACAACACAAAGGGCAAGATCTTCATCGAGCTCCTCCTTGAGCTTGGTTGCGCCACCGCTTTCGGTAACATAGGCACCGCAAACTGGTTTTGAAGTATCCGTGAGCCACGAGGACTCAGCAATCCCATTACCATGGGTATCAAGACTAACAAAGCTTAATGGGAAAGGAAGGGGTAAAGTGGTGAGGTTGCAGCAGCGGCTAAGCATGATATGGTGGCTAACATACGCAAATGAGAGCGAGAAGAGAAACAAAGGAACGGTCGTGAAGCTAGCAATGATCAAGAGGTGATCCTGAACACCTTCTTACGTCAAACATAACACAGAAACCGTGTTCACTTCCGGACTCCGCGAGAAGAGACCATCACGGCTACACACTCGGTTGATGCGTTTTAATTCGGATCAAGTGTCAAGTTATCTACAACCGGACATTAACAAATTCCCATCTGCCACATAACCGCGGCACGGCTCTCGAAAGTTTATACCTGCAGGGTGTCCCAACTTAGCCCATGACAAGCTCTCGCGATCATCGAAGAATAGACCTTCACCCGAGACACTCGATCGGACTCGGTATCCCGTACATCAAGACATTTCGACAATGGTAAAACAAGACCAGCAAAGCCGCCCGATCGCCGACAATCCCGATAGGAGCTGCACATATCTCGTTCTCGAGGCAACACCGGATGAGACATCCTATGAGTAAAACCAGACCTCGAGTTGCCCGAGGGGCCCCGCAGTCTACTCGGTTCGGACCAACACTTAGACAAGCACTGGCCCGGGGGGGCTATAATAAAGATGACCCTTGGGTTAATTACTCCCAAGGGAAAAATAGGTGGTGGTGAGGCAAATGGTAAAAGGCAATGTTGGGCCTTGCTGGACAAGTTTTATTCAAAGCGAACTGTCAGGGGGGTCCCATAAATCACCCGACCGCGTAAGGGACGCAAAATCCGGGAACATAACACCGGTATGACGGAAACTATGGCGGCAAGAGTGGAACAAAACACCAGGCATAAGGCCGAGCCTTCCACCCTTTACCAAGTATATAGATGCATTAATAATATAAGAGATATTGTGATATCCCAACATAAACCCTGTCCACCATGGAGAAATCTTCAACTTCACCTGCAACTAGCAACGCTATAAGAGGGGCTGAGCAAAGCGGGAACATAGCCAAACAATGGTTTGCTAGGAATGGTGTCAAAGGTTAGAGGTTCATGGCAATATGGGATGGCTTGATAAACAGTAATGGGTAGCGCAGAGATAGCGATAGAACGAAGCAACTAGCATAGCAATGATAGTAGTGAGATCCGGTAGCGGTCATCTTGCCTCGAAATCCCGCAAGGAAGAAGAACGAGTCCATGAAGAAGATGAACGGATGAAGCCGAACCAAACGTAGACGAACGAACCCTCACGATCGCAACGAAACAGGAACTAACAAGAAGAAGCACACAACATAGTAAACACACCACACATGAGCAAGGCATGATGCACAACAAGCATGATGCATGACCAAGCTACATGAAGCTACTCATGGCAAGAGATGATGCAAACAAGAGCACACCTCAAGGCAAGTTTAAATGAGGTCGGGAACAACATATAACAATTCCGGTAAGTCCTCATATGCAAATTTCGAAATGGGTTCAGAACTGAATAAACATTAAGTTGAAGTTGTTAAACAGCAAGTTAGGATGCACCAAGATGATCTACACGAAATTCTAGTCAAGTTACATATAAAGTTCATTAGATTCGGAGCTACGGTCTAGAAGATATGAGCAAAACAAGTTAAACATGGCATTGATGCAAAATGCACCCAAACATCAAGAAAACACACCAAAACAAGGATGCAACATGATAATATGGAACTAAAAATCGAGCAAGTTTCATATAGAGCACACTCAAAACAGAGCAACGGTTCAACACCCACACACTATACAAGTCGTAGCAACAATCTGTCCAAAACAGCAACGAGGCATCTTACAAGCATCAAAACAATATGCTACAGCACCCCAACATAATAACAAAAGGCATGGGCATGAAGTACATGTAAAGCATAACAAAACATGAACACTGAGCTATCTCCAGAAATCACTAGAACATGCTCAAAAAGACATGGAGATATTGCAAGTAATAACAGTTTCAGACTTTAGTAGAAATAACATCAGGTTGCAATGTTTAGAGCTAACAAACAACATGTTACAGGAACTTATCATGGCAAACAAAGGCATGGCATGAATCTACTAATAGCATATATCAAAAGACCCTTACTGACCATAAGCCAAAAAGGCACGAAAAATATGATGGCACCCATGTAAACATGGCAAGTTATATTACAGATTTAAACATGGCAGGAACAACAATAAGTAGGCATGTTCGTGAGCTCGAACCACTCACTACCGAGCAATACATGGCATGGCAAGGCAACCAATAGTAAGTAGGCATGGTTATGAAGCTAAGCATGGCAAGAGCAAGGTCATAGCATACACGGATCAACTACAACGACCTCGTGAAAATTGAATCTCATGCAAACAATCTGTCAGGAAACATTTTCAAGCAAATTTGGAGCAAGAAATGAACATGTTCCAGCAGGCTATAATTGCAACCAAGGGCATGAATGGATATAGCATGACATGTATATCAAAACATGTTTATAGAGCATCCCCAGATTATGCATAGATTGATTAGTGGAGGCATGTTAACATAGCAACAAAATATAACAGAATCTGCCAGAAAACAAAGAACAAAGAATTACCCTACTTTACAAGCTCAATGCACTCAGCACACAACTCACAAAAATACAAGGTCAACACCCTGGAAAGATGGCATGGCATAGTCCAACATTCATGTATAGCTCACACTCATAGGATGCACACATAAATCATGGCAAAATGTTAAAACAAAGAAGTTATAACAGTTTATTGATTAACATCCTGAAGCACTCTTCCAACAGCATTTCGGGCACCAAGATGATCTCAAATGAAAATGATGCAATGGAACGAAATGAAGTACTCGTCGAGACGAACAATTTGACATATTATACGCGCAAAACGGAGCTACGCGTGCAGAGATGTGACATGATGAAAATGACATGAAATTATTGCAGAATCGGGGACTTAGTGGAATAACGGGGTCAACCTCGTGATTGGCACGGATTTTGATGCACGCCAGAGAGCTCGCCGGAATTCGGCCGGAGTTGACGGAGATGGCCGGAGAGGACGCGGGGAGGCCGGGAGGAGGCGGATCCGGCCGTGCCCGGCCCGGATCCGGCCGAGGCGAGGCCGGGCGGAAGAAGCGCGCGGGCGGCGCGCGATCCGGCGAGGTTTGGCGACGGTCACGGGCGCGGACGGCGGCGCGCGAGCGAGGGCCGAGCGGGCGGCGGCGGCGCTGGGAGGTTGGGAGGCGCGTTCGGCCGGCGGCGGCGAGGCGCTTACTCGGCGCACGCCGGCGAGGGCGCGGCGAGCAGCGGCGCACGCGGCCGGAGACGGCGAGGCGCGGCGGGCGGCGATGGCGCGGCGGGCTGGCGGCGAAGCGCCGCGAGGTCGGCGGCGAGATCCGTGGCGCGGCGGGCGCGGCGGCGGCGCCGGCGGCGCGGCGAGGCGGGCGACGCGGGCTCATGGCCGGATCTGGCCCCACGCCGCGCGCGGTGGTGGGAGGCGGCGGAGACAGGTGGCGGCACGCCGTTGGACGAGGGCGGCGGCGGGGCGACGTGGCACGACGCCATTGGCCGGAGCGAGGTGGCCAGCGGACATGTCCGGCTTAGGTGGGCGTGTCCGTGGCGCGAGATGAAAATGGCTAGGGTTGCACCGCGAATTTTGGGGAGGTGTTTATATAGGTAGAGGAGCTAGGAGTGTCCAAATGAGGAGCGGTTTTGCCACGCGATCGTGATCGAACGACCGAGAGCATGGAGAGGAGTTTGGTGGGTTTTGGGCCACTTTGGAAGGGTGTTGGGCTGCAACAAAGAGGGCTTTACTTGTTACCGGTTAACTGTTGAGTACCAAACGACCTCCAAATGGCACGAAACTTGACAGCGGTCTACGGTGCTATACCAAGGCCGCTTGGCAAACCTCGGCCATTCTGAGAAAGTTTAATACCCGCCACAACAGAGAGAAGAAGGGGATGCCGGGGGACATAGGGGCGTCGGATTGCAAAACGGACAACGGGGAAAATGCTCGGATGCATGAGACGAACACGTATGCAAAATGAAATGCACATGATGACATGATATGAAATGCAGATGATGACATGGCAAATGCAACACGCAAGCAAATGACATGGCAACAACGACGAATAACTGGCAGACACCTGGCGCATCGGATCCGGGGTGTTACAACACTCCACCACTACGAGAGGATCTCGTCCCGAGATCTAGGATGGCACCGGAGGGAAAGGAAAAGGAAGAGGAGAGGTAAAACAAAGTTGCTTCTTTGAGAATTGAGTGAAACCACGAACCTTGAGAGGTTGAGCAATTTAAAAGAAAGAGTACAACAAAGATGAACGAGATTGCAAACAATCCGTTAGAAAAGAGGAACAAGGAGTATTACGAGAACTTGAAGGTTGAAAGACATGGAAATAAGAGCTTCACGAACAAAAGAATATGACCACATCGGTATAATGAGATAGCCAAGGAACAAGAATGGCAGAATTTGGACAGCTCTCCGGTAGAAAAGAGAAGAAAAACTTGATGAGATGAAAAGATACAACACTCCAGTTAAATGGATAAGCAAGAAAAGAACACGATCCTCAAAAAAAACGAGGTGATGTGTGAAGAGCACAACATCACAATGCCTCCGTAACGAAAGAATAGAAGTTAGATCGTTGGAATAAAAGAACGGAGAGGAAAAAGCCAACTTCTACCACAAATGAACTTGGAAAGCATCCTTGCAAGAAGGTTAGAACGGAGTTGTTGGAAAACCAACAACGAAAAGAGCAAGCTTGTAGTGGGCTTATGGAAACATCTCAAAATTATGAGGTGACAACCGGCCACTAATGGAAACAATTGATTGGTTGAGAACACCAAAGAGATGAAAAACTTCTTTCACCAAGAGGATAGGAGATAACTTGGATCATTGATAAACACCACAAATAGCAATATTCCTTAGGGAAGGCTTTAGGTGAAATCTATACCAAGATACTCCAAAGAAGAGATTGATGGATTTAAAATATCTCATTCTTGACAACATGTGAATCAAGAAACATGAAGGAAATTGTCAAGAGTGACATAACACCATCTCAAAAGGTAAGATAGAAGGAATTGCACTTTGGAATGCAAGATGAAGAATACTTGAACTCCTCAGGAAAAACATGTGTTGAGCACCATGTTTATTTTAGAGTATAGCTTGGCGGATCATAACTTCAAGAGAAATCATGAAGAACAATTGAAGAATGAAAGGAATCCTTGACGAACCGTCATGTAGTGCCTCCATGAAGAACTCCGGTAATAAAAGGATGATAAAAAGAAAGAGAAGTTGAAAACACAAGGTGAAGCCTTGCGATGATTTAGATGGATCTCCGTGATAATTAGAGCTTGGAACTCCGGGAAAAAGAGAAGATGAAACAAATGAAACCGAGAATTTATTCATCATGAATAAACTCCGAAAGAAGGAATTAATCACTTGGATGAAACAATAATAAGAATTACGTTATGCCTATCCTTCACCAATTAAATTGATGACCCACAATGGATTTGGCATGCCACTTATTCTCGTAGAAAGGATTAAGATAGATATGGCGCAAGCTTGAGAAGGTATTGATGGAACCACCGGTGGGATTTGGAAACAACAAATATTGATATGATGAACAAGGAAGAGAGATCTTGAAAGAACCACCGTAAGAATTGAAAAAGAGAGTAGCAAAGGCACAATTCACCGGAAGAATTGGAAAACGAATGAAGATACTTGAGGGGATTTAGATACATGAGAATGAAGAGAACATGAACTGATTAGAGGATATTTGAACGATTCACCGGTAAGAATTCAAGCACGAGAGCTGAAAGCTGAGAATGAGTAGTATTCATAAATGATGGCCTTCGGAGGAAAGAAATGGAAACAACTCATGAAATACTCCGGATGGTAAGAAAAGAATTCTCACAATCGAAAACAATTATGAGAGGATGGCATCAAGCTAGAACCATGAATATTCAAGAGAATGGACCAAGATTTAAGAGAAATCCTTCTTCGGTCTTCAAATGTTGAGAATGATGACGAGAAACACCACCGAGAATTATTGAGGCACACCGGAAGAATCAAAAGCGAAGAGGTTGAGCCAACTATGAAAAGAATTCCAAAGATCTTGGAGAAAAGCATTTGACTGATGATAACTCATTCTTACGTCAAACTTGGAGAAGAATTTAGGATAGCTCGGGAAAATAGAAGAGTCGTAAGATCCTCGAAAAGACACGTGGGTTAGGGCCCACTCAAAAGAAAACACCGTTGGAAAGATTTAAAAGAGATGTTGCACGGTTGAATTAAATGACTTGAATGAGATACCGATCTCGAAAGAGCTTGAACGAATGCAGAGTGGAAACACGAATCTTGAGATATCTTGAGCACTCGGAATAACAAATAGCGAGAAGTAGAATGATAATGAGGTGCACCGGTATGAGAAGACATTGAAATGAGGAAAAAGATATGATCAACAAAACTTGACTTGAATCCACCGGAGAAGAGAAAAGAATGAGGAATGACGAACTAGAAGAACATCTTCTTGAGAACCACCGGTAAGAACATTGATGAAAAGAATGGAGAAACTTCACAAAAAAATAAAATGATACTTGGTAAAGAAATCATGTCCTTGAAGAAAAAGGGTGGGAGGGTGGGAAAACAAAGGCAATTTGGGGAAGATGGAACAAACACCATTGAGAAGAAATGATAATTGGTCTTGCGATGGGGAGAATGATGGGATCATCTCAAGAGAAGCGCACCGTTGGAAAAGGATTAACATGACAACCTCAATGATCAAAAGGATTAGTATTCTCATAGCAATATGAGAACACCGTTTAGGAAAGGTATGGATTCAACATTTGACTTTGAAGCAACTCGAATACCACGAATAACACAAAACAAAGGATTTGGCTTGCAGAATAAGCCGGAACAAACATATGATAGAGATTTCGTCCGAAGTTTTCGTGGTGGGGCCTACACGGGCTCAATCGTACAACACCATCATGTACAAGGCAAAGCACATGACATACGAAGCGTCCCAGTCGGCATAGCCAAGGACTCTTTAAGACACAACGAGACCATCAAAACCAACCGTGAATAGGCGGACCACTAGACGTCGAACCCCAATTTCATATCATACATCCGTTGGAAAGATATCCTAAGAGCTACTTGAATTCCCACCTATGAAACTCCCGAAACTTTCTCGTTATGCAATCTGGCGTTGGGGATACAGGGAGCAATATATCTCACCCAAACTAACAATCCCTACATCCAAATTGTATCCATCCGTCAACACATAACCAAGAAACCTTCGAAATCGTCTACCTCAACCTTGAAAAGCATCCGTTATACGAGTCATGGCAATACTCCGTACTCACCTCGATCTCGGGTTAGCGGGTTATCTCACCAACAAGCGCATAAAAGAGATTTTCGATGTCGGCGTATTAAACTCGGTATTCCAGAATCGCAACGATAAAATTATGACGACAACACCTCGGAGCTCAACTCCCCGGGACACTGCCACAACCCCTAAATGTCAGGAGGCACCAAGAACAATGTTCTCGTCATAAGAATATCGGAACGATTCCAAGATACCCGCGTGACCCTAAAAAATTTTAGTGAAATTTGAGAAGAGAAGAGTCAAAACTCTACGTCAGGATACCTCACCAGAGCGATGAAGGGACTGAGGAGTAAAAAGAATTCCTAACTCTCCGATATATATAATCCTAAATGACTCAAAACATTTTTCTAGACACAACTCGGCCGCTAAAAACGATCAAGCAGTGGGGCTCCTAAGGTCGGGGAAGGCTCTGATTACCAACTTGTTACGCCCTCGATGCGGCTATATCTCCCACGTGTCGAAGCACGACTTAGAGGCATAACCGCATTGAAAGCAATGTCGCAAGTGAGGTAATCTTCACACAACCCATGTAATACATAAGGGAAAGAGATACATAGTTGTCTTACAATCGCCACTTCACACAAATACATGAATAAAGCATTACATCATCCAGATACAATCAAGGTCCGACTACGGAACCAAAATAAAAGAAGAACCCCAAATGCGACAAAAGGTCCCCGATCGACCCCAACCGGGCTCCACTCATGATCAACTAGAACGAAACAACACAAAGGGCAAGATCTTCATCGAGCTCCTCCTTGAGCTTGGTTGCGTCACCGCCGGATAACATAGGCACCGCAAACTGGTTTTGAAGTATCCGTGAGCCACGAGGACTCACCAATCCCATTACCATGGGTATCAAGACTAACAAAGCTTAATGGGAAAGGAAGGGGTAAAGTGGTGAGGTTGCAGCAGCGGCTAAGCATGATATGGTGGCTAACATACGCAAATGAGAGCGAGAAGAGAAACAAAGGAACGGTCGTGAAGCTAGCAATGATCAAGAGGTGATCCTGAACACCTACTTACGTCAAACATAACACAGAAACCGTGTTCACTTCCCGGACTCCGCCGAGAAGAGACCATCACGGCTACACACTCGGTTGATGCGTTTTAATTCGGATCAAGTGTCAAGTTATCTACAACCGGACATTAACAAATTCCCATCTGCCACATAACCGCTGCACGGCTCTCGAAAGTTTATACCTGCAGGGTGTCCCAACTTAGCCCATGACAAGCTCTCGCGATCATCGAAGGAATAGACCTTCACCCGAGACACTCCGATCGGACTCGGTATCCCGGTACATCAAGACATTTCGACAATGGTAAAACAAGACCAGCAAAGCCGCCCGATCGCGCCGACAATCCCGATAGGAGCTGCACATATCTCATTCTCGAGGCAACACCGGATGAGACATCCTACGAGTAAAACCAGACCTCGAGTTGCCCGAGGGGCCCCGATCTACTCGGTTCGGACCAACACTTAGACAAGCAATCGGCCCGGGGCTATAATAAAGATGACCCTTGGGTTAATTACTCCCAAGGGAAAAATAGGTGGTGGTGAGGCAAATGGTAAAAGGCAATGTTGGGCCTTCTTTGGACAAGTTTTATTCAAAGCGAACTGTCGGGGGTCCCATAAATCACCCGACCGTGTAAGGGACGCAAAATCCGGGAACATAACACCGGTATGACGGAAACTAGGGCGGCAAGAGTGGAACAAAACACCAGGCATAAGGCCGAGCCTTCCACCCTTTACCAAGTATATAGATGCATTAATAATATAAGAGATATTGTGATATCCCAACATAAACCCTGTCCACCATGGAGAAATCTTCAACTTCACCTGCAACTAGCAACGCTATAAGAGGGGCTGAGCAAAGCGGGAACATAGTCAAACAATGGTTTGCTAGGAATGGTGTCAAAGGTTAGAGGTTCATGGCAATATGGGATGGCTTGATAAACAGGTAATGGGTAGCGCAGCATAGCGATAGAACGAAGCAACTAGCATAGCAATGATAGTAGTGAGATCCAGGGTAGCGGTCATCTTGCCTGAAATCCTGCAAGGAAGAAGAACGAGTCCATGAAGAAGATGAACGGATGAAGCCGAACCAAACGTAGACGAACGAACCCTCACGATCGCAACGAAACAGGAACTAACAAGAAGAAGCACACAACATAGTAAACACACCACACATGAGCAAGGCATGATGCACAACAAGCATGATGCATGACCAAGCTACATGAAGCTACTCATGGCAAGAGATGATGCAAACAAGAGCACACCTCAAGGCAAGTTTAAATGAGGTTGGGAACAACATATAACAATTCCGGTAAGTCCTCATATGCAGATTTCGAAATGGGTTCAGAACTGAATAAACATTAAGTTGAAGTTGTTAAACAGCAAGTTAGGATGCACCAAGATGATCTACACGAAATTCTAGTCAAGTTACATATAAAGTTCATTAGATTCGGAGCTACGGTCTAGAAGATATGAGCAAAACAAGTTAAACATGGCATTGATGCAAAATGCACCCAAACATCAAGAAAACACACCAAAACAAGGATGCAACATGATAATATGGAACTACATGCAAAATCGAGCAAGTTTCATATAGAGCACACTTAAAACGGAGCAACGGTTCAACACCCACACACTATACAAGTCGTAGCAACAATCTGTCCAAAACAGCAACTAGGCATCTTACAAGCATCAAAACAATATGCTACAGCACCCCAACATAATAACAAAAGGCATGGGCATGAAGTACACGTAAAGCATAATAAAACATGAACACTGAGCTATCTCCAGAAATCACTAGAACATGCTCAAAAAGACATGGAGATATTGCAAGTAATAACAGTTTCAGACTTTAGTAGAAATAACATCAGGTTGCAATGTTTAGAGCTAACAAACAACATGTTATAGGAACTTATCATGGCAAACAAAGGCATGGCATGAATCTACTAATAGCATATATCAAAAGACCCTTACTGACCATAAGCCAAAGAGGCACGAAAAATATGATGGCACCCATGTAAACATGGCAAGTTATATTACAGATCTGGGCCCCGCGGGCCGCGCGGTGGTGGGAGGCGGCGGAGACAGGTGGCGGCACGCCGTTGGACGAGGGCGGCGGCGGGCGACGTGGCACGACGCCATTGGCCGGAGCGAGGTGGCCAGCGGACATGTCCGGCTTGGGCGGACGTGTCCGGCGGCGCGAGGATGAAAATGGCTAGGGTTGCACCGCGAATTTCGGAGGGGGAGGTGTTTATATAGGTAGAGGGAGCTAGGAGTGTCCAAATGAGGAGCGGTTTTCGGCCACGCGATCGTGATCGAACGACCGAGAGCATGGAGAGGAGTTTGGTGGGTTTTGGGCCACTTTGGAAGGGGTGTTGGGCTGCAACAAAAGAGGGCTTTACGGTTACTCGGTTAACCGTTGGAGTACCAAACGACCTCCAAATGGCACGAAACTTGACAGGCGGTCTACCGGTGCTATACCAAGGCCGTTTGGCAAACCTCGGGCCATTCTGAGAAAGTTTAATACCCGCTCACAACAGGAGAGAAGAAGGGGACGCCGGGGGACATAGGGCGCGGATTGCAAAAGCGGACAACGGGAAAATGCTCGGATGCATGAGACGAACACGTATGCAAAATGAAATGCACATGATGACATGATATGAAATGCAGATGATGACATGGCAAATGCAACACGCAAGCAAATGACATGGTAACAACGACGAATAACTGGCAGACACCTGGCGCATCGGATCCGGGGTGTTACACCGATCAAGCTCGGCTTCTCTCTCTTCGTACATGCGCACTCGAGGTCTAATGAATGATATCGCAGGGCAACACCGCCTCTGCACCGTACACCATAAAAATGGTGTGCATCCGGTAGTGCGATTCGGCGTGGTCCGCAGCCCCCATAGTACGGAGTCGAGCTCCTCGACCCAGTGCGTATCTGATTCCTTCAGGGATCGCACTAGTCTGGGTTTGATGCCGCTCATGATAAGACCGTTTGCTCGTTCAACTTGACCGTTCGTTTGGGGGTGATAGACGGAGGCGTAATCAAGCTTAATGCCCATGTTGCCACACCAAGTTTTCACCTCTTCGGCTGTGAAGTTGGAGCCGTTATTGATGATGATGTTGTGGGGGACACCATAACGGTGTACAACCCCTGATATGAAGTCTATCACTGGTCCGGATTCGGCCATTTTAACTGGTTTGGCTTCTATCCATTTGGTGAATTTATCCACCATGACCAACAAGTATTTTTTTTCTTATGGCTTCCTCCTTTAAGGGGTCCAACCATATCGAGCCCCCAGACCGCAAAGGGCCAAGTTATGGGGATTGTTTGGAGAGCGGTAGGTGGCATATGGCTTTGATTTGCAAAAAGCTGGCAACCGACACAATGTTGGACGAGGTCCTATGCGTCTACTCGGGCTGTCAGCCAGTAGAAACCTGTACGGAAGGCCTTGCTTACAAGGGCCCGAGCTGCGGCGTGGTGGCCGCCAAGTCTGGCATGAATTTCAGCCAAGAGCTGTCGCCCTTCCTCTTTGGAGATGCACCTTTGGAGCACTCCGGTCGCGCTTTTCTTATAAAGCTCTCCCTCGTGGACCTTGTAGGCTTTAGAGCGCCGCACAATGCAACGTGCCTCATTTTGGTCCTCGGGGAGTTCTTGCCTATTTAGGTAGGCCAAGAAAGGTTCTGTCCACGGGGTGATGACAGCCATAATCACGTGGGCCGAAGGTGTTATTTCGATGGCGGAGCCTCCGATTACGTCAGAGTGTTCGGGATCTGGGGTTGTGTTCGGATCCGGAATGGTATTGCCGGTCTCTCCTTCCCACACCACGGGTGGCTTGAACAGCCTTTCCAAAAAGATATTAGGTGGGACGGGGTCGCGCTTAGCACCGATGCGGGCGAGGATATCCGCCGCTTGACTGTTTTCTCGGACCACATGGTGGAATTCGAGCCCCTCGAATCGAGCTGACATTTGGAGGATGGCATTATGGTAAGCCACCATTTTTGGGTCCTTGGCGTCAAAGTCTCCATTTATTTGAGATATTGCAAGGTTCGAATCCCCATGCACTTCTAGGCGTTGAATGCCCATGGAGACTGCCATCCAAAGACCATGCAACAGAGCCTCGTATTCGGCTGCATTGTTGGAGTCTATGTATAGTATTTGGAGTACGTATTGGACTGTATCTCCGGTGGGGGATGTCAGGACAACGCTTGCCCCCAGACCGGCCAGCATCTTAGAGCCGTCAAAGTGCATGGTCCAATTGGAGTACGCGCTATACTCTTTAGGGAGTTCGGCTTCTGTCCATTCGGCGACGAAGTCAACCAGTACTTGCAACTTAATGGCTTGCCATGGTTTGTATGTTATGTCGAACGGGAGGAGCCCGATAGCCCATTTAGCAATCCGGCCTGTGGCATCGCGGTTATTTATTATATCGTTGAGTGGTACTTCACAGGCCACCGTGATTGAACACTCTTGAAAGTAGTGTCGTAGTTTTCAGGATGCCATGAGGACCGCGTATGCTATCTTTTGATAATGTGGGTACCGTGACTTGCATGGAGTGAGGACAGTGGATACGTAGTATACCGGCTTTTGAAGCGGGAACTTATGTCCGCCCATCTCTCGTTCGACGACGAGCACTGCGCTTACAACCTGGTGTGTTGCAGCTATATATAACAACATGGGTTCGCCGATATTTGGCGCGGCCAGGATTGGATTGCTGGCTAAGAGGGCCTTTGTTTCTTCCATTCCGTCCGTAGCCGCATCCGTCCACTCGAAGTGTTCAGTGCGTCGAAGAAGGCGATATAGAGGTAGTGCCTTTTCTCCCAATCGGGAGATAAAGTGGCTTAGGGCAGCCACACATCCAGTTAATTTCTGGATTTTTGCTTGAGGTCTGTTGGGGTAGCCAACTGTGACAGAGCTTGGATTTTAGCCGGATTTGCTTCAATTCCTCTATTGGAAATGATGAAGCCCAAGAGCTTTCCGACAGGTACGCCGAAAACACATTTTTCCGGATTGAGTTTGATGTCGTATGTTCGGAGATTGTCGAACGTAAGCCTCAAGTCGTCTATTAAAGATTCGACGTGTCTGGTTTTGATGACCACATCGTCTATGTATGCCTCCACTGTTTTGCCGATTTGTGTTTCCAGGCATGTCTGAATCATGCGTTGATAGGTTGCACCGGCGTTTTTGAGCCCGAAAGGCATGGTGTTAAAACAGAAGGGGCCGTATGGAGTGATGAATGCTGTTGTGGCTTGATCGGACTCTGCCATCTTGATTTGATGGTATCCGGAGTATGCGTCGAGGAAGCACAATGAGTCGTATCCTGTAGTAGCGTCGATGATTTGATCGATGCGGGGGAGGGGGAAGGGATCCTTGGGGCAAGCCTTATTGAGGTCCTTGAAATCGACACATAGGCGCCAGGATTTGTCCTTCTTTGGTACCATCACCAGGTTTGCTAGCCAGTCTGGATGTTTTATTTCTCTGATGAATCCGGCCTCGAGTAACTTGGCTAGCTCTTCTCCCATGGCTTTGTCGCTTAGGTTCTGAAAAGCGCCGAAGAGTCTGCTTGGCCGGCTTGTATCCCTTCAGTATGTTTAGGCTATGCTCGGCCAGCTTGCGTGGGATACCTGGCATGTCTGAAGGATGCCAGGCGAAGATGTCCCAATTCTCACGCAAGAACTCTCGCAATGCGGCGTCTATTGTGGGGTTCAGCTGTGCCCCGATGGATGCTGTTTTTGTAGGGTCCGTTGGGTGGACCTGGAATTTGACTATTTCGTCCGCTGGTTTGAAAGAGGTGGACTTGGGTCATTTGTGGAGTATCACGTCGTCCCTGTCCACTGTGGAGCGCAGCGCAGTTAGTTTTTCGGCCGCGAGGGCTTCAGATAATGCCTCAAGGGCCAGTACGGCGGTTTTATTTTCGGCGCGGAGTGCTACATCTGGATCACTAGCTAGAGTGATGATTCCATTGGGCACGAGCATCTTGAGCTTCATGTACCCGTAATGGGGTATAGCTTGGAAGCTCGTGAATGCATCCCGCCCTAAAAGGGCGTGGTATCCGCTACTGAACGGGGCCACTTGGAATGTGATTTCTTTGGACCTATAATTCTCCGGCGTGCCGAATACCACATCTAGTGTGATTTTTCCCGCGCATCGTGCCTCCCGGCTAGGGATGATTCCTCTGAAGGTTGTGCTGCTTTGCTCAATGCGGCTCTTGTCTATTTTCATTTTGTTAAGAGTTTCCTCGTAGATGAGGTTTAATCCACTGCCACCGTCCAGGAGCACTTTAGTAAGCCGGAAGTCGTCCACAATTGGACTAAGGACCAAAGCGGCTGGTGCTCGGACTGTTCGGAATTGAGGTTCGTCACTGGCATTGAAGGTTATGACCATGTCGTTCCATGGATTTATTGCTGCAACGTGGCAGACTTCGGCGAGGCTGCGGAGTGCTCGCTTGCGCTTATTGTTTGAGGCGAAAGTCTTGAAGACTGTCAATACTGTATTGTTATTTTCCGCGGGATGGTGCTCTGCGATATTGTTGATGAGGAGATCCTCGCTGCTCTTGGCCACCTGCCGGAGTATCCAACATGCTCTAAGGCTGTGTGTTGGTATGGTATCCGGTGTACTGTGAATTTTGCATGGCCCATTGAGCCATCCCTCCAATACGGTTCCACGCCCTGCATTGGGCTTTGGTTTCTTTGTAATTGGATCGGGTGATTTGCGAGAGTACACCCTTTTAATTCGGACGAGGGGTTTAGTGAGAGCCGGGGGATCCCAGAATTTTGTTTGGGTTTTCCAAGCGCTTTCCATCGCGCAATACTTCTGTACTATGGCCGCCAAGTCAGCGAAGTGTGCTATGTCACGACGACTTATGGCGTTGAGGATTCCCCTGTCCGTGCAATTTTTGCAAAAGAATGAAATTGCGTCTTCCTCGCGACAGTCCTTAACCTTGCTCATTACAAGGAGGAATCTGGCCCAGAAGTGATGTACTATCTCTTGGGGCTCTTGTCTAATGTGGGAAATATCACTTGTGTCTGGGTGGGTGGGTAGATTTAGGTCCAAACCCTGACCCGATCTGAGACCCAGGGGCAGAGGAGCTTCCGAGCTTGGCAATTCGGGCTCCGGGATGTTGCCCAATTTTTCTGGTCCGCTGTCCGATCCTAGGCTTGGAGCTTGGGCCATGTCCTCCCGTAGACGGGTATCCGGCTTGGAGAGCTCAGGAATCCGGACATAGTTCGTCCTCAAAATAGAGGAAGAATCACTGCATTGCTCTTCCACCACCGCTATCTGGTGGGTGACCGACTGAGAGTTAATCTCCCTCTGGTCGGGTTTAAGCCCGATCCAATCATAGTCCATAGCGACTCCCAGTGCGGCGATGCGATCCAAGAGCTCGTTCAGGGAGGAGAGCTCCATTGGATCCATTTGCCCGGTGAATTTCGAGCTGGCGTGGAGGCTGTTTTTGATGACATGAGAAATCATCGTCGGCGCGACGGCCGAACGGGCGGTCATGACAAAGTCGCCTAGTCGGAGAGTTTGGCCTAAAGCCAGGGCTCCCCCAGAGGTGATGTGATCCTTGATAACAAGGCGAGCCATCAAGCCTTCTCGTGATGGCGCAGTGGAACTCTCAATGAAAGTACCAATGTCAGCGTCAAAACCGACGGATCTCGGGTAGGGGGTCCCGAACTGTGCGTCTAAGGCTAATGGTAACAGGAGGCGGGGGACACAATGTTTACCCAGGTTCGGGCCCTCTCGATGGAGGTAATACCCTACTTCCTGCTTGATTGATCTCGATGATATGAGTATTATAAGAGTTGGTCTACCACGAGAACGTGGAGGCTAAACCCTAGAAGCTAGCCTATGATTATGGTTGTTGTTGTCCTACGGACCAAACCCTCCGGTTTATATAGACACCGGAGGGGGCTAGGGTTACACAGAGTCGGTTACAGAGAAGGAGATCTACATATTCGAATTGCCAAGCTTGCCTTCCACGCAAAGGAGAGTCCCACCCGGACGCGGGACGAAGTCTTCAATCTTGTATCTTCATAGTCCAACAGTCCGGCCAAAGTATATAGTCCGGCTGTCCGAGGACCCCCTAATCCAGGACTCCCTCAGCGACCACCATGCCGCGGCCTGCAATGTGGACCACGTAGCCCTCCTGCACACGCCTTGGCCACCAGCGCCGCGTTCGACTCTGCTGCAGCTATCCTAAGCCAGCGACCCCGCTTCCTCCTAAGCCACGCAAGAGCGAGGGGAGCCATCTTGGCCACGAGCGCATGACCAGTGGCAATAGCGACAAATGGTGGTGGGCAAGCACCTTGTCCTCCCAGCCGTGGCAAGCGCTGGCGACGACGGCAAGAAGGCAGGCCGATGATGAGAGCCGACGGCGACCAGAGGGAAGAAGGGCCGCCCGGCGGCTGAGCGACATAGCTCATGTTCCCACGAGCGGCATCATCGTGCTCATATTCCCAGCCAACCATCACCATGACGAAGTAGAATCACGGGTCAAGTCGCCTTCCATACCATGCATAGAGGCCTTCCGTTTCGATCTTTTTCAGTAATTCGTCAGCTCGACCGTGACTTGTGTCGGTTGCGAGCCTGCAACCCACAACGGCGACGGGGACCGAGAGAGCAGGGGAGGCGAAGCGACGTGGGAGAAGTGCCACACTGCATTCAACTTGACTGAACCCAACCATACCATGTGAACACCCCTTTACTCTCTCGACCTACACGCCCGGTCACACACTCAAATCAGAAAACCGCCTAAAATCTGAGCAAAACCACTTAAGGGGGAAATTTACCCGGTTTTGATGATTTGAGGGTTAAAATCATACCAAATTCGACTTCAGGGGGGGTATTTGTCCCTCCCGCATTTGGGGGTGAAAAATAGTCTTCTTTCAATAAATTCGGCCCGAAAGCCCACTGGGCAATTCCATGCCGCAGCTCACTAAGCCCAGGCCGAGCAAAACCCTTGGCCCCCCGGGCCTTTATAATCCAAACCCTAGCGCAACTGACTCCTCCACCTCGCAGACATCCCCGAGCAGAAGCCGCCGCCGACGCCGCCGACCCTCGCGCCGCCGCCACTTCTCCTCGGGGCGCAACCATGGTGACCTCCACGAAGAAGACGGTAACACCCCCCTTCCCCGCCCACCACCCTGATCTATCCCCATGTTCATGTCGACCTGCCGCGACGCTCTTCTGTAGCTTTGCCGGTTCCCGCCATTCACTTCGGTTCCTTTTCCCGTTCCTCACGGTGTTCTGTTCTTTCTGTCTTGCTGATTTCCGGTGTATTTGTTGTGATGGCGCAGAAGAAGTCCGGGGACAACATCAACAACAAGCTGCAGCTTGTCATGAAGAGCGGCAAGTACACGCTCGGCTACAAGACCGTCCTCAGGACCCTCAGGAACTCCAAGGGTAAGAACCCATCCTCCCTTGCCTAGTTTCCACCGCGCTCAGTATTGCATGTGTTTCATGGGCCCTAGTTTGTGCGAATTGTATGCTAGTATTTGCTAGTTGAATATGGTGTTTAGATCCTGAGTTTTAGTCAGGAAACGCTCGAGTTTCTGTTGGTGTGACCTTCTGAGCTTTGATTTTGGATAAATGGACGTTGAAATGTGTTGTTGCGCATCGCAAAAACTGATTACCAGTGGATCTCATTGCTGCTGTGTATGAGTCGATGCCATAGTGATCAGCTTCACCCTGGCTCTTCTAATAATATGGGCTCATTGCCGTGGTCCAGTAGCTGATGGTGGTGTACATCGCATAGTGATTGGGCATTTCTGTATGTTATTAGAGAGTTGACTGGTAATGCCTGTTATCAAACATTTTACTACTTTTACTTGTTAGCATTCTGTTCTGTTTTGTGTTGTACTCCAATTAGGTGCTTGAAATTTCGTTAGTACCTCCAAAATTATCTCGTGCTTTTAAGATGGGCAACTATTATGTGGATTGTCTTGATATATTTTATATTCACTTTTCTTTAGATTTTATATGCTGTACCTATGTTGTTTTGAACTAGATAAGGATGATCCTTTACCTATATGATAAACAATTAACTAGCTCAGCCTAAACTGTGATCTGCAAATTTCTTGACGTACGTGTACTACTTTGGTGGACATGATGATCCTTTCCCCAGATGATCGACAATGAACATGCTGAGCGCTATAATTTCTCTTAGGAGAAACCAAGCCAGGACTCTGATCTGCTCAGTAGTACAGATTTTTGTTCTTCATTGCTTGCTACTGTTTTGTGGTTTGTTATCTTTGTTTGGCACCATGGATGTGTTTTTTAATGTTTTGATATGCCCATTAGGCGTTGAAAACTGATTACTAGTGGATCTATTCATATGGCCATCGAGTATGAGTCAATAGTAATTCTCAAATTTCTGCAAATAGATGTAGGTTTCTCTATGCTAGATTTACTACGCATTCTATTTGTTTTCAATGTGCCATTCTATTTGGAGGATATGATGATCCTTTCCCCAGATGATCGACAATGAACATGCTGAGCGCTATTATTTCTCTTCAGAGAAACCAAGCCAGTACTCTGATCCTCCTAGCCATTGCACATGCCTGTATTCATATGGCCATTGTGGATAATTCTATGCCTTAATAATTCTCCTGATATATCACTGTTTATTAGTAGGAGATTTCTTCTGTTTGGCGTAACAGCAATTTCATGTTGTTTCTTTTGTAATTTGATGATGGTTGACAGTCTATCAAATAATGTGGTTGCATCCTATTTGCAGCAAAGCTTGTGATCCTTGCTAACAACTGCCCTCCGCTCCGCAAGTCTGAGATTGAGTACTATGCTATGTTGGCGAAGATCACTGTCCACCACTACCATGGAAGTAAGTTTGCATTCCTATTTAATCCAACTTTTGCCTAGTGGTGAATTCTGTGAGATGATGTTCACTTCTTCCCATGACACTGCGAAACCCTTCCTACTTGGCTTACAGTCCTGTCTATTACTTTGCTGTGGAAGTATAGTAGTAAGCTAATCAATAGTTTGAAATAGTGCATATAAGATGGTAAAGCAGTCATAATCATGTCAAACTTTTTTATTATCTCAATAATATACTGTTCAAAAGTAACAGCGCCAATGTTTGATTTCCAGACAATGTTGATTTGGGAACTGCGTGTGGTAAATACTTCCGCGTCTGCTGCCTGAGTATCATCGACCCTGGTATCTAGCACCGCATTTCTCATTGTTTTACCTGGTTCATACTTTGATATACAACAACTGGGTTTCTGATCATGCTCTGTTCCCTGTCTTGATTTTTCAGGCGATTCCGACATCATCAACGCAACACCAGCTGGCCAGTAAACCTGTGTATGTCATTTTCAGTGTCTCGTCTGATGTGTCATCTTAGGTGGTTCTAGAGTGTAGTTCTTGCTGGACTTGATTTGGTCTTGTGTACATCATTTATCAGTCAATCAAGTTTGATGGGACTATGGTTTTGGATCAAAAGGTTTTGTTCCTGGCTTAATTAATTGCTCTCCGTCGTGCTGCTGTCAGCAAGCATGGTTTTGCTTTGATCGGTAGTTTTCTGTGTGTTGCTATTTGACGATGTTGTAGAGCTCTGAATTTGATGGAAAGAGTGGCCTGGATGTGCAGAGTAGGGCTTTTAGCTTAGGGATATGTGTGATCTGTAGTTTAGTTTTTCACTGTCTTAGCATGCCTTTTCATCGTCGAATCAGATGAGACATGAGTTCATGTGTATTTAGTTTTTAGATGATAAGATCAGCTAGGAGTAATCGGTAGAAATACACGGAGACGAGCCTAGTCATTCCCAAGAATCTGATCGTAAATGGGCTTTGTGTACGAGAACGGGCTTAACCCACGCAAGAACGTAGATGGGGGAAAGGGTGTCATCCCATCTCAGCCTCGTTAACTTGCATCCGCTCATTAGAGAAAGTGACGGTAACGCATGCTACTACCGATTTTCTCGTGTCACCCTCTTATCCGAAGGAAAAGAAAAGATGGTTCGTTTTGGAGTACGTTGATGCTTTCCACGTCTCCCTTCCGAATTTCCGCCTGCTCCACACGGCTCCATACTGTTGAAGAACAAACCAAAAGATGCATCGCGGCGCAGCCAATGGATGCGACAACTTTGGCTGGCCACCAACCCCGTCCTACCACTTACCAACTCGACTTGCACATGCTTTCTTTTTTGCTCTGCAAATCTTTAGACGAGTGGCAATTTATATTTGTTGACCCTGGCAAGTTCACTTGGTAAGTATAGCAAGCCAGAAAATCCCGTGCGTGCCAACTAAATTTGTCATCATCGCGTCAACTAGAATTGTCATAAATACGTTCAATTCAACATGGTCATAAAATTAACGTTCTTAGTTTAATTTTTGAAACTTTATCCATAAAATTATTTTTTATCTGAAACGTTGGGGTGGGAATCAAGAGACAACGAAAAGAAGCATCCAGATGCAATGAAAATAAAGAACAGTCTTATGGCTGCCGCGCTACCCAGCTAACATTTGATAATACTACATCTTTCTTTTTTGAAGCTATTGATGCGTCGTTGTGGAGTCCGGCATCCTCTTACACCCTCGGATCTTACTCTTCGGGTGAAAGCCTAAGGCCCGGTTGGGTCGGGCGACGGTGTCGACATCGCCGCTTCCTCTTTGGGCGCCGCCTTGAAGAGCTTCGATCCCTTGCGTGCTTCATGGGCTGGACGCCGCGCATTGTGGTCGGCAGTGCCCGTCGGCAATGCGGATGTTCTGCGGCTTCTGCTTTGTGGCAACGATGGCGGCTTGGTAGTCGACGGCTTGATGGTTCTTGGTAGTCGGTCTCTTGGCGTGTTCGAGGAGTCGCCGCTCTGGCTGGCTCGGCGCAAGCCCAACGCTTTCTCTGCAATGCTCGCCGACGGAGTCGGTTACTGATCGCCGCGCGTGGTTATTGCTTTGGCATCGGCCGGCGCAAGCCTCGACGCTTCCCTCGGCGGCGTGTGTGCGTTCTTCGCGTGGGTTGCCAGTCGCCTGTGTGCCTTGTTTCAAGGGCGGTTGTAGACGGTTTTACCGGTTTTCCGTTTATTAACCGGGCAATTCTCTTCGAGCTTATTTAATGAATCGGGCCCTAAGGGACCGCGTTTCAAAAAAATAATACTACATCTAAATGACTCAATCAAACATAAAGAAAAATGAAAAAAATATACTCATCTCTTCGTAAAATCAATGACATAGGGCTTAGATGTGTAATACGATTCATCAAATTTGTATTTACCATTGCCAAAAATATATCGACAAAAACTTGGTACTAGTAACATATAGGGCGTGTTTGGTTCCTTGGTTAGCTTTTGGCTGCATCGTATGGGGGGTCCTGGCTGAGTGTGGCCTGGCTAAACTGATGCAAGCATGAACGGAGATGGACGTTTGGTGAACTTGCATAAGATGACTGCACGAGGAGCAGATTCATCCAAATATGGCTGAAATCAGTGAGGAACAGGGACATTGTGGCACCGCGGGGCGATGGGATCCGGGGCTTAATGGATTCAGAGAAATGGGATCCTCGCTTGCGGCCGCGCGAGGCGCCAGATCCGGCGTGCGGCGGCTCTAGCACGTACCTGTAGGATCCTTGGCGGATGCCAGCGGCAGCGCTTGGTGAAGGGCAAACGGGGATGGCAGCGGATAGTCTTGGTCGGCGGCGATGGCACGGGCACTTGGTCGAGCACGGCGGTCGCGGCGACACGGGCGCTTGGTCGAGGGCGGCGGCGGCGGCGGCACCGGCGCTTGGTCGAGGACGGCGGCCGCGGCGACACCGGCGCTTGGTCGAGGGCGGCGGCGCGAGGGCGGCAAGACCGGCGGTTGGTCGATGGATGCCCTGCCGGCAGCGCTTGGTCAATGGATGCGAAGAGACGTGAGGGAGAGGAGATAAACCGAAGGAAGGAGCCTGCACGCGAGATACGCCCGAAACTTGCGTTTCCCTCAGCCTGGCTGAGAGGGCTCTTTTTGCATCCACTCGGCTAGGCTGAAGAGTCCATACGACCTACCAAACGTCCCAATTTTGCATGATGGGTGCGAGCCACATGCAGCGCAGGGAACCAAACACCCCCATAATGGCTAAAGATTTCACATCGTAGTGATGCCATCATACCAGTGAGTAGGTCGCAGCGAAGGGCGCCCATGCTTAAGTGGTGACGTTCCGTCGGATGATAATAAAGTACGTGCAGCAACCGTTGCAATTATTCTGCGCGAGCTTTGATTCCAGCCAATTATATTGTACTAGTAGCAGCTGTTGGGTCGTGGCTTCAGAGTTCACAACGGAATCTCTATTTAGGACTTGTTTTTCCGTAGCAACAAAGCGACTAAGATTCTCGGTGATTCTCTAGTTGTAAGTTGAGATTCCATGGATCTGTAGAGGCCAACTGGGGCCAGGTACCGAAATAGGTGCAAGCATTTTGTTCCGTGTGGGAATCGTCACATTTTTCTCTTCCGATGAAAATTCCTGTGTTTGAATGTTGGAGGGCACGGTGACAACTGACAGCCTGCCATGCCGTGACATTCTGGTAATGGAAATACATAGGTACTCAAGTCAAGTCTCAAAGTAAACACAGACTCAAGTTTGAAGTCAGTCAAGCAGTCAATATTCCACCGTGGAGTGAGTTGAGTTGTGTGGTCACTATTACTACTACGCAACATCGCCGGTTATTTGACGAATTTGCACGGTTTCTATCAAAGAAATTAATATCAACTTGACATGAAAACAATCGTTCAACTTTACATTTTTCATCATCTAGTAAATGATTTTCTTGATATGTGGTGGGTCTTTCAGTTTTTCATGTAAAACGGGTTCTTTCATCTGTGGAGGCCCTCATACATGTTTTATTGATCTAATTCTAAATCGCATTCAACAGATCATGTGAAGAGTCAACAAGTATCTGAATCTAGGTTAGCACTATATGCTTCCCCCACTTAAAAATTGATTCGTTGCTTCACCAATCGTCCAAACACATGGTTAACCAGCAAGGACTCTCAACTAGCTGACCAGATATTTTTCTTTCTTAGCTTTGATTGATTGCTACTTGAGATTTCGACTTCCAAGTAACCAACGTCACATTAAAAGGAAAAACACAACGTCACAGTAAACAACTAGATTCATGAAAGAAATAGTGCACTTTTGGACACGCAAGCTAAGGTATCCATTTTGCCTGCGCCATGTTAATTTCCATGGTTACTAAAGCAAATGTTTGGCCCTGTTCGCGAGAGCAATGATCATTTAGAGGCAGGTCACAGAATTTGCAGCACAGATCATAGAAGTAGCTAAAGTTTAAATCCTGGGTTTACTTTCTCCAATGAATAACATACAAGGGTGCACCAAAGTACAAGGGAAAATTGGAACGAATAACATAAAAGTATAGTAGCTAAAATGGATGTTATCCATAGGATAAGACAATGTATGTTTTCAGCTAGTTTGGTCAAAATACCAACGGATCGGGTCTTGGGGAGGAAAACACTGGAGAGGCAGTCACACGATAACAACAATATCATGTACAGTTATACTAAAGGAGCGACAATTAATAGGGATTGGAGGGAGTATTATAATCCATATCCTGGCCGCAAGAAAAGAAAACCACTCGTCGATCGCTCGGACGCCGACCAGAGAAAGGGTATCAAATCAATGCCCATCATGGTATTATGGGAAATTTGGCAGGAGAGAACAACTGCACGCTCAGAGGGATGATCACTGTTGTCAACAACTTTGTGGCCGCGATCAGGAGATCTATGGATCTTTGGCTCCTGGCGTCCTTGAGCCCACTTTTGGGGATCCATCGCCCTAATATTCAGCTTTTAGGTTTCCTATTCTTTCTTCTCTTATTTTATCCTTGATCCTTTGGATCAACCCTTGTTTTGTCTGCTCCATGCTTGACACGGAATCGAAGCCAGCGATTGCTGAATCTTTCAAATATATATATATATATATATATATATATTTATACTCCAGATTAATTTAGAGGAGATCACTTGCGTGACTGCACAAATTACTAGGCAAAATACAAGGTGGCAAGATGTTTGACTTAGCTATTGATTACTACCGAGTGAATTAAGAATTTCCTTGCCACCAATAGTGGAAAGAACAGAAGGACTAATTTAAACAGCAAGTCAAGAGTGACGCAGAACACACGTTGCACTTACCTCCCACAGACCTAAGAAGTTTAGCCGACTTCTTTTTTTCTCTTCTTTTGCGACGAAAACCTTAGCTAGACCTTCTCAGGGTGATCAATCAATCAGGCCCCGATATTCCATTCAGCAAGTGATGACAAGCAGGGCGAAGAAAAATTCTGCAGTATGATATCAGCAATGCGGAGCTGCTTTCACCTTTCTCAAGACCCTGCAGTCACCGGTGGTGGTTAGCGTTGGCAAGTTGCAAATGGACATCTGAACTCCTAAGCAACCATCGACTTCAGAGGCAGCAGGAGACAAGGACGATTTCAGCACAAGCGTACTAGCTTTATTCCATCCAATTGAATAGAAAACATCAGATTCCACAAAACTTGTCCAATAGAAACATTCAAGATTCCCTCGCCCTTCTTTTTCCTCCCCTACATTATAGACCCTCCATAAAAGGTTATTCATAAAGGGCCAGCACTAGACCGAGAAGCGCTGAAAAATGTGTGGGAGGTGTGAGGGTGCAACAACCATCTGCTATGCAGATATTATAGTTTATCGAGGAATTAACAAGGACGGGTGAGAAAGTTACAGACGGAAAGGCATTATTGAAAAGGAAAGCAAACCACCAAGGCGCTATGCTAATGGCTTTATGGCCTTCATCCAATGGCAGTTGATAGCTCACACCGAGATCCTCTCCCCTGAAATATTTATTTATCTGCACTGCACTGCATACCTTATATGCTTCCAACTGCAGCACACACAAGTACAGAGGGGTCCTCCCCGGAGAAGCTCATGATACCTCCTCTTGCTTATACTTAGATAAAAGGCTCATGATGCCTAGCCTCCAGACTTGGTCTTCTCCGAGGATCGCACAGGCGCAGCTATAGAGGACAGGCTCTAGCGCTGGCATGCATCGGCACCAAGGATAAGATCTACAGCATGCCCATGGCTGGTCCAGCTTGCAGATTTCTCTCGTGTTTTTTGTGTTTTGTAGCATGTCTTCTCCTTATGGAGTCTGCTTTCTATGCCCATTCATGGTGCACTCCACATCCCAACCCGAGGGGAGAAGCCGAGTTTAAGCAGAAGACACATAAGTTTTGGGAGTACCAGGAGCAGAGCAATACCTGGGTGGAAATAAGCATGCCTTTCAATCTCATGTCCTGCATCAACGGCACCTGCACAAAGGTAGGCTCAATCAAGCAACCACAAAGCAAACATGGCCGTGCTTCCATCTTGAGTCAAGAGAAGGATACCGATCCCCTCCTGCCCATAAGGAAAAGAATCTCCTTGGCAAGGATGTCAGAGTCCTCCGTGTGGGTGACAGGCCAAAGTGGATCAATCTATGAGAGGTTCTGGAACGGGGTCATGTGGGTGATTGCTCCTCATGAGCTTCCAACAGCGGCTGGGTATGCAACAGCAACTTTCATCGTCAACACAACCATCCTTGCTCTCTCCGAGGCTGGAATCCTCTACCAGGTAAGCATATCATCTACTAACAGTCAGTACTTCTTCTAGCTTATTCAGACTTAGGGTTATAATCTTCTACAGTAGCTCATATCACTGAGCTTACTGCTTCTCGCAAAGATCACCCTTGCATCATTCTTGAACTGTTTGAGATCTTTAATGGAACAGTAGCTTATACTTTTTTCTTTTGAGGAATGGTAGGTGATACTTTATGCCCGAAACAAAAAAGTATTTCGCCATGAAACTTTGCAGACAAGTACTATATATCCATATGTATATTTATATTTTTTCCAGAAATTTTTAAACCTAAAAATTTGATTTTTGATTTTTTTTTTAAAAAAGGCTCCATGGAGCTCGAGCTCAGTTAGCAATTTCCGTTTTTACAACATAAATAAATCCGATTTACTTCCATTACTTGTAAAGATTGTGTCATTCGAAACAAAACTTGTATGTAGTGACTTTAGTACAACCAGAACTTACCGATGTTGAGAAAAGACAGCGGAGATAGTCATGGAGAGTGAAGGAAAATATACAGGAGAAGTCAAACAGAAATGTATGTCACAGAGGAACACTAGTTGCATACCCAATGTTACAAGTGGAGCAATGGAGGAAATTAATTCCTGCTAGTTAAGGTTAAAGCAATGTCCAGAATTTGTGTAATGTGTATCCATTAGTATGCACCAATGGAATTATGATTACACTGTCCTGTTTTTTATATTCTTCTAAAAAGACTTCAGGTCATTCTATTTGCATATCTGAAGTATCTGATATATAACATGAAGACGTGATACGATTCAGAATGAACTCATCAATCCTATCCAGCAAAGCATAGATGCTATATCGTCAAGTGAAATAGACTTCTGCATGTATTCAGTTGCAAACAAATTAGTCGCTGTTATGCTTTTCGGTTTTCGGTTTTTCCCTATTGTAAGACTCCCGCCATCTCGGCGTTTTCTTCTAATACTGCCCATTCAAGAAAAGAAGAAAGTCGCTATTATGCTTTCACTCTAATAGTTCTACTCTACATATTTTCAGCTACAGCTAAATGAACATGCCCAGCCTATCTGGACTGAGATGACATTCAGCTATGAACAACATTTCACAGACCTTGGAGAGAAGACACAAAGTCAAGCTACACACATAAAAAATGGGGTCGTATCACATAATGGAAGGTGAATTTCTACCCTAATGCTTCCTTGTAAGGTTCATCTGCGCATAAAATGCGGGTATCTAGTCAATTTGGAATTACCAACAAACAGTGGTTGAAAGAACTTATTCTTTCTCAATCAGGAAACTTTTCCTGTCTATCACGAATGGGTCCCTAGTTGAGGTCACAGAACTTCAGCCTCTAAGGTATGACTCAGCACAACTCAACTTCATCCTCTTGTATGCTTGTAATATCTTGCTCAAAATTCAAATGTAAACCACAGAAAAGAAACCCACCAAAAGCTTTGACATATGACTATTTGTTGTGGCTGACTTCAAATATAGTGAATCAATACAAATCTAATTTAATATGTAGATAGTCTGGTGAAGACGTCATATTTGATCTTAGATATAGATATTTTGATCCTCTTTCCAAGAAGTGGTATTTACACACAAAAATCAGTAGAAAAGGCGAATATTTATACGTTATTTATGTGCTGGACCCACATTATAATAGTAAAAATAACTCAGGGGGTCAAGTATAAAGGTCTACTGTCAAGCAGGTTGCAACCTCTTCTATTTACTTCTCTGCTTTGAACTTTAAAATTCTAATACAAGGTTAAATGCGCATATGGGGCCAATGATGTGTGTTCCATCATTAGTTATGTATCCTGAAATACTATATTCATGGAAAAGGTGTTCAAAAGAAATATTAGCTATATTACATACTTTAAGAGATCCATAATTACTTAAAACATGATGGCATGGTAGAATAAAGGGCTGATGATTTTTAAGATATTCTTTTCCTGACTATAAAATGCCAACAGTGTTTTTGAAGTTTTGGCAAAAGGTTTGGTTGAATGAATAAAAACAATTTGCAGAATTTCCTATAACCTATTTACAGAAATCACACTATTTGCAACTTCTTTTATCACTACTACCATGGCTTCAAATAAAATGATGGTTGAATGCTACTGATGCATAGGTGGAATTGCCATGGGCGTCCTCCAGGAGCAGATGTATCGTATATATCTGATGCTGAAAATGCAAGACCAGGGACCGTGTTCACAGTAAGGTATGTTTAGCATGTGCATTTGAGGATATGAGGGGGTGGGTGGGGTTGGGGTACCTTTTCAACCTACCCTAGAAGGAAAAGATTTGCTCAGTGAAGTCTCAATTTGCTCCTATACTGGTCAATGACTGAAACAAAAGGGTTCAAGGAATATTAAACGTATTCCTCCAACTTTCCGTAACATAGTTTCTACCCATATCTCACTCGTTCCATTAAACATAACTAGGAGGACAAGTTAAGCAATAAATATATCAACCTTCTTATACAAGACAACGCTATACTCATTTATGCTGTTAGTTCAAGATTTGATATATACTGTTGATGTACACCAGTGCTAACATGGGATAATGCAGTGCAGTTCTACTGGAGACCTATATGAATTTGATAAGGAAACGAAGCCATCATGGAAAAAGCATATATGGAGTGAACAAACAACCAAAAATGTCTCGCTGAGCTCATCTGTTGGGTGTGCTTTGCATGGTCTCTTAGGCTCTAATTCAGTATCACTCTTTCTGATAACCAAGGTATGTAAGAATCTGCATTATCATAACCAATTTATTGCTGGATCAAAGCTAACAAGGCAACATTACTGATTTGCATATTATGTATTTCAAAGGTGAACTTGCTTTTTACGATTTGGGAACAATATATGGTGTGTTCCTGATAACTATGATGGTTCCAAGTTAACCATAGCAGTGCAACAAGTATCATCCACACAGTTGAACAGAAACTAACAACTTCAAGCTTCATCGACTAACTATAGATAATTTGAAAAGAAAAGAACTACGAAAAAAAGTTTGCTAGCTATTGTAGTATGATTATGTCATGCCTATGACCCTAGGGACTCTGATCCATTAAAATAAATATTTATTTTGTGATATATTCAGTTGTTAAAGGTGTTTATAGATTGGCAGGATGGTCTTTTAGTGGAGCGGCGCTTGCATAGAAGAAAGTGGAAGTGGGATAAACATGGATCACCTAAGGGTCAAAGACTAAGTTCAATTACAGAAGTTCAACAGGATGAATCTAATGATGTGACTTCAATGTTTTTTACAACAACCACAGGAAAAGTATTTGAGTATCAGTTTCCAAAATATACAGGTAGAAACTCTTTCCTTAGACTTTTGACATCTTTATTCTTTTGTGACTGAGGTCATCAAAGATGAATTTGAAGGAACTTCATATAGCAGGACAATTTACGTAATTATGTTGAATTGTTCTTGGAGTTGAAAGGTAAAAATGAACCATAGTTATGAATATGCTAGTTCAAGATAGGATGTCCTTCAAGTAAAGTGAATCAGCAGCAATAAACTCTTCTTTAAGTCCATATGCCGCACTCAGGTCATGATATGATGTTGTATACTATTCTTTTGTCAGCAATAAACATGACATACTCTCAACTTCTCGCCTAGGACCATATCATTGCATGTAATCTTTTTCTGAACAAAATACCAATCGATACAATTCTTACTACAGCAATTCTTTAAGTTCCAAGAAGAAACTAAGTTGACATTGTTTATCTTCTCCATTGGACAAGGTGGGGCTTCAAGCAATAAGATTAGAGGACTATGGGTAAATCACATGTCTCCTGACCATGCAAAAGTAGCAGTAAGTGTTCGAGGTCTACAGATTCAAGTTGGCAGATTGATATTCCAGCTAGATGATGGTAGGCTTGGAGAGCTACATTTACCTGGCATGGGAGGTGATCATTTTGGTCCAAGTCAACAAAATAACATAAGAAGGAAAGTGCCAAACAAGTATGAGTGGTCTATCCTAGATACACCAGAAACAGAAGGTTGGAATGCAGAATATTGCACTGAAGAGCATGGCCCTACAAACTGTATTACTGGAGCGATGAATGTAGCTGCAGATACGGAACCAACCAACCTGAGCAATGCCCCACCTAGAAGGCGTAAAGCAGAAGAGAAGCAACACTACCTGCATGGTCAGAGTCATGAGAGTGATGAAACTGAATCATACAACATTCTATCACGAAGCATTTATCTTAACTTCCATATGCGGGTGATGCATGCAGATAGATCACTTTTCCTCATAACAGATAACGGATTAACTTTGGAATATCTAAACAGCAATGGTGTTTGGCTATGGCTAAGACATGAACACATTACAGGCATGAAGGGTACACTAGGAAGCTATAATGGCAGCTTGTATCTTGTCGATCTTCATGGGAACTTACATATTAGAGAAAGAAATGGTGACGAACTCTTATGGATTAATTGCACAGCAATGCGGAAGGGAAGACAGGTTGCAAGTGGGCCTCCATGGGATGGCATCCCTGGATTATCACGCAGAGTGACAACAGATGATGCACTTTTCTTTGTTAACAAGAGAGGCAGATTGCTACAATTCACGGTAGAAGTCCAAACATCTTTTAATTTCACTAAATGTTTGTCTTGTTATGGAAGGGGGGCCTTGTGACCATTAGGTCATGGGTTCGAGTCCTGGAAACAGTCTCTTACAGAAATGTAGGGAAAGACTGCGTACAAAAGACCCAAAGTGGTCGGACCCTTCCCCGGACCTAGCGCAAGCGGGAGCTACGTGCACCGGGCTTCTGGGATTGTCTTATTTACAAAAGATAAAATGTGCACTTTCATACAAGATATTGCACTATCCAAGATTAAATGCATGCACCTTTATGAGCAAAAGCCATTCTTTTTTATGTCCTGCCCAAAGTCCCGCGTATCTCGAAAAATGAAAAGACACTGCATGGCAATGACCAGTGAGCAATAGTTTTTCTGTTTCCATACGAAAAATTAAGAATGTTCTGCTCAAGATAATTCCATGTATACGAAGCATGCATTAACCTAGAGTACAGAACTAGTTAAGAATTCACTGATAGGAGTATAGCTAGAGAACTGGAACACAAAATTCAGCATCACAAGAAATGCAGCAAATCACTCTTTCTTCATATCCTTTAATATTCCAGAGGATAGGTAGTTCATAGAAGATTGATCTTCGGTAATTACCTTGGTAGATATCGCTGATGCAATAGTTTTAACACACAAATCAGCGATATCTCAAAAGTGTTAAGAATCATGACCGGATTAACTACAGGTGCAATCATGTTAAAAACATGAGCTTCTAACAAATTTAGGACAAATCGTCATGATAATCGAGAACCAACCACCCTTCTGTTCTTCCCTCCTTCACACTAAAAAGGAGGAGGCTAATGATTATCTTTTTTTTTCAAACAACACCATCATTCAAATGTGCTCTGCTCTCAATATAGTTTAGGGTATATATTCATCTGGAAAAATAATAATCCCAAATTACATAATGTTTTGTACTAAGTTGCTTTGACTTGTCTTAAAAAATAGAAGTTATTTCAAACCTTTTCAGGTGGCATTGCGTAAATTCAAGTGGAAGGACTGCCACAGCCCTCCGGATACCAAGGTTGCATTCATCGTGGATCAGGAGGTGTTTAGAAGAAATATCATCTTCGTGGTTGGCCGGAACGGTCGGATGTACCAGTATAACAGAATTACAGAGCTATGGCACAGGCACTACCAATCACCTCATCTCGTCCTGTCAAGATCCCCTGGGACAGCGATGCGACCGTCCCCTCTCTCCCTCACCGGTTCCATCTTCATGATTTCCGAGCATGGGGGCCTCGTGGAGTACCATTTCAGCCCGCAGGACGGGTGGGAGTGGGTAGAGCACGGGACGCCCCACCGGGACGTGACCCTCGTGGTCGCCCCAGGGCCGTGCTTCGACGGCACCCAGCTGTTCGTCATCGGGTCCGACGGACACGTCTACCTGCGGCACCTGGACGAGCGAACGTGGAGGTGGACGAGCCACGGGCACCCGTCGGAACCATCCAGCACGACGACGGACGTTGCCGGTGGCGGCGAGCAGAGCTGCGCCACGCTGGGCGCCGCGGACGCGCACTACGCGAGCACCTTCAGGGGGAGCTGCGACGAAAAGGTCAGCGCGGCAAACCAACACCTCGGCACCCTACAACTGACTGCGGCGGTGTCATTGTCGTCTTCTTCGGATTTACTTGTCTCGAAAATGGATGTATGTAGAACTAAAATACGTCTAGATACATCCATTTTTGCGACAAGTAATTCCGAACGAAGGGAGTATAAGTCTTTTTTGAGATTTCAATGCGGACTACGTACGGATGTATATAGACATATTTTAGAATGTAGATTCACTCATTTTGCTTCGTATGTAGTCTGTAGTGGAATCTCTAGAAAGACTTACATAGTACTCCCTCCGTTCCAAAATAGATGACCCAATTTTATACTAAAGTTAGTATAAAGTTGAGTCATCTATTTTGGAACGGAGGGAGTAATTGGTAACGGGGTCGCTAATGACGCATACGCAATTCGACGAACAGGTGGCGGCTGTGCGGCCGGTGCCGTTCTCCGAGGATGCGGTGGTCTTCGAACTGCGCGACGGCCGGGTAAGCAAGAAGGCAAGGCTCACGGTCGTGTGTGCAGGTGCAGCAGGGGGGTGAATGAATGCTTACCGGAGCTTTGGTTTTTGTGACGTGCAGTTGGCGGAGCTGCGGCGTGCGGCGGAGGGTCGCGGCGGGTGGGAGTGGGCGCGGATCATCGGCACGCCCGCCAGCGCCTGCATGATAAGCTACTGGACGGCCGTCGCCACGTAGCCGGCGGCGCCGGTGGGAAGGAAGCGGGCGGAAGCGCGGAGCTGGAACTCTATTTGAACGGCATACGCGCAAGATACGAGTTGAATGCTCAACTAGTTTACCTACCTGATTAGTCGTGGCTAACGTACACCTTGTTTAAAAAAAAAACAGAGGCTACCTATGTACTCCCTCCATTCCTAAATATTTGCCTTTCTAGACATTTCAAATAGACTATCACATAAGGATGTATGTAGACATATTTTAAAGTGTAGATTCACTCATTTTGCTTCGTATGTAGTCACTTGTTGAATGTCTAGAAAGACAAATATTTAGGAACGGAGGGAGTAGTACAAAGCATAATAGTATGTGATCAAGTTTTCTTGTGCATCTCTAGCCGATCCCGTAAACCGGGCCATCCGACAAAATAACCAGAACGGAGGCTAACTTGCCGGCCGGAACAGATCCAGTATATTTGTCCAGATTTGTTTTTTGGATCCTCCAAACCACGACCCACTTTTTCAATATCTACAGGATTTGAGCTCTTTTTTACACGAACCTGCAAAACATAGAAACGATTGGCGGGAGGGAAGTTTCAGCTCCTGCCATGGTCTTCCCCGAGCACGACCTCATGCGGAACGCCTCGATGCCGGCCACCACCAGACCTTAGATGCCTCCACGCGAGCTGCCGCCGCAGCCCTGTTGTTCGAGCCGCGGGGTGCAGCCCTTAGCTACGCTTAGCTAGCTAGTTGCTGTTGCATCTCTCGCTCGCTAGCTAGCTACCGCCGCCGGCGCCGCTGCTAGCTAGCTGCTGCTGCCTACTCCTCGTGACCGCGGCGCCCATGTCCCCGCATGGCGCCGCCACGCTGCCGCTGCCTCCGCATAGCGTGTTGGCCATGGCCGTCGAGCTCGTTCGCCCAAGCGCGGAGGGGATGCAGCGAGCAAGATGGACCCAATTGTAATTTAGCGGGCGTTTTTTGGGGGGTTTGTGCAATTTTGCTGGGGCCATGAAATATTCTTACGAGATCTGTTCCACCGGAGCAAAAGTCACACTGAAAAAACATTTTGCGGTATCCTGTAAACCGACTTTTGCGGGATGGTGCATACCGGATCTGCTAGAAATGTTCATAGGCAGCTGACGCCAAATCAGACAATGCATCTGTTCATGGATAGGGGTAGCAGTCCACGGACATGGACACGAGAGCAGACAAACGTAATGAGCCAGGTATAAATCTTGAATATGATCATGTTAAGTATTTTGTAAAAACAAATGTTTTTCATAAGCTTAGTGCAAGATATGGACTTGACTCTGAGATAGTAGCTACTTTCCGTGAATCATTTGCTGCTCATGTTGATCTCCCTAAGGAGAAGTGTTTTAAGTTTCATCCTCCTATTGAAGAAATTTGTGAGGAGCCTATTATAACTAAAACTGAAACTGTTGCTTATAGTGCTAATCCAGTTGTCCTATATTGAGAAACCTCATTTTCCTGTTAGGATTAAAGAACATGCTAAAACTACAACTATGATTCATAAGAGTAATATTAAAGCACCTAAACTCTCTAAAAAATTAAAGTAGAACATAATATTCGATGATTAAAATCTCTTGATTGATAATATTGATGGACATGTCAGTTATTTCTATGAGGAAGCAACCAGGATTGCTAAACAAGTTAATACTAAACAAGACAAATTAGATAAGAGTAAGCTGGTTGTCGGCATGCATGTTTTTCTGTTAAGATTGGAGATCATTGCTATCATGGTTTATGTGATATGGGTGCTAGCATAAGTGCCATTCCATTTACTTTATATCAAGAAGTTATGCATTATATTGCACCTGTTGAAATAGAAGATATTCATGTTAATGTTAAGCTTGCAAACAAAGATACTATTTCATCGCTTGGGATTGTTAAAGATGTTGAAGTCTTGTGTGGTAAGATCAAATACCCTTCTGATTTTCTAGTTCTTGGGTCACCGCAAAGTGACTTTTCCTATTATATTTGGTAGACCTTTTTTGAATACAGTTAATGTTGAAATTAGTTGTATTAAAGAGAAGGTCAATGTTAAGTTTGGTGATGTATCTCATGAATTTAATTTTTCCAAGTTTAGTAGACAACCTCATGATAAAGAATTGCCTAGTAAAGATGAAATCATTGGTCTTGTTTCTATTGTTGTGCCTCCTGTTGATCCATTAGAACAATATCTGCTAGAGACCATGAAAATGATATGCATATGAATGAAACAAATGAGATAGATGAAATATTAGTTAGGCAAACACCTATCCTTAAACATAATTTGCATGTTGAAACTTTAGGAGATCCTCTACCACCTAAGAGTGGCCCTGTGTTTGAATTAAATAAACTTCCTCATACATAGAAATATGCTTACTTGATGAAAAGAAGATATATCATGTTATTATCAATGCTAACCTTTCAGTGCATGATGAAATAAGATTACTTAAAACTCCGAGGAAGCATCGTGTTGCAATTGGATATACTCTCAATGATCTTAAGAGCATTAGTCCATTATGTCAACACAAGATTAATATGGAGTCTGATGCTAAACTAGTTGTCGATCATCAATGCCGTCCAAATACTAAAATAAATGATGTGGTAAGAACTTAAATATTAAAGCTTCTGGAGGCATGTATAATTTATCCTATAGCTGAGAGTAGATGGGTAAGTTTTGTTCATTGTGTCCCTAAGAAAGGAGGCATTACTGTTGTTCCTAATGATAAAAATGAACTTATCCCACAAAGAATTGTAACTGGCTATAAGATGATAATTGATTTCAGAAAACTAAATAAAGCAATTAGAAAAGATCACTACCTGTTGCCTTTTATTGATCAAAAGTTGGAAAGGTTATCTAAGCATACAAATTTCTGCTTTCTAGATGGATATTCTGTTTTTTCTCAAATACCTATTTCACAAGAAGATTAAGAGAAAACTATTTTTACTTGTCCTTATGGAACTTATGCTTATAGACATATGCATTTTGGTTTATGTAATGCACTTGCTACCTTTCAAAGATGTATGACTCCTATCTTCTCTGATTTTTGTGAGAATTTTTTTGAGGTATTCATGGATGATTTTTCTGTTTATGGAACTTCTTTTGATGATTGCTTGGGCAATCTTGACAAAGTCTTGCAGAGATGTGAAGAGACTAATCTTGTCTTGAATTGGGAGAAGTGTCACTTCACGGTGAATGAAGGTATAGTCCTTGGTCATATAATTTCAGAAAGAGGTATTGAAGTAGATAAAGCTAAAGTTGATGCAATTGAGAAAATGCCATGTCATAAAGATATCAAAGGTATAAGAAGTTTTCTTGGTCATGCTGGTTTTTATAGAAGGTTCAATAAAGACTTCTCTAAAATTTCTAGGACTCTCACTAATCTCCTACAAAAAGATGGTCCATTTTTTTCGACGATGATTGTGTAGAAGCCTTTGAAATACTTAAGAAAGCCATAATTTTGTTGGAAATATGCCCTAGAGGTAATAATAAAATGGTTATTATCATATTTCCCGTTCATGGTAAATGTTTATTATTCATGCTAAAATTGTATTGACCGGAAACTTAAATACATGTGTGAATACATAAACTACACCATGTCCCTAGTAAGCCTCCACTAGACTAGCTCGTTGATCAAAGATGGTTAAGTTTTCCTAACCATAGGCATGAGTTGTCATTTGATAACGGGATCACATCATTAGGTGAATGATGTGATGGACAGACCCAACTGTAATCTTAGCATCAAATTGTTTAGTTATTTGATATAGATTTCTTCATGTCAAGTATCAGTTCCTTACACCATGAGATCATGCCGCTCCCGGATACTAGCGGAATACTTTGTGTGCTATCAAATGTCACTTCATAACTGATGATCATAAAGGTGCTCTATAGGTATCTCGGAAGGTGTCTGTTGGGTTGCATGGATCGAGACTGGGATTTGTCACTCCGTGTGACAGAGAGATATCTCTGGGTCGTCCTGGTAATACAACATCACAAGAAGCTTGCAAGCATGTGACTAATGAGTTTAGTCATGGGATCTTGTATTACGGAACGAGTAAAGAGACTTGCCGGTAACGAGATTGGACTAGGTATGAAGGTACCGATGATCGAATCTCGGGCAAGTAACATATCATTGGACAAAGGGAATTGTATATGGGATTAACTGAATCCTTGACATCGTGGTTCGACTGATAAATATCTTTGTGGAATATGTGGGAACTGTTGGGGATATAAATACTGGGTATGACCCGCCCAGGAGGGGCCGGGTCATACCACTGGCGGTTCATAACAAGAAGGCCCATGAAGATGTTGATGATGTTGGTTCACAAAGCAAGCTTACTAAAGGCCCAAGACCCGAAGATGACTTAATGCCCACGGGCGTAAACCGCCATATGTTAAGGAAAGTGTAGTTCTGTCACCGAGCCGGACACATTGTCTATGAGCCGGCCGGGACTCCGTAAGCCGCCGGGCATTAGCCTGTGTATATAAAGGGGTGACCTGGCGGCAGTTTAGGGCAAGAAACAACAAGTCGAGAACTAGGTCAAGCGTATTCGCTCCCTGGTAATCGAAACCCAAGCAATACAACCTAAAGCAGGAGTAGGCCTTTACCTCGTTGCGAGGGGCCGAACCTGAGTAAACTCTCTGTGTCCCTTGTTCCGTTTTAACCCCTTCAAGATAACCTCGTAGCGATGGCTCCACACCTAAGTCCTCCTGCTAGGACATCTGCCGTGACAATTCCACGACAGCTGGCGCCCACCATGGGGCCAGCGCATGGTGGTTTCAAGTTCTTGAAGGGCAACTTCGCAAGGATCAAGGGGTACGCTGTGGGCCGGATGACTAAGAGTCGCCGCGACAAGCTCTACATCGATGACAAGGGCTGGGGCCCAGGGCCAACTCAATCGAGTATGGGTACTGGGTTCCCTTTGGTGGAATCCATGTCTTCATTGGCAAGATTGGTGAGTCGGAAGCTGAGTCGGACATCTGCACCGACATCGTCGAAACGGCTCGGCGCGCACGACCCGGCAAGGTTCAAGCCACCCCGAAGCATGTCTTTGTGGGCTTCGTTCATGGAGCGAAGCTGGAATGAGGATCTGAATCTAGTGGTGAGACGGTAGTCTACTTAGGCGACGAGTCCTCAACTGGTGAGGCCAATTCCATCTATCAAGTTCAGGATGGTGGGCTTGGGGGCTGTTCCGATGGTGACAGTATTTCAGACCCCTACGAGCCACCACACCGGGTTACAATCTTCATGGCCGGTACACAGCCAAGGTAGAATTCTTCAACTGCAGCAGCAATGATCTCCGGCTCAGCAACAACAGTGGTAGCTGGGGCAGGAGGCCCTGTGCGCCCGGCGGCTCAAGTTTTATCTGATATGTTGGATGCTTTGGCAACACTGTTAACGGCGGAGGTAAACCCGGTGAACCAAACGCAACATAATGCGGATGTTGCAAAGTTATGTGATGAGATAGCCCAAGCCAAGGAGGATATAAATGCGGAGAACACTTGGATGGCAATGGAGCGAGCCGCCTTGCAGAGGGAGGCGGAACGGCTTTAGGCAGAGAGCTTCTGCTTAAGCCTGGACCGGGACGCGTCAAACGCTGTCTTTAATAGAAGGCATGTGAGTCGGTTACCCCCGATTTACGATGCGAGGAACCTTTTCAACACGCATGGGGTAGGAACTAGTAACCCGCCTGGAGTTGATCGTGCCGTTGAGGCGCCGACGGCTGGAGAACCAGTTCAGCCACGTGCTACAGACCCCCCACGTTTGAACTTGACCCCTCCCCAGCACGTTCCGACGCCCCGGGGTCATTTTTCTAATCCTTTGGATAACATGATAGCTGCGACTACTCGATTGGCGGCTCTCCCGGTCCAGGATGAGTCGCCTGCAGCGATGGAAATACGGAGAGTCGAAGAACTTCTTCAGACGGTTGTGGCTCAATAGGCGGTTTATTCATATAGTCGCGATCATCTTCGTTCAACACCCCGTCCAAGCCGGAGTTATATCAGGCATATTGAAGAACCGGCCGTTTCAAGCAGTGAGCGGCACCGCAATCAGCCTCGTAGGCCTGACCCACCGCGTGTTGGTAATGATGCTCAGGCTGTAGTGGACCAGGGCAGAGTGCGGCGTGAGGCAGAGCTGGCGGCTCATCTGGCGGTTCAGCAGCAATCTCCTATTTATCCGTCGGTGTCTATGGAGGCAGGAGTAACTTCTAGAACCTTGGGTGTGCCGTGTCTAGTGCTGGCTCTACATAGTGAGTGCTTGCCTAAGGATTTCAAGGGCCCCGTAAGGTGCCTAATTACACGACGGATCATCCCCCAGAGGCGTGGATCGAGAGCTATGAGATGGCTATGGAGATGCTGGATGTTAGTGATGCTGCATGTGCTAAGTATTTCACCATGATGTTGGATGGGCCAGCTCGTACTTGGTTGAAAAGCTTGCCCGCTAACTCCACTAGATCATGGGCGGAGTTGAAAAGGCGATTCATTCAAAAATTTAAAGACACGTGCAAGCAGCCTATGTCAATTCTGGATCTGGATTCTTGCGTTCAAGGTGAAGGCGAGTCAACAACCAATTGGGTGCACCGGATCTCAGCTATTATACACTCATCAGACAGCATCAATGCCGGTTCAATAGTCCTGATGTTAGAGAAGAATTGTCATTTCCTTCCCCTTAAGAAGAAATTGGGGCGGCTTAAGCGTAATTGCAATGATATGGGGGAGCTCATGGCAACTCTCGTCAAGTATGCCGACTCTGATAGCACTAAAGATCCCGAGTCTGATGAGGAGAAGGCTGGGAAGGGGAAGAAGGGTGGCAATGCAAAGGGACAACATAACACGACAGGTCAAGGTGGTAATGATAAACGTAAGGCGGACGGCGGTTTAGACTTTGTGGCTAACACCAACACGCAGAATAATAACCAGCATCGTAAGGGGAAAACACAGGCACCTCGGTTTGGAGGGTCGAAGTTTAACCTTGAAGCCATGATGAATCAGCCTTGTCTGAAGCACGAAACCTAGGATAAGCCAGCCAGTCATTTGTGGAAGGATTGCTTCATCATGAGGGAGTATAAAAACTCTAACTTTTTAGAACAATCATGGCCCGCACGGTGGTTCAGGTTCCGGCTCACATGGACCTGGCTTTGGAGGTGGCGGCTCAAGCTCTGGCTTTCAAGGCCAAGGTAATCACGGTGGTTTTAATCAGCAATCTGGACAAGGGAATCAGCAGCAGTAGTCTGGTTATCAGAGTAATCCAAAGCAGTTGAATGGTGGTCAGTACCATGTGTTCACCACAAGCCTGTGCAACCAAGATCAGAAAATCCATAAGCGGGCGGTGAACTCTGTTGAGCCGGCGGTGCCTCCTTATTTAAGATGGTCTGAGCAGCCTATTGTATGGAGTCGTGAGGACACCCACCCCGGGTTGACAATCTAGGACAGTTGGCATTGGTGGTTGCTCCACAGGTAGGAGGATATAAGCTTATGAAGGTGCTCATGGATGGGGGCAGCAGTATCAATATCCTTTACTATGAAACTTCTTGTCGTATGAATTTGATGTTGGAAATATGCCCTAGAGGCAATAATAAAAGTATTATTATATTTCAATGTTCATGATAATTGTCTTTTGTTCATGCTATAACTGTGTTATCCGGAAATCGTAATACACGTGTGAACACTTAGACCACAATATGTCCCTAGTGAGCCTCTAGTTGACTAGCTCGTTGTGATCAATAGATAGTCATGGTTTCCTGACTATGGACATTGGATGTCGTTGATAACGGGATCACATCATTAGGAGAATGATGTGATGGACAAGACCCAATCATAAGCATAGCATAAAAGATCGTATAGTTCGTTTGCTAGAAGCTTTGCCAATGTCAAGTATCTATTCCTTCGACCATGAGATCGTGTAACTCCGGTTACCGTAGGAGTGCCTTGGGTGTATCAAACGTCACAACGTGGCGGGTGACTATAAAGGTGCATTACGGTATCTCCGAAAGTATCTGTTGGGTTGACATGGATCGAGGCGGGATTTGTCACTCCGTATGACGGAGAGGTATCTCTGGGCCCACTCGGTAATGCATCATCATAATGAGCTCAATGTGATCAAGGTGTTGGTCGCGGGATCATGCATTACTGATGCGATTAAAGTGACTTGCGTGTGAGACCGAACAAGGTATTGGGATACCGACGATCAAGTCTCGGGCAAGTAACGCATCGATTGACAAAGGAATTGCATACGAGGGTTTGATAGAATCCTCGACATCGTGGTTCAACCGATGAAATCATCGAGGAGCATGTAGGAGCCAACATGGGTATCCAGATCCGCTGTTGGTTATTGCCCGAGAGTCGTCTCGGTCATGTCTGCGTGTCTCCGAACCCGTAGGGTCTACACACTAAGGTTCGGTGGCGCTAGGGTTAGTAGGAAGACTAGTATGTGAATACGAATGTTGTTGAGTCCGGATGAGATCCCGGACGTCACGAGGAGTTCGGAAGGGTCCGGAGGTAAAGAATAATATATAGGAAGTGGTGTTTGACCATCGGGAAAGTTTGGGGTTTCGATAAAATCACCGGACCACCGGAAGGGTCCCGGGGTCCACCGGTGGGGCCACCCATCCGGAGGGCCCCATGGGCCATAGGGGAAGGAACCAGCCCACAGGGGCTGGTGCGCCCCAGGCCCACCTCGCGCCTAGGGTTGAAACCCTAGGGGTGGGCGCCCACCGGCTTGGGGGCACTCCACCCCTTGCCGCCGCCCCACGGAGATTGGATCTCGGGGCCGCCACCCAGGGGCCTATATAAAGGGGGGAGGGCTGCTGGACACAACTCCCAAGGCGCAGCCCTCCCTCCCAACACATCTCCTCCTCCGTGAGAGCTCGGCGAAGCCTGCCGAGTCTTGCTTCACCACCATCACCACGCCGTCGTCTTGCCGGTGGTGCTGTCTTCCTCAACCTCTCCTTCCCCTTGCTGGATCAAGAAGGAGGAGACATCGCTCCGTCCCGTCACGTGTGTTGAGCGCGGAGGTGTTGTCCGTTCAAAGCACTTGGCATCGGTGATCTGAATCACGTTCGAGTACGACTCCATCATCACCTTGCAAGCTTCCGCACGCGATCTACAAGTGGTATGTAGATGCAAACTCTCTCCGTTACTCGTTGCTTAGATGAACTCATAGATGGATCTTGGTGAAACCGTAGGAAAAATTTTAATTTTCTCGCAACGCTCCCCAACAAAGGCATCATGAGCTAGGTCTATGCGTAGTTCTCTAATGCACGAGTAGAACACAAATTTGTTGTGGGCGTTGATCTTGTCATCTTACTTGCCCCTACTAGTCTTTTCTTGCTCAACGGTATTGTGGGATGAAGCGGCCGGACCAACCTTACACGTGACGCTTACGTGAGACCGGTTCCACCGATCGACATGCACTAGTTGCATAAGGTGGTCAAGCGGTGTCTGCTCTCCCACTTTAGTTGGAGCGGATTCGATGAACAGGGCCCTTATGAAGGGTAAATAGAAGTTGACAAAATCACGTTGTGGTGATTCGTAGGTAAGAAAACGTTCTTGCTAGAACCCAATCGCAGCCACGTAAAAGATGCAACAACAACTAGAGGACGTCTAACTTGTTTTTGCAGCGATTGATCATGTGATGTGATATGGCGAAGTTGTGATGAATGATGAATTGTGATGTATGAGATCATGTTCTTGTAATAGGATTCACGACTTGCATGTCGATGAGTATGACAACCGGCAGGAGCCATAGGAGTTGTCTTTATTTTTTTGTATGACCTGCGTGTCATTAAAGAACGCCATGTAAACTACTTTACTTCATTACTAAACGCGTTAGTCATAGAAGTAGAAGTAGTCGTTGGCGTGACAACTTCATGAAGACACGATGATGGAGATCATGATGATGGAGATCATGGTGTCAAGCCGGTGACAAGATGATCATGGAGCCCCGAAGATGGAGATCAATGGAGCTTGATGATATTGGCCATATCATGTCACAACTATATAATTGCATGTGATGTTTATTATGCTTTTACATCTTGTTTACTTAGGTCGACGGTAGTAAATAAGATGATCCCTTATAAAATTTCAAGAAGTGTTCTCCCCTAACTGTGCACCGTTGCTACAGTTCGTCGTTTCTAAGCACCACGTGATGATCGGGTGTGATGGATCCTTACGTTCACATACAACGGGTGTAAGACAGTTTTACACGAAAAAACACTTAGGGTTAACTTGACGAGCCTAGCATGTGCGACATGGCCTCGGAACACGGAGACCGAAAGGTCGAACACGAGTCGTATGGAAGATACGATCAACATGAAGATGTTCACCGATGATGACTAGTCCGTCTCACGTGATGATCGGACACGGGCTAGTCGACTCGGATCGTAACACTTAGATGACTAGAGGATGTCTAATCTAAGTGGGAGTTCATAATTTTGATTAGAACTTTATTATCATGAACTTAGTCTAAAACCTTTGCAAATATGTCTTGTAGATCAATGGCCAACGCTAATGTCAACATGAACTTCAACGCGTTCCTAGAGAAAACCAAGCTGAAAGATGATGGCAGCAACTATACGGATCGGGTCCGAACACGAGATCATCCTCATAGCTGCCAAGAAACAAGATGTCCTAGAAGCACCGTTAGGTGACCCACTGTTCTCCGGCGCGCAAAGACGATTTGAGCGTCTGGCGACTCGCTTCGATGATTACTCCCTCGTTCGGGCGGCATGCTCTACACTTAGAACCGGGCTCCAAAAGCGTTTTGAGCATCACGGAGCATATGAGATGTTCAAGAGCTGAAACTAGTTTTCCAAGCTCATGCCCGGTCGAGAGATATGATGTCTCGACAAGTTCTACAGATTGTAAGATGGAGGAAAACAGTTACACGGTGAGCACATCCTCAAGATGTCCGGGTTGCACGCCAGATGACCCAGTTGAACATTAACCTCCCGGATGAGGCGGTCATTGATGAAATCCTCGATCGCTCCCACCAAGCTTCAAGAGCTTTGTGATGAACTACAACATGCGGGGATGGTAAAGACCATTCTGAAGTGTTCTCGATCTTCAAGTCGCAGAGGCTGAAATCAAGAAAGAACATCAAGTGTTGATGGTCAATAAGACCACTAAGTTCAAGAAGGGCAAGGGTAAGAAGAACTTCAAGAAGGACGGCAAGGATGTTGCCGCGCCCGTAAGCCTGTTGCGGGAAGAAGTCAAAGAATGGACCCAAGCACGAGACCGAGTGCTTTTATTGCAAGGGAAGGGTCCTTTGAAGCGGAACTGCCCCAAATACTTAGCGGATAAGAAGGCCGCAACACCAAAGGTATATTTGATATACATGTAATTGATGTGTACCTTACCAAGACTCGTAGTAACTCCCGGGTATTTGATACCGTGCCGTTGCTCATATTTGTAACTCACAGCAGAGCTGCGGAATAAACGGAGATGGCGAAGGGCGAGGTGACGATCTTGCGCGTCGGGAATGGTTCCAGAGTCGATGTGATCGCCGTCGACACGCTGCCTCTACATTTACCTCTGGGATTAGTTTTAAACCTCAATAATTGTTATTTAGTGCCAAGTTTGAGCATGAACATTGTATCTGGATCTCGTTTGATACGAGATGGCTACTCATTTAAGTCCGAGAATAATGGTTGTTCGATTTATATGAGAGATATGTTTTATGGTCATGCTCCGATGGTCAATGGTTTATTCTTAATGAATCTCGAGTGTAATATTACACATGTTCATAGTGTGGATGCGAAAAGATGTAAAGTTGATAACGATAGTCCCACATACTTGTGGCACTGCCACCTTGGTCACATTGGTGTCAAGCGCATGAAGAAGCTCCATGCTGATGGACTTTTAGAGTCTCTTGATTATGAATCGTTTGACACATGCGAACCATGCCTCTTAGGCAAAATGACCAAGACTCCGTTCTCCGGAACAATGGAGCGAGCAACCAACTTGTTGGAAATCATACATACCGATGTGTGTGGTCCAATGAGCGTTGAGGCTCGCGGAGGATATCGTTATGTTCTCACTCTCACTGATGACTTGAGTAGATATGGGTATGTCTACTTAATGAAACACAAGTCTGAGACATTTGAAAAGTTCAAGGAATTTCAGAGTGAGGTAGAGAATCAACGTGACCGAAAGATAAAATTCTTACGATCAGATCGTGGAGGAGAATACTTAAGTCACGAGTTTGGCACACACTTAAGGAAATGTGGAATTGTTTCACAACTCACGCCGCCTGGAACACCTCAGCGAAACGGTGTATCCGAACGTCGTAATCGCACATTATTGGATATGGTGCGGTCTATGATGTCTCTTACCGATTTACCACTGTCATTTTGGGGATACGCTCTAGAGACAGCTACATTCACTTTAAATAGGGCACCGTATAAATCCGTTGAGACGACACCGTATGAATTATGGTTTGGGAAGAAACCTAAGTATCGTTTCTAAAAGTTTGGGGATGCGATGCTTATGTCAAGAAACTTCAACTGGAAAAGCTCGAACCCAAGTCGGAAAAATGTGTATTCATAGGATACCCTAAGGAAACTGTCGGGTATACCTTCTACTTAAGATCCGAAGGCAAGATCTTTGTTGCCAAGAACGGATGCTTTCTGGAGAAAGAGTTTCTCTCGAAAGAAGTAAGTGGGAGGAAAGTAGAACTCGATGAAGTACTACCTCTCGAACGGGAAAGTGGTGCGGCGCAGGAAACCGTTCCTGTAATGCCCACACCAACTGAAGAGGAAATCATTGATGATGATCAAGATACTTCGGATCAAGTTACTACTGAACTTCGAAGGTCCACAAGGACACGTTCCGCACCAGAGTGGTACGGCAACCCTGTCATGGAAATAATGTTGCTAGACAACAATGAACCTTCGAACTATGAAGAAGCAATGGCGGGCCCAGATTCCAACAAATGGCTTGAGGCCATGAAATCCGAGATAGAATCCATGTATGAAAACAAAGTATGGACTTTGACAGACTTGCCCGATGATCGGCGAGCAATAGAAAATAAATGGATTTTTAAGAAGAAGACGGACGCGGATGGTAATGTTACCATCTATAAAGCTCGACTTGTCGCTAAGGGTTATCGACAAGTTCAAGGGATTGACTACTGACGAGACATTTTCTCCGTGGCGAAGCTTAAGTTCGTCCGAATCATGTTAGCAATTGCCGCATACTATGATTATGAGATATGGCGATGGACGTCAAAACGGCATTCCTTAACGGACATCTTAAGGAAGAGCTGTATATGATGCAGCGGAAGGTTTTGTCGACCCTCGAAATGCTAGCAAAGTATGCAAGCTCCAATGATCCATTTATGGGCTGGTGCAAGCATCTCGAGTTGGAACATTCGCTTTGATGAGATGATCAAAGCGTTTGGGTTTACGCAGACTTATGGAGAAGCTGCGTTTACAAGAAAGTGAGTGGGAGCTCAGTAGCATTTCTCTTATTATATGTAGATGACATACTCTTGATGGGAAATGATACAAAACTTCGGACAGCATTAAGGCCTACTTGAACAAGTGTTTTTCAATGAAGGACCTTGGAGAAGCTGCTTATATATTAGGCATCAAGATCTATAGGATAGATCGAGGCGCCTCATAGGTCTTTCACAAAGCACATACCTTGATAAGATTTTGAAGAGGTTCAAAATGGATCAGCCCAAGAAGGGTTCTTGCCTATGTTACAAGGTGTGAAATCGAGCTCAGCTCGATCACCGACCACGACAAAAGATAAAGAAGAGATGAGTGTCATCCCTATGCTTCAGCCATAGGATCTATTATGTATGCCATGCTTGTGTACTGACCGATGTAAACCTTGCCGTAAGTTTGGTTGCAAGATACCAAAGTAACCCGCAAGGAACACCGGACAGCGGTCAAGAATATCCTGAAGTACCGAAAAGGACAAAGGACATGTTTCGTTTATGGAGGAGACGAAGAGCTCGTCGTAAGGGTTACGTCGACGCTAGCTTCGACTCAGATCTGATGACTCTAAGTCACAAACCGGATACGTGTATATGTTGAATGGTGGAGCGATGGCTGGTGCAGCTGCAAGCGAAGCGTCGTGGCGGGATCTACGTGTGAAGCGGAGTACATGGCAGCCTCGGAGGCAGCGCATGAAGCGATTTGGGTGAAGGAGTTCATCACCGACCTAGGAGTCATACCCAATGCGTCGGGGCCGATCAAACTCTTCTGTGACAACACCGGAGCTATTGCCCTTGCCAAGGAGCCTGGTTTCACAAGAAGACCGAGCACATCAAGCGTCGTTTCAACTCCATCCGTGAAAATGTTCAAGATGGAGACATAGAGATTTGCAAAGTGCACACGGATCTGAATGTCGCAGATCCGTTGACTAAACCTCTCTCGCGTGCAAAACATGATCAACACCGAACTCTATGGGTGTTCGATTCATCACAATGTAACTAGATTAGTGACTCTAGTGCAAGTGGGAGATGTTGGAAATATGCCCTAGAGGCAATAATAAAAGTATTATTATATTTCAATGTTCATGATAATTGTCTTTTGTTCATGCTATAAGCGTGTTATCCGGAAATCGTAATACACGTGAACACTTAGACCACAATATGTCCCTAGTGAGCCTCTAGTTGACTAGCTCGTTGTGATCAATAGATAGTCATGGTTTCGACTATGGACATTGGATGTCGTTGATAACGGGATCACATCATTAGGAGAATGATGTGATGGACAAGACCCAATCATAAGCATAGCATAAAAGATCGTATAGTTCGTTTGCTAGAAGCTTTGCCAATGTCAAGTATCTATTCCTTCGACCATGAGATCGTGTAACTCCGGTTACCGTAGGAGTGCCTTGGGTGTATCAAACGTCACAACGTGGCGGGTGACTATAAAGGTGCATTACGGTATCTCCGAAAGTATCTGTTGGGTTGACATGGATCGAGATCGGATTTGTCACTCCGTATGACGGAGAGGTATCTCTGGGCCCACTCGGTAATGCATCATCATAATGAGCTCAATGTGATCAAGGTGTTGGTCGGCGGGATCATGCATTACGGTGCGAGTAAAGTGACTTGCGATAACGAGACCGAACAAGGTATTGGGATACCGACGATCAAGTCTCGGGCAAGTAACGCACCGATTGACAAAGGAATTGCATACGAGGTTTGATAGAATCCTCGACATCGTGGTTCAACCGATGAAATCATCGAGGAGCATGTAGGAGCCAACATGGGTATCCAGATCCGCTGTTGGTTATTGCCCGAGAGTCGTCTCGGTCATGTCTGCGTGTCTCCGAACCCGTAGGGTCTACACATAAGGTTCGGTGGCGCTAGGGTTAGTAGGAAGACTAGTATGTGAATACCGAATGTTGTTCGAGTCCGGATGAGATCCCTGACGTCACGAGGAGTTCCGAAGGGTCCGGAGGTAAAGAATAATATATAGGAAGTGGTGTTTGACCATCGGGAAAGTTTGGGGTTTCGGTAAAATCACGGACCACGGAAGGGTCCCGAGGTCCACCGGTGGGGCCACCCATCCCGGAGGGCCCCATGGGCCATAGGGGAAGGAACCAGCCCACGAGGGGCTGGTGCGCCTCAGGCCCACCCCTAGCGCCTAGGGTTGAAACCCTAGGGGTGAAGCGCCCACCGGCTTGGGGCACTCCACCCCTTGTCGCCGCCCCACAGGAGATTGGATCTCGAGGGGCCGCCACAGGGGCCTATATAAAGGGGGAGGGGCTGCTGGACACAACTCCCAAGGCGCAGCCCTCCCTCCCAACACATCTCCTCCTCCGTAGAGCTCGGCGAAGCCACAGCCGAGTCTTGCTTCACCACCATCACCACGCCGTCGTCTTTGCCGGTGGTGCTGTCTTCCTCAACCTCTCCTTCCCCTTGCTGGATCAAGAAGGAGGAGACGCCGCCGTCCCGTCGTGTGTTGAGCGCGAGGTGCTGTCCGTTCAAAGACTTGGCATCGGTGATCTGAATCACGTTCGAGTACGACTCCATCATCACCTTGCAAGCTTCATACGCGATCTACAAGTGGTATGTAGATGCAAACTCTCTCCCGTTACTCGTTGCTTAGATGAACTCATAGATGGATCTTGGTGAAACCGTAGGAAAAATTTTAATTTTCTGCAACGTTCCCCAACATTTGACTGACAAAGATCTTAAGGCGCCTTCTATCGTTTTCCATGGGGTGGTGCCTGGTAAGTCGACGTATCCAGTGGGTAAGATAACACCGGAGGTAGCTTTTGGAGATGACCATGATTCCAGAGCTGAAAAATTGACATTTGAGGTGGTCAAGATCAAGAGCCCATACCATGCTTTGTTCGGGCGGCCGGCTTACGCCAAGTTTATGGCATGGCCGTGTTATGTTTATTTACAGCTCAAGACGTCGGGTCATAAGGGCACCATCACGGTGCATGGAAATAGGAGAACTACTCTGGATTGTGAAGAGGGTGATGCTGCTTATGCTGAGTCGGCCTGTGCCACTGAGGAGTTGAAGTTTTATAAAGACAATGTTGACCCGGCGGATATGACATCTTTGAGGAAGCCAACTACAGAAAATGACCCCCTGTTGAAGTTTAAATCGGTAGACGACACTAAGCTGGTCGATTTTGTGCCTGGCGACTCGTCCAAGCAGTTCAACATCAGTGCTAATATGGATCTGAAATAGGAAAGCGCACTCATCGAGTTCATCCATGAGAACTAGGACATCTTTGCATGGAAACCTTCTGACATGCCAGGTGTACCGAGGGAACTCGCTGAGCACACTCTCAATGTGGATCCCAAGTTTAAGCCGGTCAAGCAGTTTCTTCATTGTTTTAATGAGGAAAGGCACAAGGCTATTGGTGAAGAGGTGGCCCGGCTCTTGCTGGCAGGGTTCATCATTGAAGTTTTTCATCCTGAGTGGTTGGCTAACCCTATGCTGGTACTTAAGAAAAATAGCACTTGGCGTATGTGTGTGGATTATACAGACCTTAACAAGGCCTGTCCGGCTGATCCTTTTGCTCTCCCTCGTATTGATCAGATTATTGATGCTACGACGGGTTGTGAGCGTGTGAGTTTTTTGGATGCCTACTCTGGTTATCATTAGATCAAGATGGTAGTTAAGGAACAGGAGAAGACAACTTTCATCACTCCCTTTGGAGCCTTCTGCTATGTGTCTATGCCTTTTGGACTCAAGAGTGCCCAAGCGACTTACCAACGGTGTGTTCAGAATTGCCTCCATGGCCGGATTGGGCGCAATGTTCATGCTTATGTGGATGATATTGTTGTGAAATCCAGGAAGAAAGAAACCTTGATAGATGATCTGAAAGAGACCTTTGACAATCTCCGGGTCTACAAAATGATGCTTAACTCGGTCAAGTGTGTTTTTGGCGTGCCAGCGGGCAAGTTATTGGGGTTCCTGGTTTCTGAGAGGGGCATTGAGGCTAACCCGGAGAAGATCATGGCTATCACTTCTTTGCCCAAGCTGGCATGTATCAATGACGTCCAGCGCTTAGCGGGTCGTATTGCGGCTTTGAGACGGTTTATAAGCCGCCTGGGAGAGAAGGCTATCCCTTTGTATCAAATGATGAAGAAGACATATGACTTTGTCTGGAGCGATGCTGCTAATGAGGCGTTTGAGGCGCTTAAAAAGCAATTGGCTGAGTCGCCGGTTCTTGCAGCTCCTATTGAGAAGGAGCCCTTGCTATTGTATGTGGCTGCAAACAACATGGCTATCAGTGTGGCAGTTGTGGTTGAAAGGAAGGAGTCAGGCAAGGAGTATCCCGTTCAAAGGCCGGTTTATTATGTCAGTGAGGTGCTCATTGGGTCTAAGCAGAGATACCCACATGGGCATAAACTGGTTTACGGCGTGTTCATGGCCAGTCGCAAGTTGAAGCAATATTTCCTTGGTCATCCCATCACCGTGGTTAGTTCTGCTCCATTGGGGGATATTATTCAAAACAGAGAAGCCACAGGTCGGGTAGCTAAGTGGACCACTGAGATTGGACCCCATGGCTTGAAGTATGTGCCTTGGACGGCTATAAAATCTCAGGCACTTGTGGACTTTATCAATGATTGGACAGAGCTGCAGATGCCTGAGGATAAGCCGGACAATACATATTGTACTATTCATTTTTATGGGTCCAGGCAATTGGAAGGCTCGGGGGCTGGAGTTATATTGACTTCCCCACGAGGTGATAAATTTTGTTATGTTTTAAGGTTGATGTTCCCTTGTACTAATAATGCAGCTGAGTATGAAGCCTTGCTCCATGGTCTTCGGATGGCTAAAGAGATGAATCTAAGCCGGGTAAGGTGCTTTGGCGACTCAGATTTGGTGGCTCAGCAAGTGTCAGGAACTTGGGATTCAAAGGATCCACTCATGGCGGCTTATCGCCGAGAGGTTGATGCCATTGCTGGTCATTTCAAAGGATATCAAGTGGAGCATGTTGATCAAAGGAAAAACGAAGCCGCTGATGCATTAAGACGGCTGGGGTCTCAGCGTAAGCTGGTGCCACCTAATGTTTTCCTTGATGTTTTGCATAACACATCAGTAAAGTTGCCTATAGAGGAGGGCTTGGAAGTTCCTGACCCGGAGGCACAATTGGTGGCGGCTCTCCACGTTATCCCTGATTGGACTGTTCCATATTTGGCTTATATGACCTGGGGCGAGTTACCTGAGGATGAAACCTTGGCCAGGCAAATAACCAGGAGGTCTAAGTCAATGACTATTGTCAATGGTGAGCTCCACAGATGCAGTGTTACAAGAGTGTTTCAACGATGTATTTCTCCTGAGGAGGGCCGTGAAATTCTGAGGGAGATTCATGAAGGAGATTGCGGCCATCACATCGACTCTAAATCTCTTGTTAAATCTTTTCGTCATGGGTTTTATTGGCTGACGGCTCATGCCGATGCAGAATATCTAGTCAGTAAGTGCGATGGTTGTCAGAAATTTTCAAGACGAGCTCATGTGTCAGCTCAAGAACTAAGGATGATTCCAATTACTTGGCCGTTTGCAATCTGGGGGCTGGATATGGTTGGGCCTTTTAAAAGATCCAAGGATAAAAAGACTCATCTCCTGGTAGTTGTTGACAAGTTTACAAAGTGGGTTGAAGCTGAGCCGGTCAGCAAATGTGATGCAGCCACAGCGGTTCAATTCATCAAAAAGGTGATCTTTCATTTTGGATATCCTCACAGTATCATTACTGATAAGGGTACTAATCTGTCTAAGGGGGCAATGAAAGAATTCTGTCAACAAGAGCATATCTGGCTTGATGTATCATCAGTGGCTCACCCCCAGTCTAATGGCCAAGCTGAACGAGCTAATCAAGAAATCTTGAGAGGTATCAAGCCCCGGCTTATGGTCCCCTTGCAGAGGACACCGGGTTGTTGGGTGGAAGAGTTGCCTTCAGTGCTTTGGAGTATCAATACCACCCCCAACAGATCTACGGGTTACACATCTTTCTTCATGGTTTATGGAGCTGAGGCGGTTCTCCCTAGTGACATACTTCACGATTCGCCTCATGTGACAACTTATGTTGAAGCTAATAATGAGAAAGCACGTCAGGATGCTATTGACCTGTTGGATGAAGAGCGTGACCTTGCGGCGGCTCGTTCGGCGATTTACCAGCAAGATTTGCATCATTATCACAGCCGCCGGGTTAAGACCAAAACCTTTGAAGAAGGAGATTTGGTGCTCTGGCTCATCCAGGATCAAACTGACATGCACAAGCTATCTCCACCTTGGGAAGGACCTTTTGTTGGGGAATGCGGTAATTTCAAAAATTTCCTGCGATCATGCAAGATCTATCTATGTGATGCATAGCAACAAGAGGGGAGAGTGTGTCCACGTACCCTCGTGGACCGAAAGCGGAAGCGTTTCAATTACGCGGTTGATGTAGTCGAACTTCTTTGCGATCCTACCCATCCAAGTACCGAACGTACGGCACCTCCGCGTTTAGCACACGTTCAGCTGGATGACATCCCTCGTACTCTTGATCCAGTTGAGGACGAGGGTGAGTTCCGTCAGCACGACGGCGTCGCGACGGTGATGATGATGCTTCCGGCGCAGGGCTTCACCTAAGCTCCACAACGGTACGATCGAGGTGTGTAACTGTGGAGGGGGGCACCGCACACGGCTAAAAGATCAACTTGTGTGTCTATGGGGTGCCCCCTGGCCACGTATATAAAGGAGGGAGGAGGAGGAGGCCAGCCTAGGAGGGGCGCGCCTATAGGGGGAGTCCAACTAGGATTCCCAATCCTAGTTGGAGTCCCCTTCCTTTTCCAAAGGTTGAGAGGGAAGGAGTAGGAGAGGGAGAAGGCTCCCTAGTCCAATTCGGACCTGCCATGGGGGGGGGGCAACCCTTGAGGCCCTTCTCTCCTTTCCCGTATGGCCCATCAAGGCCCGCTATTTCCCCCGGCGAATTCTTGTAACTCTCCGGTACTCCGAAAAATACCCGAATCACTCGGAACCTTTCCGATGTCTGAATATAGCCTTCCAATATATCGATCTTTACGTCTCGACCATTTCGAGACTCCTCGTCACATCCGTGATCTCATCCGAGACTCCGAACAAACTTCCGTCATCAAATCACATAACTCATAATACAAATCGCCATCGAACGTTAAGCGTGCGGACCCTACGGGTTCGAGAACTATGTAGACATGACCGAGGCACATCTCCGGTGAATAACCAATAGCGGAACCTGGATACTCATATTGGCTCCTACATATTCTACGAAGATCTTTATTGGTCAAACCGCATAACAACATACGTGGTTCCCTTTGTCATCGGTATGTTACTTGCCCGAGATTCGATCGTCGGTATCATCATACCTAGTTCAATCTCATTGCCGGCAAGTCTCTTTACTCGTTCCGTAATACTTCATCCCGCAACTAACTCCTTAGTCACAATGCTTGCAAGGCTTATAGTGATGAATATTACCTAGGGGGCCCAGACATACCTCTCCGAAACACGGAGTGACAAATCCTAATCTCGATCTATGCCAAACAAACAATCACCTTTGGAGACACCTGTAGAGCACCTTTATAATCACTCATTTATGTTGTGACGTTTGGTCGCACACAAAGTGTTCCTCCGGTATTCGGGAGTTGCACAATCTCATAGTCTGAGGAACATGTATAAGTCATGAAGAGAGCAGTAGCAATTAAACTGTAATGATCATAATGCTAAGCTAACGGATGGGTCATGTCCATCACATCATTCTTCTAATGATGTGATCCCGTTCATCAAATGACAACACATGTCTATGGTTAGGAAACATAACCATCTTTGATTAACGAGCTAGTCAAGTAGAGGCATACTAGGGACACTATGTTTTGTCTATGTATTCACACATGTACTAAGTTTCCGGTTAAGACAATTCTAGCATGAATAATAAACATTTATCATGAAATAAGGAAATAAATAATAACTTTATTATTGCCTCTGGGGCATATTTCCTTCAGTCTCCCACTTGCACTAGAGTCAATAATCTAGTTCACATCACCATGTTATTTAACACCAATATTCACATCTGTATGTGATTAACACCCATAGTTCACATCGTCATGTAATCAACACCCCAAGGGTTTACTAGAGTCAATAATCTAGTTCACATCTCTATGTGATTAACACCCAAAGAGTACTAAGGTGTGATCATGTTTTGCTCGTGAGAGAAGTTTAGTCAACGGGTCTGTCACATTCAGAGATGTATGTATTTTGCAAATATTCTATGTCTACAATGCTCTGCATGGAGCTACTCTAGCTAATTGCTCCCACTTTCAATGTGTATCCAAATTGAGAGTTAGAGTTATCTGGATCGGTGTAAAAGCTTGCATCGATGTAACTCTTTACGACGAGCTCTTTTATCACCTCCATAATCAAGAAATATTTCCATAGTCCTCACTAAGGATAATCTTGACCGCTGTCCAGTGATCTATTCCTAGATCAAAATTTTACTCCCTTGCCAAACTCAGGGCAGGGTACACAATAGGTCTGGTACACAGCACACCATACTTTATAGAACCTATGACTGTGGCATAGGGAATTACTTTCATTCTCTCTCTATTTTCTGCCGTGGTCTGGCTTTGAGTCTTACTCAACTTTACACCTTGTAATACAGGCAAGAACCCTTTGTTTGACTGATCCATGTTGAACTTCTTCAAAACTTTACCAAGGTATGTGCTTTGTGAAAGTCCAATTAAGCGTCTTGATCTATCTCTATAGATCTTGATGCCCAATATGTAAGCAGCTTCACCGAGGTCTTCCATTGAAAAACTCTTATTCAAGTATCCGTTTATGCTATCCAGAAATTCTATATTATTTCCAATCAACAATATGTCATCCACATATAATATTAGAAATGCTACAGAGCTCCCACTCACTTTCTTGTAAATACAGGCTTCTCCAAAAGTCTGTATAAAACATATGCTTTGATCAACTCATCAAAGCGTATATTCCAACTCCGAGAGGCTTGCACCAGTCCATAAATGGATCGCTGGAGTTTGCACACTTTGTTAGCACCCTTTGGATCGACAAAACCTTCTGGTTGCATCATATACAACTCTTCTTTAAGAAATATCCATTTGAGGAATGCATTTTTTATATCCATTTGCCAGATTTCATAAAATATGGCAATTGCTAACATGATTCGGACGGATTTAAGCATCGCTACAGTTGAGAAAATCTCATTGTAGTCAACACATTGAACTTGTCGAAAAACCTTTTATGACAAGTCGATCTTTGTAGATAGTAACACTACTATCATCGTCTGCCTTCCTCATGAAGATCCATTTATATTCTATGGCTTGTTGATCATCGGGAAAGTTAACCAAAGTCCACACTTTGTTCTCATATATGGATCCCATCTCAGATTTCATGGCTTCAAGCCATTTCACAGAATCTGGGCTCATCATCGCTTCCTCATAGTTCGTAGGTTTATCATGGTCTAGTAACATGACTTGCAGAATAGGATTACCGTACCACTCTGGTGCGGACCATACTCTGGAAGACCTACGAGGTTCTGTAGTAACTTGATCTGAAGTTTCATGATCATCATCATTAGCTTCCTCACTAATTGGTGTAGGAATCACATGAACTGATTTCTGTGATGAACTACTTTCCAATTCGTGAGAAGGTACAATTACCTCATCAAGCTCTACTTTCCTCCCATTCACTTCTTTCGAGAGAAACTCCTTCTCTAGAAAGGATCCATTCTTAGCAACAAATATCTTGCCTTCGGATCTGAGATAGAAGGTGTACCCAACAGTTTCCTTTGGGTATCCTATGAAGATGCACTTCTCCGATTTGGGTTCAAGCTTATTAGGTTGAAGCTTTTTCACATAAGCATCGAAGCCCCAAACTTTAAGAAACGACAACTTTGGTTTCTTGCCAAACCACACTTCATAAGGAGTCGTTTCAATGGATTTTGATGGTGCCCTGTTTAACGTGAATGCAGCTGTCTCTAATGCATAACCCCAAAACGATAGTGGTAAATTGGTAAGAGACATCATAGATCGCACCATATCTAATAAAGTACGGTTATGCCATTCGGACACACCATTACGATGTGGTGTTCCAGGTGGCATGAGCTGTGAAACTATTCCACATTGTTTTAAATGAAGGCCAAACTCGTAACTCAAATATTCTCCTCCACGATCAGATTGTAGAAACTTTATTTTCTTGTTACGATGATTCTCCACTTCACTCTGAAATTCTTTGAACTTTTCAAATGTTTCAGACTTGTGTTTCATTAAGTAGATATACCCATATCTGCTCAAATCATTTGTGAAGGTCAGAAAATAACGACACCCGCCGCGAGCCTCAACACTCATTGGACCGCATACATCGGTATGTATTATTTCCAATAAGTCACTAGCTCGTTCCATTATTCCGAAGAACGGAGTTTTAGTCATCTTGCCCATAAGTCACAGTTCGCAAACATCAAATGATTCATAATCAAGTGATTCCAAAAGTCCATCTTTATGGACTTTCTTTATGCTCTTTACACCGATATGACCCAAGCGGCAGTGCCACAAATATGTTGCACTATCATTATCAACTTTGCATCTTTTGGCATCAATATTATGAATATGTGTATCACTATAATCAAGATTCAATAAACCATCAATATTGGGTGTATGACCATAGAAGGTTTTATTCATGTAAACAGAATAACAATTTATTCTCTGTCTTAGATGAATAATTGTATCGCAATAAACATGATCTAATCATATTTATGCTCAACGCAAACACCAAATAACATTTATTTAGGTTCAACACTAATCTCGAAAATATAGGGAGTGTGCGATGATGATCATATCAATCTTGGAACCACTTCCAACACACATCCTCACTTCACCCTCAACTAGTCTGTATTTATTCTGTAACTCCTGGTTCGAGTTACTAATCTTAGCAATCGAACAAGTATCAAATACCCAGGGGTTACTATAAACACTAGTAAGGTACACATCAATAACTTGTATATCAAATATACCCTTGTTCACTTTGCCATCCTTCTTATCCACCGAATATTCAGGGCATTTCCGCTTCCAGTGACCATTTCCATTGCAGTAGAAGCACTCAGTTTCAGGCTTTGGTCTAGCTTTGGACTTCTTCACGTGAGTGACAACTTGCTTGCCATTCTGCTTGAAGTTCCCTTTTCTTTCCCCCCTTTTCTTGAAACTCGTGGTCCTATCAATCATCAACACTTGATGCTCTTTCTTGATTTATACCTTCATCGATTTCAGCATCACGAAGAGCTCAGGAATCATTTTCGTCATCCCTTGCATACTATAGTTCATCATGAAGTTCCAGTAACTTGGTGATGGTGATAGAGAACTCTGTCAATCACTATCTTATCTAGAAGATTAACTCCCACTTGATTCAAGCGATTGTAGTACCCAGACATTCTGAGCACATGCTCACTAGTTGAGAAATTCTCCTCCATCTTTTAGGCAAAGTACTTGTCATAGGTCTCATACCTCTTGACACGCGGCATGAGTCTGAAATACAAATTTCAGCTCTTGGAACATCTCATATGCTCTGTGACATTTCAAAATGTTTTTGAAGTCCCGGTTCTAAGCCGTAAAGCATGGTGCACTAAACTATGAAGTAGTCATCATATTGAGCTAGCCAAACATTCATAACGTCTGCATCTACTCCTGCAATAGGTTTGTCACCTAGCGGTGCATCAAGGACATAATTCTTCTGTGCAACAATGAGGATACACCTCAGATCACGGACCCAGTCCGCATCATTGCTACTATCATCTTTCAACTTAGTTTTCTCTAGGAACATATAAAAACATAGGGAAGCTATAACGCGACCTATAGATCTACAACATAATTTGCAAAATACTATCAGGACTAAGTTCATGATAAATTAAAGTTCAATTAATCATATTACTTAAGAACTCCCACTTAGATAGACATTCCTCTAGTAATCTAAATAATCACTTGATCCAAATCAACTAAATCATGTCTGATCATCACGTGAGATGGAGTAATTTTCAATGGTGAATATCACTATGTTGATCATATCGACTATATGATTCACGCTCGACCTTCCAGTCTCAGTGTTCCGAGGCCATATCTGCATATGCTAGGCTTGTCAAGTTTAACCCGAGTATTCTGCGTGTGCAAAACTGGCTTGCACCTGTTGTATGTGAACGTAGAGCTTATCACACTCGATCATCATGTGGTGTCTCGGTACGAAGAACTGTCACAACGGTGCATACTCAGGGAGAACACTTATACCTTGAAATTTTTAGTAAGGGATCATCTTATAATGGTACCGTCGAACTAAGCAAAATAAGAATATAAAAGATAAACATCACATGCAATCAAAATATGTGACATGATATGGCCATCATCATCTTGTGCTTATGATCTCCATCTCCAAAGTACTATCATGATCTCCATCGTCACCGGCATGACACCATGATCTCCATCATCTTGATCTCTATCAACGTGTCATCACATGGTTGTCTCGCCAACTATTGCTTTTGCAACTATTGCTATCGCATAGCGATAAAGTAAAGAAATTATATGGTGCTTGCATCTTATGCAATAAAGAGACAACCATAAGGCTCTTGTGAGTTGCCGATAACTTTAACAAAACATGATCATCTCATACAACAAATTATATCTCATCACGTCTTGACCATATCACATCACAACATGCCTTGCAAAAACAAGTTAGACGTCCTCTACTTTGTTGTTGCAAGTTTTACGTGGCTGCTATGGGCTTAGCAAGAACCGTTCTTACCTACGCATCAAAACCACAACGATTTGTCGTCAAGTGTGTTGTTTTAACCTTCAACAAGGACTGGACGTAGCCACACTCGATTTAACTAAAGTTGGAGAAATAGGCACTCACTAGCCACATGTGTGCGAAGCACGTCGGTAGAACCAGTCTCACGTAAGCGTACACGTAATGTCGGTCTGAGCCGCTTCATCCAACAATACCGATGAATCAAGGTATGACATGCTGGTAAGCAGTATGACTATTATCTCCCACAACTCTTTGTGTTCTACTCGTGTATATAACATCTACGCATAAACCTGGCTCGGATGCCACTGTTGGGGAACGCGGTAATTTCAAAAATTTCCTACGATCACGCAAGATCTATCTATGTGATGCATAGCAACGAGAGGGGAGAGTGTGTCCACGTAGCCTCGTAGACCGAAAGTGGAAGCGTTTCAATAATGCGGTTGATGTAGTCGAACTTCTTCGCGATCCTACCGATCCAAGTACCGAACATACGGCACCTCCGTGTTCAGCACACGTTCAGCTCGATGACGTCCCTCATACTCTTGATCCAGTTGAGGACGAGGGTGATTTCCGTCAGCACGAGGGTGTGGCGACGGTGATGATGATGCTTCCGTCGCAGGGCTTCGCCTAAGCTCCACAACGGTATGATCGAGGTGTGTAACTGTGGAGGGGGGCACCGCACACGGCTAAAAGATCAACCTGTGTGTCTATGGGGTGCCCCCCTGGCCACGTATATAAAGAAGGGAGGAGGAGGAGGCCGGCCTAGGAGGGGTGCGCCTATAGGGGGAGTCCAACTAGGATTTCCAATCCTAGTTGGAGTCCCCTTCCTTAAGAGGGAAGAGAGGAAAGGAGTAGGAGAGGGAGAAGGAAAGAGAGGGGGGCGCCGCCCCCTCCCTATTCCAATTCAGACTCGCCATGGGGGGGGGGGCGCGACCAACCCTTTAGGCCCTTCTCTCCCTTCCTGTATGGCCCATTAAGGCCCACTACTTCCCCCGGCGAATTCTTGTAACTCTCCGGTACTCCGAAAAATACTTGAATCACTCGAAACCTTTCCGATCTCCGAATATAGACTTCCAATATATCGATCTTTACGTCTCGACCATTTCGAGATTCCTCGTCACGTATGTGATCTCATCCGGGACTCCGAACAAACTACGGTCATCAAATCACATAACTCATAATTCAAATCATCATCGAACGTTAAGTGTGCGGACCCTACGGGTTCGAAAACTATTTAGACATGACCGAGACACATCTCCGGTCAATAACCAATAGCGGAACCTGGATGCTCATATTTGCTCCTACATATTCTACGAAGATCTTTATCGGTCAAACCACATAACAACATACGATGTTCCCTTTGTCATCGGTATGTTACTTGCCCGAGATTCGATTGTCGGTATCATCATACCTAGTTCAATCTCGTTGCCGGCAAGTCTCTTTAATCGTTCTGTAATACTTCATCCCGCAACTAACTCATTTGTCACAATGCTTGCAAGGCTTATAGTGATGAGAATTATCGAGAGGGCCCAGAGATGCTTCTCCGAAACACGGAGTGACAAATCCTAATCTTGATCTATACCAACCCAACAAACACCTTTGGAGACACCTGTAGAGCACCTTTATAATCACCCATTTACGTTGTGATGTTTGGTATCACACAAAGTGTTCCTCCGGTATTTGGGAGTTGCATAATCTCATAGTCTGAGGAACATGTATAAGTCACGAAGAGAGTACTAGCAATGAAACTGTAACGATCATAATGCTAAGCTAATGGATGGGTCATGTCCATCACATCATTCTCCTAATGATGTGATCCCGTTCATTAAATGACAACACATGTCTATGGTCAGGAAACATAACCATGTTTGATTAACGAGCTAGTTAAGTAGAGGCATACTAGGGACATTATGTTTTGTTTATGTATTCACACATGTACTAAGTTTCCGGTTAATACAATTCTAGCTTGAATAATAAACATTTATCATGAAATAAGGAAATAAATAATAACTTTATTATTGCCTCTAGGGCATATTTCCTTCACCTTTTGTGGTCAGCAAAAATCTGAACAATGGGTCATACTACCTTATCGATGTTCAAGACCACAAGGACTCACGCACGTCGGAGGAGGAGACCCACCGACCGTGGAATATTGCTCATCTTCAGCCTTATTACACCTGAGCCACTGGCTCTTGTGATGTACATACTTTTGTTAATGTATATACTATGATTAGTATACTAAAGCTGGCATCCCTGGTGATTCAGGGCCTCTATCGTTTCATTTCTGAGAATCTGAGTCTTTATTTACTTCATAAGGTCACTTGGGGGCTTCCTGCTCATTGAGCATAGCTATGACCCTTTTGATCCGGTTTGTACGCATTGGTTACAAATACTGGGGGGGCTTCCTGCTCATTGAGCATAGCTATGACTACCCTTCTGATCCGGCTTATATGCTTGGATCACAATATTACTTGGGGGCTTTTTGTTAAATGAACAAAAGCTTTGTTGTCCCTCGTAATAGGCTTGGACGCCTGGTGTATTCACTAAAAATCCGGGTTATCCTGCCTTTGTATGCCTGCCACTCCAACCAGGTAATCCTGGAATGACTCGCCGTACTCTTGACAGTTAATCTTTTAAAGACCCTGAACTTGTCAAAGTTAAAACATTGATTTGGTCATGTGAGGCCCGACTTACAGGTTTGGATTAAGGAGTAACTCAGTGGTTGTGCAGCCCTTGAATAACACTTGATGTTGAGGCTTGGCAGCCTTGGAATGCCTTGATCTTATATTTTCTTTTTGCCTTTGAATCTTTTTGATGATTTGCATTTATGCCATATTGATATATGGTTGAAATTCGAATTCAGGCCATGATGCTTGGATCTTTATTTGATAACGTATGATGTTTTGTTAACCCATCCCGACTTTGGACGTTAAGTCGCCAGTGTATGATGATTATATCTATAGAGTCCTATACTCCCAAATTTTGGGGGATATTACCCTTTGCTGTCTAAGGCGTTGTAAGCCGGCAGCGTGAATAAATTATACAGAGTGCTGCGCTCTGTATTGGGACTGTTGCCCTTATTGCACATGGCCTTGTAAGCTGGAAATACACATAAGTACTATTTGTATGAAGGGTTTATGACAAAATGCTTAGGCAAAATTGATAATGAATATGAGCAGTAACATTGGATTCTCACAAAAGATCAAAACATCTCATCAAGTGTTATGCAGATCAAACATGCGCGATGGCATGACACATAATTGTTTAAAGCTAGCCTATTACAAGGCAGCAGATGGCCCAAAAGAATTAAGTGTTTTTGGCAAAGTATCTCTGCTAGCAGATGCTAAGCCGCCCGCGGCTTACTAGTCTTGGCCTTGACGGGTTGAAAGTTGTGGGTCATCCAACACCGGTTCATCCTGCTCCTCTTCACCTATTGGCTGGAATCAGAGGTTGCCCAGTTGATCCCAGTCAAAGCTCTGAATACAGCTTCATCACTTATAAGGGTTTACGGCTCAATATCAGGGGCAAAAGTGTGCTTACGGATCGGAGGAGTCAGGTCCTGTGAATCATGAATCGGCGCCTTGACCTTGTTGTTGTCAGCGTCATAAACCAGCTGATAATGTGACAAATTGGTATCTTCAGCCAGCTTGCTTGCTAGAGGATGCATTTCCCTCGCTATTGAAGTGAAGTCCTCTGCGCTGAAAGGAGACCCGTCCTCTTTCACGCTAGGATAGCCATTCACTAAGTCCACCGGGTCAAGATCTGCTTGCCATGCCTTAGCCCGGGTTAGCGCGGTGAGAGCACCGACTCTGGCGGCTGATTTCTTCAGTTCATCAATCCGCAGAGGCAACACAAATAGCTTCTCCAATGTATCCTTGATAAGGGTTGGCAGTTGTTTCTTATGAGCAGCTGTGCAGATAGCTCGTTGCGCGCTAGTATATAATTGCTATATGAGGGTGTAGGCGGCTTTCAATTTCTTGCACATATCTGAGCCAAGGTGGGCAACTCTGGAGCCTGCATCATCAAGAAATATTTATAAATCGGGTGCATTTTGATTACAATGCGTTGAAAGCAAAAATTGAGATGAAGTTACTTACTGAAGATGGCAGTAGTCATGGCATTGACTTGATGTTTTAAACCGGCGAGTTCTTCAGCCACCGGCTTAAGAGCTGCTTCGGCATCCTCTTCTCTTTTCAACAGAGCTGATTTTTCTGTCTCCCAGCCTGCTTGATCAGCTTTGAAGTCCTTCTTCAGCTTTTCTATCTCCACCAAGGCGGTGGTCAATTTTATTTTAGCCTCGAAGGTTTTCGACTGCTGAGACTTGATGTTTTCTTAAAGATCAGCGACTTGGGAGTCTTTGACAGTGAGTTTAGCCTGCAGGATATAAACAATAGCCGGGTTAAAGTCATCTTATTTGGAAGTCCCAAGCACAATACAAGTATTTTACTTGGCACTTGGGGGCTAATGCACCTTGCTCTTTTTTAAAGACAAGTTTATGATGACCTGGTTGCTATATGATGATTGTAGCCGGTTCATGGGGGCTATATGCTTGAATTTTCTGGACACATGTGGTAATAAGACCAGGCTTGTCTTGACAGATTAAGCCGACCCTTGAGGGCTACAGATGTGAAGTTAAATCATTACTATTTAAAGTCCCGGTTCATATTGACAGATTAAGCCGGCCCTTGGGGGCTACACATGCAAAGTTGAAGTATTACTACTGAAAGTCCCGGTTTATCTTGAAAGTATAAACTAGCCCTTGGGGGCTACTGGAATTTGATCTATAAAGCTATTAAAGTTTACAGTACATTCTATTCTATCATGTCCAATAAACTTGGCGGCTAAGGGTAGTATGTTCATATGAAGAGAGATGTAGTCATTACCTCAAAGCACTCCTTCATCAAATTTACCAAGCCGGCTTCAAAATCACGGCTGGTGTGCAGGCAGTTTAAATACTCAGAGTGGTTTTCTTGGGCACTGAATTGGGCATAACTTTCCAGGTTGATTGACTATTTGTTCTTATGAGCAACAACAACTTCTTCCTTGGCACTGTGCTTTGCCAAAACAGTGGGGTTGCCTGGCGCAGTGTAACCATGCCCAGTGATGGTAATGTCATCAGCTTTTTCTTTAGCCGGCTTGATGGGGCTTGCCGGATTGGTGATGGTTGCATCAACTTCCATCTGGTCCATGTCAACATTGTGGTCGACCAGTGGCAGTTCATCGATGGTGACTTCAGGGGCTTGGTGGGAGGTCTCTGCTGACTGCTGCTCTGGCTCAGAAGGGTTCTCATGAGTTTTTGTCACCTTAATCTTTTTGCTGGGCTTTTCCATAGCCCTGTGAATGAAGCACAAGATAAGATTAGTACAATAATTGAGTATATAATTGAAAGCAAAGACTTGGCAGTCTTACCCAGGCACCGGTTTGAAGGCCAGGGCATGAGTTCCCATTGAGTCGCCAGAGGAAGAATGAGACGTTCCCTGATAATTTCAATCAGAAGGATTAAGATGCTGTCAAAAAGACCGGCCCTGGGATAAGTTAAGTCGGAGTTTGTTGAGACCTCTGGACGATGCTTGCGAGGAGCTGGGGTGTTCGGTAAGTCGGAGGAAAGGATCCCTCTTCCGCTGTTCCGGGTTGTGCGGCGAGCTTCATGTTGGTGCTTATTCAAAATAAAGTTGGGATCCAAATAAGCCAAAGGATGAGAAAACCTTACTTTCCGAATTGCTTGGCGAGTTTTCTGTTTTGGCATAGATTCTGAGCCGGAGGAAAGAGCAATTACCTCTTCGTCGCCTGCACGGCTAGCTTCGGCTTCCTCCTGATAACAATCATTGTCAATGAGATGTACAAAAAATGAGCCAAGAGATTCAAGTTCTACCTCCGACTCATCATCATCACCGTCACCATCCAAGTTTAATTCGGAGGGATCAGTGGTCTTCTTCTTAGCAGGCCTTTTGGTGGCCTTGGTCTTGGTACGGGTCGGTTTAGCTGACCTCTCTTGCAGCTTCTTCCAAAATGGAGAGTCGGCCTGTTGAGGTCAAATGATGGTAAGTGGATAGTATTAACACAAATATGATTTAGATTGAACGCAGGGTGTGCAATGCTACCTCTTGAGCACTATGTTGGTTTTCCCTTGAAAAGGAAAGGGTGATGCAGCAAAGTAGCACAAGTATTTCCCTCAGTTTTTGAGAACCAAGGTATCAATCCAGTAGGAGGCTCCACTCAAGTCCCTCGTACCTACACAAACATACAAGAACCTCGCAACCAACGCGATAAAGGGGTTGTCAATCCCTTCACGGCCACTTGCGAAAGTGAGATCTGATAGAGATAATAAGATAAGATAAATATTTTTGGTGTTTTTATGATATAGATTGGAAATTAAAGATTACAAAATAAAGTAGATCGGAAACTTATATGATGAAAAATAGACCCGGGGGCCATAGGTTTCACTAGTGGCTTCTCTCAAGATAGCATAAGTATTATGGTGGGTGAACAAATTACTGTCGAGCAATTGATAGAAAAGTGCATAGTTATGAGAATATCTAGGCATGATCATGTATATAGGCATCACGTCCACGACAAGTAGACCGAAACGATTCTGCATCTACTACTATTACTCCACACATCTACCGCTATCCAGCATGCATCTAGAGTATTAAGTTCATAAGAACAGAGTAATGCATTAGGCAAGATGACATGATGTAGAGGGATAAACTCAAGCAATAAGATATAAACCCCATCTTTTTATCCTCGATGGCAACAATACAATACGTGCCTTGATGCCTTGCTGTCACTAAGAAAGGACACCGCAAGATTGAACCCAAAGCTAAGCACTTCTCCCATTGCAAGAAAGATCAATCTAGTAGGCCAAACCAAACTGATAATTCGAAGAGACTTGCAAAATAACCAATCATACATAAAAGAATTTAGAGGAGATTCAAATATTTCTCATAGATAAACTTGATCATAAACCCATAATTCATCGGATCTCGAGAAACACACCGCAAAAAGAGTTACATCGAATAGATCTCCAAGAAGATCGAGGAGAACTTTGTATTTAGATTCAAAGAGAGAGAAGAAGCCATCTAGCTAATAACTATGGACCCGAAGGTCTGTGGTAAACTACTCACAACTGATCGGAGAGGCCTTGGCGATGATGTAGAAGCCCTCCGTGATTGATTTGCCCTCCGGTGGAGCACCGGAAAAGGCTCGAAGATGGGATCTCACGGGTACAGAAGGTTGCGGCGGTGGAAATAGGGTTTCGTGGTGCTCCTGGATGTTTTCGGGGTATGTAGATATATATTGGCGAAAGAAGTCGACCAGGGGAGCCACGAGGGGCCCACGATGGTGGGGGGCATGCCCACCCCCCTAGGGCGTGCTACGTCTTGAGCTTGCATTGGTTTTCCTTGAAGAGGAAAGGGTGATGCAGCAATAGTAGCGTAAGTATTTCCCTCAGTTTTTGAGAACCAAGGTATCAATCTTGTAGGAGGCTCCTCAAAAGTCCCACGCACCTACACAAACAAACAAAGAACTCGCAACCAACGCAATAAAGGGGTTGTCAATCCCTTCACGGCCACTTGCGAAAGTGAGATCTAATAGAGATAGTATGATAAGATAAATATATTTTTGGTATTTTATAATATAGATGCAAAAAGTAAAGATGCAAATAAAAGTAGATTGGAAGCAAATATGATAAGAGATAGACCCGGGGGCCATAGGTTTCACTAGAGGCTTCTCTCGAGATAGCATAAGTATTACGGTGTGTAAACAAATTACTGTCGAGCAATTGATAGAAAAGCGAATAATTATGAGATTATCTAGGCATGATCATGTATATACATCACTTCAACAAGTAGACCGACTCTGCCTGCATCTACTACTATTACTCCACACATCGACCGACTCACCGCTGCATCTAGAGTATTAAGTTCACAAAGAACAGAGTAACGATTAAGCAAGATGACATGATGTAGAGGGATACATTCATGCAATATGATATAAACCCCATCTTTTTATCCTTGATGGCAACAATAAAATACGTGCCTTGCAACCCTTTCTGTCACTGGGTAAGGACACCACAAGATTGAACCCAAAGCTAAGCACTTCTCCCATGGCAAGAAAGATCAATCTAGTATGCCAAACCAAACTGATAATTCGAAGAGACTTGCAAAGATAACTAAATCATACATAAAAGAATTCAGAGGAGATTCAAATATTTCTCATAGATAAACTTGATCATAACCCCACAATTCATCGGATCTCGACAAACACACCGCAAAAAGAGTTTACATCGAATAGATCTCCACAAGAGAGGGGGAGAACATTGTATTGAGATCCAAAAAGAGAGAAGAAGCCATCTAGCTAATAACTATGGACCTGAAGGTCTATGGTAAACTACTCACAACTCATCGGAGGGGCTATGGTGCTGATGTAGAAGCCCTCCGTGGTCGATTCCCCCTTCGGCAGAGCGCCGACAAAGGCTCCAAGATGGGATCTCACGGATACAGAAGGTTATAGCAGTGGAAATTGTGTTTCGTTGGTTCCTCCGATGTTTTCGGGGTACGTAGGCTTATATAGGAGGAAGAAGTACGTCGGTGGCCGCCCGAGGGGCCCACGAGACAGGGGGCGCGCCCTATAGGGGGGGGGGGGCGCCCTACCCTCTTGTGGCCGCCTCGTCTGCTTCTTGACTTGCACTCCAATTCCTCTGGATCACGTTCGTTCCAAAAATCACGCTCCCGAAGGTTTCATTCCGTTTGGACTCCGTTTGATATTCCTTTTCTTCGAAATACTAAAATAGGCAAAAAAACAGCAATAGGGCTGGGCCTCCGGTTAGTAGGTTAGTCCCAAAAATGATATAGATGTGTAAAATAAAGCCCATAAACATCCGAAAGGGGTAATATAATAGCATGGAATAATAAAAAATTATAGATACGTTGGAGACGTATCAAGCATCCCCAAGCTTAATTCCTGCTCGTCCTCGAGTAGGTAAATGATAAAAACATAATTTTTGATGTGGAATTCTACATAGCATTATTCTCAATGTAATTTTCTTTATTGTGGCATGAATGTTCAGATCCAAATGATATAAAATAAAATTCCATATTGACATGAAAATGGTGATACTTCAAGCATACTAATCAAAGTAATCATGTCTTCTCAAAATAACATGGTCAAAGAAAGTTATCCCTACAAAATCATATAGTCTGGTTGTTGCTCTATCATCATCACACAAAGTATTTAATCATGCACAACCCCGATGACAAGCCAAGCAATTGTTTCATACTTTAATAATCTCAAACTTTTTCAACTTTCACGTAATAAATGAGCGTGAGCCATGGACATAGCACTATATGTGGAATAGAATGGTTGTTGTGGAGAAGACAAAAAAGGAGAAGATAGTCTCACATCAACTAGGCGTATCAACGGGCTATGGAGATGCCCATTAATAGATATCAATGTGAGTGAGTAGGGATTGCCATGCAACGGATGCACTAGAGCTATAAATATATGAAAGCTCAACAAAAGAAACTAAGTGGGTGTGCATCCAACTCGCTTGCTCACGAAGACCTAGGGCATTTTGAGGAAGCACATCATTGGAATATACAAGCCAAGTTCTATAATGAAAAATTCCCACTAGTATATGAAAGTGACAACATAGGAGACTCTCTATCAGGAAGATCATGGTGCTACTTTGAAGCACATGTGTGGAAAAAGAGATAGTAGCATTGTCCCTTCTCTCTTTTTCTCTAATTTTTTTATTTTTTTTTATTTTCTCTTTTTTTTCTCTTTTTTTTCTTTTGCCTTTCTTCTTTTTTTGGCCTTTCTCTTTTTTTCCTTTTTTTCTTTTTGTAAAGTCCGAAGTCTCATCCCGACTTGTGGGGGAGTCATAGTCTTCATCATCCTTTCCTCACTAGGACAATGCTCTAATAATGAAGATCATCACACTTTTATGGATTTACAACTCAAGAATTACAACTCAAAGCTAGAACAAGATATGACTCTATATGAATGCCTCCGACGGTGAATCGGGATATGCAATGAATCAAGAGCGACATGTATGAAAATTATGAAGGTGGCCTTGCCACAAATACGATGTCAACTACATGATCATGCAAAGAGCAGTATGACAAAAGTAATGCGTGTCATATGAACGGAACAGTGGAAAGTTGCATGGAAATATATCTCGGAATGACTATGGAAATGCCATAATAGGTAGGTATGGTGGCTGTTTTGAGGAAGGTATATGGTGGGTGTATGGTACCGGCGAAAGTTGCGCGGCACAAGAGAGGCTAGCAATGGTGGAAGGGTGAGGTGCGTATAATCCATGGACTCAACATTAGTCAAAAGAACTCATGTACTTGTTGCAAAAATCTAGAAGTCATCAAAAACAAAAGCACTACGCGCATGCTCCTAGGGGGATAGATTGGTAGGAAAAGACCATCGCTCGTCCCCAACCGCCACTCATAAGGAAGACAATCAATAAATAAAATTGTGCTCCAACTTCATCACAAAGCGGTTCACCATACGTGCATGCTACGGGAATCACAAACCCCAACACAAGTATTTTTCATAATCACCTCAACTAGCATGACTTTAATATCACTACCTCCATACCTCAAAACAATTATCAATCATCAAATTGATCATAGCATCCAATTCACTTTCTATGATAGTTTTTATTGTACCCAACTTGGATGCTCATCATTCTAGGACCAAATTTGTAACCATAGTAAATACCATGCTGTTCTAAAAGACTCTCAAAAAGATATAAGTGAATCATGAGAGACTAGCAATTTCTTCAAAATTAATCCACCGCCATGCTCTAAAAGATATAAGTGAAGCATTAGAGCAAAAACTATCAAGCTCAAAAAATATAAGTGAAGCACATAGAGTATTCTAGCAAATTCTAATCAAGTAGGCTTCTCCCAAAAGGTGTGTATAGCAAGGATGATTGTGGTAAACTAAAAAGCAAAGACTAATATAATACACGACACTCCAAGCAAAACACATATCATGTAGCGAATAAAAATATAGCTCCAAGCAAAGTTACCAATGAACGAAGACGAAAGAGGGGATGCCTTTCCGGGGCATCCCCAAGCTTAGGATTTTGGATATCCTTGAATATCTTGGGGTTCCATGGGCATCCCCAAGCTTAGGCTATTGCCACACCTTATTCCGTAGTCCATAAAAGCTTTACCCAAAACTTGAAAACTTCACAACACAAAACTCAACAGGAAATCTTATAAGCTCCGTTAGTGAAAGAAAACAAAACCACCACATAAGGTACTGTAATGAACTAATTCTTTATTTATTTTGGTGTTGAACCTACTGTATTCCAACTTCTCTATGGTTTATAAACTACTTTACTAGCCATAGATGCATCGAAATAAGCAAACAACACACGAAAAACAGCATCTGTCAAAAACAGAATAGTCTGTAGAAATCTGTAACTGATGCAAACTTTTGGAACTCCAAAAATCCTACTAAAATAGGAAGTCCTGGAAAATTTGTCTATTGATCAGAAAAAAGAAGAATCAACGCAAAATCATGTTTCGGTGATTTAACAAAACTAAATTCATGCGCGCAAAGTTTCTGTTTTTCAGCAGAATCAAATCAACTATCATCATAGGTTATCCTATAGGTTCTACTTGGCAAAAACACTAATTAAAAGATAAAAACACATCTAAACAGAAGGTAGATGCAAGATTTATTACTAAACAGGAACAAAAACAAAAAACACAAATAAAATTGGGTTGCCTCCCAACTAGCGCTATCGTTTAACGCCCCTAGCTAGGCATAAAGGCGAAGATAGATCTAAGTAGTGCCATCTTTGGCACTAAATTCGTAACTAGCTCGCATGATATATTCATAAGGTAATTTGACTTTCTTTCTTGGAAAGTGCTCCATGCCTTTCTTTAATGGGAATTGGAATCTAATATTCCCTTCCTTCGTATCAATAATCGCGCCAATCGTTGTAAGGAAAGGTCTACCAAGAATAATAGGGCAAGAAAGATTACAATCTATACCAAGAACGATAAAATCTATGGGAACCAAATTTCTATTTGCAACAATGAGAACATCATTGATCCTTCCCATTGGGTTTTTAGTGGTGGAATCCGCAAGGTGTAAATTTAAATAGCCATCATCAAGATCATGGAAACCTAGAATATCACATAAAGTTTTCGGAATCGTGGAAACACTAGCACCCAAATCACACAAAGCAAAACACTCATGATATTTAATTCTAATCTTTATAGTAGGTTCCCACTCATCATTAAGTTTTCTAGGTATAGAAACTTCCAAATTAAGTTTTTCATCATAAGATTGCATCAAAGCATCAACGATATGTTTGGTAAAAGCTTTATTTTGACTATAAGCATGAGGAGAATTAACAATGGATTGCAACAAGGAAATACAACCTTCTAAAGAACAATTATCATAATCAAATTCCTTGAAATCCGAGATAGTGGGTTCAATACTATTTAAAGTCATGACCTCTCCAATCCCACTTTTACCAAATTTAGCATCAAATCTAAAGACTCCGAATTCTTGGGACGCCTTCTAGGTAAAGTTGACTCATCATCAGTCCCATAATTATCAAGATTCATATTGCAAAACAAAGATCTAATAGGAGACGCATCAATAACTTTAAGATCTTCATCATTATTTTCATGGAAACTAGAAGAACACGCCTTTATAAAGCAATCTTTCTTAGCACGCAATCTAGCGGTTCTTTCCTTGCACTTATCAATGGAAATTATCATTGCTTTGAGGGACTCATTGATATCATGCTTAGGAGAAGACTATCTATGTTTAAGAGAATCAACATCAAGCGAAAGTCTATTAACGTTCCTAGCCAAATCATCAACTTTGAGCAATTTTTCTTCAAGCAAAGCATTAAAATTCTTTTGAGAAATCATAAATTCTTTCACACTATTCTCAAAATCAGAGGGCATCTTATTAAAATTACCATAAGAATTATTGTAGGAATTTCCATAATTGTTAGAGGAATTACTAGGGAACGGTCTAGAATTAAAGTTTGCTGTATAAGCATTGTTTCCAAAACTATTCCTACCAAAAAAATTCACATCCATAGATTCATTATTATTCTCAATCAAAGTAGACAAATGCATATCATTGGGATCAAGAGGAGTATTCTTAGTAGTAAATAATTTCATAAGTTCATCCATCTTTCCACTCAAAACATTGATTTCTTCTATAGCATGCACTTTTTTACTAGAAGATCTTTCGGTGTGCCATTGAGAATAATTAGCCATAATATTATCAAGAAGTTTTGTAGCATCTCCTAACGTGATTTCCATAAACGTGCCTCCCGCAGCCGAATCTAAGAGATTCAAAGCAAAGTTCAAACCGGCATAAAAATTTTGTATGATCATCCATAAATTCAAACCATGAGTAGGGCAATTGCGAATCATCAATTTCATTCTTTCCCAAGATTGGGCAACATGCTCATGATCTAGTTGTTTAAAATTCATAATATCGCTCCTAAGAGTGATAATCTTAGTGGGAGGAAAATACTTAGAGATAAAAGCATCTTTGCACTTGTTCCAAGAATCAATACTATATTTAGGCAAAGACGAAAACCAAACTTTAGCACGATCTCTAAGTGAAAACGGAAATAATTTGAATGTAACAATATTGTTATCTGTATCTTTCTTCTTTTGCATATCACACAAATCAACAAAGTTGTTTAGATGAGTAGCGGCATCTTCACTAGGAAGGCCGGCAAATTGATCTTTCATAACAAGATTCAACAAAGCAGTATTGATTTCACAAGACTCAACATCATTAAGAGGAGCAATCAGAGTACTAAGGAAATCATTATTATTGGTATTCGAGAAATCACACAATTTGGTATTATCTTGCGCCATGGCAACAAGTAATCCAACACACAAGCAAACAGAAAAAGGCAAGCGAAAGAGAGAGGAGGAGATTGGGAAAGAGAGGGCAAATAAAACAGCAAGGGTGAAGTGGGGGAGAGGAAAACGAGAGGCAAATGCCAAATAATGTAAATGCGAGGGAGATGTGTTTGCGATGGGTACTTGGTATGTCTTGACTTGAGCGAAGACCTTCTCGACAACGGCGCCAGAAATCCTTCTTGCTACGTCTTGAGCTTGTGTTGGTTTTCCTTGAAGAGGAAAGGGTGATGCAGCAATAGTAGCGTAAGTATTTCCCTCAGTTTTTGAGAACCAAGGTATCAATCCAGTAGGAGGCTCCTCAAAAGTCCCACGCACCTACACAAACAAACAAAGAACTCGCAACCAACACAATAAAGGGGTTGTCAATCCCTTCACGACCACTTGCGAAAGTGAGATCTAATAGAGATAGTATGATAAGATAAATATATTTTTGGTATTTTATAATATAGATGCAAAAAGTAAAGATGCAACTAAAAGTAGATTGGAAGCAAATATGATAAGAGATAGACCCGGGGGCCATAGGTTTCACTAGAGGCTTCTCTCAAGATAGCATAAGTATTACGGTGGGTGAACAAATTACTGTCGAGCAATTGATAGAAAAGCGAATAATTATGAGATTATCTAGGCATGATCATGTATATAGGCATCACGTCCGCAACAAGTAGACCGACTCCTGCCTGCATCTACTACTATTACTCCACACATTGATTGACTCCTGCCTGCATCTAGAGTATTAAGTTCACAAAGAACAGAGTAACGCATTAAGCAAGATGACATGACGTAGAAGGATAAATTCATGCAATATGATATAAACCCCATCTTTTCATCCTCGATGGCAACAATACAATACGTGCCTTGCAACCCTTTCTTTCACTGGGTAAGGACACCGCAAGATTGAACCCAAAGCTAAGCACTTCTCCCATGGCAAGAAAGATCAATCTAGTAGGCCAAACCAAACTGATAATTCGAAGAGACTTGCAAAGGTAACTCAATCATACATAAAAAAATTCAGAAGAGATTCAAATATTTCTCATAGATAAACTTGATCATAAACCCACAATTCATCGGATCTCGACAAACACACCGCAAAAAGAGTTTACATCGAATAGATCTCCAGAAGAGAGGGGGAGAACATTGTATTGAGATCCAAAAAGAGAGAAGAAGCCATCTAGCTGATAACTATGGACCCGAAGGTCTGTGTTAAACTACTCACAACTCATCGGAGGGGCTATGGTGTTGATGTAGAAGCCCTCCGTGGTCGATTCCCCCTCCGGCAGAGCGCCGGCGAAGGCTCCAAGATGGGATCTCACGGATACAGAAGGTTATAGCGGTGGAAATTGTGTTTCGTTGGCTCCCCCGATGTTTTCGGGGTACGTAGGCTTATATAGGAGGAAGAAGTACGTCGGTGGCCGCCCGAGGGGCCCACGAGACAGGGGGCGCGCCCTATAGGGGGGGGGCGCCCTACCCTCTTGTGGCCGCCTCGGCTGCTTCTTGACTTGCACTCCAAGTCCTCTGGATCACGTTCGTTCCAAAAATCACGCTCCCGAAGGTTTCATTCCGTTTGGACTCCGCTTGATATTCCTTTTCTACGAAATACTGAAATAGGCAAAAAAAACAGCAATACGGCTGGGCCTCCGCTTAGTAGGTTAGTCCCAAAAATGATATAAATGTGTAAAATAAAGCCCATAAACATCCAAAAGGGGTAATATAATAGCATGGAACAATAAAAAATTATAGATACGTTGGAGACGTATCAGGGCGCGCCTTGCACGCTCGTGGCCGCCTCAGCTGCTTCTTGACGTCCACTCCAAGTCTCCTGGATTGCGTTTGTTCCAAAAAGATCGTTCCCGAAGGTTTCATTTCGTTTGGACTCTGTTTGATATTCCCTTTCTTCGAAACACTGAAATAGGCAAAAATACAGCAATTCGGGCTGGGCCTCCGGTTAGTAGGTTAGTCCCAAAAATGATATAAAAGTGTAAAGTAAAGCCCATAAACATCCAAAACGGATAATACAATAGCGTGGAAAAATAAAAAAATGATAGATACGTTGGAGACGTATCAAGCATCCCCAAGCTTAATTCCTGCTCGTCCTCGAGTAGGTAAATGATAAAAACATAATTTTTGATGTAGAATGCTACCTAGCATATTTTACAATGTAATTTTCTTTATTGTGGCATGAATGTTTAGATCCAAATGATTCAAGATAAAATTTCATATTAACATAAAAATAGTAATACTTCAAGCATACTAACAAGTAACCATGTCTTATCAAAATAACATAGCCAAAGAAAGCTTATCCCTACAAAATCATATAGTTAGGCTATGCTTCATTTTCATCAAACAAAATACTCCCATCGTCCACAACCCCGGTTTCAGCCAAGCAATTGGTTCATACTTTTTAACGCGCTTCAGCTTTTTCAACTCTCACGCAATACATGAGCGCAAGCCATGAATATAGCACTATATGTGGAATAGGATGGTGGTTGTGAAGAGGACAAAAAGGGATAAGATAGTCTCACATCAACTAGGTGTATCAACGTGCTATGGAGATGCACATTAATAGTTATCAATGTAAGTGAGTAGGGATCACCATGCAACGGATGCACTAGAGCTATAAATGTATGAAAGCTCAACAAAAGAAACTAAGTGGGTGTGCATCCAACTTGCTTGCTCACGAAGACCTAGGGCATTTTGAGGAGCCCATCATTGAAATATACAAGCCAAGTTCTATAATGAAAAATTCTCACTAGTATATGATAGTGACAACATAGGAGACTCTCTATCATGAAGATCATGGTGCTACTTTGAAGCACAAGTGTGGAAAAATGATAGTAACATTATCCCTTCTCTCTTTTCTCTCATTTTTTTGTGGGCTTCTTTGGCCTCTTTTTTATTTGGGCTTCTTTGGCCTCTTTTATTTTTATAAAGTCCAAAGTCTCATCCCAACTTGTGGGGGAATCATAGTCTCCATCATCATTTCCTCACTTGGAACAATGCTCTAATAATGAAGATCATCACACTTTTATTGATTTACCACTCAAGAATTACAACTCAATACTTAGAACAAAGTATGACTCTATGTGAATGCCTCCGGCGGTGTACCGGGATATGCAATGAACCAAGAGTGACATGTATGAAAGAATTATGAAGGTGGCCTTGCCACAAATACGATGTCAACTACATGATCATGCAAAAGCAATATGACAATGATGGAGCGTCTCATAATAAACAGAACGGTGGAAAGTTGCATGGAAATATATCTCGGAATGACTATGGAAATGCAATAATAGGTAGGTATGGTGGCTGTTTTGAGGAAGGTAAATGGTGGGTGTACGATACCGGCAAAAGTTGCGCGTCATAAGAGAGGCTAGCAATGGTGGAAGGGTGAGAGTGCGTATAATCCATGGACTCACATTAGTCATAAAGAACTCATATACTTATTGCAAAATATTATTAGCCCTCGAAGCAAAGTACTACTAGGCATGCTCCTAGGGGAAGGGTTGGTAGGAGTTAACCATCGTGTGACCCCGACCTCCACACATAAGGAAGTCAATCAAAAGAGCATCCCATGCAACAAATTTGTTACACAACTTTTACCATACGTGCATGTTACAGGACTTTCCAACTTTAACACAAGTATTTCTCAATTTCATAACTACCCAACTAGCATGACTCTAACATTACCACATTTATATCTCAAAATAATTATCAAGCATCAAATTGATCACAGTATCCAATTCACTTTCTATGGTAGTTTTTATTATACCCAACTTGGATGCCCATCATATTAGGACCAATTTTTATAACCATAGTAAATACCAAGCTGTTCTAAAAGACTCTCAAAATAATATAATTGAAGCATGAGAGATCAATAATTTCTACAAAATAAAGCCACCGCCGTGCTCTAAAAAGATATAAGTGAAGCACTAGAGCAAAACTATCTAGCTCAAAAGATATAAATGAAGCACATAGAGTATTCTAATAAATTCTGAATCATGTGTGTCTCTCCAAAAAGGTGTGTACAGCAAGGATGATTGTGGTAAACTAAAAAGAAAAGAATCATATCATACAATACTCTCCAAGCAAAACACATATCATGTGGTGAATAAAAATATAGCTACAAGTAAAGTTACCGATGATTTAAGATTTAAAGAGGGATGCCTTCCGGGGCATCCCCAAGCTTAGGCTTTTGGTTGTCCTTGAATTATATTGGGGTGCCATGGGCATCCCCAAGCTTAGGATCTTGCCACTCCTTATTCCATAGTCCATCAAATCTTTACCCAAAACTTGAAAACTTCACAACACAAAACTCAACAGGAAATCTCATGAGCTCCGTTAGTGCAAGAAAGAAAAACCACCACTTAAGGTACTGTAATGAACTCATTCTTTATTTATATTGGTGTTAAACCTACTGTATTCGAACTTCTCTATGGTTCATACCCCCTGATACTAGCCATAGATTCATCAAAATAAGCAAACAACACACGAAAAACAAAATCTGTCAAAAACCGAACAGTTTGTAGCAATCTGTAACTTTCGAATACTTATGGAACTCTAAATATCCTAAAAAAATAGGAAGTCTTAGGAAATTTGTCTATTGATCAACTGCAAAAAGAATCAACTAAAAATCATGTTTCTGTGATTTACTAAAATTATTCTCGTGCGTGCAAAAGTTTCTGTTTTTCAGCAAGATCAAATTAACTATCACCCAAGATGATCCTATAGGTTCTACTTGGCACAAACACTAATTAAAACATAAAACCACATCCAAACAGAAGCTAGATAAATTATTTATTACTAAACATGTCGTGCGCGATGGGAGGATGACACCTATGGGACCGCCGGGGACGGCCCCTTCGTGTGTTCGGTACGAGGGCGGAGGATGCACGGAGAGCAGATCGAGGCGATCTTGCAGGCGAGGATTTTACCCAGCTTCGGGCCGCGATGGTCGTGTAAAACCCTACTGCTGCTTTGTGTTGTATTGTGCTTCGGGAGCTTGAAGAGCTACCACCGTAGCTACCCGAGCGTGAGAGTTGCAAATGAGTCGAACCTCCTCTACGTTGTGCATGGGCCTCCTTTTATAGGGCAAGGGGTCACCGACAGGTGTCAACGTAGGGTAGAGGGGTAAAATGTAAAAGAGGTGGTAGTTGGAACAGTCGGGAACAAAGGCAGCTACGATTGCTTGAACAAAGGATTCTACCTACTTTTGACAGAGGGGACAAGAGCATTTAATGCCCGTCGCCGTCGCCCAAAAACTCCGCCCTTGCGTCTCCGTTTGCCACGGCGATGAAGCCACCACCGTGGAGTGCCACCGCACCCTTCATGCAAGACTGACCATCCGCCCACGCGCGTCTCGGAGAGGGCTGAAGGCGACGCGTGGGCGAGATGAGCTGGAGTGCGGCACGCGCCGCAGCTCTCCGGCAAGTACCTTGCCGGGGTCTTGATCTTGCCGGGCCCGGGAGCTTGTCGGGCTTGTAACTTGTCGCTCCCCGGGCCCTTGCCGGGACGCGTATAGCGCCGAGGCGTGTCTTCTGTGATGTGATCTTCTAGTCTCCCCGGCGAGCTCCTCTCGCCAGGGACTTGCATGAGCGGTGTAGTCTTGAGCCTGGAACGGCCTTCCCGGCAAGCTCCTCTTGCCGGGGTCTTAACCTTCTGTCTTGTACACTTTGTTCTTGAATGGCTTGGTATGGAGCGGGAATGGTCTCCGGCAAGCATTTGGTGGATCCAGCTACGGGAAGCTGCGACTGCCCGTGCACAAGTTGGGGTACTGAGGTACCCCTACCTTAGTACACCGACAGGAGCCCCCGGGCCTGGGCCATACACGGTGCCGAGCGCTGTTGGGCCAGGCCCAAGACAGTGCACGGGCACGCGAAGCCCATGGCGCGTCGAATCTGCTTCTGCATCCGCCGCTTCCCCCGAAACGGCACGCGTCGATTGCGGCGTCGTGGGAGACGTGGGCGGCGCATGCAGCCTTTAAGGCATCCACCCCGTGATCGTGGCGCAGAGCGGGGTCGCTTCACCCGTCGCTCCGGCTCCACCTTTTCGCCACGCGGCCCTCATGCATGGGGGTCGTGGGCGGCGAAGGTGGGGAGGCCGAGCCGTCACGGGAGGAGAAGGCGAGTCGGCCCCGCTCCTCTGGCCTCCTTGCTTCCTGATTGGTTGAGCGGGGCGGTTGAGCCCCCACCTCGCCCCTTTAAAAGGGGCGGAAGGGGAGCACAATGGCCACACTCATCCTCTTCTCCCTTCGTCTTCTGTTCTTCTTGCCGCCATGGAAGGAGGGAATCCCGGCTCTTCGACGGTGGCGGCGAGGGTTGCTTCTAGACAGCGCACCACTCCCCATCCCGCTCCCGTGGTGGTGGAGCCGGCCACGAGAGGGAGAGGGAGGGGCATGGCCTCGGACGAGGCCGAGGGCGTGGCCGAGGCGGCCGGGGGAGAGGCGGTCGTGGTGGCGTGCCTCCTCCATCTCCCCGGCGTCTCGACCACGGCGCGTCCACACCGGAGATGACCCCGGGAGTTCTTCATCAAGCTTCGCCGGGCGCCTCGTCGTCGCCTCCGGCTGCCGGTCCCGTTTGCGGACGCGATGGGACCGGATCCACCCGACGTGATGGAGCTACGCATGAGGGGCTGCGGGATCAGCGGCACTCGAGTGAGTGTCGTGTCCCCAGCCCCCGGCGTGATGTTCTTCGACCGAGGGTGGAAGACATTCGCCCGGATCCATAGCTTGACGGCGGGGTTCACCCTCCATTTCAAGTTAATGGATGGTGACCTCCTCGCCGTCAAGGTCTTCGGCGATTACGGGACCCGGGTACGCTGCTGTGTGGACAGCTCCTCGGATAGCGAAGGCCCCTCCTCGAGCGAGAGTGACGAGGAGGAGAGCGACAGCGGCGTCGAGGGGGATGGCGGGCCCGACTAGGCGTCGGACACCGCTGCCTCGCGCGCCACCGGCAACCCCATCTTCTGGGTTGCCGGCCTCCTGAACTCCCCGGGGCCGTCTTCTTGGCGGCTGGCGTAGGGAGGCTGCGGAAGAGGAAGAGGGGGAGTGACGGCAAAGCCGTTAAATCGGAGTACGAGGGCGAGGTGCCCTCGTGCCGATGTCCCACCACTCCGTCTTCAAGCTCTGCCTCCGACGCCTCCGACTCCGCCAAGCTCCTGGCCGGCTCCCGGGGTGTTCTCTTGGTGTCTTCTGGCGCCCGCGGCTCCCCGGGCATGCGTTCCCCATGCCCGTCACCTTGCGCAGCTCCTGGGGCACGGCGGCGTCACCGCCACGCCCTCCTAGGCGCTCCTTTCGCCCTTCCCCGACAAGCTCCTCTTGCCGGGGCCTCCTTCCCCGGCAGGCTCATCTTGCCGGGGGCTCCTTGACCTACCTCCTGAACTCCTGAACAGAGAAACAGGAGAGGGATCACGGGCACCTTATCTTTTTTAAATCTGTAAGCCCTCGGGCATTAGCTGCATTCAAAAACTTGTAATCCTCTCTATCATGTTTTTCATCCTCTATGGACTTGTACTAAACTGGATGTTTTAATGAAAAGAGGGAAAGCTTGCGGATGAGTCTTTTACTTGACCGCGTGCCTTGTGTGTTCTTACTCTATCGGGGAGCTTGCCGGGGCGAACACGCTTGCCGATCGCGGGACAGCCCGCTGGCGGTGTCGCTTCCGGCAAGCAACCTCGCCGGGCCAGTTGCGACGCTTAACTTGCTGAGCAGGCTCGAAAGCAAGATAAGGGTGCAGCGGCACACTTGTGTTTGTTGAGCGGACTCGGAAACAAACCAAGTACGCAACTGGGCCACGACTCGGCTCCTCCACGTACGGGTTTTTGACAAGACACGCTCGTTCAAAGACGCAGCCCCGCATCTCCCGGTCCATAGGAGGATGCATGACGAGGGATGAAAAACTTATCTAATATCGCAGCCCCCAGCAACTCCAGCTTGCCGGAGACGAATCTTGGTGCTTGCAGCCCCCAGCGAGGCGGGCTCGCCGAAGAAGAACCTTGGCACCCGCAGCCCCCGGCGACCCTGGCTTGCCGGCCCCCAGGTGCTGGTGTGATCTTTCGGTTCCTCCTTGTCGCTGCAATTGCAGGCATAAAAACAGCTGAGGTAGATATGCAACTGCTCCATGCATATGTATGTGTATATAAATCCTGACTATGCAATATGATGCCGAGCCTTGCCCTTCGTATGTTTGTACTCTACGCTCTCGGGGAGCTTGTCGGGGCGAACACGCTTGCCGCGGGACAGCCCGCTGGCGGTGTTGCTTCCGGCAAACAACCTTGCCGGGCCGATTCATGACGCTTAACTTGCTGAGCAGGCTCGAAAGCAAGATAAGGGTGCAGCAGCACACTTGTGTTTGTTGAGCGGACTCGGAAACAAAACAAGTACGCAACTGGACCACGACTTGGCTCCTCTCGCGCTCAAGTCTCTCATATGAAGGACATCTCACGGCAAAGCTCGCCACGTTACACCCTCTACTTTACGCCCTTTGTGCGCTTTCACCCTACGCTTCTAGGGAACTTGCCGGCGCTTAACGCGCTTGCTGAGTACGGGACATCAGCAGCCCGCTGGCTGGCGTCGCTTCCGGCAAGCAACCTTGCCGTGTCTAGTTCGCGACGCGCTTAACTTGCTGAACAGACTCGAAACGAAATAAGGGCGCGAAGCTAGTCGCGGCTCACTTTTTACTCGTTGAGTGTGTTCGAAGCAAGGAAAGGGTGCGGCTATTCACAAGCAGGCTCCTCAGCGCACAGGTTTCGAGCACAAACGACGAACGCAAGAGGGATATAACAAATAAAAGCATGGAATTAAGGAGTGCTCTGCACGAAGGCTCGAGCGACTTAGCTTTTCTTTTTCTTGTTTCTTTGCACTTGCTGCTGGAGCTCGATGGTGCATCCTTGACGGCACAGCACTCCGGGGGGGTGCGTTCGCCGGAACGAGCACCAGAGCTGTCTTCGCCGGGCTTATAGCGTCCCGAGGAGCTGCGCTTGCCGGAGTGAGCGCCAGAGCCGTCCTCGCCGGACTTAGAGCTCGATGGCGCGTCCTCGACGACAGCGTAGCGCTCCAGGGAGATGCGCTTGCCGGCGCGGAGGGGAGCGGGAGCGAGCGGCGCGAGGAACAGGATATGCTCGGACTCCTAGTAGCGATAGGAGGAGCAAGGCCTGCTCCAAAGCACTTCGCTTTGCTCATGCTCGACAGCAGTCGGGCGTCCCCGCGAGCCTCCGGCCTATTCTTGCCCCAGCAGGCGGATACCACCTCTCGTGGTATGGCGCTGCTGGGTCGCCGTGGGCTGGGATGGACATGGATCTGCGGAGACCGAGGCGCGGTCATCCGTCCTGTCCCTGGATCTGGTGGCGCCGCGAGTGCCCTCGCCGGTGTCCACCCTTCCGCTGGCGCCTCCTCCGCCCGCCGCGGGCTCTGGTGGCGGCGGGTGAGACGCAGACGGATCTGCAACCCTTGAGGCCCTCGTCTTCGGGGCCATGGCGCAGTTGTCGATGAAGCCGCTGACGAAACTGGAGAGGTTGATGAAGAGTGCGGCCGCGCGAACGCCGGATCAGGTCCGCACAACCTCGACGCCCCCTACCTGGCGCGCCAAAGATGTCGTCGCGATGGGAGGACGACACCTATGGGACCGCCGGGGCGGCCCTTCATGTGTTGATGCGAGGCGGAGGATGCACGGAGAGCGGATCGAGGCGTCTTGCGCGGGCGAGGATTTTACCCGGCTTGGGCGCGATGGTCGCGTAAAACCCTACTGCTGCTTTGTGTTGTATTGTGCTTCGGGAGCTTGAAGAGCTACCACCGTAGCTACCCGAGCGTGAGAGTTGCAAATGAGTCGAACCTCCTCTACGTTGTGCATGGGCCTCCTTTTATAGGGCAAGGGGTCACCGACAGGTGTCAACGTAGGGTAGAGGGGTAAAAATGTAAAAGAGGTGGTAGTTGGAACAGTGCGGGAACAGTGCAGCTACAGTGCTTGAACAGTGGATTCTACCTACTTTTGACAGAGGGGGACAAGAGCATTTAATGCCCGTCGCCGTCGCCCCAAAAACTCCCGCCCTTGCGTCTCCGTTTGCCACGGCGATGAAGCCACCACCGTGGAGTGCCACCGCACCCTTCATGCAGCACAGCCATCCGCCACGCGTCTCTGGAGAGGGCTGAAGGCGACGCGTGGGCAGATGAGCTGGAGTGCGGGCACGCATCGCAGCTCTCCCGGCAAGTACCTTGCCGGGGTCTTGATCTTGCCGGGCCCGGGAGCTTGTCGGGCTTGTAACTTGTCGCTCCCCGGGCCCTTGCCGGGACGCGTATAGCGCCGAGGCGTGTCTTCTGTGATGTGATCTTCTAGTCTCCCCGGCGAGCTCCTCTCGCCAGGGACTTGCATGAGCGGTGTAGTCTTGAGCCTGGAACGGCCTTCCCGGCAAGCTCCTCTTGCCGGGGTCTTAACCTTCTGTCTTGTACACTTTGTTCTTGAATGGCTTGGTATGGAGCGGGAATGGTCTCCGGCAAGCATTTGGTGGATCCAGCTACGGGAAGCTGCGACTGCCCGTGCACAAGTTGGGGTACTGAGGTACCCCCTACCTTAGTACACCGACAAAACAGGAACAAAAAGTGAGGAACAAAAATAAAATTGGGTTGCCTCCCAACAAGCGCTATCGTTTAACGCCCCTAGCTAGGCATAAAAGCGAGAATAGATCTAAGTATTGCCATCTTTGGTATTCAATTCATAACTGGCTCTCATAATAGATTCATAAGGTAATTTGATTTTCTTTATAGAAAAGTTTTCCATTCCCTTCCTTTATGGAAATTGGAATCTAATATTTCCTTCCTTCATATCAATAATTGTACCAATCGTTCTAAGGAAAGGTCTACCAAAATAATAGGACATGGAAAATTGCAATCTATATCAAGAACAATAAAATCTACGGGCACATAATTCCTATATGCAACAATAAGAACATCATTAATCCTTCCCATAGGTTTCTTAATGGTGGAATCCGCAAGGTGCACGTTTAAATAGCAATCATCAAATTCACGGAAACCTAGCACATCACATAAAGTTTTTGGAATCGTGGAAACACTAGCACCCAAATCACACAAAGCATAGCATTCATGATCTTTAATTTTAATTTTAATAGTAGGTTACCACTCATCGTAAAGTTTTCTAGGGATAGAAACTTCCAATTCAATTTTTTCTTCATAAGATTGCATCAAAGCATCAACGATATGTTTGTTAAAAGCTTTATTTTGACTATAAGCATGAGGAGAATTCAACACGGATTGCAACAAGGAAATACAATATATTAAAGAACAATTATCATAATTAAATTCCTTGAAATCCAAAATAGTGGGTTCATTGCTATGTAAAGTTTTGACCTCTCCAATCCCACTTTTACCAAATTTAGCATCAAGATCTAAAAACTCCGAATCATTGGGACGCCTTTTAACTAAAGTTGACTCATCTGCAGTCTCATCATTATCAAGATTCATATTGCAAAACAAAGATTTAATAGGAGAAACATCAATCACGTTTAGATCTTCATCATTATTTTCATAAAAACTAGTAGAACACGCTCTTATAAAGCAATCTTTCTTAGCACGCATCCTAGCGGTTCTTTCTTTGCACTCATCAATGGAAATTCTCATGGCTTTGAGAGACTCATTAATATCATGCTTAGGTGGAATAGATCAAAGTATCAAAGAATCAACATCAAGAGAAATTCTATCCACGTTCCTAGCCAATTCATCAATCTTAAGCAATTTTTCTTCAAGCAAAGCATTGAAATTCTTTTGAGAATTCATAAATTCTTTAACACTAATCTCAAAATCAGAGGGCATCTGTTTAAAATATCCATAAGAGTTGTTGTAGGAATTAACATAATTATTGGAGGAATTACTAGGAAACGGCCTAGGATTAAAGTTTCCTCTATAAGCATTTTTACCAAAATTATTCTGTCTTGCTACCTCTTGAGCACTGTGTTGGTTTTTCCTTGAAGAGGAAAGGGTGATGCAGCAAAGTAGCGTAAGTATTTCCATCAGTTTTCAAGAACCAAGGTATCAATCCAGTAGGAGGCTCCACGCAAGTCCCTCGTACCTACACAAACAAACAACAACCTCGCAACCAACGCGATAAAGGGGTTGTCAATCCCTTCACGACCACTTGCGAAAGTGAGATCTGATAGAGATAATAAGATAAGATAAATATTTTTGGAATTTTTATGATATAGATTGGAAAGTAAAGATTGAAAAATAAAGTAGATCGGAAGCTTATATGATGTAAAATAGACCCAGGGGCCATAGGTTTCACTAGTGGATTCTCTCAAGATAGCATAAGTATTACGGTGGGTGAACAAATTACTGTCGAACAATTGATAGGAAAGTGCATAGTTATGAGAATATCTAGGCATGATCATGTATATAGGCATCACGTCCGCGACAAGTAGACCAAAAAGATTCTACATCTGCTACTATTACTCCAGACATCGACTGCTATCCAGCATGCATCTAGAGTATTAAGTTCATAAGAACAAAGTAACGCATTAGGCAAGATGACATGATGTAGAGGGATAAACTCAAGCAATATGATATAAACCCCATCTTTTTATCCTCGATGGCAACAATACAATACTTGCCTTGATGCCCCTGCTGTCACCGGGAAAGGACACCGCAAGATTGAACCCAAAGCTAAGTACTTCTCCCATTGCAAGAAAGATCAATCTAGTAGGCCAAACCAAACTGATAATTCGAAGAGACTTGCAAAGGTAACCAATCATACATAAAAGAATTCAGAGGAGATTCAAATATTTCTCATATATAAACTTGATCATAAACCCACAATTCATCATATCTCAACAAACACACTGCAAAAAGAGTTACATCGAATAGATCTCCAAGAAGATCGAGGAGAACTTTGTATTGAGATTCAAAGAGAGGGAAGAAGCCATCTAGCTAATAACTATGGACCCGAAGGTCTGTGGTAAACTACTCACAACTCATCCGAGAGGCCTTGGCGATGACGTAGAAGCCCTCCATGATCGATTCCCCCTCCAGCTGAGCACCGAAAAAGGCTCCAAGATGGGATCTCACGGGTACATAAGGTTGCGGCGGTGGAAATAAGGTTTCGTGGTGCTCCTGGATGTTTTCGTGGTATGTAGTTATATATAGGTGAAAGAAGTCGGTCAGGGGAGCCACGAGGGGCCCACAAGGGTGGGGGCACGCCCACCCCCCTAGGGCACGCCTCGCACCCTCGTGGCCGCCTCGGCTGCTTCTTGACGTCCACTCCAAGTCTCCTGGATTGCATTTGTTCCAAAAAGATTGCTCCCGAAGGTTTCATTCCATTTGGACTCCGTTTGATATTCCTTTTCTTTGAAACATTGAAATAGGCAAAAATACTGCAATTCGGGCTGGGCCTCTGGTTAGTAGGTTAGTCCCAAAAATGATATAAAAGTGTAAAGTAAAGCCCATAAACATCCAAAACGGGTAATATAATAGCATGGAACAATCAAAAATTATAGATACGTTGGAGAAGTATCAAGCATCCCCAAGCTTAATTCCTACTCGTCCTCGAGTAGGTAAATGATAAAAACAAATTTTTTGATGTGGAATGCTACCTAGCATATTTCTCAATGTAATTTTCTTTATTGTGGCATGAATGTTCAGATCCAAATGATTCAAGATAAAAGTTCATATTAACATAAAAATAGTAATACTTCAATCATACTAAGAAGTAACCATGTCTTATCAAAATAACATAGCCAAAGAAAGCTTATACCTATAAAATCATATAGTTAGGCTATGCTTCATTTTCATCACACAAAATACTCCCATCATGCACAGCCCCGGTTTCAGCCAAGCAATTGGTTCATAATTTTTAATGCACTTCAGCTTTTTCAACTCTCACGCAATACATGAGCGCAAGCCATGGATATAGCACTATATGTTGAATAGGATGGTGGTTGTGAAGAGGACAAAAAGGGAGAATATAGTCTCACATCAACTAGGCATATCAATGGGCTATGGAGATGCCCATTAATATATATCAATGTGAGTGAGTAGGGATTGCCAAGCAACGGATGCACTAGAGCTATATATGTATGAAAGCTCACCAAAAGAAACTAAGTGGGTGTGCATCCAACTTGCTTGCTCACAAAGACCTAGGGCATTTTGACGAAGCCCATCATTGGAATATACAAGCCAAGTTCTATAATGAAAAATTTCCACTAGAATATGATAGTGACAACATAGGAGACTCTCTATCATGAAGATCATGGTGCTACTTTGAAGCACAAGAGTGGAAAAAGGATAGTAACATTGTCCCTTCTCTCTTTTCTCTCATTTTTTTGTGGGCTTCTTTGGCCTCTTTTTTTATTTGGGCTTCTTTGGCCTCTTTTATTATTGTAAAGTCCGAAGTCTCATCCCGACTTGTGGGGGAATCATAGTCTCCATCATCCTTTCCTCACTTGGGACAATGCTCTAATAATGAAGATCATCACACTTTTATCGATTTACAACTCAAGAATTACAACTCAATACTTAGAACAAAATATGACTCTATGTGAATGCCTCCGGCGGTGTACCAGGATATGCAATGAACCAAGAGTGACATGTATGAAAGAATTATGAAGGTGGCCTTGCCACAAATACGATGTCAACTACATGATCATGCAAAAGCAATATGACAATGATGGAGCGTCTCATAATAAACAGAACGGTGGAAAGTTGCATGGCAATATATATCGGAATGACTATGGAAATGCAATAATAGGTAGGTATGGTGGCTGTTTTGAGGAAGGTAAATGGTGGGTGTACGATACCGGCAAAAGTTGCGCGTCATAAGAGAGGCTAGCAATGGTGGAAGGGTGAGAGTGCGTATAATCCATGGACTCACATTAGTCATAAAGAACTCATATAATTATTGGAAAAGTTTATTAGCCCTCGAAGCAAAGTACTACTACGCATGCTCCTAGGGGAAGGGTTGGTAGGAGTTAACCATCGCGCGATCCCGACCTCCACACATAAGGAAGGCAATCAAAAGAGCATCCCATGCAACAAATTTGTTACACAACTTTTACCATACGTGCATGCTACGGGACTTGCCAACTTTAACACAAGTATTTATCAATTTGATAATTAACCAACTAGCATGACTCTAACATTACCACCTTTATATTTCAAAACAATTATCAAGCATCAAATTGATCATAGTATCCAATTCACTTTCTATGATAGTTCTTATTATACCCAACTTGGATGCCCATCATATTAGGACCAATTTTTATAACCATAGTAAATACCATGCTGTTCTAAAAGACTCTCAAAATAATATAAGTGAAGCATGAGAGATCAATAATTTCTACAAAATAAAGCCACCGCCGTGCTCTAAAAAGATGTAAGTGAAGAACTAGAGCAAAACTATCTTGCTCAAAAGATATAAGTGAAGCACATAGAGCATTCTAATAAATTCCGAATCATGTGTGTGTCTCCCAAAAGGTGTGTAAAACAAGGATGATTGTGGTAAACTAAAAATCAAAGTCTCATATCATACAAGATGCTCCAAGCAAAACACATATCATGTGGTGAATAAAAATATAGCTACAAGTAAAGTAACCGATAGAGGAAGACGAAAGAGGGGATGCCTTCCGGGGCATCCCCAAGCTTAGGCTTTTGGTTGTCCATGAATTATCCTGGGGTGCCATGGGCATCCACAAGCTTAGGCTCTTGCCACTCCTTATTCCATAGTCCATCAAATCTTTACCCAAAACTTGAAAACTTCACAACACAAAACTCAACAGGAAATCTCATGAGTTCCATTAGTGCAAGAAAGAAAAACCACCACTTAAGGTACTGTAATGAACTCATTCTTTATTTATATTGGTGTTAAACCTACTCTATTCCAACTTCTCTATGGTTCATACCCCCCGATACTAGCCATAGATTCATCAAAATAAGCAAACAACACACGGAAAACAGAATCTGTCAAAAACAGAACAGTCTGTAGTAATCTGTTACTTCCGAATACTTCTGGAACTCTAAAAATCTACCAAAATAGGAAGTCCTAGGAAATTTGTATATTGATCAAAAAGAATAAACTAAAAAGCACGTTTCTGTGATTTATTAAAATTATTCTCGTGTGCGCATAAGTTTCTGTTTTTCAGCAATATCAAATTAACTATCACCCAAGATGATCCTATAGGTGCTACTTGGCACAAACACTAATTAAAACATAAAACCACATCTAAACAGAAGCTAGATGAATTATTTATTACTAAACAGGAACAAAAAGCAAGGAACAAAAATAAATTGGGTTGCATCCCAACAAGCGCTATCGTTTAACGCCCCTAGCTAGGCATAAAAGCGAGAATAGATCTAAGTATTGCCATCTTTGGTATTCAATTCACAACTGGCTCTCATAAAAGATTCATAAGGTAATTTGATTTTATTTCTAGGAAAGTGTTCCATGCCTTTCCTTAACGGAAATTGGAATCTAATATTTCCTTCCTTCATATCAATAATTGCACCAATCGTTCTAAGGAAAGGTCTACCAAGAATAATTGGCCATGAAAAATTGCAATATATATCAAAGAACAATAAAATCTACGGGCACATAATTCGTATTTGCAACAACAAGAACATAATTAATCCTTCCAATAGGTTTCTTAATAGTGGAATCCGCAAGGTGCAAGTTTAAAGAGCAATCATCAAATTCACGGAAACCTAGCACATCACATAAAGTTTCTGGAATCGTGGAGACACTAGCACCCAGATCACACAAAGCATAGCATTCATGATATTTAAATTTAATTTTAATAGTAGGTTCCCACTCATCATTAAGTTTTCTATGGATAGAAACTTCCAGTTCAAGGTTTTCTTCAAAAGATTGCATCAAATCATCAACGATATGTTTGGTAAAAGCTTTATTTTGACTATAGGCATGAGGAGAATTCAACACGGATTGCAACAAGGAAATACAATCTATTAAAGAAAAATTATCATAATTTAGTTCCTTGAAATACAAAATAGTGGGTTCATTGCTATGTAAAGTTTTGACCTCTCCAATCCCACTTTTACCAAATTTAGCATCAAGATCTAAAAACTCCGAATCATTGGGACGCCTTTTAACTAAAGTTGTCTCATCTCCAGTCCCAGCATTATCAAGATTCATATTGCAAACCAAAGATTTAATAGGAGACACATCAATCACTTTTAGATCTTCATCATTATTTTCATGGAAATTAGTAGAACACGCTCTTATAAAGCAATCTTTCTTAGCACGCATCCTAGCGGTTTTTTCTTTGCACTCATCAATGGAAATTCTCATGGCTTTGAGAGACTCATTGATATCATGCTTAGGTGGAATAGATCTAAGTTTCAAAGAATCAACATCAAGAGAAATTCTATCCACGTTCCTAGCCAATTCATCAATCTTAAGCAATTTTTCTTCAAGCAAAGCATTGAAATTCTTTTGAGAATTCATAAATTCTTTAACACTAATCTCAAAATCAGAGGGCATCTTATTAAAATTTCCATAAGAGTTGTTGTAGGAATTACCATAATCATTAGAGGAATTACTAGGAAACGGCCTCGGATTAAAGTTTCCTCTATAAGCATTGTTACCAAAACTATTCCAAGATTCATTATTATTCTCAATCAAAGTAGACAAAAGGCATATCATTAGGATCAATAGGAGCACTCTTAGTAGCAAACAATTTCATAAGTTCATCCATCTTTCCACTCAAAACATTAATCTCTTCTATCACATGAACCTTTTTACTAGTAGATCTTTCGGTGTGCCATTGATAATAATTAACCATAATATTATCTAGGAGTTTAGTAGATTCTCCTAAAGTGATTTCCATAAAAGTGCCTCCCGCGGCCGAATCTAATATTTCTAGAAGAAAAATTCAATCCGGCATAACAATTTTGTATGAACATCCATAAATTCAAACCATGTGTAGGGCAATTGCGAATCATTAATTTCATTCTCTCCCAAGATTGGGCAACATGCTCATGATCAAGTTGCTTAAAATTCATTTCGTTTCTAAGAGAGATGATCTTAGCAGGAGGAAAATACTTAGAGATAAAAGCATCCTTGCACTTATCCCATGAATCAATACTATTTTTAGGCAAAGACGAAAACCAAGTTTTAGCATGATCTCTAAGTGAAAACGTAAATAACTTCAATTTAACAATATCATTATCCATGTCTTTCTTCTTTTGCATATCACACAAATCAACAAAGTTGTTTAGATGAGTAGCGGCATCTTCACTAGGAAGACCAGAGAATTGATCTTTCATGACAAGATTCAACAAAGCAGCATCGATTTCACAAGATTCAGCATCATTAAGAGGAGCAATCGGAGTGCTAAGGAAATCATTATTATTGGTATTGGAAAAGTCACACAATTTAGTATTATCTTGAGCCATTGTGACAAGCAATCCAACACACAAGCACACAAGAGGCAAGCGAAAAAGAGAGGCGAACGGGAAAGAGAGGGCGAATAAAACGACAAGGGTGAAGTGGGGGAGAGGAAAACGAGAGGCAAATGGCAAATAATGTAATGTGAGGGAGATGAGTTTGCGATGGGTACTTGGTATGTCTTGATTGAGCAAAGACCTCCCCGGCAACGGCGCCAGAAATCCTTCTGGCTACCTCTTGAGCACTGCGTTGGTTTTCCCTTGAAGAGGAAAGGGTGATGTAGCAAAGTAGCGTAAGTATTTCCCTCAGTTTATGAGAACCAAGGTATCAATCCAGTAGGAGGCTCCATGCAAGTCCCTCGTACCTACACAAACAAACAAGAACCTCGCAACCAACGCGATAAAGGGGTTGTCAATCCCTTCACGACCACTTGCGAAAGTGAGATCTGATAGAGATAATAAGATAATAAATATTTTTGGTATTTTTATGATATAGATTGGAAAGTAAAGATTGCAAAATAAGATAGATTGAAAACTTATATGATGGAAGATAGACCCGGGGGCCATAGGTTTCACTAGTGGCTTCTATCAAGATAGCATAAGTATTACGGTGGGTGAACAAATTACTATCGAGCAATTGATAGAAAAGTGCATAGTTATGAGAATATCTAGGCATGATCATGTATATAGGCATCACGTCCGCGACAAGTAGACCGACTCCTACCTTCATCTACTACTATTACTCCACACATCGACCGCTATCCAGCATGCATCTAGAGTATTAAGTTCATAAGAACGAAGTAACACATTAAGCAAGATGACATGATGTAGAGGGATAAACTCAAACAATATGATATAAACCCCATCTTTTGATCCTCGATAGCAACAATACAATACGTGCCTTGCTACCCCTGCTGTCACTGGGAAAGGACACCGCAAGATTGAACCCAAAGCTAAGCACTTCTCCTATTGCAAGAAAGATCAATCTAGTAGGCCAAACCAAACTGATAATTCGAAGAGACTTGCAAATATATCCAATCATACATAAAAGAATTCAGAGGAGATTCAAATATTTCTCATCGATAAACTTGATAATAAACCCACAATTCATCGGATCTCGACAAACACACCGCAAAAAGAGTTACATCAAATAGATCTCCAAGAATATTGAGGAGAACTTTGTATTGAGATTCAAAGAGAGAGAAGAAGCCATCTAGCTAACAACTATGGACCCGAAGGTATGTGGTAAACTATTCACAACTCATCGGAGAGGCTATGGTGTTGATGTAGAAGCCCTTTGTGATCGGTTCCCCCTCCAGCGGAGTGCCGGAAAAGGGCCCAAGATGGGATCTCACGGGTACAGAAGGTTGCGGCAGTGGAAATAGGGTTTCGCGGTGCTCCTGGATGTTTTTGGGGTATGTAGATATATATAGGCGAAAGAAGTCGGTCAGGGGAGCCATGAGGGGCCCACGAGGGTGGGGGGCGCCCCCCTAGGGCGCGCCTTGCACCCTCGTGGCCACCTCGGCTGCTTCTTGACATCCACTCCAAGTCTCCTGGATTGCATTTGTTCCAAAAAGATCACTCCCGCAGGTTTCATTCCGTTTGGATTCTGTTTGATATTCCTTTTCTTCGAAACACTGAAATAGGCAAAAAAAACAGCAATTCGGGCTAGGCCTTTGGTTAGTACGTTAGTCCCAAAAATGATATAAAATTGTAAAGTAAAGCCCATAAACATCCAAAACGGGTAATATAATAGCATGGAACAATCAAAAATTATAGATACGTTGGAGACGTATCATGCAACACTTACAGCTGGCGACTTACTGAAGGTGCAGTAAGGACTAAGTCTGGTTTTACTACATTCCGCCCAAGTTTCGTTCAGCAATGCCTTGGTGGCTTCAGTGATGTCTGCGTCAGATAGTTGAATTTCACAGTGGCGCTGGGGATCTTTCAAGTCGCTGGTATATTCGCACATTAAGCCGGGGCGACGACTTAATGGCAAGATCCTCCAGGAGACCCAGCACCGAACAAGGTCGATGCCAGTTAAGCCATTAGCCATGAAGGCTGTGAGCTTAGAAAACGTGGGCGCATACTTGGCCCGCTCCTTTGTGCTGATTCGCAGTGGGAGTGGATGTGTGTTTCTAAGCCAGTGGTCACGGTAACCCGACAGAGGATTCTCGTCTGCTGCAGATGTGTTTTGGCAATAGAACCAAGTTTGGTTCCAGTCCTTGGGATGGCTCGGCGGCTTGGCATAAGGAAAACTGGCTTCTTTTCTCTTCTGAATTGAAACTCCACCGAGTTCCAAACTAGGCCCGTCAGTAAACTCTGTCTGACGGTTTAAGTAATAAAACTCTCTAAACAGTTCAACCATGGGCTCCTCTTGAAGATAAGCTTTACAAAACACTTGGAAGTTGCAAATATTGGACACGAAGATGGGCCCAATGTCTTGAGGATGAAGGTGGAAAAAGTGAAGTACGTATCGGAAGAACTTTGAGCCGGGCGAGCTAAACCCCCGGATCATGTAGTCAGTGAAAACAATCACTTCTCCGTCCTTGGGCTTAGGAGGATTTTCAAGGCCTAGGACCCTCCAGTGGTTGTCCTCTTTCTTGGCTAGGGTGCCAGTTGCAACGAAATTGTTTAGGTCTTCCTCGATGACCCGGGATGGTACCCAGTTGCATGTAGTGAATGTCTTTGTCATTGTTGATGATCTGAAAGGAAATTTTTTGCCGGTTTAAGATTATATTGTTAAGATGGCTGTTGGTTCAAAGGTAAAGAATGATGAAACATGCAAGTGTGTTAAGCCGGAGGATAACATTGGAGTTATAAAGGTAAAACTATTGGCGGCTTAAGAGGGTACTAATGGTATCTGATGGGTTACGGTTTATGAGTTAAGCCGCCCACACAGTTATCAATTTTTAGATCTGTAAGTGGAAAAATTGCTAAGTGTTGGACAAACAACTTTCACGGAATGATGCTATGATTTTGGATCTATGACAGTTCAAATAATGGAAAATTTTCTAAACCTAACTTGCGGTAGCTGAGTAGTTCATGTGTCCAGATTGGATCTCTCACGCAGAGGAGGTGTTCAAATATAAAAAATGAGTACTACAACTAATGCCGCACAGGAGGAGCCCTAAGTTCGGATCAAAACCACAGAGGACAGGGATGAACTAAGAAGAACGGAGACGAACTCCGAAGGACTCAAGAAAACCCTAATGGGATCTACGGTGAAGAAAGGAGAACAACGTACCGGGGCCGTTGAGCAGTGGAGGCGCGCAGACGAACTCTGGTAGGCACAAGTTGATGCAGTGGCCGAGGTTGAGGCAGCAGCGAAGGTCGACGGCGGTGGCGGATCTCAGGCGCTGAAAGCGTCGGGAGGAAGAGGACAAAGACGAGGCAAGGGGGGAAAGTGAAAGGGACCCCTGGCCCTATTTATAAGGCAAAAGGATAAGTGGCATGCATGGGAATCGAGGAGGCTGAAAAATGGATATGTGACAACACAGATGCCTCGATCTTCAGAGATTCATTAAAAGTGAAGGTATATTAAGATTTGGGCCTCGTGTGATATTAATGAGGTGACGTTATGGCGGGTAACCACAATTCTAGGAGATGACGTCATGGCGAGTTACAAGATCCCGCAAGGACAGATGAACAAGGATTTTTCTAAGTGTTGAAGATTCATATGAACAAGTTCACATCAACCTGGGGCCTAATGTTGGGGATATAACTATTGGGTATGACCCGCGCAGGAGGGGCCGGGTCATACCGCTAGCGGTTCATAGCAAGAAGGCCCATGAAGATGTTGAAGATGGCGGTTCACGAAGCAAGCTTACTGAAGGCCCAAGACCCGGAGGAGACTTAAGGCCCACGGGCGTAAACCTCCATATGTTAACTTGTATGTTAAGGAAAGTGTAGTTCTATCACCGAGCCAGACACATTGTGTATGAGCCGTCCGGGACTCTTAAGCCGCCGGGCATCAGCCTGTGTATATAAAGGGCTGACCCGGCGGCGGTTTAGGGCAAGAAACAACAAGTCGAGAACTAGGTCAAGCGTATTCACTCCCTGGTAATCGAAACCCAAGCAATACAACCTAAAGCAGGAGTAGGCCTTTACCTCGTTGCGAGGGGCCGAACTTGGGTAAACTCTCTGTGTCCCTTGTCCTATTTTAACCCCTTCAAGCTAACCTCGTAGCGATGGCTCCACACCTAAGTCCTCATGCTAGGGCGTCTACCGTGACAATTCCATGATAGGAACCAATATGGGCATCCAGGTCCCGCTATTGGTTATTGACTAGAGAAGAATCTCGGTCATGTCTACATGATTCTCGAACCCATAGGGTCGCACACTGAACTTTCAGTAGCACTAAGGTAGTATTGAGATATTAATAGTGGAAAGTTTGAAGGTTGTGTGGAGTCCCCAGTGGGATCCAGGTGATCACAAGGAGCTCTGGAATGTTCCAGAGGTAAAGATTTATATATGGAAAGTTGTTGTCGGGGTTCCGAGAAAAAGTCTGGTTTTTTGGTATTGTACGGTTTCAGAGGGTTCTGGAGGGGTTCAGAAGTCCTCAGAGTGTTCCACCACATCCCAAATAGTAGCATGAGCTGTAGGGGGCGCCCTGGCCTTATTGGGCTAGGCGCATCAGCCCCTACTTGGCCCATGCGCCTAGGAGAAGGGAAACCCTAAGGGGGAGGGCCCTCCACTTGGCTTGGAGGGAACTCCTCCCCCCTTGTCTGCCGCCCTGCCTTGGGAGGGGGTCTAGGGCTGGCATACCCCTCCCTCACCCCTATATATAGTGGGGAGGCGCAGGGGCAGCCAACCCTTCCACGCTTGCCCCGTCTCCCTCCCGTTACTCCTTCTCCTTGTTCCGTTAGCGCTTGGCAAAGCCCTGCTGGAATTCCGCTGCCACCGCCACCACCACACTGTCGTGTTGGTTCAGATCTCATCTACCTCCTCCCCTTACTTCCAGTATCAAGAAGGAGAGGACGTCGCCAAGCCATACATGTGCTAAACTTGGAGGTGACGTCCGTTCGGCACTAGATCGGATTGGATTGCGATTGGATCATGAATAGTACAACTACATCAACCGCGTTATGACGCTAACGCTTTTGGTCTACAAGGGTATGTAGACACACTCCCCTCTAGTTGCTATACATCTCCTATATTAGATCTTGGGTGTTTCATAGGAATTTTTTGATTTTCATGCAACATTCCCCAACACTGGCATCATGAGCAAGGTCTATGTGTAGATGTATATGCACGAGTAGAACACAAAGAACTTCTGGGCGTTGATGTTAAAATGGCTTACTTCCTTTGTCTTATTTAGATTCAGCGATATTGTGGGATGAAGCGGCTCGGACCAACCTTACTTGTCCACGCACAAGAGACCGGTTCCCCAACTAACAAGCAACTTGTATTGCATAGAAGTGGCTTTGCGGGTGTCTGTCTCTCCCACCTTAGTTGAGTCTGATTTGACAATGGCGGTCCTTGTGGAAGGTTAAAAGGCAACTTTTATATCACCATTGTGGTTTTGCGTAGATAAGAACAGTTCTTATAGTTTTCTCTAGCAGCCACGTAAAAATTGCAAAAACAAAGTAGAGGACATCTAAGTTATTTTTGCAGGGCATGCTGTGATGTGGTATGGCCGAAATATGATGTGATATATGTTGATGTATGAGATGATCATGTTTTGTAATAGGTTCATGACTTGCATGTCGATGACTATGGAAACTAGCAGGATTCATAGGGTTGTCTTTAATTTATTGTATGACCTGCGTGTCAATGATTTAATGCCATGTAATTGCTTTACTTTATCGTTATGCATTAACAATAGTTGTAGAAGCAATAGTTGGCGGAAACAACCACATGACAACACTATGATGGAGATCATGATGATGGAGATCATGGTTTCATGCCGGTGATGATGGAGATCATGCCGGTGCTTTGGAGATGGAGATAAAAAGCACAAGATGATAATGGCCATATCATGTCACATATATTGATTGCATGTGTTGTTATATCGTTTTTATGCATCTTATTTTGCTTAAGACGGCAGTAGCATTATAAGATGATCCCTTCACTTAATTTCAAGATAAAAGTGTTCTCCCTAAGTATGGACCATTGCGAAAGTTCGTCGTTTCGAAGCACCTCGTGATGATCGGGTGTGATAGACTCTACGTTTGCATACAACGGGTGTAAGCAGTTTTACACATGCAGAATACTTGGGTTAAATGAATCACCTCGGAACAAGGAGGACCGAAAGTTCGAACATGAGTTGTATAGTAGATATGATCAACATGGAGAGGTTCACCATTGATGACAACCCCATCTCACGTGATGATCGGACATGGGTGGTTGATTTGGATCATGTAACACTTAGACAACTTGAGGGATGTTGATTTAAGTGGGAATTCACTAGTAATTTGATTAACTGAACCAATTATCATGAACATAGTCGAAATGTCTTTGCAAATTATGTTGTAGATCAATGGCTCGCGCTATATCTCCCTTGTATTTTAATGCATTCCTAGAGAAAGAAAAGTTGAAAGATGATGGAAGCAACTATGAGGATTGGGTCCGTAATTTGAGGATTATCCTCACTGCTACACAAAAGGCTTATGTCCTTGATGCACCACTAGGTGAACCAACCACTCCCAAAAATCTGGATGCTATGAATGTCTGGCAGACTAGAAGTGATGACTACATGATAGTTCAGTTGGCCATTGTCGGACTTCGGGTTTTGGCAGACCCTTGAGGTTCGAACACTGGGGTGCGCGCGGAGATTTCACCCTCTACCTACCTGCTCCTTGCCGACTCGCTAGGATCTAAACTATGAAAGGAGCAACACAAGAGACACAGAGTTTATACTGGTTCAGGCCACCATTGCGGTGTGATACCCTACTCCAGTGTGTGGTGTGATGGATTGCCTCTTGGGCTGACGATGGACAATACAAGGAGGAACAGCCTCGTGAGGGCTTGTTCTTGGCTGGGGGGATGAACTGCTAGGAGAAGTTCAGTTGCCTTTCTCTCTTGCTATGATGCTACTTGATTCTAGCTCCTCGATTCTAGATGCCCGATGCTAGATGCCTCTACCATGGGGGTGGCTAGTCCTATTTATAGGCAAAGGCCCTGGGCCTCTTCCCAAATATTGAGCGGGAAGGGCGCCAACAATTGGCCATTTTGAAGGGGAACATCGGGTACACTTATCCTGACTAAAGTTGGTCCTCGCCTATCAAAGGCTCGTGGTGGCCTTTGCTTGGGCTCCACAATGACTTCCTTCCTGCCGTTGGGCTGGTCTTGGTCTTGTTGCACCGAAACGGATGCCTTTGCTTGATGCTCTCGCCTGCGCCTGCTCCCTTTGCACCAAAGAGGAAAGGAGGACACTGCGCCCGACTGGCACCCGACTGGCGCCCTTGGTCGTCATGGCTTGCGTCATGGGCACCTCGTAATGTACCCTGCCTTGAACTCTCCGCCTCCTCGTGAGCCAGCCTGATGAGGCCGTGCCTGAGGAAGCTCCTTGTCGTCCGCCCCGCGAGGCTTGGCCCCTCGCGAGGGTCTTGAGCTTGTGTTGATGAAGATGGGCCGTGCTGGGCCCCCCCTTTGAGCCACACCGCAGGCTGCAGGCAGGCAAGTCTGCGGACCCCCGTTCCCAGAACGCCGACAGTAGCCCCCGGGCCCAAGGCGCGCCCAGACTTGGCCGAGCAGAGAGGCAAAAGGGCAAGTGCGAAGCGCCGCAGGCCCTAACAGCCTGCGGCCTTGGGCGCCGCGTGGCGGTTGATTAGGCGCAGGCGCCTCCACTCCCCCACGACGCCTCGGCAACTGCACGAATTGACAAGTCCCTGCATGCAAAGCGGTCCATGATTACGTGTGATCGTGATGGTCGATGGTTGGCCTGCTCTGGCTATAAGTACGGCGCGGCGCGTACCCTTCCAGTCTATCTCTTCTTGCTTCTCCTTCTTCCCGGTCCTTGCCTGTCTTGCTGCAATGGCTCCGATCCGCCGGTTCTCTGCGTCAGAGAAAGGAAAGGCTCCCCGAGAGGGTCCTGACCCGCTTCCGCCGAAGAAACGGCTAGCCCTCTGCCATCGGGGTGAGGGTGCCCATCAGGAAGCATTGAGGACCTGGTGCGAGCGGCCACCACCAGTGTTCCCGCTTCCCTTGTACGCTCACATCGAGGGCTCTGAAGGAGTCGATGCCGAACGCCACGGGCGGCGCTGCCGTCGGCGCCGGCAAGTCACAAAGGTGTGCGTCTTTCCCCCTGGAGTCCACGCCGAGGGCTCCTCCCGAGAGTTCGTGCTTCATGCCGCCATGCCTCCTCAGTCTTGGATTCGCCTTCCTCCTTTCTTCGCCTCCGTCATCCAGCAGCGGAACTCCAGGGCTCGCTGCAAAGACGCCGCTGCAGCACCTCGCCATCGGGCGGAGGTCGCGATCGTGCCTCGGCGAGGTCTTCATGACTCGAGGTGGGCGAGATCGCCCGGGTCTGCAGGACAAGGGGCGCCCTCGCAATCCACCTGGAGTACGACGGTGCTTCGGTGATGTTCTTCAAGGTCTTCGATGCGGAGGGTCGCCGGCTGGAGTGCTGCCCCGGGAGAGGTGGTCGGGACCCCGCTACAGCGAGGCCGAGGCCAGCTAACCGCTCCCTTGGCAACTCCTCAGACGGTGAAGGCGCCGGAGGACCCAGCGACTCCGCCGAGCTCTTCACGACTCCGGAGATGAGCGACGACAGCTACGAGCCCCCGAGCCTGCGCCGCTCCCAGAGCAGGGCGGGTTCGTCAGGCCGTCGCCGCCTCTGATCTGGATGGGGTTGGCGCCGGTGCCGGACAGCCCACTGTTGATGATGGCGTCTTTCGCAGGGGCGCATGTAGTTAGCGTCCTTTTGGATCTGTTCCCTGTGAGGAATCAAAAACGCGCCCCGTGGGGGCTTGTAAGGTGCCTGCGGGCCTATCTGTTAATATAATCCTTGCCATGGAGTAGCGCGAGTTGCTCATTCCGTCTTAGCTTAGTTCTTCCTTTCGAACCTCGCGAGGGCTTGATGCTCTACGACAGTCCTGATCCCAAAGGCAGCTTCACCGTCGCCGGTATGCCAGTCGCGATGCGTGATCAAGGCCAGAGGTGGCGGCCCGAGGTCCCAGTAAGAGCCCCTGAGTCGCGATGCTCAGGAGGTCCCCCTTAGCGCTCAAGCAGCCATCATTCGGTGAGAAAGGAGAGCGACGTTGCTAACACAGGATTGCATTAGGTGCGGGGACGGTGCCATGGTAGCTGGGGCTTCCAGGCGGTGACTTATCTCAAGAATCAGGGACCACTCCCTGCTGTGTCACCGGGTCCATGCATCGGCAGGCGAGGGGTTGCTTGGCGAGGTCCTCGCGTGCCTCTCCCCTCTCACCTTCGCTCCCCTTTCTGCTCTACGTCCTCGGGTCCCGGCCCTCGAGTGAGTCTCAGCCGTCGCTGGTATGCCAGGTCGCGATGCCGTGGTCAAGGCCAGAGGGTGAGGGTTGGAGAGCTGGTAGGAGCCCTGAGTCGCGATGCTCAGGTATCCCCCCTTTAACGTGCAAGCGGTTTGCGCAGACGAGAATGAAGAAGACATGGTGAGGGCCTCGCCTGATGCTGCTCCTTGAAGAGATCCTGCAGGCTCATCACAGAAAGAACGAGAGTTCACTGTGTCAATCGACAGTCAGCCGTTGGTTGCTCTAGAGAGGTGGCGAGGCACTGAGGGCTCGACGAGGTGGCGCTATGCGGGGCTGCCGCGGCCAGAGTTCAGCCATTCAGGTTTGTCGGTGTTGTAGGGACGGACCCATGCGCAAGCGTCGTGCCATTTGGGAGCAGCTCCATCAGTTGGTGTCAGTCGAGCGGGCAACTAGGTTAAGCATGTTAATCGTGGAGGAGTGAATTCATTCAAATAGAAGCTGGGAAGGCGGACATCGCTGGGTCGGGCCCGAGCGACTTGGGGATGATGTAGCCCGAGGGGCGCTCCCAACAAAGTAAGCTAGGAACATGAAATAAAAGGGATACACACCGCAAGGATGGACCCACGCGGCCCGGGAATAATGCATCCCTGGGGGCGCTCCCAGCTGGAAATGAAACTTGAAAGATGTCACCTGATAGTGTTGACGACAAAGGGGTGTTGAAGTAGCAGGCGTAGCGGGCTGCGGGAGCCGATCTTCACGAGCCCCCAGGCCCAGGAGCCTCGAGAGGCTCCGGAGGCGCTGGTGGCTCCTCGCGGACCATCTCCATCTCCGCCAAGGCTGCAGAATGCCTGGCCTCCTGTGCCTCCAGGATGCTCCTTATGAGGCGCTGGCGCACCGCAGCCGCGTTCGGCAAGCCGTGGGGTGGACCTTTGCAGCGCCCCACTTGCGAGGGCCAGAGGCGCTCCTGAGAGGCGGCTCGGTTGAGCCCTGGTATGTCGATTCAGACGCGCAGCCCACCATCCTCGCCTGCATGGGGGGCCACAGCGGGTAAGCGGCGGCTGCCTCTCATGACTCTTGACTCCTGTAGCTCCTGAATGGCCTTGCTGACGAACTCCTGAGGGTTTGGCCCTCCTTGCCTTGCTCCTTCTTGAGGGAAATGTGCTTCGAAACACGCCTCCAAGTGGTGCCCAAGCGCCTCCCTCGTGACCTTGGCGAGGTCGGCGGCCCTCCAGGGGAGAGCCCCCGAGCCTTGTCTAAGGAGGGCGCCGGGCGTGCTTCCCTATGCAATGGAAGGAGGTTCCCCCTGGGCAGGCGCGGGCCCTGAGGGGCTTGCCTCCTGAGGGGCCGGGCTGGACGATGTCTTCTTCTTCTTGGGGGCGGTCTCGGGAAGCCTCCTGCTTCCGCGATCCAGGTCTTCCAGTGATGCGGCCTAAAAGGCTCGTTCCAGGGAGCACACCACGTCTTTCTCTTCGCAGGGCACCGTGATGACTCCACCACTTCCTGGCATCTTGAGGACGTTGTAGCCGTGGTGGGTTATGGCCATGAACTTGGCCAGCGCTGGGTACCCGAGGATGGCGTTGTATGGCAGGCGAATGTGGGCAACGTCGAAGTCGATGAGTTTGGTGCGGTAGTTGTCGCCGCCCCGAAGGTGACAGGGAGGCGGACCTGACCAATCGGGACCGTGGAGTCGTCGGTGACTCCGGAGAAAGGCTTGGTTAGCTGAAGCTGATTGTAGGGCACTTGGAGATTGTTGAATGTTTCCACGGACAGGATGTTGAGCCCTGCCCCGCCATCGATGAGGGTCCTGGTGACTAGCACGTTGCTGATAATTGGGGAACAAAGCATTGGGAGGACTCCGGCTGTGGCCGCGCACTTGAGCTGATCCGCTGAGCTAAACGTGATGGTGCACGCCGACCACCACAGAGGGCGCGTGGCCTCGAGCTTGGGGAGGACTGCATTTACTTTGCGGGCGAACTGCTTGAAGATGCGTTGAGAGGCTGGGGCTTGAGCTCCGCCCAGGATGCAGGCGATAGCACGTGGCTCTGAAGCCCCAGCCCTCGCCCCGATGACGGTCCTCATTTCTCCTTGGCTGCGGTGGCAGTGGAGGGAGGCCTGCGTTGCCTTGCGGGCGATCCTCGCGAGGCTGATCCCTCCAGTCTCCCTTGCGAGTCGGGTCCTGCCAGCGATCCTCACGAGGTTGGTCGCGCCACCCTTGGCGAGGGCCGCGGTCTTCCCAACGTCCTGCGTTCCTTCCTCCTCCTTGTCCGTAGCCCCGGTCGCTGCGGTCGGGACATCGGCCGACCCTTCCTTCACGCACGGCTCGGAGCTCTTGGCATTCATTGGTGTTGTGGGTGTGGAGGTCGTGGTACACGCAGTACCGACTGCCCTTGGAGGATTCGGGATGATCTCTACCCCGCTTGGTGTCTGGTTCTGCCGCGAGCATGACATCCCCCTTGCGCTTCACATCCTTGGCCTTGGGTTTCTTCTCTTCTGGGTCTATGGCAGGCAGCTCGAGGAGGGAGAGACGCCCTTCCTCAGCCCTGGCGCACTTGGTCGCCAGGTTGAACAGCTCCAAGGAGGTGCACATGTCTTCATGCATCGCCAGCTCCTCCTTCATCTTGACGTCGTGCACGCCGTCGGAGAAGGCTGAGATGATGGCCTCCTCGGTCACCTTGGGAATCTCGAGGCGTGCGTTGTTGAAGCGCCGATGTACTTCGCAGGTTTTCCCAGTTGTCGCTGATTTGGCGATGTCGCCACGGCAGGTGGCCATCGCGAGTACCCCGGAAGTTGGCGATGAAGCGGGTGCGCATCTCATCCCAGGAGGAGATCGTGCCTAGAGCCGTGTTCAGAGCCGTGTGGGCCCCGCCCTGAGCGCCATGGGAAACCAGTTCGGCATGACCTTCGTCTCCGTTGGCAGCTGATGCCCAGCTCGTGAGAGCTGGAGGAACTCTTGAGTCACCGCACTGCCGTCGTGCGAGGAGGCGTGTCCGCTTGAACTTGCCGGCCACGGACGCTGCGCAGCTCGGTGGTGAAGGCGCGCAGCCTCTCGTGGCCACGGAGGCCTTGGTTGACAAAGGGCTTGGTCCTGCGGGTCCCCATCTTGCCGCAGTGGGGGAGCAGCGCGGGGTCTTGACGTGCTGGAGCAGGAACGTGGCCACGACGAGCCGGAGCAGGGAGCACTCGGGCAGCCCCTCGCAGGCGAGGGACTTCTTGGTAGCTTTGCTCTTGCCGCACTGGCGCCTGACGGAGGGGGTTCCGCCCAGGGGCCACGCGCCTTGGGGCCAGGGCGCCTTCTTGAGGGGGAGGCGGCTGAGGCGCCCCCGGAGCTTCATCGCCTGCGCAGGGCGGGGTGCGGTGCAGCGGTACGGATGGCACAGGAGAGCCCCCTGCGGCACGGACAAGCTCGGCAATGCGGTCGAGCCATTCTTCATAGACGTCGTCGACGGGATGGTGCGCAAGAGCTCGTTTGCTGCGATGAGTGCAGCTCGAGCCTCCATGGGCGTGCGGAATGCGCGAGACGAAGAACCAGCTGGGGTGAGCGAGGGGGTAGCAGTGCGGCCGTCTTGCCTCACGGAAGGATGCTGGGACCATGCTTGCTGCTCGTTCCCCGCCGGGCCGGTGGCGGCGTTGACGGCAGGTGACGGGGAAAGACGAGGGCGCCCGCCGATGGGAGCCGTCTGGGCGACACGGGAAGCAAGGGCGGCTTGGCGCTCGGCGCGGGCCCGACGAGCGTCTGACATGGATGCGGTGGCCGGAGAAGAACAGGCGACGGAAGATTTAATTCGGCGCACCCTACCTAGCGCCAAATGTCGATTTGGTTCCGCAGATCCTTGAGGTTCAACACCTGGGTGCGCGCGGAGATTTCGCCCTCTACCTACCTGCCTCGCCGACTCGCTAGGATCTAAACTACGAAAGGAACAACACAAGAGACACAGAGTTTATACTGGTTCAGGCCACCATTGCGGTGTAATACCCTACTCAGTGTGTGGTGTGATGGATTGCCTCTTGGGCTGACGATGGACAATACAAGGAGGAACAGCCTCGTGAGGGCTTGTTCTTGGCTGGGGGGGGGGTGAACTGCTAGGAGAAGTTCAGTTGCCTTTGTCTCTTGCTATGATGCTACTTGATTCTAGCTCCTCGATTCTAGATGCCCGATGCTAGATGCCTCTACCATGGGGGTGGCTAGTCCTATTTATAGGCAAAGGCCCTGGGCCTCTTCCCAAATATTGAGCGGGAAGGGCACCAACAATTGACCATTTTGAAGGGGAACATCGGGTAGACTTATCCTGACTAAAGTTAGTCCTCGCCTGTCAAAGGCTTTGGTGGTGACGCCTGCTTGGGCTCCACAATGACTTCCTTCCTGCCCTTGGGCTGGTCTTGGTCTTGTTGCACCGAAATGGATGCCTTTGCTTGATGCTCTCGCCTGCGCCTGCTCCCTTTGCACCAAAGAGGAAAGGAGGACATCAGGCATGGCGGGCGCCCAACTGGCGCCCTTGGTCATCATGGCTTGCGTCATGGGCACCTCGTGAGGTACCCCTCCTTGAACTCTTCGCCTCCTCGTGAGCCAGCCTGATGAGGCCGTGCCTGAGGAAGCTCCTTGTCGTCCGTCCCGCGAGGCTTGGCCCCTCGCGAGGGTCTTGAGCTTCTGTTGATGAAGATGGGCCGTGCTGGGCCCCCCTTTGAGCCACGCCGCAGGCCGCGGGCAGGCAAGTCTGGGGACCACCGTTCCCAGAACACCGACAGCCATGCTTTACGGCTTAGAACCCGAGTTCCAAAGAAATTTTGAGCACCACGGAGCATATGAGATGTTACATGAGCTAAAATTGGTATTTGATGCTCACACCCAGGTTGAGAGGTATGGCACCTCTGACAAGTTCTTTAGTTGAAAGATGGAGGAGAACATCTCTGTTAGTGAGCACACACTCAAGATGTTTGGGTACTACAACCGCTTGAATCAATTGGGAGTTAATCTTCTGGATGAAGTAGTGATTGATAGAGTAGTCCAATTACTGCCACCAAGCTACAAGGGCTTCGTGATGAGCTATAATATGCAAGGGATGGAGAAGATGATCCCTGAGCTCTTCGTGATGCTTAAGGCCGCGGAGGTAGAAATCAAGAAAGAGCATCAAGTGTTGATGGTTAATAAGACCATTAGTTTCAAGAAAGGCAAGGGAAAGAAAGGGAACTTCAAGAAGAATGGCAAAGCAGTTGCCGCTCCCATGAAGAAACCCAAGGCTGGACCCAGACCTGAGACTGAGTGCTTCTATTGCAAGGGGAATGGTCATCAGAAGCGGAACTGCCCTAAGTACTTGGCAGATAAGAAGGTTGGCAATATCAACAAAGGTATATTTGATATACATGTTATTGATGTGTACCTTACTAGTGCTTGTAGTAGAGCCTAGGTATTTGATACTAGTTTAGTTGCTCTTATTTGTAACTCGAAACAAAAGCTACAGAGTAAACAGAGACCTGCTAAGGACGAGGTGGCACTGGTAAAACGAGGGGCTATACAAACAATTTTTAACCCCTTTCCACGACGACATTTTGAACCGTCGCCAAGTGAGTGTGTGCGATAGGGGGGTCCTTCCCACACGATCCAGAAACCGTCGGGGATAGGGAGCCTTGATGCATACAGTTGTCCCTACAAAGTTGTTTCTGATATCTCGAATATCCCAAACGCTTCATCCTTGCAACTCGTTTGTGCTCGCATTGCCATCACAGTCGGTATTCCGTGGTGCTACGTTTACAATGCGCGACCCATCACAAACAGTTCATGATTATAGAACATGTATCATAAGTAGACAATCACACACATTTACTTTTCCTCGACTGTATGCGATTCGACGTAAGAGCGCATACAGTTGTCCCTATAAAACTGTATGCGAAGCTTGAATACATCCCACACGATTCATCCATCGTACCCGTGTCGGATGAAGACCTATTACACGCGTTCTTCTATGACCAAACGTTTGCAATGCGCACAACATCATAAATAGTCCATAATTACCAAGGGTGTGTGATACGGTGACTTCCGCAAACATTTAATAAAAAAGGAACTATGTGCGATGATGTTGTTAATCACAAACGTTTTTTCTTGGCTGATCGTGTGTGCAGTAGAGATTGATCGCACACACAGTGGATCTGAGAAACGTGTCTGATCTCCACGTCTATGTTAGACATTTCGCTTTCACAAACCGTGTGCAGTGTAATCCCTAATTTAAAAATCATAGATTTTGAATTTTGAAATAGGCAATCACTTATTTCATATTGAACCATGTTTATTACAAATATAGGTTCAACCACGAATGCATAATTCGAGGCACAGGTAGATATACTGAAGAACTACAGAAGCACCAAGTAAAGAATGATGAACCACAGTTGTACTAAAGACTGCAAAGAGAGAGGCAAAACGCATTCTGGTTGCCGGAGAAGGTTAAGCGGAATGCCCATATTGTGCCCTCCTCCATGAATAATGCACGACGACTCTAGGCCAACCCCTTGTGATGGATGTCTGTCCATCCTTCACTGTCTTCATTAGAACTTCTCGATGCTCATTGTAGTCTAGATGAAATCCTTTAACCTTCATTGCGTATCCACCAAGCATGTACTTTGCGAGGTAATCTTGAGTAAACTGCTTCGGGAACCATTGTGAACGAAAAAGATTCAGACATTGTTGTCTAACAACTCATTATGGGCAGCAAAAAGAGAAGGCTGTAGAGTTTGTAGTTATCATCCTACATCTCACGGTTGTGTTGGATAGGGCGTAAAGAAATAATTTGCTCGCCACCATTCGTATCTTTTTGCTAATAATCCTTATCAGCTTCCTCACTTGATGCTTGTTCATGAATATCTCATTGCCCCATACGCAAAAAGGGTCGATGCGTGGATCTTTGCCAAGGGCATATGTACCTACAAGCAACACATCAATATTAGAAGCTAAGAAGTGTCCAGGCCTGGATCTATATGCACTACATTATGTTACGATGGGGGGAGTACAAGCCGAGGGATGAAACTAACCTCAGCCGAAAATGCTGGCCACTCCTGTTGTTGTCCTGCATAAGTAGTAGAAAGGCATGATAAGTACAACAACCTTAACATTAAACAAATATAGCAAAGATAAACAACATCATCTCCAAATGATAGCTTGAATGTGTTGGTTTCAGCATGTTGTTAAAACAGATATAAAATGGAAGGGAATCTTACCTACAATAGGCTTAATAGCCATCAAATATTGCAATTCAAACGGGTATTGTTGAAAATGAATAGAACTTAGGTCATGCTTAAACATCACACTGGATAAATGTGTAAAACTGAAATAAAGGGCATGTGTTAACTACACCATGCATAACTGGAACCAAAAATAGCCGTTTTAACTTGTATTGATGAAATCGAGTGCCACAGTTCCTACTTGTGGAAAATGAACATCACATCGCGAATGACTGGAATAAACAAGGCATAAATGATCAGTATAACAACCAAATATAGCCATTCAAAACTGGATAGAGTCTCACTACAACCAACCTAACAAGCAAATACAGATAAACATGGCATATGCTTGAAAACTGGACAAATGCTCACTGATGAAGCCATGTACCTAGGGTAGGGTCATGGACCTGTCCAAGATACCCTCCCCAAGGACATCTCTAGAAGAAACCACCTTTCAGTCGACCTGGAAGGGTTCCACTCGACAGACTTGAAGACATTCGACCATGAAGCCAACCACTCGACCACCAGGAGACCTAAAGTCACTCTGCACGCAAACGGTCTGCCATTAAGTAGCTTTTATGGTCATCATTGCACTTTATTTGTGGCGTTACCAGTAACGCCCAGCCTTAATGTACTTTAAACCCTGCATAACTGAGGGCTGAAGGGGTCTGGCGGACTCTATATAAGCCACCCCCCTCCTCAGTGTAAAGGGTTCGCACCCTTGTAACTCATACGCACATAATCCAGTCGACCGCCTCCGGGTTCCGAGACGTAGGGCTGTTACTTCCTCCGAGAAGGGCCTGAACTCGTAAACATCTTGCATATACAACTACTCCATAGCTAGGATCTTGCCTCTCCATTCCTACCCCCCTATTCTACTGTCAGACTTAGAACCACGACAGTTGGCGCCCACCTTGGGGCAGGTGTCTTAGCGACTTATTGGAGAAGTTGCGATTTTTCCGATCTCCGTCGTCATGGTTTCAGGAGGAGTTTTGGTTGAGGGCCGCGGAGATCCGTCTCGGCGCGCTCACGTTCATCGCCGATGACTCCGCTTGGCTTCAGGAGGCTCCACTGACGCCGACGCTCCTCGCCCTGGGCGGCGCGACTTTCGCAGCGTCGTCCAAGGCGTCCTCCTGCAAAGAACCGTCGACCCGAAGATCGGTCGATCCATGTGTCGTCCTCCCTCCCTGTTTCCGGCCGGCGTAGGCGCTCCGGTCGGTCAAGGCTTCAGCGGTGGGTGAGACACGCGATGGCCCGCCAGTCGGCCACCCCCCAAGTCACGGCAATCGAGCCCGATGAATCTCTACGGCTGCTCGATCTGTCCGACCGCTCTGCAGAGATCGATCTGAAAAGCGACAAAGAAGGATCGAGCGGCGGAGGTTTTGATGGTCAATGGACCACGCAGTCCTCCCGGTTTTCCCCGCGCCGACCAAGGCGATGGCGGAGGCGATCCGGCGCAGGTCCACGAAGAGTATCAACCCGAGCCCCTCACTTCGTTGCAGAGGGAAGAACTTCGCCGCCGGAACATGGATGCGCTACACACTCCTATCGTCGGAGAAACCCCCGAGGCTCATGCCTTAGAGGATGCGCGCTTGGCCAACCTGGCTGAGTGCACTCGACTAGAGAACCTCCAGCAAGCACTCGACGAGCGTGCGCGGCAACGGGTTCCAGACTCCAGTCGACGTCAACTCTTTCCACCACCGACTCAGGTATATCGAACTCCGATCCAGAATTTAGCAGCTGCAGCCCGTATAGCAGAATCGATTCAGCCTTCCCAGACAGAGGCTGACAGGGGTTTGTTAAGAATCAGAGCATTACTCCGGGCAGAAGAAGATCAAAATTCAGCTGTATCACAGTCACGGAATAGGATTCACAGCAGATCCATCGCTGCAAATACAGTCCAGTCGGCCATAGCCCAAGATCGCCCCCGAGGCGTGAGGGACGTGAGGACCGGCATGGTCAGTACAGGAACCAGGAGCAGTATGATCACCGACTCGATCGTGATGGTCGACGTCGAGTGCCCACCCCTCCCCCTAGGGGTGGATCATACGCCTCGGCAACGAGGATGACAGCGCCATCACAAAGTTGGGCGAAGGATTCCAATCGACCCGTGGAACCGTGCTTTGATGCGAGATCTATTATCGCTCAAGGTTTGGTCGACAGAACGAGCTCACCGAGAAGGTCATGACAGATGTACCCACCAGCAGCAGAGTACACGCCTCAGACCGAGTGTTTCAGCGAGCCATCGGGCGCGCAGTGATTCCTCCCAACTTCAAAGTTGGCGACTCGAGTCGAGAAGTTCATTTGGTGAGTCCAAGCCTGATACTTGGCTTGAGGACTACTGAGTGGCTGTTCAGATTGGCAGTGGCAACGATGAGGTGGCCATGAAACACCTGCCTCTTATGTTGGAGGGTTCGGCCAGAGCATGGTTGAATCAGTTAGCACCCAGCAACATTTATACTTGGGAGGATCTTGCCCGAGTGTTTGTCACAACATTTGAGGGAGCTTGAAAGCGACCAGCAGGGCTGACAGAGCTGCAGCCTTGTGTGCAGAAGTCGAATGAAACTCTGAGGGATTACATCCAGAGATGGATCACGTTGCATCACCAAGAGAGAACGATTCGATCACCAAAGATGCTCAGCCTTCAAGGAAGGTGTTAAGTCTGAGAGCTAAACCTAAAATTGATCGAACCGAGACATGACTCTGAGTCGAATGATGGAGATTGCCACCAAGTATGCCAATGGTGAAGAAGAGGATCGGCTCTGGAGTGGCAAGCACAAGTCAGTCGCCCATGAAACCGGAGGAGGGAACTCCAGTCGGAAGCAAAAGCGGAAAGCCGAGCCAGCTGCTCCTGGAGAAGCCTTGGCCATGACTCAAGGGAAGTTTAAAGGGAAGCCCAAAGGGTCTTGGAACCCTAAGAAGGTGAAGGACAAGGAAGGGAATGACGTGATGGATTTGCCGTGTCATATCCACACGAAGAAAGATGAGGAGGGTAAATTCATTTACCCGAAACATACCACTCGACAGTGTCGGCTCTTGATCCAGCAATTCCAGGGGAAACAACCCAAAGATAAGGAAAAGGAGTCGGACAAAGTTGAAGACAAAGAAGATAGTGATGATGGATATCCCCAGGTCAATTCCACCCTGATGATTTTTGCTGATGTAGAAAGCAAAAGTCGATTGAAAGTTATAAACCAAGAGGTGAATATGGTTGCTCCGGCGACGCCCAGTTATCTGAAATGGCCTCAGGCTGCCATCACATTCAACCAGTCTGATCATCTGACACACATAGCCACCCTGGGAGGCAAGCTTTGGTGGCTGACCCAGTCACCGAAGGCACTCGATTGACTAAAGTCTTGATGGATGGTGGCAGTGGCCTGAATATATTGTATGCAGAAATGTTGAAAGGGATGGGCATTCCGATGTCCAGACTCAGTACCAGCAACATGAGTTTCCATGGAGTCATTCCTGGAAAGAAGGCTGAGTCGCTCGGCCAAATTGCTCTTGATGTGGTTTTCGGTGATTCCAAGAATTACCGCAAAGAAAAGTTGACGTTTGAAGTTGTGGATTTCCAGAGTGCTTATCACGCTATTTAGGGCAGGCCAGCTTATGCACGTTTCATGGCTCGACCATGTTATGTGTACCTCAAATTGAAGATGCCTGGTCCCAAAGGTGTGATCACTATTACTGGCAATCGGAAGAAGGCAGAAGAGTGCTTTCAGAAAGGCTCAAAGCTCGTCGATGCTCAGATGGCAGTTGTAGAGCTGCAGGAATACCAGAAAACTGCAGATCCGAGTGATTTGTTGCGAGCCAAGAAGCCCGCTATGGAATCAGCATTTCAGTCGTCCGGTGAGACAAAACCAATTCACATTCACCCGACCGACCCCAGTGCTGCTCCGACTCATATTTCAACAACACTCGACTCCAAATAGGAAGAAGCGCTCGTCCAGTTCCTCCGTGTGAACTGGGACATCTTCGCATGGAAGCCTTCTGACATGCCGGGTGTTCCCAGGGGGCTGGCTGAGCACCGTCTACGAGTTGACTCAAAAGTGAAACCTGTCAAGGAAAATCTTCGACGGTTCGCCGTCCAGAAGAGAAAGGCCATTGGCGAGGAGGTGGCTCGGCTCTTAGCAGTAGAGTTTATCCGGGAGATTTACCACTCCGAGTGGCTCGCCAATGTTGTCATGGTCCCCAAAAAGGACAAGTCACTTCGCATGTGCACTGACATCAAACATATCAATCAGGCCTGCCCAAAAGATCATTTTCCTCTCCCCCGCATCGACCAAATAGTCGACTCGACTGCGGGATGCGAGCGCCTGTCTTTTTTAGACGCCTATTCCGATTACCATCAGATCCGTCTGTATGGACCCGATGAGATCAAAACAGCTTTCATCACTCCATTCGGGTGCTTCTGCTATGTCACCATGCCATTCAGTCTCAAGAATGCCGGAGCCACGTTCATGAGGATGATTTAGAAGTGTCTTCTCACTCAAATCAGTCGGAATGTGGAAGCATACATGGATGATATTGTGGTCAAGTCACGGAAAGGTTCCGACCTGCTGATTGACCTTGCCAAAACATTTGCCAACCTCAGGAGGTATGATATCAAGCTTAATCCATCAAAGTGCACATTCGGAGTTCCTGTCGGAAAGTTACTCGGTTTTCTCGTTTCCGAACGAGGAATCGACGCCAACCCAGAAAAAGTTGGTACTATACTCCGAATGAAACGCCCTGTGCGTGTGCACGATGTCGAGCTTCTTGGATGCTTGGCGCTTTAAGTCGATTCATCTCGTCTCGGTGAAAAGGCATTGCCTCTTTACCAACCGATGAAGAAATCGACAAGTTCGAGTGGACTCGAAGTCGATGCAGCGTTTGCGAGCTGAAAGCCCCTGCTCCCCACCCACCGGTGCTTGCTTTGCCCTAATCAGCAAAGAGCCTTTGCTGCTTTACATTGCAGCCACAGGACAAGTCGTCGATTGCAATACTTACGGTCGGCGGGAAGAAGAAGGAAAAGCCTTTAAAGTTCAGCGCCCGAGATATTATCTTTACGAAGTTTTGACCCCATCAAAGCAAAGATACCCTCATTATCGTAACCTTGTATATGGGATTTATATGACCACGAAGAAGGTTGCTCATTACTTCTCGACCATTCCATTACGATCGTCGTGACGCTCCATTGTCGAGATTCTACACAACAGAGATGCAATCGGGTCGAGTGGCAAAATGGGCGATTGAACTCCTTCCTTGGATATCAAGTTTGAGGCAAAGAAAGCCATCAAGTCCCAAGCAATAGCAGATTTAAATGCCGAGTGGATTGAACAACAACTCTCGACTCAAGTTCACTCGGAACACTAGACCATGTTCTTTGATGGTTCTAAGATCTTTGAATGGTTCCGTCTTTGGGTAGTGTTGGTTTCCCCGAGGAGATAAGCTCGATATGTGCTCCGATCCACTTTGATTCCTCCAATAGCGAAGTAGAATATGAAGCACTTTTGTATGGGTTGCGTATGGCCATTTCACTTTCGGCGTCAAGTCGCCTCATGGTTTATGGCGACTCAGATTTGGTGGTTAATCGGTGAAGAAGGAGGGACCTCGAAGTCCAGCCATGACCGATTCTTGCAATGCAAAGGAGAAGCTAGAGAAGAAATTCGAGGTGTTAGAGCTCCATCATATACCCCGACTGAAAATCTAAGCGGCTGATGATTTGGCAAAAATAGGTTCCAAGAGAGAAGCCATTCCCAGTAATGTGTTTTTGGAGCACATCCACACACCATCAGTTCAAGAGGATCCTTTCACTGAAGAAGCCCCGCAGCCAAAAAGTGTCACGGATCCGACTGAAGTTGAGGTCCCAGCTGTGGTCGACCTGATCATGGAAGTTTTGGTAATCACTCCCGACTGGACAGTGCCATACATCATGTATATCCTAAGGAAAGAGCTCCCGGAGAATGAAGAAGAGGCTCGACAGATCGTTCACCAATCCAAGGCCTTTACTGTGATAAAGGGACAGTTGTACAGGGAAAGCGCGACTGGAGTCAGCCAGAAATGTATAACACCAGAAGAAGGTCAGATAATTCTTGACGATATCCACTCGGGGACCTGTGGTCATCATGCGTCCTCTCGGACCATTGTGGCTAAAGCATACCGAGCGGGATTTTATTAGCCAAGAGCAAATGAAATGGCGAAGGAGATAGTCGACAAGTGTGAAGGATGTCAGTTCTATTCCAATATGTCACACAAACCCGCCTCAGCCTTGAAGACCATTCCACTCGTCTGGCCCTTCGCTGTTTGGGGATTGGATATGGTTGGGCCACTGAGAACTGGCAGGAGCGGCTTCACCCATGTACTGGTGGCACTCGACAAGTTCACTAAGTGGATTGAAGCTAAGCCTATCAAGAATCTTGATGCCGGCACTGCTATCAGCTTCATTAGAGAGTTAATATTCAGATATGGAGTTCTGCACAACATCATCACAGATAATGGGTCAAACTTCGATTCCGACGAATTCAGAGCTTTCTGCACTTCTCAAGGCACGCGGGTCGACTACGCTTCCGTCGCTCACCCCCAGTCGCATGGACAAGCAGAAAGAGCAAACGGCCTAATTCTCAAAGGACTGAAACCCCGGCTGATGCGTGATCTCAAGCATGTAGTAGGCGCGTGGGTCGATGAACTTCCATCAGTTCTTTGGGGATTGAGGACTACTCCTAATCGGTCGACTGGGCGAACTCCATTCTTTCTGGTCTATGGAGCTGAAGCAGTTTTGCCGAGTGACCTGCTTCACAATGCACCCCGAGTTGAGCTCTACACTGAAGATGAAGCAGAACAAGCCCGGGAAGACACAGTCGACCTTCTAGAAGAAGAAAGAGAGATGGCCATGATCTAATCGACTATCTATCAGCAGGACTTGCGTCGATTCCATGCTAGAAACATGAAGAGTCGAGCCTTCCAAGAAGGATATTTGGTCCTCCGAGTGGATCAACAGAAGCCACACAAGCTCGCTCCTACTTGGGAAGGTCCCTTCATCGTCACCAAAGTTCTCCATAATGGAGCGTACCGTCTTTACAATGTCGATCGCCAGATTGAAGAGCCACGAGCTTGGAATGCGGAGCTGCTTCGTCCCTTTTATACTTAAGTACTCACTCGGATGAGATGTAATAAAAAGTTCCTCTGTAGTTTGTTTATCAAAGACAAGAGTGTTATAATTTTCCCAGTGATTGTTGTTGCTTTTGTTTACGTGAGAAATCCCCCAGTGGGTGGCTCAGTCGCGATTCCGTTTCGCCTAAGCTTGTAAAAAAATCCTACCGAGTGGTGAGCCAGCCTCCCACTCGGGGGCTTAGCTGCAAATCCGTTTCGCCTAAGTGTTTAAAATCCTACCGAGTGGAGAGCAAACCTCCCACTCGGGGGCTTAGCTGCAGTCCAGTACTCGCCTAAGTTTAAAAAATCCTACCGAATGGCGAGCCAGCCTCCCACTCGGGGGCTTAGCTGCAGTCCAATACTCGCCTAAGTTTAAAAATCCTACCAAGTGGAGAGCAACCCTCCCACTCGGGGGCTTAGCTGCAGTCCAAGAACTCGCCTAAGTGTTTAAAATCCTACCGAGTGGAGAGTAGTCCTCCCACTCAGGGGCTTAGCTACAGTCAAAGTACTTGCCTAAGTTTAAAAAATCCTACCGAGTGGCGAGCCAGCCTCCCACTCGGGGGCTTAGCTGCAGTCCAGTACTCGCCTAAGTTTAAAAAATCCTACAGAGTGGCGAGCCAGCCTCCCACTCGGGGGCTTAGCTGCAGTCCAGTACTCGCCTAAGTTTAAAAATCCTACCGAGTGGAGAGCAACCCTCCCACTCGGGGGCTTAGCTGCAGTCCAAGAACTCGCCTAAGTGTTTAAAATCCTACTGAGTGGAGAGCAGTTCTCCCACTCGGGGGCTTAGCTGCAGTCCAATTACTCGCCTAAGTTTAAAAAATCCTACCGAGTGGCGAGCCAGCCTCCCACTCGGGGGCTTAGCTGCACTCCAGTACTCACCTAAGTTTAAAAATCCTACCAAGTGGAGAGCAACCCTCACACTCGGAGGCTTAGCTGCAGTCCAGTACTCGCCTAAGTGTTTAAAAATCCTACCGAGTGGAGAGCAACCCTCCCACTCGGGGGCTTAGCTGCAGTCCAGTACTCACCTAAGTATTTAAAAATCCTACCGAGTGGAGAGCAATCCTCCCACTCGGGGGCTTAGCTGCAGTCTAGTACTCGCCTAAGTATTTAATCCATTCCGATCCGCAAGGATAACGAGGTGCAGGTCGACTGCTACCTTCTTCTTCGGAGCTACGCCACAAATACAATGTGCGCTCTGCAAGGACGACGAGGTGCAGGTCGACTGTTACCTTCTCCTTCGGAGCTATGCCACAAATACAATGTACGCTTTGCAAGGACGACGAGGTGTAGGTCGACTGCTACTTTCTCCTTCGGAGCTACGCCACAAATACAATGTGCGTTCTGCAAGGACGACGAGGTGCACGTCGACTGCTGCCTTCTTCTTCGGAGCTACACCACAAATAAAACATGCGCTCTGCAAGGGAGACGAGGTGCGGGTTGATTGCTGCCTTCTCCTTCGGAGCTACACCACAAATACAACATGCGCTCCATACTGATCCGCAAGGACGCAAGTCGACTGTAATCTGTGCTCCATCCCTACCTGCAAGAGTGACGAAGTACAGGTCGACTGGACTTTCCACCTCAGACCTGTGTCTCAAGCATTAAAGTATATTCCGAGTGAAGAACAAAGTTCGCTCGAAGGCAAACGCACACATATTCAATGATAAGCCAAGTTCAGATAACATCCTACGGATTCAGAAGTGCTCAGGCATCAAGCCTGTAAAAATTATCGGTTACAAAACCACTCGGCATTCCGAGGCAAATTTAAGGCGAAGCATAGAAGTTTTTCTTACTCCTCAGGTGGAGGACTGGATGGCACGACAAACTGGTCCAGGTCGATTCCGTCGGCAATCCGAGTGGCAGCAGCAATGAAGGTCTCCATGAAAGATTGGAAGTCGTGCTTCTTGGTATTGGCCACTTTGATGGACACCAGCTTGTCCTCTCGCGCATCCTTGGAGTGAACATGGACCAGAGACAGAGCAACGTCAGCACCGCACCTGGCAGAAGACTTCTTCCATTCTTGCACTCGACCTGGAACGTCATTCAGTCGAGTCATCAGAGACTCGAGGTCATTTTGAAGCGTCTCTCCCGGCCAGAGTGTCATGTCGATTCGCGACGCCGCAACCTTCAGTCGAGCAAGGTAGTCAACAACTCCAGCGACACGAGACTCAAGTCGGAGCACGTTCATAGCAGCCTCATCCTTCACAGGAGAGTTAATGGGGTCCAAGCTTGTCTCCACTCGACTGGTCTCCTCCTCGAAGTTTTGGCAGAATTCTATAAACACAGTTCAAAATTAAGCCAACAGTTCTACAGTGAGTCGATGATAACAAGTCAGTCGGATAAAAGAGATTACCTTCAAGCATGATGAATAACTTCTTGGCGAGCCCTCCCAGATAAGCCTCCAGATCGTTCTTCTTCCCCGCCAGTTCGCTAGCCTTGTCACTCAGAGCTATCTTGTCATTTCTTCAGACGGCTGACCTCCTTGTTAGCTGCGTCGAGAGCAGCTTTCAGATTGGTGTTCTCCTCTTCAAGTTTACCGACTCAAGCCAGTTTTTCTTCCGCAAGCTTCGTTTTGTCCAAAGCCGCCTTCTGCGCCTCGGCGAGGTCATGGTCCTTCTTCAGAGCCTCCTTAATTTTATCTGCAAAGTGACGATGAGATCAGAATCAGGAATGGGCAGAAAGATAAAGACAGTCGTCAAGATTCTCACCAACCATACCTTTCGCTTCATCTTTCGTCTTCTTAAAGTTCTCCTGAACAAGCTTCAAGTCAAGGTCGAGCTGGATGTGCTTGTTTTCCAATTCAGTGTAACGAGCCACAAGCTCGCAAGATTTCTGCGAAGGGTTAGTCGACAGACATCAAAGATAGGTTGCTTCCGAGTGACTAAGAGAAAAATCGTATCATTTCTAAGACTACAGCCGAATCAAAATATTCAACAGTAGTCTCGGGGACTACACCCAGTGGGTGCACTAAGCGTGCCCCCACTGGTTCTACCGACTTCGATCCGATCGATCGAATCGAAAGAGACAAAAGGTTATGATCCTAAACTATAGCTAATCGCCAGATCGACCATGGTCACGATCTTAAAAAAAGGGTTCTTCAGACCTTAGTCGACTGCAGGAAGTCAACTATGGTCTCAGGGACTACACCCAATGGGTGCACTCAGCGTGCCCCCACTGGTTCCAAGATTCCATTCGACATGGTCTGACCAGCCCGAGTGAAGAAGTTAGAGTGAAGAAATTCAAAGTATAAAGACTACAGTTGTCGGGGGAAATCTGCCCGCCACGAACACCTATGGGGCCGGAGCCCCTTATGCATCTTGATGCGAGGCGGAGGGAGCACAGAGAGCAGATCGAGGCGGCACGCTGGCGGTTTTACCCAGCTTCGAGCTCTCCTGAGAGATAAAACTCCTCTTTGCTGCTTTGGTTGTATTGAGCTCGGGAGCTTGAAGAGCTCAGAGAGCTACACCGAGCGTGAGTGGCTAATGAACCAACCCCTCCACGTTGTGCATGGGCCTCCTTTTATAGTGCAAGGGTCACCGACAGGTGTCATCGTGGGAGAAAGGGGTAAAAATGTAAAAGAGGTGGTAGTTGGAGCAGTCTTGGGAACAAAGGAGCTACAAATTTGAACAGTGGTTTCTACCTACTTTGTGATGGGGGACAAGGGCATTTAATGCCCGTCGCCGTCGACCCAAAAGCTCCCGCCCTTGCGTCTCCGTCGCCACGGCGATGGATCCACCACCGTGAAGTGCCACCGTGCCCCAGTGCTGCACAGCCCCGCCACGCAGTCCTCGGAGAGGCCCTGGGCGACGCGTGGGCCGATGAGCTGGGCGCGGGCGCCTGGCAAGAAATCTCCCGCAAGCGCCTTGCCGGGTCTTGACTTTGCCGGGCCCGGAGCTTGCCGGGCTCAGAATTTGTCGCTCCCGGGCCCTCGCCGACGCATATAGCGCCGAGGCGTGTCTTCTATGATGTAATCTTCTAGTCTTCTGGCGAGCTCCTCTCGTCCGTGGCCTTGCGTGAGTGATGTAACCTTGAGCACGAACGGCCTTCCCGCAAGCTCCTCTTGCCGGGTCTCGGCCTTCTGTCTTGTACACTTTGTCTTTGAGTGGCTTGACATGGAGCAGAGGGTTTCCGGCGAGCACGTGGTAAACCCCGCCGCTGAAGTCGCGATCGCCCGTGCACAAGTTGGGGTACTTGAGGTACCCCTACCTTAGTACACCGACAGAGCCCCTGCTGGGCCACACACGTGCCGAGCGCTGTTGGGCCAGGCCCAAAACAGCAGGCATCGGCACACGCTGCCCACGGCGCGTGTCAATCCACTTCCGCATCTGCCGCATCCCCGTAATGGCAGCGTCGATTGCGGCGTCGTGGGAGGCGTGGGCGGCGTGCAGATCTTTAAGGCATCCACCCGTGATCGTGGTGCAGGCGAGGTCACCTCACCCGTCGCTCGGCTCCGCCTTTTAGCCACGCGCCCCTCATGCACGGGGTCGGGCGGCGGGTGGGAGACCGAGCCGTCCACGGCGGAGATGGAGAGTCGGCCCCGCTCCTCCTCCCTCCTCGCTTCTGATTGGCGGGCAGGCGGTTGAGCCCCACCTCGCCCCTTTAAAAGGGGTGGAAGGGGAGCGCAATGGCCTCACACTTCCTCTTCTCCCTTCGTCTTGACTTCATTCTTCTTTACGCCATGGAAGGAGGAAATCCTAGTTCCTCAGCGGTGGCAGCGAGGGTCGCCTCCAGTAGCGCACTTCTCCCTATCTCAAGACCCGTGACGCGGGCCGCCCACGAGGGGAGAGGGAGGGGCGAGGCCGCGGACGAGGCCGAGGGCGTGGTCGAGGCGGCCGGGAGAGGCGGTCGTGGCGATCGCCTCCCGTCTCCTCCGGCAGCTCCTTTCCTCGAGGCGGTCCATACCGAGACGATCCTCGGAGTTCTTCATCAAGCTGCGCCGAAGCGCTCGTCGCCGCCTCCGGCTGCCGGCCCGTTCATGGCGCCGATGGAACCGGATCCGCCCGAGGTGATGGAGTTGCACATGAGGGGTGTGGCATCAGCGGCACTCGAGTGAGTGTCGTGTCCCCAGCCCGGCGTGATGTACTTCGACCGAGGGTGGAAGACGTTCGCCGCATCCACAGCTTGACGGCGGGTTTACCCTCCATTTCAAGTTAATGGAGGGCGACCTTCTCGCCGTCAAGGTCTTGGGATTCCGGGACTGGGCGAGATGCTGTGTGGACAGCTCCTCCGATAGCGAAGATCCTCCTCGAGCGAGAGTGACGAGGAGGCGAAGCGACAGCGACGACGACGGATGGCGGGTCCGACTAGGCGCCGGACGCTGCCATAGGCCACCGGCGACCCCATCATCCGGGTCGCCGCCTTCCGAACTCCCCGGGCCGTCTCCTTGGGCGGCCGCGTGAGGAGGCTGCGGAAGAGGAAGAGGGGGTGGCGGCAAGGCCGTCAAGTCGGAGTACGAGGGCGAGGTGCCCTCGAGAGCGTGCTGACATCCCACCACCCCGTCTTCAAGCTCTGCCTCCGGCGCCTCCGTCTCCGCCAAGCTCCTGGCCGGCCCCCGGGAAGTTCTCTTGGTGTCTTCTGGCGCCCGTAGCTCTCCTAGGCGCCCCTTTTGCCCTTCCCGGCAAGCTTCTCTTGCCGGGCCTCCTGACCTACCTCCCGAACTCCTGAACAGAGAAACAGGAGAGGGATTACGGGCATCTTATCTTTCAATTTGTAAGCCCTCGGGCCTTAGTTGCATTTAAAATATGTAATCCTCTCTATCATGTTTTTCATCCTCTATGGACTTGTACTAAACTAGGATGTTTTTAATGAAAAGAGGGAAAGCTTGTCGGACCGAGTCTTTTACTTGACTTCGTGCCTTGTATTGTTCCCATCCTACGCTCTCGGGAAGCTTGCCGGCGCGAACACGCTTGCTGAGTGCGGGACATCAGCAGCCCGCTGGCGGTGTTGCTTCCGGCAAGCAACCTTGCCGGGCCAGTTGCAGCGCGCTTGTGTTTGTTGAGCGGACTCGAAAACGAAACAAGGGCGCGACACTTGTCGCGGCTCACTTAAATCGTTGAGCGTGCTCGAAAACAAACCAAGGGCGCGACACTTGTCGCAGCTCGCTTGAATCGTTGAGCGGACTCGGAAACGAAACAAGGGCGCAACTGGGCCACGACCTGGCTCCTCCGCGCATGGGTTTTACAAGACACGCTCGTTCAAAGACGCAGCCCCGCTTTCCCCGGTCCATAAGAGGATGCATGACGAGGGATGAAAAACTTATCTGATATCGCAGCCCCCAGCAATTCTGGCTTGCCGGAGATGAATCTTGACACTCGCAGCCCCCGGCAACTCTGGCTCCGCCAAAATCCAGGTGCTGGTGTGTTCTTCTGGTTTCTCCTTGTTGCTGTAATTTCAGCCATGAAAACAGCTGAGATAGATCTGCAACAGCTTCATTATTTACATATATATGCATATAAATCCTCTCTGCGCGACTTTGCAATACGATGCCGTGCCTTGCCCTTCGTATGTTTATACTCTATGCTCTCGGGGAGCTTGCCGTATGAACATGCTTGCTTGAGTGCGGAATATCAACCAGTCATGGCGGTGTTGCTTCCGCAAGCCACCTTGCCGGGCCAGCTGCAGCGCTTGTGTTTGTTGAGCGGACTCGGAAACAAACCAAGGGCGCAACTAGGCCACGACTTGGCTCCTCCGCGCTCAAGTCTCCCATACGAAGGGCATCTTACGGCAGGGCTTGCTACGTTACACCCTTTGTGCGCTTTTACCCCACGCTTCTAGGAAACTTGCCGCAAAGGGCCCTTGCCGAAGCGCCGAGTGCTGAACTCGAAGCAGCTCTGCTGGCCAAGGTCTTACCGGCAAGCAACCTTGCATGACTAGTCGCAACGCACTTAACTTGCTGAGCGGACTCGAAAACGAAACAAGGGCGCGACACTTCTCGCAGCTCACTTAAATCGTTGAGCGTGCTCGAAAGCAAGATAAGGGTGCGGCTATCCACGGGTAGGTTCCTCCGCGCACAGGTTTTGCGTACAAAGGACGAACGCACGAGGAACATAATATAAAAAAGGCGTGGAACTAAGGAGTGCTTCTGCACAAAAGCTCGAACAACTTAGCTTTTCTATTCCTTGTTTCCTCGCACTTGCTGGTGGAGCTCGATGGCGCGTCCTCGACGGCAGCGCAGCGCTCGGGAGATCGCTTGCGGACGAGCACGAGCTGTCCTTGCCGGACTTGGAGCGCTCCGAGGAGCTGCGCTTGCCGGAGTGAGCACCAGAGCTGTCCTTGCCGGACTTGGAGCTCGATGGCGCGTCCTCGACGGCAGCGTAGCGCTCCGGGGAGACGCGCTTGCCGGAGTGGAGGGGAGCGGGGGCGAGCGGCGCGAGGAACGGGATATGCTCGGACTCCTAACAGCGATAGGAGGAGCAGGGTCCTGCCCCGGCACTTTTGCTTTGCTCATGCACGGACGGCGGTCCAGAGCATCCCGCGAGCCTCCGGTGTGTCCTTGCCCCAGCAGGCGGATACCACCTCCCGTGGTATGGCGCTGCTGGGTTGTCGTGTGCTGAGACGGACGCGGCGTGTCCACGGAGACCGAGGCGCGGTCATCCGTCCTGTCCTTGGATCTGGTGGCGCCGCGAGTGTCCTCGCCGACGACCACCCTTCCGCCGGCGTCTCCTCCGCCCACCGTTGGCTCCGATGGCGGCGGATGAGACGCAGACGGGCCTGCAACCCTCGAAGCCTTCCTCTTCGGGGCCATGGCGCGATTGTTGATGAAGTTGCCAATGAAACTGGAGAGGTTGATGAAGAACGCGCCCGCGTGAACGCCGGATCAGGTCCGCACAACCTCGACGCCCCTACAGCGCGCGCAAAGATGTCGGGGAAATCGCCCGCCACGAACACCTATGGGGCCGGAGCCCCTTATGCATCTTGATGAGGGCGGAGGGAGCACAGAGAGCAGATTGAGGCGGGCACGCGGGCGGTTTTTACCCAGCTTCGGAGCTCTCCGGAGAGATAAAACTCCTACTGCTGCTTTGTGTTGTATTGAGCTCGGGAGCTTGAAGAGCTACAGTAGCAGCTACACCGAGCGTGAGAGTGGCCAATGAACCGAACCCCCTCCACGTTGTGCATGGGCCTCCTTTTATAGTGCAAGGGGTCACCGACAGGTGTCATCGTAGGAGAAAGGGGTAAAAATGTAAAAGAGGTGGTAGTTGGAGCAGTCGCGGAACAAGGAGCTACGATTGCTTGAGCAGTGGTTTCTACCTACTTTGTGAGTGGGGACAAGGGCATTTAATGCCCATCGCCGTCGACCCCAAAGCTCCCGCCTTGCGTCTCCGTCGCCACGGCGATGGATCCACCACCATGAAGTGCCACCGTGCCCCAGTGCCTGACCCCTCGCCACGCGCGTCCTGGAGAGGCCCAGGCGGCGTGGGCCGATGAGCTGGAGCGCGGGCGCCTGTGAAACTCTCCCGCAAGCGCCTTGCCGGGTCTTGATTTTGCTGGCCCGGAGCTTGCCGGGCTCTGTAACTTGTCGCTCCCCGGGCCCTCGCCGGGACGCACATAGCGCCGAGGCGTGTCTTCTATGATGTAATCTTCTAGTCTTCCTGGCGAGCTCCTCTCATCAGGGCCTTGCGTGAGTGATGTAACCTTGAGCCTGGAACGGCCTTCCCGGCAAGCTCCTCTTGCCGGGGTCTCGGTCTTCTGTCTTGTACACTTTGTCTTTGAGTGGCTTGACATGGAGCAGGAGGGTTTCCGGCGAGCACGTGGTAAACCCTGCCGCGGGAAGCTGCGACTGCCCGTGCACAAGTTGGGGTACTGAGGTACCCCTACCTTAGTACACCGACAACAGTCGACTGCCAGCATTCCATCATAGTCTCGGGGACTACACCCAGTGGGTGCACTCAGCGTGCCCCACCAATCCAAAAATTCAATCGACACAGCCAGTGGGTGTACAGAGAAAATCTTCAGGTAGCATATCCTAATAGAACAAGCGGTGAACAACTAACCTGGACGTTGCTCTGAAGAGCTGAGCTAGCATCGTAGGCTGCTTGGCTGGCTTCCCGGATCGCCTTCACCTGCTCCATCATGATCCCTGCCTAGCGTATAGCCTCCTTAGCAGCACCCGCTTGGTCCTCTGGGACGTGGTGTGTGGCGAAAAGGGAAGGCGGGTCAGCAGTCGACGATGAAGGTCGAGCACTCGTCAGCGGCACAGTGAAAGACATAGAAGTCCGAGTGATGTTGCCACCCTCTTGAACCAGTGTCTCAGGCACTGATGCAACTTGAGCGGTCTTGCCAGCCGACGCCTTTTTATTCCTCGTCGGCCTCAGCGGCGCCTCATCGTCATCATCAGGGAGATCAATGACATGAGGTGGGGCTACAGGAAAGATCCAAAGTTAAAAATGAAAATCCAATCGACCAAAAGCGAAACTACAGAGATCATACCAAGGTTGGAGGTGGCAGCATCTTCCATTTCCTAGTCTTCGTTCCTGGCTGAGGTCTCGGAGGTAGCAGCACTACAGATTTCAGAAATCAGTCGGTTAGCCAACGAGTCGACCAAGAGTCTGTCCATGCTAAACGAGAAAACATAAGTTCTGCTGTTACCCGGAAATGGTGGGAATGGCCATTCTCATCTTGGGCAGGGCCTTCGACGGCTTTGATGATGCCGCTCGGGGATGATTCGGCACTTTTTCAGTCGGCGCTGGAGAGGTCGTCCGAGGGCGTTTCGTCGACTACCCAACAGGCACAGCCGCTTTGCCACGCTCGACCGCGGGGTCATGGGTGAGCTTGGATCGCCTTTCCGTGTGAGGAGGGTCGACTTCCTCCTCCTCCTCCTCTTCACTAGAGCCGTCGTCATCTTCATCCCCCTCACCATCAGATTGCCACTCCACCTGACTTTCACCTCCACTCGCCTCGTCCTCCTCGACCTATTCTTGCGCCCCATTGGGCATCGAGTACATATCAGTAGTGGCCTAGAAGACAACAAACAAGACAAAAGTCAGTCGACTGATTTTAAGCAAGCAGAGTGAATAAAACAGGATCACAGTCGGAGATGCAGAATTGGACCTTGTCTACTTCGTATGATTGGTCGAGTGGAGGAATCCTCCAGGCTCCTCGGGGGTTGTCTTTGTTCTATGTGATGGCCGTCAGCCACCTCTCCAGCGTGGCTTCATCGACCTCCTCCCGGTGGATCCGAGTGGTATCCTCAGTGCCAGAATACAGCCACATCGGATGGTCTCGGGCTTGAAGCGGCTGGATGTGTCGTCGGAGGATGTGTCGTCAGAGGAAGACCTCCAGGAGGTCCATGCCGGTCACCCCGTCACGGATAAGCTGGACAACACGTTCGACCAGCACCTTAACCTGCGCCTTCTCTTCCGGGATCGCCTTCAAAGAGGAAGGCTTCCTGACTCGATCCATAGAAAAAGGAGGGAGTCCGGTCGATCGCTCAAGCGTCGGCTGGTCTTCTTGATAAAACGGTCGATCGCCATCCACGGACCGAGTCGGGTAGGACCATAGCCGGAAAAGCACTTTCCCCCCTCATCTGAACCCCAAGACCCCCACACATCTGAATCACTTGTGTTCTTTCATCACTCGGATTGGCCTTTTTCACTGTCTGGGAGCGACAGGTGAAAATGTGCCTGAAAAGACCCCAATGAGGCCGACAACCCAAGAAATTCTCGCACAAAGACACGAAAGCAGCGAGGTACACGATGGTGTTGGGTGTGAAGTGGTGGAGCTGCGCCCCAAAGAAATTCGGAAATCCCCGAAAGAAAGGATGAGGCGGCAAAGAAAACCCACGGTCGACATGAGTGGCCAAGAGAATGACCTCACCCTCCTGAGGCTGCGGCTCAGATTCCTTCCCCGGGAGCCACGCCGATCCATGGGGGATCAGTCCTCCATTGGCCAGGTCGTCAAGATCTTCTTGACGAATCGTCGAGCGGATCCAGTCGCCCTGGATCCACCCCTGCGGCAGGCCGGCCCACGATGAAGATCCACCCCGACTGGTCGCCCTTCCCTTCGCCTTCGCCATCGCCTTCTTCGCCCGCTCCAGGGCTGCCGTCTTCTCCTTCACCATCATCGCCGGCGAGACGCGCAAAGAGCAACGACACTGAGATGGAAGCGAATGCGGCAGATAAGTCTGAGAAAGAGAGGAGGAAATGAGAGCGCACTGTTCAAAACCCCCCGTCCGGGGCCTTATATGAGGTTACTTCCGGTGGTGACTTGTAGGCCCGGCGATCTATCAAATTCGCAACAATCGCAGCAGCGATACGTGGCGAAAAAGGTGGCGCGGAGATCAAGGCGTCCCTGCCTTATCCCATCCGATTACTGTGGCTTCCTCCGCCCCGCGCGCTTCCCGAAATTTGAATCCCGCTAAATCCGCGGGCTGTAGAGCAAATCATCAGACGGAAGATTTCCTCCGCCATGTCATTCGGAGTTCTCCAAGTAAAGAAATTCACTCGACGTATACAAAGAATGGATCAAGGCGACTGAAAAGGAAGTTGATGCCGTCACCTAAGTTCATTGGTCCAGAACAAGACATACTCATAGCACGAAAATGGGTCGGAAGTATCTTCAACTCCTTCCCCACTCAAACCTCGATCCATTCGGGGGCTAATGATGAAGCCATGTACCTAGGGTAGGGTCATGGACCTGTACAAGATACCCTCCCCAAGGACATCTCTAGAAGAAACCACCTTTCAGTCGACCTGGAAGGGTTCCACTCGACGGACTCAAAGACACTCGACCATGAAGCCAACCACTCGACCGCCAGGAGACCTAAAGTCACTCTGCACGCAAACGGTCTGCCATTAAGTAGCTTTTATGGTCATCATAGCACTTTATTTGTGGCGTTACCGGTGGCCTTGACCTTAATGTACTTTAAACCTGCATAGCGAGGGCGGAGGGTGCAGTGGACTCTATATAAGCCACCCCGTCCTCGATGTAAAGGGTTCGCACCCACAGTAACTCATACGCACATAATCCAATCGACCGCCTCGGGCTCGAGGCGTGGGCTGTTACTTCCTCAGAGAAGGGTCGAACTCGTAAACATCTTGCGTATACAACTACTCCATAGCTAGGATCTTGCCTCTCCATTCCTACCCCCTATTCTACTGTCAGACTTAGAACCACGACATTCACCTCAACCAACCTAACAAGCAAATATAGAAACAAGGCATTTTCTAGAAAATTGGACAGATGCTCACTGCAACCAACCAACCAAATATAGGTAAACAAGGCATCTGCTTGATAACTGGACAAATGCTCACTACAACCAACCTAACAATCAAATACATATAAACAAGGCATCTGCTTGATAATTGGACAAATGCTCACTTCAACCAACCTAACAACCAAATACAGATAAACCAAGCATCTACTCACTATAAACAACCAAATATAGCCATTCGTGAAACTGAAGTGGAAAATTCATACTTAAACATCACATAGCCCTATTGAACATTACATTTTTGCATAACTGAAATAAACACAACACAGTTAAAAAACCGCATGGCAAAAGCTACTACAACAAAGGGTACGGGTTGGCAAGCTAGAAAAGGTAAAAACAATTGATAGGATGTTGCCTCACATGTCATGGACGGGATCCTTCCAGTTGGACGAGCACAGACCCATGTTGCGCTCTCTGATATCATAGATGGCTTGTTTCACCTTGGAAGAACCTTTATTTGTGCCCTCCTCGCGTGGTCGATGAGATCTAACTTGGCAATTGAGGATCCCAAGCCGCCGCCATAGAACATGTCCTTCAGAAATGATAAAATGGGCTTGATGGCGTACAAGGATCGCAAATCCTTGACCGCATGGTGGAGGAGATCAGCGGCAGGGCCATCAAAGAGATCGATGATGGTTGAACCAGAGGGGTTGGGGATGGACCACTTAACCTGTGACATGGCCGGCGTGAAGCCGTCGCTATCGACGAGCTTGATGTTGTAGCCAGCTTTCCTGAGATATAGTAATACGCTAGCCCGCTGACGTGAAGCCTTTGGCATGACAACATAGTCAACGTCTTCGCTGGCTTCCGCGGGGAAGGGTGTTGCTCCGGGATTGACAGGTCGGGGCAAATGGCGGCCACCTCGCCAATGTCTACCGGAGAGGCCATGATAAACCTCTTCTTGGATGAACGCTCGTCGGGCTCCCTGAGATACATGGTCGGGCTTAAGCTGTGACATTCTGGAGCAGGGGATGTGGATCTGGCAGGGAGGGACACTGCAGGCCTCATCTAAAAATTCACGGGAGTGGGGCGACGGTATGAGAATCGATGGGTAACCTGAACTTTATCATCTAAGCTAGGAGGAACGGGCAGACTGACAGGGGTTGGCGGCGATGGCGGGATAGGGTTCGAGGGGAGGGGGGAGGGGGCGAGTGGGGGACTATGGAGGGGTGGTGGTGTTTGGGGATACGCCACGGCTACTGAAAATTTCAGTAATGATGGGTGGAGATGGTGGTGGACGAGGGAGGGCGACGGTTCAAATGCCTCTGCTACTGCAATTTTACTATAAGGTCGGTGTTGGAGAAGTGGGGGCAATGGTTGAAGTACCACGGCTACTAAAATTTGGGTAAAGGAATTGATGTGGGCCGGGAGCACCCAAGATTGCACACGGTCCAATAAGAATATGCGTGTATGATAATAAGGAAAAGTGGCAGAACCGCCGATTTTTGCAACCCTCAAGGCGTGTAGCTTGTTTTTATATTTCTTGTTAGTTGGCCTATCACACACGATCCATCCTAATTTTCAGACGCAGACGTGGAATTCAATCTAAATAAACTACCCGCCTTTAGCTTGTGCAGGTGGTGATTTTACAGTGCACTAACTTCGCACCGGTTAGTCAGTACCTCCACCTTTGCTCGCGCTTGCGCAGTCATGGTGATTCACAGCGCACTTGCATCGCACATAGTTAAACCACTACCTCCACCCCTGCTCGCGGTTGCGCAGTCGTGGTGATTTCACAACCCACTAGCATCGCGCATGGTTAATCCACTACATACACCCTTGATCGTGCTTGCGCAGTCGTGGTGATTTCACAGTGCACTTGCATCGCACAGGGTTAAGCCAGTACACCCGTGCCCGTTGAGCGTTATCCGAGTCTTTGCAACAAAATTAGAGAGGGTCAGAAGACAGCCGCACCAGCATGTGGCCCAAATATATATGAGTGAAAAGGGTGGTCTCTGATGTTCAAAATTCCAATGCACAACTTTGACGGTGTGGGCCCATGGTTGGGCGCATCATCGAAGATCGATGAGAGGGGCCACAAGTCAAGAACCACCTGCAAGTAGCCAAATATATGTAGGAATATAGGGTGTGATGTTTAAAACTTTAAATACACAATGGACAACTTTGGTGGCACCTGCCTCGCAAACTCGAAAGCACCCTTGGATATATCTATAATGACATAATGTCGTAGCTACCTAGCTAGGGTGCTTGACCCATCTCCCATTCATGTCGGTGGGGCAGATGCACTTAATGGTACTTTGATCATACATGCATGTCGCCATGACCTACCATAAGACGGACCAGTGAATATATCGCTTGGTCAAACGACAACTGTTGTTGTCGATAAAAAATGGATAGAGAGAGATAGAGTAGTACTATTCTGATCATAGTATCAAAATAACTATTCGGATCACGGTCGACCCTATAAGGCCCGACGGACACGTTCCTGAACTCCTCGAACTGCTCCACCAGTTTTGTCTAAAAAAGAAAACGAAAAAACACCACTACCCATGCCTCATTACAACTCCCCCGATCCATTAGCCGTCCACGACCTTCTCCAAATCCACTGCCGCTGACCCTGCCTCCTCCCGTATCGCGCCTCCTTTCGGTGCGCCACCGCCCCCACCTCCTCCCGGCGTGCTGCCATCTGCACCACCTCCTGGCACGCTGCCGCCCGCGCCTCCTTGCAGCGAGCCGCCGCCCCAACCTCCTCCCGGTGCGAGGCGGCCCCAGCCTCCTTCAGCGCGAGGCGCCACCGCCTCCTTCAGGCGAGCTACACTCGCCACCTCCTCTGGCGCGAGGCCACCCCCGCCTTCATCCGGTGAGCTGCCAACAACACCTCCTTCTGCCGCACCGCTGCCCTCTCCTTCCGGCGTGAAACCGCTCCCACCTCCTCCCAACCCAGTCGATATCCAGCATCCTGCAGCAGATGCACGGGGCTCCATCGTAGAAATCGCTACCGATGGGCTCATCGCCCACAGCGTGCCGCCGCCCCTCTGCGTGTCCTGGTTTCCCATGCCGCATTGCCCGGCAGCACCGTCGTCGGCAGCGGAGAGGGTAGCTGGAGGGCACGCATCGCAGGAGGGCACCCCTCCTCTTGGATGGCAGCGAGTGAACTCCATCCCCATCCCTCTTCTCCAGATTTGTGCTCTTCCATTGACCCGATCCAGAAGCTAGGCTCGTCGTGTGCTCTGCCATGTAAGTGTTCGTCAAAATGTCTAAGAGGTTTCCTATAGAAAAAACAATGGATGTTACCTCGTTAACTATGCTCTCTATGCTGAATTCTATCCAACAGCATGAAAAACACCCTTTTGATGTTTGTGGCAGGTCGAACAAAGCTTTCATGGCAGGTCAGACAAAATGATGGAAGCAGGCCGAACAAAGTGCATGTGTACAGGAGATAAATCTGGTCGTCCGACTTGCTACAAGACACAATATACAGATGTATTGCTCCTATCTAAAAATAAATTTCTCAATGGAAAAGTGTGTAAAAGTTTGATTTGCACATGTTCCTGGTCGAAAATTTTGTGTGTTTGTGTAAGAAAAAGAACGGAGAATGAATAAAGATGGCCAAGGAGAAGTTCATAGTGTGATGCAAGGGGTTTCAAGTGTTGTGCCATCATTCAGTAGCAGCTCAACAAGAAAACTTATAGCAGTTCTATTAGTATAATTCCATCATAAAATAATCAAGTTATGCTACTTGATGTTGACAACAACAAAAAAATGACATTTTTGTGGAAAAATTATGCAATAAATTACAGTGGAATACTGTGCTCCCAAAAAGTGTTAGTGGTGTTCATAAGAACACAACATTTTTGCTATTTCCCTTTCCTTTTTTTGTATATATAGGAATGCATCAAACTTGAGCCAGTCGGGGACATATCGTCGAGAAGTTCATGTATAAATGGACTATCTAACTCTCAAACTTCAAAATTAATAAAATTAGAGAGGTAAAAGAAAATGACAAACAAAAAAGTTCAAACAATTCCAATGGATTTTGATGGATCTTTCTGATTTATAAAGAAAATTAGAAGTTCAAATTGAAATAGATGAGCGGTTCGAGGTTTATTACAAACCTAGAATTTTTCCATTACTAAAAGAAATAAAATGAAGAAGTTCAAATTTAAAAAATGGAGCAGTTTGATATTATACTTGAACACTCGGATATTTTCGGTTACTAAAGAAAAAAACCAATAAGTTCAATTCAAAACAACAAAGAAGTTCAATTGGAAAAAGCATAGCAGTTCGATATTTACTTAAAAACAAGGTATTTTTCAATTACTAAAGAATAAAACCAATCTGGTTAATTGAAAATGACGAAGAAGCTCGATGTTTCTAAGAAAACTCCAATTTCACATTTCTAAAATAAGTTCAAATAAAAAAGTTAGTGTCAGATTTAGGGATCCGGCAACCCTTGAGAGGTTCGAACTCTAGGGTGCGTGCGGAGATCTCAACCTGTCCAGCCTGCCTACTCAGGATCCTCCTAAGCCTAGCGCGTCGAGCTCTGCTACCTCTTGAGCACTGCGTTGGATTTCCCCGAAGAGGAGAGGATGATGCAGCAAAGTAGCGTAAGTATTTCCCTCAGTTTTTGAGAACCAAGGTATCAATTCAGTAGGAGACCACGCACAAGTCCCTCGTACCTACACAAAATGATAGCAACTCGCAACCAAGGCGATTAGAGGTTGTCAATCCCTTCACGGTCACTTACGATAGTGAGATCTGATAGAGATGATAAATAATATTTTTGGTATTTTTGATAGATAGATGCAAAGTAAAAAGTAAAAGGCAAAGTAAAAACAAAGCAAGTAAATAAAGTAATGGAGATTGATATGATGAGAATAGACCCGGGGGCCATAGGTTTCACTAGTGGCTTCTCTCAAGAGCATAGATTTTCTATGGTGGGTGAACAAATTACTGTTGAGCAATTGGCAAAATTGAGCATAGTTATGAGTATATCTAGGCAATGATCATGTATATAGGCATCACGTCCAAAACAAGTAGATCGAAACGATTCTGCATCTACTACTATTACTCTACTCATCGACCGCTATCCGGCAAGATGCATCTAGAGTATTAAGTTAAAAAGCAATAACGCCTTGTTAAGCAACAATACAATACGTGCCTTGCAACCCTTTACATCCTTTGGTAAGGACACCGCAAGATTAAACCCAAAGCTAAGCACTTCTCCCATTGCAAGAACTACCAATCTAGTTGGCCAAACCAAAAAGGATAATTCGAAGAGACTTACAAAGATAACTCAATCATACATAAAAGAATTCAGAGAAGAATCAAATATTTTCCATAGATAATACTGGATCATAAACCCACAATTCATCACTCTCAACAAACACACTGCAAAAAGAAGATTACATCGAATAGATCTCCACGAGAGAGGGGGAGAACATTGTATTGAGATCCAAAAAGAGAGAAGAAGCCATCTAGCTACTAGCTATGGACCCAAAGGTTTGAAGTAAACTACTCACACTTCGTCGGAGGGGCTATTGTGATGATGTAGAAGCCCTCCGTGGTGGATGCCCCCTCCCGCGGAGCTCCGGAACAGGCCCCAAGATGGGATCTCGTGGATATAGAAGGTTGCAGCGGTGGAATTAGGTTTTTGGCTCCTGTTCTGATCGTTTGGGGATTCGTAGGTATATATAGGAGGAAGGAGTACGTCGGTGGAGCGTCAGGGGGGCCATGAGGTAGGGGGCGCGCCCTCCACCCTCGTGACCGCCTCTGGCACTTCTTGGAGTAGGGTCCAAGTCTCCTGGATCACGTTCGGTTGGAAAATCACGATCCCAAAGGTTTCATTCCGTTTGGACTCCGTTTGATATTCCGTTTCTTCGAAACATTGAAATAGGCAAAAACAACAATTCTGGGCTGGGCCTCCGGTCAATAGGTTAGTACCAAAAGTAATATAAAAGTGGAAAATAAAGCCCAATATAGTCCAAAACAGTAGATAAAGTAGCATGGAGCAATCAAAAATTATAGATACGTTGGAGACGTATCAGGCATCCCCAAGCTTAATTCCTGCTCGTCCTCGAGTAGGTAAATGATAAAAAAGAATTTTGGATGCGGAGTGATACTTTGGCATAATTTCAATATAAATCTTCTTACTTGTGATATGAATATTCAGATCTGAAAGATTTAAGACAAAAGTTCATATTGACACAAAAATGATAATACTTCAAGCATACTAATCAAAGCAATCATGTCTTCTCAAAATAACATGGCAAAAGAAAGTTCATCCCTACAAAATCATATAGTTAGGCTATGCTTCATTTTCGTCACACAAAGATGTTCCAAACTTCTATACCCCCGATGACAAGCCAAGCAATTGTTTCATACTCAAATAATCTCAAACTTTTTCAACCTTCACGCAATACATGAGCGCGAGCCATGGATATAGCACCATGGGTGGAATAGAATATGATGATGGGGATTGTGTGGAGAAGACAAAAAAGGAGAAAGTCTCACATTGACGAGGCTAATCAACGGGCTATGGAGATGTCCATCAATTGATGTCAACATGAGGAGTAGGGATTGCCATGCAACGGATGCACTAGAGCTAAAAGTATATGAAAGCTCTACAAAAGAAACTAAGTGGGTGTGCATCCAACTTGCTTGCTCACGAAGACCTAGGGCATTTTGAGGAAGCCCATCGTTGGAATATACAAGCTGAATTCTATAATGAAAAATTCCCACTAGTATATGAAAGTGACAAAATGAGAGACTCTCTATCATGAAGATCTTGGTGCTACTTTGAAGCACAAGTGTGGTAAAAGGATAGTAGCATTGTCCCTTCTCTCTTTTTCTCTCATTTTTTTTCTTTTTTTGGGCCTTTCTTTTTTTTTCTTTGGCCTTGCTTTTTTTCTCCTTTTTTTTCTATTTTTTCGTCCGGAGTCTCATCCTGACTTATGTGAGAATCATAGTCTCCATCATCCTTTCCTCACTTGGGACAATGCTCTAATAATGATGATCATCACACTTTTATTTTTCTTACAACTCAACAATTACAACTCGAAACTTAGAACAAATTATGACTCTATATGAATGCCTCCGGCGGTGTACCGGGATGGTGCAATGAATCAAGAGTGACATGTATGGAAAATAATGCATAGTGGCTTTGCCACAAATACGATGTCAACTACATGATCATGCAATGGCAATATGACAAAAGTAATGTATGTCATAATAATGATGATGGAAGTTGCATGGCAATATATCTCGGAATGGCTATGGAAATGCCATGATGGGTAGGTGGTGGCTGTTTTGAGGAAGATATAAGGAGGTCTATGTGTGATAGAGCGTATCGTATCATGGGGTTTGGATGCACCGGCAAAGTTTGCACCAACTCTCAAGGTGAGAAAGGGCAATGCACGGTACCGAAGAGGCTATCAAAGGTGGAAAGGTGAGAGTGCGTATAATCCATGTACTCAACATTAGTCAAAAGAACTCATATACTTATTGCAAAAATTTAGAAGCCATCAAAAATCAAGTACTACGTGCATGCTCCTAGGGGGATAGATTGGTAGGAAAAGACCATTGCTCGTCCCCGACCGCCACTCATAAGGATGCACAAGCCAGGTACACTTCATGTTTCAAATTTGTTACACAACTTTAACCATACGTGCATGCTACAGGACTTGCAAACTTCAACACAAGTATTTCTCAAATTCACAATTATCAACTAGCACGACTTTGATATTATCACCTCCATAACTCAAAACAATTATCAAGCATCAAACTTATCTTAGTATTCAGTTCACTCAAAATAAAGTTTCACATATCTTGAACACTAAGTATATTAACATTAAGCAAATTACCATGCTATTAACAACTCTCAAAATAATCTAAGTAAAGCATGAGAGATCAATAGTTTCTTTAAAACAAATCTACCACCATGCTCTAAAAGATATAAGTGAAGCACTAGAGCAAAAATTATCATGCTCAAAAGATATAAGTGAAGCACTATGAGCAAAACTATCAAGCTCAAAAGGTATAAGTGAAGCACATAGAGTATTCTAAGAAATTCCAATTCATGTATGTCTCTCTCAAAAAATGTGTACAGCAAGGATGATTTTGGTAGACTAACAAGCAAAGACACAAATAATACAAGACGCTCCAAGCAAAACACATATCATGTGGTGAATAAAATATAGCTCCAAGTAAATTACCGATGAAAGTGGACGAAAGAGGGGATGCCTTTCGGGGCATCCCCAAGCTTTGACTTTTTGGTGTCCTTGGATTATCTTGGGGGTGCCATGGGCATCTCCAATCTTAGGCTCTTGCCACTCCTTGTTCCATAATCCATCAAAAGAATTCACCCAAAACTTGAAAACTTCACAACACAAAACTCAACAGAAATCTCGTGAGCTCCGTTAGAGAAGGAAAACAAAGAACTACTTAAGGTACTGTAATGAACTCATTATTTATTTATATTGGTTTTAAACCTACTGTATTCCAACTTATCTATGGTTTATAAACTATTTTACTAGCCATAGATTCATCAAAATAAGCAAACAACACACGAAAAACAGAATCTGTCAAAAACAGAACAGTCTGTAGCAATCTGTAACTAACGCAACATTCTAGAACTATAAAAATTCTACCAAAATAGGAAGTCCTGGAAAATTTGCTTGTTGAACAGAATCAAAAAGAATCAGCGCAGAAGCACATTCGTGTGATTTAACAAAATTATATTAAATGCGCAAAGTTTCTGTTTTTCAGCAGAATCAAATCAACTATCATCGTAGGTTATCCCATAGGTTCTACTTGGCACAAACACTAATTAAAACATAAAACCACATCCAAACAGAAGGTAGATGGATTATTTATTCCTAAACATAAGCAAAAACAAAAAACATAAAATAAAATTGGGTTGCCTCCCAACAAGCGCTATCGTTTAACGCCCCTAGCTAGGCATAAAAGCAAGGATAGATCTAGGTAGTGCCATCTTTGGTAGGCAATCCATAAGTGGCTCTCATGATAGATTCATATGGTAATTTTATTCTCTTTCTTGTGAAGTGTTCCATGCCCTTCTTTAAGGGAAATTGGAATCGAATATTCCCTTCCTTCATATCAATAATTGCACCAATCGTTCTAAGGAAAGGTCTACCAAGAATAATAGGACATGAAGGATTGCAATCTATATCAAGAACGATAAAATCTACGGGCACATAATTCCTATTTACAACAATAAGAACATCATTAATTCTTCCCATAGGCTTTTTAATAGTGGAATCCGTAAGATGCAAGTTTAGAGAGCAATCATCAAAATCACGAAAATCTAGCAAATCACATAAAGTTTTGGGAACAGTAGAGACACTAGCACCCAAATCACACAAAGCATGAAACTCAAAATCTTTAATTTTAATTTTAATAGTAGGTTCCCACTCATCATAGAGTTTTCTAGGGATAGAAACTTTCAACTCAAGTTTTTCTTCATAAGATTGCATCAAAGCATCAACAATGTGTTCGGTAAAGGCCTTATTTTGACTATAATCATGAGGAGAATCTAGCACGGATTGCAACAAGGAGACACAACCAATTAAAGAGCAATTTTCATAATTAAATTCCTTGAGATCCAAAATAGTGGGTTTAGCAACACCACGGTTTTTATTTATATCAATCCCACTATCATCAAATTCATCATCAAGATCTAGAAACTCCGAATTCTTAGAATGCCTTCTAGGTAAAGGAAGATCATATTCAGATTCATCAAGATTCGTATTGCAAAAGAAAGATTTAATGGGGGACACATCAATAACTTTTAGATCTTCATCTTGATTTTCATAGGAATTGGAAGAACACGCTTTAATAAAGGCATCTTTGGAAGCACGCATCCTAGCGGTTCTTTCTTTGCACTCATCAATGGAAATTATCATGGCTTTGAGAGACTCATTGATATCATGCTTAGGAGGAATAGATCTAGGCTTTAAAGAATCAATTTCAAGAGAAATTCTATCAACGTTCCTAGCCAAATCATCAACTTTAAGCAATTTCTCTTCAAGCAAAGCATTAATATTCTTTTGTGAATTCATAAACTCTTTAACACTACTCTCAAATTCAGAGGGCATCTTATTAAAATTTCCATAAGAGTTGTTGTAGGAATTTCCATAATTATTAGAAGGATTACTAGGATAAGGCCAAGGATTAAAATTCCCTCTATAAGCGTTGTTTTCAAAACTATTCCTACCAACAAAATTCACATCCATAGATTCATTATTATTCTCAAGCAAAGTAGATAAAGGCATATCATTGGGATCAAGAGGAGTATTTTTAGGAGCAAACATCTTCATAAGTTCATCCATCTTTTCACTCAAACATTGATTTCTTCTATAGCATGTACTTTTTTATTAGAAGATCTTTCGGTGTGCCATTGAGAATAATTAGCCATAATATTATCAAGCAATTTGGTAGCATCTCTAACATAATTTCCATAAACGTGCCTCCATGGCGAATCTAAAAGATTTCTAGAAGCAAAATTCAATCCGGCATAAAAATTTTGTATGATCATCCATAAATTCAAACCATGAGTAGGGCAATTGCGAATTATCAATTTCATTCTTTCCCAAGATTGGGCAACATGCTCATGATCAAGTTGTTTAAAATTCATGATGTCGTTCCTAAGAGTGATAATCTTAGCGGGAGGAAAATACTTAGAGATAAAAGCACCTTTGCACTTGTTCCAAGAATCAATACTATTTTTAGGCAAAGGTGAAAACCAAACTTTAGCACAATTTCTAAGTGAAAATAGAAATAACTTCAATTTGACAATATTATTATCCGTATCTTTCTTCTTTTGCATATCACACAAATCAGCAAAATTGTTTAGATGAGTAGCGGCATCTTCACTAGGAAGGCCAGCGAATTGATCTTTCATAACAAGATTCAGCAAAGCGGTATTGATTTCACAAGACTCATCATTATTAAGAGGAGCAATCGGAGTACTAAGGAAATCATTATTATTGGTATTCGAGAAATCACACAATTTGGTATTATCTTGCGCCATGGCAACAAGTAATCCAACACACAAGCAAACAGAAAGGCAACGGGAAAAAAGGCAAACGGGAAAGAGATGAGGAGATTGGGAAGGAGAGGGTGAATAAAACGACAAGGGTGAAGTGGGGGAGAGGAAAACGAGAGGCAAATGGCAAATAATGTAATGCAAGAGATAGGGATTGCGATGGGTACTTGGTATGGTTGACTTGCTTGCGTGAGCCTCCCCGGCAACGGCACCAGAAATTCTTCTTGCTACCCCTTGAGCAGTGCGTTGGATTTCTCCGAAGAGGAGAGGATGATGCAGCAAAGTAGCATAAGTATTTCCCTCAGTTTTTGAGAACCAAGGTATCAATCCAGTAGGAGACCATGCACAAGTCCCTCGTACCTACACAAAACGATAGCAACTCGCAACCAACGCGATTAGAGGTTGTCAATCCCTTCACAGTCACTTACGATAGTGAGATCTGATAGAGATGATAAATGATATTTTTGGTATTTTTGATAGATAGATGCAAAGTAAAAAGTAAAAGGTAAAGTAAAAACAAAGCAAGTAAATAAAGTAATGGAGATTGATATGATGAGAATAGACCTGGGGGCCAAAGGTTTCACTAGTGGCTTCTCTCAAGAGCATAGATTTTCTACGGTGGGTGAACAAATTACTGTTGAGCAATTGACAGAATTGAGCATAGTTATGAGTATATCTAGGCAATGATCATGTATATAGGAATCACGTCCAAAACAAGTAGATCGAAGCGATTACGCATCTACTACTATTACTCCACTCATCGACCGCTATCCGGCATGCATCTAGAGTATTAAGTTAAAAAGCAGAGTAATGCCTTAAGCAAGATGACATAATGTAGAGGATAAATTCATGCAATATGATAAAAAACCATCTTGTTATCCTCGATGGCAACAATACAATCGTGCCTTGCAACCCTTTACATCCTTTGGTAAGGACACATAAGATTGAACCCAAAGCTAAGCACTTCTCCCATTGCAAGAACTACCAATCTAGTTGGCCAAACCAAAAGGATAATTGAAGAGACTTGCAAAGATAACTCAATCATACATAAAAGAATTCAGAGAAGAATCAAATATTTTCCATAGATAATCTTGGATCATAAACCCACAATTCATCGGTCTCAACAAACACACATAAAAAAAAAGATTACATCGAATAGATCTCCACGAGAGAGGGAGAACATTGTGTTGAGATCCAAAAGAGAGAAGAAGCCATCTAGCTACTAGCTATGGACCCGAAGGTCTGAAGTAAACTACTCACACTTCATCGGAGGGGCTATGGTGATGATGTAGAAGCCCTCCATGGTGGACGCCCCCTCCGGCGGAGCTCCGAAACAGGCCCCAAGATGGGATCTCGTGGATACAGAAGGTTGCGGCGGTGGAATTAGGTTTTTGGCCCCTGTTCTGATCGTTTGGGGATTCGTAGGTATATAGAGGAGGAAGGAGTACGTCGGTGGAGCGTCAGGGGGCCCACGAGGTAGGGGGCATGCCTTCCACCATTGTGACCGCCTCTGGCACTTCTTGGAGTAGGGTCCAAGTCTCCTGGATCACGTTCGGTTGGAAAATCACGATCGCAAAGGTTTCATTCCGTTTGGACTCCGTTTGATATTCCGTTTCTTCGAAACACTGAAATAGGCAAAAAACAGCAATTCTGGGCTGGGCCTCCGGTTAATAGGTTAGTCCCAAAAGTAATATAAAAGTGGAAAATAAAGCCCAATATAGTCCAAAACAGTAGATAAAGTAGCATGGAGCAATCAAAATTTATAGATACATTAGAGACGTATCAAGCTCAAAGAGACACAAAGACACAGAGATGTATACTGGTTCGGGGCACCATTGTGGTGTAATACCCTAATCCAGTGTGGTGTGGTGGATTGCCTCGAGGGGCAATGGATGAACTAGTACAGTGGATGAACAAGCCTCAGGAGGTGAGGTGTTCTTGAGCTGGTGTGGTGCTCTACTTGTCCTGATCTCGGTCCCCTTCTATGGTGGTGGCTAAGTCCTATATATAGTGGCCCTGGTCCTTTTCCCAAATATGAGCGGGAAGGGATTCCACAACATCGGGATGTGAAAGGGGACAAGTAGTATAGTCTATCCTGACAAAAGTAGTCCTCACCTGTGAAAAGCCTCTAGTCATGACGCCGCGGTGGGCTCGGTGATGACCTCCGTCATACCGTCCTGGCGGTCTTGGTCTTGTTGCACTGAAATGGAAACCTTTGGCTGATTCCTCAGGACTCTGCGCCTGTGGCTTGCCTCCCTTGCACCGAAGAGGAAACCTGCGCTATGCACCCGCCTGGCACCTGCCTGGCCTTGGTCGTCATGGCTCACGTCAGCTAAGCCTCGTGAGGTAGCTGCATAGAACTCTCCTCCCCTTAGGAGCCCTCCTAAGGAGGCCAACTCCTTCGAGGGTCTTGACATTGTCCGCATCGCGAGGCTTGGCCCCTCGCGAGGGTCTTGCGGTGTTGGTGTTGAAGCTGGGCCGTATCAGGCCGTCGATGGAGTCACGCGGTGGGCCGCAGGTAGGCAGGGCTGGATACCCCCGAATCCAGGACGCTGACAGTAGCCCCCGGGCCCAAGGCGCGCTCAGACTTGGCTTCTAGGCGAAACCAAAGGGCAAGTGCGAAACGCCACGGGCCCTAACCGCCTGCGGCCTTGATGACGCGTGTCGATTGACTGGACGTGGGTGACTCCGCTTCCCCATGCTGCCTCGGCAATAGCTCGACTTGACTGGTCGATGCGGCATGTAGAAGGTCATGATGGCGTGAGGTCATGGAGGCCGGCGGTTGACCTCCCTTGGTTATAAATGTGAGGGAGGGGCAGAGCCCCCCATCCATCTTTCTTTCGTCTTGCTCCCACCTGCTTCTCTCCTCTCCGTCTTGCTCCCATGGCGTTGCCGAAAAGGTTTTCAGGGGCCGAGAAGGGGAAGGCCTCCAAGGAGGGGCCAGCCTATCCTCCTCCCAGGAGGGCCTTGGCTGTCCCCGCAAGCACCCTGTGGTCCCTTCGACAGCATCCAGGGGGGCGGGCGCGCGCCCCCAGAGGCAGCGTTGCTCTAGGCGCCCGCGATGGCACTTCTTCCCGCAGCGAGGGGCCACCAGCCTCGGAGCAGCCCCCATGATGAAGGGAGGCGCGCCATGATCGTGCGCCCACCTCGTCCGTGCTTTTCCTTGCTGGAGCTGCTCCCTGAGTTCGTGGTGTGGTCGGAGAGCCCGGCTCGCACCTCGCTCCGGCTCCCACGCTTCTTCTCCGGCAAGCTTCCTTCTTCAAGGCTTGATGGCCTCTGGCTGCAGGCTGACGGGTGTTGCAGCAGAGCTTCGTGGGTTGGTACCGAGGTCTCCGCTTCTGCAGTGTGGTGCTGGCCCGCGGCTGACAGACCTTCGCCCGCGCCCGTGGCCTGGGCGGAAGGTGCACCCTCCACTTCAAGTACGACGGCCTGGCGACCCTCTATGTGAGGGTGTTCAGGGGGGACGGCCGCCGCGTGGGGTGCTGCCCGAAGGATAGCAGTGACGACGATGGTGGCGACGACGAGCTTGTCCTTGGCGGCGCGTGCTCCTCCTCCCGTGATGACAGCTCTTCCTTGGACGAGAGCTCGAGCAGTGGTGGCTATAACCGGCCTCCGCGTCATCGTGCTCGTGTCGAGGACGCTGGTGGTTTATCCCGCCGCAGCGCTCCAGTGAAGCTGGAGAGGAGCCCGGCTTGAAGCTAGGGGCCGGCGAACTTGGACTCAAGGCCGGTGGCCCCAGATCTCCTATGAAAGAACTGGTGGAGCGTCGGGTTACCTTGAGGCGCTACTTGAGGATGCGGCGCTGGTGCCAAGCTTGCACGCCTTCGGGCCCTCTTTGTTTAGCTTTTCCTTTCTCCTGCAAATCAAAAAAAAAGAAGAATATGCCCTGCGGGGGCGTGTAATGAACCGTTGCTGCTATGCCTTTTTATGTTATAATTGTCGTCTTGATGTTGTGCTGTAGTGTTTGCAATTTGAGTGGGTTAAGGTAGGAAGGCTTAGCTTGGTATGTGCAGTCGTCCTCCGCCTCATGAGAACCTGACGGTAGGTACAGCAGGGGCCCCCAAGGGATCATACCTGTGCTCTCGGGGAGCATGGCGAGGCGGCTATCCTTTGAAAAAGAGAAAATTTGTCGAGTGACTTACTCCCCCTTACGCTGAGCCCCCCCGCCATAGGTTAGTTTGGACTGATGCACAGCGTCCTTGCCCGATGGGCCCACGAACATGAGGGTCTTTGGCGTAATGGACTCGATCGAGGGCTCCTCGCGAGGATGAAGCCGAAATAACGGGGTTCGGCGTGGTGTGTGCGTGCAAAGGCAGGCCGTGGGCGCACACACCTACCTAGCCCCACGCGTGAGGAGCGCGAGGAGAAGTGGCGGGCGACTGCCACCTCTCTCACGTCCTTGGACCAAAACAACTTAGGAGAAAACACAACTCGAGGAACCAGCGTTCAAGAATACCAAATCCATTGAAAGACTACTAAAAAGCTGGAAGCAACTTCAGAAAGGAAATGAACAGCCGCATCCGGCACCTAATCTAGTCTTCTCACCAGCGCGGAGCTAAGTGTTGCCGCTTGGACGTGAGAGGGAGCCCCCATGAGGCCCCAGAGCGACTCTCAGGAGACTCCGGGGCGTGTACAGCCCCACTCATTACTATGTGAGAGTGTCACGAGCGGAGACCTTCACAGGCCGGAGCCTTGCTTCACAGACCGGAGCCTTTCTTCATGGGTAGAACTTTGGAGTCTTTGGATGTTCAGGCGTTACGGATGGGGACCCGTCCTGTGTCTCCAGCGCGCAGCCTCAGGAGCCTAAGACACGGGCAATCCTAAACGGCCCTCCCACATGGGAGAGAGCTTATGCAGCCCCTCCACAGGTGCACCGCCCAGGGGCGAGATCACCCACCTCTAATGTCTGGAGCGGGCGCTGCTGTAGTGGTGCTTGCCAAGCGCTGCTGGTACTGTCTTTGCTTGGGCGAGGCTTGACGGCGGCATTCCTCCCCCAGCACGAGATCCATCCTCCGTGTGGCATCCTGCTGCGTTTCATTGAACGCCAGGACCTGCGTGGAGCGATGCTTGACCTTGTGAGGGAGAACCGCTTCTGCTCTGTAGACGAGGAAGAACATCGTTTCTCCTGTTGGCCTGGTCGCGGTGGTGCGGGTGGACCACAACACGGACTGCAGCTCGTCAAGCCAGCCCCTAGTGCTGGCCTCGAGCTTCTTCTTGAAGGTGCGGGTCTTGAGGCCCCTCAGGACTTCTGCATTGGCCCTCTCAGCCTGTCCATTGCTCCGTGGGTGTGCTACTAAGGCATAGCAGATCTGCATTCCAAGGTTAGCACAGTATGTTTTGAAAAGATTACTGGTGAACTGCGAGCCATTGTCGGTGATGGTGCGATTGGGGACCCCAAATCAGCTCAAGATTCCCTTGATGAACTTGATGGCCGATCCAGCTGGGATGGTGCGCACAGCTTCTACCTCCGCCCACTTGGTGAACTTGTCGATGGTGACGTAGAGGTATCGGTAGCCCACTGGTGCCCGAGGGAACGGTCCCAAGATGTCCAGCCCCTATACCACAAACGGCCATGTGAGCGGGATCGTCTGGAGGCCCTGCGTGGGCTGATGGATCTGCTTGGCGTGAAACTGGCATGCTTCACAAGAGCGAACCAGCTCTGTAGCGTCGTTGAGCACGGTGGGCCAGTAGAAGCCGTTGCGGAATGTCTTGCCCACCAGGGTGCGCGACAAGGAGTGGTGCCCGCAGTCCCCGGCATGTATGTCCGCCAGCAGCTCGAGCCCCTGTTCCCTGGAGATGCACCGCAACGAAACGTCATTGGGCCTCTTGCGATATAACTCACCATCCTTGATGTAGTACGCGGTGGCCTGACGGGCCACGCGCTCAGCGTCCTCCTCTTTCTCTGGCAGGGTCCCTTGAAGCAAGTACGCCCTGAACTCTTCGGTCCAGCACCCCTCCTGAGGCTCTAGCGTGAGCAGCAAGCAGTCTCCTGATGGGTGACCGCAGGCTGGAGCGCCCGTCTCGGGTGCCTGTGGCAAGTCCTCCTAAGGTGGTGCTGGAGTCGCGATGTGCGGGGCCGCAGATGGCTTGAAGAGCCTCTCCTCAAACACCCCTGGCTCCTGAGGGAGCCTGCAAGAGGCTCTTTTGGTGATGTCATATGCCTCCTTGTTCGTCCCGCACGGCACATGCTGCAGCTCCACACCCATGAACCGCTTTTCCATTTTGCGCACCTCCTCTAGGTACGCCTCCATGTGTTTGTGCTTAGGCATGTACTCCTTGTTGGAGAAATTGACGAGAAGCTGAGAGTCACCCTTGATGGTGAGGCGCTTTACTCCCAGCGCGGCCACGGCCCTGAGTCCGACGAGCAAGCCTTTGAATTCTGCGATGTTGTTGGTGACCTTCTCACCCGCTGAAAGTAGAGTTGTACTACATAACAAAGCTTGTCCTTGGTGGGTGAGATGAGGATGGCCCCCGCCCCTGCGCCTTGTCGAGCAAACGCCCCATCGAAGTACATGATCCATCCGTCCGACTCTTCATCTCCTGGCAGGAGGGATCAGTCCTCGCCTACTCCGTGGTCTGGAGTGTCAGTCCACTCAGCCACGAAGTCCATGAGGGCCGCGCCCTTGATGACCCTGGTGGTACTGAACTCGAGATTGAATGCTTGAAGCTCAATGTTCCATTCAGCAACTCACCCGGCTGCGCTCAGGCTCCGGAGCACTCTCTCTAGCGGGTACGCTGAGACAACCTTGATGGGGTGGCCTTGAAAGTAGTGGTGTAGTTTCCTGGAGGCAACAAGAAGTCCGAGCAAGAGCTTCTGTGGCATGGGGTAGCGTGCTCGGGACTCCCTCAGTACTGTGCTGATGAAGTAGACAGGGTGCTCGATGAGGGGGGAAGCATCAGCGGAATCTTGATCTTCACGAGGGCACAGGTCCCTCACGACCACATGAGGCCCATCCTCTGGAGCCTTGACAGCCACGGGGTCAATCGTGGCTTCGGGAGGAATGTCGACCACTACGCCGGCCGAGACTTCAGATGCCTCACCCTGGGTGTGCCGCGCCTTGCTTGCCAGTTGTGGATCCTATTGCTGCTTCTTGACCAGGCGCTCCTTCTTTAGCGCCACCAGGGCGGCGCTTGTCGAGTGAGGGGTTGATGCCAGATAGAGCACCAAGGGTTTGAGTGGGCGCGGTGCCACCATCACGGGCGGACTGGTCAGATATCTCTTGAGGTCCTGGAAGGTTGCGTCTGCCTCCGGGGTCCACTCGAATGGCTCCTTCCTTTTCATCAACTTGAAAAACGGGAGGGCGCGCTCCCCCAGCTTGGAAATGAAGCGCCCAAGTGAGGTTATGCAGCCAGCCAGCTTCTGCATCTCCTTCAGGGTATATGGGGGGTTCATATCCTCTATTGCCTTGACCTTCTCTGGGTTAGCTCTCGATCCCTCTGTGTGACACCAAGAAGCCCAGCAGCTTGCGAGAAGGGACCCCGAACACACACTTCTCGGGGTTAAGACGAAGATCCACAATGTGTAGGCTGGCGAACGTCTCCTCCAGATCTTCTATCAGAGTCCTGGCCTCCCGAGACTTCACCACTATATCATCAACGTAGGCCTCTGCGTTCCTCCCGAGCTGCGAACCCAGGGCGATGTGCATCAACCGCTGGAAGGTTGCTCCGGCGTTGCGTAGCCCGAAGGGCATGCGGGTGTAGTAGTACACCCCGCATGGGGTGAGAAATGCCGTCTTCTCCACATCCTCCACGGCCATCTTGATCTGGTGGTAGCCGGAGAAGGCATCTAGGAAGCACAACAGGTCGCACTCGGCGGTGGAGTCGATGATCTGGTCGATGCGAGGGAGCAGGAAGGGATCTTGCGGGCAGGCCTTGTTGAGGTTGGTGAAGCCGACACACATGCGCTCCTTCCCTCCTTTCTTGGGGACGATGACGGGGTTCGCCAGCCACTATGGGTACCGCACCTCTCTGATGACCCATGCGGCTTGTAGCTTACGGGTTTCCTGGACAATGAAGGCCTGCTTCTCGGTGGACTGGCGGCAAGCCTTCTGCTTCACCGGCCGCACATCGAGACATGCCCTCATGTGGTGCTCGATTATCCCCCTTGGGACCCTAGCCAGGTGTTTGGGTTCCCAAGCGAATACATCCTTGTTGGCCCGCAAAAAGTTGATTAATGCCTCCTCATCCCGAGGGAGGCCAGCCCCTATGGTGAAGGTGGCGCTGGCCGTCCCATCCTCGCAGACCAACACTTGCTTCATCTCGGCTCGGTCTTGGGAGAACAACTCCTTCTTGGTAGGCGTTGCTTCTGGGGCCTCCTGATCCTTCTTCTCACCGGGTAGCGCGGTCGCGGCTGTCTTGAAGGCGAGCTTGAGGGTCTGCAGTGCACCTTTGGTGTCCCCCGCCGCCGTGAGGACGCCGTTGCTGCCAGGCGTCTTCATGAGGTTGTACGCGGGGACGGTCGCAGCCATAAACTAGGCCAAGGCTGGGTATCCCAGAATAGCATTGTATGGCAGGTCGATCTTGGCAATGTCGAAGTCAATGAGCTCGGTGCGGTAGTTGTCGCGGGTCCCAAAAGTGACAGGGAGACGGATCTGCCCCAAGGGCCTGGTGGAGCCATCTCCGACCCCAGAGAAAGGCTTGGAGGGGCGGAGCCAGCTGGACGGCACATGGAGCAGGCCGAACGCCTTCGGGGAGAGCACGTTGAGGCCAGCTCCACCGTCGATGAGGGTCCTAGTGATCGCCACGTCGCAAACGGTGGGGGTGCAGAGCATCGGGAGCGCGCCTGCTCCCATCATGGCGGCAGGGTGATCCTCGGGGCCAAAGGCGAGATCAGCTTGGGGCGCCACCCAGCCCGAGGGAGCCCCCGAGCCCGCCTGAGTGTTGCCTGCCCGTCGGTAGAGCTGCTTGACGTGGCGGTCAGAGGGTGGCGCGTGCGAGCCGCCTAGGAGAGCTGCGACGACCGGGGGCGCCGGCACCGCGTAGTGGGCGAGGAAGAGGTCGCACAGCTCCTCCCAAGAGGCCACGAAAGACGCTGACATGTTGAGCATCCAGGCGTGTGGCGTGCCTACGAGGGCCATGCAGAACCAGTTGGCATTGAACTTGTTGTCTCCGCCAGCCGCCCAAACTGCCTCCTCGTATGCCTGAAGAAAGGGGGCTGGACCTGCCGCACCATCGTAACGCGGCGGCATCTCCGGTCGGAACTTGGTCGGCTTTGCACTGCCGCAGGTGAGGGCGGCAAGCGCAGCCCAGCTTCCCGAGGCAGCAGCGTCGGCAGAACCGACGGAGGAGCGCCCGCCATATGGGCCAGTGGCATGATCTAGGGGTCGAGGAAGAAGATCCCGACGCACCCCTACCTGACGCGCCAAATGTCAGATTTAGGGATCCGACAACCCTTGAGAGGTTCAAACTCTGGGGTGCGTGCGGAGATCTCAACCTGCTCAGCCTGCCTACTCACAATCCTCCTAAGCCTAGCGCGTCGAGCTCAAAGAGACATAGAGTGTCGGTGGGAAACGACACCTATGGGATCACGAGGATCCATTCTGCGGTTGCGGGGGCGTAGGGTTGTGAGAAGAGAAGGACTAGTAATCAGCACAAGGATCGTTTACCCAGGTTCGGGCCGCGAGGAATGCGTAAAACCCTAGTCCTGCTTTGGTGGATGTATTGAATGTTCTTGAGCTCTTGAACTAGCTACAGTGGTTGCGTGGTTCCAAAGACCCGAATCCCCCTCCGGTACGCCATGGGCCTCCTTTTATAGTCGAAAGGGGCTGCCACAATGGCACACAGGAGGTGGAAAGGCCTATAGTGCTATGAGCTTATCGCTGTATTACAGGACAAGACGCATTTAATGCGTAGCTTAGGTGTTCTCTTGCTTTATCGGGGACGGGAGCGAGGCCCGTCCCGTCCATCGCCGCTCCTCTTAACCCGACCGCGCATACGGCGATGGCGCATGCGGCGCCATGTAAGCGAGCAAGCGGTGAGGTGGCGGTGGTGGAGCCTTCCGACGATCTGCATGCCGCCCGCGAGCATGTCTTTGAGTTAACCTCGAAGCTGCATGTTGCCGCAGCAGTGCCTGCCCGACTGGTTGAGCCGCAGTTGCATGTGAGCAGTGGTGGAGACTTGGTTGGTGCGGGCTGGTAGTGGCCCCCGGCGTCCTTGGCAAGGGCCTTCTTGGGTGGCCCGGCAAGGGTCTTGCCGTGTGCGCTGTCGTCCCGGCAAGGATCTTGCCGGGTCTTATGGGTTCCTCGGCAAGAATCTTGTCAAGGATCGTTGCCTTCCAATCCTCATCTGATCTTGAATATTCTTTGTCTTCACAAAGATCTGCATGTCACCAAGGAGGTGCCTCCTGAGCCCTGGTCCAACGTGGTTGATGGTGTTGGAGACCGTGTGTTTGAGGGTGTCTCACTCCGCTGGTGTGGGCGAGCCGCCCCGGCAAGGGTCTTGTCGGGGCTGCTGAGGCTGCCACGGCAACCCTTGCCGGGGAAACCTACTTTGTCCATCTGCTCTGTGTGGTCTCGGTCTTTAGCGTTGTCTTGATACCGTGTTGTGGCTCTGATTTCCTGTCTCCGCCCTGCTTAAGTGTAGTTGTGGGCGCGGCTCTGACTGCCCGTGCATAAATAAGGGGTACAAACGAGTGCCCCTATTTTAGTACACCGACAGGAGCCCCCGGGCTTGGTCCACACATAAGCGCGATGCGTTGTTGGGCCAGGCCCAGAACGGTGCGCGTGTAGGCGGGGCAGTTTTTACCGCAGTAAAATGTTCCGTCCGCTGCGCTTCCCCATGACCCGCATTGAATGCGTGACGTGGGGGTCACGCGCGCGCGTGACTGAAGCACGCTGGTGTCATCTTGCGGTGGACAGTAAAGAGGTGGCTTGCACGTCCCCTTGAGACCGCAGGGCCACCGCTCATTTACCACCCTTACTTGGGAATCGTTGCTCCACGCGTCCCATTGCGCCCATTTCTTGCGCCACGTTTGCTGCAAGAATGACGCAGAGCGAATGACAGGAGCGCGGGATACGGGGTGTTGTGAGCGCATGGGTTGATCCCCACGCGCCTTCAATTGGGCGGGGAGGGCGGTCGACGGCCCCGCCCGCTGTCACTTTAATGATCCAAATTGGCCAAAAGGGGCGTGCGAGCCCCGCCCCCGCCTCTTTATAAAGAGGGGAGCAGGAGGAACGGCGCCTCTCAATCCCTTCGTCACCTACTTCTCTCCATTCCTACTCCCTTCTTCCGTCTGCCATGGTGAGGGGGCGCGGCGACGCTTCATCGGTGCTGGCGAGGGTCTCGGCTAGACAACGCGCCGCTCCTCCCCAAGAGCTTGTGGCCACAGAGCTAGCCGTTAGAGGAAGGGGGAGGGGGCGAGGTCGAGGCCGTCGCGGTGATCGGGGAATAGGAGGACGGGGCGGCGCATTGGCCTCGCCTCTGCCAGCGGCCCCTCCCCTATGAGTTCTTCCTTAGGCTGCGCCAGCCGCCGCGCCATCGTCTTCGTCTCCTGACCCCATTTGCGCAGGATATGGAGCTGGACCCACCGCAGGCACTGCGGCTTCATATGAGGGGCTGTGGGAATAGTGGTACATGGGCCGACGTCGAGTTCTCCGCCCCTCACGTCTTGTATCTTCGCCGAGGGTGGAAGACCTTTTCCCGTATCCACAGCCTGACGGAGGGGCTCACTATCCATTTCAAGTTAATGGAGAGCGGCCTCCTCTCCGTCAAGGTCTTTGGGCACTTCGGGACTCGCGTAAGGTGCTGCGTGGAGAGCTCCTCTGATGACAAAGACTACTCCTCAAGTGAGAGTGACGAGGAGGATAGCGGCAGTGACGATGAGGGTAACGGGCGGCGGGACGACGGGTCTGACTAGGCGTCGGGCCCGACGCTCTGGGGCGACACCGGCGACCCCATCATCCGTGTCACCGGCTCCTTGAACTTCCCGGGGTCGTCTCCTTGGTCGGCTGGCTTGGGAGGGCGGAGAAGACGAAGAGGGCAGGTGGCGGGCCGTCAAGCCAGAATACGTGGGCACCAACGCCTTCGTCGCGTATTGCCGGTCCTGCCACCTCGTCTTCCAGTTGTTCTCCCGTCATCATCATCACCAGCTTCCCTTCGGGGTGGCCACCAGGATGTTCTCCTAGTGCCTTCTGCTGCTCATACCTCGCCTAGGCACCCCTTTTGCCCTTTTGCTTTCTTGTTTCATTTCCTGAGGAGAGGGACAAGAAAGGGATTACGGGCACCTTATCTCTTTTCAACTTGTAAGCCTACGGGCCTTATTTAGATCTAAAACCTGTAATCTCCCTGTTCATGTTTATGTTCCGTACTTACTGTACCTGTATGGGACGTATTAATGGAAAAGGGGTGCTTGCCGGGTCTTGTACGTGCGTGTGAGCAAAGTGCATACCAAGGAACAAATCATTGTTATTTTTAATATAAGCATCGTTGCCCGGCAGCAGGCCTTGTCGTTCCCCCACTCCATCCGTCCATACTCACGCCTTTGGCGGAGGCAGGGACAAAGTGGGGGTGGGCCCTACGCTTGCTTCCTTGCCACCGCAGCTACAACCATATTTCGAACCAAGAGGCTCTTGGGTGATAGGAACGAGGGGAGCACGGCAGCCTTGGAACAAAACGAGGTTCCATACGTCCCAAGTTTCATACGGAAATGCATGACAGGGGATGGGAAAACTTATCTGAATCTGCAGCCCCCGGTGACCTTGACTTGCCGTGGGTGGACCTCCATGTCTTCTGCCCTCGACAAGCTCGGCTTGCCGGGCCTGCGGCGCTGGCTTGTTCTCTTCCTTCCACTTGGCTTGGCGGAAACATATCATGTACCCTGCATACCAAAAAGAATGGATACGAACAAAATGACGCAAACTCGACATCTATGCTAGGGGTTAGTCGCCGCTAAGCACTATCAACCCTAACCGAGGGAGAGACTCAATTCTAGCATGCATGCTATGACTTAGGGCATAGCAACCCGTTTATTTATGCTCGAGTGCGCACGGGCTTTGTACAAAGGTTACATGCCTTGCGGCAAGGCTTGTACAAAAAGTGGCTTGCAGGGAGGCCGGCAGCTCATATATGGGTAAAACTTGCAAAGATGTTCGATGTTCGAGGAGTTGCTCCTTTGGAATGGCATCTTGACCTCGAGCCATGCGCGGGCACGATGACTCGTGTTACCGGTAAGGGCCTTCCCTTGGCATCAACTTGTTGGAATTCTTGGCCGTTGAGCGTGCGAAGAACAAGGTCGCCTTCCTCAAAGCTCTGGGCATGAACCTTGCGGCAATGGTAGCGGCGGAAGGCTTGCTGGTAGCGCGCTGCTCTCATAGCCGCCCGGAGACGATCTTCCTCAAGGAACATTGCATCATCTTGCCGCAATCGCTCTTGCTCAAGCTCATCATAAGCGAGCACTCGAGGTGACCCGTATGTGAGTTCCGTGGGGAGAACTGCTTCTGCCCCGTAGACCAGGGCAAAGGGTGTCTGGCTGGTGGCTCGATTTGGCGTCATTTTGATCGACCAAAGAACCGCCGGCAACTCGTCAATCCAGCGCCTTCCACTCTTGCGCAGCCTTTCAAAAGTCTTCGTTCTTAAGCCTCGCAAAACTTCAGCATTTGCTCTCTTTGCTTGGCCGTTGCTTCGTGGGTGTGCCACGGAAGCAAAACAGACCTTGCTGCCGAGATCCTCAATGTACTGCATGAAGGCGTGGCTTGTGAACTTTGTGCCGTTTTTGGTGATGATCATGTTGGGTACCCCAAAACGGCAAACTAGCCCCTTGCAGGACTTGATGGCTGACTGCGATGTCACCTTCCTCACCGCTTCCACCTTTGGCCACTTTGTGAACTTGTCGATTGCAATGTACAAGTACTCAAAGCCCCCGGCAGCACAAGGTAAAGGGCCTAATATGTCGAGCCCCCAGACCAAGAAGGTCCAGGAGAGAGGGATGGTTTGAAGGGCTTAAGCTAGTTGATGAAGCTTCTTCGAATGGAACTGGCACGCTTCACACTTGGTTACTAGTGCCATCGCATCCCGGAGGGCAGTGGGCCAGAAGAAACCTTGCCGGAAAGCCTTGCCAGCAAGGGCCCTCGACCCTATGTGGGAGCCATATATGCCTCCATGCATCTCTGCCAACAGCTCTAGTCCTTCCTCCCGGGAGATGCACTTCAATTTCACCCCATTTGGTCTTTTGTTGTACAAGACGTTGTCCTGCTCCTCAGGAAGCTCTCCTATTTGGAGGAATAGGACGGTGTGCTGCGCCCATGCCGGAGCCCGTGGCTCGACGACAAGGACCAAAGGCATCTCTTCTGCCACGGGAGCGGCCGTGTCTATGGCCATGGCCTGAGGCCCTGCCGGAGTCGGTTGCCCCGCGGCAGGATCGGCATCCACGGCAACATCTTCGCCAGTGGCTCCGGGGAGCTCGGTAGGGAAGTACTTGCCGGGGCCTAGCTTCCTTCGCTTGTTTTGCCCGGTTGATGGTTCGACTGATGGTTGAGTTAACTGAAGCACAAAAGTACCTGGTTCCACAGGTAGCCTGAGGATAGCACGCTTTGACAGGTAGTTGGCGATGTCGTTCTCCGTCGGAGGGACATGCTCTGCTTGTATACCGTCAAAGTGCTCCTCTAGTCTCCTCACTTCATCCACGTAAGCTTCCATCAACGGGCTTTGATAATCTTTGTTGATCTGCCTGACGATGAGCTGCGAATCACCCCTGACGATGAGCTTTTTGACTCCGAGGTCCGCTGTGATGCTGAGACCGGCAAGGAAGCCCTCGTACTCGGCGGTGTTGTTAGTTGACATCTCCCAGGGAAAGTGCATTTGGATGACATACTTGAGGTGCTCTCCGATTGGTGCGACAAGCAGCACGCCAGCACCGGCGCCTTGCAGCGAAAAAGCCCCATCAAAGTACATGATTCAGTTGCGACTCGTTTCCTTGCCGGGGAGAGTGGTCTCTTGTACCTCTTCGTCGGGTGTCGAGGTCCATTCTGCAACGAACTCTGCCAAGACTCTGCTCTAAATCGTCGAGGTGCTTTCGAACTTTAAACCGAAACTCGACAGCTCCAAGGCCCATTCCATGATACTCCCCGTTGCATCTGGGTTATGTAGTATCCGTTGCAACGGGAGGCGGGTGACCACGGTGATCTCGTGCGCTTGGAAGTAACGACACAGCTTCCTCGAGGCCATAAGGGCCGAAGAGAAATTTTTGCACACCTGAGTACCTCGACCTAGCCCCTGCAAGAGGGAGGTGACGAAGTAAACTGGGTGCTGCACCGTTTTCTTCTCCTACGCCACTTCACCTAGTCGCGCGGGCCCTGTCGCACTGGTGTCAGCCTCTGCCGGGGACTCAGTCCTGCCGGGACCGAGCCCTGCCAGGGAGGGTTCCGGCTCACCATCCGTTGATTCTGCCGCCGCCGCTGCCTCTTCGTCGACCTCTCTCTGCGCCACCAGTGCGGCGCTAACGACCTGATTAGTTACCACTAGGTATAGCAGCAACGGTTCTTGTGGTTTGGACGCAACCATCACTAGGGTAGAGGAGAGGTACTTTTTCAAATCCTGCAGCACTGCCTCAGCCTCCGGGGTCCACTCCATTGGGCCCGTCTTCTTCAAGATCTTAAAAAGGGAAGGGCACGCTCTGCGGACTTGGAGATGAATATGCTCATGGCGGAAACGCAACCAGTGAGCCAACGCATGTCTTTAATTCGCTTAGGTGCCTCAATCTGCTCGATGGCATTGATCTTATCTGGGTTTGCCTCAATCCCGCGCTGCGACACAAAGAACCCAAGAAGCTTGCCGGACGGGACACCGAAGACACACTTCTCAGGGTTCAACTTGAGGTTGATCTTGCGCAGGTTTGCAAATGTTTCCTCCAGATCTTGCACAAGTGTTACTTTGTCCTTGGTTTTGACCACTATGTCATCCATATAAGCTTCCATATTTCTATGTAGCTGGGGCTCAAAACCAATTTGGACTGCTCTTGCGAAGGTTGAGCCAGCACTCTTCAACCCGAAAGGCATCCGTAAAAAGCAATACGTACCACATGGGGTGATGAACGCTGTCTTCTCCTCCTCTTCTTTTGTCATGAAGATCTGGTGGTACCCTGAGTAGGCATCGAGGAATGATAACAGGTCACACCCGGCCGTGGCGTCAACAATCTGGTCGATGCGCGGTAACGGGAAGGGGTCCTTTGGACAAGCTTTATTGATGTCTGTGTAATCAATACACAGTCTCCACTTCCCTTTTGCCTTGCGCACCACTACCGGGTTGGCCAACCACTCGGATGGAGCACCCCCCCTTACCAAGCCTGTCGCATCTAGTTTTCTGATCTCCTCTGTGATGAACTCCTGTCTCTCTAGAGCTTGCTTCCTGACCTTCTGCTTGACGGGCCATGCATGAGCACAGACAGCAAGATGGTGCTCAATCACTTCCCTAGGAACGCCGGGGATGTCGGAGGCTTGCCATGCAAACACATCGACATTCGCCCCGCACGAAAGTGATGAGCTCGCTTTCCTATTTGTTGTCGAGGGTGGAGCTTATGGTAAAAGCTCCCCCCGTGTCGTCCTCCTTGACGGGCACCTTCTTGGTCTCTGGTGGTGCAGCTCTCGACTTCTTGCTCTTGCTGGTGGAGCTCTCTGGCACGTCCTCGACGGGAGTGCAACACCCCGAAGAGGTGCGCTTGCCGGAGTGGGTGTGAGGGGTCTCGCCAGTCTTTTTCCCTCCTGGGACTCCGTTGGCAGGAGCAGGTGCCTTGGCGGCAGCTGCTGCAACTGCTTCCCGGTAGAGTTAGTCGGCGTAAATCAACGCATCTTTCTTGTCGGAGGGGACGGTGATGATGTTCATCGGCCCGGGCATCTTTAGCGTGTTGTAGGCATAGTGAGAAGCCGCCATGAACTTGGCTAGTGCCGGGTGGCTGAGGATCCCGTTGTAGGGCAAGGGGATCTCGGCTACATCAAAGATGATCCTCTCCGTCCTGTAGTTCAGCTCGCCTACAAACGTCACGGGCAGCGTGACCTTTCCCTTCGGCTGGCTCCTCCCCGGATTGACCCCTTGGAACGTGCCCGTCTCCTCGAGGTCTCCATCAGGGATCTGCAACCTATTGATCACAACAGGCGAGATCAAGTTCATACCGGCCCCGCCGTCAACTAGCATCTTCATCACCTTGAGGTTGAGGATTGTTGGCGAGACCAACAACGGCAAACACCCGACCGCAGTAGTGCGGTCAGGATGGTCCTCGGTGTCGAAGATGATAGGCGTGCTGGACCACTTCAGCCGCTTCCGTGCGTCGAACGACGGCTCCACCGCTGTGATCTCACGCGCCCACTACTTGAGCTGGCGGTGGGATGTATGCAGCGAGGCGCCACCATCGATGCACATGGCTTCTGTGGATTTCTGGAACTCGTGGTCATCAGTCTCATCATCCTCGTCATGATCATCGTCTTCCTGCTTCTTGTCGCGGCCCCGGGCGGGCCTCTCCTGCGGATTATCTTTGTCGCGGCGGCCTCCTTAGCCGCCACGCTTCTTGCCGGATCCCTCAGCACCCTCTTGGCCCTTCTCCTTGTCCTGCCGCTCATACTCAGCTTTCTGCTTCTCAGCGAGCAACTCCACTTGCCGGCAGTTCTGGAGGTCATGGCCCTTGGTGCAGTGGATCTTGCAATACTGCTTGTCGGAGCCCCCTGGCTTGTCGGCAGCCGCCAAGGCCCGGCAAGCGACACACCTGGCAACCTCCTTGTCGGGGTCGCTCGCCTTGGCTTTCTTGGTCGCGCCGGTATCGTCGGACCCCTCGATGACAAGCACGGTCTTGCCCTTGTGCTTCCTGTTACGGCGCCGGCCCTTCTTCGCCGGGGTGGCGGTATCATCCGTGGAGTCGGTTCCACGCCGGTGTATTCGCCGGGGTACTTCCTTCCCTCTTCAGCGCGAGCGCACCAATCGGCTAGAACATAAAGCTTGGCCACATCCTTGACCTTGTTCATCGCCAGCTCCTCACGCATCTTGCGATTGCGCACACTCTGATGGAATGCACTGATCAGGTGGCAGGATGAACGTCGGGAATGTTGTACTGCACTCGGCTGAACCTTTGGATGTACTTATGCAAGTTTTCTCCTTCTTTTTGGGGGATGATATGCAAGTCGCTCGCCTGGCCATGAGCTTGGTGGCCTCTAGTAAAGGTGCCAACAAACTCATGACACAAATCCGCCCAAGAAGAAATGGAGTCCACCGGCAAGTGCATCAACCATGACATAACATTGGGCTTGAGTGCCAACGGGGAGTAATTGGCAAGCACCTTATCGTCGCGGGCCCCAGCAGCTTGCATCGCAATGGTGTAGATGCTGAGGAACTCTGACGGGTGAGTCTTGCCGTTGTACTTCTCGCCAACGTCGGGCTTGAACGTGTGGTGGGAGGGCCACTAGAACTGTCACAGCTCACGGGTGAAGGCCGGATAACCCACCTCGTAGGGTAGGCCACCGTAGCCTCCCGGTGCTGGGTGGTCCGTAGTGGGCCCTGCCCGCCTGTCCGACTGGTGGCGCGCGTCACACCGGCGCTCGATGGTGGTTCAAGCGTCTTCATGAGCTCGCTCCCGAAGAACTTGATGTTGGTCGCGGTGGGTTCGCGGGTCGGACGACGCTATGGAGATATCATCATGAGTGTCGTCGTGACGGACCGACACCCACGGTGGCCGGTATGGAGGAGGGGAGTGCACTATGGCCGCATCGCCTCCGGCCCGTCCACCGCTGGCATGCGGTGGCTCGATGGAGCGACGGCCTACGGGCCCCGCCGGCTGCAACTCGTCATTGTTAGCCATGCCGACGAGGCTCCGGACAGTGGCCCTCCATTCGTAAAGCTTCTCCGCAGCGGGAGGAAAGTCGAGGAGCAGGTGCACGCCTGCTAGGGCTTCTGCTGGCGTGGGCGGCAGCGAAAGCTGTGTGGACTGCAATGCGCTTCAACTTCTAACAGCGTTAGAAGGAGCCCCATCACGGCCCTGCAGCCGTCCGCCACCCCCACCAGCACCTGAGTGCGCATGCTGGCCCTCCTCATCATGTGAAGGGTGCATGGGACTCTTCCCAGGGCGGCGCCCAGGGTCACCAGCAGGGATGCGCTTCTCATCACGCACGACCTGAGAAGAGCGCGCCGTGGGCGCCGATGTTGGTGTCTTGGGGGTCGCCGCGCCATCGGCCAGTGGCACGACGACGCCCCTGGAGGGCCCTGCGCCGCCTATGGGGGGGAAACTCTGTCTCTGGAGCTCGCGACGCGTGGCTCGTCGCCTGGCGTACGAATGACGCCGCTCACCAGGCCTGGACTGCCAGGGTGATGTGGATGTTCGCGGGCCGTGCCACGGGTTCTCTCCGTGACTGGCCCGCTACTGGTCTGCACCGGTACAGGCAGTCCGGTCCCGGAAGAACCAGTCTCCGTTGTCATCTTCTTCTTAGGAGCCATGGCGATGAAGAAGTGCTAGGCTAACTGCTAGGCCAGATTCTCACAATGCTTCCCCTACCTGGCGCGGCAAAGCTGTCGGTGGGAAACGGAACCTATGGGATCACGAGGATCCCTTCTGCGGTTGCGGGGGCGCACGGTTGTGAGAAGAGCAGGATTAGTAATCAGCACAAGGATCCTTTACTTAGCTTTGGGCCACGAGGAATGCGTAAAACCGTAGTCCTGCTTTGGTGGATGTATTGAAGGTTCTTGAGTCCTGAACTAGCTACGGTGGCTGCGTGGTTCCAAAGAGCCGAATCCCCCTCCAGTACGCCATGGGCCTCCTTTTATAGTCGAAAGGGGCTGCCACAGTGGCACACAGGAGGTGCAAAGGCCTACAGTGCTATGAGCTTATCGCTCATATTACAGGACAAGACGCTTTTAATGCGTAGATGAGGTGTCCTCCTGCTTTATCGGGGACGGGAGCGAGGCCCGTCCGTCGCCCGCCGCTCCGCCGGCCGACCGCGCGCACGGCCAGCGATGCATGCGGCGCCATGTAGGCAGGCAAGCAGCTGTGGTGGCGCGGTGGTGGAGCCTTCACAAAGATCTATATGCCACCATGCAGGCGTGTGCTGAGTTGGCCTGGAAGCTGCATGTTGCCACGCTGGTGCCTGCCCAGCTGGTTGAGCCGGCAGCTGCATGTGAACGGCGGTGGAGACTTGGTTGGTGCGGGCCTGGCAGTGGCCCCGCTGACGCCCTAGGCAAGGGCCTTGCCAGGCCCGTGGCGCGTTTTCGTCCCCGACAAGGATCTTGCCGGGGTCCTTGTGGGTTCCCTCGGCATAATCTTGTCGAGGATCGTTGCCTTCCAATCCTCATCTGATCTTGAATATTCTTTGTCTTCACAAAGATTTGCATTTCACCAAGGAGGTGCCTCCCGAGCCCTGGTCCAACGTGGTTGATGGTGTTGGAGACCGTGGGTTCGAGGGTGGATCACTCCGCTTGTGTGGGCGAGCCGCCCCGGCAAGGGTCTTGCAGGGGAAACCTGCTTCGTCCATTTGCTCTCTGTGGTCTCGGTCTTTAGCGTTGTCTTGATACCGTGTTGTGGCTCTGGTTTCCTGTCCCCGCCCTGCTTAAGTGTGGTCGTGGGCGCGGCTCTGACTGCCCATGCACAAATAAGGGGTACAAAAGAGCGCCCCTAATTTTAGTACACCGACACAAAGGCACAGAGATTTATACTGGTTCGGGCCACCGTTGTGGTGTAATACTCTAATCCAGTGTGGTGTGGTGGATTGCCTTGAGGGGCTGTGGATGAACTTGTACACTGGATGAACAAGCCTCAGGAGTTGAGGTGTTCTTGAGCTGGTGTGGTGCTCTACTTGTCCTGATCTCGGTCCCCTTCTATGGTGGTGGCTAAGTCCAATATATAGTGGCCTGGTCCTCTTTCCAAATATGAGCGGGAAGGGATTCCACAATGGCGGGATTTGAAAGGGGACAAGTAGTACAGTCTATCCCGACAAAAGTAGTCCTCGCCTGCGAAAAGCCTCTAGTCGTGACGCTGCGGTGGGCTCGGTGATGACCTCCGTCCTGCCATCCTGGCGTTCATGGTCTTGTTGTACTGAAATGGAAACCTTTGGCTGATTCCTCGAGACTCCGCGCCTGGGGCTTGCCTCCCTTGCACCAAAGAGGAAAACTACGCTCTGCGCCCGGCTGGCGCCCGCCTGGCCTTGGTCGTCATGGCTCACGTCAGCTGAGCCTCGTGAGGTAGCTGCATAGAACTCTCCCCCCCTTAGGAGCCCTCCTGAGGAGGCCAACTCCTTCGGGGGTCTTGACGCCGTCCGCCTCGCGAGGCTTGGCCCCTCGCGAGGGTCTTGCGGTGTTGGTGTTGAAGTTGGGCCATACCAGGCCGTCGATGAAGCCACGCGGTGGGCCACAGCCAGGCAGGGCTGGATACCCCGGAATCCAGGACGCCGACAGTTAGAGAGGTTTGATGTCTATAAAAAACTCGGACTTTTTCTGTTACTAAAGAGAAATAGAGAGAAGTTCATGTACTGCATGGTGTGTGTTTTGTATAAGAAAAATAAATTAAAAAAAGGTGAAGTCCAAAATTTTGTTGCTAGAAGTTCAAGTGCTCGGCCAAAGAAAGTTCAAAAATTCTTGTGAGAGAGGTTGAACAAAAATACGTGACAGAAGCTCAACACGAAAAATAGCGGGAAGTTCAACTACTACATGAAATGCATTTCAGTTACGAATATAAGAATAGAAAACAAAAAGCTTAAAAGGTTTGTTGCAAGAAGTTCACGTGCTCCTCCCGGTGACGTTCAAGATCTCTAGTGCGAGAGTCTGACCTTCAATTACATGTAAAAAACAGGGAAAATCAACGTTGTTTTTGCCATTTCTAAAACTTCTCTCAAACAAAAAAATTGCAATGTCCGTCTACACGAAAAAGATGCTCCTATTCATAAGCTTTCCAACAGTATATTGTATGCTATATTCTGATGAATGGTTTAAAAGTTTTTATGTATACCGTTAAAAACACATTTTAACATATTCAAAAAAATATTTTAAACTGTCGCGAGTTTGAAAAACTGATCAACACGAAAAAGTTGTGTGTTTTTAACAGCTTTCCATCGGTATATCATTTGCTCAATTCCAGTAAGTGGTTTGGGAGTTACAGGCAAAAAACAGCACGTCAAAAATAGAGTGGAACTCAAACAGACATTCCTGAGAAGTTCAACTACTTCACGTAGTGCATTTCCATTCGCGATGAAGGCAAAAATCATGATCTCGTTATTTTCTAATTTACTTCAAAACGGCTGGAATATCATTTGTCTAAGTTCATGTCCTCGGTCGGAGAAAGTTATAAAACTTATTGTGAGAGAGGTTTGTACAAAAGGAATATTATTTGTATAACACTGACGAAATGGATGGAAAAATTACAAACGAAAATACATCACAGAAGTGGGCGTCACAATTCTCCTCCACTACAAGAAATCTTGTCCCGAGATTTAAGAGGGGAGTAAGGAGGAAAGTTTTGGTTACGGTATTCTAACGGATCTTCTCGGTCTTGGTTGCTCTTCTCGAAGCGGTCGATCCATTATGTTGATGTCTTCATTTCTCTGCTTCAGGCCATCATGATGTAGTACACATCCTTTCTTCGGGATCTTCATCGTACTTACGGAAAGGATAAAGGGTGGGCATTCCGGGAGTACGGACCTCTTCAAGGTCGACTATCTGGTCGATAACATCGGGGAGGGTGGCGGATAGCAACTATCGAATTGAAACTTAAGAAAATATCGTGAGCAAAGTAAGAAGGTGCAAAATAGAAGTTTCAAGCGCATAGGCAATCGTTCGTTGCCTGAAACAAAGTGTGAAAGGGGTTCGGAGCAATGGGAATAAGTATTGCGTCTGATAGCAGAACTGGTGATCTCTCGGAAGGTGGCTCGTAAATTACTTACGAGGCCACGCGCGAGGAACAACCTTGGAAACAGGGGGTTTACCGGAGAGTCAGGTTTTGATCCGATGGAACTGTGGGTTATGGGCCCACCATGTGGGTTAAGTAGAAAGGGGGCTGGCATCTTGCACGGTCATGAAAGCAAGGCATGTCAGAGGGTACCATGTCAGTTATGTCGGTAACAACATCGGTACCAAGGACGAGGGACGAAGAGAACCATTTTCCTGCTCGTTGAACGAGGCGGACCAATAGGCAAAGTTCTCGTCCATCGGTGGTTAGCAGAATGCTATCAACAAATGCAACAGGGTCTTGCTGACAGAATTGTACACCGGGGTGTTTACACAAGCAGGAAAATATCACTGCTTAGATCATATAGATCACAAGAAAGATCAAAACCAAATAATGGAAAGGAAAATATGATTATCAGAGTAACAGAACATTGGAAAGGAAAATGTGTTTAAACACATCTTTCAGGGATATATCCTTCCCAAGGACAAGAGGAGCATGATATCCGTGGCAGGATATAATGTAGAAAACTCTTTAGGTAGGGGAGAGGAATTTCATGACATTACCCATACAACTGTGTTTGGATAATTGAGCAGCAAACATTTAGCATTGGGCTTCAAATGTTCTTGTTGAAAATCGGAGTACCACAAACATGCTTCGAGATAGCATTGCATGGTCTTCAAGCAAAGGTCAGACTTTGGATACTCAGAGGATTCATCAAGAATAACTTATAGAATAAGTTTTACAATTTCCTTCAGGAAGAATAGTTATCCTTGCAAAAGAAATTATGATGATAGGTCCTCCAGCCAGGGGGGTGCTAGGCATGAAATCATATTATTGGGTCATCAAAGGACCAACATCATATCTCGTGAAAAGTTGTCCCAACCATCATATCCGACCGAGTTTCAGATCCGATTGGTGTCATGATACCTCAGACTCAGGATGTCCGAGAAGAAAAGGTGCGACACGAATTGGCGAAATGACATTGCAAGATTCTCGGGAAATGACTATGGAAGTGAGTTCGAATACAAGGATTCATCATCATTAAACCAAGGAGAGGATGAGGGGGTGGCTGATGGAATCAGCGACAATTTATCGAGATTAACAAAAGATGGATTTCCACAATTATGTGAACAAGGAGATAACCTTTGTCAGATCAAATGGTATAATGATGTATGCTCGAGGAAAACATACACAATTAAACATTGGTTGAAAGGTACACCCGAAATATGGGTTGGGTTGCACGACCAATGTCAGAATGGTGATTCAATAATAATAAATAGTCTAAGAGTGAACGGCCAACCATAATATTCAAAGCAATATGGTTGCTAGAAGGGCAGAACCCAAACATCACCGATCGAATCAACACGAGGACCAAGAAAGAATGGTGATGGAGAGAAGTATCACTATACCAAGAATTCTTAAGAGGTGGAGTAATCCTCACGACATTCTTGACCTAACAGATGATAATACTTCAAGGTAGAACATCATACAAGCTGGATAGCAAGTACCATCCATAACATGAACAAGTTTGTGTTGGGGGAAGGCAAGAATGTTGTCGATGATGACACAATCATCGAGGGGCAAGGATGGTATTTCCCATCATGAATTTGATTGATATCCTGGAAGAGCACGGAATGGTGATGATGATCATCACAAATTTTATCGAGAGGTTTCATGAAGATGTAATCGAACATCCACTACATCAAGTAAAAGGGCTGATGCAGCAAAAGATTTTATTTTTTTTGAACCACGGATACGACACCAGCTCGGAATCAACCTTGTTGTTCAAGGTGGAATGATAAGACGAGGAAATCGACATAAGCTTAGCTCATCATCGAAGGTTGTGCTCCAGGATTAAGGACCAGGTAGCACAGTTAAATTTAGCACGATAATGATATAGCCGATCAGGCTAGGAATGACTTGAAGGATTATTTAACTCATAAGCAATGAAAATTACTTAGAGTTATTGAATCGAAGTGCGGAATAGATTCACTTACCGGTGTTCTCGAGTGAAATAACTCAGAACCCGGGGGAAATCTGAAATCGGTGAGAAGCAATAATAGATGAAGGCTCATAAGAAGCAACACAGTTCTTAGATATTCTCGAGATACCCGAGGGTAGATCAAGGTAGAGGTTGGACTGGTGTATTGACTTGCAAAAGACAAGTGCTTAAACTTGCACAAGAAATGGTATTTAAAGGAGAACATGGTCGGAACCACGATTGCAAAAGGCGGATCCCAGATATAAGATGAACTTATACCAAAGGAATAATTAATTTAAGAGAAGCTTTAATGATCGATCTACATCGTGTCCATGGGCATGAACACAAAGTTCAAGGTCGACTCCCACTTCTCTAATGCATAACCTTTCATTCACTTCTCATTTTGAAGAAGTTGTAATGTTGACATTTTATCTAGCAAAATACCGAAAGAGTATGACTCATGAAAACTTTCGAGTTCACACATATTAAGGAAGGTATAGGTTCAACCCGTCAGGGTATCGTGGAAACATATACCACAAGCTTCAATAGTAAATACCACCAGCTCGAAAGCAGAGCATGGTTGGCCAAGCAGATGATACAATTTACCAAAGGCACTATGTATCAGGGGAAGAACTCACAAGGTGATTGACTATGAAGGACACTGTCGGATAACAATCCAACAATGGATCGGGTGATCCACAACGGAGCTGATGTGAGTATCGGTACTCCATCAGAGGAAGAAAGAAGGCACGAGCATCATATTATAGAACATCGGAATAACTCGATGCTTAGATAACAAAGGTATTACAATTTCCAAAACAAAGGATCAAAAGCAGTCGCTCTGATCAAGGATGGATAAGTTGGATAGACCAGAGGCACAATTGGCGACAAATAGTTTGGTCGAGAACCAGCTCATGTTCAAAAATGATGTCTGAGCCGGAAAGATAATTTAGAAGGGTTGATAGATGATTCTGTGCATTCGCACACATGTTGAATCAATAGGATCAAAATGACGGGGTCAAAAGATACTAGTGTATATTGCCAGATATATGGGAAGCATCCATAATGCTAGTAGACAAGTATTTGCAGAGCAATAAAGATGCTAAGGATTTTCGGAGGATTGAATAGTATTTCAAAGACTTTTGTGAAACACCTGAACAACTGGGATGAGCGGATACTCGGAAGGTGCGAGAAACTATTCTTAGGGGTATTCAGGTGGCAAAGAACTGCAAGGCAGTAGGCACAAAATATTCTCGGGGTATCTTGTAATAACAAGATCAATGGGGGATGATCGTATGAATGGTAGGTGTAAGTTGTTATCCATAAGGATTTATCGGTGGTCGGGAATAGCAAAGTGATGGGCACAAAGTCTCGAGAGAATATCAAAGAGTATCTCTGAAACCTTCTGGTGCAGTCGGTGATCATTTGGACTGAAGGGCCTCTCCGGGAGAAAGTATTTTCGAGAACCTAAAGTTAGATTTTAGTAAAAATCGTTTAACCCGAATAGAAGAGAGTTCAGAATCCCAGAGTAAAGGTCGAAGAGTAAAAGATCCTAGTGCCACCCAATGGCGACGTGGGCCCGTAAGGCACACAGCCAAGTTAGTAAAAGTTTTTTGCAATGTCTAGACTCGACTTCGGCCAAGGAGTTGGGAAGGGGGGTTCCTACAGGCAGTCGGCTCTGATACCAACTTGTGACGCCCCCGATTCAATCGTACACTAATCATGCACGCAAATGTGTACGATCAAGATTAGGGACTCATAGGAAGATATCACAACACAACTCTAAAAACATAAATAAGTCATACAAGCATCATAATACAAGCCAGGGGCCTCGAGGGCTCGAATACACGTGCTCGATCATAGGCGAGTCGATGGAAGCAACAATATCTGAGTACGACATAAGTTAAACAAGTTTGCCTTAAGAAGGCTAGCACAAACCGATATCTGATCGAGCGAGGCGCAGCCTCCCGCACGATCCTCCTAAACTACTCTGGTCGTCGTCGCCGGGCTACACGTAGTAGTAGGCACCTCTAGTGTAGTAGGGGTTAAATAAATCGACGGTGGCGTCGCTCGGGACTCCGGCATCTCTCGTTGCGACAACCGAGAAAGAAAGGAAAGGGGAAAAGGGGGAGAAAGCAACCGTGAGTACTCATCCAAAGTACTCGCAAGCAAGGATCTACACCACATATGCATGGGTCTATGTGTAAAGGGCCATATCGGTGGACTGAACTGCAGAATGCCAGAATAAGAGGGGGATAGCTAATCTTGTCGAAGACTACGCTTCTGGCAGCCTCCGTCTTGCAGCATGTAGAGGAGAGTAGACTGAAGTCCTCCAGGTAGCATCTCCAAGTAGCATCTCCGGTAGCATCGCATAGCATAATCCTACCCGGCGATCCTCTCCTCGTTGCCCTGTGGAAAAGCGATCACCGGGTTGTCTGTGGAACTTGGAAGGGTGTGTTTTATTAAGTAGCCGGTTCTAGTTGGCATAGGGTCAAGCTACAACTCCAAGTCATCCTGTTACCGAAGATCACGGCTATTCGAATAGATTAACTTCCCTGCAGGGGTGCACCACATAACCCAACACGCTCGATCCCATTTGGCCGGACACACTTTCCTGGGTCATGCCCGGCCTCGGAAGATCAACACGTCGCAGCCCACCTAGGCTGTGAGAGAGGTCAGCCCGCGGTCTAAATCCTATGCGCGCAGTGCAGGCCCATCGCCCATTGCACACCACTGCGCTTGCGGCGGCCGAAAGCAGACCTAGCAACCTCCATTACAAAGGAAGTTGTGTTAACGCAGGTCCAATCCGGTAGCGTCGCTCGTCGCCGACGTCAAGAAGGCTTCGGTGATACCACGATGCCGGATACCCATAACTACTCCCGCGTAGATGGTTAGTGCGTATAGACCAAATGGCGGACTCGGATCAAATACCCGGATCTCGTTAAGCGTGTTAAGTATCGCGAATGCGAGCAGGGCAGGCCACCTCTCTCCTAGGTGGTCTCAACCTGCCCCTGCCGCTCCGCCACAAGTAACGATCGGGGCCGTCCGAACCCGAGCCCACCTCTACGGGATGGAGCCACCGTCCTTTCACCCCCATCTCCGCACAGTATCACAGGTAATGTATCAGTGTAAAGTATATAGTATATGCCCGTGATCACCTCCCGAAGTGATCACAGCCCAGTAGTATAGCATGGCAGACGGACAAGAGTGTAGGGTCACTGATGGAACACTAGCATCCTATACTAAGCAGTAGGATAGCAGGTAAAGGTAACAACAGTAGTAGCAAGGACAGGCTATGCATCAGGATAGGAATAACGGAAAACAATAACATGCTACACTACTCTAATGCAAGCAGTATAGAGTATAATAGGCGATATCTGGTGATCAAGGGGGGGGCTTGCCTGGTTTCTCAGACAAGAAGGAGGGGTCGTTGGTGACATAGTCGTCCACAGGGGCACCAGCATCGTCATGGGGTCTACCGGAGAGAAGAGGGGAGAGAAACAGTAAATACATAGCAAGCAAGTGCATAACAGGACAATAAGCAGAGTTAGATGTGTTCTAACGCGGTATGAGGTGATACCGGTGAAGGGGGGAAGCATCCGGGAAAGTACCCCCGATGTTCCGTGTTTTCGGACAGATGAACCGAAGGTGAAATGTTGCAGGTTCACTATACTAGGGACGCGTAGCGGACGAATGGGCTGCGTATCCGGATTCGTCTCGTCGTTCTGAGCAACTTTCATGTACAAACTTTTTCCATCCGAGCCACGGTTTATTTTATGTGATTTTCTAAAGTTTTAAATTATTTTTAGAATTTATTTTATTAATTTAATTCGACATTATCCAGAACAGTGCATTCTGACATCAGCGTGACATCAGCGGTCAACTGTGACTGTTGACCGGTCAAACTGACAGGTGAGGCCCGTTCGTCATTGTCTTAGACTAACTGAGCAAGTTTAATTAGTTTAATTAAGTCATTAGGTTAATTTAACAGGTTTAATTAAGTTAATTAATTATCTAATTAATTAATTAATATTTTTCTAATTAATTTTCTAATTCTTTTTTTAATGGGGGCATGGGGCCCAGTTGTCAATGGCAGAGGGGGTTAAACGGGTGGGCTATCGGGTGTGGGTGCACGGGCGCCTGGACCCGGGCGCGCGGGCGCCTGGATCCGGGACGCGCGGCGCGCGCGGGATTAAGCGCGCCAATCGGTGCCTGATGAGGAGGGGCCGTGGGCCTTGCGTAGTAGCGGCGAGGCCACGCGCGCAACAGCACTAGGTGAGGCCGTGGCCAGAGAGAGCAGCGGCAAGGGAGTTGGGGCGCGGGAGCGAGACGGCGCGAGGGGCCGAGCAGGGTCACGGCGGCGACGACGTTTGGCCGGCCGGCCGCGGTAGGCGTAGGTGGGCACCGTAGCTGGGAAGGCCGGTGCGTGCGGTGATGGGCACGGCTTGAGCAGAAGCGACGTGAGCAACGACGGGAGGTGGGCAAAGCCTGATGCGTCCGGGAAGAAGCGCGGTCGGCGCGGGCGAGGACGCCACAGCGGGGTCGAGAGGGAGAGAGAAAGGAGGGGGTTCCTCACCCCACGCTGCGAGGAACAAGCGGCGAGGCTCGATGTGGTTCGGCGGGGAGGAGGACGGGACGGGTCGGCGGCGTAGGGGCCTTGAGCCGGCGATGGAGCGCTTCCGGGACATCGGCGTCGGGAGTGGTGGGGGCGATGGCGCGACGGGTTGGGGCGTCGGTTGCCCCGATCCAGATCCACTCGGTCGCCTGCCTGTCGCCGAAGGACGGAGGGAGGAGTCGCTGGGCGGAGGCGATGGCTCCACGGCTCGCCGGAGCGAGGGGAGACGGAGAGGAGATGAGGACGGGGCGGAGGAGCTCCGAGCAGCGGCGATAGGGCGCTGGTTGAACCCTCCCGGCGCAGATGGGATCGAGAGGTGGGGGGCTAACGAGAGGGAGTGGGGGAGTGGTGGTCGTGGGGCTAGGGTTCGGTGCCCCCAGGGAGTATAGGGAGTGGGGGTGTGGGGCGGTTGGGCCGGCCCGTTCGGGCGGCGGAGGCCAGCTGGGCCACTTGGCCCGGCCAGGGGTTTGTTATTTTGTTTTGTTTTGTTTTGTTTCTTTTTATTTATTTTCCTTTATGTTTTATTCAATTTAAAACATTTATGCATTTTCTAAAAATGTGTTTACTTCACCATAATTATCTATGCAATATTTGACACGATCCGGACATTTTTGTTTTAAAGTTTGAAAACTTTGTTTGTTTGCCAAAAATTCAAGTTTGACTTCGAATCGTTTTGAACTAACGCGAGATGAGCGACAGTAACGGAGGTGACATGGCGTCATTAGCAGAGGTTACTGTAGCTTGATTATCCGGGCGTCACAGTGATGACAATGGTGATGATTTCCCCCTCCCGGAGGGAAGTGTCACCGGCAGAACAGCTCTGTCGGAGCCCTAGATTGGTTCCGCCAAGGTTCCGCCTCGTGGCGGCGGAGTCTCGTCCCGAAAGGTTCTCTTCTATTTTTTTTCTCATCGAAAGACTTCATATGAGAGAAGATGGGCGTCGGAGAGCCACCAAGGGGCCCACGAGGTAGGGGGCGCGCCAAGGGGGGGGCGCGCCCCCACCCTCGTGAGCAGGGTGTGAGCCCCCTGGCCTTCATCTTTGGCGATGATTTTTCTTTAATTATTATAAGGTATTCCGTGGAGTTTTAGGACTTTTGGAGTTCGCAGAATAGTCCTCCAATATTTGCTCCTTTTCCACCCGAATTCCAGTACGCGCATTCTCCTCTTCATGTAAACCTTGTAAAATAAGAGAGAATACCCATAAGTATTGTGACATAACGTGAAATAACAGCCCATAATGCAATAAATATCGACATAAAAGCATGACGCAAAATGGACGTATCAACTCCCCCAAGCTTAGACCTCGCTTGTCCTCAAGCGAAAAGCCGACAACAATAAATATGTCCTCATGTTTAGAGGTAGAGGCGTCGATAAAAATAAAATACGGACATGAAGGCATCGTGATTACTTCATAACAGCAACATATATAAATTTTGTCATATGATTACTTATGTTCTAGTGGTGATCTTTTCACAAAGCCAAAATATGAATCAGAAACCTTATTGGCCCCAACAATTATAATCTCAGTCATTGAAGCAATTGCAATTTGTCATAACATCGGAAAGAGTCTATGTCAGATCTTAAAAGCAAGTCCACATACTCAACTATCACTTAGTCCTTCATAATTGCTAAACTCACGCGATACTTGTTGTTACGGAGTTTTAATCGGACACAGAGAAAGATAGGGGCTTATAGTTTTGCCCCACAACTTTTTACCTCAAGGGTAATGTCAACAATAATAATTCACGCTCCCCCACATCCGGTTATATATATATATATATCATGTTCTTTCCAACATGCTGAGCTTGCCAAAGGATGAAATGAAAAAGGAAAGGTGAAGATCACCGTGACTCTTGCATAAGGTAGAGGATAATAATAAAAGATAGGCCCTTCGCAGAGGGAAGCAGAGGTTGTCATGCATGTTTAGGGTTGATGCACAAAATCTTAATGCAAAAGAACGTCACTTTACATTGCCCCTTGTATGTGAACCTTTATTATGCAGTCCGTCGCTTTTATTGCGTCCACAACAAGTTCGTGCAAAGTTTATTTTCTCCGCACTAATAAGTCATGCATATTTAGAGAGCAATTTTTTATTGCTTGCACCGATGACAACTTGAAGGATCTTACTCAATCCATAGGTAGATATGGTGGACTCTCATGGCAAAACTGGTTTAAGGGTATTTGGAAGCACAAGTAGTATTTCTACTTAGTGCTGAGAATTGGCTAGCATGAGGGGGAAAGGCAAACTCAACACGGTAGAGGAACCATGACAACATACTTTAACTCAGATGTAGGAAAACATAACTCATTATGTTGTCTTCCTTGTCCAACCTCAACTCTTTACCATGGCATATTTTAATGAGTGCTCCCAATCATAAAAGATGTCAATGATAATATATCTATATGTGAAACTCCTCTTTCCTTATTACTTCCTATTAATGGCAACGATGACCAAAGCTATATTTGCCAACTCCCAACAACTTTAAATCATCATACTCTTTCTATGTGAAGTCGTTACTTTCACTAAGATCAATATGAACTCTTTGATTTTTTCTATTCTTTTTCTTCTAATCACCCAAGATCATGGCAAAATACTCAAGCCCTTGACTCAACACTAATCTTTATTATAAAGCTCACGGACTCGATTACAAAGAAGGAACATAAAGCAAAACTCAAAACTAGATCATGCCATGACTTTATTCTACTAAATCAAGATACTACTAATAGGATCGAACTAAGAAAAATGGTAAAGGTAGGAGTTGTGATGGTGATACGATACCAGGGCACATCCCCCAAGCTTGGCAGTTGCCAAGGGGAGTGCCCATACCCATGTGATTGTTTCTCCTTCTTTGTTGGCGGTGGAGGTGTTGATGATGATGCAAGCTTGTCGTCCACCTTCCATGGCATAGGCTCACCATCATAGAAGGATGATCGAGTCTCCGGAATCCTCAAATCCGCAGCCAAACTCATCCTTTTGAATCTATATTCATACTCACAGTTTTGGTTTTGCAGATCATAGACTTGGGCTTGGAGGTGCTCGATCTTCTCATGTAGCTTATAGATGGCTTCCTCGGTATTCTTGGCATCCGACTCATAGTTGTTGGTGAACTCCGCGAGCATCTTGTGGGTAGCGTTGATTCCATGCTCCACCATCCCCTGGCATTTGAAAACTTGTTGCTCCATTGCCTCGAGCCTCGACTCCACGCTTCCGGTCCCCTTGGGTCCCTCAACATCGCGGATGTGCAGCAACCCATCACGCATCTCAATGGTTTGAGGGCGTCGCAGCACCTCCGCGAGGTAAGGGTTGATAACCTTCTCGAAGAACTTGTCCTTGGAAGCACTCAGGGTCGTCATGATGATCTAGACCTGTCAGAAAAATGGATCGAAACAAGAACAGGGGAGATTTGCGTGATACGAGAGTCAAAACCTTCGGGAGTATATATAATGAATTTTTACCGACCAAAATACGTATCGTGCAAGGAAACGGAGTCCGGAGGGCACACGAGGTGCTCACGAGGTAGAGGGCACGCCCAGGGGGGTAGGGCGCGCCCTCCACCCTCGTGGAGGCCTCGTCTCCTCCCCGGACTGCTACTTATTTTTCTATTTTTCTAAATATTCCAAAATGGAGAATTATTGCCTTAAAAATTGTTTTGGAGTCGGTTTACTTACCGTATCACATACCTATTCCTTTTCGGAGTCTGGAACGTTCTGGAAAGTGTCCCTTATGTATTCCTTTGGGGTTACGGTTTCAATAACATTAGTTTCAACATTTATAGGATTACCTGAGATATAGTGTTTGATTCTTTGACCGTTTACCACCTTCGGATTTGTGCCTGCAAAGTTGTTGATTTTTATGGCACCGGAACGATAGACCTCCTCGATAACGTAAGGCTTCCCATTTGGAGAGAAGTTTTCCTGCAAAAAATCTTAAATGAGAGTTGTATAGCAATACATAATCACCTACATTAAACTCACGCTTTTGTATCCTTTTGTCATGCCACCTTTTAACTTTTTCTTTAAACAGCTTGGCATTTTCATAAGCTTGGGTTCTCCATTCATCAAGTGAGCTAATATCAAATAACCTCTTCTCACCGGCAAGTTTGAAATCATAGTTGAGCTCTTTAATAGCCCAATATGCCTTATGTTCTAGTTCGAGAGGTAAATGACATGCTTTTCCATAAACCATCTTATACGGAGACATACCCATAGGATTTTTATATGCAGTTCTATAGGCCCATAATGCATCATCAAGTTTCTTAGACCAATTCTTCCTAGACCTATTGACAGTCTTTTGCAAAATTAATTTGAGCTCTCTATTGCACAATTCTACCTGACCACTAGACTGCGGGGATATGGAGATGCAATTCTATGATTAACGTCGTATTTAGCAAGCATCTTACAGAAAGCACCATGAATAAAATGTGAACCACCATCAGTCATTAAGTATCTAGGGACACCAAACCTCGGAAAAATAACTTCCTTAAGCATTTTAATAGAAGTGTTATGATCAGCACTAGTAGTTGGAATAGCTTCTACCCACTTAGTAACGTAATCAACAACAACTAAAATATGAGTGTAACCATTAGAGGCAGGAAAAGGTCCCATATAATCAAAGCCCCAAACATCAAATGGCTCAATAACAAGTGAATAATTCATAGGCATTTCTTGACGTCTACTAATATTACCAATTCTTTGGCATTCATCGCAAGATAAAACAAACTTACGGGCATCTTTGAAGAGAGTAGGCCAATAAAACCCGGATTGCAATACCTTATGTGCAGTTCTATCTCCAGCGTGATGTCCTCCATAAGCTTCGGAGTGACACTTGCGTAGGATCTGTTCCTGTTCATGCTCAGGTACACAACGTCTAATAACACCATCTGCTCCTTCTTTATAAAGATGTGGATCATCCCAAAAGTAATGTCGCAAGTCATAGAATTTTTTTTCTTTTGTTGGTATGTGAAGCTAGGTGGTATAAATTTAGCAACAATATAATTAGCATAATCAGCATACCAAGGAGTGCTACGAGAACTAATTATGACATTTAATTGTTCATCAGGAAAGCTATCATCAATAGGTAGTGGGTCATCAAGAACATTCTCTAGCCTAGACAAGTTGTCTGCAACGGGGTTCTCAGCTCCTTTTCTATCAACAATATGTAAATCAAATTCTTGAAGCAAGAGAACCCATCTAATGAGTCTAGGTTTTGCATCTTTCTTTTCCATAAGATATTTAATAGCAACATGATCTGTATGAATAGTTACTCTAGAATCAACAATATAGGGTCTGAATTTATCACAAGCAAATACAACCGCTAAAAGTTCCTTCGGCAGTAGCATAATTTATTTGAGCATTGTCTAGAGTCTTACTAGCATAATGGATAACATTCAATTTCTTATCAACTCTTTGCCCTAGAACAACACCTACAGCATAATCACTAGCCTCACACATAATTTCAAAGGTAAATTCAATCGGTGGCTGAACAACAAAAAGAGACTAATGATTTCTTAAGTATTTCAAATGCTTCTACACAATCATCATCAAAGACAAATGGTACATCTTTTTCTAATAAATTAGTCAGAGGCCGAGAGATTTTTGAGAAGTCCTTGATGAACCTCCTATAAAATCCGGCGTGACCAAGGAAACTTCTTATACCTTTGATGTCCTTGGGACATGGCATCTTTTCAATAGCATCAACCTTGGCTTTATCAACTTCAATACCTCTTTCAGAAACTTTGTGCCCCAAGACAATACCTTCATTAACAATAAAGTGGCACTTTTCCCAATTCAAGACAAGATTAGTTTCTTCACATCTCTGCAAAACTCGAGCAAGATTGCTCAAGCAATCATCAAAAGAGGAACCATAGACGGAAAAATCGTCCATGAAAACCTCACAAATTTTCTCGCAAAAGTCAGAGAATATAGCCATCATGCATCTTTGAAAGGTAGCAGGTGCATTACATAAACCAAAAGGCATACGTCTATAAGCAAAAGTACCAAAAGGGCATGTAAAAGTAGTCTTTGATTGATCTTTAGCCGACACAGGTATTTGAGAAAAACCAGAATTACCATCTAGAAAGCAATAATGTGTATGTTTGCATAATCTTTCTATCATTTGATCAATAAAAGGTAAGGGGTAATGATCTTTCTTAGTAGCCTTATTTAATTTGCGGAAATCAATTACCATCCTATAACCTGTGATAATTCTTTGCGGAATCAATTCATCTTTATCATTAGGGACAATAGTAATACCTTCCTTCTTAGGGACACAATGGACAGGACTTACCCACTGACTATCAGCAACGGGATAAATTATACCTGCCTCCAGAAGCTTGAGTATTTCTTTTATTACCACTTCTTTCATTTAAGGATTCAAACGAAGTTGAGGGTCACAAACTGGTTTGGCATCAGCTTCCAAATTTATTTTATGTTGACATAGAGTGGGACTGATGCCCTTAAGATCATCCAGAGTATATCCAATAGCGGCACGATGCTTCTTTAGAGTTTTCAATAATCTGTCATCTTCATGCTCTGAAAGGTTAGCGCTAATAACAACAGGATATATTTTCTTTTCATCAAGATAAGCATATTTAAGATTATCAGGCAACGGTTTAAGTTCAAACACGGGATCACCCTTGGGTGGAGGAGGATCCCCTAGGGTTTCAACAGGAAAATTGTGTTGCAGAATAGGTTCCTGTTTAAAGAATACTTCATCTATTTCCCTTCTTTCATTCATGAACATATCATTTTCATGGTCTAGCAAATAATGTTCTAAAGGATCACTAGGAGGTACAGCAATAGAAGCAAGACCAATAATTTCATCCTTACTAGGCAATTCTTCCTCACGATGTTGTTTACTAAATTTAAAGAAATTAAACTCATGAATCATATCATCCAAGCCAACAGTAACAACATTCTTTTTGCAATCTATCTTAGCATTAACAGTATGCAAGAAGGGTCTACCAAATATAATGGGACAAAAGCTATCTTGTGGAGAACCAAGAACAAGAAAATTAGTGGGATATTTGGTTTTCCCACACAAGACTTCAACATCTCTAGCAATTCCCATTGGAGATATAGTATCTCTATTGGCAAGTTTAATTGTAACATCAATATCTTCTAACTCAGCAGGTGCAATATCATGCATAATTTCTTTGTATAAGTCAATAGGTATAACACTAGCACTAGCACCCATATCACATAAGCCATGATAACAATGATCTCCTATTTTAACAGAAATAACAGGCACGCCTACCACTGGTCTATGTTTATCTCTATCACAGGGTTTAGCAATTCTAGCAGTTTCACCAGTGAATTGAATAACATGTCCATCAATATTATCAGACAAGAGATCTTTAACAATAGCAATATTGGGTTCTACTTTGACTTGCTCAGGAGGTGTATAAGTCCTAGTATTGCTTTTACGAACAACAGTTGAAGCTTTAGCATGATCCTTCATTCTAACAGGGAAAGGTGGTTTCTCAACATAAGAAGTAGGAATAATAGGATCATTACAAGTGACAATCTTTTCTTCAACTTTAATGGGTGCAGCTACTTTTACTTCTATGGGAAGATGATATTTAAACCACTTCTCCTTGGGGAGATCAACATAAGTAGCAAAAGATTCACAGAAAGAAGCTACTATCTCAGAGTCAAGTCCATATTTAGTGCTAAACTTACGGAAAATATCGGTATCCATAAAAGATTTAACACAATCAAACTTAGGTGTCATACCTGACTCCTTACCTTTGTCGAGGTCCCAATCTTCAGAGTTGCATTTAATTCTATCCAATAAATTCCATCCAAATTCAATAGACTTCATCATAAAAGAGCCAGCACAAGAAGTATCGAGCATGTTGCGATTATTTTCAGAAAGCCGAGCATAAAAATTCTGGAGAATTGTCAATTTTGAAAGCTCATGATTGGGTCATGAGTATAACATTGATTTAAGCCTCCCCCAAGCTTGAGCGATGCTTTCTCCTTCGCGAGGCCAAAAATTATATATATAATTGCGATCACGATGAACAAGATGCATAGGGTAATACTTTTGATGAAATTCCAATTTCACTCTTTTATAGTTCCATGATCTCGTATCATTACATAGCCTATACCATGTCCATGCGTCTCCCTCCAAAGATAAAGGGAAAGCCTTCTTCTTAACGGCATCATCGGGTATACCTGCAAGCTTAAATAGTCCACAAATATCATCCACAAAGCGTAGATGTTCGTCAGGATGCTTTGTTCCATCTCCTGCGAAAGTGTTAGCTAGCAGTTTTTCCATCATACCCGAAGGAATCTGAAAAGCAGTTTCATCTTCAATAGATTTAGTAGGTTAAGTAGGTTGAGTAGGTTGAGGAGCAACTCTTGGCTCAACTGGACGGGGTGAAAATACCCCAAACAAGCCCCTCAAGCAATTACTTTCCATGGTAACAAGTGACAGAAAATTTCAGCACACTAAATAAATTTTTCCTTACCAAATTCCACCTACCAAAGGCGCTTCACTCCCCGGCAACGGCGCTAGAAAAGAGTCTTGATGACCCACAAGTATAGGGGATCTATCATAGTCCTTTTGATAAGTAAGAGTGTCGAACCCAACAAGGAGCAGAAGGAAATGATAAGCGGTTTTCAGCAAGGTATTCTCTACAAGTACTGAAATAGGTGGTAACAAATAGTTTTGTGATAAGATAAATGGTAACGAGTAACACGTAACAAAAGTAAATAAAGTGCAGCAAGGTGGCCCAATCCTTTTTGTAGCAAAGGACAAGCCTGGACAAACTCTTATAATAGGAAAAGCGCTCCCGAGGACACATGGGAATATCGTCAAGCTAGTTTTCATCACGCTCATATGATTCGCGTTCGGTACTTTGATAATTTGATATGTGGGTGGACTGGTGCTTGGGTACTGCCCTTACTTGGACAAGCATCCCACTTATGATTAACCTCTATTGCAAGCATCCACAACTACAACAAAAGTATTAAGGTAAACCTAACCATAGAATGAAACATATGGATCCAGATCAGCCCCTTACGAAGCAACGCATAAACTAGGGTTTAAGCTTCTGTCACTCTAGCAACCCATCATCTACTTATTACTTCCCAATGCCTTCCTCTAGGCCCAAATAATGGTGAAGTGTTATGTAGTCGACGTTCACATAACACCACTAGAGGCTAGACAACATACATCTTATCAAAATATCGAACGAATACCAAATTCACATGACTACTAATAGCAAGACTTCTCCCTTGTCCTCGGGAACAAACGTAACTACTCACAAAGCATATTCATGTTCATAATCAGAGGGGTAATATTGTGCATAAAGGATCTGAACATATGATCTTCCACCAAATAAACCAACTAGCATCAACTACAAAGAGTAATTAACACTACCAGCAACCTACTAGCACCAATCCCGGACTTGGAGACAAGAATTGGATACAAGAGATGAACTAGGGTTTAGAGATGAGATGGTGCTGGTGAAGATGTTGATGGATATTGCCCTCTCCCGATGAGAGGAGCGTTGGTGATGACGATGGTGATGATTTCCCACTCCCGAAGGGAAGTGTCCCCGGCAGAACAGCTCTACCGGAGCCCTAGACTGGTTACGCCAAGGTTCCGCCTCGTGGCGGCGGAGTCTCGTCCCGAAAGGTTCTCTTCTATTTTTTTTCTCATCGAAAGACTTCATATGGGAGAAGATGGGCGTCGGAGAGCCACCAGGGGGCCCACGAGGTAGGGGGGCGCGCCCAGGGGGCGCGCCCCCCACCCTCGTGAGCAGGGTTTGGGCCCCCTGGCTTCATCTTTGGTGATGATTTTTCTTTAATTATTATAAGGTATTCCGTGGAGTTTCAGGACTTTTGGAGTTGCGCAGAATAGTCCTCCAATATTTGCTCCTTTTCCATTGAGATTCCAACGCTTCGGCATTCTCCTCTTCATGTAAACCTTGTAAAATAAGAGAGAATAGCCATAAGTATTGTGACATATTGTGAAATAACAGCCCATAATGCAATAAATATTGACATAAAAGCATGATGCAAAATGGACGTATCAATCCCCGAGGTTACATTAGGGTAATCTATGCATAGGGGTTGATGTACGTTTTCGTCCTTGTTTATCCGGTAGAAATCTTGGGGCACTCTTTCAGGTTCTTTCTGTTGGATCGAGTATTATGAGCCTAAAATTGTTTGATGAGTATTGCATAATTAACTCATGGATACTTGTGGTGACATTGAAGTATCTAGGTGACATTAGAGTTGGTTGATGTGTATCATGTGGTGTTATTTTAGTACGAACTCTTGGATAGATCGAAGCGGAAAGAATAACTTTGTATTATTTTAGTACGAACTCTTGAATAGATCGAACGGAGAGAACAACTTTAAGGTGGTTTCGTACCCTACAAAAAATTTCTTCTTATGTTCTCCTCTAGATACAAACTTTGGAGTGATTCTTCATCGCACGTTGAGGGATGGTTACATGATCCAATTAGATTAGCATTGTTGAGAGATTGCACTAGCGAAAGTATGGACCCTAGGCCTTGTTTTCAAGCATTGCAATACCATTTGTGCTCACTTTTATCAATTGGTACCTTGCTGTTTTTATTTATTCAGATTATAAAAATATATTTCTACCATCCATATTACACTTTTATCACCATCTCTTCGCCGAACTAGTGCACCTATACAATTTGCCATTTTATTGGGTGTGCTGGGGACACAAGAGACTCTCTGTTATTTGGTTGCAGGGGTTGTTTGAGAGAGACCATCTCCATCCTACGCCTCCCACAGATTGATAAACCTTAGGTCATCCACTTGAGGGATATTTGCTACTGTCCTACAAAACTCTGCGCTTGGAGGCCCAACACGAGTCTACAAGAACAAGTTGTGTAGTAGACATCAGTGTCACGACATGGCACATACATGCCGTGGTGGAAAAATAGGCCAATTTGGTCCAAGCTATATTACAAGCCTCTTACAAACTGAAGCTTCTCGCAACCCTCGTGGTTCCGGTAGGGAAACATGCCCCTCTTGTGGGCAAACGATAATCGCTGCCTCTTCTCGCCTTGTATTTTGTTTTCTACACGCAACATAGAATAACAGGAGTGTCATACTAGAATTTGAAACTATTCATGGCTCGTTTGGCCATTTTATATATTAATTGAGTTTTCTAGGCATTTAATGTAGTTCATAATTCAAATTTGAACTACAAGCACATGCTCCATTGAAGCAAAATGCATGGAAAGTTGTACATGTGTCATTGGGTGCATGTTTAGGTCTCATTGAAGGAATGGGAATGAATTACAAACGTCTCTTCATCCTGAAACATTGAGAATCTCGGTGCCTCTATTAGAAACCAAAAAACCCAAAAGCTTGCCTGCCGGCACACCAAAAACGCACTTGGCCAGGTTAAGCATCATCTTGTAGACCCGGAGATTATCAAAGGTTTCCTTCAAATCATCTATCGAAGTTTCCTTCTCTCTGGATTTCACCACAATGTCATCCACATAAGCATAAATGTTGTGTCAATCTGACTGTGAAGACAATTCTGCACACATCGCTGATAAGTCGCGTGGGCACTCTTGAGTCCAAAAGGCATAGACACATAGCAGAAGGCTCCAAAGGGAGTAATGAAAGTTGTCTTCTCCTGGTCCTTAACTGCCATCTTGATCTGATGATAACCAGAATAAGCATCCAAAAAACTCAAATGCTCACAGCCCGCCGTAGCATCAATGATTTGATCAATACGAGGGAGCGCAAAAGGATCAGCCGGACAAGCCTTGTTTAAGTCCATGTAATCCACACACATGCGCCAAGTGCCATTCTTCTTAAGCACTAGCACCGGGTTAGCCAACCACTCTGGACGAAAAACTTCAACAATGAACCCAGCCGCCAAGAGTCGGGCCACTTCTTCACCAATGGCCTTACGCCTCTCCTTGTTGAACCACCGGAGGAATTGCTTGACCGGCTTAAATTTCGGATCAATATTGAGAGTGTGCTCAGCGAGTTCCCTCGGTACACCTGGCATGTCAGAAGGTTTCCATGCAAAGATGTCCCGGTTCTCACGGATGAACTCGATGAGCATGCTTTCCTATTTCGGATCCAAATTAGCACTGATACTGAACTGTTGGATGAGTCACCAGGAACAAAATCGACTAGCTTGGTGTCATCGGCTGTCGGTGGGAACGACACCTATGGGATCAACGGAATCCCTACTACAGTCAGCGGGCGCGGGGTTGTGAGAAGAGCGGGTCTAAGAGCCAGCACAAAGGGTGTTTACCTAGGTTCGGGCCGCAAGGATCGCATAATACCCTAGTCCTGCTTTGGTGTGTATTTCGGTGTTCTTGAGCTAGCTACGATGTGTGATTTTGTTCAAAGAGCCGAATCCCTCTCCAGTACGCCTCGAGCCTCCTTTTATAGTCGAAGGAGACGCCACAGTGGCACACAGGAGGTGGAAAGGGTGCAGTGTACAAGCTTATCGCATGTCATTACAGGACAAGACGCATTAAATGCGCCCCTGAGGTGTCCCCTTGCTTTTTTGCTGCCTCGCCCTGCTTCGACACGCGCCCAGGCCAGTGAGGCAGGCGGTGCCATGTAGGCTGGCAGGCTGCTGAGCTGGCGTGGTGGCAGCGTCTTCATGAAGATTTGCATGTCACCATGCAGGTGCTTGCTGAGCTGGTCTTGGGGCCGCACATAGCCATGCAGGTGCTCGCCTGGCTGGCTGGGCTGGCGGCTGGATGGGAACGGCGGTGGGGTCTTGGCACGCGCGGGCCTGGCCGCGGCCCCACTGATGTCCTCGGCAAGGGTCTTGCCGGGTCCCCGACAAGGTTCTTGCCGCGGTACTGCGGTCGTCCCCGGCAAGGATCTTGCTGGAGGCCTCGTGGGTTTCCTTAGCAGGAATCGTGCCGAGGATCATCATCGTCTGGTCCTCATCTGATCTTGTGTGTTAATGATCCTCGCAAAGATCTGCATGCCACCATGGAGGTGCCTCCCGAGCCTTGGTTCCAATGTGGTTGATGTTGTTGGAAACCATGGGCTCAAGGGTGGTGCGCTCCGCTGGTGTTGGGCAGGTTGCCCCGGCAAGGCCCTTGCCGGGGCTGCGGAGGCCGCCCCGGCAAGGGTCTTTCCAGGGAAGTCCACCTCGCCCTCTTGCTCTTCGTGTTTCTGGTCTTGGCGTTGCTTGATTATCTTGTGGTTTCGGCTTCCCGCTTCGCCTCGCTAAGTGTGGCATGGCGCTGATCCGACCGCCCGCACAGTAAAGGGTACAAAATAGAGCCCTATACAGACACCGACAGAGCCCCGAACTGGGTCACACATAAGCGTGACACGTTGTTAGGCTAGGCCCAAAACAGTGCGCGGGCAGGCGGGGCCGATTTTTACCGTAGTAACTCCTTCGTCCGCTGCGCTTCCCCATGACCCGCGTTGAATGCGTGACGTGGGGATCGTGCGTGGGGTGACCGAAGCGTGCTTGCGTCATCCTGCGGTGAATAGTAAAGAGGTGTCTTGCGTGTCCCTTTAAGACTGCAGGGCCGCTACTCATTTACTTTTTTCCGCCTTAGAACCGTCGTTCCATATTTCCCACTATGCCTGCCCCTTGCACCATGTACGCCGCATGCATGGCGCTTGGTAGGTGACAGGCGCATGGAATACGGGAAGGCATGCGCGTGGGTCGATACCCATGCGCCTTCAATTGGGCGAGGAGGGCGGTCGACAGCCTCGCCTGGTGCCACCTTAATGAGATGGATTGGTTGAGAGAGGCGGTCGAGCCCCGATCCCGCCCCTTTATAAGGAGGGGAGGGGGAGGGATGGCACCCCTCAATCTTTCGCCATCCGCCTGCTCCCATCTTGGCTTCTTTCTTCCTTCTGCTATGGCGAAAGGGCGTGCTGATGCTTCGACGGTGGCGGCGAGGGTCTCTGCTCGACAACGTGCCCCTCCTCCCCAAGAGTTTGTGGCAGCAGAGCCGGCCATGAGGGGAAGGGGGAGGGGCGAGGCCGAGGTCGCCGTGGCGCTCGGGGAAGAGGAGGATGGGGCGGCGCATCGACCTCGCCTTTGTCGGCGGTCCCTCCCCCAATGGAGGGCCACGTCGGGGACCAGCCTTGTGAATTCTTCATCAGGCTGCATCGGCCGGTGCGTCATCGTCTTTGTCTCCCTACTCCATTTGCTTGGGAGATGGAGCTCGACCCGCCACAGACTCTGAGACTGCTTATGAGGGCCTGCAGGAGTAGCGGCACATGGGCTGACGTCGATTTCCCAGCCCCTTATTTCATGTATCTCCGTCGCAGATGGAAGACTTTCGCTCGCATCCACAGCCTGACGGCGGGGCTCGTTCTCTATTTCAAACTAATGGAGAACGGCCTGCTCTCAGTCAAGGTCTTTGGAGACTTCAGGACACGCCTAAAGTGATGCGTGGAGAGCTCCTCTGATGACGAAGACTCTTCCTCGAGCGAGGGTGATGAGGAGGACAGCGACAGCGACGACGAGGGTAGCAGGCAGGAGGATGACAGGTCCGACTAGGCATCGGACCCGCCATCCCTGGGCGGTGCCTGCAGCAGCAGCATCTACACCGAGCCCCTTCTCCCGGTGGGGCCGGCTCCTTGAACTTCTCGGGGTCGCCTCCTTGGGCGGTTGGCGTGGGAAGGCCGGAGAAGGCGAAGAAGGCGGGTGGCGGGCCGTCAAGTCGGAGTATGATGGCACCAACGCCTTTGTAGCATATTGGCGGACCGCTGCCTCATCTTCCACCTCTTCTCCCGGCACCATCATCACCAGCCCTCTCCTAGGCGGCCGCTGTTCTCTTGGCGCCTTTTGCTGCTCGTACCTCGCCTAGGCGCTCCTTTTGCCCTCTTGCCTTCTTGTTCTGTTTCCTGAGGAGAGTGACAAGAAAGGGATTACGGGCACCTTATCTCTTTTTAGTTTGTAAGCCTACGGGCCTTAGCTAAATTTAAAACTTGTAATCCCCTTGCTCATGTTTACATTCCATACTGGCTGTACTGCATGGGATGGGGCGAATGAAAAAAGGGTGCTTGCCGGGTTCTTTGTGTGTGAGCAAAGCCCATACCAAGGAACGAATCCTTGTTATTTTTAATATAAACATTGTCGCCCGGCAACAGGCCTTGCCGCTCCCTTACTTCATTCAACCACACTCACGATTTTCGGTGGAGACAGGGGCGAAGTAGGGTTATGCCCTACGCTTGCTTCCTTGTCACCACGGCTACAACCAGGTTCCGACCCAAGGGGATAGTTTCTTGGGTACGGGCAAAGGGGAGCACGGTAACCTAGGAACAAAACGAGGTTTCATACGTCCCAATTCCATACGGAAATGCAAAATAGGAGAAGAAGGGCTTATACAAATCTACAGCCTCCCCGGCAACCTTGGCTTGCCGTGGGTGGACCCTTGTGTCTTCAGCCCCCGACAACCTTGGCTTGCTGGGGCCGGGGCGCCGGCTCGTTCTCTTTCTCCCATATAGCTCAGCAGAAATGCCCATGTACCCTGCGAACCAAAGAGGACGGAAAGGAACAGAGAGACGCAGACTCGACCTCTATGCTAGGGGTTAGTCGTCGCTAAGCACTATCAACCCTAGTCAAGGGAGAGACTCAACCTAGCATGCATGCTATAACTTAGGGCGCCAAAGCTTCGTTTATTTATGCTCAGGGTCTGCGCCTGGCTTTGTACAGAGGCTTACATGCCTTGCCGGCAAGGCTTGTACAAAAGGTGGCTTGCCGGGGGGCCCGGCAACCGCGCCTTATGGGTAAAACTTGCGAAGATGCTCGATGTTCCAGGAGTTGCTCACTGGAATGGCATCTTCGGTCTCCGCGGACTCGCGCCGGCCAGTGACTCATGTTACCCGATAAGGGCCTTCCACTTTGGCGTCAACTTGTTGGAATTCTTGGTCGATTGAACGCGCCGAAGAACAAGGTCGCCTTCCTCAAAGCTTCGGGCATGAACCTTGCGGCTATGGTAGCGGCGCAAGGCTTGCTGGTAGTGTGCTACTCTCACAGTCGCCCGAAGACGATCTTCCTCGACGAGCGTCGCGTCATCTTGCCGCAATCTCTCTTGCTCAAGCTCATCATAAGCGAACACTCGAGGTGACCTGTATACGAGTTCCGCGGGGAGAACTGCTTCTGCCCTGTATACCGGGGCAAAGGGAGTCTGGCCGGTGGCTCAATTTGGCGTCATTCTAATCGACCAAAGAACCGCCGGCAACTCATCAATCCAGCGCCTTCCGCTCTTGTGTAGCCTGTCAAAAGTCTTTGTCATCAGGCCTCGCAATACTTCAGCATTTTTCCTCTCCGCTTGGCCGTTGCTCCGTGTGTGTGCCACGGAAGCGAAACAGACCTTGTTGCCGAGGTCCTCAATGTATTGCATGAAGGTGTGGCCTGTGAACTGTGTGTCGTTGTCGGTGATAACCTGTTTGGCACACCAAAACGGCAGACTAGCCCCTTGAAGAATTTGACGGCTGATTGGCGTTGTCACCTTCCTCACTACTTCCACCTCCGGCCACTTTGTGAACTTGTCGCTTGCAACGTACAAGTACTCAAAGCCCCCGACGGCACGGGGGAAGGGGCCCAGTATGTCGAGCCCCCAGACCGAGAATGGCCAGGAGAGAGGGATTGTTTGAATGGCTTGAGCTGGCTGATGAATCTTTTTCGAATGGAACTGACACGCTTCACATGTGGTTACTAGTGCCTTCAAGATCTCGGAGGCGATGGGCGAAAGAAACCTTGCCGGAAAGCCTTGCCGGCAAGGGCCCTCGACCCTATATGGGAGCCACATTGTCACATCCCTAGCTTCTAGTATTGCACTAGGCTAGCTTCATGTGTGCATCATATTTAAATTTTGCTTAATTTTGAAATGGGGATTGCTCAAACCCTAGCATTAAAGAAATTCACTAGGTTCACCCAATATAATTTCAGTAAGTCCAAGTGTCTTTCAAAAATGTTCATGATTTTTGACATAGGTGAAAAACCTCTACCAAAAATGATGCCAATATTTTTGGGCCATTTTGGATTTTTGAATTAATCCATATTGTATTTGAGTTGGAGCAAATAAAAGCTATAAATAATTTTATAGCTCCAGATATTTTGAAAATAATTGTGGGTCACTTGTATATTGCAGAGAGCTCCCACAAATAATTTCAGAATTTATAAAAAATGGTTTAGTGCCTAAACTAAACTAGAACAGAGAAAGAAAAATAGTCAAGGGAAACAAAAAAAGGAGAAAACCCACTGGTAACTTACATGAAGCAAAGAGCCCAGTGCAGCCCACCCACTGTGGACAGCCTTGCTTCTCCCTCCCGCCAGAGGAGAAGAAGCAGCCGTGCCAGCGCCAAGACACCGAGCCGCCCAGCTCACTGCTGCCACCTCAAGGCGTCTCGGCGCTTCCAACCACGCCACGGAGACACCTAGAGCCTCCCCTCGTTCTCCCCTCTCCCTCTGGACCGCTCCCCCTCCTCTGGCTCTCTCTTCCCCTCTCTTCCCTATGAGCCCCGAGAGCACGCCGTCGCCGTAGCCGTGGCTATAGGCCACCACCCGCCCAACCAGCATGGCGAGGAGCCCCACCACGACGCCGTGGAGCTACACACTGACGCAGGTGACCACGGGAGCCCTGCACGTCATCCCCGGCCTCATCTTCAACCTCCGGCCGCCGATGACCTCGCAGTCGATTCGCGGGCTCCAGCACTTCCCCAACCTCGTCGTCGACTCTGCTAGTCCCTACGTGAGCCACTCTCCATTTTCCCCCTGGAATCCCCATTGTTCCCCTCCCCTAGCTAGCTTCCCCACCTTGGCCGAGCGCCGCCGTCCGCCATTGCCGCCGTGCCGCTGCTGCAGTCCTCCCCGGACCAAACCAAGCATGTGCGCGAGCTCCTGGAGCTTCCCCAATGCTCTGGTGCTACTCCTCTCGCTTGCTAGCAAGCCACAGCCTCGCGCACGACCGAACCCGAGCTCCGGCCGCCGCGGAAATGCTCGCCGCCGTCAACTCCGGCCATCCCAGCTGCTGCCGCCACCACCACTAGATGCGCGAGTCTCCCAGCTCTCTGTAGCCGCAAACCACGATAAAAACGATGCTCTGTAGCGCTGTCCCGAGCAACGCCGGCGAGCCACCGCCACGGGATGTGGTCACCGGCGGCTGAACGCCGTTCGCTGACGTGGCGCGGGTTAAGTAAGCACTAATCACACACCGATGTCACTGACAGTGGGTCCCACAGGGTTAATTAACCGGCTAACAAAATACTTAGTATTAATTTAACAGGTTGGACCCCACCCATTAGCTTCATCTTGCCACGTCACCCGCTAACCGTCCCCACACGTCAGAGTTGACCTGTTGACGCGTCTGTTGACCCGGCCCCACCTGTCAGCCACACTAACCAGCCTTGGGTCATCGACGATGGACCCCACCGTCGAGTTTGACCCGGGCAGCCTGCTGACTCTGCTGAGCTCGGATGACGCCATCTTGACGTAATATTCCATTTCTGGAATTTAGTTTATTTTCTAAATAATCAGGGAAATTCCAGAAAATACCACAAACTTCGAAAATTCATAGAAAATCAACCGTAGCTCCAAATCAAATGAATTATATATGAAAAATGATCAGAAAAATCCAATCTATCCATATGTACCATTTTTATGCATGTTAGAACAAGTTATAGCTGCTGTATAGCACAAATCATATGAATGGCATTTAAATAATCACATGTGGAGTTTGAATTTGAACCTAGGGTTCAAACCAACTCCATTTAACTTGCTGCTAGTTGCATTAGCTCAAATCACAGCATATTGCCATGTCATTATCATGCATCATATTGTGCATTGCATTGATTGTGTTTCTTCCTTGTTTGTCGGTGTTTGTCCCCTCTCGGTAGACGACGTTCCGATGACGTGTTCGATGACACCGATGAAGAGCTATATTATCTTTAGAAGTGCCAGGCAAGCAAAACCCCCTTGTTCATTCCGATACAATCCCACTCTCTCGCTCCTGCTCTCTTTTACTGCATTAGGACAACAGCGATTCAACTGTTACATGCTGCGGTAGTTGAACCCCTTATCCTCTGCATGACCTGTCATTGCCACAGTAATTAGATGAAACCCACTAGCATGAGTAGGAGTTGTTTGAGCCCTGATGTGCCTACTCATCCATGCTTGTTTGTCATGCCTGCTATTGCTTAGAGTTGAGTCGGTCCGATTCATCGGGATGAATTGGAATGTGGTGAACATGTCCCTCTTCTCACTGAGAGCTAAGTGTGTGTGAACACGATTTGGTAAAGGTAGCGATGAGAGGCCATGTAGGAGTACATGGTGGGTTGTCTCATTGCAGCCGTCCTCGAACCGAGTTACGTGTTTGTGATCCATGAACAGCTACTACCACGCATTGGAATGCTTAAGTGCCCTCTCGGCTTCTTAATCACCCTTGTTCTCTGTCCAGGAGTTGCAACTAGTTTCGGTGTTTGTAGGTAGTGTTAGTAGTCTACCAAGTGGCACCCGTGCAGGTGGGCTTGGGACGACTAGGCACCATGGCACGTGTACCAAGCGTAGATCTACCCGTCGAGGTGGGCTTGGGAACCCTGCTCACATCGTTTGGGGCCGTGGCGACACCCCGCCGGATCTCCTTGCGGATGGAACCCGAATAGGCGATAAACCCGGACGAGAGACTTGAGTGTTTAGGTAGGTCGTGGCTGACTCCCTCGCCTGGTTCCGCTTGAAGGTTGCCGAGGTACATGACGGTGTCTGAGGCGATAAGTGGCGAGAGCGTGTGAAGAAGTACACCCTGCAGGGTTATCATTATCTATTGAATAGCCGGATTCCTCGGATATGGAAACTTGGACCCTTGCATAGTTCATAGACAAGTGAAAGTGGATACTCTAAAATGCGCAAGATAGCGTGAGTGCTATGGATGGCGTTCTCGTGGGGAGACGGAGCGGATCCATAGTGGTGTATTGATATGGTGAATATGTGGACTCGTGCGCCACCTCAAAAGAGTTACTTGCGATGTAGTTCGGGTTAGCCACGAGTCAAAGCTGGCTTGCTGCAGTTAAACTCCACCACCCCCTTTGTTGATAATGATGCATATGTAGTTAGTTCTGATGTAAGTCTTGCTGGGTACATTTGTACTCACGTTTGCCTATTTTATGTTTTTGCAGAGAGATCTCGGTCTCGCTAGTAGTTCCGCGTGGACTTCGACGTTTAGCTTGTTACCTCAGCCACGATCTTGTGCCCTCGGCAAGATCTGGTAGATAGTCAGGATTCTAAGCCTTTTTCATTTGTAGATGTTTGTACTCAGACATGTTAGCTTCTGCTTGTGCCTTGATTTGTATGCTCTGAATGTTGGGTCATGAGACCCATGTTTGTAATATCTCGCTCCTCGGAGCCTATTGAATAAAATACTTGAGTTGTAGAGTCATGTTGTGATGCCATGTTGTATTTGCACATATCAAGCATATTGTGTGTATGTTATTGAAATGCTTGGTATGTGTGGGATCTGACTATCTAGTTGTTTATCCTTAGTAGCATCTCTTACCGGGAAATGTCTCCTAGTGCTTCCATCGAGCCATGGTAGCTTGCTACCGCTCCTAACACTTAGGCTGGCGGCATGTGTCCTTCTTCGTTCACGTGTCTGTCCCTTCGGGAAATGTCACGCGATGAATACCGGAGTCCTGTTAGCCCGCTACAGCCCGGTTCACCGGAGTCCTGCTAGCCCAGTGCTACAGCCTGGATTCACTCGCTGATGACCGACACGTTCGATGTTGGGTCATGGATGCATGTCCCTATAAGTTTGTTCACTTTGGGTTTACGACTAGCCATGTCAGCCCGGGCTCCCTATCATATGGATGCTAGCGACACTATCATATACGTGTGCCAAAAGGTGCAAACGGTCCCGGGCAAAGGTAAGGCGACACCCGTGGGAATACCGTGCGTGAGGCCGCAAAGTGATATGAGGTGTTACATGCTAGATCGATGTGGCATTGAGTCGGGGTCCTGACACACATATGCCTCCATGTATCTCTGCCATCCAGTCCTTCCTCCGAGGAATGCACTTCAATTTCACTCCATTTGGTCTTTTTCTGTATAGAACGTTGTCAACGAACTAGTACAGGGTAGACCGACGAGCTACTTTCTCTGCTTCTTCCTGCTCCTTAGGAAGTGAAAGTGCGTTATATCGACTAGAGGGGGGGTGAATAGGCGATTTTTATAAATTCTTCACTGAGGAATTTGCCGGTGAGGAAATTCCTTAGCGAAGAACTATTTGCAGCGGAATATGTACTCAGAGATAAACATAGCAGGATACACACATTGTTAGCATGATGAAATGAAGACTAAGAACAGAGTACGGGAAGCGTAAACACAGGATAACAAGATGAAGACAAACAGACTGAAGAAATTGAACTGAGGAATTTGTGAAAGTCTTCAGTCAAAGTCTTCAAGCACGATATGAACAACATGCAACATGTAATGAGGAAATGGATGAGTTGAGGAAATAGAACCCGGTCGGTTGGTGAAGACAATGATTTGGTAAACCAGTTCCAACTATTTGTCTCGGTTATACGTCTGGTTGGAGCGGCCGAGTATTTAAACTCGAGGACACACATCCGGACACCCGCCTCTGAGCCGCAACTCAGACACCCATCCTCACCGATTCTCCTTGAACTAAGACCACGCAGCCTCGTCCCAATCACTCATGGTAAGTCTTTAGGTGACTTCCAAACCTTCACAGACTTGGTCACTCGGCGATCCACAATTCCTCTTGGATGCTCTAGACCTTGACGCCTAACCGTCTGGAAGAAGCACAGCCTTCAAAGGTAACAAGCGTCGGATCCACGCAGATCAATTTCTTCATGATGCTCAATCACTTGGGATTTTGTGGGTTTGGTTTTGGGATTTTCCTCACTTGATGATTTTCGCCAAAGTCCTCGGAGGATGGGTTGCTCTCAAATGACAAGTGTCAAGTTCTCTCGAGCAGCCAACCAACTAGTGGTTGTAGGGGCGGCTATTTATAGCCTAGGAAGCAGCCCGACATGATAAGACATAAATGCCCTTCAATGATATGACCGTTAGGTGGATAAGATATTTTGGTCCGCCGTGGCAAAGACAAAGAACGGTCGGAAATTTGACTCTCAAAGTCCTCGTGGCTATCATGTTCCTCATCGTAGGCAATTCCCATCGGCGAATTCCTAACTCCTCGGTCGAGCAAAGTCCTCGATGAATGTAAGAACTGAGTCTCTGTCACTGATGAATTTGACTGAACTGTATGAGATTTCCAATGGCTTCACTTGAAGGGATTGGTAGGTGTAGGATTTTGAGTTGAGCATCACATGGAAAATTTTCCTTAGTATTTCCTTGACCTCCTTTAATAGTACGGTGTTTCCTATGACTCAAGAAAGAGAAAAATGAAACTACAAAAACAAAAGTCTTCACGCTTCATATTCCTCGAATGAATATCAAGTCTTCATGGTCACACCAATTTCTTCACTTTCAAAGTCTTCAGAAAGTCTTCAGAATATCAAAGTCTTCAGTTGAAGAACTTCATTTTTAGGGGTCGACTTTCTCTGTAAATATCAAACTCCTCATAGACTTATAGACCTGTGTACACTCACAAGCAAGATCAGTTACTTAACCTATAAGTCTTCAATACACCAAAATCACTAAGGGCACTAGATGCACTTACAATCTCCCCTTTTGGTGATTGATGACAACATAGGTTAAGTTTTCAACGGGGATAAACATATGAAGTGTAAATACTAATATTGAGGAATTTGATTGCAAGATATAGAAGAACTCCCCTGGATGTGTGCATAATGAGGAATTTGCTTTTGAGGCAATGCACATTTGAAGAATTTAATCATGGAGATCTCCCCCTATATCTTGTAATTCATACACGCATTTGATATATATACTATGAAGAATTTGAAATGCATGATGAAATATGGTGCCTGATGAGATTCAACATGCGTGCAATAGTATTGACTAGAATAAGCATGCGAAATATCACATCAAAAGTTTCAGAGCTCAAATATCATATTCAGAGCTTAGTGCTTCAAAAGCATCAGAGCATAACACGTATCAAAATCAGAGCATCAAACGTATCGAAGCACGATCAAAAGTATCAGAGCATAGTGCAAGTCAGCACAATGCACCGTTCAAAAGTATCAGGGCACCATCGGACTTAAGATTACAACTCGATCCAATAAAAGTTTCGGAAGAACGAGAGTTGTAACTTAACAAAAAACGCCCATAGTATAAACCCGCTTGAAGACTAACTCAGATTTCTCCCCCTTTGTCATCAAATGACCAAAAGGATCGGCGAGGACTAACGCCTCAAGATATTCAAGTTGATGGAGGAGCGCCCGGCGTTGTCGGGCTTGTTTGTTGAAGTAGGGCTGCCGAGTGTCGTCTAAATCTTCATATTCATCGGTTTCACGCGATGAAGAATAAGAGCTAGCCACCGATCGGGAACTTTGACTCTCTTGAATTTCTTCTGAGGTAGTGCGGACCACCAAAGCTTCACAAGACCCATAGTCTTCAATTCGTCCGCGGAATATGCATGATTAAGAATAGCCCAGGTGCGGTTGAGGGTTTCATGAAGGTAGTACTGGTTTTTCTTCACTGCATTATGCGTTGAGGTCATGTTGTGAAGAATTGCAGCAAATTGGCGCTTCACCCATTTTTGATTTCGTTCAACCTTCTGATGAAGACTGAGGAGTAACTCACGATCAGTCATCACCCTGGGTGCAGTTGCTTGAGGCTGTTGCTTGGTTGAGGTATTTGCGGCAGTGTCATGCGTTGCAGAATCGTCATTGGTGGAGTAAGATGCAGCCTTGCGAAATTGACCATCCAATGGACGAGTGCCTTCATCAATTACAGCTGCTGCCTTGCCCTTATCATCAGATGATGAAACTGGTCGCATGAGGACTTCAATGGGCGGCAAGTAGCTGCCATGATTCAGAGTGTTAGCCTTGTAGTTCAATGAAGATCTTGCCCTTATGAATCTCATGATCCAAGGCGCATATGGCTTCAGCTCAAAAGGTGACATTGCAACATTGGCCAGAGTCCTCATGAAGAAATCATGGAAGTTGACAGGAATGCCATGAATGATATTGAAAAGCATGTTCTTCATGATGTCTACGACATCTTCTTCATTTGAGTCGTGGCCTTTTATGGGACTCATTGTCTTCGTCAAGATTCTATAAACAGTCCGAGGCACATACAACAAATCCTTGACGAGGAATTTGGTTCGAGGGGCTTGACCTGGCTTCAGTGGCTTCATAAGCACTTGCATAAAGTGATCAGACAATTCGTGGTCATTGTAGATGCAACGTGCAGATTCATGGGGAGGATCAAGAGGAAGGACACGAAGCAATTCAGTTCTTTGGTGCCTTGTAGTGAGTATTTTCTCGTCATCAATCCAATACCCATGAGTTGATATCTTCACATCTCCGGTGATGTGCGGTGGCATAGAATCAACAATGAGTTCTTCATTCGATCCACATATATCGGTCAGAAATTCAGCAGCCTCGCATCGTGAAAAACACGAGTCTTGGCTCAAAGCACGGTAGTGATTCCATATCCACATGAGGAATATGCTCATGGTCGAAGATCTTGTCCTTGTCAAAAAGCACCGAGGAATAGAAGTTTGCTTGTGTTGGAGTCCGTAAGCGTCTTTTCCTCATTCGAGCGAGTCATATGGATTATAAGCGATGAAGAACACGTGCTCGTAAAAGAAGTCTTCAGCCTTGAATTTTGCTTGCTTGAGAACGGATTCTTTGGCTTGGGCAGAGGAAGATCTGTGATTTGCAAGCACAACCTCGTGAATTGCGATCTCGTGTTCTTGAGTTAAGGAATTTCTGGTTCCTCTCCTTGTGCAGCTTTGAGGATCAAGAAGGGGTTCTTCAAATAGTGGCTGGAATTTCTTCATTTACGATGAAGTAGGATGAGTTTCTTGAGCCCATTTGAGCAGCTTGTAGCCGGGGACGGAGGAACTTGTTGAAGCGGAGTGAAGAGAGGAGTATTGGGATGCCGACTTTCCCAAAAGTCATCGTTCATCACTGTGTAGTGCACCCAATATCCACGTCTTCGTCTTCTTTTCAATCTCCTCAACACCTGCCTCTTCACCGTGAACCGAGGCATGGGTGAGGAAACAAGCTGGGTTGAAGGAAAGCTTCCACTTCAATTTCTTCATCAAGCTGTTCTGAGGTAGCAACAGATTGATTTTCTTCATCAGATCCGCTTGGGATCTTGTAATCTTCTCCATAAGGAACAATCTCCTTGGACGACATGGAGGAAATGGGAATGGCATCAATAGGGTTTTCAATCGAGCTGGTCATTGGCTTCATTTTCTTCGCAGCCGAAGAATTTGACGCAGCTGATGCCTTCCTCTTCTTCACTGCAGCGCGTTCTGCAGCCTTTGTCTTCTTCGCTTCATAGGCAGAAGGAAGAATTGGAGTTGGTGTTGGTGCAGGAGGAGCTGAGGATTGTGGTACAGTTTCTTTAGGCGCAACTAGTGCGATTGCCTTTTCCTTGATTCTTGAGCGCACCGCTAGTGGATGCCACAGGAATTTCTTCAAGAAATGGAATGGAGTCATCAGCCACGAACTTGTGTTCTCATCGGCCTGCTGAAAGTCATCAGCGATCTTGGCATGTTCTTCAAAGCAGGCTGAGCGAGTCTTCACTCGAGGATTTTCTTGTTGCGATGGAGCTGCAACAGTTGACATTTTCTTCGTCAGATTGACGAATCTCACCTTGGCTCCTTGCCAATCAGCATTGTAAGCTTCAAAATCCTTGCTGAGGGCTTGGATTTCAGATTGAGCTTTGAGAAGTTCTTCAGGAGTCAAGTTGACGATGTTCTTCCTCAGAAGCTTCTCCTTTCTGGCTTTTGCTCTCTTCAATTCACGAGCCTTTTCAAATTTCCATTTCTCTTGAGCGATGAAATGGTTAAGCACATGACTTTGACCAGGAGTTAATGGCAGATCTAGTATAGGAGTGTTTGGATCCTGATGCCATAGGTCAATGAAGTCAAGGATCTTCTTCGGATCCAAAAACAGAGGCACACTTGTTCTTTTGGCTCTAGCGGCCTTGGTCAGTCTGTCTCTGATGATTTCTTCAAGTTCTTCATCGAAGCTTCATCATCGAAGGCACATTGAATGCAACTTGTTTCTTCTTTGGACTTGGCGAGGACCGCGTCCCATTTGTTGCTTTGTCTTCAGCAGAGTGGGGCCTGTTGAGGACATTGGTGCAGCTGAGGAACTTGCTGAGACACCAGAAGCAATTGAGAAACCCTGAGTCCTTTGACAAGTAGCCCGATGCACAGGTGTTGAGGACTTGGAGGGAGCAGCTGAGGATTTTGAATGAGCAGCAGAAGTCTGAGGAGTTTGCCGTGAGGGCGCGGCTGAGGAACTGGGCCGTGAGGGCGCTGACGGTGAAGCACTTGGCTTGCATGCAAGCTTCTTTGGCATTGATTTCCTCGGCTTGACCGAGGGCTCAGCAGCAGCAGCAGCAGCAGCAGCAGAATCCTCATTGAATTTCCTCACCGCCTCCTTGGCCTGTCTTGCCAATTTGGCTTGGCGCCTGGACCATTCTTCAGGAAAGTCTTCACCACTCTTGATGCTAGTGGGATCGTGACTTGGCAGTGCGGTGGAGCTCTTGGGCATGGAGGGTTTAAAGCGAACTTCCTCATGTACTTGGGAGTGACATAGCGGTATTCCCTCCATTCTCGTGCCCATCTTCTTTCTATCCTCTGTATGCGCACTTTGCGCAGATTTTTGGTCTCCTTGCCAAACTTGGATTCATCAGGTGTGCAGTAGTCTTTGTATATTTCCTCAGGAGTTTCAAAGGCAGTCATGACTTCGGTTTCTTTCCTCCCTTCGGTGGTCTCTTGCCTTCCGCCATTTTCTTGGTGAGAATTTGAACAATAGAGCACTCAAGAAGTATGCAGTTTTTCTTCGAGGAACGCTGCAAATGAGTTAAGTTGATGAGAACCTAGTGATTCAGCGAATGGACATGAGTACTGTGAACAGAGTGTAGGTGCGAGGAATTTGGAGAGGTCATATCGTTCTCGTAAGATTTTTCAAAAGGAACAAGTTTTGAGGAATTTGACCATTGAGCCTTGAGGAATTTCACTAAGCGTTTGCCTTAGGTTCGAGTTGTCTGATTGAAAATCCGCACAATTGAGGAATCTTGAAGAAATGAATGCTTAGAGATAAATCAAGAGCATATAGTGTGTGAGGTGTTCATATGTGAAGATTTGAAGAGCAAAAACACCTTTGAAGATTTTCGAAAGATTTGAGAATCAACGCGAGTAATAAAAGTGACTTTTAATTACCCGAATCAAGAACACGACGAACAGGAGTGAACTGTAGTGAAGTTAAATCACGTTAGATCTCCCACGCCCTAACTTGGCAGAGGGAGACGGCTACGACGACGGCGGGAGTGAAGATTTCCGCGACCGGGCGCGAGTCTGACGGCGATGAGGTCGAGGCGGTGAAGCTTTTCCTCACCGGCGGCGATGGAGTAGCGGCGGCGCTAGGGTTTGAGGAGAGCTCGGCGAGAGACAAAGAATCGGCGAGTAAATGAAGTGAGGAGGGTAGAGGGTATTTATAGCCACGGTGAAAAACTGTTCGCCCGAAGATTTTGGACGAACATGCCCCTGCCCTTTCTCCTTCACGCGACATGTGTCACCCACATACTGTGCAAATGAGATCGTGTAAGATCGTGGGTGATTAAACTAATACATCGTGGGATGCGGAACGGTTTGAGCGGTAAAACCGAAAACTTGGATAAGATTTGTTTAAAAGTTTAGCTTCGCAATTTCTTCAGCTATCAAGGACCAAAGAAGACTTTGAACGAGTTTCAATCGAAGCAACGCACATGAAGAATTTGTGAATAGATTGGATTGAGTATAGCATAGAGGGAAGGGTCCGATCACATTCACTTAGCGTAAATCGCAACTTGAAGAAATAGCAATAAGTGAATGTTTAGAGGACATAAACTCATATATATATATATATATATATATATATATATATATATATATATATATATATATATATATGAAGAAAAACAACGAAAACATTGAAGATTTTGCAAAGTTGAAGAATTTGAAAAAGCGAGGAATTTCAAAAATGAGGAAAACTCAAATTGAAGATTTTCAACTTTTGTGGTGGCGTAGCCACAGATAAGAATGATGATTTCGACACGGCGTGTAAATGTTGTAGGGTTACGAGAATCAAATTCTTCATTAATTTCTTCACACTTAGAGTGTTATTCTTCATTGATTGAAGAAAACGCTTTCTTCATGTGTTGCACATCTAAGTCATCAATTATGCATAAGGGTTAGGATGTGTGTCCTTTTCAAAGAACATTCAAGATTCTAAGATATTTAGCTCACACCGCAACTTGCTAAATCTCTTCTCATCCAAGGGCTTGGTGAAGATATCAGCTAGATGTTCTTGATCTTCACATGCTCGATGGAGATATCGCCTTTAGCACATGATCACAAAGAAAATGATGACGAATCTGGATGTGCTTAGTCTTGAGTCTGAACTGGGTTGTGAGCAATCTTGATGGCACTCTCATTGTCGCAGAGGAGAGGCACATTCTTCACATTGACGCCATAGTCCTTGAGGGTTTGCTTCATCCAAAGCAGCTTGAGCACAGATGAGCCAGCAGCAATGTATTCAGCTTGAGAGTAGAAGCGGTGATACGTAGTTCGCTTTCTTCGAGGACCAACGGACCAAAGATCGTCAGGAAATGACAAGTGCCGATGTTGACTTGCGGTCCACACGATCACCAAAGATAGTCGAGTCGAATATCCAATGAGATCAAAAGCAGATCCTTGGGGTACCATAATCCTAGTGTTGGTGTGTGAGCTAGATATCGAAGAATATGCTTCACAGCCTTATGGTGTGATTCCTTCGGTGCAGCTTGAAATCGGGCACACATGCAAACACTAAGCATTATATCTGGCCTAGATGCACATAAGTACAATAAAGAACCAATCATGGAGCGGTATACCTTGTGATCGAAGTCAATACCATTTTCATCAGTGCATAGATGGCCATTTGTGGGCATAGGAATTTTGATGCCTTTGCAATCTTGCATGCGAATTTCCTCAAGACATCTTTGAGGTATTTCTCTGAGATATGAATATGCCATTGCTTGCTTGATTTAATTTGAAGACCTAAGAAGAATTTCAACTCTCCCATCATAGACATTTGATATTCTTCACTCATCATATAGGCAAATTCATCACTATATCGTTGGTTAGTACAGCCAAAGATAATATCATCAACATATATTTGGCACACAAACAGTTCACCATCATATGATTTAGTAAATAGAGTAGGGTCGAGTGAACGGGTGTGAAGCCATTCTTCACGAAGAATTCCTTCAATGTGTCATACCACGCCTGTGGTGCTTGCTTGAGGCCATAGAGAGCCTTATTGAGTCTCAAGACTTTGTCGATTCTTGGGATCTTCAAAACACAGGGGTTGAGCAACATATACTTCTTCCTCAAGCTTACCATTGAGGAATGCACTTTTCACATCCATTTGATATAAGATGATATCATGATGGTTAGCATAGGCAAGTAAAATGCGAATAGCCTCAAGTCTAGCAACAGTGCAAAAGTTTCATCCAAATCAATTCCTTCAACTTGTGTGTAGCCTTGAGCTACTAGTCATGCCTTATTCCTCACCACAAGGCCATTTTCATCTTGCTTGTTGCGGTAGATCCACTTTGTGCCAATGATATTATGCTTGCGAGGATCAGGCGATTGACCAATTCCTGGACATTGTTCAACTCGAATCGATGTAATTCTTCTTGCATAGCCCTGAATCCACTCGGCTCCGAAATGCTTCATCTACCTTAGTGGGCTCTGAGATAGAGACAAAAGCATAGTGCCCACAAAAGTTAGATAAGTGTGAGGCTTTTGAGCGGGTGAGAGGACCTGTGCAATGATGTCATCGATGATCTTCTCCACTTGCACTTCTTTTGCAACGCGTGGATGAGTTGGTTGTGGCCGAGGATTTTGATCAGCATTTTCTTGACACCATTTTCCTCATCATGTTCTTGAGTGCATCACCGGCGTTCTTCATGAACAGGGATGAATCCTTGAGCTTGATAGCATCCTCAGGAGCTGGTTCATCTAACACAGAAGGTAGGTGCTCTCTTTGCGAGCCATTAGTTTCATCGAACCGCACATCTACAAGGTCAACAATCTTGTGAAGAACAATGTTGAAGACTCAGTAGGTGTGCGAGTCCTTCCGTAACCAAGCATAAAACCTTCATGTGCTTTGGTGCAAATTTAGAGTTGTGGTGAGGATCTCTAATCCAACATTTAGCACGAAGACTTTGAAATAACTCACATTGGGTTTCTTGTCGTTGAGGAGTTCATAGGCAATCTTCTTGAAGAATTTGTGAAGATATACTCTGTTGATGATGTGGCGGAAGTATCAATTGCATCAATCCAAAAACGCCGAGGCGTTTTGTATTCATCAAGCATAGTGCGAGCCATCTCAACAAGAGTTACGTTCTTGCGCTCCACGACGCCATTCTCACGAGGAGTATAGGGAGCAGATAATTCATGAGTAATACCAAGTTCATCAAGATAGGCATCAAGACCAGAATTCTTGAACTCGGTTCCATTGTCACTTCGATATGCTTGATCTTCACACCAAAGTTGGTTGAAGCCCTCGAGGAAAATCGTTTGAAGACTTCCGCACTTCATGTTTGTAAGTAACAATGTGTACCCATGTGTATCGAGAATAATCATCAACAATGACAAAACCATATAGAGATGCATCATTAGTGATTTGCTGAATAATGATTAGGTCGAAGAGGTCCATGTGAAGCAATTGAATGGACGGGTAGTGGTCATGATAGTCTTATTTGGATGCTTGGCCTTGGTCATTTTCCGGTTCACATGCTCCGCATAAGTGATCCTTGAGGAATTTGACATTCTCAATGCCAATGACATGCTTCTTCTTCATAGCGTGTTCAAATTCCTCATGCCTGCATGACCAAGTCGTCGATGCCATAGCCAGCCTTACGAAGCTTTTGCAAGTAGACACATGGCTGGTTGTGGTCTGTAGAAAATCAACAATATCTGATCTCCTCTCCTAAAGCCTTCAAGACTTTGGAATTGTCGACTTCCATAATCACAACACAATGATATTTGCCAAAGACAACAACCATATCAAGATCACAAAGCATTGAGATCGACATGAGATTGTATCCTAAGGACTCAACAAGCATGACTTTGTCCATGTGCTTATCCTTAGAGATAGCAACCTTACCAAGACCCAATACGACTTTTGCCTTTGTCAAGAAATATGATATGCTTGAGAGGTGACGGTGATAAAGGAGCATCCATCAATAGATTCTTGTCACCAAATCATGTGATTTGTACATCCACTATCGAGGACCCATTCGGTGGTTTTGGGTTGATCATCCTGCAGATGAATTAGTGTAACTTACAATCTCATATGCTTCATCGATGAAGAATATGATATCAAGTTCATCGATGAATTTCATCAAGCGATAAAGATATAGCAATATGAGGACGTGTGAAATGAAAGTTCATTTCATCATGATTCGCTGCGTCCTTTCGAGCATTTTGTCGTCCCCAAGAAATTCTTGAGACGTTAGAGCACGTCCCGAGACCTGACCTACAGAAGGATTAGTTCTTTTCTTCACCACCCACATCCGGAGGGTGGCAAAGAGTTCATCATCCTGCGAGCACCATGTGAGAAAGGTGGCAAAGATGCCAAACCATTTCGCTTAGCATGAGAGAGGTTAGGGTATGCATATGAATAAGCAGAGTAATTCTTCGAGGACTTATGAACATAATGGTTTGAAGAATAATGCACATATTCATAGCCCTTAGCTTTGCCCTGCGAGACAGATTTGTTAGCACAATGATAATCATATGAGGATTTTGATCCAGTTGAGGAATTTGATCCTCGTGAAGAATTTGGTCCATATGAAGAGTTTGGTCCATATGAAGAATTTGATCTGGCATTCTTGTTCTTCATAGGTGGTGTCATGAGGACATTCACCTGAAGACTTTCAACACAACTTTTGGGAACCCAGATTTTCTTCATAGGGGAACCGTTCCTGCAGTTAGTGCCAACATATCTAGCAAATACTTCACCATTCGATTTTTGAACAGTTTATAGTTGAGTCAAATGACTCATCGGAAGAATGAGGAGATTCACATGTAAAGCCAGATAAGTTAGATGGATCAACTGGAGGTCCTTTTGCAAAGAACCCATGAGGTTTTGGGATCCGCTCAAAGCTTCCAATATGTTCCATCGGCATTGAGTTTCCTCTCAAAGGCAATACCCTCTTTCCTAGGGTTTCGTTGAGGATCTGCTTTTGAGCACATCACAAAGTGTCGATGCCCTTTGAGGCTTTTGTACATGCTCGCATGTACAATTCCTTCAACCTGCATTGTCGGTGATACTAGCAATGTCCTCGGATGAGGAATTAGTAATAGCAGAGGCGATGAAGAATTTGTAATAGTTGAAGCATTTGAACATTCAGGTGAAGAATTTGCAGATTCACGTTCAATGCACTTTAAGCATGGAGGAACAAATTCTTCCTGAGAAGTGCTGATTTGTTGAGCTAGTAATGAATCGCGCTCCTTCTGAAGATCTTCATAACATACTCTTAGCTTTTCAAGATCTGCCTTTCTTTGAATAGCTTCAAGAGAAAGCTTCTCATTGTCTTGCTTTTCTTGAAGAAATTCATAAGAAAGTTTCTCATGATCAGACAAGAGAGAGTTATGATGACCTTGAAGGTTATCATACTTAGACTGAAGTCTCTGAAGATTTTCACCGTATGCTAGTGTGATCCATTTCTTCACCCAACATATCATCACTTTTATCTAGCATGTTTTGAACCTTTTCAAGAGCCCGTTGTTGTTTCACAGCAATTTTAGCAAGTTTAGAGTAGCTGGGCTTTAGATCCTCATTAGATTCATTTTCACTAGAGTCAGAGGAGTTGTATTTGAGTACCTTAGCTCCTTTTGCCATGAAGCAATAGGTGGGAGCGTAGACATCATTATCTTCAGTATGCTTGTCGGTGGAGTCAGTTTCTTCAGTGTTGAAGATGGATTTGCTTGACGAAAGCAATAGTAACGGCCGACTCGCCACACTGCACTCAGATTCTTCTGACTCCTCCTCTTCATCATTTTCCTCGATTCAGCTTCAGAGTCCATTTCCTTGCCAATGAATGCCCGAGCTTTCTTGGAGCTGCCCTTCTTGTGAAATGAAGACTTTGATGGTTTTGAAGACGAGGATTTTGATGATTTCTTCTTCTTCTTCATATCATCAGAACTGTAGTCCTTGTATTTCTTCTTCTTCATTTCCTTTTCCCACTGAGGACAATCTTGAATATAGTGACCAGGCTTCTTGCATTTGTGTCAAAGTCTTCTCTTGTAGTCACTGGATGAAGAATCATTTCCTCTTGAGGATTTTCCAAAACGACCACGCCTTGTGAACTTCTGAATTTCTTCACAAGGAGAGCTAGATCTGGCTCGCCTTGAGATCACCAAGGCTACTACCGAATCCTCACATTCAGAGTTAGACACAACCTTAGCCTTCGTGGCACGTGGTTTGCCATAGTTTGAGCCATAGAGATCTCTCTTTTCAGCAAGTCGAACTCGTGAGTGTTAAGCCTTCGAGGATATCGGCGGGATCAAGCGACTTGTAGTCAAGACGTTCTTGTATCATCAGTCCCAGAGTATCAAATGAGGAATCAAGCGATCTCAGCAGTTTCTTCACAACTTCATGATCAGTGATGTCAGTGGCACCGAGGGCTTGAAGCTCATTTGAGATGTCAGTGAGGCGATCAAAGGTTTGTTGGACATTTTCGTTGTCGAGTCTTTTGAAGCGGTTGAAGAGATTCCGAAGAACATCAACTCAAGAGTCACGCTGAGTTGAAACTCCTACATTTACTTTGGACAGCCTATCCCAGATAAGCTTAGCGGTTTCCAAAGAACTCACTCTTCCATACTGTCCTTTGCTCAGATGGCCACAGATGATATTCTTCGCTTGAGAGTCGAGTTGTTTGAATCTCTTCACATCGGTAGCGGTCAGTGTTTCAGTGACAGCGGGGACACCATTTTCCACAACATACCAGAGATCATTATTAATTGCCTCAAGATGCATTCACATCTTGTTCTTCTAGTAGGGGTAGTCCGCTCCATCAAAGGTAGGACACCCAGCCGAGACCTTGATCATACCTGCGGTCGACATAACTAGAACTCCAGGTGGTTAAACCAAAATCACACAGAACAAGGGAGAACCTTGCTCTGATACCAATTGAAAGTGCGTTATATCGACTAGAGGGGGGTGAATAGGCGATTTTTATGAAATTCTTCACTGAGGAATTTGCCGGTGAGGAAATTCCTTAGCGAAGAACTATTTGCAATGAATATGTACTCGAGAGATAAACATAGCAGGATACACACATTGTCAAGATGATGAAATGAAGACTAAGAACAGAGTACGGAAGCGTAAACACAGGATAACAAGATGAAGACAAACAGATCAAGAAATTGAACTGAGGAATTTGTGAAAGTCTTGATCAAAGTCTTCAAGCACAGATATGAACAACATGCAACATGAATGAGGAAATGGATGAGTTGAGGAAATAGAACCACCGGTTGGTGAAGACAATGATTTGGTAAACCAGTTCCAACTGCTGTCTCGGTTATGTACGTCTGTTGGAGCGGCCGAGTATTTAAACTCGAGGACACACATCCGGACACCCGCCTCGAGCCGCAACTTAGGACACCCAGTCCTCACCGTATTCTCCTTGAACTAAGACCACGCAGCCTCGTCCAATCACTCGTGGTAAGTCTTGGTGACTTCCAAACCTTCACAGACTTGGTCACTCGGCGATCCACAATTCCTCTTGATGCTCTAGACCTTGACGCCTAACCGTCTGGAAGAAGCACAGTCTTCAAAGGTAATAAGCGTCGGATCCACGCAGATCAATTTCTTCATGATGCTCAATCACTTGGGATTTGTGGGTTTGGTTTTGGGATTTTCCTCACTTGATGATTTTCGCCAAAGTCCTCGGAGGATGGGTTGCTCTCAAATGACAATTGTCAAGTTCTCTCGAGCAGCCAACCAACTAGTGGTTGTAGGGGCGGCTATTTATAGCCTAGGGAGCAGCTCGACATGATAAGACATAAATGCCCTTCAATGATATGACCGTTAGGTGGATAAGATATTTTGGTCCGCCGCCAAAGACAAAGAACGGTCGGAAATTTGACTCTCAAAGTCCTCGGGGCTATCATGTTCCTCACTGTGTAGGCAATTCACATCATGCGAATTCCTAACTCCTCGGCCGAAAAAGTCCTCGGGAATGTAAGAACCGAGTCTCATCCTCGATGAATTTGATCGAATGTATGAGATTTCCAATGGCTTCACTCAAGGGATTGGTAGGTGTAGGATTTTGAGTTGAGCATCACATGGAAATTTTTCCTTAGTATTTCCTCGACCCCTTTAACAAAGACGGTGTTTCCTATGACTCAAGAAAGAGAAAATGAAACTACGAAAACAAAAGTCTTCACGCTTCATATTCCTCGAATGAATATCAAGTCTTCATGGTCACACCAATTTCTTCACTTTCAAAGTCTTCGAAAGTCTTCGAATATCAAAGTCTTCAAATGAAGAACTTCATTTTTAGGGTCGACTTTCTCAGAATATCAAACTCCTCATAGACTTATAGACCTGTACACTCACAAACGCATCAGTTACTTAACCTATAAGTCTTCAATACACCAAAATCACTAAGGGGCACTAGATGCACTTACAGGAAGCTCCCCTGTTTGGAGGAGTAGGACGGTATGTTGTGCCCATGCCGGAGCCTGGGGCTCGACGACAAGGACTAAAGGCATCTCCTCTGTCGGGGGAACGGCTGTCTCTATGGCCAGGGCTTGACGCCCTGCTGGAGTCGATTGCCCCACGGCAGGCTCAGCGTCCACGGCAACATCTTCACCAGTGGCTCCAGGGAGCTCGGTGGGAAAGTACTTGCCGGGGCCTAATTTCCTCTGCTTGTTTTGCTCTGTTGATGGTTCAACGGATGGTTGAGTCAAACGAAGCACAAAAGTACCTGGTTCTACAGGTAGTTTGAGGGCGGCGCGCTTCGACAGGTAGTCAGCAATGTCGTTCTCCGCTCGGGGGACATGCTCCGCCTGTATACTGTCAAAGCGCTCCTCCAGCTTCCTCACCTCATCCACGTAGGCTTCCATCAACGGGCTTTGATAATCCTTGTTGATCTGCCAGACGACAAGCTGCAAATCACCCCTGATGATGAGCTTCTTGGCCCCGAGGACTGCCGTGATCCTGAGACCGGCAAGCAATCCCTCATATTCAGTAGTGTTGTTCGTCGACATCTCCCTGGGAAAGTGCATCTGGATCATGTACTTGGGGGGCTCTACGGTCGGTGCGACGAGCAGCACACCAGCACCAGCGCAAAAAAGCCCCGTCAAAGTACATAACCCAATTGCGACTTGTTTCCTTGCAGGGGAGAGTGGTCTCCTGGATCTCTTCGTCGGGCGTCGAGGTCCATTCTGCAATGAACTCCGCCAAGACTCGGCTCTGGATCGTTGAAGTACTTTCGAACTTCAAACCAAAGCTCGACAGCTCCAAGGCCCATTCCACAATCCTCCCTGTTGCATCTGGGTTATGCAGTATCCGCTGCAACGGGAGGCGGGTGACGACGGTGATCTCGTGTGCTTGGAAGTAATGACACAGCTTCCTCGAGGCCATAAGGAGGCCAAAGAGCAATTTTTGCACACCGGAGTACCTTGACCTAGCCCCCATGCAAGAGGGAGCTGACGAAGTAAACCAGGTGCTGCATCATCATCGTCTTCTTCTGAGCCACTTCGCCTGGTTGCGGAGGCCCTGTCTTGCCGGCGTCAGACTCTGCCGGGGGCTCTGCCTTGCCGGGACTAGGCCTTGCCAGGGGGAGCCCTGACTCAGCATCCGCCAGTCCTGCCGTCGCCACTGACCCTACATCAACCTTCCTCTGTGCCACTAGTGCGGCGCTGACCACTTGATTTGTTGCCGCTAGATATAGCAGCAGCGGCTCTTGTGGTTTAGGCGCAACCAGTATCGGCATGGAGGAGAGGTATTTCTTCAAGTCTTGCAGCGCTGCTTCGGCCTCTGGGGTCCACTCCATCAGGCCCGCCTTTTTCAAGATTTTGAAAAAGGGAAGTGCACGCTCAGCAGACTTGGAGATGAATCTGCTCATGGCGGCAACGCAGCCGGTGAGCCGACGCACATCCTTAATCTGCCTAGGTGCCTCAATCTGCTCAATGGCCTTGATCTTGTCTGGGTTCGCCTCGATCTCACACCGTGACACAAAGAACCCGAGAAGTTTGCCGGTCGGGACGCCGAAGACACACTTCTTGGGGTTCAGCTTAAGGTTGATCTTGCGCAAATTTGCAAACGTCTCTTCCAAATCTTGCACAAGTGTCGCCTTGTCCTTGGTTTTGACCACTATGTCATCCATATAAGCTTCCATATTTCTATGTAGCTAGGGCTCAAAACCAATTTGGACTGCACTTGCAAAGTTCGAGCCAGCACTCTTCAACTCGAAAGGCATCCGTAAAAAGCAATACTGTAACGCCCTCGATGCGGCTATATCTCCCACGTGTCGAAGCACGACTTAGAGGCATAACCGCATTGAAAGCAATGTCGCAAGTGAGGTAATCTTCACACAACCCATGTAATACATAAGGGAAAGAGATACATAGTTGGCTTACAATCGCCACTTCACACAATTACATGAATAAAGCATTACATCATCCAGATACAATCAAGATCCGACTACGGAACCAAAATAAAAAAAGAACCCCAAATGCGACAAAGGTCACCGATCGACCCCAACTGGGCTCCACTACTGATCAACTAGAACGAAACAACACAAAGGGCAAGATCTTCATCGAGCTCCTCCTTGAGCTTGGTTGCGTCACCGCCGGGAACATAGGCACCTACAAACTGGTTTTGAAGTATCCGTGAGCCACGAGGACTCAGCAATCTCGCACCCATGAGATCAAGACTATTTAAGCTTATGGGTAAGGTAAAGGCATGAGGTGGAGCTGCAGCAGTTTACTAGCATATATGGCGGCTAACATACGCAAATGAGAGCGAGAAGAGAAAGCAAAGCACGGTCGATAAAAGTATGATCAAGAAGTGATCCTATAGCAACCTCGTCCAAGCATAACTCCAACACCAGTGTTCACTTCCCGACTCACGGGAAAGAGACCATCACGGTAACACACACGGTTGATGTATTTTAATTAAGGTCAACTTGGGTTTTCTACAACCGGACATTAACAAATTCCCATCTGCCACATAACCGTGGGCACGGCTCTCGAAAGTTTAAACCTGCAGGGTGTCCCAACTTAGCCCATGACAAGCTCTCGCGATCAACGAAGAATAGACCTTCACCCGAGACACTCCGATCAGACTCGGTATCCCGGTACATCAAGACATTTCGACAATGGTAAAACAAGACCAGCAAAGCCGCCCGATGCGCCGACAAATCCCGATAGGAGATGCACATATCTCGTTCTCAAGGCACACCGGATAGGTCAGCCTACGAGTAAAACCAGCCCTCGAGTTGCCCCGAGGTGGCCCTTGATCTGCCTGTTTGGACCAACACTCGAAGGAGCACCGCCCGGGGGCTAAAATAAAATGACCCTCGGGCTCCGGAACCCAAGGGAAAAAGGCTAGGTGAGGCAAATGGTAAAACCAAGGTTGGGCCTTGCCGGACAAGTTTTATTCAAAGCGAACTGTCAGGGGGTCCCATAAATCACCCGACCGTAAGGAACGCAAAATCCGGGAACATAACACCGTATGACGGAAACTAGGGCGGCAAGAGTGGAACAAAACACTGCATAAGGCCGAGCCTTCCACCCTTTACCAAATATATAGATGCATTAATAATATAAGAGATATTGTGATATCCCAACAAAACCCTGTCCATCATGGAGCAATCTTCAACTTCACCTGCAACTAACAACGCTATAAGAGGGACTGAGCAAAGCGGTAACATAGCCAAACAACGGTTTGCTAGGAATGGTGTCAAAGGTTAGAGGTTCATGGCAATTTGGGATGCTGACAAGCAAATGGTAGGCATCGTAGCATTGGCATAGCAAAAGAGCGAGCAAACTAGCATAGCAAAGATAGTAGTGATTTCGAGGGTATGATCATCTTGCCTGGGATCCCGCTAGGAAGAAGAACGAGTCCATGAAGAAGACAAACGGACATAGTCGAACGAATCCTCACAACTCCGGAACGAAACCGAAGCTAACGAGAGAAGCAAACCGGAAAGAAGCAAACAATATGGTAAACACACAAGCATAAACATGTCATGATGCACAAACAAGTATGATGCATGTCCGGTTTAATGAGGCATGGCATGGCAAAGTGCAACAAACAACAAAACAAATTAAGTGGAGCTCAATATGCAACGAGTTGCATATTGACGGAACACCACATACAATTATTTAGTTTGATCTCGTTATGTACACAACAATGTTAAATGTTATTAAACATGGCAAGGGGTGAAGCATAATGGAAACTAACTATTTAAGCAAGTTTAAATGAGGCCAGAAGAATAAACAACAATTCCGGAAAAACCCCACATGCATTTAGCAATTTAATGCAACAACAAGTTTTAAACATTTTAAATGTTGTTATCATGATGCGGATGACATATGCAAGTTATATGCAATTTTTATGAAAATGTTGACAAGAGCATTAAGAAGCATTTGTTCACCATGGCGGAAGGAAAAAGGTGCCACGGCGGCGAAACAAAAATGGTGCCACGGCAACATATCCGAAAATGATGCCACGGCAACATATCGGTTCCGATAGCTCACGGAGAAACCGGTGCAAAAGGAGGCGTGCGGATGCGTGCATGGATGGTGGGGTGATCCCGGATTCCGGTTTCCCACGGGACGGCAGCATGGCAAACGAGGAACGAACGTGCATGAAGCAAACGGACGCGGTGCAAACATATGGTACACCTCATACATGCAAGGGCATCTCAACACGGTCATCTCGGGTTATACCTTCGAAGCGTGCGTTTCGAAGCGGTTCGGGTCGTCGAGGGAAGTAGTCGTTCACGGGACGGTCATAGTGGAAGTAGTGGTACACGTGGCGACGGTAGTTGTACATGTTCGAAGCAGAACTTGGCGTATCCATGTAGTAGGCGTTCTGGTCCTGTAGTCGTTCGAGCGTCCGTGTGGTCTTGCCGGTGGGGTACTTGGCGCTTGCGGTCCAACTCCGAGGTCATAGCCGTGTAGTTGAACTTGACAAAAACAGGTCTCGCTGGGGACTTGGCGCATCTATCAGGAACTTGGTGGTACGTATGGTCACCGTAGATGAACTTGGCGACAGTGATACTTGTGCTCACGAAACGGCAAAGAGACGCAGCCGCAACTTGTCCTTGCAGAGGAGGACAAGGCGGTCGGCCACCAGGGAGACAGTTGGCGCGACGCCGGTGTGCGGACGACGCGCGGATGGGCTTGAGATGCAGCAACGGTGAGGCAGGACGCAGGTGGAGGGGTTGACTGCTTGCTGGAGGGCTGGGGACGCCGGGACCCGAAGCAGAGGAGCGGGCGCTGCTCCGGCAGGGCTATGGGAGCCGGCAGGGACGCGGGGAAGCAAGGTGGTGGTGGTGGAGGACGCGGGGCGTCCGGCCGAAGGCATGGCCATGGACGACGGCGAGGTAGGTCGAGGGCGGCGGTCGCTAAGCGAGAGAGGAGGCAAGGCAACGAGCTCGGGCGCTACGGAGGTGGGAACGGGCCCTGCTGTCGGGATCCAGCCGTGAACGGGCAAACGGCAGCATGTGGCGGAGGAGCTTGAGCGCGGCGAGCTCTGGGCGCAGAGGAGATGGGGGCTCGAGGGCTTGACTGGCGATGTGCGTGCGCGCGATGGGGATCGGGTGCGGCGCTGAGGGAGGACGAGGAGGAGATGGGATCGGGCAGGTTCGGTTGGGGCTAGGGTTAGGAGGGGGTCGACGGGGCCTTGGGCCAACTGGGCCTTGGGAGGTGGCGAGAGGAAAAAGGCCAGGAGGCCTAGCAGGCTGCGGGTGATGTTGGGCTGCGCTGCAGCTGCGCTGGGCTGCCCACTGCTGCTTTTCTTTTCTTTTCTTCAAACAGAAAATAAAACAAGAAAAGCACAGAGAGCTAGGGGAGGAGTTAGGGAGAGATAAAAAAATATGGCTGGGGTCCATGGAATATGCCCAATTAAATAGAAGTGGTGTGGGGATTTTATAGACTATAAATTTAAACATGTTCGAATTTAGTTCAAACTTGCATGAATTTATAATCCAACCAAACCGAACCCAAATGGACTTAAATTTGATAGAGACATTGTTGGCATGGAGCAAGATTTATAGGGAAAAGATGAACATTTATTGAGGCGGAAAAAATGACACTTGCAACAATGAAAGAAAGGATAAGGAAGTGGGAGGTGATGATACATGGCATAGCTTGAGAGAGAGATTGCAAGGGCTGATGCACACACAACATGAAAGTAACATGTAACATAAGGATGAGTGCAATGCACATGATGCTCATGGCAACAACATAGGGAAAAGAAATATGCAAAACAAAATACAAAAACCCAACCACGAAGGGAATATCATATCGCATCTCCGGAAAAGGCAAGAGTTGGAGTTACGAATATGGAAAGTTGTATCCGGGGCGTTACAACACTCCACCACTACGAGAGGATCTCGTCCCGAGATCTAGAATGGCACCGAAGGGAAAACGGAAGAGAAAAAGAAAGGTAAAACTAAGTTGCTTCTTTGACAAATGAGTGAAACCAAAGAACCTTGAGAGGTTGAGCAATTTAAAAGAAAGAGTACAACAGAGATGAACGAGATTGCAAACAATCCGTTAGAAAAATGGAACAAGGAACATTACGAGAACTTGAAGGTTGCAAAAACATGAATCAAGAGTTTAATGGACAAGATAGAATTCGAAACCACTCCGGTTAAAACAAGATGAGAGAGGAAGAATGAATAAGAATGATATAATTTGGGCAGCACTCCGACTGTAAATGGAAGGAATTGAACATGAACTTGACAAGATGAGAGGATACATGATGAAATCAACAACACACTGTCTCCGAAACTATTGAAAGAATGACACAATGGGTAAGAAAGATTTCAGACAGCACTAAGGTTGAAAAGAGATGCAAGACTTGATAAGATGAAAAGAACTTGAGCAGAGAAGATACAACACTCCGGTTAAATGGGTAAGCATGGAAAGGACACGGTCCTCACAATTTGAGATGATGAGCGAAGAGAGCAACATCACAATGCCACCGGAAGAAAGAATAGAAGATACATCATTGGAATAAAAGAATGGAGAAGAAAACAACATGTACTACCTCAAATGAATTTGAGAGAGCATCTTTAAAAAGAAGGATTGAACGGAGTTGTTGGAAAACCAACAACGAAACAAAAAGAATAAGCTTTTAGTGGGCTTATGGAAACATCTCAAAATTATGAGGTGACAAACGGCCACTAACGGAAATAATTAATTGAATTGATATCAACAAGGAGACGAGAAACTTATTTCACCGGGAGGACAAATGAAGAACTTGGGTCATTTATAAGCACCATAAATAGCAACAATCCTTAGGGAAAGCTTTAGGTGAAATATAGCCCAAGATAAATCCAACGAAGAGATTGATGGATTTAAAAATAACTCATTCTTAACAACATGTGAATCATGGAACATGAACTCAAATTATCAAGAATGACATAATACCACCTCCAAAATATGGTAGAAAGAATTGCACTCCGAAATGCAAGAAGAAGAATACTTGAGCTCCTCAAAACAAAACATGTGTTGAACACCATGTTTACTTTAGAGTAAATCTTGGTGGATTTTAACTTCAAGAGAAATCTTGAAGAACAATTGAAGAATGAAAGGAATCCTTGATGAACCACCGTGTAGAGCCTCCATGAAGAACTCCGGTAATAAAAGGATGATGAAAAGAAAAAGGAGTTGAAAACACAAGGTGAATAATTGCAATGATTTAGATGGAGCTTCGCGACGAGATAATTGAGATAACTTGGAACTCTGAAAAGAAAGATGAAGCCTCTCGAACCGAGAATGTGATATGATGACCAACTCCGGAAATAAAGATGAATCACTTGTAATCAAGAATTTATTCATCATGAATAATCTCCGAAAGAAAAGAATTGAATCACCTTGAGGAAATAGGAATAAGATTTATTGTATGCTTATCCTTCACCAAATTAAATTGATGACAAGCAATGGATTTGGCATATTACTTATTTCCATTGAAAAAAAAGGATTAAGAGAGATATAGCGCAAACTTGAGAAGGTCTTCAATGAACCACCGGTAGGATTGGAACAACAAATGAATTGATATGATGAACAAGGAAGAGAGATCTTGAAAGAACCACCGTAAGAATTGAAAATGATCGAAGTAGGGGTGCATCACCGGTAGAATTAGCAAATGAACGAAGGTGCTTGAGACAAACTAGATACATGAGAACAAAGAGACCAGAACTGATTAGAGGATATTCGATTGATGCACCGGCAAGATAGGAGAATGATAACTGACAGCTGAGAAAGAATAAACCTAAATTGATGGACTCCGGATGACAAACTGAGAAGACTCTTGAATATCTCCTGATGGGTGAAAAGATTCTCACAATTGAAAACAATTATGAGAGGATGGCAACAAGCTAGCACCATGAATCTTGAAGAGAATAGAGCAAGATTAAAGAGAAACTCTTCTTCGGTCTTCAAATGATGAGAATGACAACGAGAAACACCACCAAGAATTATTGAGGCACACCGAAAGAATCAAAAGCGAAGAGGTTGAGCCAACTATGAAAAGAATTTGAAAGATCTTGGAGAAAAGCATTTGACTGATGATAACTCATTCTTACGTCAAACTTGAAGAAGAATTTAGGATAGCTCTGGGAAAATAGAAGAGTCAGATAAGATCCTGGGAAAAGACCTGTGGGTTAGGGCCCACTTAAAAAAACACCGTTGGAAAGATTTAAAAGAGATGTTGCACCGGTTAAATTAAATGACTTGAATGAGATACCAATCTCCAAATGGCTTGAACGGATTAAGAATGGAAACACAAATCTTCCAAGATATCTTCAGTACTCCAGAACAAATGAATAACGAGAAGTGAAAGATTAAGAGGTGCACCGGTATTAAAAAGCATTTGAAACAAGGAAAAGGATATGATGAATATCAAAAGCTTGATATGGATCCACCAGACAATTAAAAAAACGAAGGATGATGAACTTGAAGCTCGTGAGCATCTTCACGAGGGATCACTGGATAAGAACATCGAAAGAAAAGAATGAAGAGACTTCACATGAATAAATGGATACTTGGTAAAGAAATCTTAGTCCTTGAGGAAAAAGGGTGGGTGGGCGGGAAAACAAAGGCAACTTGGGACGGATGAAACAAACACCGTCGAGAAGAAATGATAATTGGTCTTGCTGATGTTGAAGTGATCGGATCCACTTGAAGAGAAACACGCCAGTTGAAAAGGATTGACATGACAATCTCGATTGTCGAGAAGGATTGGTATTCACATCGGAGTATGAGAACACCACTTCGGAAAGGTATGGAATCAACACTTGACATTGAAGCAACTCGAATACCACAACTCAAAACAAAAACAAAGGACTGGCTTGCGAATAAGCGGAACAAATACATATGATAGAGATTTACCCAATCCCATATCATGCATCCGTCGAAAAGATATTCTAGGAGCTACTTGAATTCCCACCTATAAAACTCCCAAACTTTACGGTTATGCAATCTGGTGTTGGGGATACAGGGAAGCAATATATCTCACCCAAACTAACAATACCTACATCCAAATTGTATCCATCCGTCAACACATAACCAAGAAACCTTCGAAATCGTGTACCTCAACCTTCAAAAGCATCCGTTATACGAGTCATGGCAATACTCCCGTACTCACCTCAAGATCGGGTTATCGGGTTATCTCACCAACAATCGCATAAAAGAGATTTTCGATGTCAACAGATTAAACTCGGTATTCCAGAACTGCAACGATAAAATTATGACGACAACACCTCGAGCTCAACTCCCCGGACACCTCCACTAAAAAACCCTGCCGACGGAGGCACCAAGACAATGTTGTCATCATAAAACCATCGGAACGATTCTAAGATACCCGCGTGATCCTAAAAAAAAAATTTAGTGAAATTTGAGAAGAGAAGAGTCAAAACTTCAACGTCAGGAGACCTCACCAGAGCGACGAAGGGACTGGGGAGTAAAAAGAATTCCTAACTCTCCGATATATATAATCCTAAATGACTCAAAACATTTTTCTAGACACAACTCGGCCGCTAAAAACGATAAAGCAGTGGGGCTCCTAAGGTCGGGGAAGGCTCTGATACCAACTTGTAACACCCTCGATGCAGCTATATCTCCCACGTGTCGAAGCACGACTTACAGGCATAACCGCATTGAAAGCAATGTCGCAAGTGAGGTAATCTTCACACAACCCATGTAATACATAAGGGAAAGAGATATATAGTTGGCTTACAATCGCCACTTCACACAATTACATGAATAAAGCATTACATCATCCAGATACAATCAAGGTCCGACTACGGAACCAAAATAAAAGAAGAACCCCAAATGCGACAAAGGTCACCGATCGACCCCTAACCGGGCTCCACTCTCGATCAACTAGAACGAAACAACACAAAGGGCAAGATCTTCATCGAGCTCCTCCTCGAGCTTGGTTCGTCACCGCCGGGAACATAGGCACCGCAAACTGGTTTTGAAGTATCCGTGAGCCACGAGGACTCAGCAATCTCGCACCCGCGAGATCAAGACTATTTAAGCTTACGGGTAAGGTAAAGGCATGAGGTGGAGCTGCAGCAAGCGACTAGCATATATGGCGGCTAACATACGCAAATGAGAGCGAGAAGAGAAAGCAAAGCACGGTCGATAAAAGTATGATCAAGAAGTGATCCTATAGCAACCTCAAGTCAAGCATAACTCCAACACCAGTGTTCACTTCCCGGACTCACGGAAAGAGACCATCACGGTAACACACACGGTTGATGTATTTTAATTAAGGTCAACTTCGGTTTTCTACAACCGACATTAACAAATTCCCATCAGCCACATAACCAGGCACGGCTCTCAAAAGTTTAAACCTGCGGGGGTGTCCTAACTTAGCCCATGACAAGCTCTCGCGATCAATGGAGGAATAGACCTTCACCCGAGACACTCCGATCGACTCGGTATCCCGTACATCAAGACATTTCGACAATGGTAAAACAAGACCAGCAAAGCCGCCCGATGCTGCCGACAAATCCCGATAGGAGCTGCACATATCTTGTTCTCGTGGCACACCGGATAGGTCACCCCTGAGTAAAACCAGCCCTCGAGTTGCCCCGAGGTGGCCCCGCATCTGCCTGCTTGGACCAACACTCGAAGAGCACCGCCGGTGGGGCTAAAATAAAGATGACCCTCGGCTCCGAAACCCAAGGGAAAAAAGGGCTAGGTGAGGCAAATGGTAAAACCAAGGTTGGGCCTTGCTGGACAAGTTTTATTCAAAGCGAACTGTCAGGGGGGTCCCATAAATCACCCGACCGCGTAAGGAATGCAAAATCCGGGAACATAACACCGGTATGACGGAAACTAGGGCGGCAAGAGTGGAACAAAACACCAGGCATAAGGCCGAGCCTTCCACCCTTTACCAAATATATAGATGCATTAATAATATAAGAGATATTGTGATATCCCAACAAAACCCTGTCCATCATGGAGCAATCTTCAACTTCACCTGCAACTAACAACGCTATAAGAGGGACTGAGCAAAGCGGTAACATAGCCAAACAACGGTTTGCTAGGAATGGTGTCAAAGGTTAGAGGTTCATGGCAATTTGGGAGGCTGACAAGCAAATGGTAGGCATCGTTGCATTGGCATAGCAAAAGAGCGAGCAAACTAGCATAGCAAAGATAGTAGTGATTTCGAGGGTATGATCATCTTGTCTGGGATCCCGCTAGGAAGAAGAACGAGTCCATGAAGAAGACAAACGGACATAGTCGAACGAATCCTCACAACTCCGGAACGAAACCGAAGCTAACGAGAGAAGCAAACCGGAAAGAAGCAAACAATATGGTAAACACACAAGCATAAACATGTCATGATGCACAAACAAGTATGATGCATGTCCGGTTTAATGAGGCATGGCATGGCAAAGTGCAACAAACAACAAAACAAATTAAGTGGAGCTCAATATGCAACGAGTTGCATATTGACGGAACACCACATACAATTATTTAGTTTGATCTCGTTATGTACACAACAATGTTAAATGTTATTAAACATGGCAAGGGGTGAAGCATAATGGAAACTAACTATTTAAGCAAGTTTAAATGAGGCCGGAAGAATAAACAACAATCCCGGAAAAACCCCACATGCATTTAGGAATTTAATGCAACAACAAGTTTTAAACATTTTAAATGTTGTTATCATGATGCGGATGACATATGCAAGTTATATGCAATTTTTATGAAAATGTTGACAAGAGCATTAAGAAGCATTTGTTCACCATGGCGGAAGGAAAAAGGTGCCACGGCGGCGAAACAAAAATGGTGCCACGACAACATATCCGAAAATGATGCCATGGCAACATATCGGTTCCGGTAGCTCACGGAGATACCGGTGCAAAAGGAGGCGTGCGGATGCGTGCATGGATGGTGGGGTGATCCCGGATTCCGGTTTCCCACGGGACGGCAGCATGGCAAACGAGGAACGAATGTGCATGAAGCAAACGGACGCGGTGCAAACATATGGTACACCTCATACATGCAAGGGCATCTCAACACGGTCATCTCGGGTTATACCTTCGAAGCGTGCGTTTCGAAGCGGTTTGGGTCGTCGAGGGAAGTAGTCGTTCACGGGACGGTCATAGTGGAAGTAGTGGTACACGTGGCGACGGTAGTTGTACATGTTCGAAGCAGAACTTGCCGTATCCATGTAGTAGGCGTTCTGGTCCTGTAGTCGTTCGAGCGTCCGTGTGGTCTTGCCGGTGGGGTACTTGGCGCTTGCGGTCCAACTCCGAGGTCATAGCCGTGTAGTTGAACTTGAAGAAAACAGGTCTCGCTGGGGACTTGGCGCATCCATCAGGAACTTGGTGGTACGTATGGTCACCGTAGATGAACTTGGCGACAGTGATACTTGTGCTCACGAAACGGCAAAGAGACGCAGCCGCAACTTGTCCTTGTAGAGGAGGACAAGGCGGTCGGCCACCAGGGAGACAGTTGGCGCGACGCCGGTGCGCGGACGACGCGTGGATGGGCTTGAGGTGCAGCAACGGTGAGGCAAGACGCAGGTGGAGGGGTTGACTGCTTGCTGGAGGGCTGGGGACGCCGGGACCCGAAGCAGAGGAGCGGGCGCTGCTCCGGCAGGGCTATGGGAGCCGGCGGGGACGCGGGGAAGCAAGGTGGTGGTGGTGGAGGACGCGGGGCGTCCGGCTGAAGGCATGGCCATGGACGACGGCGAGGTAGGTCGAGGGCGGCGACGGTCGCTTGGCAGAGAGAGGAGGCAGTGGCGACGAGCTCGGCGCGCCGGAGGTGGGAATGGGGCCCTGCCGTCGGGATCCAGCCGTGAACGGGCAAACGGCAGCGCGGGCGGAGGAGCTTGAGCGCGGCGAGCTACGGGCGCAGAGAAGATGGGGGCTCGAGGGCTTCGACCTGGCGATGTGCGTGCGCGCGATGGGGATCGGGTGCGGCGCTGAGGGAGGACGAGGAGGAGATGGGATCGGGCAGGTTCGGTTGGGGCTTGGGTTAGGAGGGGATCGATGGGGCCTTGGGCCAACTGGGCCTTGGGAGGTGGCGAGAGGAAAAAGGCCAGGAGGCCTAGCAGGCTGCGGGTGATGTTGGGCCGCGCTGCAGCTGCGCTGGGCTGCCCACTGCTGCTTTTCTTTTCTTTTCTTCAAACAAAAAATAAAACAAGAAAAGCACAGAGAGCTAGGGGAGGAGTTAGGGAGAGATAAAAAAATATGGCTGGGGTCCATGGAATATGCCCAATTAAATAGAAGTGGTGTGGGGATTTTACAGACTATAAATTTAAACATGTTCGAATTTAGTTCAAACTTGCATGAATTTATAATCCAACCAAACCAAACCCAAATGGACTTAAATTTGATAGAGACATTGTTGGCATGGAGCAAGATTTATAGGGAAAAGATGAACATTTATTGAGGCAGAAAAAATGACACTTGCAACAATGAAAGAAAGGATAAGGAAGTGGGAGGTGATGATACATGGCATAGCTTGAGAGAGAGATTGCAAGGGCTGATGCACACACAACCTGAAAGTAACATGTAACATAAGGATGAGTGCAATGCACATGATGCTCATGGCAACAACATAGGGAAAAGAAATATGCAAAACAAAATACAAAAACCCAACCACGAAGGGAATATCATATCGCATCTCCAGAAAAGGCAAGAGTTGGAGTTACGAATATGGAAAGTTGTATACGGGGCGTTACAAATACGTACCACATGCGGTGATGAATGTTGTCTTCTCTTCATCTTCTCTCGTCATGCAAATCTGATGGTATCCTGAGTAGGCATCGAGGAATGATAGAAGGTCACACCCGGCCGTGGAGTCAACAATATGGTCAATGCGCGGCAATGGGAAAGGGTCTTTTGGGCAAGCCTTATTGATATATGTGTAATCAATACACAAACTCCACTTCCCGTTTGCCTTGTGCACCACCACCGGATTGGCCAACCACCTTGGATGGAGTACTCCTCTCGCCAAGCCTGCCGCCTCTAGCTTTCTGATCTCTTCTGTGATCAACTCTTGTCTTTCCAAAGCTTGCTTCCTGACCTTCTGCTTGACGGGCCGCGCATGAGGACAGACAGCAAGATGGTGCTCAATCACTTCCCTGGGAACGCCGGGGATGTTGGATGATTGCCATGCAAACACATCGACATTCACCCGCTGGAAGGTGATGAGCTTGCCTTCCTATTTGCTATCGAGGGTGGAGCTTATGGTGAAAGCTCCTCCCGTGCCATCCTCCTTGATGGACACCTTCTTGGTCTCTGGTGGTGCAGCTCTGGATCCCTTGCTCTTGCCGGTGGAGCTCTCTGGCACGTCCTTACTGGGGGCACAGCACTCTGAAGAGGTGCGCTTGCCGGAGTGGGTGCGAGAGGTCTCGCCGGTCTTCTTCCCTCCCAGGGCTTAAGCGGCAAGAGCAAGTGCCTTGGCAGCAGTCGCTGCAACTGCTTCCCAGTAGAGTTGATCAGCGCAGATGAGCGCATCCTTCTTGTCGGAGGGGACGGTGATGATGTTCATCGGCCCAGGCATCTTCAGCGTGTTGTGGGCATAATGTGATGCCGCCATGAACTTGGCCAGCGCCGGGCGACCGAGAATCCCGTTGTAAGGCAAGGGGATCTCGGCTACATCAAAGACAATCCTCTCCGTCCTGTAGTTCAACTCTCCTTCAAACGTCACGGGCAGCGTGACCTTGCCCTTTGGCTGGCTTCTTCCCAGGTTGACCCCTTGAAACGTGCCCGTCTCTTTGAGGTCTCCATTAGGAATCTGCAGCCTTTTGATCACAACAGGATAAATCAAGTTCAGGCCAGGCCCGCCGTCCACTAGCATCTTCGTCACCTTGAGGTTGCGGATGTTGCCGAAACCAACAACGGCAAACACCTGACCGCAGTCGTGCGATCGGGGTGGTCCTCGGTGTCAAAGATGATAGGCGTGCTGGACCACTTCAGTGGCTTCTGCATGTCGAGTGATGGCTCCACCGCTGTGATCTCACGCGCCCACTGCTTGAGCTGGCGGTGAGATGTGTGCAGCGAGGCGCCACCGTCGACGCACATGGCCTCTGTAGCTTTCTGAAACTCGTGGTTGCCGGACTCGTCATCCTGGTCATGATCATCGTCTTCCTGCTTCTTGTCGCGGCCCTAGGTGGGCCTTGCTACCTCTTGAGCACTGCGTTGGATTTCCCCGTAGTGTAAGTATTTCCCTTAGTTTTTGAGAACCAAGGTATCAATCCAGTAGGAGACCACGCACAAGTCCCTCGTACCTACACAAAACGATAGCAATTCGCAACCAACGCTTAGGGGTTGTCAATCCCTTCACGGTCACTTACGAGAGTGAGATCTGATAGAGATAATTTTTTTGGTATTTTTGATAGATAGATGCAAAGCAAAAAAGTAAAAGTAAGTAAAAAACAAAGCAAGTAAATAAAGTGATATAGATTGATATGATGAGAATAGACCCGGGGCATAGGTTTCACTAGTGGCTTCTCTCAAGAGCATAAGTATTCTACGTGGGTGAACAAATTATCATGAGCAATTGATGAATTGAGCATAGTTATGAGTATATCTAGGCAATGATCATGTATATAGGCATCACATCCAAAACAAGTAGATCAAAACGATTCTCGCATCTACTACTATTACTCCACTCATCGACCGCTATCCAAAGATGCATCTAGAGTATTAAGTAAAACAGAGTAACGCCGTAAGCAAGATGACATGATGTAGAGGATAAATTCATGCAATATGATAAAAAACCATCTTGTTATCCTCGATGGCAACAATACAATACGTGCCTTTCAACTCTTTACATCCTTTGAGTAAGGACACCGCAAGATTGAACCCAAAGCTAAGCACTTCTCCCATTGCAAGAACTACCAATCTAGTTGGCCAAACCAAAAGGATAATTCAAGAGACTTGCAAAGATAACTCAATCATACATAAAAGAATTCAGAGAAGAATCAAATATTTTCCATAGATAATATTGGATCATAAACCCACAATTCATCGGTCTCAACAAACACACCGCAAAAAGAAGATTACATCGAATAGATCTCCACGAGAGGGGGAGAACATTGTATTGAGATCCAAAAAGAGAGAACAAGCCATCTAGCTACTAGCTATGGACCCGAAGGTCTGAAGTAAACTACTCACACTTCATCGGAGGGGCTATGGTGATGATGTAGAAGCCCTCCATGGTGGATGCCCCCTCCGGCGGAGCTCCGGAACAGGCCCCAAGATGGGATCTCGTGGATACAAAAGGTTGCGGCGGTGGAATTAGGTTTTTGGCTCCTGTTCTGATCTGACGGGGATACCTAGGTATATATAGGAGGAAGGAGTACGTCGGTGGAGCTCCGAGGGGCCCACGAGGTAGGGGGCGCCCAAGGGGGCGCGCCCTCCACCCTCGTGACCTCCTCGGAAGCTTCTTGGAGTAGGGTCCAAGTCTCCTGGATCACGTTCGGTTGGAAAATCACGATCCCGATGGTTTCATTCCGTTTGGACTCCGTTTGATATTTTGTTTCTTCGAAATACTGAAAAAGGCAAAAAAAACAGCAATTCTGAGCTGGGCCTCTGGTTAATAGATTAGTCCTAAAAATAATATAAAAATGGAAAATAAAGCTCAATATAGTCCAAAACAGTAGATAAAGTAGCATGGAGCAATCAAAAATTATAGATACGTTGGAGACGTATCAGGCATCCCCAAGCTTAATTCACCGCCGTCCTCGAGTAGGTAAATGATAAAAAAAAGAATTTTTGATGCGGAGTGATACTTTGGCCTAATTTCAATGTAAATCTTCTTAATTGTGATATGAATATTCAGATCCGAAAGATTCAAGACAAAAGTTCATATTGACACAAAAATAATAATACTTCAAGCATACTAATCAAAGCAATCTTGTCTTCTCAAAATATCATGGCAAAAGAAAGTTCATCCCTACAAAATCATATAGTTAGGCTATGCTTCATTTTCGTCACAAAAAGATGTTCCCACTTTCTATACCCCCGATGACAAGCCAAGCAATTGTTTCATACTTAAAATAATTTCAAACTTTTTCAACCTTCACGCAATACATGAGCGTGAGCCATGGATATAGCACTATGGGTGGAATAGAATATGATGATGGGGATTGTGTGGAGAAGACAAAAAGGAGAAAGTCTCACATTGACGAGGATAATTAACGGGCTATGGAGATGCCCATCAATTGATATCGATGTGAGTGAGTAGGGATTGCCATGCAACAGATGCACTAGAGCTATGAATGCTCAACAAAAGAAAACTAGTGGGTGTGCATCCAACTTGCTTGCTCACGAAGACCTAGGGCATTTGAGGAAGCCCATCGTAGGAATATACAAGCCAAGTTCTATAATGAAAAATTCCCACTAGTATGAAAAAGACAACTTATGAGACTCACTACATGAGGAACAAGGTGCTACTTTGAAGCACAATAAATGAGACTCACTACATGAAGAACAAGGTGCTACTTTGAAGCACAGGTGTGGAAAAAGAGATAGTAGCATTGCCCTTTTTTTTGGGCCTTTCTTTTTTTCTTTTTGGCCTTTCTCTTTTTTTGGGGGCAATGCTCTAATAATGATGATCATCACACTTCTATTGATTACAACACAAGGATTACAACTCGAAACTTAGAACAAGATATGACTCTATATGAATGCCTCCGGCGGTGTACCGGGATGGTGCAATGAATCAAGAGTGACATGTATGGAAAATAATGCATGGTGGCTTTGCCACAAATACGATGTCAACTACATGATCATGCAATGGCAATATGACAAAAGTAATGTATGTCATGATGATGATGGTGGAAGTTGCATGGCAATATATCTCGGAATGGCTATGGAAATGCCATGATAGGTAGGTATGGTGGCTGTTTTGAGGAAGATATAAGGAGGTTTATGTGTGATAGAGTGTATCATATCACGGGGTTTGTATGCACCAGCGAAGTTTGCGCCAACTCTCAAGGTGAGAAAGGGCAATGCACAGTACCGAAGAGGCTAGTAATGGCGGAAAGGTGAGAGTGCGTATAATCCATGGACTCAACATTAGTCAAAAGAACTCATATACTTATTGCAAAAATTTAGAAGTCATCAAAATTCAAGTACTACGCATGCTACTAGGGGATAGATTGGTAGGAAAAGACCATCGCCATCCCCGACCGCCACTCATAAGGATGCACAAGCCAGTACACTTCATGTTTCAAATTTGTTACACAACTTTAACCATACGTGCATGCTACGGGACTTGCAAACTTCAACACAAGTATTTCTCAAATTCATAATCACCCAACTAGCACGACTTTGATATTATCACCTCCATATCTCAAAACAATTATCAAGCATCAAACTTATCTTAGTATTCAATTCACTCGCAAGAAAGTTTCACATGTCTTGAACACCAAGTATATTAACATTAAGCAAATTACCATGCTATTAAAGACTCTCAAAATAATCTAAGTGAAGCATGAGAGATCAAATAGTTTCTTTAAAACAAATCCACCACCGTGCTCTAAAAGATCTAAGTGAAGTACAAGAGCAAAAATTATCACGCTCAAAAGATATAAGTGAAGCACTATGAGCAAAACTATCAAGCTCAAAAGATATAAGTGAAGCACATAGAGTATTCTAATAAATTCCAATTCATTTATGGCTCTCTCAAAAGATGTGTACAGCAAGGATGATTGTGGTAGACTAACAAGCAAAGACACAAATAATACAAGACGCTCCAAGCAAAACACATATCATGTTGGTGAATAAAAATATAGCTCCAAGTAAATTACCGATGGAAGTGGACGAAAGAGGGGATGCCTTCCGGGGCATCCCCAAGCTTTGACTTTTTGGTGTCCTTGGATTATCTTGGGGTGCCATGGGCATCCCCAAGCTTAGGCTCTTGCTGATGACTTAAGTAGATATGGGTATGTCTACTTAATGAAACACAAGTCTGAGACCTTTGAAAAGTTCAAGGAATTTTAGAGTGAGGTGGAGAATCAACGTGACAGGAAAATAAAGTTGTTACAATCAGATCGTGGGGGAGAATATTTAAGTCACGAGTTTGGTATGCACTTAAGGAAATGTGGAATTGTTTCACAACTCATGCTACCTGGAACACCTCAGCGTAATGGAGTGTCCGAACATCGTAATCGCACTCTATTGGATATGGTGCGATCTATGATGTCTCTTACCGATTTACCACTATCATTTTGGGGATATGTTTAGAGACAGCCACATTCACTTTAAATAGGGCACCGTCTAAATCCGTTGAGACAACACCGTATGAATTATGGTTTGGGAAGAAACCTAAGCTGTCGTTTTTAAAAGTTTGGGGATGCGATGCTTATGTCAAGAAACTTCAACCTGAAAAGCTCAAACCCAAGTCGGAAAAATGCGTCTTCATAGGATACTGCCGGTGTCAAAACCGGCAGATCTCGGGTAGGGGGTCCCGAACTGTGCGTCTAGGCGGATGGTAACAGGAGACAAGGGACACGATGTTTTTACCCAGGTTCGGGCCCTCTCGATGGAGGTAAAACCCTACTCCTGCTTGATTGATATTGATGATATGGGTAGTACAAGAGTGGATCTACCACGAGATCAAGGAGGCTAAACCCTAGAAGCTAGCCTATGGTATGATTGTTGTAATGGTTGTTCATCCTACGGACAAACCCTCCGGTTTATATAGACACCAGAGAGGACTAGGGTTACACAGAGTCGGTTACAATGGTAGGAGATCTACATATCCGTATTGCCAAGCTTGCCTTCCACGCCAAGGAAAGTCCCATCCGGACACGGGACGAAGTCTTCAATCTTGTATCTTCATAGTCTTGGAGTCCGCCGATGATGATAGTCCGCCATCCGGACACCCCTAGTCCAGACTCCTCAAGAGTAGCCCTGAACCAGGCTTCAATGACGATGAGTCCGTAGCATATTGTTCGGCATTGCAAGGCGGGTTCCTCCTCCGAATAATTCATAGAAGATTGCGAACACCAGATAGTGTCCGCTCGCAAAATAAATTCCACATTCCACCGTAGAGAGAATAATATGTACACAAGTTCAATCTGCTGACGTATTTTGTGGCATGACGTCACACCACCACCAAGCCTTTACTTGAATCGTTTTTATTATACCACCTCGGTAGCGTTTAGCGGCGGTTTCTTGGCACGCCTTGTCGAGCGAGATCGTGTTCCCTTTATTCCGGATTCCCATCAATACGGATGTGGGTAACCCAGCCGCGCCATTGATGGTGGCGCTTGGGAGATAAGCGAGTTTTACCAGGCCGGTGGGGACGCATAGTCTTCGTCCGCCCATATATAAGGGGATAAGGATCCACCTTTTTTACCTACGCCTTCTTCCTCCTTTGCTTATCCATCTCCACAAGACTCGAGCTCCAGCGCCCAAGTCCGCACATCTCGCCTCAGCCTTCTCCACCATGTCCGGAGCGGGAGGCGGGCCTCCTCCGTTCGGAGGGCACATCGAGAAGTCTGCGGCGCGGATACCTCTCCAAATGACATTGCGCACCACCGCCCGATGAGGGCAGCTCATCCCCACCCCTGTGCCTCATGAGAGGGTCGATTCCTTCCCACTTCCTCCGCGGACTGGGCTTCCCACTTCATCCCTTCGTCCGGGGCTCATGCACTACTACGGCCTGGACTTCCACGATCTGGCGCCAAACTTCATCCTCAACATCTCGGCGTTTATCGTCGTGTGCGAGGCCTTCCTCTGCATCCAGCCCCACTTCGGCTTGTGGCTAAAAACCTTCAATGTCAAGCCGAAGGTGGTGAAGGGCGTCCAAGCGGAGTGCGGAGGCGCCATGGTGGGCAAAATGCCCAACATCATCTGGCTCGAGGGTGCCTTCGTGGAGTCTGTCAAAGGGTGGCAATCAGGGTGGTTCTACATCACCGAGCCGCGTGACCCTAAATGGGCAGCGGCCCCCGAGTTCAGATCTAGTATCCCCATGCAGCTCACCTCCTGGAAAGAGAAGGGCTTGCTGTGGGGTAGTTCGAGGAGCCGACAGACTCCAGATCCGCCTTCGCACTCGTGAACAAGAAGCTTAAGCTTGTCAACGTGATCCAGTCATGCTCGTCCGCCGGATTCTCCCCGCCAACAACGGGCCTTCAATTTGTGGGAGTTTGATCCGCACAAAGACCGACCTGAGCGGCTCTTCGACATGACGTACGAAGCTGCCTGGAGGGTGCTGTTCAAGGGCGGAGAAGCCCCCGCATCCGCAACTAAAGATCGCGGATTCAGCACCAAGCACCCGGCCGGCGAGGTAAGCTTTGTTATCCTTTACGGGACACGTATTTCTCTCATAGTTTGACTCTATGTGGGATCTAAAACTCCCGATGCCTTTAACAGGACTGGCAGAGGACGTCCGGACAGGTTGACTGTCCGGCTCCCCTTCCCGAAGACCCAGCGGACACCCGTTTAACGGGGCTGCTGGTTCCGGCCCTTTACGTGGTGCCGGAGAAGAAGGCCATGAAGAAGGCCACAGGAACCCGAAGGAGTTCCCGGGGTGGTGTCGGACTCATCGTCCGATGGCTCCGAGGCGGACTCCTCCCCCGAAGACGAGGTGGAGAAAGAGGACTCTCCCCCAGAGGTCGGGAGAGAGGAAGAGGAAGGCTTCCCCAACGGGGGAGGCCAAAGGGTCCAAGAAGGGAAGGACCCTTCCTCCAGACTGCTCCGCCAACGCTGACGACGGCGACGAGGGGTGGCCCTCAAGATCCAAGCCCCCGGCAAGATCGTAAGTATCCGGATTCCTGAATAATTTATAATTTTTCTTTTGTGCCACATAGTGTCCTTCTAATGCCGCATACAACCTGTAGTCCGGCCAAGGACGATTTTCCCGCTTCTTCGAGCGGGTCCTTGGCTCCGTCGGATGTGGATTCCATTCCGACTGCCTCCACCCCTCGTGATGCTGAGGACGCTGAGGTGGGGTCCCGGAGGGACCCGCCAGAGGGGGAGGCTCCTGAGGTGCCCTGTGCAACCTCCGGACCGCAGACCGGACTCATGATGGTTCCGAGTCCGCAGCGCCCCTTCAGAAGAAGGGCAAGACCGTGACACCGGCAGCCTCCGCCCAACCGGGCGCCGGACAACTCGTTGAGGCGCCAACGACGCTTCCATCGAGGAAGAACACCGCACTATCATGAGTGCGGTGATTCAGAAGGTTCAGCTTGCCAAGAGCGGGCTGACCGAAGCCTGCAGCAGCCTTCTAACAGGCTTTGAGGTAAGAAGTTTTTTTTAAATATTTAATGTAATGCCACATAGACAGTAGCCCCTGATGCTCGGTTCGGTGTTCGGAAAGAAAAGCCGGACTGAGGATCTAAAAAGATATACACAGGAGTTCTAGAAATTATGTCAATACGCGATTGCAAGCTGCACTGCTGACCTCTACCGCATTGACTGCGGAGGTCGGTGCTTTGAAGCAGGACCTTGAGCGGTCCGAGAACAAGCTCGGCCTTGCCAAGAAGCAGCTCGAGGACAAAGAAGGTGAGTAACACCGTACTAAATTTGCACCTTACAGAAAAGGATTTTGGTTGCAATAGAAATAACAAGGATAACGTGGGCACTGCAAGGGCCACGAACGAGGTGGTGACCCTGAAGGAGGCCGTGTCCGCGTCGAACGTAATCTTGACGCGAACAAGCGGAGCGAGAGAAGCAGAGGCGCGGTGGCGGAGGTGCGGCAAGAGCTCCGTGCTCTCATGGAAAAGCATGAGAGTTTGGAGCGCTAATCAAGACTCGAGAGTCCGAGCTTGCCTCGCTCTTGAGAGTGCCAAAGCCGCTAAGGCCGAGGCCCATAAGGCCCTCCAGAGATTGAGGCGGTGAAGAAAATAGCGGCGGTAAGGCATTTTTCATGCAAAGCAAGCATGTGAATACGATTTACTACATTTACCCGATTCGAGCTCTCCAGAGCGCTTGCAGATCTGCCTCAGCAGCGTGTCCGATGCCGCCGATTCTACCGGGCCGAGGAGGGAGCTCAATGGAGAAGGTCTTCGGTCTCGGTATCTTTGAGGCGGACATCCGGCAGCCCCTAGCGACCAGCTAAATCACCGGTCGAGCTCCACAAGGTAGCCGAGCAGCCATGAAGGGCCTCATAGTCCGGCTGTGGCTCAAGAGGCCATGCACAGGAGCTACTTTGGCCTCGTCGGCGGCTGGTGGATGCGTGCCCTCGATGGAAGTCATCAAGCGCCCGCCGCATTGAAGGTGCCTGTCGGGCCTTGCCCGCAAAAGGTGCACCGGGCAGCTGGATGTTGAGAGGCTTCGACGGACGCGCACCGGCGGGCAAGGAGTATCACGCCCAAATGTATTATAAGAGTGTCTCAAGGGTGCCCGCAAGATTGCGGATGAGTGCCCCAAAGATGTAATACTTGAGTAGACTCTCAATGTGTTATCCTGTCTTATGAAAACTTTGTTCATATCGCTAAGCAACGCTTATTAATTTAAAATATTACCTTCAGGCTGCCGCTTATCAAATCGAGAGATGGCAAGTCGTCGGCTTCGCCCCCATGCCACAAGTGTCGGGGTGTTCGGGATAAACTTGAGCACTCTTGTTCCCATTTTGGGTCCATCTAGGAGGCGCCAACACAACGAACAAGGCAACCGGACTTATAATGCTTGAACACTCTCACTTAGCCATAGAATTCTATAATTTTAAATTTCGTGAAGCCCCTAGTGTTCGAAGACCGAGTTCGGGCGCTATCCACGCCTTGGCCGGACGGTTCCTCGCTCTAAGCGGCATAAGTCTTTAGGGACTCAAAAGACCTCTCGAATAGCGACCAGCTCTCGCCTTATCATGACGGTCAGTTTTAGCTTTCTCCATCGAGGCGCCGCCCAGCTCAACCGGGCGCAATCGCGATGGTTCCCCAGTGCTACCTTAGCCGATAGAATGTAACGTAAGTACCAAAACATGGGAGCCGCAAACCCAACTATTGATCCAAGACATGATTCGAGCTGATGCATATAGTGCTATAAGTTCGGGTGCCGACTTGTGAAAGTGTTCGGACTTATCACACCATAATGCGGGGAACATAAACCCCTGGTGTATTCGGCCGTACCAAAGTGTACGGATGCAAGATGTCATAAATGAACATATATGTGAAAAAAAGGGAATGCAATTATAAGCGACAAGTGATGCATTGTTTATTCAAGGAATTCTGCCATGAGTGCAGAACGATACAAATAGTGCGGTAAGCAAGGGTTGGCCTATTAGACATGTCTCCCTCCAGGGGTAGGCTGCGGAATGGTGTATTAAACAGATTTAATGCTCATAATGGAGACCACCTGAGTATTCGTTGTAGCCTTTGTCCTTCCCTGGCTGTTGAATCGTGAGTTCTGCAGATTCACCGCCGGACAGGGTCTCTGGTGAACGGAGTCCTGTGGATAAATAAAAAAAAAGGAAAAGAAAAAGAGCGACACACTTGGGAGCCCCTGGTGTGGTTGAGCCGCACTCTGGGCCTGTCATGGTCGTGCCCCTCCCCCTATGCCCATGGTATCTCCAAAGCGTAATGATGTATGCGAAGGGCTAGTCTTGCAATCATGCAAGGGCTGGGGTTGGGGCCGCATTGCTATGCGTGCTCGGAACATTCCAGGTGGTCTTGATGTACATTACTCCTGGCGTGTTTAGCCATGTCCGGTCGTTTGACGGCCGGACTCGAAAATTGCCTTAAGAGGCTGCTCTGTACTTCTGCCGCGAGAGCCGCTGTGTTCCTCCGCTCGAGGGAGCGTTGATGTTTCCGCTGACCGTGATGACTCCACGAGGGCCCGCATCTTGAACTTAAGGTATGCATAATGCGGCACCGCGCTGAACTTTGAAACATGGTTCGTCCGAGCAGAGCGTGATAGCCATCGCGAACGGGACTATGTCAAGATTAACTCCTCGCTTCGAAATTATCCGGGATCCGAAGACCACTTCCAGTGGTGAGCTGCATAATTGGCCTCAACACCTGGTATGACGCCTTTGAAGTCGTCTTTGTAGGTTTAATCCTAGAGGGTCTATGCCCATCTTGGCGCACTATATCCCGATAAAGCAGTGTTCAGTCATTGCCGCCGCCCATCGGACTTTAGTGAGGTGAAATCCATCGACGATTGGGTCTAAAACCAATGCGCGAATCCGCCATGGCGGATATCGGTGGGTGGTCCTTCGATCGAAAGTGATCGTGCAAGAGGACCATGGATTGAACTTCGGGCGATCGCTCCATCGCATATACGCCCCTTAGTGCATGCTTCCGCTCCCTCTTGGGTATGTGGGTTGCGATATCATGTTTACCGTCCGCACTTGTGGGGGAAACCCTTCGTCCTCTATCGTTCGGCGGCCGGTCTCCTCCTCGTCATCGCTATGCAGCCCTTGTCATTGTTTTCGGCAATTAACTTGCTCGCCGCTTGAATACCCAACAATCCTGTTGGTGTGGTTAGCTGGCTTTTTCGGGTGCCATGTATCTGGCAAGAGCAGTCGAGTATTCGGTCCAAATTGGACGGACTCGGAGTAGTTCTTTTAAATGGCTTTTTCCGCTGACCCGGTTTAGAGCCTCTGAATCCGGCGCTGACTACCGTATCCTCAATGTTATCGCCGTTAAGGCGGCGTTTGTTTTTGTTACGACGCAACCTGCCATTGCGGTCCTTGTTGTCCAGACTACCAGAATTTTTGCTGAGGTTGTTGCTGCGGGCTAGCCAGCTGTCCTCCCCCGCACAGAAGCGAGTCATGAGTGATGTGAGGGCTGCCATGGATTTCGGCTTTTCCTGTCCTAGGTGCCGGGCCAGCCACTCATCGCGGATGTTATGTTTGAAGGCTGCGAGGGCCTCTGCATCCGGATAGTCGATGATTTGATTTTTCTTTGTTAAGAACCGTGTCCGAATCGTCGCCGATTCATCTGGCTGCTGAATTATGTGGCTTAGGTCATCGACGCCGGTGGTCGCACATATGTGCCCCGAAATTGTCGAGAAATGCAGCTTCCGTGTCCTCCCAACACCCAATTGACTCTGCTGGCAAGCTGTTAAGCCAATGCCGAGCTGGTCCTTTAAGCTTGAGCGGGAGATACTTGATGGCGTGGAGATCGTCACCGTGGGCCATATGGATATGAAGGAGATAATCTTCGATCCAAACCGCGGGGTCTCACAGCCATCGTGGGATTCGATGTTTACGGGTTTAAACCCTTCAGGGATTTGATGATCCATTACTTCATCTGTGAAGCAGAGTGGGTGTGCGGCGCCTCTATACTGGGCAATATCACGACGTAGCTCAAGAGAGCTTTGTCTGCTGTGTTCGGCCCGGCCGGAGTTGCTGTATCCAGCACGACGGTAATCGTCGTGGATCGTGGGGCGCCCACGTGATCCGTAGATAGATCTTGATTGTCTTGCCTTGTCCTCCAGTACGTCTCGCAAGTCCGGCACATTCCCCCGTGGCTTCGCGCTTTTCGAGCAGTGCCGGGGTATGGTTCTGGTGGAGGGCCTAGATGCCTCTCTATCGCGGCCACGAGGTGGTCGGTCTGCCGTATTGTGCGCTGGTGATGAAGGTTTGTATGCTTCCTCCTCTAGTCGGGGGAGCAACATGCGTTTTGGGTAGCTTTTGGAGGGGCATTCGAGTTCATGCTCTTCGGCCGCGAGGACCTCGGTCCATCTGTCGGCCAGCAGGTCTTGATCAGCTCGAAGCTGTTGCTGCTTTTTCTTTAGGCTATTCGCCGTGGCCATTAGCCTGCTTTTAAAACGCTCTTGTTCGACGGGATCCTCTGGCACGACGAATTCGTTGTCGTTGAGGCTTGCCTCGTCTCCGGAGGGAGGCATGTAATTATCATCCTCTATCTCCTCGTCTGCCGCTCTCTCTTGAGGGTTGGCTTCTCCGTCCTCCTGTGCTGAATCTTGCTGGAGGGGGTTGTCTTCGGCACTCTCTGGGGTGTTATTATCTCCGGTGCTGGAATCTCCATTCTTGCTGTGGCGGGATTTAGAGCGGCGCCGCTGACGTTGGCGCTTGGGCTATTTCTTAGAGGAATCTGCCTTCGCTGCTTCTTCGCCGTCCCCATCCTTTGGGATGTCCACCATGTATATGTCGTATGACGAGGTGGTCTTCCAGTGCCCCGTAGGCGCTGGTTCTTGATCGTCTCCGGCATCGCCGTCCATACCGTCGATGTCTTCGGAGTCATAGTCTAGCATGTCGGTTAAATCGTCGACAGTGGCTACAAAATGGGTGGTGGGTGGGCTTTGAATTTCTTCGTCGTCCGCATCCCAACCATCCTAACCATAGTCCGACCAGGGCTCTCCTGATAACGAGAGATACTTTAGCGAATTCAGGATGTCGCCAAAGGGTGAGTGCTGAAAGATGTCCGCAGCGGTGAACTCCATGATCGGCGCCCAATCGGATTCGATTGGGGGCGCAGGAGGTTGGAGTCCGGCAAGGAGTCCGCACCTCAGTCACGAGCTTTGCAAGGGACAAGGTCGGTATTCGCCCATCGCCAGAAGTTGCAGCCCCGAGGCGTGTGTCTAGCCACCTGTCCACGATCTGCGCAATCGGCTCCGAACTATGGGTCGGGCGGATTCGCAGCGACCTCGTGGTATTGTCCGCCGGCGAGCTAAATCATGCCCATCGTGATAAAGGCGGCACGCTTCGTCGTGGCTCGAATCCATCGAAGATCAAGTCTCCGCGATGTCGCCATGAAGTTTAGGCTTCCAAATCTCACCGATGGCGGGGCATAGCTTTCGATCTGCTCCGGATGGCCAAGTGAATTGCCCGCAGCAAAGCCGCCAACACGAAGATCTGTCCGGGAGAAAAGTCTCACCGGACTGCGTTGTTGTTGATTGAAGAAGCCATCAAGCCTATCGGTGACGACACGAGGAACTCTCAATGAAAGCACCAATGTCGGTGTCAAACCGGCGGATCTCGGTAGGGGTCCCGAACTGTGCATCTAGGCGGATGGTAACAGAGACAAGGGACACGATGTTTTACCTGTGTTCGGCCCTCTCGATGGAGGTAAAACCCTACTCTGCTTGATTGATATTGATGATATGGGTAGTACAAGAGTGGATCTACCACGAGATCAAGGAGGCTAAACCCTAGAAGCTAGCCTATGGTATGATTGTTGTAATGGTTGTTCGTCCTCGGACTAAAACCCTCCGGTTTATATAGACACCGAGAGGGCTAGGGTTACAGAGTTGGTTACAATGGTAGGAGATCTACATATCCGTATCGCCAAGCTTGCCTTCCATGCCAAGGAAAGTCCCATCCGGACACGGGACGAAGTCTTCAATCTTGTATCTTCATAGTCTTGGAGTCCGGCCGATGATGATAGTCCAGCCATCCGGACACCCCCTAGTCCAGGACTCCCTTAGATACCCTAAGGAAACCATTGGGTATACCTTCTACCTCACATACGAAGGCAAGATCTTTGTTGCCAAGAACGGATCCTTTCTGGAGAAAGAGTTTCTCTCGAAATAAGTAAGTGGGAGGAAAGTAGAACTTGATGAAGTACTGCCTCTTGAACCAGAAAGTAGCGCAGCTCAAGAAAATGTTTTTGTGGTTCTTGCACCGACAAGAGAGGAAGTTAATGATGATGACCAAGGAACTTTGGATCAAGTTACTACTGAACTTCATAGGTCCACAAGGACATGTTCCACGCCAGAATGGTATGGCAACCCTGTCCTGAAAATCATGTTGTTAGACAACAGTGAACCTTCGAACTATGAAGAAGCGATGGCGGGCCCAGATAGGATCCATGTATGAAAACAAAGTATGGACTTTGACAGACTTGCCTGATGATCGGTGAGCCATAGAAAACAAATGGATATTTAAGAAGAAGACTGACGCGGATGGTAATGTGACCATCTATAAAGCTCGGCTTGTCGCTAAGGGTTATCGACAAGTTCAAGGGGTTGACTACGATGAGACCTTCTCACCCGTAGCAAAGCTAAAGTCTGTCCGAATCATGTTAGCAATTGCCGCATTCTATGATTATGAAATATGGCAAATGGACATCAAAACGGCATTCCTTAACGGTTTCCTTAAGGAAGAATTGCATATGATGCAGCCGGAAGGTTTTGTCCATCCTAAGAATGCTAACAAGGTGTGCAAGCTCCAGCGCTCCATCTATGGGCTGGTGCAAGCATCTCGGAGTTGGAACATTCGCTTTGATGAAATGATCAAAGCGTTTGGGTTTATGCAGACTTATGGAGAAGCCTACGCTTACAAGAAAGTGAGTGGGAGCTCTGTAGCATTTCTCATATTATATGTGGATGACATACTATTGATGGGAAATGGTATAGAACTTTTGGAAAGCATAAAGGCCTACTTGAATAAGTGTTTTTCAATGAAGGACCTTGGAGAAGCTGCTTACATATTAGGCATCAAGATCTATAGAGATAGATCGAGACGCCTCATAGGTCTTTCACAAAGCACATACCTTGATAAGATATTAAAGAAGTTCAATATGGATGAGTCCAAGAAGGGGTTCTTGCCAGTATTGCAAGGTGCAAAATTGAGCTCGGCTCAAAGCCCGACCTCGGCAGAAGATTGAGAAAAGATGAGTGTCATCACCTACGCCACAGCCATAGGGTCTATTATGTATGCCATGCTGTGTACCAGACCTGATGTAAACCTTGCCGTAAGTTTGGTAGGGAGGTACCAAAGTAATAATATCCTAAAGTACCTGAAAAGGACTAAGGATATGTTTCTCGTTTATGGAGGTGATGAAGAGCTCGTCGTAAAGGGATACGTCGATGCTAGCTTCAACACAGATCTGAATGACTCCAAGTCACAAACCGGATACGTGTATATTTTGAATGGTGGGGCGGTTAGCTGGTGCAGTTGCAAGCAAAGCATCGTGGCGGGATCTACATGTGAAGCAGAGTACATGGCAGCCTCAGAGGCAGCACATGAAGCAATCTGGATGAAGGAGTTCATTACCGACCTAGGAGTTATTCCCAATGCGTCGGGCCCGATGACTCTCTTCTGTGACAACATTGGAGCTATTGCCCTTGCCAAGGAGCCTGTGTTTCACAAGAAGACTAGGCATATCAGCGCCGCTTCAACTCCATTCGTGAAAATGTTCAAGATGGAGACATAGATATTTGCAAAGTGCATACGGATCTGAATGTCGCAGATCCGTTGACTAAATCTCTTCCACGAGCAAAACATGATCAACACCAGAACTCAATGGGTGTTCGATTCATCACAATGTAACCAGATTATTGAATAGTGCAAGTGGAAGACTGTTGGAAATATGTCCTAGAGGCAATAATAAAATGGTTATTATTATATTTTCTTGTTCATGATAATTGTCTATTGTTCATGCTATAATTGTATTAACCGGAACCCGTAATACATGTGTGAATACATAGACCACAACATGTCCCTAGTGAGCCTCTAGTTGACTAGCTCGTTGATCAATAGATGGTCATGGTTTCCTGACCATGGGCATTGGATGTCATTGATAACGTGATCACATCATTAGGAGAATGATGTGATGGACAAGACCCAATCCTAAGCATAGCACAAGATCGTGTAGTTCATTTGCTAAAGCTTTTCTATTGTCAAGTATTGTTTCCTTAGACCATGAGATTGTGCAACTCCTGGATACTGTAGGAATGCTTTGGGTGTACCAAACGTCACAATGTAACTGGGTGGCTATAAAGGTACACTACACATATCTCCGAAAGTGTCTGTTGGGTTGGCATGAATCGAGACTGGGATTTGTCACTCTGTATGACGGAGAGGTATCTCAGGGCCCACTCGGTAATTCATCATCATAATGAGCTCAATGTGAATAAGAATTTAGTCACGGGATCATGCATTATGAAACGAGTAAAGTGACTTGCCAGTAATGAGATTGAACAAGGTATTGGGATACCGACGATCAAATCTTGGGCAAGTAACGTACCGATTGACAAAGGGAATTGTATACGGGATTGATTGAATCCCTGACATCGTGGTTCATCCGATGAGATCATCATGGAACATGTGGGAGCCAACATGGGCATCCAGATCCCGCTGTTGGTTATTGGCCGGAGAGCTGTCTCGGTCATGTCTGCATGATTCCCGAACCCGTAGGGTCTACACACTTAAGGTTCGGTGACGCTAGAGTTGTTATGGGAATTGGTATGCGGTTACCGAATGTTGTTCGGAGTCCCGGATGAGATCCCAGACGTCACGAGGAGTTCTGGAATGGTCTGGAGGTAAAGATTTATATATGGGAAGTCAAGTTTCATTCATCGGACTAATTTCGGGGGTTACCGGTATTGTACCGAGACCACCGAAAGGTGTCCGGGGGTCCACCGGGTGGGTCCACCTGCCACGGTGGACTAAATGGGATGAACAAGGGTGGGAACCAGCCCCCTAGTGGGCTGGTGCACCCCCAAGGGCCTAAGGCGCCTAGGGTTGAAAACCCTAGGGGGTGGGGGCGCCTCCCACCAACTTGGGGGGCAAGCTCCCCCCTTGCCCCCCCCTAGATGAGATCTAAGGGGGCCGGCCCCCTCTCCCTTCCCCCTATAAATAGTGGGGGTGGGAGGGCTGCCACACCCTTCCCCTGGCGCAGCCCTCCCCCTCTCCAACTCCACCTCCTCCTCTGTAGTGCTTGGCGAAGCCCTGCCGGAGAACTGCAAGCTCCTCCACCACGTGATCGTGCTGCCGGAGCTCTCCCTCAACTTCTCCTCTCCCCTTGCTAGTTCAAGAAGGAGGAGACATCCCCGGGCTGTACGTGTGTTGAACATGGAGGCACCCTCCGTTCGGCGTTAGATCGGATCTTCCGCGATTTGAATCACCGCGAGTACGACTCCCTCATCCGCGTTCTAGTGACGCTTCCGCTTAGCGATCTTCAAAGGTATGAAGATGCTCATCCTCTCTCTCTCTTGTTGCTAGAATATCCATAGATTGATCTTGGTGATGCGTAGAAAATTTTGAATTATTGCTACATTCCCCAACAGAATCATGCTCATCTCCAAAGGCCACCTCCAGATCAATCTTGCCCACCGAGTACGCCGACTTACCGGGCACCACTCCATGGAAAACAGTGTTAGATGTTGTAAGATTTTTATCAGTTAACCCCATGCGACGGAAAGTCTCATAATAAAGGATGTTGATGCTACTGCCTCCATCCATGAGCACCTTAGTGAATTTGTATCCACCAAGTTGAGGCACCACCACCAAGGCCAAGTGACCCGGATTGTCAACCCGGGGAGGGTGATCTGCTCTACTCCACATAATGGGCTGCTCAGACCATCGCAAGTAATGAGGAACCGCCGGCTCAATGGCGTTCACAGCCCGCTTATGGAGCTTTTGGTCCCGCTTGCATAAACTTGTGGTGAAAACATGATACTGCCCACTATTCAGCTGCTTCGGATTGCTCTCAAACCCAGATTGCTGCTGCTGACCCCCCTGGCCGGATTGCTGATTATAACCACCCTAATTGCCTTGATTAAAACCACCCTGATTACCCTGGTGGCCCTGGAAGCTGGAATTAGAACCGCCACCTTCATAACCCGGGCCATGAGAACCGCCACCGCCCGAGCCGCCGCTCGGCCCATGAGAGTCCAAAATTTTGAAAGCCCTCATAATGGAACAATCCTTCCAAAGGTGAGTAGCTGGTTTCTCCTGTGAGCCGTGCTTTGGATAGGGCTCGTTAAGCAATTGTTCAAGAGTAGGACCTGGTCCATTGTTCCGAGGAGGCGGCCTCCCCTTGAGACGTTGATTCTTGCCCTGTGCATTGGCGTTAGCCACAAACTCTGAGCTACCATCCGCCTTGCGTTTACTGTTGCCTCCCTGATTCGCCGGGTTATTGTGCTGACCCTTGGTGTTACCGTTCTTCTTTCCCTTCCCTGTCTTCTCATCATCAGACTCAGGGTCCTTGGTACTATCAGAGTCAGCATATTTGATTAGAGCTGCCATCAGCTGCCCCATATCATTACAATCGCGCTTGAGCCGCCCCAGCTTCTGTTTAAGAGGCAAAAAAATGGCAATTTTTCTCCAACATTAAGACTGCAGAGCCAGCGTTCATGTTGTCAGATGAATGTATGATAGCTTTGACCCGGTGCACCCAATGAGTCATTGATTCACCCTCCTCCTGGGCGCAAGTCACCAAGTCCACGATCGACATGGGTTGCTTGCATGTGTCTTTAAAGTTCTAAATAAACCATGCCTTTAAATCAGCCCATGACCCGATGGAATTAGCCGGTAGCCCCTTTAACCAAGTACGGGCCGTCCCATCCAGCATCATGGTGAAATACCTAGCACACACAGCGTCACTGGCCTCCAACAGCTCCATGGCCATCTCATAACTTTCAATCCACGCCTCAGGGGGTAAGTCGGCGGTGTAATTAGGCACCTTTCGAGGTCCTTTGAAATCCTTGGGAAAACGCTCATTACGCAGTGCCGGCACCAAACAGGTTACACCTGTAGATCTAGAGGTCACACCTGCCTCAACTGAAGTCGTTGGATAAACCGGAAGGGGCTGGTGAGCCGCCCGCTGAGCCGCCTACTCAGCTTCTTGATGCAATCTGTCCTGATCAACCAAGTTAAGAGCTCCATCACGCGTCGGGTCATGCCCACGCAGCTGGACACAGCGCTGGGTGTTACTTGAAATGGCTGGTGAGTCCATGTGTCTGCTATAACTCTGGCTTCGGCTTGGGTGAGGGGTCGAGTGGATCCTATCTCGACTGTAAGAATATGCCTCCTGCTGCGCCAAGGCTGTCTGAAGAAGTTCTCTAACCCTTCACGTTCTGACCGTCATCGGAGAGTCGCCGTCCACCGGGAGAGCCGCCAATCGTGCTGCTGCAGCAATCATGTTCTCCAAAGGATTAGAATAATGACTCGGCAGCGCTGGTACATGCCGAGGCGGGGCGGTACGCAGACGAGCGGGTTCCGTTACGCGTGGTTGAACTGGTGTCCCAACTCCGGGTGCCGCAACCCGGTTTATCTCCGGCGGGTTACTGGTCCCCGCTCCGGGCGTGCAAAAGAGGTTTCTCGCCTCATAAATCAGAGGTAAACGCATCTGGTGCCTCCTCCTCATGACTTCATTTGATATGTTTTGATCCATCGTAAGCCGGAAAGCTTCTGACTGAATCCTTTGGGCCTGAGCGTCCAAAGCAGCCCATTCCGCGGCAATCCTGACGTCCTCTGCCGCCAGGTCTTCCTTGGCCAGTGCTACATCATCACGTAACTTTGCCACCTCCGCGTCATGCTGAGCTTGATTCTTTGGATTGACCATGGCGGTTAACAGAGCCGTCAATTTATCCATTAAAGCCATCAAAACTTGAGTCGGCGGGTGCGCAGGGCCTCCTGTCCCAGCTGTCGTCACCGTTGCTGACCCGAAAATCATCGCCGCGGTGGTTGAAGAATTTTGCCCAGGCTGCGTCCCAACCATGAAGATCCCAACTCTGTTTGGCGGCTCATAGGGGTACGGGACACTGTTGCCATTGGAATAGCCCCCAAGCTCGTCATCTTGCAGCTGATACAACGAAGTAGTCTCGCCCGTGGACGACTCACCATCAGAGTAGATGGCCGTCTCACCACCAGACATATATCCTTCATCAAATTCCATTCCGTGGATGCATCCCACGAAGGCACGCTTCATGGCGGGCTGAGCTCGGGCGGGTCTCACACGCTGAGTCGTCTCGATGATGTCGGTGCAGATGTCCAGTTCAGGGCCCGGCTCACTGATCTTGCCGTGAAGACGTGGATTCCATCGAAGGGGACCCGGTACCCGTACTCAATTGAACCGGCCTCGGGGCCCCAGCCTGCGTCATTGATGTAGAGCTTGCCGCGACGACTCTTGGTCATCCGACCCATAGCGTATCCCTTGAGCCCTTCGAAGCTGCCCTTCAAGAACTCAAAACCACCATGCGCTGGCCCCACGATGGGCGCCAACTATCATGGAAAGGTCACGACAGATGTCCTAGAAAAAGGACTTAGTCGTGGAGCCATCGCAACTAGGTAGCTTAAAGGGGTTAAACGGGACAGAGGACACGGGGAGTTTATACTGGTTCGGCCCCTTGCGGTGAAGGTAAAGACCTAATCCAACTTGAGGTGGTATTGCTTATGTCTCGATTACCAGGGAGCGAATCTGCTTGCCTTATCTTTTGATCGGTTGTCTCTTTCTCTGAACCGTCGTCGGGTCGTCCCTTTATATACACAGGTCGACGCCTAGCGGCTCATGGAGTCCCGGCCGGCTCATAAACAGTGTCCGTCTTGGTGACTATCTATTCATGCCTTACAATAAAAGTCATACATATATGGTGGTTTACCCTCATGGGCCTTAAGTCGCCTTTGGGCCTTGGGCCCTTAACTGAACCTCCATCTTCAAATGTCCTCGTGGGCTTCATATGATGAATCGCCATAGGTATAACCCGGCCCCTCCTGGGCGGGTTATACTAATATTATATCCCCAAAAAATATGTTATGTGATAGTTATATTGTTGAATTTGCTTATGATCCTACATGTAATTATTATGAGAGAGGAAAATATGGTTGTAGAAAATTTCATGTTACTAAATTACCTCTCTCCATGTTGAGATTGCTATTGTTTCTTTCCGCTTCATTGCATATGCTAGTTTTTGCTTGCTATGATAATACATTTGCCTATAAGATGCCTATGGATAGGAAGTATGTTAGACTTAGATGTGCTTATCACGTGTCTTATGATGCTCTCTTTGTACTTCAATTCTTGTCTTTTATGTGAGCATCATTGAAATTATCAATGTCTAGCTAAGGGCGTTAAACGATAGCGCTTGTTGGGAGGCAACCCAATTTTATTTTTATTCTTTGCTTTTTGCTCCTGTTTAGTAATAAATAATTCATCAAGCTTCTGTTTAGATCTGGTTTTATGTTTTAGTTAGTGTTTGTGCCAAGTAGAACCTTTGGGAAGACTTGGGTGAAGTCTTTGCGATCTTGCTGTAAAAAACAAAAACTTTTGGGCTCACGAGAATAGATGTCATTTTTTACTGGAGAGGGATTTTAGGTTGATTCTTTTTGCAGATGATTAAAAGACAAATTCCTCACGTCCACCAATTTATTTCTGAATTTTTAGAGTTATATAAGTATTCTAAAGTTACAGATTTCTACAGACTTTTCTATTTTTGACAGATTCTGTTTTCGTGTGTTGTTTGCTTATTTTGATGAATCTATGAGTAGTATCGGGGGTATGAACCATAGGAAGTTGGAATACAGTAGATTTAACAACAATATAAATAAATAATGAGTTCATTACAGTACCTTAAAATGGTGGTTTATTTTCTCATACTAACGGAGCTCATGAGATTTTCTGTTGAAGTTTTGTGTTGTGAAGTTTTCAAGTTTTTGGGTAAAGATTTGATGGATTTTGGAATAAGGAGTGGCAAGATCCTAAGATTTAGGATGCCCAAGGCACCCCAAGATAATTCAAGGACAACCAAAAGCCTAAGCTTGGGGATGCCCCGGAGGGCATCCCCTCCTTCGTCTTCATCTATCGGTAACTTTACTTGAGGCTATATTTTTATTCACCACATGATATGTGTTTTGCTTGGAGTGTCTTGTATAATTTGAGTCTTTGATTTTTAATCATCCTTTCTGTACACACCTTTTGCAAGAGACACGCATGAATCAAAATTTATTAGAATACTCTATGTGCTTCACTTATATCTTTTGAGCTAGACAATATTGCTCTAGTGCTTCGCTTATATCTTTTTAGAGCACGGTGGTGGTTTTATTTTATAGAAATTATTGATCTCTCATGCTTCACTTATATTATTTTGAGAGTCTTTTATAACAGCATGGTAATTTGCTTTGGTTATAAAATTAGTCCTAATATGATGGGCATCCAAGATGGGTATAATAAAAACTTTCATATAAAGTGCATTGAATATTATGAGAAGTTTGATTCTTTATGATTGTTTTGAGATATGAATATGGTGATATTAGAGATATGATAGTAGAGTAGTTGTGAATTTAAGAAATACTTGTGTTAAAGTTTGTGATTCCCGTAGCATGCACGTATGGTGAATCATTATGTGATGAAGTTGGAGCATGATTTATTTATTGATTGCCTTCCTTATGTGTGGAGGTCGGGATCGCGCGATGGTTAACTCCTACCAACCCTTCCCCTAGGAGCATGCGTGTAGTACTTTGTCTTGATTACTTCTAGATTTTTTCAATAAGTACGTGAGTTCTTTATGACTAATGTTGAGTCCATGGATTATACGCACTCTCACCCTTCCATCATTGATAGCCTCTCTATTTCCGTGCAAGTCTCGTCGGTACCATAAACCACCATTTAACTTCCTCAAAACAGCCACCATACCTACCTATTAAGGCATTTCCATAGCTATTCCAAGATATATTGCCATGCAACTTTCTACCGTTCTGTTTATTATGACATGCTCCATCATTGTCATATTGCTAGCATGATCATGTAGTTGACATCGTATTTGTGGCAAAGCCACCATTCATAAATTTTCATACATGTCACTCTTGAATCATTGTACATACCGGTACACCGCCGGAGGCATTCACATAGAGTCAAATTTTGTTCTAAGTATCGAGTTTGTAATTCTTGAGTTGTAAGTAAATAAAAGTGTGATGATCTTCATTATTAGAGCATTGTCCCGTGTGAGGAAAGGATGATGGAGACTATGATTCCCCCACAAGTCGGGATGAGACTCCGGACTAAATAAAAAAAAGAGGCCATAAAGAAAGAGAAAAGCTCAAATAAAAAAAGAGAAGGGGCAATGCTACTATCCTTTTACCACACTTGTGCTTCAAAGTAGCACCATGATCTTCATGACAGAGAGTCTCCTATATTGTCACTTTCATATACTAGTGGGAATTTTTCATTATAGAACTTGGCTTGTATATTCCAGTGATGGGCTTCCTCAAAGTGCCCTAGGTCTTCATGAGCAAGCAAGTTGGATGCACACCCACTTAGTTTTCTTTTGAGCTTTCATAAACTTATAGCTCTAGTGCATCCGTTGCATGACAATCCCTACTCACTCACATTGATATCTATTGATGGCATCTCCATAGCCCGTTGATACGCCCACTTGATGTGAGACTATCTTCTCCTTTTTGTCTTCCCCACAACCACCATTCTATTCCACCTATAGTGTTATGTCCATGGCTCACTCTCATGTATTGCGTGAAGATTGAAAAAGTTTGAAAATACTAAAGTATTAAACAATTTCTTGGCTGAAAGCGGGGTTGTGCATGATTAAATACTATGTGTGACAAAGATAGAGCATAGCCATACTATATGATTTTGTAGGGATAACTTTATTTGGCCATGTTATTTTTGAGAAGACATGATTGCTTTGTTAGTATGCTTGAATTATTATTATTTTTATGTCAATATTAAAATTTTGTCTTGAATCTTTCGGATCTGAACATTCATGCCACAATAAATAAAAATACATTGAGAAATATGCTAGGTAGCATTCCACATCAAAAATTCTGTTTTTATCATTTACCTACTCGAGGATGAGCAGGAATTAAGCTTGGGGATGCTTGATACGTCTCCAACGTATCTATATTTTTTTATTGTTCCATGCTATTATATTATCTATTTTGGATGTTTAATGGGCTTTAATATGCTCTTTTATATTATTTTTGGGACTAACCTATTAACCGGAGGCCCAGTGCCAGTTTCTGTTTTTTTTTGCCTATTTTAGTGTTTTGCAGAAAAGGAATATCAAACGAAGTCCAAACAGAATGAAACCTTCAGGAGGATTTTTCTTGGACCAAAAGCGATCCAGAAGACTTGGAGTTGAAGTCTGGGACTCTACGAGGAAGCCACGAGGCAGGAGGGCGCGCCCAGGGGAGGTAGGTGCGCCCCCACCCTCATGGGCCCCTTGTAGATCCACCGACGTACTTCTTTTGCCTATATATACTCTTATACCCTAGAAACATCAGGGGAAGCCACGAAACCACTTTTCCACCGCCGCAACCTTTTGTACCCATGAGATCCCATCTTGGGGCCTTTTCCGCCGATCTGCCGGAGGGGGAATCGATCATGGAGGGCTTCTACATCAACACCATTGCCTCTCCGATGAAGCGTGAGTAGTTTACCACAGACCTTTGGGTCCATAATTATTAGCTAGATGGCTTCTTCTCTCTCTTTGATTCTCAATACAAAGTTCTCTTCGATGTTCTCGGAGATCTATTTGATGTAATACTCTTTTGCAGTGTGTTTGCCGAGATCCGATGAATTGTGGATTTATGAACTTGATTATCTATGAATATTATTTGATTCTTCTCTGAAATCTTATATGCATGATTTGATATCTTTGCAAGTCTCTTTGAATTCTCGGTTTAGTTTGGCCTACTAGGTTGATCTTTCTTGCAATGGGAGAAGTGCTTAGATTTGGGTTCAATCTTGCGGTCCTTTCCCAGTGACAGTAGGGGCAGCAAGGCACGTGTTGTATTATTGCCGTCGAGGATAAAAAGATGGGGTTTATACCATATTGCTTGAGTTTATCCCTCTACATCATGTCATCTTGCTTAATGCGTTACTCCATTCTTATGAACTTAATACTCTAGATACATGCTGGATAGCGGTCGATGTGTGGAGTAATAGTAGTAGATGCAGAATCGTTTTGGTCTTCTTGACACGGACGTGATGCCTGAATTCATGATCATTGCCTTAGATGTCTTCATAATTATGCACTTTTCTATCAATTGCTCGACAGTAATTTGTTCACCCACCGTAATATATGCTATCTTGAGAGAAGCCACTAGTGAAACATATGGCCCCCGGGTCTCTTTCTGATCATATTACATCTCTTTTGTTTACATCGTATCTCGTTTACTATTTTGCAATCTTTACTTTCCAATCTATACAACAAAAATACCAAACATATTTACTTTACTATCTTTATTAGATCTCACTTTTGCGAGTGGCCGTGAAGGGATTGAAAACCCCTTTATCATGTTGGTTGCAAGGTTCTTGATTGTTTGTGCAGGTACTAGGTGACTTCTGTGTCGTCTCCTACTGGATTGATTCCTTGGTTCTCAAAACCGACGGAAATGCTTCGCTACTTTGCTGCATCACCCTTCCTCTTCAAGGGAAAACCAACACATGCTCAAGAGGTAGCAGGGGGCCATAGGTTTCACTAGTGGATTCTCTCAAGATAGCAAATATTACGGTGGGTGAACAAATTACTACCGAGCAACTGATAGAAGAGCGCAAAGTTATGATGATATCTAAGGCAATGATCATGAACATAGGCATCATGTCTATGTCAAGTAGACCGAAACGATTCTGCATCTAATACTATTACTCCACACATCGACCGCTATCCAGCATGCATCTAGAGTATTAAGTTCATAAAGGATGGAGTAATGCATTAAGTAAGATGACATGATGTAGAGGAATTAACTCAAGCAATATGATGAAAACCCCATCTTTTTATCCTCGATGGCAACAATAAAATATGTGCCTTGCTGCCCCTACTGTCACTGGGAAATGACACCGCAAGATTGAAACCAAAGCTAAGCACTTCTCCCATTGCAAGAAAAACCAATCTAGTAGGCCAAACTAAACCGATAATTCAAAGAGACTCGCAAAGATATCAAAATCATGCATATAAGAATTCAGAGAAGAACCAAATAATATTCATAGATAATCTGCTCATAAATCCACAATTCATCGGATCTCGGCAAACACACCGCAAAAGAATATTACATCGAATAGATCTCCAAGAACACCGAGGAGAACATGGTATTGAGAATCAAAGAGAGAGAAGACGTCATCTAGCTACTAGCTATGGACCCGTAGGTCTGTGGTAAACTACTCATGCTTCATCAGAAGGGTAATGGTGTTGATGTAGAAGCCCTTCGTGATCGAATCCCCCCCCGGAAGGATGTCGAAAAAGGTCCCTAGATGCGATCTCACGGGTACAGAAGGTTATAGCGGTGGAAAAGTGGTTTCCTGGCTTCCTTGGATGTTTTTAGGGTATAAGAGTATATATAGGCGAAGGAACTAGGTCAGGAGACCCACGAGGGGCCCACGAGGTAGGGGGCGCGCCTACCCCCTGGGCGCGCCCTCCACCCTCGCGGCCGCCTCGTTGCGTCTCCGACTTCATCTCCAAGTCTCGTGGTTTGCTTCTGGTCCAAGAAAGATCATCACGAAAGTTTCATTCCATTTGGGCTCTGTTTGGTATTCCTTTTGTGCGAAACTCTAAAATAGGTAAAAATCAGAAAACTGGCACTGGGCTCTCGGTTAATAGGTTAATCCCGAAAATAATATAAAATTGCATATTAATGCATATAAAACATCCAAAACAGATAATATAATGGCATGGAACAATCAAAACTTATATATACGCTGGAGACGTATCAGGACTACGCACACAACCAGGAGCAAGAGAATTAAACCACATCTTAGCATCACCCTTTAATGAGAAAGGAAACAACTTAAGAATATAGTAATAGCGATTTTTTCCTCATGAGCAGATAGGGTGGCTATATCATTCAATTTAGTAAGATGCGCCACACCAGTTTGAGATTCATAACCATGGAAAGGATCGAATTCAACCAAAGTAATTAACTCATGATTGACAGAGAATTCATAATCCTTATCAGTAACAAAGATAGGTGAAGTAGCAAACTCAGGACCATATTGTGTTCTAGCATTCAAAGAATTTTCTTTCAGCTTGACTAGTAATTTCTTAAGATCATCTCTATCATTGCAAGCAAAAAAGTCTCTAGCAGTTTCTTCATCCATAATATAACCCTCAGGTACCTTAGGCAATTAATACCTAGGGGGAGAATCGTAATCTTTAGTTTCAATAATATCATCAGTTTCAGTAATATCATTCTCTCTAACCCTAGCAAGTTGTTCATCAAGAAATTCACCTAGTGGCACAGTGTTATCAAGCAGAGTAGTAGCATCATCATAAGTATCACTCATAGAAGAAGTAGCATCATCAATTACTTGTGACATATTAAGATTACTAGCAGGTGGTGGTGTCGCAAGCTTACTCAAAACAGAAGGTGAATCAAGTGCAGAGCTAGATGGCGGTTCCTTACCTCCCCTCGTAGTAGAGGGATATATCTGGTTTTGGTATCTTTCAAATTCTTCATAGTGATCAACAGATATAAATCCCAAGTGACTCAGAGAATAGAGTTATGCTCCCCGGCAACGGCACCAGAAAAATGTCTTGATAACCCACAAGTATAGGGGATCGCAATAGTTTTCGAGGGTAGAGTATTGAACCCAAATTTATTGATTCGACACAAGGGGAGCCAAAGAATATTCTCAAGTATTGCAGCTGAGTTGTCAATTCAACCACACCTGAAAGACTTAATATCTACAACAAAGTATTTAGTAGCAAATTAGTATGGAAGTAACGGTAACAGTGGCAAAAGTAACAGTAGCAGTTGAGTAGTGATGGTAACAACAGTAGCAATGAAAGTAACTCAGCAAAGATCAATATGTGAAAAGCTCGTAGGCCAATGGATCGGCAATGATAATTGTCGGATGATATTCATCATGTCGCAGTTATAACCTAGGGTGACACAGAACTAGCTCCAATTCATCAATGCAATGTAGGCATGTATTCCGTATATAGTCATACGTGCTTATGGAAAAGAACTTGCATGGCATCTTTTGTCCTACCCTCCCGTCGCAGCGGGGTCCTAATGGAAACTAAGGGATATTAAGGCCTCCTTTTAATAGAGAACCGGAACAAAACATTAGCACTTCGTGAATACATGAACTCCTCAAACTACGGTAATCACCAGAAAAAATCCCAATTATTGTCACCTTGGGGTATGCGGATCATAACTCGTAATAGGTGTCTGCAACTTGCAAGATCGGATCAAGAGCACAAATATATTCATGGAAACATTAAGGGTTCAGATCTGAATTCATGGCACCCGGGCCCTAGTGACAAGCACTAAGCATAGCAAAGTCATAGCAACATTAATCTCAGAACATAGTGGATACTAGGGATCAAACCCTAACAAAAGTAACACGATTACATGATAAATCTCATCCAACCCATCACCGACCAGCGAGCCTATGAAAGAATTACTCACTCCCAGTGGTTAGCATCGTGGAATTGGCGATGGAGGAAGGTTGTTGATGATGATGATGATGATGACGACAGATTCCCCTCTCCGGAGCCCCAAACGAACTCTAGATCAGCCCTCTCGAGGAAGAATGGGAGGCAGCGGGGCTCCGTATCGTAAAACGTGAGGAATCCTTCTCTCTGATTTTTTTTGCCCCGAATAGGAATATATAGCGTTGGAATTAGGGATGGAGGAGCTCTAGGGGGCCCACAAGCCTGCAGGGCGCACCCCTAGGGCTTGTGGCCTCTGGGTGGCCTCCCCTCTAGTTGATTCTTGTGCCAGTATTTTTTATTTATTCCAAAAATATTCTCCGTAAATTTTCAGGTCAATCCGAAAACTTTTATTTCTGCACAAAAATAACACCATGGCAATTCTGCTGAAAATAGCACCAATCCGGGTTAGTTCCATTTAAATCATGCAATTTAGAGTCCAAAACAAAGGCGAGAGAGTTTGGAAAAGTAGATATGACGGAGACGTATCAATGTCGAATTTGATTGGAACTACCAAAATTCCCTTCCACGTCATCTCCAGACTATTCGGTTATCCCTAACAGTAGCTCTTTACTTATAATTCACTCTAGTCACTTGCCATTGTGTTCCCTGTAAAGGGTTGTTTATATCACCACATCAAATTTTAGGCACACCTTTATATTTCACATAACCTAAACTTGCTCATTATTGAAGTTAATTTGTAGTTGTGTCTATTCACCCCTCCCCTAGGGCCATCTTAATCCATTCAAATGTTGTACTTCACAGTTATCATTTCTAACTTCACATTTGTTTCTCTATTTTCCACCATGACTTGGGTGAAAACTCGAAAAAGACATGTTCTCCACGAGCACAACTAACCTCCACGTTTTCGAAGTTCCGCTTGAGCAAGTATCGTTGATTGCATTACGACTCAGGAAACACTCTTTTTGCATGATAACTTTTTATATATTGATCTATTGTCATGTTGCCGATGAAGTGTAATGGAGCCCAAGAGAATGAAGTAGGACACCCCTAATAAAAACTCTCATGATAACATCGTTTTTGCGACCACTACTAAAGCAATCTGAAGCGTCTAATGACAATCCACATGATCAGAAGGCATCGATCCACGGGGCCAAGATGGCATGCTCTCTCAGGTGCCATTCACATGGACCATGACAGTTGCAAGAGGGCACACATAGAGGCATGATACTTGCATTCCCGCATGATGCAATCTTAATAGGCGGGACATCATGGCCAAGGACACATATAACTGGTCTTTCGAGAGAGAAAATGCACTTGAACGATGATTAGTGATTCCCTCATGCATTGGTTCCCGAGTTACCCCCGAAGACAAGTTTAAATTGATGAACGCGAGTTGAAATTATAGTTGTCCACATTAACGACTAGGTTATAGGGAACCTACTAGTTAATTGCTTAGTGATAACTGTTTCATACAATTATGAGATTAAACTGGAATGTCAGATAGAGAATATGAAAAGATAAGATACAATAAATACTTCTTCGCTAGTTAAATATAAGATACACAACTATATTTTGACTTAAATCAACTACCTAACATGGAATGGACAGTAGTGGTGCATGTGGACTCATGTTCAACTTAGTTTTAGTAGTGCATGCATGACTTGTCAGATGTACATGGGGGGAGCCGGGATTTAGACTTGGGGGGGAGACGTGGTTGAGGCCATTTTTTGGTGTCCACAAACTACCGAATAGTTTCATATCTTAGCCTTGCCAAGACAACACACACACACACACACACACATACACGCACGCACACACACACACACACACACACTTTTTTTCAACTGGAGCGTATCTAGCTGTAGATAATATTGATCAATAATGCCACATACGTGCCAATAGATGAAGTTCATAATCAAACTACTACTTTGAAATACGACATGAATTAAATGCCTTAGTACAAAGCATTATCATATAGAAATTTAAGTTATACGAACAAAACAATCATTGTATAACTAAATTGTTGTCTTAGTGGCTTTTAGCTTGCATCTATACATGTTAAACAAAAAATCATCGTTGTAGGAAGTTTTGTTGTTGTATTTGAAAGAAAACGATCCATGTTTCTAGAATATATACCTAGAGAATCAAATCCATCCCTTTCTCACCCCGTTTACCGTAGGTCAAAGTAGATCGATTGGTCATCGTTCGCATGCCCGCAACAACCATCCATGCTTACTAATACCTCTCGGGGAGACATTGATTGATCGACTTTCGAATGATTGCATGTGCCTATGCCCTAACGTGGCAACACATCACAAATCACACAATCAAAATATGATGTATAAGTTCGACATGATGCAAGACAAGAAACTGAAAATCGAGAGAGATTAGTAGACAATGTTGATGTGTTGACCTTGGCTAGTTCATTCGCAACCTAAAGAATTGTTGAGTGAATCCGTGTCATTGTCAAAATCAGATCTTGACCAAGAAGAGCAGAGACGCGCATGCGGAGGGCACACAACGGCAACATCATAATGCTAACCCACACACATGCTAATCACAAAAGAATTGCCCAATGCCCAGGAGGTTGGAAAACAACTCACAAGTGAGCTTCCACATGGGCCTTTTCAATTTTCTTTTTTTCACGTTAAGGTGGTGGTGGGGGGGGACAAGTTCTTCTGTACATGCATATGTATAGCTAAGTAATGAGTACATCTATAATGATCGCTCGATCGTTAGGGAGGTCCCTGCTCGCCCCCTTGCCTCTGCCACTATGGGTGGAGGTCATCTCTCCTAGATAGTATTAGAGGGGATGTCTTGTCGCGCATTCTAGTCATCCTCTTTCCCATCTCGTTTTAATTATCGTTGTTCCACCTCTTTCCCCCGTCCACCAATACATTACCGCTACATTGCCTCCATCTGATCTCCCCTTTATTGCTTCAATGTTGGCACAACTATCAAAGTCGATCAAAGATCCATTGTTATCGATTCTCCCATGGTTATTTTCCACCACTGCCTGTCTTACACCACCAACAAACACCCCTCTGGCGGCGAGGGAACATCCGTGAATCCGAGGATCATCATCATTGATTCTCAAGTCATGGCCATCTATCTCGACACCCGCCCCTTACTTTTGTCATCATGTCTTCCACCATGGAATAAGATGCCATGCACCCTCTTCAATCTCAATTGAACTTGTGTTGATCGACCGGATTAGAGGGGTTCACTCGGTAAGATTAAGTAGAGAGCATTTTCCATATTATTTTTTGAGTACATGACTTGTCATCATCATCTAAAGTACGAAACCACCCAAGGTCTAATGTAATCAAAGAGTAGAGTCGAAGGTTCTCATTGTTGTGTTAGAGTTACTTTTATGTTGGCTCGGTCTTGAGTTAGTTTATCTTATAGAGTAATATATGTAGTCACATGAAGCATATTTGTAACGCAAATTCTAGGGGACTATGCCATTTAAGCAAAAACAAAAATTTGTGCGGTGCGATAAATAGTTTGTGCCTTTTTGTCTTGTTTTTGGTGCATTATCTATACGATGTACTTTACCATACATAGTTTCTAGTTTTGTTGGTGCTACAATTGCGTGTGACACACTATTGGCTTGAGGTTCTATGCAACACTTCTAAACATAAGTTGTAATGCAACTTAAAATTAAGAGAAAAGTTCACATTTCAACCCTGAATTAACCAGCTGGTTCAATTTACAACCCTCATCTTTAAAACCAGTCACATTACACCCTCATCTTATCATGTAGTTCAATAGACAACCCTTGACTTGGTTTTGTGCTAGTCAAACCGGTTTTGACGGAGTCAAAACTGACTAGACAGCCAACTTAGCCGCCACGCACGCACACATCCTAACCTCGCCCCCCTCTCTTCGTTCACCCCAGCCCGAACCCAATCCCGTCGTCGCCGCCTGAGTCACCTGGTACAGAAAGGCCCGCCGCTGGTGACTGAAGACCAACGGCGCTGCCACACCGCCGCTAGGTTCCCTTCTTTTCTTCCCTCTCTTCTCCTTATCTACGGCCTCGACAAGTTGCTACTGCCGCTGCCGCCGGCGAGCTACTACTGCTAACCTGGGCGAGCTGCTGTTGCTTCTGCTCTTGCGGGTGAGATGCTGCGGCTTCTGCCGCCGGCGAGCTGATGTTGCTGCTAACTTCCGCCGACTTGTCGGGGTGCGGAGATCCAATCCACGAGTGCTCACGGAGTCGATGAAGACGCCAAAGCTACGCGGTTGTCGTCGGGATTGGCGTTCCCATGGTCGCTTTCGACCGGGGGGGGGGGATCACGGTGACAAGGCAACTAAAACATGGTTGTCGGAGGCATTGATTTATGTCTAGTCCGGCGGCAATGGCTCTGGCCAGAATTGGATGAGGTGAGGTAGCGGACCATAGCAGAGCAACGAGACACGGGGATGGGAGAACGCAGGCTTCACGGTGGAGGTGAGAAGTCTCAGAGCTGCCCCTTCTTCGTGCATGTGCGTCATTCGCCGGTCGACGAGCTGTCATGTCGCGCGATGATGGTCGCGCCTACAGCCACTAGCCAGCGCGATCGAAGGATCTCTCGAGGTAGATGCTTCTGCCAGCCAGCTGAAATCACCGCCTCAACACTGGTGAGACGCGCTGGCGGGAGGAGAGGCCGCGTGTTTGGACCGTGGCGGGTGTTCGCATGGGTTAGGGCGCCTAACAATGTCGTGATGCTTTCAGTATTTAGATACATTAAAACTGAGCGCCCTCCAAGCCCTCTGAGGCCATCAGCGCTCCTGGCCGTTCGTTGTCTCGATCTGGTTGTTTCTGGTCGTCCGATCTTCATTAGCTCTCCATCTTTAGTTCAATGGACCAGCTGTCCTAGGGGACGCTACTCCCGTAGAAAAATCTGTGTATTCCAGTTGATCGGGCCTATGCACCACGGTCGACGGCCCAGTTAACCGATCACGGTCAATCAAACGCGAACACCCTCTCCTCTCCTGTCTCTCACCTCTGCCCCGTCTATCTCCTAGCCTCCTCCCAAACCCTACCTCAAATCCTCCGCCGCCACCCACTTGACTCTCCACCTCTCCATCTACTCCGCTTCTGCCTCTATGGTGCCGCCTCTCCCTCTCCTTCCCATCGCTCTCCCTTCTGGCGTGGACTAGCAATGAGCGGCAGGCAGCGCGCTAGCTTCAAGGGGATTCGGTCTCGGCGGCTCGGCAGGGAGACAGCAACCGGCTGCACCAGGAACCCTAGCACCCACCTGCAGCATAGTGTGACGCCGGCGGCAGACTGGGCACACCGGCGTCGAGTGACGGCAGCGGCAGGCAAGCACGGGCGCGTGATACAACCTCCAGGTGCAACATGTTCAGACCTGCCTGCAAGGCTCCATGTAGGGAGATGTTTACGTACTATAGCTTCACACCATTAATATCTTGATTGTAAGTTTTGTACAAACTGAATCTAGGAACAAATGCAAAAATATTTCACTATGCAAACTACAACATTTGATCTGCACTTGCAATAGTTCTACTGCAATTGGAAGACACTGTCGTCAAGAAAGTTATTGGGTTTGCCACCATCTGGAACAGTCGTTATCAAAACAAAACAAAGGTTAGCATCCTTCCTCCCTCACCCCTGTTCTGAAATAGTTTCACACGGTGCAGAACCAATGAATGGTCGAGGATTAATTTCATGGGTTCTATGGTGTGATGTCTGTTTCCAAGTGTACCACCTTCTGTGTTCTTAAAGAAAAGGATTTGACTTCTCTGGCTTTGCAAGTCTTGTTTGAACATCATCATACAAAGATTGTACTCGGTGCTTTATTGACATGCATGTCATCACTTATGAAAAGTCATTTTTAGTGCCGTTGATTTCTTACAAACATGTTCACGGTAAAGAATCGAAACAGATCCGTCCGGGATGCTCGAATCTGTTTTCTTTTGTGCTCTTTGGTTCTATCTTCTTGAATAAACCCACCCACACATTTATAGTATAGGCCTAGAATAGGTGTTTACTTCATTATTAACTCCATTTATTTTGGTTTTCTCATCGACAAGTAAGTTTTAGTACAAGATTGAATCTCATGCCTACATGCATTCGGAATGGCCTTCGCTCAAACAAAGGTAAGACATCGTTCCTCATTTACTCCCTGGTTTCAGTTGTGATTGTTCATTCTCTATCCATTATATGTAGCCCGGGTTTCATTGCTAGACTATCGTTTACTATTTCAGTTGTGAAATATATTTCTATATCATTTTAAATAGGCTTCAGAACATATTTTCACTACCAAGGAGACAACACCGTAACATGTTTCTAGGTGGGGTTGTACATGCCAAGATTACTAATTACTACATGCATTTCGATAATGAATCAATGCAAGTCTGTTCATATGCTAAGTCGAGTCATACAAGAATAGGATCCGTGCAATGGAGGAAGGCACCAAAAGAGGTCGCAAGCGAGCACGAGAGACCGCCACCGTTATTTCATCTACTTGCACCATCTAACGATGGCCACATTTTTGTTTCATGCTTAGTTCAAGGCACATATATAGTAAGGACAGTTCGGAAGCCAAACTCGATTTATGACTCGATTTGATAGATGGTTCTCTCTTACGATACTAGCAAAAATGTTCTCAGAGGTAATGTTGTCATTATTGTTTCCTTCCTTGTGACACTACTTATGCAGCTATTTCCTCAATTGATTTTCCTTACTAACATGTATTTAGTCTGTACTTCAATGTAAGTAATTTTAAGTTGGTTAAGATGCAACACAACTTTGGCAATTGTTTCACAAACAACCCACTAGCATTTGATACTGAGCTTAAGAAAACTTCTATTATTCTAGATCAGATGGAATTCTACGACCTCAAATCTGAGCAATTACACATTCATTCATCTACCCTCACGCAATGCAACAATATATGTCCCTTAGACCACAATGTATAATTGTAGTATATTACTGTCCGGAACTCACTGAGATTTTCTAGATAATAAATATTGTCCAGAAGTTCTAAAATACCTCTCTCCCTCCCTCCCTCCCTCCCTCCCTCTCATATTACTGTTGTCTTTCCTCAATATATCTATCTTTTAGTTATTGTGATGTGAGCCTTTGTGGGAGTCTTTTTAGGAGCCAAAAAGATCACTACTTTTTTGCACATCAACCGGACTGGATTTTTCTCTTGAGTTAAATACCATTATATTATTAGTATTTCTCTCTCTTCGGTTACATGCCATTGTATTCTGCAAAATGGAGGAGACAAGCACAATATTTAAATGCATTGCAAACAAATGTATACAAGTTACTTCATATCTCTTCACAACTAAGAGTAAAAATAGATGGGTGCGGCAACGCGCGCCATCAATGATCTAGTGTGCATTACATCGTATAGTGGAGGAAGAAGCATATTAGACTGCCATGTTGGACCCACCACTCCTTTTATTAAATTAAATGCTTACTAGAATGCGACATTAACATTGGCTCGGTCAAAACCTGCTGTTTGACCAGCCCAAAACCTAGTCAAGGGTTGTCTTTTGAACTACGTGGTAAGTTGAGGGTGTAATGGGACCGGTTTTGAAGATGAGGGTTGTAAATTGAATTGGCTGGTTAGTTTAAGGTTGAAATGTGGGCTTTTCTCTAAAATTAATGTGAACGGTTCAAGTATGGTGATCACCTATCACATTCATCAATGGCCCCGTTACAAATGTAAGCAGTTATTGGAAGGTTTTGTTGATTCTTAAAATACGCATGTAGAACAATATACTAACTCAAGCACTATCATTCTGACTTCAACCTATATAGTTGACTATCCTTTATGACATGTATAAAAGTAAGATTCAACACCATATAGAAGTGTCGATATAATTTTGGACACATTGTTTTTTTCTAGAGCATTAGGTTTTCAGCTCCATATCAACGGAAACGATGCTAGCTTTGAGTAAGGGCCTGTTTGGTTTCAATAAGTCACCTGACTTATAAGTCAGGTGACTTACAACCAGTGACTTATAAGTCACGCCTGTTTGGTTGCCACCTGACTTATAAGTCATCTGACACACCTTCCCACACCAATCAACATCATGCAGGTGGTGGGACCCACGCAAAAGGGGGTGACTTATAAGTTTTAAGTTGGGGTGGAGCAACTTATGACTTATAAGTTGGGGTGACTTATAAGTCAGGTCTGTTTGGCAAAATAAGTCACTTTTTTCACTTTTCGACTTATAAGTTGGTGACTTATTTGGAACCAAACAGTCCCTAGTACATATTTAACTTATTCACATTTCTTCTATAAGTCGTAATGTTTTCTTATTTCATCTGTATGTTTTGACTTTGATGCTCCTATGTTAAACTCATTGATCATGGAGAAGTTACTTTGGTCATTATCTTTTATGACACCACACTGAGATTTACTGCTAAAATTGCAATAAAAAAGCAGATGGTAAGTCACGTGATATAGTGATTCTTATATGTCTGACCTTACATATTTTATGAAGTAAACAAAAAGAACATAAATGCCAAACACTGAAAACATGAAATTAAACTAGAAATAAATTCAACAAGATAGACGTAATATAACCACGTTAAAAATCGTGTGGAAAAGAATTCTCATGAGTGCATGGTGCATTGCCATCCTAGTTGAGACCCCGATTTACCCCTGATTAAACTTTCACACTACTACTTTACATACCCTCTTAATTTGTCCCAAAATGATTTGTCGCACCAACGAAATGTACGTAAACGAATAAAAACATATGTATTTAAAAAGAATAACAAGAATAAAATAATAAGTAGTTTTGCTGGGAAAGCAGTAATAAAACCACATTATTTTCCCTCAAAAAGGTGTGCATGCAACGCAATCGTCGTAGTCACACTAGAAATCTCAATTTATCACGCACGAAACCTCCACATAAAACAATACAAATGATCCACTTTATCCAAATTGAATGAATCAATTGGCCAAGTTTCTCTACTAAGATCCATCAGCCAAATTTCATTGCATGCATCTTAGGAAGTAAATAAAAGTAACATAAATAATATACAATTGAAACAAGAGCAGAATCATAAGTAATTTGAAAAAGGATAGTAGTATTGACATTAAAGATCTTCCAACAAAGGGTTAATGTGAGAACATTTTGAGCTGTCACATTCAAATCCATTTACCACCCACCAAACCTTGACGTAATTACTTTACAAATCCTCTCCATTTCCTCAAAGTGAATTGAATCCCCAACACAAGCAAAAAAAATAAAATCAAATCAAATCTCTGCTGCAGGGACCGACCTAGTGGGGTTTCATGGATGCCATGGCAACCCCTCTAAAACGCAAAACAATACAAATCACATACTTAACGCTGGCGGTCTAACATTTTAAAGTCCATCATGAGATTATTTGTTAGGATTGCGATGATGTATCTAGAATTTTTTTTGTAGTAATTTTTTTTTAGAAAATTTGAATTATTTTAAAAAAAATCTGAATCGTTGAAGTAAACGGCGACGATCCTAGTTTTATGACCCGAGATCCTCCACTAGTCGCGGTAATAATCACCTCCGATTTGAAACGTCCTTTTTCCGGAGGCTGGCCTCTACTCTACCAGTCACGTGCCGGAGAGCGGGGCCCGTTGGTAGGGAGAGAACGAGGGATGCGAGCTGTCGCGTAGTAGTACTAGCAGCAGCAGGGGAGTGAGTACTGTGGGCAGGTGGCAGCAATGGAGATGGCAATTTACCAACCGCCCTTTATTGATGCGGCTCAAAAGCATTGCCCAAAATCACCCGGCCAGCACGGCGCGCCACTGCAACTAGGTACTGCTACCCAGGACGACGCTTGCTTCTACTCGTACGCACGTTGAACGCACCCGGTCCACGGTGCACCGGCGCCAAACGTGTCATTGCATCGAGCGCTCCGCTACGCACCGGTGCATGGGCCGGGCGCAAGGCTGGCCGCAGCCTCCTTTAACCCGGGGAGCGGAAGGTGGGCGTGGATATCTGGGAGAGGCTTCGCGGCCGTGGGGAAAACGGCCCGACACGTAAAACCCCACCCAACACAATGACCTGCCAGGCCCACGGGCCGCGGGCCCGCGGCGTCAGTGAGGAACCCGTCACGGCGTCTGTCGATCGAAAACCCCGGACCCGGGGAAGTGGGTAGGCCAGCACGGGACGCGCCTGACGCCAACGCAGCCCGCCGAGTTCCCCTGGCCCCACGCGTCCGGCCCGGATCGACGCTCCCACCCGACGGACGGCCGCGATGCGTGCGACGCATAGATGGCAAGCGCCCGTCCGTTTTTACCTTCCTGCCCTTGCCTCCGCTGCTACAAGAAGAGGGGGCCGGTGCCGGGGCACTGGCTAGGGGAGTGTTGTTCGAGGAGAGGGGAGGGGGAGAGACGAGTTCCGAAGGGGAACGGAAAAGAAAGCCAAGCCATCTCTCGCGGAGGCGAACGACAAGGCTTCCTCCCTTGCGCCCTCGGTAATGGACAAATCTAGGGTTCTAGTCCTGTAGAATAGATCGTCCTTCTCTTCGAGTTCTTGGTCGCCGGTTTCGTTGGACGGATTTCTTGGATGGGGGTTTTATTTTCCCCTCCTCTGTTGCGCGTCTTCTTCTCTTTTTCCATGGATCTTTTTTTCCCGGCGGTGGTCATGCATTTGTGTGCATGTTCCTCAGGGCGTTGGATTTGGGATTAGGTTCCGCTCGCCCGCCTTCTCGGCGTGTTTTGTGGGGTTTCGCGCCCTTCTCTTTTTTCTTTGATTTTTCGTCCAAGAATATGATAGGTGCCACCGGTTCTCCCTTCCGTGGTTCTCGTTTGGCCCTTCATCTGTTCTTCTTCTCTTGGTATTTATTTTCCACCGTTTTTTGTTAGTAATCTCTATGTGTAGGGTTTTTGGTTTTGCTTCTTGTCCTATGTCAGAGGGACATACTTCATTCTTTCACAACAACAAAAAAAAGAATCAAACTTTTGGGTTTTTTCTTTCGAGTGAAAGAAATTCTGGGATGCTATGCCAGAGGCAGCTAAAGTGCAGGGTTTTTCGTTTTGCTTATTGTATGTGCTATGCCCGAGGACAGTTTCTTTTTTCTCTAAAAAATAACTTTGGGGTTTTTCTTTGAACGAAAGAAATTCTGGGGTTTTTCAGAGGTTTCTCCTGGGCCTGATTTCCCATATGCTGGAAAAAAAAATACTTCTTTTTCCCCTTGGTTCGGTCTAGTCTTGGCTACCATCACTGAGTATTTAGATGCTTTCTTTATATGTAAAATTGGGGCTTTTTGTTTGGAATTCCGGATCTCCCTTCCCATGGAGGCAAGGGGAAAACATGTCTTCTTTTTGTGCCTTGTGCCTTTGTCTCTGGATTTTATTTTATCTTTCTGCCAATCTTTCCTGTATTCCTACACTTTATCACTGTCAGATGACATACTTAACTTGTTTGTGTGCAGCAGATCAGTTCAGCGGTTCTGCTCCTCCGGACCATTGTGGGTTCGCTGAAGTAAGTAAACTCTGTTATCATGTTTTTTCTGTTTCAATCCTTGAGCTCTGAGTAGGACCTGCCATATGATTTCTCCCATGTTAATATTGCTGATGCCTGCGAGATGTTAGTCCTAGTTACGTTTGTGACGTACTACTACTATATTATTTTGCCCTACCTGATGTGATAGTAGTTGTACAATTTGCATGCTTGGTCATTACCATCCTATATAAGCATTTACTTTTGTACGAGCATCTTTTACCGATTCCCTCACTGGAATGACCTTATCTCCTTGCATAATAACAAGAAGAAAGAATGTAGTTAATCCCGTCAGAAAAGTATTACCATTGTTTTATTTGCTTTAATTATTACCATTAAAATAATTGTCCAGCTTAAATCTAAGTATATATAATAATGAATGGAAGGAAAGGGAGAGATGCTTCTTTTTGTGCCTTTGTATTTTGAATTGTGTTTTTTGCTCTATATATTCCTTGTTTGTTTTAATTAACATTTTCTTTCAATAAACAGAAAAGACTTGATTATTTGGTTTGTTAATATAATCTGGGTACCATTCTTGAGTCTGTAGTGTCAACATTGTTGTTTTCTTGTGTCGAAATCTATGCCTATTGTGGATTCACCAGTCTTGCTAGGTCTACTTGTCACGTCTGTTTCAATGGATTAAATAAAAAATGGTTTCTTTATGTGCCCTTCATACTTGATTTGTTGTTAAGTTGTGCAATAGAACTTACATACTCCCACTTGTACCACCTGTGTACTGTATCTGTGTTGGTCTGTTAGATAACTTATTTCACTTGCTTTTATGAAAAACTTCTCCTTGACTGTTGAGTTGTACAATTTGTACTTGTGTACTGTTGGAAGCTGATTAACTGATGTACTGTCAGATGGAGTCACACGGTGATGACCTGCCACCACCACCACCACTCCCGCCAAATGCAGAGCCGATAAAAGCTGAGTCGGCTGATGACTTGCCACCACCACCACCCCTGCCGCCTATCAAACCTGAAGAAGCAAAGAAGATTTCAAAGCCTAAGAGGGCCCTGATTGCTCGTCCTGGTTTTGGCAAGAGGGGAAATCCTATACAGCTTGTGACAAATCATTTCAAAGTCTCGTTGAAGACGACAGATGAGTTCTTCCACCATTATTATGTATGCCTCTATCCTTGTTTACTTTGTTGTATGCCTCTATCCTCATTTACTTTGATTGTTGTTGAATTCCTTGTGCTACCATCTAATGTCATTCCTCTGTTGTCTAATTGGATGCAGGTAAATCTGAAGTATGAAGATGACAGGCCTGTTGATGGAAAAGGTGTTGGTAGAAAAGTCATTGATAAGCTTTCGCAGACTTATGCATCGGAGCTAGCCCATAAAGACTTTGCCTATGATGGTGAAAAGAGTCTTTTTACCATTGGTGCCCTCCCACAAATTAACAATGAGTTTGTTGTGGTTCTTGAAGACGTTTCCAGTGGAAAGTAATTAACTCTCACTGCCCTTGGCCAGTATTGTCTTTTGCTGTTACTATGTCTTCTTGCATGTAACCTTCTTGCTTTTAGGTTGTCTTTTGTTGTTACTATGCCTTGTTGTTGCTAACTCTGTTGCTTGTAGGACTCCTGCAAATGGCAGCCCTGGAAACGACAGTCCAGGAAATGACAAGAAGAGAGTGAAAAGGCCGTATCAGACTAAAACCTTCAAGGTAGAGTTGAGCTTTGCAGCAAGAATCCCCATGAGTGCTATTGCAATGGCACTCAAAGGCCAGGAATCAGAGCACACGCAAGAAGCCATTCGGGTTATTGATATCATATTAAGACAACACTCTGCCAAACAGTATGTTTGTTTCTATGTACTTATGAATTCTAATTTACTGTTCTTGATTTTTGTACTCAGGGTTGATATAGCATGCTAAATCTTGTCTAATTTCCATGTGTATATTTCTTTGTGTTTGCAGGGGCTGCCTGTTAGTCCGCCAGTCATTTTTTCACAACAATCCTTCAAACTTTGTGGACTTGGGTGGTGGTGTGATGGGCTGCAGAGGTTTCCACTCAAGCTTTCGAGCCACACAGAGTGGGCTTTCTCTTAATATTGGTATGCTATGTCGTCAATGAGCGCAATTCTGTATATAATCTTTTGACAGCATTTTCAATTAGGTGACAGTTCATATTTACAGCTACTGCTTAATTGTGCAGATGTTTCTACAACAATGATTGTGAAACCTGGCCCTGTTGTTGATTTTCTGCTGGCCAACCAGAAGGTTGACCACCCTAATAAAATTGATTGGGCTAAGGTAAGATTTCTCCTTAACTTGCTTATGAAAACCATTGATGATATATATCTAATGTGTATGTATCTCTATATATCTAATCCTTTTTCGTTTTGGTAGGCCAAGCGTGCACTTAAGAATTTAAGGATAAAAACAAGCCCAGCAAATACAGAATACAAGATTGTTGGTTTGAGTGAGAGGAATTGTTATGAACAAATGTAAGTGAGCATATTGGCATTTTTTGTATAAATGGCGCTTAATTAATCGTTTGGACTTGTTGCATGACATCTTTGCATTGTAGATTTTATTGAGAGCACTATTTAGAAGCTTTTATAGTTTCATGCAGCTTTCATTATTTTATATAACTGCTTGGTGGTTCTTATGCCTATCTAGGTTTTCTCTCAAGCAAAGGAATGGTGGAAATGGTGACCCTGAAGCGATAGAAATATCTGTTTATGATTACTTTGTGAAGAACCGTGGCATTGAGCTGAGGTACTCTGGTGATTTCCCTTGTATAAATGTTGGGAAACCTAGGCGGCCAACATATTTTCCCATTGAGGTTTGATTTGACTATTCCTGTAATTTATATTCTTGGTTGTGCCTTATTTGTGCAATTCCCTGATGAATCTTTCTATGTTTGCCAGCTCTGCCAGCTGGTGCCTTTGCAAAGGTATACCAAATCTTTGAGTACCCTACAAAGATCATCTCTTGTTGAGAAGTCCAGGCAGAAGCCTCAAGAGAGGATGTCAGTTTTGTCTGATGTGAGTGGCTTATTTATTCTGTCTCAATACCTAGTTGTAGGTTTGTTATTAACTGTTTCATCCATGTCAATTTGGCAGGTACTGAAACGCAGTAGCTATGATACAGAACCCATGCTGAAGGCATGTGGAATTTCGATAGCTCAAGGCTTTACTCAAGTGTCTGGTAGGGTACTGCAGGCCCCCAAGGTCAGTCACAACTAACTGCTCCATATCTTATTTAGTCATTGTTTGTGCTTGTGAAATCCTTATGCATCTTTATTGAATCCTGTAATGTAGCTCAAAGCTGGAAATGGTGAAGATATTTTCACAAGGAATGGACGTTGGAATTTCAACAACAAGGTCATTGTTTTGACTGCATTCTGTGTCTACTCTTTTATCCTGCATGTTTTCATCCATAACTTTGCTAGTTATGCTTCTGCAGAGGCTTGCTAGAGCTTGCGTGGTTGACAGATGGGCGGTTGTAAACTTTTCGGCTAGGTGTAACACCATGAACCTTGTCAATGACCTCATCAAGTGTGGGGGCATGAAGGGCATTGTAGGTTTTCCATTAACCTACTACACATTTCCTGAAATGTTTTTGTACTCACTCTTTTTTAAATTTGCAGACAGTAGAAAAACCTCATATTGTAATTGAAGAGAATGGTTCAATGAGACGTGCACCTGCTCCAAAAAGGGTTGAGGATATGTTTGAGCAAGTGAAGTCTAAGCTTCCTGGGGCTCCCAAGTTTCTCTTGTGTATTCTTGCTGAGAGGAAGAACTCAGATGTTTATGGTTGGTTCTAGAAATTCTTAATTGGATCCTTAAAATAAGTTTAGGACACTCATCTGTATCATCCGGTTATGTTTCTTTTATAGGTCCATGGAAGCGAAAATGCCTTGCTGACTTTGGGATTGTCACTCAATGTGTTGCCCCAACAAGGGTCAATGACCAATATCTGACAAATGTTCTGCTGAAGATCAATGCAAAAGTTTGTGCCTCCCCCACATCTTGTTCTTATTGAAACAGTGCTCTTACATTATTGTCTTCTTTGTACTAATCCTTTTTCTAATCAGCTTGGTGGAATGAACTCACTGCTACAAATTGAAATGTCCCCAAGTATACCTCTTGTATCAAAGGTCCCAACTCTCATCTTGGGAATGGATGTGTCCCATGGATCCCCTGGACAGTCTGATATACCATCCATTGCAGCAGTATGCTACTAAATTTCCTCTGCATTAGAGTACTTCCAAATCTGAGATAACACTAGTATGCACAATTCTGACAACCATTAACTATTATGTGATGTTTGTTTCCATTTTGATTATAGGTTGTTGGTTCTCGGGAATGGCCTCTTGTCTCGAAATATAGGGCTTCAGTGCGCTCGCAGTCACCAAAGCTAGAAATGATAGATTCATTGTTCAAGCCACAAGGAACTGATGATGATGGCCTTGTTCGGTAAGATATTTTTTGTTTTTTGTTCAGTCGTCCATACAAATGTACTATGGTGGTTCTCTTGATGTTTTCTTTTCCTGTTGCTATTCTGAACTGCTTCAGGGAGTGTCTCATTGACTTCTACACCAGTTCTGGAAAAAGGAAACCAGATCAGATCATCATCTTCAGGTTTGTCATCCTTCCTAAATAACTACTTGCAAATGTCAGTGGTCAGTATTGGAGACATACCAGGGTCATTCAGTTGTATAGAATGGTTGTCTGATTTTCTCGAGGAAATGTTGATCTCTTCTTCATTACAGGGATGGTGTTAGTGAGAGCCAGTTTACTCAGGTGCTGAACATTGAATTGGATCAAATAATTGAGGTACTGTTCATGTGGTTCTAGTGGGCCTCATATTATACTCCCTCCGTTCCTAAATATAAGTCTTTGTAGAGATTTCACTATGAACTAGATACAGATGTATATAGATGTATTTTAAGTGTGGATTCATTCATTATGCAACGTATGTAGTCCACCTATGGAATCTCTACAAAGACTTACATTTAGGAACGGAGGGAGTACTATACATGAGTATCTCATTCATCTATTGCACAACTGACTTGGTGTTTATTCTATTTGGTGCAGGCCTGCAAGTTCTTGGATGAAAATTGGAACCCCAAGTTCACGTTGATTGTTGCTCAGAAAAATCACCACACCAAGTTCTTCATTCCTGGATCTCCTGAGAATGTCCCTCCAGGTAACATACACCACTTGTCTGCTGTATTCTAATCCCATGATGATGTCAAATTGTTCCATAATAATACTAACGTTTGAATGTTGCCATTTCACAGGCACTGTTGTAGATAATGCCGTCTGCCATCCAAGGAATTATGACTTCTACATGTGCGCTCATGCTGGAATGATTGTAAGTATTCTCTCTGGTTCATCATATTTGCATGTTAAACGTTTTGCCCTTGTGCTGTTCTGTTTTTGATATATACTGTTTCATACTAGTACACACAAAGGCCAATGTTTTTGAAACAAAGGCCAAATTTTTTGAACCATCTGTCGCCAGTATTCTCATTGTCTGCCCTAGTGCTGGTTGTTTGTGATTTATGCCATTTTCTACTGATAGAGACAAAAATTGAAAGTTTTATACGACTGGTAGTTCCCTTGATCAGTTAATACTGACCCGCCTGTTGCCTTGTTAATGGCATCTTGTTGGAACCCAAAGTTATGCACCTTGTTGGAACGATCACTGATTTACCATGATTGTTTGTGAATATTTTTTGAAGTGTTCAAATTTTGTACGAGTATATCACTGTGGTTGATGCATTTAGTATATAATTAGTACAGTACAGTATGAGGAAAAACTCTGCTCAGTGGGCATTTTAATATCTTATTTGTGTAAGTTGGTATTGGATCATGTGCATTTCATCCAGCTCTTTTTGCATCCTGGGCATGTCAAATCTTGCTTGAATGACTTGCAGTTGTTTTGGTTAGGCCTGGCTTTCAGTTGTAGTGTTGTTGCTTGTACCATTGTGACAATTTCCAGTTTGTTGACGTTTTGACTTGATAAAGCTAATCTTATTTGTGTGTTGCAGGGGACTACAAGGCCAACGCACTACCATATCCTACATGATGAGATACACTTTGCCGCGGATGACCTGCAGGATCTTGTGCACTCGCTCTCGTATGTGTACCAAAGGAGCACAACAGCCATATCAGTTGGTGAGTTTTGCATTTCTGTGTTTGTTTTTGCATCTGCAAAGCTTTCGACTGTTGTTAGTTTTGTGAATCCTGTGCTGATTTTTGCAACCTTGTTGTGCTTCCTTGCAGTTTCTCCAATCTGCTATGCACATCTTGCGGCAGCTCAGGTGGCGCAGTTCATAAAGTTTGATGAGATGTCAGAGACGTCGTCGAGCCAGGGTGGTGGCCACACCTCTGCCGGCAGTGCCCCAGTGCAGGAGCTGCCTCGCCTCCATGAGAAGGTCCGTAGCAGCATGTTCTTCTGCTGAGCCAGCCCGCCAGCCTGCTGCACTTGCGCGTTCCAACTTTTGGTTATGCGCTTGGTTATCTAGTACTAGTAGTATGTGGTAGTGGCCTGTGATGGCCTGTTGGGACTCCTGGTATGTTGTGTTCCTAAGCTGGTTGCCGCACTTGGTGCCTCAGAACCTTTGAGTCCTGTTAGGATGCTGCTGTTGAACCTTTACTATCAAACCATCTAATTTGCTGCTTTCCATCTGCTTGCTTGCTCCGTTTGTTTTTCTTTCTGTTTGTTTAGTGGTCTTGCATGGAATATCATCACTTGTGCTGAGTCTGGAGTGGGTAGGATGAGCTACCTTACCTTGTGTGCTGTTTCATGACTAGAACTTCTTAAAAAAAATCCATCCTACTACTTGGCAGGCTACTATGAGATTGTTTCTCTAGGTAGCTCGTTACTGTTAGAAGCTGAAATAGGCAGAACATGGCACTCTTCTTTTGTGCACTCTTACTGAATCTGTTAGGCTTGGGCATATTGTTAGGTTGTCCATTGGTCTTGCAATTCACTTGGTTGTGTTGTGACTTGCAGCTATACATTTTGCCAAATCAGAGCAATTGATGTGTTTGTTTGTTTCCTTTAGTTCGTTTGCACTTTGTCTTCCAAATTTTAGGAAACGATTACAGAACAAGAAAATCACACTAAGTGGTATGCAGCCGTCAACTCAAGGAAGAGTTTGACCCAATGCTTAATCCCAATTTGATAATTTCCCTATAAATTAATCTTAACCTCCAGGGTTTTGAAGTCCTCCCTCCAAAATGTACACATGCAAGATTAATAGCGACTTGCATTTTGATACGTTTTTTATGTCCTGTGTGAAAGCAAAAAACGTCTTACATTTTTGGTAAGGTTGTAACACCGATTGTCTATCAGTAAGTAAAATCACCGACCTCTCACAATGTAGGCCGTTAAAACTCTCCTTCCGAGGCATAGATTGTATGCCTCTTAACGCATGCTTCTGCGGTTGTAATATCTTCAAACAGACGGCTTGCATGATCAGTTTTGCGTCCTCATCTAATTCCTCCATCTTCAAGGTGAGCATCTTCGCCTCCTTCAAAGCGGCCACGATCTCCACCTTCCGCACTTTCTCATTAAACATGGGCTTCTTCTCTTTGAGCATGGCCTTCTTCTTTGTGAGCTTGATCTTCTTCTCGGCCTTGCATGCCTCTTTGATGTATGCTTCATCTTCTTTGCCATTATGTCTTTGAACTTCTTCGTCATCTTGGTCGCCACACCTTCTCGCTTTGCCCTCTCCTCCTCCCATTTCTTTTCCCGGAAGCCTCTTCTAATCTTCTTAGACGGTTCTTTTGTTGGGTTGGTTAGACCACCGGTTTCTTTCTCGGTGCCATGGGTGACGGTCTTGGCAATGTATAGGTTAATGCATGACAGTGAACTTTTTTCTTCTCCAACTTCAAGAACACACTACAAGCACGAGAAGACTACAATATAACATTGTCAACAATGCATATCCTGCTACAAACAATGGATATCTGGCTACAAAACAATGCACATCCAACTACAAATGATCAATAAAACAATGCATATCCGGCTACAAATGATCAATAAAACAATGCATATCCGGCTACAAATTATCAACAAAACAATGCATATCCGGCAAGTGATCTACACAACAGTGCATATCCGGCCGCAAATTATGCATATCCGTCAAAATGATCTACAAAATATGCATATCCGGCAACAAATGATTAATGATCTAAGAAACTATGCATATTAACAACTTACTTGCTCGGTGCTTTGTGCACCACTTGGCCACGGTGTGATGAGTTATCTCAGGTGGCCGCAATACTTTGACATGGCCTCTTGGATGGTGTCCCATTGGTGGTTGAGGGACTTCGGTTCACGGTTGCGGATGACCGCGTCGGAGTAGGGCTCGAAATGCTTGTGTTCACCAAAAAGTTTTGTCCTGCTCCGTGCCATGGATCGGATCTAGGAAAGTGCCCAACTGCGCGTCGCACAACAACTTGTCCTCCCGCATGTTGAAGCTTTCTCCTCTACCCCTCCTCTTTGGATCGGCAGTATATTCATCCGAATCATCGTCCTCACCCTCCTCCTCATCCTCCTACTGTCCGGCAGCCCAATCCTGCTGTTGTGTATCCATAGCCGGCTGGGTGTAGCCCCGCTGCATGCCCAACTAGGTGAACATGCCGGACTGCATGGGTGTACTGTGATCCTGGTTGGGAGTATGAGCTTGCCTGGGTGGGCTCCGTGTCATCCACCTACCCGTTCTCGTAGCAACCTCCTCTGTCTCCCTCGTGGATGATGTCGAACATCTCCTTGTCCACGTCGTCGTATGCCAGCTCGCCAGCTTTAGGCATACCAACGAACAATGTGCAGGCACCCAGCTGTGCCACGGTGAACACCTGCGTCCAGACAACCTGCGGCGATCAACACTCTAGGAAAAGCAGTGGAGCCGCGTTGACGTCGACGATGAAGGGCACTTGCCCAGCGGCGGATGCCGTGGACTGTCTACCCAGCTGCTTGGCGGCGTAGTAGTATAGAGCCTTGTAATGGTCCGTCCATGGCAGTGTCTGCACAATCGGCGAGGCCCGACCTGCACCACATCCATGCACTAGTAGAAAACCACCAATCAGTCCCGGTTCGTAAGGGCCTTTAGTCCCGGTTCGGGAACCGGGACTAATGGGTCGTTACTAATACCTCAACCCATTAGTCCCGGTTCAAACACGAACCGGGACCAATGAGCCTCCACGTGGCCTCGGCGCCGAGCCCAGTCGGGGCCTTTGGTCCCGGTTGGTGGCTCCAACCGGGACCAAAAGGCGCCCACGTGTCTGCATTCCAATGGCCTGGTTTTTGTTTTTTTTGAAAGGAGGGGGTTGGGGGTTTTGGGGGTTAATTTAGGTGTTTCGTTAGCTAGCTAATTAATAGAGAGAAGTGTCCTCTCTTAATTATGTCCGTGCTTGCTCGACGCCACGTAGTAAATATACATAAGTGATCGAGAGAACCATTCAAGATGAAGTTCGTCATGCATACCGAGAGAAGTGATCGATCGACCTCTCCTTCTACGAGAGATTGGTCGAACAACAAGTTTTACTGGCTACATACATGTACAATCTATATAAGATCTCTTAATTACAAACCACTAGCATTTGAATTCAAGTTCCACATGGTATTCTCCGGCTTTACTGATGACGTGTTCAAGAAAGAATCCCGCCAATTCCTCTTGAATTGCTTTCATGCGGTCCGGTGGTAGGAGTTCATCCCGATCTGCCAAGTCTAATTAATTTGAAGAAGGGGGTTAATTAATACATATATATGAATGAAACTCAACAGAAATGATGGTGTAATAAAATGAAATTGCGAATATTATTGCTTACGCACTTCATATTGTCTTCTAGAGTAGCCCCGCTTGTTTTTCAATGTCGCGTTGTGGATGAACTCGCACACGTAGTATCCACAAAATCATTCCTTCCTCCTGCCACAAGCACTTTACGAGAAATAGAGGTCAATCAAACTGATAATGAAGCATTATATAAATGGCATTGATGAAAGTATAGCTATAGAATCAACGGAGATGCGCGCCAAGAGTACTTACTTTGGGTATGTATATCGCAGCTCCTTGGCAGTCCCGAGCTTGTGCGGTGAACTGTTTCCAAACCCTGCAAGACAAAGAAAATATTTGTTATTACTTGAGATATCAAGAAATGAACAAAAAGTTGCCGATATGGTGCGATAATGATCGATTGAACTTACTTGTCGAGCATTTCAGTCATGTCCGCATAGGTGCTGGGATCTTTCCGTCTGGAGTCTAAGACGGTTACTAGTCCACGCTCAAGCTTAATCTCCGTAAGAATATAGTGGTACCTACACGCAAGCATAACTCATCAATTACATTAACCTCGCCGAGTAATAAGGAAAACCGAATATGCACACGACAAGTAACACTCACGGGCCGTGGTAAGGAAAGAGTATGGTATCTTTGTTTTGATTTTTGATCAATGATTGTAGCAAGTTGTCCTCGGCCTCTTGGCGTGCTTTTCAACTAGAAAACATCTATGATATTTGTGTTAATGAACCCAATATCATAGATTTCATTTTTTTGCACTCGACGATCTTCAATCTGCATAATATATTGAGGATAATTAATTATAAATACATGCAATGAAAGAGCCGAGCTATATATAAAGACTAATGACGAAATAGTACTTACAAGTAGTAGCAAAAGACCATTAATTTATCGAGGGCCTTTTGATTGAAGAACTCAAGAACTCCTCAAATGGAATAGACAATGATCATTTGAAACGAGGTCGTGCTCCTCTTTAATATTCAGATACAAAGTGTTCGTCCCCTCGGACTCTCTGCAGGTTTTCATGTACCAACTGTGGAATCTTCGCATCATTGTTGTCGAGACTTTTCATCTTTGACGAGAGGCTTCCGTGACTCAGATGTCTGAATAAGTCCACCTCCATGAAATCAGGAAGTGCATCGTCAGTGTAATCTTCAAGATTGCCATAACCGCCACCGTCCCGGAGGATTAGACACATTCAGCGGGGGCACGATTGCTGTGCTTGTTCGCCGAAATGGGCAATTTTTTTCCCTTTGCCCGTTGTTCTTTTAACCTTTATCGCTGATAGTAGTTCCCACCGCTTGGCTTGGAGATATGTCTGCTCAAGAATGCGCTCATAGTTGGTTCTCGGCGGAGACTTTGGTGGTTTCCTCGGGGCATTGAGAGTGCGCTTTGCTTTCACGGATCGACCTTCTCCTCCGGAGGTGGATGTATCTTTGCTTTAACCCTTCAAAGAACTCCTTCACTTGGGTCTGCACGATCGTATCGTTTTCCTCCTTGCTCCTCTCATACGGTAACTTCTCTACAGTGCTTTAGAGGTGGACCGTATCAGATTGCCTCTCTCTTCTTGTGCTGCTAGACGCCGGAGCAGACGGAGCGGCTGCGGCGTCTGCCTTCCTTCGTGCTTGCTTACGAGGCGGAGGAGAAGGACTACGACGCATCGGAGCAGCCGGGCGGGCGGGTCTCTTCCGCCCTTGCTTGGCGAGGCGGAGAAGGAGGAGGCGGAGTGCCGCCACGCCGGAGAAGGGGCGGAGTGCCGCCACGCTGCGTTCTCGATCTTCACTCACGGGAGGAGGAGGCGGTGGAGGAGGCGGAGTGCCGCCATGCGTGCCCGATCGTCACTCACGGAGGAGGAGGCGGTGGAGGAGGCGGAGTGCCCCGACTCGCGGATGAGGAGGAGGAGGCGGAGGCGCCCAGCCTGTAAGGTCGATGAGCTCCTTCCGCCATAGGCATGGAGTCTTGAGCGTAACCCAGCCTAGTCTCCCCTTCACCGGTAGGGTGCTCAAGCTCGAGGTCCTCAAATCCTCCGTTATTTCATCCACCATCACCTTAGCAAATCCTTCCGAATCGGTGGCGGTGATAAGTTGTGCCGGTCCACTAGGATAAACTTGGCCAACAACCGCCTTGACCTTCAAATTCATGCATCGCGCCATAATGTGGCAATTTTGAGACTCGTGATACCATCCATGGGATAGCTGGCAGGAGCCGTCAAGACATGCTCCGCTGAAGCAGCTCGGTGGAAGCAACGCTGCTTCGCTACCGAGATGGCGGGTAGCCGGGAAGCTTCGCATGTCGTTTGTTGCGATCTGCCGCTTCTCGTTCCTCTTCTCGATCCTCTAGCCCCATTACCCTTCCAAGCAGCGCTGCATTTGGTCATGCTCCACTTTCTTCCTCCTCTCGTGGGTTTTGTAACCCCTGCGTCCGGAAAACCAACCTTCCACGGAAGCGAGCCCGGGCGTGCCTCGTGTCCGTCCGGGGTGCTCGGGATTCCCAAGGGCCATTGTGAGCTCGTCCTTCTCCTGCTTTGGAAGGAACGTCCCTCCAAGCAAAGATCAATATATTGTCGAAGTTTCTTGACTGGTGTTTGCAGCTGCTCGTTCGTCCATCGACACGCCTCATTCATAGGTCCAAGGTTCCGCCAGCCCGAAGAACCAAGTCCGCAACGGTCCGCCAACAGATCGCCTCGGTTCGATCCCTTTTTCAAGCAGATCATGCTCACCTTGGACCACTTAGGCGGGCTTTGAGGTAGCCACCGACCCGTGCGATGGTGAAGCGTCTTCTTCGCAGCATTTTTCTTGTTTGTCTCCGACATCTTCTTACTCTTTTCCGATGTCATGTGGGCCACAAATGCGGGCGATGATCTTTGATCTTCTCATATTTGCCGATGAATTCTGGTGTCTCTTTTTCTTGACAAACTGGTTCAGCTCTTTCCTCCACCTCCTCATTAGGCCAGCCATCTTCTTAAGAGCACAAGACTTGATTAATTGCTCTTTAACGGCTTCTCCGGATCCTCCTCTGGCGGTAGGGTGAAATTTGCCTTCACTCATTCCAAAGATCTTCTTTCGCATATCATTGACATAAGACACCTCGGCGTCTTCATCCTTAGCGTGCTTATACCATTGCTGGATGCTTGATCGATCCTCTCCTAACAAGAACCCCGTGACCGAGCGTAAAATGCCTTCTTTGTCCGGTTGGGTTCAATCGGTTCGCCGTCGGGCGCGATTTCTATGATCTCAAACTTTTCATTCGAGCTCAACTTTTCTTCGGCCTCGTCTCCGCATCAAGTTGTGCTCGATCCGGAGGGCTAGAAATTATAAGGAAGAAAGACGACAATTACTTAATATGTGTACATATACCAAAACAATGGATGCATCAATTAACTTGTCAAGACGGGCTTAACTAATATATATATACCTGGCGGACTCGGTTCGGTGACTCGCTCGCACGGTCTCCTTCGTCTTGTACCTCCATTGTGTCACCGAGCCATCATGAACATAGTCCTCCTCTTGTACCGCATTAATGAGTCGGCCATCATAATCATAGCCCTCTTCTTCATCCATCGACCAACGGTGTCGATGAGAAATGACGCAACATCATCACTTCCATTTGCGATTATTTCCAACATCGCTTCGCTTTCTTCGCCTCGGAGTGCTCCATAGTTTCGCAAATATTGACAACATGTCAATTATTATTCAACATCGTTTTTCTCTAGGGTTTGGGTGTCCTCGAGAGTTTTGGTCGAGCGAGAGGGCCGAGGGGCTGCTGCAGTTGTATCTAGAGGGGTTAATTATATCGACAACGACGCGACATACATATACATATCGGGAGGGGTATCGGTACCACCCCTCGTGTTTAAGTTTCTTCTTTCTCCTTTCCTTTCTTTCTTCTTCTCCTCTTCTTTTCTTCTTCTCCCTCGAGAAAGGAAAATAATTAAGGAAAAGGAAGAAAAGAGGAAGAAGGAAGAAGGAAGAAGAAGAAGAAGTAAAGAAGAAAAAAAAGAGGAGAAGAAGAAAGGAATAGAGGAGAAGAAGAAAAATAGAATTTCTCCTTTCTCCTCTATTCCTTTCTTCTTCTCCTCTTTTTTCTTCTTTTTCCTCTTCTTATTTATTTCTCCTCTTCTTCCTCTCCTCTTTTCTCCTTTCTTCCTCTTCTTATTTTCCTTTTCCTCTCATTCTTTTAGTATTGCTTGTTTTAAAAAAATGTTCAAATAGAAAATTCCAAAAAAAAACAAAGGTTTTGCCTAATGCATTGTTCATATGAATATACCAACATTTGCATATTCTACAATAATTAATATCAACAAAAAAATCTGTGAACAGAAAAAAACCGAACTTTCTAAAAATCTATCTTTTGCATATATATAGCCACATATGAACAGAGCCGCATATATACATACACATATATGAACAGAAAAAAAACTAATAAAATGAAACATATACATAACATATATGAACATATATACATACACATACACATATATGCATTATATGAACAGAAAAAAAACTAATAAAATGAAACATATACATAACATATATGAACATATACATATACACATACACATATATGCATTATATGAACAGAAAAAAAACTAATAAAATGAAACATATACATAACATATATGAACATATATACATACACATACACATATATATGCATTATATGAACAGAAAAAAACTAAAATAATAAAATGAAAAAAAGAGCCTGGCGGTGCGGCGCGGCGGCTCACAGCTGGCGGCGGAGCGCTGGGCGGGCGACGGCGACGGGCGCTGGGGCTCATGGGCGACGGCGACGCTGGCGGAGTTCTCAAGCGGCGACAAGGCAGAGCTCAAGGGCGATGACGGCGAAGCGCTGGGTCGGGAGGACGGCGACGACGACGCGCGCGGCGACGGCGACGGCGACGCGGCGACGGCGGGAGCGGCGCGGCGTCGCTGGCAGCTGGCGGCGTCGATGCGTTCGGCGTCGTCGGGGCAATGTGGCGATGAATCGCAAAATCGCAAAGTGCCACTTATATACAGCGCGATTGGTCCTGTTGGTGGCACCAACCGTGACTAATGTTATTTTAGTCCCGGTTGGAGCCACCAACCGGGACCAAAGCCTCAATTCGGCAGCCCAAAGGGCGGAAGCTGCGGCCTATGGTCCCGGTTGGTGGCTACAACCGGGACTAAAGCCCCCCCTTTAGTCCCGGTTGGTGCCTCCAACCGGGACCAAAGGCCCCTGCACTGCCCGCGTCGGGGCCAAAATTTAGTCCCACCTCGCTAGTTGAGAGGGGAGCGAGTGGTTTATAAGCCCCACCGCCTCCCTCTTGAACTCCTTTGAACTGCAGCTTATGGGCCTACTTGCTCTTCGTTGCTGTTGGACCTTCTGGGCCTTCTGCGGGCTGAATCTGGCCCAAATAGGGATACCAGTCGTATTCAGCCGTGGCGCCCAAAGAGGTGGCATTTTTTTTTTCTTGCTTTATTTAATTTATTTTGTTTCTACTTACAACAAAATACTTATTGTTGTTTTTTGTTTTGTTTTCTGCATTATTTATTTTCTTTTGTTTTTGCTCTATTTTTAAATCTTTTGCTTCTAGTTTTAGGAAAATTATAAACTTTCTGTTAGTGCCATTACTAATTTTCAAATTTGAAAACACTTTTTTTTGTTTTCTTTCTTGCTTTATTTAATTTATTTTGTTTCTACTTACAACAAAATACTTATTGTTGTTTTTTGTTTTGTTTTCTGCATTATTTATTTTCTTTTGTTTTTGCTCTATTTTTAAATCTTTTTGCTTCTAGTTTTAGGAAAATTATAAACTTTCTGTTAGTGCCATTACTAATTTTCAAATTTGAAAACACTTTTTTTTGTTTTCTTTCTTGCTTTATTTAATTTATTTTGTTTCTACTTACAACAAAATACTTATTGTTGTTTTTTGTTTTGTTTTCTGCATTATTTATTTTCTTTTGTTTTTTGCTCTATTTTTAAATCTTTTTGCTTCTAGTTTTAGGAAAATTATAAACTTTCTGTTAGTGCCATTACTAATTTTCAAATTTGAAAACACTTTTTTTGTTTCTTTCTTGCTTTATTTAATTTATTTTGTTTCTACTTACAACAAAATACTTATTGTTGCTATTTTTAATTATTACGAGGGCGAACCATAAGACATTTCAAATGAACTCAAAAAAGTTGAAAGTTGGCATGGTATCATAAATTGACCCACACATAGCATGTGCATGTACAAAACGAAAAATGGTATCATACTCATCGATTATAATATAATGGTATCATAAACGAACAATAGTTGCGGAGAAAGTCTTCACTTTTTCTTCGCTTGTGTCATTTGCTTATTGCGCCAGAACCATGGATAATCTTCATCGCTTATGAGGATGTTTGGTCAGCCTTGACTTTAAAGGAGGAATTTCATGAAACTTTTCATAATCTTCGACATGTCTGCCTTGTCCTCCACTCCCACGATGTCCCTTTTCCCCGAAAGAACTATGTGGCGCTTTGGCTCATCGTATGATGTATTTGCTTCCTTATCTTTTCTCTTTCTCGGTCTCATGGACATGTCCTTCACATAGATAACCTGTGCCACATCATTGGCTAGGACGAACGGTTCGTCGGTGTACCCAAGATTTTTCAGATCCACTGTTGTCATTCCGCATCGTGGGTCTACTGCACCCGCCTCTGACAGATTGACCCATTTGCACTTAAACAAAGGGACCTTAAAATCATGTCCGTAGTCAAGTTCCCATATGTCCACTATGTAACCATAATATGTGTCCTTTCCCTCTCGGTTGTTGCATCAAAGCGACACCGCTGTTTTGGTTGGTGCTCTTTTGATCTTGGTCAATCGTGTAAAATGTATTCCCATTTATCTCAGATCCTTTCCAAATCAATACGGTCAAAGATGGTCCCTGGATAACAAGTACAGCTCCTCACAAACAGTCTTGTCACCTCGACGTGCTTCCAACCAAGCTGCTGAAAGTCCCGATGTGTTCACATGTAATCCATCGTCGACTTTGCTCCGGTGTTTGAAGCGCAGATCGTTCTTGTGTTCATCGACATACGGGTCACCAAGGTAGAGTTCAGTAGAAGCGTGTAGTGGGCTTGAGACCAAGAATATCCGTCCTCGCATATTATTGAGTCCTTTCCAAGCGTGCCTTTTCGGTCAATCTCCCCTCATACCGCGATTTAGGGAGACCTATCTTCTTAAGGCCGTGAATGAAGTCAACACAAAACCCGATGACATCCTCTCGCTTGATGGCCCATGGAGATGCTTCCTTCGGCCTAGCGCGATTACGGACATATTTCTTTAGGACTCCCATGAACCTCTCAAAGGGGTACATATTGTGTAGAAATACGGGCCCGTAATGACAATCTCGTCAACTAGATGAACAAGAACGTCGGCCATGATATTGAAGAAGGATGGTGGGAACACCAGCTCAAACCGACAAGACATTGCACCACATCACTCCTTAGCCTTGGTATGGTTTCGGATCGATCACCTTCGAGATATTGCATTGAGGAATGCACATAGCTTCACAATGGCTAATCGGACGTTTTCCGGTAGAAGCCCCTCAATGCAACCGGAAGCGCTTGCGTCATAATCACGTGGCGTCATGAGACTTTAGGTTCAAACTTTTCTCTGCCATATTTATTATTCCTTTTATATTCGACGAGAAGCCGCCGGGACCTTCATACTAAGCAGGCATTCAAAGAAGATTTCCTTCTCTTCTTTGGTAAGAGCATAGTCGGCGGGACCTTCATATTGCTTTGGAGGCATGCCGTCTTTTTCGTGCAAACGTTGCGTGTCCTCTCGTGCCTCACCGTATCTTTTGTCTTCCCATACACGCCCAAGAAGCCTAGCAGGTTCACGCAAAGGTTCTTCGTCACGTGCATCACGTCGATCAAGAGCGGACCTCTAGGTCTTTCCAAGAGGGTAGGTCCCAAAATATAGATTTCTTCTTCCACATGGGTGCGTGTCCTCGGCGTCACTCGGAACAGCTAGTCGCGCGACCCTTTCCAAAGATTACGTGTAAATCATTGACCATAGCAAGTGCGTGATCACCGGTACGCATGGCGGGCTTCTTCCGGTGATCTGCCTCGCTTTTGAAATGCTTGCCTTTCTTTCGACATTGATGGTTGGTCGGAAGAAATCGACGATAGCCTGTACACATTCTTCCCGCAGCTTGCGGTATATACTATCGCTGTCAAATAAACAAAGTGCGTGCATGCGTGGTATCCCTTGTTTGTCCGTCACGAAAGGTTACCGAGAGCGGGCCAATCGTTGATGGTCACGAACAGCAACGCCTTTAGGTTAAATTCTCCTGTTTGTGCTCATCCCACGACGTACACCGCTTCCATTCCACAGCTGTAAAAGTTCTTCAACTAATGGCCTTAGGTACACATCAATGTCATTGCGGGTTTCTTAGGGCCTTGGATGAGAACGGCATCATAATGAACTTCCGCTTCATGCACATCCAAGGAGGAAGGTTATACATACATAGAGTCACGGGCCGTGCTGTGATTGCTGCTCTGCTCCCGAAAGGATTAATGCCATCCGCGCTTAAAGCAAACCATACGTTCCTTGGCTCACTTGCAAACTCATCCCAACTTTCTCTCGATTTTTCTCCATCGACCCGTCGGGTGCTCTCAACTTCCGCCTTTCTTACGGTCCTCACGTGCCATCGCATCAACTTGGCATGCTCTCCGTTTCAACAGACGTTTCAACCGTGGTATTATAGGAGCATACCACATCACCTTCGCAGAACCCTCTTCCGGGGGCTCGCCACAACATCACCAGGTCATCTCGTCGATCTTATACCGTAATGCACCGCATACCGGGCATGCGTTCAGATCCTTGTACGCACCGCGTAGAGGATGCATCATTAGGGCATGCATGTATCTTCGCACCTCCAATCCTAGAGGGCATACGACCTTCTTTGCTGCGTATGTACTTGTCGGGCAATTCGTTATCCTTTGGAAGCTTCTTCTTCAATATTTTAAGTAGCTTCTCAAATCCTTTATCGAGCACAAGATTCTCGCCTTCCACCGCAGCAATTCCAAAGACGGTACCTAGCTTTGTGTTGCCATCTTCGCAATTGGGGTACAACCCTTTTTGTGGTCCTCTAGCATGCGATCGAACTTCATCTTCTCTTTTGACTTTCGCATTGCGTCCTTGCATCGACAATGACCCGGCGGAGATCATCATCATCGGGCACATCATCTGGTTCCTCTTGATCTTCAGCAGCTTCTCCGTTGCAAAGATCATCGCACATCGTCTCGTTCCTCTTGATCTTCGGAGCATCACCGTATTCGGGGGCACATAGTTGTCATCGTACTCTTCTTCTTCGCCGCCTTCCATCATAACCCCTATTTCTCCGTGCCTCGTCCAAACATTATAGTGTGGCATGAAACCCTTGTAAAGCGGTGGGTGTGCAGGATTTTCCGGTCGAGTAAGACTTCAGATTCCCACATATAGGGCATGGACAACACATAAAACCATTCTCGCTTGTTTGCCTCAGCCACTTCGAGAAAATTATGCACGCCCTTAATGTACTCGGAGGTGTGTCTTGAACCGTACATCCATTGCGGTTCATCTGTGCATTATATATAATTAAGTGTGTCAAAAATCATTAGAGAGATCATGAATAGATAATTAATTAAGTGACCAAATTAATAGAAGTTCATCATCACACTAAAACCAAAGTACATACATAGTTCTCATCTAACAACATAAAGCTCGCAGAGCATCTAAATTAATTAAACCATACATCAAACTATGTAAAACATTTCAATGCGAAAACAAATGCGATCATAATCGCAACCAATGTAACAACTGATCCAACGGCATAATGATACCAAGCCTCGGTATGAATGGCATATTTTCTAATCTTTCTAATCTTCAAGCGCATTGCATCCATCTTGATCTTGTGATCATCGATTTACATCCGCAACATGCAACTCCAATATCATCTTCTCCTCCTCAATTTTTCTAATTTTTTCCTTCAACAAATTGTTTTCTTCTTCAACTAAATTTAACCTCTCGACAATAGGGTCGGTTGGAATTTCCGGTTCAACAACCTCCTAGATAAATAAAATCTATGTCACGTTGTTTGGCATAATTGTCATAAACAATAAATGAACCAATAGTTATGAAAAGATAATATATACCACATCTGAATCATAGACAGGACGAGGGCCGACGGGGGCGGATACCAAAACCATCGGACTATATAAGATGCAATAATAAAAGTAAGAAAATTATACAAGTATCTATATAAACATACAAGTAAGAGGCTCACCACGGTGGTGCCGGCGACGAGATCGGCGCGGGCGATCGACGGCGGTGAAGACGGGGACGGGACGTGACGGACCGCTAAACCTAGACAAATATTGAGGAAAATGGAGCTTGGAGGTGGACCTTGGAGAGGAGAAAGCTTAAGTAGTGTGGCTCGGGCATTCCATCGAACACCTCGTGTGCATAGGAGGTGAGCTAGAGCACCACAAAGCTCCTCCTCGCATGCCACGAAAAACAGGCAAAGTGAGAGTGCTCTGCTCATGGGTATATATAGGCACTAATTGGTCCTGTTCGTGGCTTGAACCGACTAAAGGAAGCCTTTGGTCCCGTTCAGCGACCAACCGGACCAATGGTGGTGGGCCAGAGCAAGGCACATTGGTCCCGGTTCGTCCCACCAACCGGGACCAAAAGGTCCAGACGAACCGGGACCAATGGCCCACGTGGCCCGGCCGGCCCCCGGGGCACACGAACCGGGTCCAATGCCCCCATTGGTCCCGGTTCTGGATTGAACCGGGGCTAATGGGCTGACCCGGTCTGGACCATTGCCCCCTTTTCTACTAGTGATGTCCAACACGCTTACTGCCATGCCCACCACCAGCATGCCCTCCGCCGGTGTCAGGACCCCGACTCAGTGCCACATCGATCTAGCATGTAACACCTCATATCACTTTGCTGCCTCACGCATCGGTATTCCCACGGGTGTCGCCTTACCTTTCCCCGGGACCGTTTGCGCCTTTTGGCACACGTATATGATAGTATCGCTAGCATCCATATGATAAGGAGCCCGGGCTGACATGGCTAGTCGTAAACCCAAAGTGGCACAAACCTACTGAGGACAGCATTCATGACCCAAGATCAAACGTGTCGGTCATCAATGAGTAAATCCAGTCTGTAGCACTGGGCTAGCAGACTCGTGAACCGGGCAGAAGCGGGCTAACAGACTCCGGTGTTCATCGCGTGACATTTCCTCGAAGGGACAGACACAGGAACGAAGAAGGACACATGCCGGCCAGCCTAAGTGTTTTGGAGCAGCAGCAAGCTACCATGGCTCGGTGGAAACACTAGGAGACATTTCCCGGTAAGAGAGGCTACTAAGGATAAATAACTAGATAGTCAGATCCCACACATACCAAGCATTTCAATAACATACACACAATATGCTCGATATGTGCAAATACAACATGGCATCACAACATGACTCTACGACTCAAGTATTTATTCAATAGGCTCCGAGGAGTGAGATATTACAAACATGGGTCTCACGACCCAACATTTAGAGCATACAAGTCAAAGCACAAGCGAAAGCTAACATGTCCGAGTACAGACATCTACAAATGAAAAAGGCTTAGAAGCCTGACTATCTACCAGATCCTGCCGAGGCACAAGATCGTAGCTGAGGTAACAAGCTAAACGTCGAAGTCCACGCGGAACTACTAGTGAGACCGAAGTCTCTCTGCAAAAACATAAAATAGGCAAACGTGAGTACAAATGTACCCAGCAAGACTTACATCAGAACTAACTACATATGCATCATTATCAACAAAGGGGATGGTGGGGTTTAACTGCAGCAAGCTAGCTTTGACTCGGTGGCTATCCTAAACTACGACTGCGAGTAACTCTTTTGAGGTGGTGCACATGAGTCCACATATTCACCATATCAATACTCCACTATGGATCCGCTCCCGTCTCCCTACGAGAACGCCATCCATAGCACTCACGCTTATCTTGCGCATTTTAGAGTATCCACTTTCACTTGTCTATGAACTGTACAGGCAACCCGAAGTCCTTTACCGCGGACACGGCTATTCAATAGATGATGTTAACCTGCAGGGTGTACTTCTTCACACACACTCTCACCACTTACCGCCGTTTACACGACATGTACTCGGCAACCTTCAAGCGGAAGCCCAACGAGGGTGTCGGCCACGACCTACCTAAACACTCAAGTCTCTAGGAGATCCGGCCGCCTATTCGGGTTCCATCCGCGAGGAGATCCGGCCGGAGTTTCGCTCACAGCCCCAAACGATGTGTGCAGGGTTCCTGAGACACCAAACGGGCGCCCGGTACACGTGCCACGTGCCTACCGCATCACAGCCCACCCCTCACGTCAGGCCAACCACGGCCTCCAAAGATACTACAAACACCGAAACTACTTGCAACTCCCCGGACAGGGACAAGGGTGATTAAGAGGCTGGAGGGTCCATTGGTTTCGGGCCCAATGCGTGGTAGTAGCTGAATCATGGATCACAAACACGTAACTCAGTTCTGAGGACGGCTGCAATGAGACAACCCACCATGTACTCCTCCATGGCCTCTCACCGCTACCTTTACCAAATCGTGTTCACACTCTTTGCTCACACACACGGTAGGACATGTTCACACACCTCTGAATCATCCTCGATGAATCGACTGACTCAACTCTAAGCATGAGTGCATGACAAACAAGCATGAATGAGTAGGCACAACAGGGCTCAAACAACTCCTACTCATGCTAGTGGGTTTCATCTATTTACTGTGGAATGACATGTCATGCAAAGGATAAAGGGGTTCAGCTACCGCAGCAAGTAACAGATGAATCGTTGTTGTCCTAATGCAGTAAAAGAGAGCAGGAGCGAGAGAGTGGGATTGTATCGGAATGAACAAGGGGGTTTTGCTTGCCTGGCACTTCCGAAGATAAAATAGCTCTTCATCAGTGTCATCGATCTCATCGTCGAAACCACGTCTATCGAGAGGGGACAAATACCGGCAACAGAGAAGAAACACAATCAATGCAATGCACAATATGATGCATGATCATGACATGGTAAAATGAGTGTGTTGGGCTAATGCAACTACAACCAGATGGGTTTGAGCTATTTTGAACCAAAGATTCAAAGTTCAAACACATTTGTGATCTTAAATAGTGCTTTATCATGTTTTGCACTAAACAACAACTTAACTTGTTTAAACATGCACGAAAATGGTACAGATGGACAGATTTGATTTTTCTGATCATTTTTCATATATAATTCATTCCAATCTGAGTTATAGATTATTTTTTATGAATTTTTGAAGTTTGCTACATTTTCTGAATTTCCTATATAAGAATAAATCCAATGCTCGCTAATTGCGCCAAGAGTGCATCGAGGTAACGCGGCCGTCAACGGGCTGGTCCAGTCAAATCGACTGTGGGCCCTGCGTGTCGAGAGTTAGTTTAACTAACTAATATTAGTTAGTGCCGACCTAAGTTAATTAGCGAGCGCCCCACTTGTCATAGACTCGGGGAGTCAACCCGGCCCACTCGGTCAAGGTCAAGGGTCAACCGTCAATCGGGTCAAAACCTGCCGGCGACTCGACGCCGGCGAGGTCAGACGCGGCGGGGAGCTGCGGGTTTCGCGCTCCGGCGTCCAAACGGACGGAGGAGACCACCTACGGACAGCTGGTGACCCAGCGCGTCGAGTGGTGCAGTCAGTTACTCCGGGGGCGACCTATATCGATGGCGGCGAGCTCAAAGGCGGCGGCCGGAGTCCGGGTCTCAGCGGTTTCGGCGTTGCGGTGCACAACAGGAGCAACTGAAGGGGGTTTTGGGCTTCTGGCATTGCGCTGAGCACGACTGTGCGCTCGGTTGTAGCTCTAGGTGACGGTAGCCACGGTGGCGTCATGGCCGGCGGCGAGGAGCTATCGGCTCCGGTGAGAATGAGGGCTACATGGCGCAAACGAGGCGGGGAAGAGGGGGGTTCGGAGCGGAAGCTCACAGCGGTCACGCAGAGAAGCTCAGACGACTCGGGGAGGCGTTGGGGACGGCATACGGTCGCCGGCGATCTCAGTGCAGAGGCGGCGGGGTCGAGCTCGATGGCGAGGCTCCACTTCTTTCGGCGATGCGTGGCTCGTCGAGGAGGAAGAGGGGGACGAGGCGGAGCTTCTTGGCGCGTAGGCGAGGCATGGGGTGGCCGGTGGCCGCGGTGGCAGCGAGCGCGCCAGCGATGGCATTCGTGGCTGCGTCTGAGAGAAACAGGAGGGAGAGAGGAGGAGGGACAGCCGAGGGGTCGGGGGTTGCGTGGTGTCTCCAAAGCCCCAGCCGTCGGCGAAGTAGGAGGTGGCAGGCGCGTGCCGGCATGGCGGCCACGCGCCTCTCGTCCTTCTGGCGAGAGGTTGGTGGTGACTGGCAGCGATGGTGGGCTGGGCCAGCTCTGGGCGGCCAAGCTGCAGTCTTTGGCAACTGCAGTAAGACAGGTGAGTTTGCTCTCTCTCCCTTTTATTTATGTTTTCTATTTTTCTGCAACTTTGTGACTTTATTAAAAATACTTAAACAGATCCAAAAATCATGAAATTAATCATGGCTACTGTTTAGAATATATCCAACAGTAAACATTTTTGTTTATGATTATTTGAGCATTTAAAATATTTTATAGTATTTAAATGCCCAAATGCAAATAGAGTATGATTTAATTCAGAGCCCAATATGTCCTGCAAAAATATAAATCATTTTTGGTAGATGCTTTTGCCTCAAACCAGAAATGTTGAACATTTTTAGAGGGCATTTTGAGTTTAACGAAAAAGATTTTATTTTGACCCTAGTTGAATTCATTTGGTGCTAGGGTTTAAACAATCCCCATTTCAAGTTTCTTTAAATTTAAACATGATGCATGGATGCTTATGCAGAGACAAGCAAGGCCTGAACTGGGGATGTGACAACTCACCCCCACTAAACAAGAATCTCGTCTCGAGATTCAAGACGTGAGGTAAGAAGGCAGAGGGATACAAGCTAACACGATCTTCACGATCCAGATGTCTTTCTCGAGGATGTTGATTCAGTGCTCCAATTGATCTTGACGTCTTTGCTTTTGAGATCTTCATCCAACACGAGGACAGAAACACTCTACAAGGATGGATCATTTTAATGATCACAAGATCAACTCACGGAATGAGATGTAGAACATCTCTTGAGCTGAGAGGCAAAACACACATCATGATGGACGGAAGAAACAATTTGATGAGGTTTCAAAGTAGCCAGGAAAAATAGTTGCCATGATACCACAACGAGACACCTTAGGGAAGGTGACTCATAAATATATCCCCTTAAGTGGCAAAAAGAATTACCTTTGATTCAGAGATCATTGAAACTCTTTATACCAGCCTAAGGCAATTCTCGAGCGATCGTTTAGAGGGGTTCAGTAGAATGGCATACCCAGATTAGAATGGATGATGTGGATTACCTTGTTGAAGACAACACAAAGGATGATTTTGCTTATCATCGGAAATGGATGGGACCCAAGATAGGATGGCACAATGACGGTGCAAGCTGGGAACAAAACACAAATGCTGGGAATGATTCTAGTAACTGGGGAGAAACCCAACAGCAGAGAGTGATTCCATTATTGGAATGGTTATAGCATAACCGGGGAAACAGAGAACAATTCCGGTTAGTAACTATGATAGCACCTAATGCTAGTGCGTGCTTTCAAGAACTTGAGCATTTCGATATTCATCAAGGTTTTACCAACATCCGTGTCAAAGATCCTGGCAACACAACGTACTACCATGATGAACAGCGATGGACGATGCAGATGCAAAGGAAGATAACCTTTTCAGATTTCACCTTAGCGGGGCCAAGGGAGCAAAATCTGGATGATCGACCGAGAGACATTTAGCACCCCGCTTCTAATGTTCTCCTTGATGTACTAGCATATCCCATACGTAGATATGGTTTAATATCTAGAACATCAAGTAAAAGGTCAGACTTCGGGAACACAAAAATCATAAGGCACAACTAGGGAGTAAATCCTACGAAGTCCTTATGGGGAGGTGGCCAACTTCCTCAATGAAGATACTACAATAATGGGCCTTCCAGCTAGGTGTGTTGGCCATGATATCCACTTTACCGGGTTACAGAGAGGCCAATATTATAGTTCTTGGGAAACGTTCCAACCATCAAGTCTGCCTGAGATTCAGATCTGGTTGGTGTCAGAATATTCCAGACTCATCAAGTCTAGAAAGAAAAATTAAAGTTTGCAACGCAATTCGATGAGATGACATTGCGAGATTCTCGGGGAATGAGCTACGATAGCAAGCTCCAAAACATGAGCTGGTTCTGCTACAAACCTGTGAACACGCTGTCAAAACAAGCATGACCACGTGGTAGTCTTATAATAAAACACTACCGAGTTCAGGTGGGGAACCATCATTGAGGATATCGGAGTCCTTACATAAGTCTAGCTCTTAAGAAGGAACTTCTTCTCCTTGAACAAATCAATCAGTGGCTTGGTGTGCTAGGAAACTCATATAGAATGGAGGCGGCCAACCTATCAAACCATAGAGTACTTCGCACATGCGTGACTAACTTGGGATGATTCCAAAGAGGCAACATTGACTTTATCGATTTCACGGCGGCAACTTGCATCAAATGCACATGAATTGTAGGAAGTCACTTCTTTCATCCGAACATATGCTTCATGAGCTAGCATGAAGAAATGCTTTCAAAAGTTTCCAACACTAGCTTAATGTTCAACAAAATTATGGAGAAGACAAGGATGTTGTCGATGGGCTCAACAACAATTCATCCAGATTCCCATGGAGGTGGAATTCCATAACTATGTGAACAAGGTGATAGTATTGGTCAGACCCAAAGATGTAATGGTGTATGCTCGAGGGATCAACCACGAGTAAGACAACATTACGAACATCGTTGGTTCTGATTTGACTTGATGATAGCCCATACTCAAGTCAAAGTTTTAGCAAGACAATAGCTTCAACAACTGGTCACGAGGATCAATCGATGAAGATACCATCTTTCTTCAACACACACACAAGAACATCCCTTTGGAATGAGCTAAGTTGGACAAGCTTCCATCTTCCAACTCTCCAAGTTGTTGTTTAGCTTGACCAAACAGCTCAGGGGTATCCAACGCGGATTCTTGGGGAAGGATTGGTTTATTAGAAACCAACTTGATCACGAACTCAACATAGCGGTCAGGTGACGATCTGGTGATACTTCCGAGAAGATATTCGGAAAATCACGAACCACCGATATGTTACTAAGCTCGTGAACAATCTTGCTTTTCAGAGAAAGACGATATGAACAATAAGCAAGGGATTGAATAATCCTAACTCATTGATCGAAGAGTGCACCGGAAATAAGGACTAGTAGCACGATCAATCTTAGAATGATGATTCAATAACCAAAACGCTAAGAGTGAGAACATTGTCCATTTACTACCAAGCGACGAGGTTGCTAGGAGTATCGATTTCACACATCACGATTCACTTGTCAGTATTCCGGTTGCAAAAACACGGGGACCGAGAAATGAATAATGATGGCGAGAAGTATCACTGTATCAAGAGTTCATAGGATGGTGTGCAACTCCCATGATAATCTTAATATCAAGATGGTAATACTCCAAGGTAGAACAGAGCAAAATCTAGATTAGCAATTTGATCTGCGGAGTACGACTGCTTTGACCCAATCCTGGATATGGACAAGGTACTGGAGTTTGTTTCTCCTAGTCATTCCAGAATAGAATGGCTCGATGGACCACAAGAGTAATAGGCATCGATAAACGAGTGCACGCATACTCTTGACTATCAATTGATAGATGGGGGTCAGAATGCAACTAAAGAGAGACAACTCAAAAGAACATCTGATTTTCTGAGCTATGGATGCACATATTAGTGTATCGAACCAAGTTCAACATTTTTTTTCCAGATAACCCATGCAGAGAAGGTAGGACTGGCAGAGTCACAATTATGAATGGAGAACTCCTCAAGAGTACTCTGATTGTGATCTTTTGGTTCAGCGAGGAACTTCTGCCTGAATGGTTCATGGTATTTGGAAGAAGGAAATACCACGGACCTCGAAGACTAACGCAAAGGTTACTAATAGCCTAAAGGAGCTGGCAAACACTATCAACATGAAGTAAGTAGGGTGAATCTCGGGTTCAAAACCCAGGAATAGAATACCTACTCCTAAGTAGCATCACGAGATGCTTTCGAGAATGATGGCCAGAATCTTCACACTGGGAACACAAAACATTGCTAGATTACTAGGTGACTCCCTAAAACACCTAGGGTCATAATAATAGCTCCAACATATATGTCGAGGTAGTAGAATGCGTCAACTCAGCGATTAGTGTGATTAACCTGGCCCAAAGGAACATCAAACCAGAGGGAAAAGATTTGCAAGTGCATCAGATTATTTTAGAAAACCTGGGATGACTCGGACAACATAACGGCTGTAAATGCTCAAAATGATTTGAGACATCCTGCAAAATAGTGGCATGACCACTCAACATCACAATAACAAGGTTCTGAGACCAGCTATGAACACACGGAAGTAGTAAAAGCTGAACTGAGACTTGAAACTAACAATTCTATAAGTCTATGGATTAGTAACACCTCATCCTGATAGATAGATGAGAAGGCCTAGTTCTTAATCCCCGTAGAAGAGAAGAGGATGACTCAGATCAGAAGGCCATGAGGTATAAGGAGTAAAAAGAGCCTTACGTTCCATCCCAAAATCAATTCCCTTACATAACTAAAGCATTTCTAGACACAACTTCGACCAATTTGGCTTGGTAATCCTATAGGCAGTCAGGCTCTGATACCAAAGCTGTCAGGACCCCGACTCAATGCCACATCGATCTAGCATGTAACACCTCATATCACTTTGCGGCCTCACGCACGGTATTCCCACGGGTGTCGCCTTACCTTTCCCCAGGACCGTTTGCACCTTTTGGCAGACGTATATGATAGTGTTGCTAGCATCCGTATGATAAGGAGCCCGGGCTGACATGGCTAGTCGTAAACCCAAAGTGGCACAAACCTCTGAGGACAGCATCCATGACCCGACATCGAGCGTGTCGGTCATCGCGAGTGAATCCAGTGTAGCACTGGGCTAGAAGGACTCCGGTGAACCGGTCAGTAGCGGCTAACAGGACTCGGTATTCATCGCATGACATTTCCACGAAGGGATGTACACAAGAACGAAGAAGGACACATGCGGCCAGCCTAAGTGTTTGGAGCAAGCAAGCTACCATGGCTCGGTGGAAACACTAGGAGACATTTACCGTAAGAGAGGCTACTAAGGATAAACAACTAGATAGTCGGATCCCACACATACCAAGCATTTCAATAACATACACACAATATGCTCGATATATGCAAATACAACATGGCATCACAACATGACTCTCGACTCAAGTATTTATTCAATAGGCTCGAGGAGCGAGATATTACAAACATGGGTCTCACGACCCAACATTGAGCATACAAGTCAAAGCACAAGCGAAGCTAACATGTCCGAGTACGAGACATCTACAAATGAAAAAGGCTTAGAAGCCCGACTATCTACCGATCTGCCGAGGCACAAGATCGTAGCTGAGGTAACAAGCTAAACGTCAAGTCCACGCGGAACTACTAGCGAGACCAAGTCTCTCTGCAAAAACATAAAATAGGCAAACGTGAGTACAAATGTACCCAGAAGACTTACATAAGAACTAACTACATATGCATCATTATCAACAAAGGGATGGTGGGGTTTAAGCTGCAGCAAGCCAGCTTTGACTCGGTGGCTATCCTAAACTACATTGCGAGTAACTCTTTTGAGGTGGCGCTACGAGTCCACATATTCACCATATCAATACTCCACTATGGATCCGCTCCCGTCTCCCTACGAGAACGCCATCCATAGCACTCACGCTTATCTTGCGCATTTTAGAGTATCCACTTTCACTTGTCTATGAACTGTACATGCAACCCAGAAGTCCTTTATCGCGGACACGGCTATTCGAATAGATGATGTTTAACCCTGCAGGGGTGTACTTCTTCACACACGCTCTCACCACTTACCGCCGTTTACATGACATGTACTCGGCAACCTTCAAGCGGAAGCCCAACGAGGGTGTCGGCCACGACCTACCTAAACACTCAAGTCTCTAGTCCAGGTTTATCGCCTATTCGGGTTCCATCCGCGAGGAGATCCGGCCGGAGTTTCGCTCATAACCCCAAACGATGTGTGCAGGGTTCCCGAGACACCAAACGGGCGCCCGGTACACCGTGCCACGTGCCTACCGCATCACAGCCCACCCCTACGGTCAGCCACAAGCCGGCCTCCAAAGATACTATAAACACCGAAACTACTTGCAACTCCCGGACAGGGACAAGGGTGATTAAGAAGCCGAGAGGGTCCATTGGTTTCGGGCCCAATGCGTGGTAGTAGCTGAATCATGGATCACAAACACGTAACTCAGTTCTCGAGGACGGCTGCAATGAGACAACCCACCATGTACTCCTACATGGCCTCTCACCGCTACCTTTACCAAATCGTGTTCACACTCTTTGCTCACACACACGGTAGGACATGTTCACACACCTCTGAATCATCCTCGATGAATCGACTGACTCAACTCTAAGCAAGAGCAGCATGACAAACAAGCATGAATGAGTAGGCACAACAGGCTCAAAAACTCCTACTCATGCTAGTGGGTTTCATCTATTTATGTGGAATGACAGGTCATGCAAAGGATAAAGGGGTTCAGCTACCGCAACAAGTAACAGATGAATCGTTGTTGTCCTAATGCAGTAAAAGAGAGCAGGAGCGAGAGAGTGGGATTGTATCGGAATGAACAAGGGGGTTTTGCTTGCAGCACTTCAAGATAAAATAGCTCTTCATCAGTGTCATCGATCTCATCGTCGAAACCACGTCTATCGAGAGGGGACAAATACCGGCAACAGAGAAGAAACACAATCAATGCAATGCACAATATGATGCATGATCATGACATGGTAAAATGAGTGTGTTGGGCTAATGCAACTACAACCATATGGGTTTGAGCTATTTTGAACCAAAGATTCAAAGTTCAAACACATTTGTGATCTTAAATAGTGCTTTATCATGTTTTGCACTAAACAACAAGTTAACTTGTTTAAACATGCATTAAAATGGTACAGATGGACAGATTGGATTTTTCTGATCATTTTTCATATATAATTCATTCCAATCTGAGTTATAGATTATTTTCTATGAATTTTTGAAGTTTGCTACATTTTCTGGAATTTCCGATATAAGAATAAATCCAGTAAATGCTTTATTGCATCAGCAGTGCATCAGGGTGACGTCAGCGGTCAACGGGGCTGGTCCAGGTCAAACTGACCTGTGGGCCCCGCGTGTCAGTAGTTAGTTTAACTAACTAATATTAGTTAGTGCTAACCTAAGTTAATTAGCAGAGCGGCCCCACTTGTCATAGACTCAGGGGGGAGTCAACCTGGGCCCACTCGGTCAAGGTCAAGGGGTCAAATCCGGTCAACTGGGTCAAAACCTGCCGGCGACTCGACGCCGGCGAGGTCAGACGCGGCGGGGAGCTGCGGGTTTCGCGCTCCGGCGTCCAAACGGACGGAGGAGACCACCTACGGACAGCTGGTGACCCAGCGCGTCGAGTGGTGCAGTCAGTTACTCCGGGGGCAACCTATATCAACGGCGGCGAGGTCAAAGGCGGCGGCCGGAGTTCGGGTCTCAGCGGTTTCGGCGTTGCGGTGCACAACAGGAGCAAGTGAATGGGGTTTTGGGCTTCTGGCATTGCGCTGAGCACGGCTGTGCGCTCGGTTGTAGCTCTAGGTGATGGTAGCCACGGTGGCGTCATGGCCGGCGGCGAGGAGCTATCGGCTCCGGTGAGAGTGAGGGCTACATGGTGCAAACGAGGCGGGGAAGAGGGGGGTTCGGAGCAGAAGCTCACATCGGTCATGAACAGAAGTTCAGACGGCTCGGGGAGGCGTCGGGGACGGCGTACGGTCGCCGGCGATCTCGGTGCAGAGGCGGCGGGGTCGAGCTCGATGGCGAGGCTCCACTTCTTCCGGCGATGCGTGGCTCGTCGAGGAGGAAGAGGGGGACGAGGCGGAGCTTCTTGGCGCGTAGGCGAGGCATGGGGTGGCCGGTGGCCGCGGTGGCAGCGAGCGCGGCGGCGATGGCGTTCGGTGGCTGCGTGCGAGAGAGACAGAGGAGGCGAGAGGAGGAGTGGACAGGCCAGAGGGGGTCGGGGGGGTTGCGTGGCGTCTCCAGCCAGCCCCCAGCGTCGGCGGAAGTAGGAGGTGGCACGGGCGCGTGCCAGCGCGCGGCGGCCACGCGCCTCTCGTCCTTCTGGCGAGAGGTTGGTGGTGACTGGCAGCGGTGGTGGGCTGGGCCAGCTCCTGGGCCGGCCAGCTGCGATCTTGGCCGCCGCATGTAAGCAGTGAGTTTGCTCTCTCTCCCTTTTATTTCTGTTTTCTATTTTTCTGCAACTTTGTGACTTTATTAAAAATACTTAAACAGATCCAAAAATCATGAAACTAATCATGGCTACTGTTTAGAATATATCCAACAGTAAACATTTTTGTTTATGATTATTTGAGCATTTAAAATATTTTATAGTATTTAAATGCCCAAATGCAAATAGAGTATGATTTAATTCAGAGCCCAATATGTCTTGCAAAAATATAAATCATTTTTGGTAGATGCTTTTGCCTCAAACCAGAAATGTTGAACATTTTTAGAGGGCATTTTGAGTTTAATGAAAAAGATTTTATTTTGACCCTAGTTGAATTCATTTGGTGCTAGGGTTTAAACAATCCCCATTTCAAGTTTCTTTAAATTTAAACATGATGCATGGATGCTTATGCAAGAGACAACCAAGGCTGAACCGGGGGATGTGACAACTCACCCCACTAAACAAGAATCTCGTCTCGAGATTCAAGACGTGAGGTAAGAAGGCAGAGGGATACAAGCTAACACGATCTTCACGATCCAGATGTCTTTCTCGAGGATGTTGATTCAGTGCTCCAATTGATCTTGACGTCTTTGCTTTTGAGATCTTCATCCAACACGAGGACAGAAACACTCTACAATGATCTTTCGTGCGAGCATGATGCTCGGATCCTCCACCACCTCCGTCTTCGGCAGGTTCTCCTCCAGGTCCATGCATCGGCGGTGGGGAAGTGAAGAGAGTGGGCGAAAAAGGGTGAGAATTGAGTGGAGAGCGGCGAGATGGAAGAAGAGAGTGGAGGATTTTACTGTGGAAACAGTACAACCAGCTACAAAAGCGCGGGCTCCACCTTAGTTTTGGGTGGACCGGGGGTGTCGGAGTCCTACGTGGCTCATTTCTGGACTCCCGCAAAAGCACCCGCAGGTCTATTTCTGGTTTGCGGCTACAAAAGCGCGGGCTCTGCCTTAGTTTTGGGTGGACCGGGGATGTTGGTGTTGGCTTGTGTACGGACTCCCGCAAAGCACCCCCATGTCTGGTTCTGGTTTTTGGGAAAATTGTGGTCTGGAATGTGGCGTGAACCGATGGGGGCCGGCGTTGGTTGGTTTGCGGGGTCTGGATATCTGTGTCCGGCCAGATAAAGGTGATTTGAGGGTCGACGGTGGAGATGCCCTTAGCATCACGTCATAAATTATGGTTGCCATAACAAGCCGAGATGAAACGAGTGAATTTTATTATAATAATTATTATTTTAAAAAACTTTACCTCCACCACATTGATTACCAGGTTGAGGAGTTGGGAAAGTGTATAGCGAGTATTGCATATGGAAGAGAAGAAAACAACATGAGTTGTGATGGTGGAGCCAGGGGGTATGGTGTAGACGATTGAGGATTTGGCAGTGATCAAGGGGGCAGGGCAAAAGAATTAATTTTGGGGGGTGGACAAAAGTTATGTGCAAAGAGTGTTGGCGACGATGAAAGATGCTTGGTGGGGCTGCATAAAAAATATGATCAAAATGAATGTAATTGTTGAGAGAAGCGAACAAGTTAATTATAAATAGATAGTAAAAAGTAAACATAAAATCACATCCTTCACTTGCCTAAAAACAAGAAAGAAGTATTTCACCCAATCATTGTAGATATTATCCCTAATAATCCCCTAAAAGATTCTAGTACCAAACAAGGCCTAATGGTGTGGAATATACTAGTGGATGGGGGCGCGCCTCTTGTGCGATCCTTTGCGCACCTGCCTTGTTGGTGCAGTTGTGAACGTGCATATGCAGGCTAGAGGAGCTCAGTTGTTAAAATATAAATAGAGTTAACACAAGTTCAGAAAAAAAAGTGTTCTATCATCAGATATAGCAAGGTAATAAATCCATATTATCAGACAAGTGACAGTCTTACAAGGTGGAAGGTAGAGCACAACTATGGATTGAAATCAAAGCCTAACATGCTCCAAAAGGCATCACTGTTTAGGCATCGCATTAAGTGCGCACTAATCAAGTTGTCGTAATTTTTAACGTGTTGACAGTACAGGTAAGTCACATTTTTCATGCTTTGCATCTCTCTGTCAGGTTTCTTCTGAGGCTTATACATAAGAATTTCACAAACAATAGCAGATCCTAGAAAAACTTTGGCATGGCTGTTCTACATCACATTCATACACCTTTTATCAAGATACCCAACAAATTAATATCCAAACCAAACATACAAAAGTTACTCCATGCGTCCCAAAATAAGTGTCTTTGATTTAGTATAACTTCAGTACAACAAAGTTATACTAACTCAAAGACACTTATATTGGAATAGAGGCAGTACTATCTTGTAAATTAATATCCAACCACACATATACAACTTACTAACCTATAAATGAATAGGAAATAAAAATCCATGTATAATCACATGAAGCATCAAGACAAAAGTATTGGTGGGGAACACACACCTTATGAACCCAAGCTGAGCCGTGGGTGTTCGTCATATCCATTGAAACAAATTAGAAAATGTAGGGAGCACAATCCATATATGTCCTTGATAGGAACCGAGATCCTACCAGGGAGTGCCCTCAGGTTGTAGGGATGGAAGGGAATTTGGCGCGGCGAGGGGCGGGAGCGGCGGCGCCGTGGCGCCGTGATCGCGCGGGGGAGAGGGAGACGCAGGTGGCGGCTAGGGTTTAGGGTTCTCGGCTCCTGAAGGGAGCCGAGCAATAGAGATGACTTATTGCTTAATTCCAAAACGAGTCCTTACAAGTGTTCATATAATCCTCCTATGTGCTAATAAAAATAACGATAAGTTGGGCCAAGCCCCTAACTATCCGCGCTATTGGGCCTCCTCCGGCTATAATGAACGCCGGTCATAACATCTCTTCCCGCCTGCACAAACAGCTCCTCCTCGAGCTGGAAGTCTAGAAAGTGCTGGTTGAACTCCTCGAGCTGCTCCCAAGTGGCATCCTCCTCCGGAAGGCCTTGTGACTTGATCAACAAACGCCAAACACCGCGGCTCTGCTCGGCCTTCAACACCTTCTCTGGACCCGGAAGGAGACGTCCATCAGAGGTTGGAGGGAGAGCCAGCGCGGCCGCCGGCGGATCGCCGCGGAAGGGCTCAATAAGCCCACATGGAAGACGTTGTGGATGCGGGCGCTGGACGGAAGCTGAAGTCGGTAGGCGACATTGCCGATTGTGTTCCAACACCAGAAACAGTCCTGTGTAGCGGGTCTAGTGATTGCGTGGTGCGGTGAAGGAGCCGTAGCCACACCAAGTCACCTACCGCAAACTCCGCCTCGTGGTGGTGGGCGTCATAGTATTTCTTGGACAACTGCTGGGCCTGGAGAAGCTGTTGGCGCACCTCGGCAAGGATCTCATCCCTGCTGCGGAGAAGGTCGCCTGCCGCCTCCGTCCGGGCCGTCCCGGGTTGAAACAGCAGGATGGGTGGTGGAGGGCAGTCGTAGACCACCTCGAAGGGTGTGGCACATAGGGTGAGTGATAGGAGGTGTTGTAGCAGTACTCCGCCCAAGCAAGCCAGTCCACCCAAGCACGTGGACGATCACCTGTAACACAGCGTAAGTACATATCAATCACCTTGTTGACCGCCTCGGATTGGCTGTCTGTCTAGGGGTGCAATGCCGTACTCAGGCGCTGTTTCACGGCCGCCATCTGAAAAAGATCGCGCCAGATATGGCCAATGAACACCGGATCACGGTCACTGACGATCGAGGAGGGAAACCCGTGGAGGCGGACGATGTCATCAAAGAAGGCACGCGCGACCGAGGTGGCGGTGTAGGGATGGCCGAGCGCGATCAAGTGCGCATACTTGGAGAAGCAGTCGACCACCACAAGGATGACAGACTTTCCGCCCACCTTGGGGAGACCCTCAATGACGTCCATGGAGATGTCGGCCCAGACCTGAGAGGGTACCTCAAGGGGCTGTAGCAGTTCTGCTGGCTGCTGTGTGTCAGTCTTGTTGCGCTGGCACATCACGCAAGACCGCACCCAGTCCCATACCAGCGAACGGTCGCCAGGTATGTAGAAATCTACTCAAAGACGATGGAGGGTCTTCTGCACACCCTCGTGGCCGGCTGAGTGGACCAGCAACATGGCCTGGTGGCGGAGGTCGCCGTGATCCGGCACGAAGAGATGCCGGCCATGCAGGAGCATGAAGGAAATATGACTTAGAGGCAATAATAAAGTTATTATTTATTTCCTTATTTCATGATAAATGTTTATTATTCATGCTAGAATTGTATTAACCGAAAACTTAGTACATGTGTGAATACATAGACAAAATATAGTGTCCCTAGTATGCCTCTACTAGACTAGCTCGTTAATCAAAGATGGTTATGTTTCCTAACCATAGACATGGGTTGTCATTTGATGAACGGGATCACATCATTAGGAGAATGCTGTGATGGACATGACCCATCCGTTAGCTTAGCATTATGATCGTTACAGTTTCATTGCTATTGCTCTCTTCATGACTTATACATGTTCCTCAGACTATGAGATTATGCAACTCCCGAATACCGAAGGAACACTTTGTGTGCTACCAAATGTCACAACGTAAATGGGTGATTATAAAGGTGCTCTACAAGTGTCTCCGAAGGTGTTTGTTGGGTTGGCATAGATTGAGATTAGGATTTGTCACTCCGTGTTTCGGAGAGGTATCTCTGGGCCCTCTCGGTAATACTCATCACTATAAGCCTTGCAAGCATTGTGACTAATGAGTTAGTTGCGGGATTAAGCATTATAGAACGAGTAAAGAGACTTGCCAGTAATGAGATTGAACTAGGTATGATGATACCGACGATCGAATCTCGGGAAAGTAACATACCGATGACAAAGGGAACAACGTATGTTGTTATGCGGTTTGACCGATAAAGATCTTCGTAGAATATGTAGGAGCCAGTATGAGCATCCAGGTTTCGCTATTGGTTATTGACCGGAGATGTGTCTCGGTCATGTCTACATAGTTCTCGAACCCGTAGGGTCCGCACGCTTAACGTTCGATGACGATATGTATTATGAGTTATGTGTTTTTCATGACCGGAGTTTGTTCAGAGTCCCGGATGAGATCACGGACGTGAAGAGGAGTCTCGAAATGGTCGATACATAAAGATTTATATATTGGACCATGTTATTCGGACACCGGAAGTGTTCCGGGAAGTTTCGGGTAAAATCGGAGTGCCGGAGTGGTTACCGGAACCCCCGGGGAACAAATGGGCCACATTGGTCCTTAGTGGAGAGAGAGGAGGGCCGTAGGAGGGCTGTCCGTGCCCCCCTTGGGTCCGAATTGGACTAGGGGAAGGGGGTGGCGCCCCCCTTTCCTACCCCCTCTCCCTTTCCTTCCTTTCCCCCTCTCTTCCTTGTGATAGAATCCTACTAGGACTAGTAGTCCTAGTAGGACTCCCTCTCCTTGGGCGCGCCCCTAGGGCCGACCGGCCTCCCCCTTGCTCCTTTATATACAGGGGTAGGGTGGCACCCTAGAACACACAAGTTCCTCTTAACCGTGTGCAGTGCCCCCCTCCACAGTTACACACCTCGATCATACCATCGTAGTGCTTAGGCGAAGCCCTGCATTGGTAGCATCATCATCACCGTCACCACGCCGTCATGCTGACAGAACTCACCTTCGTCCTCAACTGGATCAAGAGCACGAGGGATGCCATCGAGCTGAACGTGTGTTGAACGCGGAGGTGCCGTACGTTCGGTACTTGATCGGTTGGATCACGAAGAAGTTCAACTACATCAATCACGTTATTGAAACGCTTCCGCTTTCGGTCTACGAGGGTACGTGGACACACTCTCCCCTCTCGTTGCTATGCATCACCTAGATAGATCTTGCGTGATTGTAGGATTTTTTTTGAAATACCGCATTCCCAATAGTGGCATCCGAGCCAGGTCTATGCGTAGATGAAATATACACGGGTAGAACACAAAGAGTTGTGGGCGATAATAGTCATACTGCTTACCACAAACGTCTTACTTTGATTCGGTGGTATTGTTGGATGAAGCAGCCCGGACCGACATTACATGACCGCGTTCATGAGACTGGTTCTACCGACGTGGTTTTGCACATAGGTGGCTGGCGGGTGTCTGTTTCTCCAACTTTAGTTGAATCGAGTTTGACTACGGCTGGTCCTTGTTGAAGGTTAAAACAACACACTTGACGAAAAATCGTTGTGGTTTTGATGTGTAGGTAAGAACGGTTCTTGCTAGAAGCTCGTAGCAGCACCGTAAAACTTGCAACAACAAAGTAGAGGACATCTAACTTGTTTTTGCACGGCTTGCTGTAATGTGATATGGTCAAGGCATGATGTGATATAAATTGTTGTATGAGATGATCATGTTTTGTAACAAAGTTATCAGCAACTGGCAGGAGCCATATGGTTGTCTCTTTATTGTATGCAATGCAATCGCCATGTAATTGTTTTACTTTATCACTAAGCGGTAGCGATAGTCATAGTAACAATAGTTGGCAAGATGACAATGATGCTACGATGGAGATCAAGGTGTCGCGCCGGTGACGATGGAGATCATGACGATGCTTCGGTGATTGAGATCATGAGCACAAGATGATGATGCCCATACCATGTCACATATTTTGATTGCATGTGATGTTTATCTTTTATGCATCTTATTTTGCTTAGTACGGCGGTAGCATTATAAGATGATCCCTTACTAAATTTCAAGGTACAAGTGTTCTCCATGAGTATGCATCGTTGCTACAGTTCGTCGTGATGAACACCACGTGATGATCAGGTGTGACAAGATCTACGTTCACATACAACGTGTGCAAGCCAGTTTTGCACACATAGAATACTCGGGTTAACCTTGACGAGCCTAGCATATGCAGATATGGCCTCGGAACACTGAGACCGAAAGGTCGAACGTGAATCATATAGTAGATATGATCAACATAGTGATGTTCACCATTGAAAACTACTCCATCTCACGTGATGATCGGACATGGTTTAGTTGATTTGGATCACGTGATCATTTAGATGACTAGAGGGATGTCTATCTAAGTGGGAGTTCTTAAGTAATATGATTAATTGAACTTTAATTTATCATGAACTTAGTCCTGACAGTTATTTTGCATGTCTATGTTATTGTAGATCAATGGCCCGTGCTACCGTTCCTTTGAATTTTAATGCGTTCCTAGAGAAAGCTAAGTTGAAAGATGATGGCAGCAATTACACGGACTGGGTCCGTAACTTCAGGATTATCCTCATTGCTGCACAGAAGAATTACGTCCTGGAAGCACCGTTAGGTGTACCACCCACGCCGGCAACTACAGACATTGTGAATGCCTAGCAGACGCGTGTTGATGACTACTTGACAGTTCAGTGTGCCATGCTCTACGGCTTAGAATCGGGACTTGAAAGACGCTTTGAACGTCATGGAGCATATGAGATGTTCAAAGAGTTGAAGTTAATATTTCAAGCAAATGCTCAAGTTGAGAGATATGAAGTCTCCAACAAGTTCTACAACTGCAAAATGGAGGAGAATAATTTTGTCAGTGAACACACACTCTGAATGTCTGGGTACCATAACCACTTGACTCAGCTGGGAGTTAATCTTCTTGATGATAGTGTCATTGACAGAGTTCTTCAATCACTGCCACCAAGCTATAAAGGCTTCGTGATGAACTATAATATGCAAGGGATGAACAAAACTATTCCCGAGCTCTTCGCAATGCTAAAGGCTGCAGAGGTAGAAATTAAAAAGGAGCATCAAGTGTTGATGGTGAACAAGACCACTAGTTTCAAGAAAAAGGGCAAAGGGAAGAAGGGGAACTTCAAGAAGAACAACAAGAAAGTTGCTGCTCAGGAGAAGAAACCCAAGTCCGGACCTAAGCCTGAAACTGAGTGCTTCTACTTCAAAGGGACTGGTCACTGGAAGCGGAACTGCCCCAAATATTTGGCGGATAAGAAGGATGGCAAAGTGAAAGGTATATTTGATATACATGTTATTGATGTGTACCTTTCTAATGCTCGTAGTAGCGCCTGGGTATTTGATACTGGTTCTGTTGCTCATATTTGCAACTCGAAACAGGGGCTACGGATTAAACGAAGATTGGCTAAAGACGAGGTGATGATGCGCGTGGGAAATGGTTCCAAGGTCGATGTGATCGCCGTCGGCAAGCTACCCCTACATCTACCTTCAGGATTAGTTTTATACCTGAATAATTGTTATTTGGTGCCAGCATTAAGCATGATCATTATATCTGGATCTTGTTTGATGCGAGACGGTTATTCACTTAAATCAGAGAATAATGATTGTTCTATTTATAGGAGTGATATCGTTTATGGTCATGCACCCTTGCTGAGTGGTCTGTTTTTGTTGAATCTCGATCGTGATGATACACATGTTCATAATAATGAAGCTAAAAGATGCAAAGTTGATAATGATAGTGCAACTTATTTGTGACACTGCTGTTTGGGTCATATCGGTGTAAAGCGCATGAAGAAACTCCATGTTGATGGACTTTTGGAATCACTTGATTATGAATCACTTGGTGCTTGCGAACCGTGCCTCATGGGCAAGATGACTGAAACTCCATTCTCCGGAACAATGGAACGAGCTACTGACTTATTGGAAATAATACATACTGATGTATGCGGTCCAATGAGTGTTGAGGCTCATGGCGGGTATTGTTATTTTCTTACCTTCACAAATGATTTGAGAAGATATGGGTATATCTACTTAATGAAGCATAAGTCTGAAACATTTGAAAAGTTCGAAGAATTTCAGAGTGAAGTGGAAAATCATCGTAAGAAGAAAATAAAGTTTCTACGATCTGATCGTTGTGGTGAGTTACGAGTTTGGTCTTCATTTGAAACAATATGAAATAGTTTCACAACTTACGCCACCTAGAACACCACAGCGAAATGGTGTGTCCGAACATCGTAGCCGTACTTTATTGGATATGGTGCAATCTATAATGTCTCTTACTGATTTACCACTATCGTTTTAGGATTATGCTTTAGAGACGACTGCATTCACTTTAAATAGGGCACCATCAAAATCTATTGAGACGCTGCCTTATGAACTGTGGTTTGGCAAGAAATCGAAGTTGTCGTTTCTTAAAGTTTGGGGCTGCGATGCTTATGTGAAAAGGCTTCAACCTGATAAGCTCGAACCCAAATCGGAGAAGTGCGTCTTCATAGGATACCCAAAGGAAACTGTTGGGTACACCCTCTATCATAGATCCGAAGGCAAAATCTTTGTTGCTAAGAATGGATCCTTTCTAGAGAAGGAGTTTCTCTCGAAAGAAGTGAGTGGGAGGAAAGTAGAACTTGATGAGGTAATTGTACCTTCTCCCTTATTGGAAAGTAGTTCATCACAGAAATCAGTTCCAGTGATTCCTACACCAATTAGTGAGGAAGCTAATGATGATGATCATGAAACTTCAGATCAAGTTACTACCGCACCTTGTAGGTCTTCCAGAGTGAGATCCGCACCAGAGTGGTACGGTAATCCTATTATGGAAGTCGTGTTACTAGACCATGGTGAACCTACGAACTATGAGGAAGCGATGATGAGCCCAGATTCCGCGAAATGGCTTGAGGCCATGAAATCTGAGACGAGATCCATGTATGAGAACAAAGTGTGGACTTTGGTGGATTTGCCCGATGATCGGTAAGCCATAGAAAGTAAATGGATCTTCAAGAAGAAGACTGACACTGACTGTAATGTTACTGTCTACAAAGCTCGATTTGTTGCGAAAGGTTTTCGACAAGTTAGAGGAGTTGACTACGATGAGACTTTCTCACCCGTAGCAATGCTTAAGTCTGTTTGAATCATGTTAGCAATTGCCGCATTTTATGATTATGAAATTTGGCAGATGGATGTCAAAACTGCATTCCTGAATGGATTTCTGGAAGAAGAGTTGTGTATGATGCAGCCAGAAGGTTTTGTCGATCCAAAGGGTGCTAACAAAGTGTGCAAGCTCCAGCGATCCATTTATGGACTGGTGCAAGGCTCTCAGAGTTGGAATAAACGCTTTGATAGTATGATCAAAGCATATGGTTTTAGACGGACTTTTGGAGAAGCCTATATTTACAAGAAAGTGAGTGGGATCTCTATTGCATTTCTAATATTATATGTGGATGGCATATTGTTGATTGGAAATGATATAGAATTTCTAGATAGCATAAAGGGATACTTGAATAAGAGTTTTTAAATGAAAGACCTCGGTGAAGCTGCTTACATATTGGGCATCAAGATCTATAGAGATAGATCATGTAACGCCCTCGATGCGGCTATATCTCCCACGTGTCGAAGCACAACTTAGAGGCATAACCGCATTGAAAGCAATGTCACAAATGAGGTAATCTTCACACAACCCATGTAATACATAAGGGAAAGAGATACATAGTTGGCTTACAATCGCCACTTCACACAAAACATGAGTAAAGCATTACATCATACAGATACAATCAAGGTCCGACTACGGAACCAAAATAAAAGAAGACTACCCCAAATGCTACACAGATCCCCGATCGTCCCAACTGGGCTCCACTACTGATCAACTGAAACGAAACAACACAATGAACAAGATCTTCATCGAGCTCCTCCTTGAGCTCGGATGCGTCACCTGCACGGTTTCATCGGCACCTGCAAACTGGTTTTGGAAGTATCTGTGAGTCACGAGGACTCAGCAATCTCACACCCGCGAGATCAAGACTATTTAAGCTTATAGGAAGGATGTAGTAATGAGGTGGAGCTGCAGCAAGCGACTAGCATATATGGTGGCTACAATCGCAAAAGAGAGCGAGAAGAGAAGCAAGGCACGGTCGTGAAGCTAGTAGCGATCAAGAAGTGATCCTGAAACTACTTACGTCAAACATAACTCCAACACCGTGTTCACTTCCCGGACTCCGCCGAGAAGAGACCATCACGGTTACACACGCGGTTGATGCGTTTTAATACGGGTCTGGTGTCAAGTTATCTACAACCGGACATTAACAAATTCCCATCTGCCACATAACCGCGGGCACGGCTCTCGAAAGTTTATACCTGCAGGGTGTCCCAACAGCCCATGACAAGCTCTTGCGATCAACGAAGAATGGACCTTCTCCGTGAAGACCCGATCGGTCTCGAATCCCGCTTTACAAGACATTTCGACAATGGTAAAACAAGACCAGCAAAGCCGCCCGATGTGCCGATAAATCCCGATAGGAGCTGCACATATCTCGTTCTCGGGGCACACCGGATGAGCAAGGCGACGGGTTGGCATAGACCTGTTGCCTGCCCGGCGCGGACATCGCTTCGGTTTGGACCAGCACCGGAGGAGCACCGCCCGGGGGTAAAATAAAGATGACCCTTGAGTCTGCAGAACCCAAGGGAAAAAGGCTTAGGTAGGCAAATGGTAAAACCAAGGTTGGGCCTTCTTTGGAGGAGTTTTATTCAAAGCGAACTGTCAAGGGGGTCCCATAAATCACCCGACCGCGTAAGGAACGCAAAATCCGGGAACATAACACCGGTATGACGGAAACTAGGGCGGCAAGAGTGGAACAAAAAACCAGGCATAAGGCCGAGCCTTCCACCCTTTACCAAGTATATAGGTGCATTAATTGAATAAGAGATATTGTGATATCCCAACAAGTAAACATGTTCCAACAAGGAACAACATCTCCATGTTCCAACAAGGAACAAACTTCATCTTCACTTGCAACTAACAATGCTATAAGAGGGGCTGAGCAAAGCGGTAACATAGCCAAACAACGGTTTGCTAGGAAAGGATGGTTAGAGGCTTGACATGGCAACATGGGAGGCATGATATAGCAAGTGGTAGGCATCGTAGCATAGGCATAGCAAAAGAGCGAGCATCTAGCAAGCAAAGATAGAAGTGATTTCGAGGGTATGGTCATCTTGCCTGAGATCCCGCTAGGAAGAAGAACGAGTCCATGAAGAAGATAAACGGACGAAGTCGAATGGATCCTCACAACTCCGGAACGAAACCGAAGCTAACGAGAGAAGCAACCCGGAAAGAAGCAAACACCATAGTAAACAACCATCACATACACATGGCATGATGCACAACCAAGTATGATGCATGTCCGGTTGAAATAGCATGGCATGGCAATATGCACAAACAAAACTACAAGTTAAATGGAGCCCAATATGCAACAAGTTGCATATTGACGAAACACCACATCAATTATTTAGTTCTCTCTCGGTTATGTACCCAACAATATTAAATGTTGATTAACATGGCAAGAGGTGAAGCAGAAGTAAACTAACTATTTAGGCAAGTTTAAATGAGGCCGAAAATAACAAACAACAATTCCGGAAAATCCTCATGTGAATTTAGCAAATTAATGGAAACAACAAATATAAACATTTTAAATTGTTGTTATCATGATGCAGATGGCATATTCAAGTTTTATGCAGTTTTTATGAAAACGTTGACAAGAGCATGTTATGAAGCATTTGTCACCGTGGCGGAACGAAAGGGGTGCCACGGCAACTACAACGGAAATGGTGCCACGGCAACATTCCGGTTCCGATAACTCGATTGTGATGTCAGTGCAAAAGAACGTGTGGAGAGCGTGCCATGCAAGATGGTGGGGTGATCCCGGTTTCCGGGTTCCCACGGGTCGACGGCATGGCAAACGAGGAACGTGCACGAAACAAACGGGCACGGTGCAAACATATCATACATCTCATTCAACACATGCATTCGGTCCACGACGGTCGTTTCGGGTTATACCTTCGAAGTGTTCAAACGGGACGGTTCGCGTTTCGTAGAGGGAAGTAGTCGTTCACGGGCCGACGGTAGTGGTACATCTCGTAGACGTTCACGGGCCGTAGTGGAGGTAGACGTTCACGGGTCGTCGTGGGAAGTAGTCGTACACGGCGTAGTGGAAGTCGTTGTTCATGTGGCGACGGTAGTGGTACACGTTCGTTCGGAGAGGTACTTGATGACTCCAATGTCTTCGGGGCGACGGTAGTTGTACACGGTCCAGGAGACGTCGATCGTTCGGGGTCCGACTTGCGAGTCTTGCCGACATGAGTGGTACTTGGCGTTTTCGGTTCGGTGGTCGATCGGGCGCCGTATGTCGTGGAGGAGGTTGGGCGCGGGGGCGGCCGGTGCTCGAGGAGGCCGACGGCCATGGCGTCAGGCAGAGCGAGGGAGGAGAGGGAGGCGAGCGTGGGGGATCGAGGGAGAGAGGGTCGAGCGAGGAGGAGAAAAACGGCGCTCGGGAGGGAGATGGGGATCGGGCAGGGGAGGCTAGGGGTGCGAATGACTGCGCGCGAGAAGAGCAGCGGCAGCAGGGCGCGGTCGAGACGAAGCAAAGGCTGGGCTCTGGCCCGGGCACAGGCTTCGGCAAGGGAAGCAACGGCCAACGGCGAGCTGGGGCACGAGGCACGGAGACCTAAGGGCACGACTGCAGTGGAGGGAGGCGGCCATGGCGCGGCCGTGAGCGCATAGCTCGGGTCGCGGGCGAGGAGGAGAAGGAGTGATGGGGCGCAGAGGAGGTTGGAGGTCGCGGGCGAGGAGGAGTCAGGGAGGAGAAGGGGCGCGTAGCTCGTCGCGATAGGTGGGCGCGGCCGGCTGTTGCACGAGGCGCCATGGGGATTGAGCGCGAGGAGCTCTCGGTCCTCTGTGTGTGTGTGCGTGGCGGCGGAAGGAGGATGGAGGGGATCGAGGAGGGAAGGCAGCAAGCAGAGGGATCGGGAGAAGGGTTCGCTAGGGTTAAGCGGGCGCGGCTGGGCCTTGGGCCCTGGGCCGGATGGATACAAGTGGCGGATGGGCTTCTCTCTCTCACCCACTCTAAGGAAAATAAAAACAAAACAGAGATGAGAAAGAAAAGAAAAAGATGTTAGAGGTGGAGCTTGAGCAGGAGGGTGTTTTTCCCGGACTCATAAAAATGAGCTTGATCCAAGAAAAATAGAAAAGAGGCATGAATGCAAGATTTAAATTCGAACTCATTTGAATATCATTCAAATGGGTTTGAATTTGGGACTAGGTTTTTGAAGTGTCCAAAAATGTTGAGGATTTCGGTGGGGCTCCGGAAAATGACAAAATAATTACGGGCAAGGTTGGAGAACAAGAATTGAGATAACAACGGCATGGGATATTTTGCAAGGGGGTTATGGTTAATTCCAAAAAATGGAATAATTTTATTATAGCTCCCTAATATTGGAGGATATGTGAGGGAGTCCTGGACTAGGGGGTGTCCGGACAGCCAGACTATCAATATCCGCCGGACTCCCAGACTACGAAGATAGAAGATTGAAGACTCCGGCTCGTGTCCGGAAGGTACTTTCCTTGGCGTGGAAGGCAAGCTTGGCAATACGGATATGTAGATCTCCTACCATTGTAACCGACTCTGTGTAACCCTAGCCTCTCCGGTGTCTATATAAACCGGAGGGCCTTAGTCCGTAGGACACAACATTACATCTCAACAATCATACCATAGGCTAGCTTCTAGGGTTTAGCCTCCTTGATCTCGTGGTAGATCTACTCTTGTACTACCCATATCATCAATATTAATCAAGCAGGACGTAGGGTTTTACCTCCATCGAGAGGGCCCGAACCAGGGTAAAAACATTGTGTCCCTCGTCTCTTGTTACCATCCGCCTAGACGCACGCTTCGGGACCCCTACCGAGATCCGCCGGTTTTGACACCGACATTGGTGCTTTCATTGAGAGTTCCTCTGTGTCGTCCCCGATAGGCTCGATGGCATCTTCAACCATCAATGCTGTCCAGGGTGAGACTTTTCTCCCCGGACAGATCTTCGTATTCGGCGGCTTTGTACTGCGGGCCAATTCTCTTGGCCATCTGGAGCAGATCGAAAGCTACGCCCCTGGCCGTCAGGTCAGATTCGGAAGCTTGAACTTCACGGCCGATGACCGCGGAGACTTGATCTTCGACGGACTCGAGCCACAGCCAAGCGCGCCGCACTGTGACGATGGGCATGATCTAGCTCGCCGCCGGACGGTGCTTTGGTGGCCGAATTCGAATCCGCTCCGGCTACTAGCCCGGAGCCGATTGCCCATGACAAGGGCGGTGGATAGACGCCACAGGGGCTTCAACATCCACGGCGATGGAGCCAACATCGATCTTGTCCCTGCGGAACTCGTGATCCCGGGCGCGGACCCTCGCCGTACTCCGAGCCTCCCGCCCGCCAATTAAACCGGATTGGGCGCGGTTATGGAATTCACCACCGCGGACATCTTTCAAGACTCGCCTTTTGGCGATATCCTGAATTCTCTGAAGCATCTCTCGCTATCGGAGAATCTTGGCGGACTATGGCCAGGGGCGGTTGGAGTTCGACGACGAAGAAATTGAGCCCACCCACCACCCACTTTGTAGCCACTGCCGAGGATCTAACCGACATGCTAGACTACGACTCGATGACATCGACGCTATGGGCGATGATGCCGAGACGATCAGACCCAGCGCCCACGAGGCAATGGAAGGCCACCTCGTCATATAGCGTCTACATGGTGGATACCCCAAAAGAAGGGGATGGCGAAAAAGCAGCGGAGGAAGATTCTCTAAAGAAGCAGCCGAAATGCCGGCGTTAGCGGCGCCGCTCTAAATCCCGCCACAACAAGAATGGAGATTCCGGCACAGGAAATAACAATACCCCAGAGAGTGCCGAAGACAAACCCCTCCAGCAAGACTCAGCGCAGGAGGATGCAGAAGCAAGCCCTCACGAAAGGGCGGCGGAAGAAAAGGTCGAGAATCACAACTATATACCTCCCTCCATAGACGAAACAAGCCCCAATGACGACGAACTCGAGGAGCCCGTCGAACAAGAGCTTTTCAAACGCAGGCTCATCGCTAGAGCAAGAAGCCTGAAGAAGGAAAAGCGGAAGCTCAACACAGCGGAAGACGCGCTCCGAATAAGATGGAGCAAAGTACTCAAAACCGCAGATAAACACGGCAACGGCCACCAATCGAAGAGCTACCGAAGCGCAAGTTGCTCCCGAGATTGACGAGGAGGCCATAAAGCCCCCACCGTCCAATGGCCCAGCCAGTCCATCTACGACCCAAAAAGAAAGCCCCAATAAGCAAAGGAACACGTCAAGTGTCCGACGATAGCAACACGATACAAATGCAGGCGCCAGACACCCACTATGCTTCACCGACGAGGTGCTGGATCATAATTCCCAGCAGGGTTTAAACCCATAAACATAGAAGCTACGATGGAACAACAGACCACGGAGTCGGATAGAAGACTATATATTGCATATACATATGGCGGAGGAGACGATCTCCACGCCATAAAATATCTACCCTCAAGCTCAAAGGGCCAGCCCGTCATTGGCTCAAAAGCCTCCCGTAAAACACTTGTTGGAAGTTGGGAAGAGCTCAAGGAAGCGTTTAGAGCAAATTTTCAAGGACTTATGTCCGGCCTCCGGATCTGAGATGACCTAAGTCACATAACTCAACAGCCCGGAGAGTCAATGCGGAATTGCGAACAGGTTCCTTACTAAAAGAACCAAATAGTCGATGTCCGGACGCCAAGCCTTAGCAGCTTTTAAGCACAATGTCCAAGACGAATGGCTCGCCAGACACCTCGGTCAAGAGAAACCGAGGACAATGACCGCATTAACAAGCCTCATGACCCGCTTCAGGCGGGAGAGGATAGCTGGCTGGCAAGAAGTAGCACCAATGACCCAAGTACATCCGAGATAAGAGATGGAAATGGAAAATCACGGCGCAGAAAAGAGCAGCGCCGGAATAAAGAGAAAAGCCCAAAGAGCACGGCAGTCAACGCCGAATTTAAAAGCTCACGGCCAAATAATAAAGCTCAACCCCTCAAGGACGACAGTGACGAACTGTCTAACCTACACAAAATTTTGGGTCGAATATGTCAAATCCACAAGACTCCGGAAGGCCATAAATCACACCCACATGGATTGTTGGGTTTTCAAACAGTCCGGCCGACTAAACGCCGAACACAAGGGGCTCGACGCGTCAAGCAAAGAAGATAAACCCCGCCAGCAGGGCACCGGAAAGCAAAAGACCTTCCCACAAGGGGTCAAAGCAGTAAACTCACTTCAGGTGAGGACACGGAAAAACAGCGCGGCACTCTCTAAAAAGAGCCTCGCACGGTCCAACCCAGCAGACCGAAGAGATTGGATATCAAAACCAATCACTTTCGACCACCTGAACTACTCCAGAAGTGTTCGGAACGCGGGACGGACTCCCCTGATATTGAATCTGGTAATAGACGGACTACAATTCACAAACGTCCTAATGGACGGAGGCAGTGACTTAAACCTGCTATATTCAAACACAATCCGTCGGATGGGGATAGACCCTACCAAAATTCGACACAGCCGCACTTCCTTCAAAGGAGTTACGCCAGCCCTCACGCCAAGTGCACAGGCTCGATATTACTAGAAGTCGTGTTCGGTTGCGAACAATTTTCGACGCGAAAGTTAATTTTCCATATCGTCCCATTCAAAAGTGAATATCAAGCACTATTGGGACGAAAGGCTTTTGTCCGCTTCAACGCCATACCACATTACGCGTCTCTTACACTTAAGATGCCCGGTCCACATGGCGCCATTTCAGTGCGAGGGTCACTTAAAGACCCCGGACTCGGATAGATGAATCCGAACTCAACAGGCTAGGGGCTCCCTAGCCGCATACCCTTCTCACGGGGGGCTGCGCGCACAACCAACCATGGTTTCATATAAACCTTGATTTAATTATTTATATTCATTCTTTTGTACATTTTTTGCACAAGATGTTTCTACAACTAAACGTTCCTCTTTTTCTGAGATGAACAACGTGCTTACCGTCCGGATAATGGCGAACGGAACACAAAGCAGACGTGCAGTAGGGACCCGTTGCAAGGATTCTTTTGATTAAGACCTGCGTAGACCTTTTTATCACTGTCTCTTGTTGTTACTCTCCTTGGCTTCCTTCTAGAGCCAAAACGCGAACTGGCGCCTTGGCATCGGCCGTCGAAAGACCATGCCCATACCGGACACTAGGGCTTAGGGCATAATTCGCCCATTATTATAAAGTTCAACACCTTCGGAGTGTTCGGCGTCTCGAGTTAGGCATTATATGCATCAGCTCGAATCATGTCTTTGGTCAAATGTTGGGTTTGCCGGCTCCGTGTTTTGCTGCCTTCGTTCCGTATCATCGGCTAACGCGGCACCGGAGAACTCTGCGATTGTGCCCAGCCTAATTTGGCGAGCACCTCGATGAAAAGCCAAAACTCGATCGTCATGATACTGGCGAGTCCGGTCACCACTTGATCGACCATTGGAATGTTTAGAATTCCCCGCTTTGACGAAGGACCGTTTCCCGGTCAGGCACATATGCACCCCGAATCCGGAGTTGTGCGGTGTCATCAGGGGCTATATCGTAGCCCCACCCTCGAGCTCCATTGGCTAAGTGAAAGAAATAAAGCATCATAGTCCGGATTGCCTCGTTCGCTACGCTACCACCTCCTTATAACAGGACCGAGACGTCGGATTAAGTGTGAAAAGCGCTATTCTGCGAACACCCCAGCACCTTGTGCAAGGGGCTGAAGCAAGATCGCATCTTCGTGTTATACACAAGTATCATAAGCGGCCGACAGAGAAGTTTTACTACTTGGAAGCACAAGTATAAAAAGCATTCATACTATAATCATTGATCTACAAGTCAATGCGTTCAATTGAGCGTTACATTCTTTGAGCATCTGCGACTCTATTATCTGAGCCCCACGCATAACTTCCCGAAATAATGCTCGGCAGAAGCGGTTTCCATCGAACCTGGGCAAACAGCGGTGGCATCCATCTCCGGACATCGCGCCTTTACGGGCGAGCCATCCGCGCGCCCTCGATGCAGGCCGACCGTTTCATCTCCTTGATATGCGGCACCGCCCCAAGGAACTGCTGCAGTAGGCCGAAGTAGCTCGTCGCCTTGGACCTCTCTGGCCATACATGGGCCACGATGTTAGCCCGGACAGTCTATTCAGTTCGGCCCATTCGGCCAACCTGTCCGTCAGCGGAAGAGGGCGATCCGGACTGTGGAATTGAGTCCAATATAACTCTTCCGCCTCATGATCCCCCTGGCTCCGGAAGTGCTTAACGGCATCAGCCGCACTCGCAGCCAAGTCCATATACGGATCCTCCGAACTCCACAGCCGCTCGAATTGAGCGTACTTGGCATCCATAAACCGGCGACGCATAAGAAACAGTTTGCCAGCCGCGATTTCTCCGGCTTGGCGCAGCTCCTCCTTCATAGCCCGCATTGCAGAACGGGCATCCTTGGCTTCGGCGGTGGCCTTCTTCAGGTCTTCCCGCTCCGATAAGCGCTCCTTTTCAAGAGCCTCATTGCGGTCGGTAGCATCCTTTAATTTCTTGGCCAATTCGGCCACCTCCGCCCTGCCTAGGCAGTGCGCCGCCTTCTCGGCCTTCAACTCTTCGGCCGCCCTCGCGGCAGCCACGTCACTCCTTCAGGCTTGCTCCTTAGCCAGAGCAAGTTCGGCCCGAAGGCTCTCCACAGCAGCAGCACTATCTGTATTGACAACATATAACTTATCATAGGCGGGCTTGGACCCACTCAATAAAGTAGCTGCGGAGAATTTATTTACCTTGCGACTCGTCAAGTCGCTGATTGACAAGGGCGATGTCAGCATCTGCCACGTCAAGTTGTCGACTTAATTCGACAAATTCTCTAGTCAGGCTGGTCCCCGGACTATCCGCCACCTATATCAGAGCGGCGGTATTCATTGCCTGAGATGTTGAGGTTTTGATCCTCGGCACGCTGTCGTTTTCGACAACCTACCGAGTCTCAGGGGCTACTATCTATACAGGGCGCATTTTTTATATGCAAAACTGTTAAAAGACAAAGGGGTGCATCATTTTCGCATACCTCAAATCCCCCGACAAGCTCAGGGCGGCATTACGCAATCCGCTTTCAGCGGACGAAATCCTTCCGACCACCATACGCATTAATGCGCGGTGATCTTCTGAAATGGACGCCCTCTCAAGCAAACTCTTCAGTTCTCCCGGCCGGACTCTGGTGGATGTTGAACTCTTTGGCCCCTCTGGACTCGGGGATGCCCTCCGTGACGACACTTCGGGCTCGCCTGCCTCATCTGGCGGCGCGGCAGACGGAGGTGTATCGCTCTCCATCATCTCCGGAAGAAGATCCCCCGAGGATGAACTCATCTGAGACGGCTGCAGATCCGAACTGCGATATAAATATTTCGGTTACCTACAGAAGCGTAAACGAAGGTACTTCCTTATTAAACTTCCTCTTTCATACTCACGGCTCGTTGGAGGGCTGGTCCTTTGGCGATGATTGCGCGTCCGGATTCTCTCCGGACGCGGACCAGTGGGGATTTCTTCCCATGCTTTGGGGCTTTGACCTCCGGATCTTGGGGCGGTCCTCTTCTCCCTCTGAAGGAGGATCCTTGGTTCCCTCCTCTTGATCGCCTCTTCAGACGAAGTATTAGCTCCTTTATCTCCCCGTCGCCCCCCTCTGTGGGCGCAACCTCCAACATTCGACCAGCCACGGGCTCTGTGCGGTCTCTCGGAGGGGGGACACCTTATCAGCCTTGATCGCGCCACCCATTCCTGTAAAGAATAAAAAGGGTCAGAGATGATCTTTTGAAAGGCATACAAATAGAATGTCCGAGCTCTGAGCTACTTACAGAGTATCCGGCGTCGCGGCTTAAGCCTGCGTCCTCGGCGAATCCGGACACGCTACTGCGGTCCGAAGAACAGCTTGTACATCTCCGTGGGTGTCGCGCCCATAAAATGCTGGAGAATACGAGGTCCCTCCGGATTGAACTCCCATAGACGGAGAGGACGACGTTTGTAGGGTAGGAGGTGCCTGATTATCATGACTTGCATCACCTTGACCAGGTCAATCTCCCTTGTTTGGAGGTCTCGAATCCGGCCCTGCAGTGCGGGCACGTCCTCGGACGGCCCCCAGTTGAGCCCTTGGTTGACCCACGACATTAGTTGCCGTGGAGGTCCCGGGCGGAAGGAGGACGGCGGCTTTGCTTGCTGCCTTGGAGCGATGATGTAAAACCACTCCTGCTGCCACAATCCATGTTCCTCTTGGAAGGAACCTTGAGCCACGGGCATCGACCTTCTTGCTTATGGTCGCCTGCCGCACTCCGCTTGACGCCCCCCGATCATCTTCGGCTCCACCTTGAATGTTTTCAGCCACAGGCCGAAGTGGGGGATGACGCGGAGGAAGGCTTCACAGACAATAATGAATGCGGAGATATGGAGGATGGACTCCGGAGCCAAATCGTGGAAGTCCAGCCCGTAGTAGAAAAGGAGCCCTCTCACAAAGGGATCCGTCGGGAAGCCTAATCCCCGATGGAGGTGAGATGCGAAAACGAAGCGCTCACCGGGCTCGGGGGCTGGCACGGCCTGCCCTGGGGCAGGCAACCTGTGCGAAACTTCGTAGGCCAGGTACTTGGCCTCCCGCAACTTCAATATGTCCTCCTTCGTGACGGAGGAGGGCATCCACCAGCCCTGGAGGTCGGAGCCGGACATTGTTTAGGATCCGAAGCGCTCGAATCTGAAGCTTGGGGTGTTGGAACTAGGAGCAGAGGAAAGATTTGATGCGAGATTGAAGAACAAGGACAGGCCTTGGTCCTCTTATAAAGGGGGAAGAAATACCAAGGGCCGTCTCCGTGACCGTTTGAGATTCCCCTTCGATAGAGGAGGCGTGGCGACGGGAACGGTTGGGTTACCCACGCACGTATTGATGAGAATCCCGGAATAAGGGGAACACGATCTCTGCTTGACGGGGCGTGCCAAAGAAACCGCCGCTAAACGTCTTTGGCGGAATAATAAAACGATCGAGCGAGGGCTTGGCTGCGGTGTGATGTCACGCCGCATAATACGTCGGCAGATTGAGCTAAGTGTATATTTTATTCTCTCGTTGGAATGTGGAATTCATTTTGCAGAGTCGAACACTATCCTGGTGTTCATTACCTTCTCCGGATTATTCAAGGGAGGAACCCGCCTTGCAATGCCGAACATTATGCACGCCGGACTTATCGTCATTGAAGACTGGTTCAGGGAGCTCTTGAGGAGTCTGGACTAGGGGTGTCCGGACAGCGGACTATCAATATCCGCGGACTCCCGGACTACGAAGATAGAAGATTGAAGACTCCGGCTCGTGTCCCAAGGTACTTTCCTTGGCGTGGAAAGCAAGCTTGGCAATACGGATATGTAGATCTCCTACCATTGTAACCGACTCTGTGTAACCCTAGCCTCTCCGGTGTCTATATAAACCGGAGGGCCTTAGTCCGTAGGACACAACATTACATCTCAACAATCATACCATAGGCTAGCTTCTAGGGTTTAGCCTCCTTGATCTCATGGTAGATCTACTCTTGTACTACCCATATCATCAATATTAATCAAGCAGGACGTAGGGTTTTACCTCCATCGAGAGGGCCCGAACCTGGGTAAAAACATTGTGTCCCTCGTCTTTTGTTACCATCCGCCTAGACGCACAGTTCGGGACCCCCTACCCGAGATCCGCCGGTTTTGACACCGACAATATGTTATAAAGAGAAATCACCATGTGAATATCCCTTGATTTAAATAGATCAACGATCTATGCAATTTATTTTGGTGAGTTGCAAAACTAAATGACATGATGGCATGATGACATGATGCAATGCAACAAACAAATACATCGCACGGCGAAACTCGGAATATCTAGAAGTCTTCTGGAGCATCGGGCTCGGGGCGTTACAGATCAAGACACTTAATTGGACTTTCACAAAGCACATACCTTGATAAAGTTTTGAAGAAGTTCAAAATGGATCAGCCAAAGAAAGAGTTCTTTCCTGTGTTACAAGGTGTGAAGTTGAGTTAGACTCAAAGCCCGACCACTGCAGAAGATAGAGAGAAAATGAAAGTCATTCCCTATGCGTTAGCCATAGGTTCTATCATGTATGCAATGTTGTGTGCTAGACCTAATGTGTGCCTTGCTATAAGCATAGCAGGGAGGTACCAAAGTAATCCCGGAGTGGAGCACTGGATAGCGGTCAAGAACATCCTGAAATACCTGAAAAGGACTAAGGATATGTTTCTCGTTTATGGAGGTGACAAAGAGCTCGTCATAAACGGTTATGTCGATGCAAGCTTTGACACTGATCCGGATGGGTCGTGCATGACGTGGGGGTCGTGCATGGGATGGCCTCAGCATGCTTGCGTCATCTCGCAGTCGATAGCAAAGAGGCGGCCCGTGCTTCCCTTATTGAAAAGGGAAGGAATCCGCAGGGGCGCTACTCATTTACTAAGTGGACTCGGGTCGCAACTTGCATGGCGCAGCATTCCATGATCACGGGGTAGAGAACGGTTGCCCCACCTGTCCTCACGCCTCCTTCCGCTTCGCCACGTATCCCTCATGCCTTGGGAAGGGCAGGCGGTGGATGCGGAGGATGTGGGCATTAACGCCGAGGCAGAAACCCAGGCGTTTGTTGATTGGGGGGAGCGGGTCGGCTCCGGTTCCCCATGCTTCCGAAGGCCGCATTGGCTGTGCGGGGCGGCCGCCCTTTGGGCTGGGTGGCCTGGCCCCGGTCCTGCTCTTTTATAAAAAGGGAGAGGGACGATGCTTCTCCGCACTCGCCCCCTTCGCTCTCTCTTGCTTACCATATTCTTCCCATTCGCCATGGTGAAAGGGCGCGCTAATGCCTCGACGGTGGCGACGAGGGCTTCTGCTCGACAACACGTCCCTCCTCCCCCGGAGCCTCTGATGGCGGAGCCCGCCGCGAGGGGGAAAGGAAGGGGACGGGGCCGAGGTCGTCGCTGCACTCGGGGAGGAGGCGGACGGGGCAGCGCACCCGTTGCGCTCCTGCCGGCGGCCCCTCCTCCAATGGGCGGACACATTGGGGACAAACCCTACGAATTCTTCATCAGGCTGTATAAGCCCGTGTGGAGTCGCCTCCGGCTTCCGACTCCGTTCGCCCGGGTGTTGGAGCAGGAGGCCCCGCGGGCCTTGAGGCTTCACATGCGGGATTGCGGGAACTGCAGCATGTGGGTTGACGTCGACTTCCCCCGCCCTCACATCATGTATCTTCGTCAGGGGTGGAAAACTTTTGCACATGCCCACAGCTTGTCAGAGGGGCATGTTCTCCATTTTAAGTTAATGGAGAGCATCCTGCTCTCCGTCAAGGTCTTCAGGAGCTCAGGAATCCGCTTAGGGTGCTGCATGGAAAGCTCCACCGACGACGGAAGCTCCTCCTCGAGCGACAACGGCGAGGAGGAGAGCGCCAGCGACGACGACGGTAGCGGGCGGGAGGACGATGACTCCGACTTCGGTTGACCGCTAGTGGACGCACCATCCTCTGGCCCGCCCCTCCCCCGGCAACACGCCTTGCCGGGGGCCTTGTCCTGCTGTCCCTGGCGATGGTGGTTGGCGGGCTTCCTCATCAAGCTCTCCATTGCCCAGTTCCCCATGCCCAACACCTTGCGCGGCCTGCCATACCTGGGGAGGAATAGGGCAAGAATGGGGATTATGGGGCACTTATCTTTTTTCTCAATTTGTAGGAACTTGCCAAATCTTAATTTGTAGGGAATGTAATCGACCGAGACCATGCTTATGTTCTGGAATAGCTGTACTTGCATTAGCATATCAATGAAAAAGATAAGCTGTTGCCGGGAACTCATGCACGTGTGCGCTCGTGCAGAGGAAAAATGCCCCTTTAATGAAAATAAATGAGTCTCTCTGACAAGCTACCTTGCCGGCGTCCCTGTGCCTGCCGGAGAATCACATCTGCCAAGTTACAAGCGCAGGGTCCAGCCCCCTGCTAAACTCTTTTTTTACCCAAGGTTACTGCAACTACCCCGACCGAAGCAGCGTTCGAGTCAGGGAAGGGAGCACCCAAGTTTAAACAGAGTGGCGAGGTTTTCTAATGCGCAAGTCACAAGTTACGAACATGAATGGGCAAGGGAGGAACTTTATCTGGTTACGTTGTCGGTGGAGACGCTGTGCCAAGTAGTCTTCTCGATTTCTTGCCAGGGCGTTGTTACTGCGGCAGGAAGGAGGAGAGGACGGGAGCACAGAGCCTCGGCGATTTCCCAACACCTGTTAGAATCTGAGGTAGCACAATATCCTGGGCAAGTATGCATGCATACATATATATAAACATGGAAACCAGCAGGAAACTGTACAAGCTAAAAACTATCTGCCTGCGCGCAGGATCTGCGCTTGGCTTTGTACATAGGGTTACATGCCTTGCTGGCAAGGCTAGTACAAAAGGGGGTTGCCGGAGCTCCCGGCAACAACGCCCTATGGGTAAAATTTGTGAAGATGTTCCATATTCCAGTAGTTGCTCACTGGAATGCCATCTTCGGTCTCCAGGTGGACTGCGCCGGTCCTGGTGACTCGAATTACCTGATAGGGGCCTTCCCACTTTGGCGTCAACTTGTTTGAATTCTTGGCAGACTGAACGCGCCGAAGAACAAGGTCGCCTTCCTCAAGGCTTCGGGCGTGAACCTTGCGGCTATGATAGCAGCGTAAGGCTTGCTGGTAGCGAGCGACTCGCACAACAGCTCGAAGACGATCTTCCTCAAGGAGCGTCGCATCATCTTGGCGCAACTGCTCTTGCTCAAGCTCATTATAAGCGAGCACTCGAGGTGACCCTATATGAGCTCCGTGGGGAGAACTTCTTCTGCCCTGTGTACCAGGGCAAAGGGTGTCTGGCCAGTAGCTCGATTTGGTGTCGTTCTGATTGGCCAAAGAACCGTTGGAAACTCATCAATCCAGCGCCTTCCACACTTGCGAAGCCTATCGAAAGTTCTTGTTTTGAGGCCTCGCAACACTTTAGCATTTGCCCTTTCCGCCTAACCATTGCTCCTTGGGTGAGCAACAAAGGCAAAGCAAACTTTGCTGCCAAGGTCTTGGATATACTACATGAAGGTGCGGCTCGTGAACTGTGTGCCGTTGTCGGTGATGACTCTGTTTGGCACACCAAAACGGCAAACGAGTCCCTTGAAAAACTTGATGGCCGACTGGACTGTCACCTTCCTCAATGGCTCCACTCCTAGCCACTTTGTGAACTTGTCAATCGCGACGTAGAAGTACTCAAAGCCCTCAATAGCATGGGGAAAGGGGCCCAATATGTCGAGCCCCCAGACTGAAAATGGCCAGGAGAGAGGGATTGTTTGAAGGGCTTGAGCTGGTTGATGAAGCTTCTTTGAATGAAACTGGCACACTTCACACTTGGTTACTAGTGCTATCGCATCCTGGAGGGCAGTGGGCTAGAAAAAACCTTGCCGGAATGCTTTGCCGGCAAGGGCTCTTGACCCTATGTGGGAGCCACATATGCCTCCGTGTATCTCTGCCAACAGCTCCAGTCCGTCCTCCCGAGGGATACACTTCAATTTCACACTGTTTGGCCTTCTTCTGTAAAGGACATCATCCACAAACTCGTACATGCTAGACCGAGGGGCTACTTTCTCTGCTTCTTACTGCTCCTCTGGGAGCTCCCGTGTTTGCAGGAAACAGACTGTATGCTGTGCCCATGCTGGAGCCTGAGGCTCGACGGAAAGGACCAAAGGCATGTTTTCTGCTGCGGGGGCAGCCGCCTCGACGGCAAGGGCCTAGGGCCCTGCCGGAGGCCGCTGTTCCTCGGCAAGCTTGGGGTACCCAACAACATCTTTGCCGGCGGCTCCTGGGAGCTCTGCAGGAAAGTACTTGCCGGGCCCCGCCTTTCTTCGCTTGTTCCATCCTACTGATGGTTCTATGGATGGCTGAGTCAATTGAAGCACAAAGGTACCTGGTTCCACAGGTAGCTTGAGGGCGGCGCGCTTTGACAGGTCATCGGTGATGCTGTTCTTCCAACTTCCTCACTTCATCCATGTAAGCCTCCATCACGCTTTGATAATCCTTGTTAACTTGCCCGACGACTAGTTGTGAATCTCCCCTGATGATAAGCTTCCTGATCCCGAGGTCTGCTGCGATCCTGAGACCAGCAAGCAACCCCTCGTATTCTGCGGTGTTGTTTGTCGACCTCTCCCAAGGAAAGTGCATCTGGATCACGTACTTGAGGCGTTCTCTGGTGGGGGCGACAAGCAGCACGCCGGCACCAGCACCTTGTAACGAGAAAGCTCCATCAAAGTACATAATCCAATGACTACTTGCCTCTTTGCTGGGAAGGGTGGTTTCTTGAACTTCTTCGTCGGGCGTGGATGTCCATTCTGCTATGAATTCTGCCAAGGCTCTGCTCTTGATCGTCGAAGTACTTTCAAATCTAAGCCCAAAGCTTGAGAACTCCACTGCTGAAAGTGCAACTAATCCCTGGGTGGTTTTGGTAATTAATAACAACATATATATCATTGAACTAATAGTTACTTGAGAATCATTTCAGAGAGTTCAATGATATGGGTATGGCAAGGATCAAGAAGTGGACCCCCAAAATGCTAAGGCAAGCATTGGCAAAAGCTCAAGACTCCATTTTTGGTTTAGTGATCCAAGATCACATTGAGTCCATAGGAAAAGCCAATACTATTAAAAGGGATGAGGTTATGATGATGATCTGGTTGCTCAAGTGCTTAGTGATACATCTCCTAAACTATCAAGCAACTTTCACCGCCATATACACTCATAAGTAGTCTCGGTCCCACCGATATTCCAAACTCAGTCACACCAAGATGAACCACCTCAGCCATAAGCCAAACCCTAGTAAACTCGGATTTTCCGATTCGAACTCGGTCTCACGAAACATGAGTTGCCAAGGTTCAGAACCTTCATCATCAAATCGGTGTCACCGAGATGATGAAGTCGGTCCCACCAAACTGGCATGCTCTTGTCATTGCACGAATCGGACTAACCGAGATTGTATATTCGTCCCACCGAAAATCCCAACGTTCACATTATTTGAACTATCGGTCTCACCGAGTTGTCCACTTCGTCCCACCGAGATTGCTCAAATGTGTGTAACGGTTGGATTTTGTGTGGAGGCTATTTATACCCTCCACCCCTCTTCATTCATGGAGAGAGCCATCGAAAGAACTACCACTCCTACCTTACATTTCGAGAAGAGAACTACCTACCCTTGTGTTGAGATCAAGTTGCTCCACTCCCACCATATGAAGCTTGATCTCTAGCCTTCCCAAGTTGCTTTCCACTCAATCCTTTCTTCCACCACAGCCAAATCAGTGAGGAGAGTTGAGTGTTGGGGAGATTATCATTTGAAGCACAAGAGCAAGGAGTTCATCATCATCTACAACATCTATTACCTTTTGGAGGGTGGTGCTTGGGAGCCTCCATCGTCGAGATGTGGAGTTGAACCAAGAAGTTTGTAAGGGCAAGGAGATCGCCTACTTCGTGAAGATCTACCCCGAGTAAGGCTAGCCCTTCGTGGGCGTAGGCCATGATGGAATAGACAAGGTTGCTTCTTCGTGGACCCTTCGTGGGTGGAGGCCTCCGTGGACTCGCGCAGCCGTTACCCTCCGTGGGTTGAAGTCTCCATCAACGTGGAAGTACGATAGCACCACCTATCGGAACCACGAGAAAAATCACCGCGTCTCCAAAATTGCATTTGCTCTTCTCCACCTCTCTTTACTACATGTGCAATTTACTTTCCGCTGCCTATACTCTAGAATTGCATGTGTAGGGTGATGCTTGACTTGATCATAATTGTGAATCTGCCAAAAACTGTTCTTTGTCAAAAGGCAGAATTTTATATTGACAAGTAGTCTAATCACCCCCTCTAGACATACTTTCGATCCTACAAGTGGTATCGAGCTTTGGTCTCCATTGTATTGGTTTCCATTGCATTGGACTCCATAAGCTTGGTTTCACAACCTAGGAGAGTATGGCGTCTAGTGAGGGTAATTTTCAGAGAGGTCCTTACTTTGATGGTACAAATTTTGCTAGTTGGAAGCATAAAATGAAAATGCATATTCTTGGTCATAACCCAGCCGCATGGGGCATTATTTGTGTTGGTATGCAAGGTGAATTCTTGAGGAAGGAAAAGTTCGGATCGCGGGCTACACGGAAGAATTGCGGATGTTGCAAAACAATGCTCAAGCTTGTGACATTCTCTTCAATGCCTTGTGTCCCGAGGAGTTCAACAAAATCAGCCGTCTTGAGAATGCAAAAGAGATTTGGGATACTTTGGTTGAAATGCACGAAGGTACCGAGTCCGTGAAGGAATCAAAGCTAGATATTCTTCAAGGTCAACTTGACAAGTTCAAGATGAAGGATGGTGAAGGAGTCGCTGAAATGTACTCTAGGCTTGCTCTCATCACAAATGAGATTGCCGGCTTAGGAAGCGAAGAAATGACCGACCGATTCATCATCAAGAAGATTCTCGAGCTTTGGATGGAAAGTATGACACCGTGTGCACTTTGATCCAAATGATGCCAAACTACAAGACTCTCAAGCCAACCGAAGTCATTGGAAGAATTGTTGCTCATGAGATGACACTTAAGGATAAGGAAGAGCTTCACAACAAGTCAAGTGGTGCTTACAAAGCTACAAGTGATGCTCCCACAACCTCAAGTGACAAGTTAGTTTCCAATGAAGAGATAAGCCTAATGGTCAAGAACTTCAACAAATTCTACAAGAATAGAGGCAAAGAGAGAAGATCAAAGTCTAGATCATATGATGAAAAGAGATCTTCTAGTCGTGATCGAAACTGCTACAATTTGGAAGACCCGGACACTACTCAAATGAGTGTACGGCTCCCCACAAGAGAAGAGAAGAATCTCCAAGAAGAAGAAGCTCAAGAGATGAGTCACCTCGGAAAGAGAGAAGGAGCAGAGATGATCGTTATGAACGAAGACCCTCTCGGAGAAGCAAGGATTCGGAGAGGAAAGACAAGTCATCAAGGAGCTACACAAGAAGAAAACATCAAGCTCATGTAGGTGAATGGGTCTCCGGCTCCGACTCCGACAATCAATCCAAAGGAAGCTATCACTCCGACTCCGACTACAGTCAAGATGAAGGTGTTGCCGGTCTTGCTCTCGTATCCTCCAACTCCAACTCCTACGACTTATTTGATTCACCAAATGAGGGAATTGGAAGATGCTTCATGGCTAAAGGCCCCAAGGTATCACACCCTGAATTCATTGACTTGATAGTGATGAGGATGACTTGCTTGGTGAAGATGAGCTCTTGCATGATAAATCCAGTGAGCCTAGTAACGATGAACATGCTAGTAGTCTTTATAGTCGAGAAGAGTCGAATGACAATGCTATGAAGGAGATTGAGCGTCTAACTAAAGAACTAAACACTCTTAAGTTAGCTCATGAAACAACTCAAGAAGATCATAGAGAGCTCCTAAGATCTCATGAGAAGCTACGCTTCGAGAAGCTCACTCTAGAGCAAGAACATGAGTTTCTAAAAGCAATCAATGACGATCTTGAAAGAAGAGTTCTTCATATCTTGCCAAACGACTTCTCTTGTCTAATTTCTTGCCACCCATTAAGACTAAGCATGACAAGCATAAGAAAAATTCTTCCTCTAGCAGTAACAATAACCATGCTAAATCCAATGTTGTTGCTTCTAGTAGTTCTCTTGATTCCACTAACAATGTTTCAAGCCAAGTTACACTTGAGCAAGAGAATAGTTTATTGAAAGGGATCATAGAGAAAGGTGTCTACAAGAGCCTTGCCGGAAGCAAGAACTTTGAGGAAATTGTTCGCAAGCAAGGAAGGCACCGGAAGAATCAAGGAATTGGTTTTGAGCGAAAGTTCAACGCCGAAGGCGTTGAGTGGGAAGAAGGTCAATATCCTACTCCACAGTTTGTTCCTCAAAAGGAGAAGTATGATCCTACTTCTTCCAATGTGGAACAAGCTCAAGATGACCTTCCACCACAAGACCACAAGCTAAAAGGCAAGGACAAGCTTCAAGAGGAGATTGATGCATTTGTTGAAGCACCTCAAGCCATGGTCAAGTGGGTTCCCAAGGAAACGTCAAGTTCTACTTCGTCAAGCTCAACTACAACCCCAAGGATTCCCATCAAGATGATGTGGATCCCGAAGAAGAAGAACTAGAAAGTTCTTGAGGGTGACTCCGCCAACATACTTCACTCACATTCATTTTGGCAAAAACTTGTGCAATCAACTTCCACATTGTGCACTAGTTCATGGAGTCACAAACCCTCTTGTTGGTAAGTCAAGGGACAAGGTAATCATTGCTTTCATGGACATCATCTATTGTGAACTTCAATCTATGTCCATGGATATCCTTGTTTGTTCCTTGTGGGACTAACCCATGTAGGTATTGAAAGTGCCCGAATCCAAAGGATAGCTCCCAACTCTTGATGATCTCCATCAACATTGAGCATCCACATCTTCAACATCTACATGAAGTCTTCTCGACAACCCAAGGTTAGTTTGACCCTTTAAAAGGGTTCTCACATCTAGGGGAGCTTTGCTCTAAAAAATTGAGCTAAAGCATCTTCAAATGATGTGAACACATCAATGCTTTATGTAAAAGTGGTAACCCCACTTGTGCTTAAGCGATGAGTATGACCTATGATCAAATGTTCTCATTTGGCTCCTAAGTCAATATACTCATATAAAGATGACCTAGTCATCGACAAATTGTGTGTTAGTTGCTAGAGTTTTGGTTGTGCATGTTTGACACATATTTCATTTGCTATCTTATTGTGTGAGCATGTTGGATGCATGATTTTATCCATTCGAGGACATCCATTTGTTGTTTTGGTCGTTTTGATTTTTCGACCAAATGGATGGACAAGAATGCCTAAGTACCTCCCCTAGCTATCTATGCTTTCTTGTCTCAAATTCTATTCATGCTTACATCACAAATTTTGAACAAGTCATTTTGGACCCTCCGGGTGAGGAGCACTTTCGAGCCACCGATCCGTCAAGGGCTAATTTCCAAAACCTTCTAATTGATTTCGGTCGACCAACTCACTCAAACTCGGTCGAACCGAAAGCATTTAGACTGATCTAGGTTTTCATCTCGGTGAAACCGAGTTGTGATTTTCGGCGTGACGAAGTGCATAACGCCTAGCAGTTATCCATCTCAGTGCCACCGAGTTTTACAACTCGGTCCCACCGACAAAAGGGGTATATATTCCGAGGGCCGCGTTGATTCCTCCTTCAAACGTTTAGCCCCACCCCTTGCTGCCGCCGCTTTGGTCTCCGGATCGTCGCCGTCGTCCGCTTTGTCGCCCTCGCCGCAGTCTCCGTCGCCGTCAACGGCCATCTCCTCCGCGCCGTTGCCGCCGTAGAAAAACTCCACCAAGTTAGGGTGAGTTTTGATCCCACTCGTGCTCCCATCTCCGATTCAATGCACGTTTGGATTGCCTAGTATCTTGCCATGATTGAAATTCTCCTGTACACCAGATTGGTTCGTTTGAACTAGATTCGAGTAAAAGTTTTAGGGTTAGGTTTCCTCGGAACACATCTCGGTGAGACCAATTTTATATTTTGGTATGACCGATTTGGCCTATGGCCATTACCTGCACCCTTCGGTCCAACCGAAGTTGTGCAAAATCGGTGTGACCGAAATGAAGATTCTGTGAAACCCTAGTGTTTTCGGCAGATCGAAACCCACTTCGTCAAACCGAAAGTGGTGTGCCAAGCTCTGTTTAACACTTGGATTCACGAACCTTAAACTCGGTCCGACCGAAATGTCTTCTGTGAAAACTTAATACTAGAATTTGAACTCATTTTTTGCAAAACTTCTACATTTTGTGATGACTCTTCTTCTCTGCCTACACCTTATCTATTCACAAAGTTGTCGGCCATGTCGATGCCAAGGATGTGGTGAGAACAGGTCGAGACACCCATTGCGACATTCCAGAGGCGGGCACTAGTCCCGATCCTAGTAGCTCATCGATGATGGTGAGAGGAGTACACCAAGTGGCATGCCTCCTGCAGCCACCAGAGCTAGAAAGAAGATGAATTCAGATGATGAGGATTCAGATTTTGTTGTTGAGGAAGAGGTGACCTCAAAGCCTAAAGGAAGGTTGTTGCCAAAGAGCAACAAGATCAACAATCTAAGAAGGGCACCAAAGAAAGTCAAGCGATCAACTGTTGCTAAGAAGCTGAATTTGGGAGAGGCAGCTGCAAGCAAAGTGAAGAAAACCACCAAGAGAAAGAGGATAGTGCATGATGCAGCAGAGAGGATGAGGATGAGGAAGCACCCCAGCCTCCTCCTCGAAGCAAAGCTCATGGGTGATGCCATTAAGGCCGGAGCCACATCAAAGCCCAAGAAATCTGCTCCAGCTAAGGCAGCTCCAAAGAAAGCTGCTGCCAAGCCCAAGAAGACCGTCTGAAACATTCCAATATCTGAAAAGAACAAGGATGATGTGCCACCACTGAGTCGACGATGAAGGACCAGTTTTTTGAAACTTCGTCCAAAACTGCCACTCCATAATGATGCTCATCCTCAAGCCGAGGATATGAAGGCAAGGAAAGATAAAGGTCTCGGGCTATGGAGACAAACCGACCCATATGCCGTGAGGAGAAGAACTGCTTGTAGATCCCAGATTTCACACCAGAGAGCAGCAGGACTTCTATGAGACCGTCCTGATGGACAAGAAGCCCATAGTCGCAGACACCAGATACGTTGATTGGAAGTACATTGACAGCGAAGAGCACAGAGATTTCTTTCCACATGTGCATGAAAGTTTCACTTGCATGTGGAGTTGCAGATTTTGTAGGTCGAAATTGACCAGGTTGGAACGATGAGATGATAATGCAATTTTATGCCACAGCCCACTTCTACCCCGATGGAAAGATTATGTGGATGATGAAGGTCAAAGGTTTTCTTCTTCTGTTGAAGAATGGGCAGAAATTCTGAATGCTCCAAAGGCAACGAGAAGATGATATTGATGTATATGGGATTCCAAAGAAGAATCATGAATCCATGAAAACATGTACAAAGAGATTCCAGCAGAGGATTTGGGAATCTGAAGCTCGGCTCGATCTACCATCTCGAGCAGGCTTACCTACCACTAATACCATTTTGAGGCATACCTTGATGCCCAAATCTGGAGATGATCGCATGATCGAGGATACTCTATCAACATGCTGCACATACTTGATGAGAGAGCACCTTTCAAGGTGATGGACTTGATGGTAGAGACCATTAAGAGGACTGCAACTGACGAGAAAAGGTCATGTGGATTTGCCCCACAGATTCAGATGCTTATCAATGCCAAGTTTGGCACGGGCACATTCTTGTTGGATAGAGAACATTTACCATTGCAGCGAGCATGAAGACAATGTTGTTGTGATGGATGAGGAGGATCCGACATCTGTTGAAGGTCAAGCCAAGATCGCAGCTGCTAAGAAAGCCAAAGTCGACAAGGAAGCAAAGAGCAGCAGCAGCTAAACCAAAGAGTTTGGAGAGCAAATTCTTGAAGCTACTCAAAGGATTGAACAACGCTGGCCAGCATTGAACAGTCTCGGAAAGCTTAGAGAGGATTGTTGACGAGAAGATCTACGCTCTGGGCGTGAAGTCGATCAAGTACAAGTGACCGTCAACAAGCTCGAGGCGACATTGAGGAAGCAAAGCAGGACAAGGCGAGCTTATCGTGAGTTGCAGGATGACTTAGTCCAGATTCTCATCGACAGATCGCTCCGGTTCCCAAAGGATCCCGATCAGCTGCTATTCCAATGGATCGACACGGACTACAGCTTCAAACCTCCCACAGCTTCAGCAGTTGCTCCTACTCCAGCTCCAGCTCCAAAGTGTCCACTCCTCCAAAGACAGACATCACCAAGTCTTCGCCGATCTTGTCATATCCACTCCGACATCAACCTGCACGGAGCCGCCAGCAGAGTCCACAGAGACGCTTAGCTCTATGCTTTTTCGAACTTTTTGGTAACTTGTTGCCAAAGGGGGAGAAATTGTATAGATCATAGGGCTTCGAGAGAGAGAGTGTTGTTGTCTTTGCGCTTTTGCTCTTTCGTTCTTTTGCGGTTTCTTTGAGATACTTTTGGTTTTCGAGACATTCAAAGGTGTTTGATACTCCGTTTGATTCTACCTTAATGAGTGCTTGGTCGCACTATGCTTTAATGTGTGCTTAATGCTTATCATATGCCATTCCTATCTCGTATGACCATTTACTCATGTCTTGGTGATTGGGTGCATGCTGTTCATTCTTATCATTTTGTGCGCTCCACCAAGATGTATGTGACATGGAAGAGTGACCCATGATCCTAATCGATTGTGCATTTGCATTCAAACGCAAATCTTAAATAATGCACAAATTTAGGGGGAGCTCTTGCTTATCACATACTTCTCAAAGCGACGATATTATTCATTGATTATATCCTTTGTCGAAGCTTTGATCTATATGTTGTCATCAATTACCAAAAAGGGGGAGATTGAAAGTGCAACTAATCCTCGGGTGGTTTTGGTAATTAATAACAACATATATATCATTGAACTAATAGTTACTTGAGAATCATTTCAGAGAGTTCAGTGATATGGGTATGGCAAGGATGAAGAAGTGGACCCCCAAAATGCTAAGGCAAGCATTGGCAAAAGCTCAAGACTCCATTTTGGTTTAGTGATCCAAGATCACATTGAGTCCATAGGAAAAGCCAATACTATTAAAAGGGATGAGGTTATGATGATGATCTGGTTACTCAAGTGCTTAGTGATACATCTCCTAAACTATCAAGAACTTTCACCGCCATAAACACTCATAAGTAGTCTCGGTCCCACCGATATTCCAAACTCACCACACCGAGATGAACCACCTCAGCCATAAGCCAAACCCTAGTAAACTCGGATTTTCCATTCGAACTCGGTCTCACCGAAACATGAGTTGCCAAGGTTCAGTAACATTCATCATCAAATCGGTGTCACCGAGATGATGAAGTCGGTCCCACCAAACTGGCATGCTCTTGTCATTGCACTAATCGGACTAACCGAGATTGTATATTCGGTCCCACGAAAATCCCAACGTTCACATTATTTGAACTATCGGTCTCACCGAGTTGTCCACTTCGGTCCCACCGAGATTGCTCAAATGTGTGTAACGGTTGGATTTTGTGTGGAGGCTATTTATACCCTCCACCCCTCTTCATTCGTGGAGAGAGCCATCGAAAGAACTACCACTCCTACCTTACATTTCGAGAAGAGAACTACCTACCCTTGTGTTGAGATCAAGTTGCTCCACTCCCACCATATGAAGCTTGATCTCTAGCCTTCCCAAGTTGCTTTCCACTCAATCCTTTCTTCCACCACAGCCAAATCAGTGAGGAGAGTTGAGTGTTGGGGAGATTATCATTTGAAGCACAAGAGCAAGGAGTTCATCATCATCTACAACATCTATTACCTTTTGGAGGGTGGTGCCTCCTAGATTGGTTAGGTGTCGCTTGGGAGCCTCCGTCGTCGAGATGTGGAGTTGAACCAAGAAGTTTGTAAGGGCAAGGAGATCGCCTACTTCGTGAAGATCTACCCCGAGTAAGGCTAGCCCTTCGTGGGCGTAGGCCATGATGGAATAGACAAGGTTGCTTCTTCGTGGACCCTTCGTGGGTGGAGCCCTCCGTGGACTCAGCAGCAGCCGTTACCCTCCGTGGGTTGAAGTCTCCATCAACATGGAAGTACGATAGCACCACCTATCGGAACCACGAGAAAAATCACCGCGTCTCCAAAATTGCGTTTGCTCTTCTCCACCTCTCTTTACTACATGTGCAATTTACTTTCCGCTGCCTATACTCTAGAATTGCATGTGTAGGGTGATGCTTGACTTGATCATAATTGTGAATCTGCCAAAAACTGTTCTTTGTCAAAAGGCAGAATTTTTATATTGACAAGTAGTCTAATCACCCCCCCTCTAGACATACTTTCGATCCTACAACTGCCCACTCCACAATCCTCCCCGTTGCATCTAGATTGTACAAAATTTGTTGCAACGAGAGGCGATTGATGACGGTGATCTCGTGTACTTGAAAATAGTGGCGTAGCTTCCTCGAGGCCATAAGAAGGCCGAAAGCAATTTCTGCATGCTGAAATACCTCGACCTAGCCCCCTGCAAGAGGGAGCTGACAAAGTAGACTGGGTGCTGCACCACCTTTTTCTTCTGTTTCACCTCGCTTGCTTGCGCAGACATTTCCATGCCCGGATCGGATCCTGCTAGGGGCCCCTCCCTGGCAGGCTCAGGTCCCGCCGGACCCAGCTCTGCACCTAAGGGCCTTGCCGCTGCCGTTGCCTCCTCCTCAACTTCTCTCTATGCCACTAGCGCAGCACTGACCACTTGATTTGTTGCCGCTAGGTATAGCAGCAATGGCTCTTGTGGCTTGGGCGCGACCAGTATTGGCATAGAGGAGAGGTATCTCTTCAAATCTTGCAGTGCTGCCTCTGCCTCCGGGGTCCATTTCATTGGACCTGACTTTTTCATAATCTTGAAAGGGCACACTCAGCAGATTTAGAGATGAACCTACTCAGGGCGGCAATGCAGCCGGCAAGCCTTCGGACATCTTTGACCCGTCTTGGCGCCTTAATCTGCTCAAGTGCTTCGATTTTGTCCGGATTTGCTTTGATTCCACGTTGAGCACAAAGAACCCAAGAAGCTTGCTGGACGGAACGCCGAACACACACTTGTCTGGGTTGAGCTTGAGGTTGATCCTGCGCATGTTTGCAAAAGTTTCTTCCAGTCCTGCACGAGCGTGGCCCTGTCCTTTGTTTTGACCACTATACCATCCATATAAGCTTCCATATTTATATGGAGCTCGGGCTCAAAACCAATTTGGACTGCTCGGGCGAACATTGAACCAGCGCTTTTCAACCCGAAAGGCATCCGTACAAAACAGTACGCACCACATGGGGTGATGAACGCGGTCTTCTCTTCGTCTTCCTTCGTCATGAAAATCTGATGATATCCTGAGTAGGCATCAAGGAATGACAACAAGTCGCACCCAGCAGTGGAGTCCACTATCTGGTTGATACGTGGCAATGGGAAAGGATCCTTTGGACATGCTTTATCGATATTAGTATAGTCGATACATAGCCTCCACTTCCCATTTGCCTTATGTACCACTACCGGATTGGCCAACCACGTCGGGTGGAGAACTCCCTTGACCAAACCTGCCGCCTCCAACTTCCTGATCTCCTCGACGATAAACTCTTGTCGCTCCAAAGCTTGCTTTCTGACCTTCTGCTTGATGGGCCATGCATGGGGGCACACAAAAGGATGGTGCTCAATCACCTCCTTGGGAACACCGGGGATGTCGGATGCTTGCCATGCAAACACGTTGACATTCGCCCGCAGGAAGGCGACGAGCGCGCTTTCCTATTTGTTGTCAAGGGTGGAGCTTATGACAAAAGCTCCGCCCATGCCATCCTCCTTGACGGACACCTTCTTGGTTTCCAGCGGGGCCGCCTTGGACTTCTTGCTCTTGCCGGCAGAGCTCTCCGGTATGTCCTCAACGGGAACACAACACTCCAAAGAGGTGCGTTCGCCAGAGTGAGTACAGGAGCCCTTGCCGGAGCCAGGAGTCTTGCCGGCGGCTGAGGCCTTGCTAGTCTTCCTCTTGATGGCGGGAGCAGGTGCCTTGGCGGCAAACGCTGCAACCGCCTCCCGATAGAGCTGATCGGCGCAGATGAGTGCATCCTTCTTATCACAGCTGACGGTGATGATGCTCATTGGGCCAGGCATCTTCAGCTTGTTATATGCGTAGTGCGATGCTGCCATGAACTTGGCCAGTGCTGGGTGGCCAAGGATCCCGTTATATGGCAACGGGATCTCGACAACATAAAAAACTATCCTCTCCATCCTATAGTTGAGGTCGCAACCGAACTTCACTGGCAGCGTGACCTTTCCCTTGGGCTGCCTCCTCCCCGGATTGATCCCTTGGAACGTGCCCATCTCCTCGAGATCTTCATCGGGGATCTGCAGCCTCTTGATCACGTTGGGCGAGATCAGGTTAAGGCCAACCCCACCGTCAACTAACATCTTCGTCACCTTGAGGTTGCGTATTGTTGGGGATACCAAAAACGGTAAACACCCGACCGCGGTGGTGCGATCAGGGTGATCCTCGGCGTCAAAAACGATAGGCGTGTGGGACCACCTCAACGGCTTCTGGGCGTCGACCATTGGTTCCGTTGCATTAATCTCACATGCCCACTGTTTCAAATGGTGGTGGGAAGAATGTAACGAGGCACCTCCGTCAACACACATGACTTATGTCTTGTAACATCCCAAATTTTCAAGTTGGAATGTTATACACTAGATCATCATTTGGCCTGATCCAGAAAATTCTACGCAACTCGAGGACCCTCGGAGAGAGTTGGCATTTTCGTTATTTCATATTTGAGTTTTCTCAAATTTTGAAAATAGGATCATTTTGATTTTATTTATTTTATCTTCAATTATTTCTATTATAAAAATCTGAGAGAGGGAATAAAATGACTTTCCCAAAATAAAGAAATATTGAGGATTTAATAAAAAAGTCAAATAAGATTTTATTTCGGAGTTTTGGCTATATTATTTGAATTTAGGAAAATTGCACGTTTTTCAAAACTGCATTTTAGGGCCAAGAAAATGTTCATCTTGTTCTATATATTTTATTTAGATGATTAAATTTATTTTGGCATTTTTAGAATTTTATTTTATTTTCTAGGATTTTTCTTAGTTCGGCGGAATTGTTAAAAAAAACTTCGCATGGCGACCGGGCCGAGGCCCACCGAGCCGGCTGCCTCCCTCAGCCATTGCCTCCCTGTTGGAGACCGCCGCCGCCGACTTGGACAGAGTCCGAGCCGGACTCCTCCGCCGCCGACTTGCCCCCCTCCTACAAGTCACCCTCCTAAATACCGCCCACCTCCCCGCCTCACCCGTCGGCCCCAGCCGCGAACCCTCAGTTGCCGCTGCGAAACCCCGCCTCACGCCCAAGCCGCCGCCCGCCGGGTTCCCGCCGCCGAACCCGCCGCCGCCGATGTCCATCACCGCCACCCAACACCCACGCCGGCCCGCCGGAGCCCGAGCCCCGCCGGAACCGACGAGGTAGCCGCCGTTCGCCGCCGCTGGTTTTTTTAGAAAACCGATTTGGTTCTTAAGAAACCCTTGGTTTATTTTTTTAGATTGGTTTATTTTATTTTTCTTCCGGTTTATTTATTTAGCGAGCGTTTGCTCGTTCGTTCGTTTTAACGGACGAGTTCACCGTTTAGTTTCAGTTAACGAACATCCGTTCGTTAATCCGTTCATCGGTTTTTCTTTTTCTCGGATTTTCCGCGATTATTCCAGATCGCGATTTCTGATCCGGTTTTCGTTCTAGTATAACTTTTCGCTCGTTTATCGGAATCAGGGCGATTCAAGTGCCTAGAGTTTTGTCTCGAAACCCTCTTTCCGTTTAACCTACTCAAACAAGTTTTTGCTTCTGTAAAATTTGACTTAGGTCCAGATTAGTAAACGAAGCTTGTTTCTTTCGCCGTTTGGCTTTCGTTGCTTCGTTTGATTTGATTCTTTTTGCAAACCAGTGTTCTTAAGTTGAACTTTCTGGTTAGATCTCTTATTCGAGTTTTACCCGTGCATTAGAGGAGTACTTATTGTATGCTTGTTTGTTTGCGATAGAGTACCCGGAGTGCGCCGCTTGCTACTTCGAATCGCTAGGTTTCACGGATCATCAGCAAGGCAAGTAACACTTTGATCATACCTCTTTACTACCCAGTTTTATTGCATTAGATCAACCCTCAAACAATTGCATGATGAGGATCTGATTAATATGTGGGTTTTGGGAAGTAGATGAGGTAGTACCTATTACCTGTTTTATTATCAAACCCTTGGGAGTTACTTCTACGTTTGCTTATTATGCCTTGCTATGCTAGTAGACGTGGATTGGGTGAGTGTATCCATGACAGATGTAAGATTGTTATTTATTGGTTTACTTAAGGTGGCAACTTAAACACGCATCTGGGTGGATTGAGGCACCTGGGTATTCCAGCGATTGCCTATTTTTCTTTATGGACCGCCACCCAGGCTCAAAGGGATCATGAGATTGTTCATGCTAGAAACTTCCGTGTGCAGCCACAAGCTACTATGAGCTCTAGCATAGTTGGTTAAGTCGTGCAAACTCTTACAGTGGTAGACTAGCAGATGTAGGGGAAAGTAGGTGTAACTGTCTACCCGATCGTAAGGTGCTAGCGCTTCTGAAAGACTATGTCTCGGTCATCCATTTCTCAAACACCATGTAGTGTGAGAAATCCAACGGAAGAGATCGAGTCTTGTGGGGAAAAGTGCGCAAACCTCTGCAGAGTGTATAAACTAATCATGGTTAGCCATGTCCCCGGTTATGGACGTTTTGAGTATCTAGTACTTGGATTATCATGTGAATCTCATCATGTTACTTTAATTTAATTTATTGGGTTTAATGATGATGCTTAATTGGGATTGAGAGGGTGTCTACACTCTCAATGTTTAACAGCCATCATGATAGTTAAATAAAATTTATTCCTTTGCAGTAGGGAAAAATTTGGCTTTACGCAAAACTGTAACCATAGAGCTTTCCACCAGCCATATATGCATGTAGTATAGCATACCTTTGTTCATTACTCTCTATGTGTTACATTGCCAGCATATTCCATGTGCTGACCCGTTTTCGGGCTGCAACATTCATGTTGCAGACTTTTTAGATGATGAGTAAGGTGCTTTAGGTCGTGGTTCTACACTCAGTGATGCCGTTGGAGTTGATGGACTCACTTATCTTCCAAGCCTTCCGCTGTTATCGTTATTAGATGGCCTTAAGCCATATTTATTGTAATAAGTTCTCTTTTGAGACATTCGATGTAATAAGTGTGTGCTTGCTACTCTGTTATAAATCCTTCGAGTATTGTGCGTGTCAGCATTACTGATCCAGGGATGAAACTGCTACACGGAGACTTGACCGTCTGAGGTCTGGTTGCTACGTGTCTCCTTCTGGAACTCATGCTTGGTGGATTCGTCATCATCATCATGATCATCATCCTCCTCTATCTTGTTGCGGCCTCGGGCAGGCCTCTCTTGTTGCTTCTCCTTGTTGTTGCGTCCTCCTTGGCTGTCGTGCTTCTTGACGGACCCTTCAGCGCCACCTTGACCCTTCTCCTTGTCTTGTCTCTCGTACTCAGCCCTTTGCTTCTCCATCAACAGCTCCACTTGGCGGCAATTCTGGAGATCGTGGCCCTAGGTACTGTGGATCTTGCAGTACTGCTTGTCAAAGCCCTCTGACTTACCGGCAGCCTCCAAGGCTCGGCAGGCGTCGCACCCAACAACCTTCTTGCCAGGGTCATCAACCTTGGCTTTCTTGGCGGTGTCGGGGTCGCCGGATTCCTCGAGGCAAGCACGGTCTTGCCCTTGCACTTCCTATTGCGTCGCCGGCCCTTCCTTGCCGGAGCGACGACGTCTTCATCTTCTGACTCACTTCCCGCATCGGCATCCTCGTCGGGGTACCTCCTTCCTTCCTCAGTGCGGGTGCATCTGTCAGCCAGGACGTACAGCTCGGCAACATCTGCAACCTTGTTCATGGCCAACTCTTCACGCACCTTTCTATTGCGCATGTTCTGATGGAACGCGCTGATGACAACGGCGAGATGAACATCGGGGATGTTGTACTACACACGTCTGAACCTCTGTATGTACTTGCGCAAGGATTCATCGTCCCTCTGAGGGATCACATGCAAATCACTTGCCTGCCCAGGAGCTACGTGGCCGCCTGTGAAGGCACCAACAAACTCGTGGCACAGTTCGGACCAAGAGGAGATGGAGTCTATCGGCAAATGCATCAACCATGACCTGACGTTGGGTTTGAGTGCCAACGGGAAATAGTTGGCGAGTGCCCCGATAGCTTATATCACAATGGTGTAAACACTCAGGAACTTGGACGGATGAGTTTTGCCGTCATACTTCTCCAGGACCTCCGGTTTGAACACGCGGGTGTTGGGCCACTGGAACTGCCACAACTCATGGGTGAGCGCTGGACAGGTTATTGCATAAGTCAAGTCACGAGCGTCCCCCGGCGTGGGCTCGTACGCAGTAGGACCAGCATGCCTATCAGACTGGTGGCGTTCCTCCTATCATTGCTCAATAGTAGTTCGGGCGTCCTCCTTGAGGCGCTCTCGAAGAACTTGACGCTGGTCACGGCGCGTCCATGGGTTTGATGACGCCGTGGACACGTTGTCCCGGACGTCACCCCGACGGGCCGACCGTGGTGGAGGGGAGTGCACCGTGGTCGCGGAGCCCTCCACCCTTCCACTACCTGCAGGCGCCGGCTCGTCATTCCGGTGCCGCGAGGGGCTTGCTCCCTGGTGGCCATCCCCGTTGGCATGGCCAATAAGGCTTTGGATGGCAGCCCTCCACTCTTCTTGCTTCTCCAAGGCAGGAGGAAAGTTGAGGAGCAGCTCCACTTGCGACAACGCTTCTGCTCGCATGGGCGGTAGCGACAAGCGCGAGGAATAGGAGGAACTCGGACTTCTAACTATGTTAGAAGGAGTCCCATCATGATTCCGCGGCAGCGCGCTCTTTTCGCCAGCATCATGGCGTGCATGTCGGCCCCGCGTGTCTTGAGAATGATGCTAAGGGCTTTTACCGTGGCGACGCTCGGGGTCTTCAACATCATGGCGCGGTTCGTCGCACACGAGCTGAGAGGACCGCGGCGCGTGCGTTGGTGAGGTCGACCTCCTGCCCTTGGAGTACCCCGCACCACCCGCACGTAGCACGGCTCCATCCCTGGGCATGGCAGCGCGCCGACCACCGTCGCCGTTGCGGAGGACGCCAGCTGCCTGGCTTCTTGTATTCGGATGGTGTGGACGATCTTGATCTCCTCCACCACTGGTGCCCGCTATGTTGCCTGTCCACGCAGGTGCGGGCGGAGCGGCCCCGGACGGGCCGATCGCTGCAGTCGTCTTCTTCTTCGGAGCCATGGCAACGAAGAAACTACTGCACTAACCTACAGACCAGATTATCACAACTAAATCCCCCTACCTGGCGCGCCAAAGATGTCGGGGAAACCGATCACCTATGGGGTCACAAGGATCCCTTCTACGTTCGGCGGGGGTTAGTTGCATGAAGAGCATGTCAAGTCGTTAGCACATAGGGGATTTTTATCCAGGTTCGGGCCGCAAAGATGCGTAATACCCTAGTCCTGCTTGCCTGGTTATATGTATGTGTTCTTGAGATTTTGAACTAGCTACGGAGCGTGCCTTGTCCAAAAGTCCGAATCCTCTCTCTGTATGCCTCGGGCCTTCTTTTATACGCAAAGGGGTTGCCACAATGGCACACAGGAGGTGGCAAGCTACAGTTGTATGATCTTATCGCTCGATCAACGTAGGACAAGCACATTTAATGCGTTGCCTACGTGTCCTCTCGCTTTATTAGGGACGGCAACAGAGGCCATCTCATCCTTCGCCGCTCCTCCTCGCGTTGACACCCGTCCAGGCTGACAAGGCAAGTAGTGCCACACTGGCTACCAGTTGCTGCGTTGGTGCAATGGTGAGCTCTTCCACGGAGATCTGCATGCCCCCATGCAGGCATCTGCTTAGCTGGCCTGCCCATCGTCGCACTGGAGTGGTGGTGAGGTGGAGAAACCTTGCCGGCTGCGGGTCTGGCAGCGGCCCAGTGATCGTCCCCGACAAGGCTTGCCGGGGGCCTTGGAGTCGTCCCCGGCAAGGGTCTTGCCGGGGGTCTTTGTCTTCTGGTCCCACGTGGATCTGTGGGACGTCAATCTTTATGAGGATTTGCATGCTACCGAGCATGCGCTCTCCAGATCTTGGTCTTAACGTTGTCGATGGTGTCAAAGCTCTCAGCCCTAAGGGTGATGTTTGTGCAGGTTGCCCCGGCAAGGCCCTTGCCGGGGGTGGTCCAGCTTGCCCCTTGCTCCTCGTGCTTTGAGCATCTGTCTTGGTGGTCTTCGGGCTTTGCCTTCCTCTGCCTCACTAGGACCTGCCGTAAGTGTGGCCACAGCTGCCTCTGGCTGCGTCTGCCCGAGCACTAGTAAGGGGTACAGAAGTGCCCATACTTTTGTACACCGACAGGATGACTCTAAGTTGCAATCCTGATACGTATTTTTATTGAATGGAGGAGCTGTCAGTTGGTGCAGTTCCAAGCAGAGCGTCGTGGCGGGATCTACATGTGAAGTGGAGTACATTGCTGCTTCAAAAGCAGCAAATGAAGGAGTCTGGATGAAGTAGTTCATATCCGATCTAGATGTCATACCTAGTGCATCGGGTCCAATGAAAATCTTTTGTGACAATACTGGTGCAATTGCCTTGGCAAAGGAATCCAGATTTCATAAGAGAACCAAGCACATCAAGAGACGCTTCAATTCCATCTGTCATCAAGTGTCGTAAGGGGACATAGAGATTTGCAAGATACATACGGATCTGAATGTTGTAGACCCGTTGACTAAGCCTCTTCCACGAGCAAAACATGATTAGCACCAAAACTCCATGGGTGTTAGAATCATTACTTTGTAATCTAGATTATTGACTCTAGTGCAAGTGGGAGACTGAAGGAAATATGCCCTAGAGGCAATAATAAAGTTATTATTTATTTCCTTATTTCATGATAAATGTTTATTATTCATGCTAGAATTGTATTAACCGAAACTTAGTACATGTTTGAATACATAGACAAAAGATAGTGTCCCTAGTGCCTCCACTAGACTAGATCGTTAATCAAAGATGGTTATGTTTCCTAACCATAGACATGTGTGGTCATTTGATGAATGGGATCACATCATTAGGAGAATGATGTGATGGACATGACCCATTCGTTAGATTAACATTATGATCATTATAGTTTCATTGCTACTGCTTTCTTCATGACTTATACATGTTCCTCAGACTATGAGATTATGCAACTCACGAATACAGGAGGAACAGCTTGTGTGTTATCAAACATCACAACGTAAATGGGTGATTATAAAGATACTCTACAGGTGTCTCCGAATGTGTTTGTTGGGTTGGCATAGATCAAGATTAGGATTTGTCACTCCGTGTTTCGGAGAGGTATCTCTGGGCCCTCTCGGTAATGCTCATCACTATAAGCCTTGCAAGCAATGTGACTAATGAGTTTGTTGCGGGATGAAGTACTACGGAACGAGTAAAGAGACTTTTCGGTAACGAGATTGAACTAGGTGATGATACCGATGATCGAATCTCGGGCAAGTAACATACCGATACAAAAGGAACAACGTATGTTGTTATGCAGCTTGACCGAAGATCTTCATAGAATATGTAGGAGCCAATATGAGCATCCAGGTTACGATATTGGTTATTGACCAGAGATGTGTCTCGGTCATGTCTACATAGTTCTCGAACCTGTAGGGTCCCCACGCTTAATGTTTGATGACGATATGTATTATGAGTTATGTGTTTTTGATGACCGAAGTTTGTTCGGAGTCCCGGATGAGATCACAGACGTGACGAGGAGTCTCGAAATGGTCAAGACATAAAGATTGATATATTGGACAATGTTATTCGTGAAGGAAATATGCCCTAGTGGCAATAATAAAGTTATTATTTATTTCCTTATTTCATGATAAATGTTTATTATTCATGCTAGAATTGTATTACCGGAAACTTAGTACATGTGTGAGTACATAGACAAAACATAGTGTCCCTAGTATGCCTCTACTTGACTAGCTTGTTAATCAAAGATGGTTATGCTTCCTAACCATAGACATGTGTTGTCATTGATGAAAGGGATCACATCATTAGGAGAATGATGTGATGGACATGACCCATCCGTTAGCTTAGCATTATGATCGTTACAGTTTCATTGCTACTGCTCTCTTCATGACTTAAACATGTTCCCCAGACTATGAGATTATGCAACTCCCGAATACCAGAGGAACACTTTGTGTGCTACTAAACGTCAGAACGTAAATGGGTGATTATAAAGGTGCTCTACAGGTGTCTCCGAAGGTGTTTGTTGGGTTGGCATAGATCCAGATTAGGATTTGTCACTCCGTGTTTCGGAGAGGTATCTCTGGGCCCTCTCGGTAGTACTCATCACTATAAGCCATGCAAGCATTGTGACTAATGAGTTAGTTGCGGGATGAAGTATTACAGAATGAGTAAAGAGACTTGCCGGTAACGAGATTGAACTAGGTATGATGATACCCACGATTGAATCTCGGGCAAGTAACATACTGATGACAAAGGGAACAACGTATGTTGTTATGCGGTTTGACCGATAAAGATCTTCGTAGAATATGTAGGAGCCAATATGAGCATCCATGTTTTGGTATTGGTTATTGACCGGTGATGTGTCTCGGTCATGTCTACATAGTTCTCGAACCCGTAGGGTCTGCACGCTTAACGTTCGATGACGATTTGTATTATGAGTTATGTGATTTGATGACCGAAGTTTGTTCGGAGTCCCGGATGAGATCACGGACATGACGAGGAGTCTCGAAATGGTCGAGACGTAAAGATCGATATATTGGAAGGCTATATTCGGACATCGGAAAGGTTCCGAGTGATTCGGGTATTTTTCGGAGTACCGGGGAGTTACGGGAATTCACCGGGAGAAGTAATGGGCCTTATTGGGCCATACGGGAAATAGAGGAGGCAGGCCAAGGGGAGGTGGCGCGCCCCCATGGGTCCGAATTGGACTAGGGGAAGGGGGCGGCACCCCCTTGCCCTTTCCTACTCCCTCTCTCCTTCCTTCTCTCCTACTCCTAAAAGGGAAAGGATTCCTACTAGGATTTGGAAGTCCTAGTAGGACTCCATACACGTGGCGCGCCCCTAGGGGGCTGGCCTCTCTCCCTCCCTCCTTTATATACGGGGGCAGAGGGCACCCCAAAGACACACAAATTTCTCTTAACCGTGTGCGGTGCCCCCCTCCACAGTTACACACCTCGATCATACCATCGTAGTGCTTAGGCGAAGCCTTGCGCCGGTAACATCATCATCATCATCGCCACGCCGTCATGCTGACGGAACTCACCCTCGTCCTCAACTGGATCAAGAGGAAGAGGGACTTAATCGAGATGAACGTGTGCTCAACGCGGAGGTGCCGTACATTCGGTACTTGATCGGTTGGATCGCGAAGAAGTTCGACTACATCAACTGCGTTATTGAAACGCTTCCGCTTTTGGTCTACGAGGGTACATGGACACATTCTCCCCTCTCGTTGCTATGCATCACCTAGATAGATCTTGCGTGATCGTAGGAAATTTTTGAAATTACCGCGTTCCCCAACAGTGGCATCCGAGCCAGGTCTATGCGTAGATGTTATATGCATGAGTAGAACACAAAGAGTTGTGGGTGATAATAGTCATACTGCTTACCAGCAATGTCTTACTTTGATTCGGCGGTATTGTTGGATGAAGCGGCCCGGACCGACATTACATGACCGCGTTCATGAGACTAGTTCTACCGACGTGCTTCGCACACAGGTGGCTAGCGGGTGTCTGTTTCTCCAACTTTAGTAGAATCAAGTTTGACTACGTCCGGTCCTTGTTGAAGGTTAAAACAACACACTTGACGAAAAATTGTTGTGGTTTTGATGCGTTGGTAAGAATGGTTCTTGCTAGAAGCCTGTAGCAGCCACGTAAAACTTGCAAAAACAAAGTATAGGACGTCTAACTTGTTTTTGCAGGGCATGTTGTGATGTGATATGGTCAAGACATGATGTGTTGTATGAGATGATCATGTTTTGTTAAAGTTATCGGCAACTGACAGGAGCCTTATGGTTGTCTCTTTATTGCATAAGATGCAAGCACCATATAATTGCTTTACTTTATCGCTATGCGATAGCAATAGTTGCAAAAGCAATAGTTGGCGAGACGACCATGTGATGACATGTTGATAAAGATCAAGATGATGGAGATCATGGTGTCATGCCGGTGATGATGGAGATCATGATGGTACTTTGGAGATGGAGATCAAAGGCACATGATGATGATGGCCATATCATGTCACATATTTTGATCATGTGATGTTTATCTTTTATATTCTTATTTTTCTTAGTTTGGCGGTAGCATTATAAGATGATCCCTTACTAAAATTTCAAGGTATAAGTGTTCTCCCTGAGTATGCACCGTTGCAATAGTTCTTTGTGCCGAGACACCACGTGATGATCGGGTGTGATAAGCTCTACGTTCACATACAACGGGTGCAAGCCAGTTTTGTCACACGCAGAACACTCGGGTTAAACTTGAGGAGCCTAGCATATGCAGATATGACCTCGGAACACTGGAGACCGAAAGGTCGAGCGTGAATCATATAGTAGATATGGTCAACATAGTGATGTTCACCATTGAAAACTACTCCATCTCACGTGATGATCGGACATGGTTTAGTTGATTTGGATCACGTGATCATTTAGATGACTAGAGGGATGTCTATCAAAGTGGGAGTTATTAAGTAATATGATTAATTGAACTTTAATTTATCATGAACTTAGTCCTGATAGTATTTTGCAAATTATGTTGTAGATCAATAGCTCGCGTTATAGCTTCCCTATGTTTTTATATGTTCCTAGAGAAATCTAAGTTGAAAGATGATAGTAGCAATGATGCGGACTAGGTCTGTGATCTGAAATGTATCCTCATTGTTGAATAGAAAAAATATGTCCTTGATGCATCGCTAGGTGACAGACCTATTGCAAGAGCAGATGCAGACGTTATGAACGTTTGGCTAGCTCAATATGATGACTACTTGATAGTTTAGTGCACCATGCTTTACGGCTTAGAACCGGGACTTGAAAAACGTTTTTGAAACATCACGGAGCATATGAGATGTTCCAAGAGCTGAAATTGGTATTTTAGACTCATGCCCGTGTCAAGAGGTATGAGACCTCTGACAAGTACTTTGCCTAAAAGATGGAGGAGAATTGCTCAACTAGTGAGCATGTGCTCAGAATGTCTGGGCACTACAATCACTTGAATCAAGTGGGAGTTAATCTTGCAGACAAGATAGTGACCGACAGAGTTCTCTAGTCACCATCACCAAGTTACTGGAACTTCGTGATGAACTATTGTATGCAAGGGATGACAAAAACGATTCCTGAGATCTTCGTTATGCTGAAATCAACGAAGGTAGAAATCAAGAAAGAGCATCAAGTGTTGATGATTATACAAGACCACTAGTTTCAAGAAAAGGGCAAAGGGAAAGAAAGGGAACTTCAAGAAGAATGGCATGCAAGTTGTCACTCCCGTGAAGAAGCCCAAAGTTGGACCTAAGCCTGAAACTGAGTGCTTCTACTGCAAAGGAAATGGTCACTGGAAGTGGAACTGCCCCAAATATTTGGCAGATAAGAAGGATGGCAAAGTGAAAAAAGGTATATTTGATATACATATTATTGATGTGTACCTTACCAGTGCTCGTAGTAATCCCTGGGTATTTGATACTTGTTCGGTTACTAAGATTAGTAACTCGAAACAGGAGTTGCAGAATAAATAGAGACTAGTTGAGGATGAAGTGACGATGTGTGTTGGAAGTGGTTCCAAGATTGATATGATCACCATCGAGCACTCCCTATACTTTCGGGATTAGTGTTGAACATAAATAAATGTTATTTGGTGTTTTCATTGAGCATGAATACGATTAGATCATGTTTATTGCAATACGGTTATTCATTTAAGACAGAGAATAATTGTTATTCTGTTTACATGAATAAAACCTTATATGGTCATACACCCAATGTTGATTGTTCATTGAATCTCGATCGTGGTAATACACATATTCATAGTATTGATGCCAAAAGATGCAAAGTTGATAATGATAGTGCAACTTATTCGTGGCACTGTCGTTTGGGTCAGATCGGTGTAAAGCGCATAAAGAAACTCCATAAAGATGGACTTTTGGAATCACTTGATTATGAATCATTTGATGCTTCGAACCGTGCCTTATGGGCAAGATGACTAAAACTCCGTTCTCTGGAACAATGGAACGAGCTAGTGACTTATTGGAAATAATACATACCAATGTATGCGGTCCAATGAGTGTTGATGCTTGTGGCAGGTATCGTTATTTTCTGACCTTCACAGATGATTTGAGCAGATATGGGTATATCTACTTAATGAAACACAAGTCTAAAACATTTGAAAAGTTCAAAGAATTTTAGAGTGAAGTGGAGAATCATCGTAACAAGAAAATAAAGTTTCTACGATCTGGTTGTGGAGGAGAATATTTGAGTTATGAGTTTGGCCTTCATTTAAAACAATGTGGAATAGTTTCACAGCTCATGCTACCTGGAACACCACAGCGTAATGGTGTGTCCGAACATCGTAACCGCACTTTATTGGATATGGTGCGATCTATGATGTCTCTTACCAATTTACCACTCTCGTTTTGGGGTTATGCATTAGAGACAACTGCATTCACGTTAAACAGGGCACCATGAAAATCCGCTGAGACGACGCCTTATGAACTGTGGTTTGGCAAGAAACCAAAGTTGTCGTTTCTTAAAGTTTGGGGCTGCGATGCTTATGTGAAAAAGCTTCAACCTGATAAGTTCGAACCCAAATCGGAGAAGTGCGTCTTCATTGAATACCCAAATAATGGGTACACCTTCTATCACAAGATCGGAAGGCAAGATATTCGTTGCTAAGAATGGATCCTTTCTAGAGAAGGAATTTCTCTCGAAAGAAGTGAGTGGGAGGAAAGTAGAACTTGATAAGGTAATTGTACCTTCTCCCGAATTGGAAAGTAGTTCATCACAAAAATCAGTTCCGGTGATTCCTACACCAATTAGTGAGGAAGCTAACGATGATGATCATGAAACTTCATATCAAGTAATTACCGAACCTCGTATGTCTTCCAGAGTACAATCCTCACCAGAGTGGTACGGTAATCCTATGCTGGAAGTCATGTTATTAGACCATGATGAACCTACAAACTATGAGGAAGTGATGATGAGCCCAGATTCCGCGAAATGGCTTTAGACCATGAAATCTGAGATGGGGTCCATGTAAGAGAACAAAGTGTGTACTTTGGTGGACCTGCTCGATGATCAGCAAGCCATAGAAAATAAATGGATCTTCAAGAGGAAGACGGGAACTGATAGTAGTGTTACTATCTGCAAAGCTCTACTTGTCACAAAAGGTTTTCGACAAGTTCAAGGTGTTGACTACAATGAGATTTTGTCAACTGTAGCGATGCTTAAAGCTGCCCAAATCATGTTAGCAGTTGCCATATTTTATGAAACTAGGAAGATGGATGTCAAACCTGCATTCCTGAATGGATTTCTGGAAGAAGAGTTGTATATGATGCAACCAGAAGGTTTTGTCGATCCAAAAGGTGCTAACAAAGTGTGCAAGCTCCAGCGATCCATTTATGGACTGGTGCAAACCTCTCGGAGTTGGAATAAACGCTTTGATAGTGTGACCAAAGCATATGGTTTTATACAGACTTTTGGAGAAACCTGTATTTACAAGAAAGTGAATGGGAGCTCTGTAGCATTTCTGATATTATATATGGATGACATATTGTTGATTGGAAATGAAATAGAATTTCTAGATAACATAGAGGGATACTTGAATAAGAGTTTTTCAATGAAAGACCTCGGTGAAGCTGGTTACATATTGGGCATCAAGATCTATAGAGATAGATCAAGACGCTTAATAAGATTTTTTAATAAGTAAATACCTTGACAAGTTTTTGAAAGAGTTCAAAATGGATCAGTCAAAGAAGGAGTTCTTGTTTGTATTACAAGGTGTAAAGTTGAGTAAGACTCAAAGCCCGACCACGACAGAAAATAGAAAGAGAATGAAAGTCATTCCCTATGCCACATTCATAGGTTCTATAAAGTATGTTGTACTGTGTACCAGACCTATTGTGTACCTTGCCATGAGTTTGGCAAGGGGGTACAATAGTGATCTAAGAGTAGAGCACTGGACAGCTGTCAAAATTATCCTTAGTAAGGACTAAGGAAATGTTTCTCGGTGATGGGGGTGATAAAGAGTTCGTCGTAAAGAGTTACGTCGATGCAAGCTTTTACACCAATCCAGATGACTCTAAGTCTCAATCTGGATACATATTGAAAGTGGGAGCAATTAGCTAGAGTAGCTCATACAGAGCATTGTAGACATAGAATATTTGCAAAATACATACGGCTCTAAATGTAACAGACCCGTTGACTAAACTTCTCTCATAAGCAAAACATGATCACACCTTAGTAATCTTTGGTTGTTAATCACATAGAAATGTGAACTAGATTATTGACTCTAGTAAACCCTTTGGTTGTTGGTCATATGGTGATGTGAACTATAGGTGTTAATCACATACAGATGCGAACTGTTGATGTTAAATCACATGGCGATGTGAACTCGATTATTTACTCTAGTGCAAGTGGGAGACTGAAGGAAATATGCCCTAGAGGAAATAATAAAGTTATTATTTATTTACTTATTTCATGATAAATGTTTATTATTCATGCTAAAATTGTATTAACCGGAAACTTAGTACATGTGTGAATGCATAGATAAAACATAGTGTCCCTAGTATGCCTCTACTTTACTAGCTCGTTAATCAAAGATGGTTATGTTTCCTAACCATAGACATGTGTTGTCATTGATGAACGGGATCACATCATTAGGGGAATGATGTGATGGACATGACCCATCCGTTAGATTAGCATTATGATCGTTACAGTTTCATTGCAACTGCTCTCTTCATGACTTAAACATATTCCTTAGACTATGAGATTATGCAACTCCCGAATACCGGAGGAACACTTTGTGTGCTACCAAATGTCACATCATAAATGGATGATTATAAAGGTGCTCTACAGGTGTCTCCGAAGGTGTTTGTTGGGTTGGCATAGATCGAGATTAGGATTTGTCACCTAGTGTTTCGGAGAGATATCTCTGGGCCCTCTCGGTAATACTGATCACTAGAAGCCTTGCCAGCATTATGACTAATGAGCTAGTTGCGGGATGAAGGATTACAGAACGAATAAAGAGACTTGCCAGTAACAAGATTGAACTAGGTATGATGATACCGACGATCGAATCTCGGGCAAGTAACATACCGATGACAAAGGGAGCAACGTATGTTGTTATGAGGTTTGACCGAGAAAGATCATCGTAGAATATGTAGGATCCAATATGAGCATCTAGGTTCCGCTATTGGTTATTGACCGGTGATGTGTCTCGGTCATGTCTACATATTTGTTGAACCCATAGGGTCCGCACGCTTAACGTTCGATGACAATTTGTATTATGAGTTATGTGATTTGATGACCGAAGTTTGTTCGGAGTCCCGGATGAGATCACAGACGTGACGAGGAGTCTGAAATGGTCGAGACGTAAAGATCGATATATTGGAAGGCTATATTCGGACATCGGAAAGGTTCCGAGTGATTCGGGTATTTTTCGGAGTACCGGGGAGTTAAGGGAATTCACCGGGAGAAGTAATGGGCCTTATTGGGCCATACAGTAAAAAGAGGAGGCCGGCCAAGAGGAGGTGGCGGCCCCCCATGGGTCTGAATTGGTTTAGGAGGGGGCAGCGCCCCCCTTGCCCTTTCCTACTCCCTCTCTCCTTCCTTCTCTCCTACTCCTAAAAGGGAAAGGATTCCTACTAGGACTTGGAAGTCCTAGTAGGACTCCATACACGTGGCGCGCCCCTAGGGGGGCGCCCTCTCTCCCTCCCTCCTTTATATACAGGGGCAGAGGGCACCCCAAAGACACACAAGTTTTTCTTAACCGTGTGCGGTTCCCCCTCCACAGTTACACACCTCGATCATACCATCATAGTGCTTAGGCGAAGCCCTGCGCCGGTAACATCATCATCACCGTCGCCACGCCGTCATGCTGACATAACTCATGCTCGTCCTCAACCGGATCAAGAGCACGAAGGACGTCATTGAGTTGAACTGTGCTGAACACGGAGGTGTCGTACGTTTGGTACTTGATCGGTTGGATTGCGAAGAAGTTCGACTACGTTAACCGCGTTATTGAAACGCTTCCGCTTTCGGTCTACGAGGGTATGTGGACACACTCTCCCCTCTCATTGCTATGTATCACCTAGATAGATCTTGTGTGATCGTAGGAAAATTTTGAAATTACCACGTTCCCCAACAATTCGGACATCGGAAGTGTTCCGGGAAGTTTCGGGTAAAACCGGAGTGCCGGAGGGGTTACCGGAACCCCTCGGGGGAACTAATGGGTCACATTGGGCCTTAGTGGAGAGAGAGGAGGGCTGCAGGAGGGCTGTTCGCGCCCCCTGGGTCCAAATTGGACTAGGGGAAGGGGGCGGCGCCCCCCTTTCCTACTCCCTCTCCCTTTCCTTCCTTCCCCCTCTCCTCCTTGTGATGGAATCCTACTAGGACTAGTAGTCCTAGTAGGACACCCTCTCCTTGCGTGCGCCCCTAGGTCCGGCTAGCCTCCCCCTTGCTCCTTTATATATGGGGGCAGGGGGGCACCCTAGAACACACAAGTTTCTCTTAACCGTGTGCGGTGCCCCCTCCGCAGTTACACACCTTGAACATACAATCGTAGTGCTTAGGCGAAGCCCTGTGTCGGTAGCATCATCGTCACCGTCACCATGCCGTCATGCTGACGGAACTCACCTTCATCCTCAACTAGATCAAGAGCACGAGGGACGTCATCGAGCTGAATGTGTGCTGAACGCGGAGGTGACGTACGTTTGGTACTTGATCGGTTGGATCGCGAAGAAGTTTGACTACATAAATCACATTATTGAAACGCTTCCGCTTTCGTTCTACGAGGGTACATGGACACACTCTCCCCTCTCGTTGCTATGCATCACATAGATATATCTTGCTTGATCGTAGGATTTTTTTTGAAATTACTGCGTTCCCAACAAAGCAGGCCATCGTCAAGGCGCCAGGGCTCCTCTAGCTCGCCAGCCTCGTAGCGCTGACGGAGGTGATGTGCATCCATGGCGTTTGCCGTGGCTCAGCGAATGTCGTCGATGAAGGTGAACGAAGGCCCCGAGCGGGTGCAAAGGACCTCCCCCTCAGTGTCGACAGCGCCCGTGTCGTCGTCGGTGTCGCGGTGAGACAACACGTCCGCCACGGTGTTAAGGCGACCCGGACGATACTCGACGGTGATGTCGAATCCGAAAAGCTTGCTGATGGTGGAGAGGTGTTGGTCCAACAAGAACTTAAGGCTGTAATGGTCCGTGCTAATAAGGAACGACCGCCCCCAAATGTACGGCTGCCAGTGGTGCACAGCTTGCACCAAGCCAGCGAGCTCCCTCTCGTAGGCCGCGAGCTTGTGATGGCGCGCGGCGAATGGCCTGCTGAAGAACGCGAGCGACCCGACGCCCTGATGAAGGACGGTGCCAAACCCCACGCTCGAGGCATCACAGTCCACCATGAACAACTTGTCGAAGTCAGGCATCTGGAGGACCGACCCCGTAGTGAGAGCTTTCTTTAGGGTCTGGAAAGCCTCGGTCGCCTCTGTATCCTAGGACTAGGCGCTGCGGTGCATAGGCGCGTGAGCGGCGCCACAATGAGGCCGAACTCCCGGATGAACTTCCGGTAATAGCCTGCAAGGCCCAAGAAACCGCGGAGGGCCCACGGCGAGTGCAGCGTGGGCCAATCCACGACAGTCGCGACCTTGTCGGCATCCATGGCGACACCCTCCGCCGAGATGACGTGGCCGAGGTAGGCGACGGACGTCGTGCCGAACGAGCACTTCGAGCACTTGAGGTGCGGATGGTGCGCTCGAAGCTCGTTGAAGACGATGGCCACGTGCTGTAGTTGCTCTGCCCATGATGAGCTGTAGATGAGAATGTCATCAAAGAAAACGAGCACAAACCGTCACAAGTAGGGGCAGAGGACATCGTTCATCAAGGCCTGAAATGTCGGCGGGGCATTGGAGAGGCCGAAAGGCATCACCAAGAACTCGAAGTGGTCGTGATGTGTGCGAAAAGCCGTCTTCGTGACATCGTCCGGGTGCATCCGCACCTGGTGGTAGCCCAATTGGAGGTCGAGCTTGGTGAAGAAGCGGGCCCTGTGTAGCTCATCTAGGAGTTCATCAACGACGGGGATAGGAAATTTGTCCTTGGACATCTTGGCATTGAGAGCACGGTAGTCGATGCAGAAACGCCACGAGCCGTCGGCCTTGCGAACGAGGAGCACCGGCGCAGAGAACGGTGATGTCGAGATCCGGATGATGCCCTGGGCAAGCATGACCGCAACTGCCGCTCCATCTCGTCCTTCTGTAGTTGGGGGTAGCGATACGGCCGCACAATGATGGGAGCTGTGTCCGGCAGCAGGTGGATGCGGTGGTCGTAGTCCGGACTGGCGGAAGGTCCTGTGGCTCGTCGAAGAGGTCGCTGTGCTGCTGCAACAGGGTAGCCAACAGAGGATGCTCGACATCGACGGCGGCCGCCGTCAGCTGGGGCTGGGACACCGCCGGGGCGGCACCGCCCACCGGACATGGCGACCCAGGCGCCAAAAGATCATCGTCATGGCATCGAAGTCCCAGAGGATGGGACCCATGGTCCACAAAAAGTCGACGTCGAGGATGAAGTCAAAGCAACCCAAGTCAATGCTGACGCAGGTGATGGTGAAGTGCTTGTCGCCGATGAGGATGGGGACATGCCGAGCAATACCCTGGCAGTGTAGACGGTCACCGTTGGTCACGGTAACTCGTAGCTGCTCCTTGCCGGTCGGTTGTAGCGCCGGGCAGCGCATGGTGGCCCCGGGTAGGAAGTTGTGGGTGGAGCCTGTATCCAGCAGGGTGAGGAACCGCTCCCCGTTGATCGTCACCGGCAACAGCATAGTCTTCTCCATCCGTATGCCCGTGACGGTATGGAGGGATACCACGAGGGCGTTCGCCTGGGCGGGCCCCGGGGGAACCTCGGCGTCCAATGGGGCAGTCAGGTCATCGAGCCCGGTAGCGGCGTCCTCCTTGATGTAGTCCGTGGCCTCCAAGTAGAAGAGGCGCGGGCAAATGTGGCCCGGGACATAGGGCTCGTCGCAGTTGTAGCACAACCCCTGACAATGATGCTCGAGCTGCTCGACCGGGGTGAGCCGACGGAAGGGGCGCGTCGCGGTCGGGGAGTTGGGCACTGCGGGGGCCTAGGCAGGATGCCCCGACGCTGGTGGTGTCAGCGTCGGCGAAGGCTATCGGGCGGCCGGGCGGTGGCACTTGTTGCATGGTCACTGTGCGGCGCTCGAAGGCGCGGGCATAGTACATGGACGTCTGGAGGTCCTGAGGCCCGCGCATCTCCACGTCCATGCGGATGTGATCTGGCAGACCGCCAACGAAGAGCTCGGACCGTTCGCGAGCCGTGACGCCGGGAGCGTGGCACGCCAGGCCTGGAAGCGATCGGTGAAGTCTTGCACCGTGGAGAGAAAAGGCAGGCTCCCAAGCTTCGCCAGCCGGCTCCCGCGTATCGGCGGTCCGAAGCACAAGAGGCAGAGCTCGCGGTCATTATAGCCAGAGGAGGCCCAATGGCGCGGCCAGTTAGGGGCTTGGCCCAACTTATCGTCATTATTATTAGCGCATAGGAGGATTATATAAACACTTGTAAGGACTTGTTTTGGAATTAAGCAGTAAGTGATCTCTATTGCTCGGCTCCCTTCAGGAGCCGAGAACCCTAAACCCTAGCCGCCCCTGCGCTTCCCTCTCCCGCGCACAATTACGGCGCTGCTCGCGCCCCTCACCGCGCCAACTTCCCTTCCATCCCTACAACCTGAGGGCACACCCTGGTAGGATCTCGGTTCCTATCAGTCCTGGACAACGAATCCACGATGTCTTCTTTGGCTTGTCGTTGTTGTCGTCCCGGGCACCCCTGCTCCTCCTGTCAACCACCAAATAGGAAGACCTTCATTAGTGATTGCTAGTCTAGATTCTTCGAATCTTCAGCAAAATGCCAAATCGAAACGAATATTTTTTTTCAAATATACAATTCCATACTTCTCTGGTATATAGCTAGTATCATCAATCTGATAATGATTCATGTGATTCTACAAAAAGCAAAGCTATAATATCTTCACTAAAAGGTTCAATGTTTCTTATCATTCTGTGAACTTCTCTTACTGATTATTGGTTCAACTTCGGTCACAACTGCAATGTTCTTTCTTATGTGTTGAGATTAAATTCTATTACATGTGCTCCTCTAGATTGCTATTTCGATCCTTTGTATTATCTAAATTCAGAAAGGCGAGGTTGTTATATAGGCAGTCCACGATTTATCGATCTTCTTGTAACAAGAATTTCCACAAGACATTTCTGAATCCTGAACAAGTCTCTTTGTGTGTGTGCCGATGAATTCAAAACCAACCTTCGTTAATAAAATTCAATTTCTGTGAAGACCGGTAGCTCATAACTACCTACTGAAACAATCGTTCGGATTGTTTATACAAGAGAGGATAATCATAAGACTCAACTAAATGGCACTATTGTTGATTTCTTAGCATCAGGCACATGGAATTTATTTCTAGTAATATCATGTCCTTAGTCTTTATTCCTATATAAACTAAATGGTGTAAAAAATAGTAGCAGGACTCAAGTTGTGTGCCTATCAAGTATCAACCATGTTTCTTTTTTCCTGGATATTATTTTATAGCGAGTCACTTCTTGTTTAACCTGTTTCACTTTATAAAACATCATAAATAAGGAGTAGCATCATACCTATACGTCAACTCAACATTATATAGAAAACAGATATCTGCCATTTGTTTTAGGCCACCAAAAAGAGGATGAACATATCACAAAAGATTCAAATTGCAGATAACCAGTGTCACTGTCATGTTCGCAGATAGTGAAAAATGTGCATTCTAATCATTAGAGCCTTCATGCTTGTATAATTTTTTCCATAGATGTATTATATATGTAGAATCAATTTAGGTGTACACATTAGCTCAGCAGCTTTGCTTGTCTAAAGCAAATCATGCGTCAGCGATTCAAAATCAATAGGCTCCAGTTCTCCTTGATTAAATCTGAGAAGTCACAAAAATAGGTACTCAGTTCAACATTTTCAAAGAGTTAATATATCTCATATCCATGAATGAAATCATGTTGATAGCAAATTACTCTTATCGACTGTAGCTTCCATGTCTTTCCCGGTCTCCTTTGAAGGTATCTTCTTTAGAAGAGGTGCAAAGCCACCAAAAAATACCAACGTTTTCCAGGTTCGGCAATGCAACTTTTCATATTTGTATAAAAATGCAGCAATTTTTCAATTAGTCATCACAAAAAAATATAATAAAGTTCAGATACATGGTCAAGGATAAGAAATCAAATTGCAAAATTCAGAGATGATGTTTCATGTCGTTAAAGAAAAGTTGCTTGTTGGTCACACAAAAAGTTAGTAAATTAGTCAGTACCTTGGAAGCACTCGAACTGCCCTATGGACATATAGCTGCAATGAAACCGAGCTCATACACATGGGAGATCAGGTGTCATTCCATGGTAGCGAAGCCCACCTGCACAAATGGCTTCGCATCAGTGAACATAACAGGAAGTCAATTAATGAAAACAAACAAGGAGTGCTCAGAAGTTGCAGTGACCAACACCTGCATGGATGGGATCAGGTACAAAGTCATGGGCAAGGGTGTGCATCTTCATCAGCAGCGTCAGCCCGACCCTGTCACTGTAGTCGTAGGCATAGACGACCAAGCCTTGCCGGCCCTGACCCTGAATCTAGGCCTCCTAATTGGTCGGCAGAGAAAATAAAAAGGCACTCCTAATTAGTTAATTAGTTAATTAGGTGATACAAACTCCGCCTATGTCTTCTAGGCATAGCCGGTCCCAAGCCTGGGTAAAGGAGGAGGGTTGTGATAGGCTTGGCGAGCCAACGTAAAAACTAGCTAGTCTCATAGGTATGAAATCCATTTGAGCGAGAGTAGTACTAGGATGGGTGACCTCCTGGTTAGTCCTCATGAAAGGGTTTCATATCTAAGGGTTGTGATAGGCTTGGCCAGCCAACGTAAAAACTAGCCAGTCTTTTGGGTATGAAATCCATTTGGACGAGAGTAGTACTAGGATGGGTGACCTCCTGGGAAGTCCTTGTGAAAGGGTTTCATATCTAGCCTGCCCCAACTTGTTTGTGATAAAAGGCTTCGTAAGTAAGTAAGTAAGTTAATTAGGCGATACAACATGAATGCATTCATGCTTTGTGTTGGGGATATAACTGGGTATGAACCGCCCAGGAGGGGCCGGGTCATACCACTGGAGATAACCCATGAAGGTGGCGGGTTATAGTAAGCCTGTTGACGGCCCAAGACCCAGAGGTGGCTTAGGGCGCAAGAGGATGAACCGCCATGAGAATAACTTGTATTGTAAGGCAGGATTAGATAGTCACCGAGCCGGACACGTTGTCTATGAGACGGCCGGGCCTTTGTAAGCCGCCGTGCGTCAACCTCTGTATATAAAGGGATGACCCGGCTGAGAGTTAGGTCAGGAAAGAAAGATATCGAGAACTAGGTCAAGCGTATTCGCTCCCTGGTAATCGAAGCCCAAGCAATAACCACCCTACACTGGATTAGGCTATTACCTCCACCGCGAGGGGCCGAACCAGTATAAACTCGCCGTGTCCCATGTCCTGTTTAACCCCTTCAAGCTAACTACGTGCGATGGCTCCACTCCTAAGTCCTTACAGTAGGACATCTGATGTGACAATTCCACGATAGTTGGCGCCCACCGTGGGGCCAGCGCACGGTGGTTTCGAGTTCTTGAAGGGAAGCTTTGCAGGGCTCAAGGGGTACGCTGTGGGCCGGATGACCAAGAGTCGTCGCGGCAAGCTCTACATCGACGACGAAGGCTGGGGCCCCGAGGCCGACTCAATCGAGTACGGGTACCAGGTCCCCTTTGGCGGAATCCACGTCTTCATCTGCAAGATTGGTGAGTTGGAAGCTGAGCCGGACATCTGTACTGACACCGTCGAGTCGGCTCGGTGCGCGCAACCCGCCAAGGCTAAAGCCGCCCCAAAGCATGTTTTTGTTGGTTTCGTTCATGGAGCAGAACTAGAAGGAGGATCTGAATCTGGTGGTGGGACAGTTATTTACTCAGGCGATGAGTCTTCTGCTGGTGAGACCAACTCCATCTACCAGGTTCAGGATGGCGGGCTTGGGGGCTGTTCCGATGGTGACAGTATTCCGGACCCTTACGACCCGCCACACTGTGCAACGGTCTTCATGGCCGGGACACAGCCAACGCAGGGTTCTACGACTGCGGCGGCAATGATTTTAGGGTGTGCAGCGGCGACGGCTTTCACGGCAGGAGGCCCTGTGGGCCCGCCGGCTCAAGTCTTTTCTGGTCTGTTGGATGCTCTAACGACATTGTTAACGTCGGAGGTTAACCCGGTGAATCAAACTCAGCATAACGCGGAGGTTGTAAAACTGCGTGATGAGATAGCACAAGCCAAGGAGGAGCTAAACACGGAGAACACCCGAATGAACACGGAGCGAGCCGCCTTATAGAGGGAGGCGGAACGGCTTCAGGCAGAGAGTCTCTGCTTAAGCATGGACGTGGATGCATGAAATGCTGTTTTCAACAGAAGGTATGTGAGCCGGCTGCCCCCGACTTACGATGTGAGGAACCTTTTTAACACACCTGGGGTGGGACCCAGTAACCCGCCCGATGCGAATCGGACCGCTGAGGCGCCAGCGGCTGGGGAACCGGTTCAGCCACAAGTTACAGACCCCCATGTTTGAACTTAACCCCTCCTTAGCACGTTCCAACACCTCCAGGGCACTTTTCTAACCCTTTGGATAACATGATAGCTGCGGCTACTCGACTGATGGCTCTCCCAGCTCAAGATGAGTCGCCAGCGGCAATGGAAATACGGAGAGCGGGAGAGCTTCTTCAGACAGTTGTGGCCCAGCAGGCAGCTTATTCGTACAGTCGTGATCGTATCCTTCAACACCACGTCCAAGTAGGAGTTATAGCAGGCATATTGATGAACCGGACGTATCAAGCAGTGAAATGCACCGCAATCAGCCTCGTAGGCCTGACCCGCCACGTGTTGGTAATGATGCTCAGGCTTTGGTAGACCAGGGCAGAGCGCGACGTGAGGCAGAGCTGGCGGCTCAGTTGGCGGTTCAACAACAATCGCTGGTTTATCCTTCAGCGTCCGTGGAGGCAGGAGTAACCTCTAGAACTTTGGGTGTGCCGTGTTTAGTGCCGGCTCTATGCAACGAGTGCTTACCCAAAGATTTCAAAGGCCCCCGCAAGGTGCCAAATTACACGGCGGACCAGCCCCTAGAGGCTTGGATTGAGAGTTATGAGATGGCCATGGAGATGCTGGATGTCAGCGATGCTGCATGTGCTAAGTATTTCACCATGATGTTGGATGGCCGGCTCGGACTTGGTTAAAAACCCTGGCCGCTAATTCTATCGGATCACTGGCAGAGTTTAAAAGGCGTTTTATTAAAAATTTCAAAGACACATGCAATCAGCCTATATCGATTCTGGATTTGGATTCTTGCGTTCAAGGTGAAGGCGAATCAACAACCCATTTGGTCCGTCGGATCTCGTCAATCATACGCTCGTTGGATAGTATCGATGTCGGTTCTGCAGTCCTGATGTTAGAGAAAAACTGTCGTTTCCTCCCTCTTAAGCAGAAGCTGGGGCGACTTAAGCTCCACTGTAACAACATGGGGGAGCTAATGGCGGCTCTCATCAAATATGCCGACTCTGACAGTACCAAGGACCCCGAGTTTGATGATGATAAGCCGGGTAAGGGAAAGAAGGGCCACAATGTAAAAGGGCAGCAGCATAACCCGACAGGTCAAGGCGGCAACGGTAAGCGTAAGGCTGATGGTAATTTCGACTTTGTGGCTAACACCAATGGGCAGAATAATAATCAGTGTCGCAAGGGGAGGCCGGCCCAGTCCACAGGGTCAAGACTCAACCTTGAGGCAGTGATGAATCAGCCTTCTCCAAGGCATGGTACACGCGAGAAGCCATCTGGTCATCTGTGGAAGGATTGTTACATCATGAAGGAGTTTAAGAATTCCAATTTTTTCAATCATGGCCCGAATGGCGGTTCTGGATCCGGCTCTCATGGACCTGGCTTTGGTGGTGGCAGCTCAAACTCTGGTTTTCAGGGTCAAGGCCATCAAGGTGGTTTTAATCACCAGTCTAACCAAGGAAACCAACAACAACAATCTGGTTATCAGAGTAATCCAAAGCAGCTAAATGGTGGTCAGTATCATGTGTTCACCAAAAGTCGGTGCAAACGAGATCAGAAAATCCATAAGCGGACGGTGAACTCTGTTGAACCGGCGGTGCCTCGATACTTAAGGTGGTATGAGCAGCCTATTACATGGAGCCGAGAGGATCACCCACCCCGGGTCGACAATCTGGGTCAGCTGGCATTGGTGGTTTCTCCATAGGTAGGGGGATATAAACTAACAAAGGTGCTCATGGATGGAGGCAGCAGTATCAATATCCTCTACTATGAGACCTTTTGCCATATGAATTTGACTGATAAATATCTTAGGCCGTCTTCTACTGTCTTTCATGGGGTGGTGCCTGGTAAGTCGGCGTACCCTGTGAGAAGGATAACACTGGAAGTAGCTTTTGGAGATGACAATGATGCCAGAGCTGAGAAGTTAACCTTTGAGGTGGTGAAAATTAAGAGCCCATACCATGCTTTGTTTGGGCGGCCGGCTTACGCCAAGTTTATGGCACAACCGTGTTATGTTTATTTGCAGCTTAAGATGCCGGGTCACAAGGGCACCATCACGGTGCATGGCAATAGAAGGATCGCTTTGGATTGTGAAGAGGGTGATGCTACTGATGCCGAGTCGGCTTGTGCCATTGAAGAATTGAAGTTTCATAAAGACAATGTTGACCCGGTGGATATGACACCTTTGAAGAAACCAACCACAGAGAATGAGCCCTTAATGAAATTTAAGTCAGCGGATGATACTAAGATGGTTGATTTTGTTCCTGGCGACTCATCAAAGCAGTTCAGTATCAGTGCTAATATGGGTCCAAAATAGGAAAGCGCGCTCATCGAGTTCATCCGTGAGAACCGGGACATCTTTGCATGGAAGCCTTCTGACATGCCAGGTGTACCGAGGGAACTCGCTGAGAAAACTCTTAATGTGGATCCCAAGTTTAAACCGGTCAAACAGTTTCTTTGCCGGTTTAATGAGGAAAGGCGCAAGGCGATTTAAGAGGTGGCCCTGCTCTTGGCGGCAGGGTTCATCATTGAAGTTTTCATCCGGAGTGGTTGGCTAACCCGGTGCTAGTGCTTAAGAAAAATGGCACTTGGCGTATGTGTGTGGATTATACATACCTTAACAAGGCCTGTCCAGGGATCCTTTTGCTCTCCCTCGTATTGATCAAATTATTGATGCTACGGCGGGTTGTGAGCGCTTGAGCTTTTTGGATGCTTATTACTCTGGCTATCATCCGATCAAAATGGCAGTTAAGGACCAGGAGAATATAACTTTCATCACTCCCTTTGGAGCCTTCTGTTATGTGTCTATGCCCTTTGGGCTCAAGAGTGCCCAGGCGACTTACCAGTGATGTGTCCAGAATTGCCTTCATGGCCATATTGGACGCAATGTTCATGCTTATGTGGATGATATTGTTGTGAAATCCAGAAAGAAGGAGACATTGATTGAGGATCTGAAAGAAACCTTTGACAATCTCCGGGTCTACAAAATGATGCTTAACCCGTCCAAGTGTGTTTTTGGCGTGCCAGCAGGCAAGTTATTGGGTTTCTTGGTGTCTGAGAGAGGCATTGAAGCTAACCTGGAGAAGATCAAGGCTATCACATATTTGACTAAACCGGCGTGTATTAATGACATCCAGCATTTGGCGAGTCATACCGCGGCTTTGAGCCGATTTATAAGTCGCCTGGGAGAGAAGGCTATCCCTTTGTATCAGATGATGAAGAAGACAGATAACTTTGTCTGGAGCGATGCTGCCAATGAGGCGTTTGAGGCACTTAAGAAGAAAATGGCTGAGCCGCCGGTTCTTATAGACCCTATTGATAAGTAGCCCTTGCTGTTATATGTGGCTGCAAACAACTGGGCTGTCAGTGTAGCAGTTGCGGTTGAAAGGAAGGAGTCAGGCAAGGAGTATCCGGTTCAAAGGCCGGTTTATTATGTAAGTGAGGTGCTCATTGAGTCTAAGCAGAGATACCCACATTGGCAGAAGCTGGTTTATGTCGTGCTCATGGCTAGTCGCAAATTGAAACAATATTTCCTTGGTCATCCCATCACTCTGGTTAGCTCTGCTCTGTTGGGGGATATTATCCAAAATAGAGAAGCCACAGGCCTGGTAGCTAAGTGGGCTATTGAGCTTGGACCCAATGGTTTAAAATATGTGCCTCGGACGGCTATAAAATCTCAAGCACTCGTGGACTTCATCAATGATTGGACAGAGTTGCAGATGCCTGAGGATAAGCCGAATAATACATATTGGACTATTCATTTTGATGGATCCAGGTAGTTGGAAGGCTCGGGGGCTGGAGTTATATTCACTTCCACACGAGCCTTACTCCATGGTCTCCGGATAGCTAAAGAGATGAATCTAAGCCGGGTAGGATGGTTTGGCGACTCAAATTTGGTGGCTCAGCAAGTGTCAGGGACTTGGGATTCAAAGGATCCACTCATGGCGGCTTATCGTCGAGAGGTTGATACTATTGCTGGTGTAGGATCGAAAGTATGTCTAGAGGGGGGGTGATTAGACTACTTGACAATTTAAAAGTTTAGCCTTTTGATTAAGACAAGTTTTGGCAGATTTCAAGATAATGAACAAGTCAAGTATCACCCTACACATGCAATTCTAGAGTATAGGCAGCGGAAAGTAAATTGCACATGTAGTAAATAGAGGTGGAGAAGAGCAAACGCAATTTGGAGACACGGAGATTTTTCTCGTGGTTCCGATAGGTGGTGCTATCGTCAATCCACGTTGATGGAGACTTCAACCCACGGAGGGTAGCAGCTGCGAGAGTCCACGGAGGCTCCACCCACGAAGGGTCCACGAAGAAGCAACCTTGTCTATGCCATCATGGCATATGCCCACGGAGGACTAGCCTTACTGGGGTAGATCTTCACGAAGTAGGCGATCTCCTTGCCCTTACAAAACTTCTTGGTTCAACTCCACATCTTGACGGAGGCTCCCAAGCGACACCTAACCAATCTAGGAGGCACCACCCTCCAAAAGGTAATAGATGGTGTTGGTGATGATGAACTCCTTGCTCTTGTGCTTCAAATGATAATCTCCCCAACACTCAACTCTCCTCACCGATTTGGCTGTGGTGGAAGAAAGGATTGAGTGGAAAGCAACTTGGGAAGGCTAGAAATCAAGTTTCATATGGTGGGAGTGGAGCAACTTGATCTCAACACAAGGGTAGGTAGTTTTCTTCTCGAAATGTAAGGTAGGAGTGGTAGTTCTTTCGATGGCTCTCTCCACGAATGAAGAGGAGGTGGAGGGTATTTATAGCCTCCACACAAAATCCAACCGTTACACACATTTGACCAATCTCGGTCGGACCGAAGTTGACAACTCGGTGAGACCGAAAGTTCAAATCTTGTGAGCGTTGGGATTTTCGTGGGACCGAAAATACAATCTCGGTGAGTCCGATTCTTCCAAAGACTAGGGTTTGCCATTCTCGGTGGGACCGACTTTATCATCTCGGTGACACCGATATGATGATGAAGGATTCTGAAGCTTGGCAACACTAGTTTCGGTGAGACCGAGTTTGGAATCGGAAAACCGAAATTACTAGGGTTTGGCTTTGTGGCTGAGGTGGTTCATCTCGGTGTGGTGAGTTTATGGAATCGGTGAGACCGAGATTACTTATGAGTGTATGTTGGAATGAAAGATTGCTGATGGTTTGGGAGATAGATCACTAAGCACTTTGAGCAACCAGATCATTATCATAACCTCATCCCTTTTAATAGTATTGGCTTTCCTATAGACTCAATGTGATCTTGGATCACTAAACCAAAAATATAGTCTTGAGCTTTTGCCAATGCTTTCCTTAGCATTTTGAGGGTCCACTTCTTGATCATTGCCATACCCATATCAATGAACTTTCGAAATGATTCTCAAGAAACAATTAGTTCAATGATATATATGTTGTTATTAATTACCAAAACCACCTGGGGATTAGTTGCACTTTCAATCTCCCCCTTTTTGGTAATTGATGACAACATATAGATCAAAGCTTCGACAATGAATAATATCGTCGCTTTGAGAAGTATGTGATAAGCAAGAGCTCCCCCTAAATTTGTGCATTATTTAAGATTTGCGTTTGAATGCAAATGCACAATCGATTAGGATCATGGGTCACTCTTCCCTGTCACATACATCTTGGTGGAGCGCACAAAATGATAAGAATGAATAACATGCACCCAATCACCAAGACATGAGTAAATGATCATACAAGATATGAATGACATATGATAAGCATTAAGCACACATTAAGGCATAGTATGATCAAGCACTCATCAAAGTAGAGCAAACGTAGTATCAAACACACAGAATGTCTCGGAAAACTCAAAAGTATCTCAAAGAAACCGCAAATGAAACGAAAGAGCAAAAGCGAGCACTCTCTCTCTCTCAGTCCTATGATCTATACAATTTCTCCCCCTTTGGCAACAAGTTACCAAAAGTTCGAAGGTATAGAGCTAAACGTCACTAGGGACTCTGCTGGCGGCTCTATGCAGGTTGATGGAGTTGAGATAGCTGCATCTGCAAAGGCTTCGCTGAAGTCTGTGGAGCTGGAGGAGTGGTCCTTTGGAGCTGGAGCTGGGCCCGATGGAGCTGTGGGAGCCTTGATCAAGAGCCTCAGTGTCATCCTTTGGAATAGCAGCTGATCTGGGTCTTGTGGGAACCAGAGCAGGCTGCTCATAGTCATCCTGGACAAGGTCATCCTGCATCTCCTTCATGAGCTCTTCCTTCTCCCTCTTGGCTTCCTCGATATCTGCCTCAAGCTTGTTGACAGTGACTTGCACTTCAGTCAGCTTGACATCCAGAGCATGGAACTTGTCTTCAACTATCCTCTCAAGACTCTCCCGAGACGCACTATCTTGGCAGGCGTAGTTCAATCCTCTGGGTAGCTTCAAGGAGCTGTTCTCCAACACTCTTGGGTTTAGCTGCTGCTTCTGCTTCCTTCTCGACTTTAGCTTGTTTGGCAGCTTCAGACTTAGCTTGACCTTCAACAGATGTGGGATCATCCTCGGTCATCACGACTTCATTGTCCTCATGCTCGAGCTGCGGTGGCAAGTGGGGTCTATCCAACAAGTAGGTGCCGTGCCAAACTTGGCATTGATAAGCATCTGAATGTGCGGGCAAAACCACATGACCTCTTCAGTCTGCTGCAGTCCTCTTGATAGTCTCAACTATCGGGTCCATCACCTTGAAAGGTGCCTTCGATCTAGTATATGCAGCATGTTGATAGAATAGCCTCGTATCATGCGATGATCTCGGACTTGGGCATCAAGGTATGCCTCGAATTGTGTTAGTGGTAGGAGACCTGCTGGAGATGATACATCGAGCCGAGCTTCGAACTCTACATCCTTAGCTGGTACCTCATTGTACATGTTCTTCATAGACTCATGGTTTTTCTTGGGAATTCCATAGACATCAACATCATCTTCTCTTGACACTGGAGCATTCAGCAGTGCAGCCCACTCTTCAACAGTTGAAGAGAATCTCTGACCTTCAGTCATCCATACAATCCTGCCATCTGGATAGAAATGAGCTGTGGCATAGAATTGCATGATCATCTCATCATTCCAAGCTGTCAGTTTCTGACCAACGAACTCAGCAACACCACATGAAGTGAAGCTCTCATGCACATGTGGAAAGTAGTCTCTGTGCTCTTCACTGTCAATATATGCCCAGTCAACATATCTAGTGTCAGCAACAATGGGCTTCTTGTCCATAAGCACAGTCTCATAGAAATCTTGCTGCTCTCTGGTGTGGAACCTTGGGTCAACAGCAGTCCTTCTCCTTATGGCATATGGATCAGCTTGTCTCCATAGCCTGAGACCTTTGTCCTTTCTTTCCTTCATGTTTTCAGCTCGAGGATGAGCATCATTGTGGACAGGCAATCTCGATGAAGTTTCACAATCTGGTGCCTCATCATCGACTCATTGGTGGCACATTGTCTTTCTTCTTCTCTGAAGCGGAATGTTTCTGCAGTCTTCTTTGGCTTGGCGGCGGGCTTGGTTTGAGCTGCCTTTCTTTGGAGCGAAGGCTTTGACTTTGTAGGTGCTCCCTTACGATGGCATCACCCATCAACTTAGCCTTCGAGGAGGCTGGGGTGCTTCCTCATCGTAATCATCATCGACTTCATCATGCACAATCCTCTTCCTCTTGGAAGTTTTCTTCACCTTGCTCGAGGTTTCTTCTTCCATGCTCAACTTCTTGGCAGCAGTGGACTTCTTCACTTTCTTTGGTGCCTTTCTTGGTTTGTTGCCCTTGATGCTCTTTGGCAACAACTTTCCTCTTAGGCTTAGATGTGATCTCTTCCTCAGGCTATGAAATCGAATCTTCTTCATCGAATTTCTCTTCTTCACAGCCTGGTGGCAGCAGGAGGCAAACCACTTGGTGTGCTCCTCTCACCATCATCAGAAAAGCTGCTGGCCTCAGGACTAGTGCCTGCCTCTGGAATCTCAATTGGTGATTCAGACCTGTTCTGGCTGTCGCTGGCATCTGACATGGCTGACAACCTGTGAATAGATTAGGTATAGGCAGAATAGAAGAGTTATCACAAACTGCAGAAGATTTTGCAAAAAGAATAAGTTCAAATTTCAGTTTTAGGTTTTCACAGAATGCATTTCGGTCAGACGGAGTCTAAAATTCGGTGAATCCGAAGTGTCTAAACAGAACCATTCACACCACTTTCGGTTGGACCAAAATGGGTTTCGGTCTTGCCGAGAGCACTAGGGTTTCACTAAATCCTCATTTCGGTCGCACCGATTTGCACAACTCGGTTGGACCGAAAAGTGCAATGCAATGGCCAGAGGCCAAATCGGTCAGTCCGAGAATGTAGAATCGGTCTCACCGAGATGTGTTCGGCGGAAACCTAACCCTAAAACTTTTACTCGAATTTCGTTCTAAGAACTAATCTGCTGGATAGGAAGATCTCAAATGTGGCAAGAAGCTAGGCAAACCAATCGTGCATTGAATCGGAGGTTGAAACACGAGAGGGATCGAAACTCACCCTAACTTGGTGGAGTTTCTCTATGGCGGCAACGGCACGGAGAGATTGTCCGTTGATGGCGACGGAGACCTGCGGCGAGGGCGCACAGGCGACGACGGAGACGATCCCGAGACCACGGCGACGGCAGCAAAGGGTTTGGGGGCGAGACATTTTGAAGAAAGAATCAACGCGCGCTGCCCTCAGGTATATATACCCTTCAACAGTCGGTGGGACCGAGTTGTAAAACTTCGGTGGCACCGAGATGGTTAATCGCAAGATTACTCACTTGATCACGCCGAAATTTGTAACTTCGGTTTCACCGAGGTGAAAACCTAGATCAATCAAGCGATTTGGTCATCCGATTTGAGTGGGTTGGTCGACCGAAAATACTTAGAAGGTTTTGGAATTTAAGCTTTTGATGGATCGGTGGCTCAGTGCTCCTCACTCGGTGGGTCCGAAAAAGACTTGATCAAAGTTTGTGATATAAGCATGAATAGAATTTGAGACAAGAAAGCATAGATAGCTAGGGGAGGAACTTAGGCATTCTTGTCCATCCATTTGGTCAAAAAGGAAAAATCCAAAAGACCATAGCAACAAATGGATGTCCTCGAATGGATAAAATTATGCATCCAACATGCTCACACAATAAGATAGCAAATGAAATATGTTCAAACATGCACAAACAAAACACTAGCAACTAGCACACAATTTGTCGATGACTAGGTCATCTATATATGAGTATATTGACTTAGGAGTCAAATGAGAACATTTGATCATAGGTCATACTCATCGTTTAAGCACAAGTGGGGTTACCACTTTTACATAAAGCATTAATGTGTTCACATCATTTGAAGATGCTTTAGCTCAATCTTTAGAGCAAAGCTCCCCCTTGATGTGAGAACCCCTTTTAAAGGGTCAAACTAACCTTGGGTTGTCGTAGAAGACTTCATGTAGATGTTGAAGATGTGGATGCTCAATGTTGATGAAGATCATCAAGAGTTGGGAGCAATCCTTTGGATTCGGGCACTTTCAATACCTACATGGGTTAGTCCCACAAGGAACAAACAAAGATATCCATGGACATAGATTGAGGTACACAATAGATGATGTCCATGAAAGCAATGATTACCTTGTCCCTTGACTTACCAACAAGAGGGTTTGTGACTCCATGAACTAGTGCAAGATGTGGAAGTTGATTGCCCAAGTTCTTGCCAAAGAGAATGTGAGTGAAGTATGTTGGCGGAGTCACCCTCAAGAACTCTCTAGTTCTTCTTCTTCGGGATCCACATCATCTTGATGGGAATCCTTGGGGTTGTAGTTGAGCTTGACGAAGTAGAACTTGACGTTTCCTTGGGAACCCACTTGACCATGGCCTTAGGTGCTTCAATAAATGCATCAATCTCCTCTTGAAGCTTGTCCTTGCCTTTTAGCTTGTGGTCTTGTGGTGGAAGGTCATCTTGAGCTTGTTCCACATTGGAAGAAGTAGGGTCATACTTCTCCTTTTGAGAAACAAACTTTGGAGTGGGATATTGACCTTCTTCCCATTCAACACCCTCGGCGTTGAACTTTCGCTCAAAACCAATTCCTTGATTCTTCCGGTGCCTTCCTTGCTTGCGAAAAATTTCCTCAAAGTTCTTGCTTCCGGCAAGGCTCTTGTAGACACCTTTCTCTATAATCCCTTTCAATAAACTATTTTCTTGCTCAAGTGTAACTTGGCTTGAAACATTGTTAGTGGAATCAAGAGAACTACTAGAAGTAACAACATTGGATTTAGCATGGTTATTGTTACTACTAGATGAAGAATTTTTCTTATGCTTGTCATGCTTAGTTTTAATGGGTGGCAAGAAATTAGACAAGAGAAGTCGTTTGGCAAGATATGAAGAACTCTTCTTTCGAAGATCATCATTGATTGCTTTTAGGAACTCATGTTCTTGCTCTAGATTGAGCTTCTCGAAGCGTAGCTTCTCATGAGATCTTAGGAGCTCTCTATGATCTTCTTGAGTTGTTTCATGAGCTAACTTAAGAGTGTTTAGTTCTTTAGTTAGACGCTCAATCTCCTTCATAGCATTGTCATTCGACTCTTCTCGACTATAAAGACTACTAGCATGTTCATCATTACTAGGCTCACTAGATTTATCATGTAAAAGCTCATCAAGCAAGTCATCCTCATCACTATCAAAGTCAATAAATTCAGGGTGTGATACCTTGGGGCCTTTAGCCATGAAGCATCTTCCAATTCCCTCATTTGGTGAATCAAATAAGTCATAGAAGTTGGAGTTGGAGGATACGAGAGCAAGACCGGCAACACCTTCATCTTGATCAGTATTCGGAGTTGGAGTGATAGCTTCTTTGGAGTGATTGTCGGAGTCGGGCCGGAGACCCATTCACCTCGTGAGCTTGATGTTTTCTTCTTGTGTAGCTCCTTGATGACTTGTCTTTCCTCTCCGAATCCTTGCTTCTCCGAGAGGATCTTCGTTCATAACGATCATCTCTACTCCTTCTCTCTTTCCGAGGCGACTCTTCTCTTGAGCTTCTTCTTCTTGGAGATTCTTCCCTTCTCTTGTGGGGAGCCGAACACTCATTTGAGTAGTGTCCGGGTCTTCCACAATTGTAGCAGTTTCGATCACGACTTGAAGATCTCTTTTCATCATATGATCTAGACTTTGAGCTTCTTTCCTTGCTTTTACTCTTGTAGAATTTGTTGAAGTTCTTCACCATTAGGCTTATCTCTACATTGGAAACTAGCTTGTCACTTGAGGTTGTGGGAGCTTCACATGTAGCTTTGTAAGCACCACTTGACTTGTTGTGAAGCTCTTCCTTATCTTTAAGTGTCATCTCATGAGCAACAATTCTTCCAATGACTTCGGTAGGCTTGAGATTCTTGTAGTTTGGCATCATTTGGATCAAAGTGCACACGGTGTCATACTTTCCATCCAAAGCTCTGAGAATCTTCTTGATGATGAATCGGTCGGTCATTTCTTTGCTTCCTAAGCCGGCAACCTCATTTATGATGAGAGCAAGCCTAGAGTACATTTCAGCGACTCCTTCACCTTCCTTCATCTTGAACTTGTCAAGTTGACCTTGAAGAACATCTAGATTTGATTCCTTCACGGACTCGGTACCTTCGTGCATTTCGACCAAAGTATCCCAAATCTCTTTTGCATTTTCAAGACGGCTGATTTTGTTGAACTCCTCGGGACACAAAGCATTGAAGAGAATGTCACAAGCTTGAGCATTCTTTTGCAACATCCGCAATTCATCCGCTGTAGCTTCACGATCCGGAACTTTTCCTTCCTCGAAGAACTCACCTTGCAAGCCAACACAAATAATGCCCCATGCGGCAGGGTTATGTCCAAGAATATGCATTTTCATTTTATGCTTCCAACTAGCAAAGTTTGAACCATCAAAGTAAGGACCTCTATGAAAATTACCCTCACTAGACGCCATACTCTCCTAGGTTGTGAAACCAAGCTTATGGAGTCAATGCAATGAAACCAATCCAATTGAGACCAAAGCTCTGATACCACTTGTAGGATCGAAAGTATGTCTAGAGGGGGGGTGATTAGACTACTTGACAATTTAAAAGTTTAGCCTTTTGATTAAGACAAGTTTTGGCAGATTTCAAGATAATGAACAAGTCAAGTATCACCCTACACATGCAATTCTAGAGTATAGGCAGCGGAAAGTAAATTGCACATGTAGTAAATAGAGGTGGAGAAGAGCAAACGCAATTTGGAGACACGGAGATTTTTCTCGTGGTTCTGATAGGTGGTGCTATCGTCAATCCATGTTGATGGAGACTTCAACCCACGGAGGGTAACGGCTGCGAGAGTCCACGGAGGGCTCCACCCACGAAGGGTCCACGAAGAAGCAACCTTGTCTATGCCATCATGGCATACGCCCACGGAGGACTAGCCTTACTGGGGTAGATCTTCACGAAGTAGGCGATCTCCTTGCCCTTACAAACTTCTTGGTTCAACTCCACATCTTGACGGAGGCTCCCAAGCGACACCTAACCAATCTAGGAGGCACCACCCTCCAAAAGGTAATAGATGGTGTTGGTGATGATGAACTCCTTGCTCTTGTGCTTCAAATGATAATCTCCCCAACACTCAACTCTCCTCACTGATTTGGCTGTGGTGGAAGAAAGGATTGAGTGGAAAGCAACTTGGGAAGGCTAGAAATCAAGTTTCATATGGTGGGAGTGGAGCAACTTGATCTCAACACAAGGGTAGGTAGTTTTCTTCTCGAAATGTAAGGTAGGAGTGGTAGTTCTTTCGATGGCTCTCTCCACGAATGAAGAGGAGGTGGAGGGTATTTATAGCCTCCACACAAAATCCAACCGTTACACACATTTGACCAATCTCGGTCGGACCGAAGTTGACAACTCGGTGAGACCGAAAGTTCAAATCTTGTGAGCGTTGGGATTTTCGTGGGACCGAAAATACAATCTCGGTGAGTCCGATTCTTCCAAAGACTAGGGTTTGCCATTCTCGGTGGGACCGACTTTATCATCTCGGTGACACCGATATGATGACGAAGGTTCTGAAGCTTGGCAACACTAGTTTCGTGAGACCGAGTTTGGAATCGGAAAACCGAAATTACTAGGGTTTGGCTTTGTGGTGAGGTGGTTCATCTCGGTGTGGTGAGTTTATGGAATCGGTGAGACCGAGATTACTTATGAGTGTATGTTGGAATGAAAGATTGCTGATGGTTTGGGAGATAGATCACTAAGAACTTTGAGCAACCAGATCATTATCATAACCTCATCCCCTTTTAATAGTATTGGCTTTCCTATAGACTCAATGTGATCTTGGATCACTAAACCAAAAATATAGTCTTGAGCTTTTGCCAATGCTTTCCTTAGCATTTTGAGGGGTCCACTTCTTCAGTCATTGCCATACCCATATCACTGAACTTTCTGAAATGATTCTCAAGAAACAATTAGTTCAATGATATATATGTTGTTATTAATTACCAAAACCACCTGGGGATTAGTTGCACTTTCAGCTGGTCACTTCAAAGGATATCAAGTGGAGCATGTTGATTGAAGGAAAAATTAAGCAGCTGATGCATTAAGCCGGCTGGGGTCTCAGCGTAAGCCGCCCCCCTAATATTTTTCTTGATATTTTACATAACCCATCAGTGAAGTTGCCTACGAAGGAGGACTTGGCAGTTCCTGACCCGGAGGCACAATTGGTGGCGGCTCTTCATGTTATTCCTGATTGGACTGATCCGTATTTGGCTTATATGACCCGGGGCGAGTTACCTGAGGATGAAACTTTGGCCAGGCAGATAACCTGGAGGTCTAAGTCAATGACTATTATCAATGGTGAGCTTCAATGATGCAATGTTACAGGGGTGTTTCAGCGATGCGTTTCTCCTGAGGAAGGCCGTGAAATTTTAAGAGAGATTCATGAAGGAAGGAGATTGCGGTCATCATGCCGGCTCTAAGTCTCTGTTGCTAAAGCTTTTCATCATGGGTTTTATTGGCTAATAGCTCATGCTGATGCAGAAGATCTGGTCAGTAAATGTGATGGTTGTCAAAAAGTTTCAAGACGAGCTCATGTGCCGGCTCAAGAATTGAGGATGATTCCAATTACTTGGCCATTTGCAGTCTGGGGGCTAGATATGGTTGGGCCTTTCAAAAGGTCCAAGGATAAAAAGACCCACCTCTTGGTGGCGGTTGACAAGTTTAGAAAGTGGGTTGAGGCTGTGCCGGTCAGCAAATGTGATGCAGCCATGGCGGTTCAATTCATCAAAATGGTGATCTTTCGTTTTGGGTATCCTCATAGTATCATTACTAATAATGGTACTAATCTGTCTAAGGGAGCAATGAAAGAATTATGTCAACAAGAGCATATCTGGCTTGATGTATCATCAATGGCTCACCCCCAGTCTAATGGCCAAACCGAACAAGCTAATCAAGAAATCTTGAGAGGTATCAAACCCCGGCTTATGGTTCCTTTGCAGAGAATACCGGGTTGTTGGGTGGAAGAGTTGCCCTCAGTACTTTGGAGTATTAATACCACCCCCAACAGATCTACAGGTTACATGCCTTTATGGTTTACAGAGCCGAGCCGGTTCTCCCTAGTGACATACGTCACGATTCGCCTCATGTGGCGGCTTACGTTGAAGATGACAATGAGAAAGCACGTCAGGATGCTATTGACCTGTTAGATGAGGAGTGTGACCTTGCGGCGGCTCGTTCGGCGGTTTACCAGCAAGATCTGCGTCGTTATCACAGTCGTTGGGTTAAAACCAGGACCTTTCAAGAAGGCGATTTAGTGCTCCGGCTCATCCAGGATCAAACTGACATGCACAAGCTATCCCCACCTTGGGAAGGGCCCTTTGTGGTCAGCAAGAATCTGAACAATGGGTCATACTACCTTATCGATGTTCGAGACCATAAGGACTCACACACGTCGGAAGAGGAGACCCGCCGGCCATGGAATATTTCTCATCTTCGGCCTTATTACACCTGAGCCACCGGCTCTTGTGATGTACATACTTTATCAATGTATATATTATCATGAATATAATAAAGTCGACATCCTTGATAATTCAGGGCCTCTGTTGTTTCATTTTTGAGAATATGAGTCTTTATTGTCACTTCATACGATCACTTGGGGGCTTCCTACTCATTGAGCATAGCTATGATTACTCTCTTGATCCGGCGTATACGCCATAATTAAAATCTACTTGGGGGCTTCCTTCTCATTGAGCATAGCTCTGAATCCGGCTTATATGCCTGAAATAAACTTTTACTTGTGGGCTCATTAAGCATAACTATGACCCTCATGGAGCATAGCTCTGAATAGGCTTTGGACGCCTGGTGTATTCACCAAGAAATCCGGGTTATCCTGCCTTTGTAAGTCTGTCACTCTGCCCAGGTAATCCTGGAATGACTTGCCGAACTCTTGACAGTTAATCTTATAAAGACCCTGAACTTGTCAACGTTAAAACGACGATTGGTCATGTGAGGTCCGGCTTACAAGGTTTGAATGAAGGTTTGAATGAAGGTCTGTGCGGCCCATGAAAGAACTTGAGTTTTAGGCTTGGCGGCCTATGAAAGCCTTGTTTTCTGGTTTATCTTTGATTTGAACATTTTTTGGAGTTTTGTCTCTTGTGACATGTCAATACATGGTTGAAAACCAATTAGGGCCACGTTGCCTTATGGTTTATGTCTATCTTTGTCCGGAGCATAATAAACCCGGCTTGGCTTTGCACTTTAAGTAGCCAGGATATAATGATCATATGCTTAGAGCTTTTGCTCAAATTTTGGGATATCACCCCCTGCTGCATGCGGCGTTGTAAGCCGGCAGTATGAATATATTGAACATGGTGTTGTGCTTCTGTCTATGGGCCATTGCCTTTACCACACGACTTATGATAAGTCGGCAGTATGAACAAATGTCACAGGTATGATATTTATTTCATTATATAAGGTTTTGACAAACCGGCCCTGATTATGGACTATTTAGTCCTCAGTGGTTTTTTGTATGGGGTATCATGACCCGCCCTGGGGTAAACCACCAGTGCACTTGCTATATGTTTATATGCAGGAAAAAATGATAAACTTGATCTGCATAATGGATAATATTATAAGCATAAGTGGCATTTCTTCCCATGATGGATCAGCAGTGTTATGCAAACAAAACGTGGATGATGGCACGCCAGATCAGTATTTAACTAGCCTATTACATGGCTCCGCGAGCCCAAATGGATAAATTGTTTTTCAACCAGTTCCTGGTAGTGCAAATAAAGAGCCGCCCAGTGGATCAGTTCTCTTGGCCTTGGCGGTTTGAAGCTTCTGGGTCATCCTGCGCCGGTTCTTCTTCTTCCTCCACCTTCTGGAAGTTAGGCGATGACCAATTGATACCAGTCAAGGCTTGAAATTCAGCATCATCATCGATAAGCTCAGACAAATCAATTTCCGGGGTTAAAGTATGCTTACAGATTGGAGGGATAAGATCTGCAATCTTATAAGCCGGCATGGACATCTTCCGATTTTCTGCGGTGTAAGCCGCCTGATACTTGGACAGATCAGTTTCTTCAACAAGCAGACTCGCCAAAGGACGCACCGCTTTTACATAGGTAGCAAAGTCTTTCTTGTCAAAAGGAGACCCGTCTTCTTTTAGATTGGGACAACCAGTGGCTAGCTCGGCCGGGTCTAGTTTTGACTGCCATGCCTTAGCCCGGCTTAAAGCCGTAAGGGCACCGACTCTAGCAGCCGACCGCTTATTCTCTTCAATTCTGGCTGGCAAGACGGAAAGGCTGCTTAACACATTGTTGAGAAGAGATGGTGTTTTTTTACTTAGGGAGATGGCGGCTATTGTGCATTGAGCTCTGGTATACAATTGTTCTATAAACCGTCTTGAGCTTTATCAGCGTCTCTTTCCCAAGATTGCTGCTTTTGGGACCTGCATGGCATATTATGATTAAAGTCATTTGGCGGTTTATAACATCAAGAGCAAAGAGTCATTATGATATAAACATATCTTACCAAAAATGGCAAAGGTCATATGGTTAATATGATGCTTTAAACTGGTGAGTTCGGTTGTGACCTCCTCCAATGAGGCCTCAGCTTTCTCAGCCCTTTGGATCAAGGCAGCCTTCTCTTCAGCCCAGACGGTTTTCTCCGTGGTAAATTCCATCTTGAGTTTTTCATTTTCAACCAAGCTAAACTTGAACTTGGAGTCAGCCTTCCGGGTCTCAGCTTCTTGTGTTTCAAGCCGGATCATCAAGTCGGTCAGCTGCAATTGAAATTGATCGGATGCTTCCTAAAAGAAGAAAGTCCAAACAAATATGAACAGTTATGAAACAATGTATATTGATAAGTCCCAAGCCCTTTGCAAGCAATAGCACTTGGCACTTGGGGTCTAATGGGTACAGAAAGTTTCTTTATGGAGTTATTTACAAGTCCCGAGCCCTTTGCAAGCAGCAGCACTTGGCACTTGGGGCTAATGGATGCAAAAGTTTGTTTTATGATGCAATGACAAGATGACCCCAGTTCATCATTTATCCAAAGTTTACGCGGTTTGCAAGGATGACTAGATGAGATTTTTTCACAAGTGATAAGAACCGGCTTAACCTAATAGTTTAAGCCGGCCCTTGGGGACTACAGATGCAAGGTTGATCATTGTTAACTAAAGAACCGGCTTAACCTAATAGTTTAAGCCGGCCCTTGGGGGCTATATGTTCTGACTCAGAAGCATAATAAAAAGGCTATCTAACAAGTCTACAGTATATTCTATTCTATCATATTCAGTAGACTTGGGGGCTAAAAGAATATATCTCATATGAGAGCAAGCATTAATACCTCATGTTTCTGATGTATGTGCTTGACCATGTCAATTTCCAGATCATGATTGTTGTGTACTTGATTCAGATAGCCGGAGAGGATTTCACTAATGCTCATATGTGAGTAATTGGCCATGTCAAATTTGACCTTGCGCCTCTTGATCAGCTCTTCCTTGGTAGAATGTTTAGCCAGAACAACAGGGTTCCCCGGTTCTTGAAAATCAGTGCCAGTGACCACAACTTCCTAAGTGTTCGGTTTTGGAGGCTTAGTTGGGCTTGGCGGTTCAGCAACCATAGGATCAGCAGAGGTGCCATGATTTTCTGGTGGCGGGTCATCAGCAGGGTCATCCGGTTGTTGCACGGAGGCCTCAGAAATTGGTGCTTGTTTTTCCAGCTCATGAGGTTTGGGATCTTCTGTGGGCTTGTTTACTTTGGCCTTTTTGCTAGGCGTTGCTTTCCCACTACAAGAGGACTGGGAAAGTCAGTAAGAATTTAGACATGTTAAAAAAGTACAGGTTTAAGTTGGTACCCAGGGGCAGTCTTGAAAGGAGGAAGCTGAGTCTGAGATGATGAGTTGCCGGACAAAGAGTGAGAGGTCTCCTAATAATTCGAGTCAGAAGCATGAAGTACTGGATGAATAATATCTGGGTTAAAATAAAATAAGAGTCGGGATTTTTTGAATACCTCATTCCAGCGTTTACGTGGGGCAGGCGTGTTAGGCAAACCAGAGGAAAGTTCTCCGCCTCCACTGGTCCGGGTTCTGCACCGGTTCTCATGCTGTTGTTGCTTCAAAATAAAGTTGGGATCCATGTGAGCTAAAGGGTTAGAAAACCTTACTTTCCGGATAGCGCGTCAAATTTTCTGTCTTGGCAAGGGCTCTGAGTCGGAGGAAATAATGGTTACCTCATCATCAATCGTCTGGCTGCTCTCCGCCTCGTCCTGATGGTAATCAATGTCAATAAGATGGATGAAAAAGGAGCCAAGGGAATCAAGGTCTACCTCCGAATCTTCATCTTCATCCACGTTAAACGTATCAGAAGCAGTGGATTTCTTTTTGTTTCTCTTCATGGCCTTGGTCTTGGGTCTGGCCTTCTTGGCGGCTTTCTCATCATATCTTTTATCCCAAAAAGCGGATCTAGCCTGAGAAAGTTTACAATAAAGGTTAAGATTTCCAGATTCTACGAGCAATGAGGTAAAAAGTATGTAAACCGGACAGACATACCTCCGATGCCGGGTTAAGTTTGCAGAAGGGATTCAGACCCACTCTGCTGCAGCTTTCCAAGGTCTCATTGAGAAGAGTCTTGGTCATGACATTGATGGCTTTATCAGTGAAACACGTTGAACTGTAATGCAGCGGGTGTCACCAGTATACGTACACATTAAACCGGGTCAGCGGTTTAAAGGTATGATCCTCCAAGCTACCCATCACCGAACTAGGTCAATACCAGTTAATCCATTGCCCATTAATGCCCTAACCTTTGAGAAGGTAGGTGCAAGTTTGGCTCGTTCAGCAGTGGTGAGCCGACCAGGAAGAGGGTGCTTCAGGTTGAGCCGTTGGTCACGATAGCCTGGTAAGGGATTTTCATCAGCAGGAGAAGTAACCTTGCAGTAGAACCAGGTTTGGTTCCAATCTTTGGGATGGCTTGGAAGCGAAGCATAAGGAAAAATGGCATCTCTGCAACGCTGAATTGAGATCCGTCCGAGTTCTTGGCTGGGGCCGTCAGTAAATTCATTCTGGCGGTTCAGGTAGAAATACTCTCTAAAGAGGTCAACACTAGGTTCGTCTTGAAGGTATACTTCACAAAAGACCTGGAAAGTGCAAATGTTGGAAATGGAGTTGGGCCCGATATCTTGAGGATGAAGTTGCGTAAAATGCAGAACATTACGGAAGAATTTTGACCCGGGCGGTGAGAAGCCCCGGTTCATGTGGTCAGTGAAAACGATAACTTCATCGGCTTGCGGCTGAGGTTTGGCTTCACCCGGATTAGGAGCACGCCAGTGAATGACGTCTTTGGCCGGTAAGAAACCAATCTTTACATAATCTTCGAGCATTGCCTCGGTGACAATAGATGGGACCCAGTCACATGATGTAACTGTCTTGGTCATGATTGGGTGCACGGCCTACAATAAGCGATTCAAGATGTTATTAAACCGGCAATTATATGGCGAGTTACAAGTTATTGTTTCAACCGTTATAAAAGGATAAAAGCTATAGAGATCCAGTTCAGAACAAGCCAGCTTGGTTAAACTGGAAGGAGATGGCCGGATTATGGACTAAGTGGATGATGGCGGCTTACACAAGGCCTAGTGTTATATGATGGGTCACAGTTTATGTCATAAGCCGCCATAGCAGTTTTGGGGATTTGAATCTATCAGGTGAAAATTTTGCTAAGGGGCAGACAAACAGATTTCACAAGCTAGCGCTATAATTTCGGATCTGTGACAGTTCAGAAAAGGCAGTGAAAGTAAAACCTAAGGTGGCAGCAGTGAAAAAACTCTAATGCATTGATGTGGTTTTCTATAGGGAGATGCTATTTTAATGACGAAAATATGTGATAAAACTACTTCCGTGCAAGATCTATGGCCTATCCAGATTGAAACCTATAGGAGTTGAAGAAGGTAATGAAGAACAACAAGAACACCGATGAACAGCACAAACCCTAATGCAGATCTGAGATGAAAGGGGAGGTGCACTTACAGATGATGAGGATCAGCGGTGGCGCACTGGAGTTCTCTCGTCTAGTCAGGTCGATGCGGCGGCCGGAGTTGATGCGGCGGCTGGAGGTCATGGCGGCGGGACCGGAGCGTTCGTGTGGCTGTGAAGGAGGAAGACAAAGGAAGCGAGGGGGAAAATGAGGAAGACCCCTGTCCCTATTTATAAGGGGGTGGATACAAGGCATGCACGGGAATCGAGGAGGCCGAAATCATCACATGGCCATATGGACGCCTTGATTTCCGGGATGGTTATTAAGATAAGGATCAGTTAAGATATTCTGGGCCTTGTGCGGAGTTAAGGCAAAATGACGTCATGGCGGTTTAAAAAGATTTTGAGAGCTGACGTCATGGCGGGTTACGACAAGTGATATAGATTCTTACAAGTCAAGTATTGAAGATTGATATGAACAAGTTCAAATCAACCTGGGGCCTAATGTTGGGGATATAACTACTGGGTATGAACCGCCCAGGAGGGGCCAGGTCATACCATGGGAGATAACCCGTGAAGGTGGCGGGTTATAGTAAGCCTGCTGACGGCCCAAGACCCAGAGGCGGCTTAGGGCCCAAGAGGATGAACCGCCATGAGAATAACTTGTATTGTAAGGCAGACTTAGGTAGTCACCGAGCCGGACAGGTTGTCTATGAGCCGGCCGGGACTCTGTAAGCCGCCGGGCGTCAACCTGTGTATATGAAGGGACGACCCGGCGGCGAGTTAGGGCAGGAAAGAAAGAGATCGAGAACTAGGTCAAGCGTATTCGCTCCCTGGTAATCGAAGACCAAGCAATAACCACCCTACACTGGATTAGGCTGCTACCTCCACCGCGAGGGGCCGAACCAGTATAAACTCGATGTGTCCCATGTCCCGTTTAACCCCTTCAAGCTAACTACATGCGATGGCTCCACTCCTAAGTCCTTCCACTAGGACATCTGACGTGACAATTCCACGACACTTTGGATATAGGGCTGATTAAAGTTGCCCCTGCCCTAGTTCACAATGCAGATCAAGCTGATTTAACACCTCCGGCAAGCATGCACACACACAAATAGTCACAGTATCCTCATCTTGATTGAAGCGAAAATGTATCATATAGCTCACACACACACACGAACAGTCACACTATCCTCGTCTTGCTGGAAGCAAAAAATGTATCATGTACTGTAAATACATACCTTGACCTAGAAAATGTATGGTCCAGTCTCATTTGGCAGTCTTGATGATTCATGTTGGCCTTTAGATAAGCTTTTGAACAACAACTTTGGTTGCTGCTTGTAGAAGTCAACATCCTTCTTTTCTAAAATAGAAGACAACATCCTTCAGATCTCGACCATTATCTAAGCACCCCGCCAACGGAAGGCCATTAGTGATATAGGCCATCATTGTCAGCTTCACATTTTGAAAAGATAACAAGACACAAGCAAAAGTGCCACCTGCACAAAAAAGCAGAGGAAAGCTAGTAAATACTTCTAACATGTTCACTTCAGTATAGTGGACCCTACTTATCCAAAGACCCATATATCTCAAATAGAAAAGCTTAATATCTCAAGCAACAGCAAACGTCCAGCATGTTCTCCAAAGTTACAGAATATAACAGGTTCAGAGACTGTCAAGATCTAAAAATTGCGAGGGGATTTTGTAATCATATGGCAAAGGTACTAAAATTTCTTCTAATTTTAATCTCAGACATCTCAATGAAATAAATAATTTGATACATAATTGAAACAGAACTCTAACCCTTTTTTAGTTGACTTCTTGTGACTAACACTTTCACTTTCAGCATATGAGATATTTCTCTGCGTCCTCCTCTCCTAGAAGTTCGGTATTCATAATGGGAATTGACATTTGAGAAAACATCATTATGGTCGACAGTTTTCAAATGCAACCTGGTAGGTTTTTCCGATCGATGACTGAAATCAGAACTGGGTATATCCAAGTCTTTTCCCAAAGAATATTCTTTGTTTGGGAAAGATATACCTTGTTTCGATGGAGCCTGCATAGGAAGCTGTTGTCACTCGGGAGCTTCAGTTCCTACGATCTTAAGACATTTCGGTCGCCTCCTACTATCAATAAAATCATCATCATAATCATCCGAGGGCTCAAGCTCATCTTCTTCTTCTTCTTCTTCGCCTGGTATGGGCCCTAGCCCATCTATACCTATCTCTTAGGCCCAAGCCCATGAGAAATGTTGACCTAGAAGAGGTGCACCTCCTCCTCTGTTCCATGTGAGCCGCCACACACCAAGAAAGACACAATAGCAGCTGCTCCTGGAGCGCTACTCCTCCAAGTTCAACATGGTATCATACCAGGCTGCAGCGGCAGCGGCGGCGCCGGTGGTGTAGTCCGGCGAGGAGGACCTGCAGGGGCGAGCGCCGGCGAGCTAGGCACAACGGCTACGGTTGGTGGCGGAGTGCAGCGAGGCGGCGCGGCCGACTCGGGAGAGGAGGTTCTTTGTCTTGGCGCGTCTTCTTTGGAGTTCTTTGCGTCTTTGGAGGTCTTCTTCTTCTGCTGCGTGAGGCAGCGAGAGAGAGATCGAGGGGAAGAGAGAAAAGGAAGGGCAGGTCACGCATCTCACCTGACATGGCAGCAACGCTGTCAGGTCCCCTTCTGCTCTCGGCTGTTGATTGCTGCAGGTTGGTAAAGGAAGGAGAGGTGACGAACTACTGCTGGTTGAGAAGAGGAGAAGAGGAGTGCTACTGCTGCTTGTAGGTGCTTTGAAAGTCCCGCTGTTTTTGGTCTGCTTCTTGTTGAAAGGGAAAATGGCGGAGGAAGCATGGCGGCTGGAATGGACAAGCTTGCGGACATCATCTGCGAAGATGGTGGCTGCCGTGAGAAGGCACTGCCGATGTGGGCTTGGCTGCTGTGAGCGAGATGGTCTGCGAAGATTGAGCTGGCTCCAAACAAGGTGAAGTTAGAAGGTGTAGAAAACTACGAGGTGGTCGAGGAGAGGTAAACTCATCCTCGAACTAAGTCCTTTGGAAGACTATGCTCTTGGTGAGGTGAAGGAACCGAAGACAAGAGGGAGCTTCATGGAAGAAATGGAATGCCATGGACAGTTTAGTGTTGAATTGGTCTGCTGAGTTCTCTATCCCTTCTATTCTTTGCTTGATGGAGGACCTCCCTCTGCTGCTGAGGTATGGGCAGCGTTAGCTAGTATGTACTGTGGAAGGAAATGTCATGTTGGTCTCCAAAATTGAAGACATTGTGCATGATCTCACTCAAGGTGATAGGACTGTAATGATGTATGTTGAAGAGCTGAAATATCTTTGGGCTGATTTATACTATCTTGCATCTCTTGTGTTGCCACATGCTGAGTGTGCAGTGATAGCTAGAAAGTGGGTTGAGGATAGGCGTGTCCTCAAGTTTTTGAAGGGGCTGGACTCCGTGTTTGAGAATAGAAGGGCTATCTTAATGCAACAAGCTGAGTTGCCGTCACTAAGAGATGCCATTGCTGCTATAACACAGGAGGAGACTAGACTGAAAGCTGTGGAGCGGTCAAAGGTGGCTTCGAGACCTGCTTATCACATAATGAATATGCCTGAGACAAGAGACTGCCACAATTGTGGGCTGAAAGGGCATCTCGATTACGATGCACAGCCCACGAAGAGAGACAACAAAGGCGGAGGAGGTTATAGAGGCAGCTACAGAGGAGATGGTAGGGGATACTATCGTGGAAGCAACAACAGGCGAAGTGCTCCAAGTAACTATAAAAACTACAATCGCTACCAAGGGAGGCGGGCGAATGTATCTGTCATGAGTGAGGTCAGTCCAGTTCTTCTCATAGTCAAGACATGAGAAGTGAGCAGCGAGGTCAAGACAAGAGGAATGAGCAACAAGCGAGAGCGGTGTTTGGTGACTTTGCTCATTTTGTGTAATCTGATGAAGGTAATGAAACTGTATCTGTTGCTGTTCATAGGGCTAGTGTAGATTGGGTTTTAGACTCAGGGGCATCGAAACATGTAACCGGCAACATTAGAGAGTTTGAATGCTATCAACAATACCCCCAATCGTACAATGGAACTATTCAAACTGCAGATGGTACTGCACAACCTATTAAGGGTGTTGGGGCAGTGCAATGTACTCCAAGTATTAAGTTGGAATCAGTTTTGCATGTTCCAGCTTTCCCAGTTAGTCTAGTGTCATTGAGTGCTTTGATTGATCAGATAGATTGTGGCGTAACTCTTAATAAGTACCACTATTTGATTCAGAGATGGGAGGCGGGAGGAGGCTTGGGGCGGGAACCGGGCATAGAGGACTATGGTACATGGATCGCCGGAGGATGTGAAGGCTGGCGGCATGGCTCTTCTTCATGATCTGCTGACAGAGAAGGAAACATTAGCTATGATCCACCATTGTAGGTTTGGACATGTTTCTTTTGAGAAAATGAAGAAAGCTTTCCCTGATGTAATGAATGGTTTAGATAAAACCAAGTTAAGGTGTGAGGCATGTGAGTATGCTAAACACACACGGATATCGTATGTGAGTAAGGGGCTCAGGAGTATAGTCCCATTTGTGCTTGTTCATTCAGATGTTTGGATATGTCCATCAACCTCGATAAATGGAATGAAATATTTTGTCACCTTCATTGATTGCTATACTCGCATGACATGGATGTATCTAATGCGACATAAAGATGAGGTGTTTGAGTGTTTCAAGGACTTCTGTGCGTATGTTAAAACTCAAGTCAAGGTGCAAGTTCAAATGATAAGGACTGACAATGGGAAAGAATATGTCAATAGAAGGCTGGGAGAGTTCCTATCAGACCAAGGTATTCTGCATCAGACATCTTGCCCGCACCTCCTCCCCAAAATGGCGTGGCAGAGCGGAAAAATCGGCATATCCTTGAGGTGGCGCGCTTAATCATGTACACTATGAATGTGCCAAAGTGTCTATGGGGTGAAGCCGTTCTGACTGCAACCTATCTGATCAATCACACGCCATCCATGATACTGGGTATGAAATCTCCTTGTGAACTCTTATTAGGAGAGAATAAATTTAGTGTGCCACCAAAGGTGTTTGAATGTACTTGTTTTGTCAGGGATCATAGACCTGCTGTGAACAAGCTGGATCCTCGGGCGGTGAAGTGTATCTTTATTGGCTATCCTTCTGGACAGAGAGGGTATAAGTGCTGGAGTCCTTCTTATAGGCGCACTTTCGTGAGCATGGATGTGACATTCTGGGAATCTAATCCTTACTATGGGGAAAAACTGACTTGAACTCGTTGTTTGAATGTCTGGACCAGCCTGTGGTTGGTCCAGAGGGGGAGGTGGTGTTGCAACCTCAAGTATCTAAAGCAAGAGGGAGAGAACAAGGAAGAGGTCAGGAAGAGGTGATGCAGCAAGCAAGACCGCCAATGGTGGGCACTATACCCGTGTTGCCGTTGTCTAGTGGAGAAGGTGAAACAGAAACGCATCAGGTTCAAGAGCAACCTGAGCAGCAGCAGGGCATAACACAAAAGCCACTTAAAGTCTACACCCGGCGAGCTAAGGCAAATGAACCCCAGGGGGAGCAAGCAGGAAATGAGAATGTGATGCAGGGGGAGTCACACATAGAACAGGAGGACTCATCCACGGAGATGCCAATTGTGTTGAGGAAGGGAACTAGGGCTGCGGCTGCCAAACCTGTTGAGAGATATGGGTTTGAACATAATATTGGGAATTATGTGAATTATGATGCTCTGCCGGCATCATATAAAGTGTTCATTGATTCTCTTCAAGTAGTGGTTGTCGGTGTCAAAGCCGGCGGATCTCGGGTAGGGGGTCTCGAACTGTGCGTATAGGCAGATGGTAACAGGAGACAAGGGACACGATGTTTTTACCCAGGTTCGGGCCCTCTCGATGGAGGTAAAACCCTACTCCTGCTTGATTGATATTGATGATATGGGTAGTACAAGAGTGGATCTACCACGAGATCAAGGAGGCTAAACCCTAGAAGCTAGCCTATGGTATGATTGTTGTAATGGTTGTTGTCCTACGGACTAAAACCCTCCGGTTTATATAGACACCCGAGAGGGCTAGGGTTACACAGAGTCGGTTACAATGGTAGGAGATCTACATATCCGTATTGCCAAGCTTGCCTTCCACGCCAAGGAAAGTCCCATCCGGACATGAGACAAAGTCTTCAATCTTGTATCTTCATAGTCTTGGAGTCCGGCCGATGATGATAGTCCGGCTATCCGGACACCCCCTAGTCCAGGACTCCCTCAATAGCCCCCGAACCAGGCTTCAATGACGACGAGTCCGGCGCGTATATTGTCTTCGGCGTTGCAAGGCGGGTTCTCCTCCAAGTTTTGTGTGTTTGCCGAATAGTGTCCGGCTTCCTTATAAATGTTGCGCTCCTTGGCTTCCGCGCCCAATAATGGCCATCTTCCATGTGTCGCATACGAATCGAAAGGCAGTCTTGTTACATTTACCCCTAGCTGCGCGAATAAGCTACCTATAAGAGAGGCAAGAATCCATATCCAAATCACACCATCCTCCTTCATGCAGTACTCATCGGGCGCTTGACCAAGATCCATTCCATCATGGACCGTCGTGGCTGCTCCTCCTCTCGCGCTCCTAGCCCTCGGCCGGAGATTGGAGGAGATGTTCACCCCCACAAATGAGCTGGTGGCGCTCAAGTGGAGGATACCTTCCTCCGGCCTTTATGGTCCCGGTTCGAGCCGGGCTGGCCACCTACAAAGGTGGAAGCAGGCGGAGAACACCCCGATCCCTCAAAGTAGGCGGGTGTGTTTCGTCCCTTATCTAATAAGGGGCTCGGATTTCCCATACATCCGTTTCTCCGGGGCTTCGGAGTTCTAGGGACTCGGCTTCATCACCTTACCGCCTCCATTACGCGCACATTGCGGGCTTCGTAGCTCTTCTGAGCTGTTCCCGGGCATCGAGCCCCATTTTGCTTGTTGTGGAAGAGACTGTTTTGCCTCGTACCCCATTCTCACGAGGGTCAATATATCAAGTGGGCGGAGCGAAATATGGCGCATCGCGGGACGGATATCTATCCGGAACCCCAAAGAAGGCGTCCAAGACTGCCCTCGAAATGGTTTTATGTGGAAGATGCTCCACCGCCGGACCCGATTCGGATCGGCCTCCGGAGTTCAGCTATGCTCCTCTGAAGAAACGCTTTGAGTTGGCGCCATGAGCCCTCAACAGAGGATGACAGAGCGTCCGTTATCGATGGGCGGATAAGGTTGCTGGCTCATTCCGGATTGACCATGATTGGGGTCATGGCCACGTGCATTATGCGAGGGGTGCAGCCGCTCCAATATAGGGGCCACCCCATGTGGGATTTCAACGGGGAGAATGACGCCACCCGTCATGGCCGCAAGGGGCCGGGATCGGCCGCAGATCTGGTGAAGATCCTATCCGGTTTGTACAAGGGGGAGAAGGAGGACTTCCTCCAAACGAGCCCATTGAATGGGTTCTCCATGAATAACCCTCGGAGCTGGGTAAGCGGATTTTTTACTCATCCGATCCGCGCTTTCAAAGTTAAGCGCTTTACTTTATGATTTTGACGCAGGAACTGCGCCGGGATGTGGAGGGCATACACAGTCCGGCTCCACAACCCGAGGATCCGGGAAGATCCCTTGATCCGGCCTCCGAAGAGGATCCGGACATAAAGGTGGAGCTAATTGACGGGGTGTTCCACCAGCTTAGTATGGACAATGCTCTAGTCGCCATTACGGCTGACTACCTCGGTTTATTTACGGCTTCCCAGGTAACTATGACCGGAGCCCTAACACCATCACTTCGTCTGTGCTTATTTCTAACCACCGTATACCAATGGTGTCTCGCAGGAGGTGCCTTCAAGGCGGGAAGCTGATCCCATGGCAGCTGACCAACAAGGGTCAGTTCGGCCCAGCAGGCGGAAGAGGGGTGCGGTGCGAATCGAAACATCGCCGCAAAGGTATGTCCCGCCGCCGTTTTTAAGGAAAAGACTTCTGTGAAGTACATTAATGCTCATGACTCTTCCAGGAGAAAGAGCGCTCGCCGGACTGTGTTCGGAGAGGTTGCCAACCAAGCCTCCACCAGCCAGGCTCCAACACAGGTCCGGGGAGGCGGCGCAAGCCGCGAGCGGATGCTCCTCAACGGAGGATGCCGACAGCTGTCCGCCACCAGTGCGAGGTGGAGAGCGCCATGAATCCTGGCGCCACGGACGGTTCTTTGTGGCGTGTTTCTCCCGGGCGTTGAATGCCTTTAACACGGAGACGCGCACCTCCGTGCCGCTCAAGATGGTTTAACGAGCCATGGGCGGTATGTAAAAGACATACGGGTAAGGGATTTTAATAGTTGTATATGCGGTGGCCCCGAGACTTAAAGTAGTTAAAATAACTGATTTAAGGATCATTTGATATCTGAGATCTCACGGAGAAGAATACCCAATTGTCTCGGGGCTACAAGGGTGCAAGGCCCAACTAGAGGCCGCACTAGCCGCCGCGAGAGGAGACACAGAGACCCCTCGGTAACACATATTTTAAAAGATAAGCGATGTCTGGGCGTGCGTATAAGTCGACAATAATATTGCAGATGTTGCGGACTTGATCCGGACAAGCAACAGCTCTTGTGCGGTGAAGGCTGGCGAGAGAATGCTTATGAAGGTGCAGCGGAGAGGAACAAACTCCAAGATGCCCACGCCCAGCTTGGAGAAGAGCTAAAAGGTGTTCGGGCCCGGTATGCGGCTCCATGAAGGAGAATCACGGCCGTCGCGGCATCTATAGTAAGTGCTTGAGCAAACTCTTTTGAAAAGAAGAGTTCGGCGAGGAAGTCGATTGACGAAATATGTACAGAGGTGTGCTCACAGTCGCCTGCGGAGGAAATGCCCGATTCAGCGGGTGACCAACTTCTGGTGGTGCAACTGCTCGAGCGTGTTCAAGAAAGCGATGAGTGGCGTCGCCCGGGCCTTATGGCCGTCCGTCTCCCTACCCGAGGGCCTTGGAGAGCTTGCGGAGAAGCTTGAGGAGCACGGCAGCGCTTCCATTTATGGAAGATATCGGCCTACCGTCAAAGGCGCCCGAGGCTCAGGCCATGGTGAAGGCGTGGTACAAGAAGGCAGATCAAGCGACATGGCGAGGTCGGACCTATGGGGCCCGATGGGAAGGAGATCCTGTGAGCTTAGTGTATGCGACCAAGTAGAATTGGCGCTAAGTATTCCCAATGGGACTGTAAATTAGACAGCCTGTTAGACGGGATTGAGGAGGAAGACAGTCAGTCGATTTGACGATGTATTTAAAATGACATGTAAAATGCCTTCTAGCGGATTGTAGATCGTTTGTCTTTGCGGACCTTTTAAGCTTCAACCTCGGGACCCTAGAGTCGGGTGTGTCGAATACCCTCTCGGTTATTGTCGATGTACTAAAGTAGGGGTACCTTAGTACCCCGAACTTGTCTGCAGGCGATCAGTGGCGTCGGGGCAAGGCTTGCGGGCGTCCGCCAAAACCCTCCACTATTCATATTCGCCATTCAAGAACAAAGTGTTAACTTTGAAGACAAGGCCCCGACAAGAGGAGCTTGCCGGGAAGGACAAGGCCCCGGCAAGAGAAGCTTGCCGGGAAGGACAAAGACCCCAGCAAGAGGAGCTTGCCGGGAAGGCCAACCAAGGCACTTCAGAAGACTTGCCGCGATGGACCGCGCGTCCCGGCAAGACACGACAAGCGGCAAGCTTGCGGGTGCAACAAGACAGAGACCGCGGCAAGGCACTTGCAGCGGCAGCTCCCACTCTGCGCTCGGCTCACCCGACGGCGTGTCGCCGCAGGATCACTCTGGTGCACGTGGCGGTGGTCATGCAGCCTAGCAGCCTGGGTGGCGATGAAGGTGACTAGGAGGCCATCGTGGCGATCGGTGGCGCCCCTAACGGTCGCTTCCTGCCTTTGTTGGGGCGGCCGGACGGGCATTAAATGCCCTTGTCCCCGCCGTCGAGTTAGGTAGGGCATCAGTAGATAGTGGTTGTACCAACCCGCGTTTTTACCTTTCTACCCCTCTCTCTGCGTTGCCACCTGTCGGTGACCCCTTTGGACTATAAAAAGGAGGCCCATGCGCACGTAGAGGAGGTGGGGTTCATTCGACTCATTCGACACCACAGCATACCCACGCTCTCAAGCAAGAACAAAATACAAACACAAAGCAGCAGTAGGAGTTTTATCTCTCCGGAGAGCTCCGAAGCTGGGTAAAATCCCCCCCCCCCCCCCGCGTGCTCTTGCCTCGATCTGCTCTTCGTGCGACCCTCCACTCCCTTGCCGGACCAGAAGGGCCCCCTGCCCCATAGGTGTTCGTTCCCCACGACATCTTTGGCGCGCCAGGTAGGGGGCGTCGAGGTTGTGCGAACCTGATCCGGTCTCTCTGCGCGCTACATCAACATCTTCATCGACATGCCACCGAAGAAGAAGACTTCAGAGGTGGCTGCTCCGTCTGCGACTGTCCTACCGCCACCGAGCAAACGGGCGGTGGGGTGGACGCCGGCGGAGGAGCGGGCGCCGGCGGCGGGACTCACGTCGTCACCAGGTCCAAGGACAAGGCCCCGCAAGGTTCAGCATCTGCACATCCACCGCACCCCTCCCAGGAGGTGTAGGGTCAACAACGCCACGGTGCTCCTAGCACCGTACTCGCGTTGGAACAAGGCCAAGCTGGTGGGTCGCGGGACGCTCAAGGCCAACATACACGTCAACACGCTGGCACGAGCGCGGTGCGGCCGCCTGGACGAGACGTTGCTCCTTCTAACACTGTTAGGAGTTTGAGCATGTCCCGCACCTCGCGCCGCTCGCCACCGCCACCCAAGACCCCAGAGGAAGCGCTGGCCCGAGCCCAGCTGCTCCTAGATTACCCTCCAGCGCTGGACCAAAAGGGGGCCCTGCCCCATAGGTGTTCGTTCCCCACGACAGTTATGAAAAAACCGGGGCATGCATGGAGACCAGGCGTAGGGGTCATTAGTGCTTTATCATACAAGTGCCCAACTAGTTATGTTATATTACATGGTTAGTAGGAAACATCTTCCAGGGAGAATAGTTCCGTTAGGGGTTCCTTTCCCTGGGAGGCATGCCCTAAAGTGCATGTCTGGATTGCGAAAAGAGCAGAAAAGCATCTGGGGGCAGATAAATAAGTAAATAAGAAATTATCTTTCAAGTCACCGACCGAATATTCCTTTAAGAACGCTAGCTTTCAGCTTCACCCAGTCTGAGGTACACATCTGTAACGCCCCGGATCCGATGCGCCAGGTGTCCGCCAGTTATTCGCCGTCGTTGCCATGTCATTTGCTTGCATGTTGCATTTTATCATGTCATCATGTGCATTTCATTTTGCATACGTGTTCGTCTCATGCATCCGAGCATTTTCCCCGTTGTTCGTTTTGCAATCCGGCACCCCTATGTCCTCCGGCGTTCCCCTTTTGCCTCTTTTCGTGTGCGGGTATTAAACTTTCTCGGAATGGCCCGAGGTTTGCCAAGCGGCCTTGGTATAGCACCGGTAGACCGCCTGTCAAGTTTCGTGCCATTTGGAGGTCGTTTGATGCTCCAACGGTTAACCGGGTAACCGTAGAAAGCCTCTTTTGTTTGCAGCCCAACACCCCTTCAAAGTGGCCCAAAACCCACCTAACTCCCCTCCATGCTCTCGGCCGTTCGATCACAATCGCGTGGCCGAAAACCGCACCTCATTTGGACTCTCCTAGCTCCCTCTACCTATATAAACACCTCCCCTCCAAAATCGGTCTAACCTAGATCATTTTCCCTCCGCGTCGCGACGTTTCATCCTCCGCCGCCGACACGTCCGCCGCCGCCGCCCGCCAATCAGATCACGACACGTGTCTCCGCCGTCGTCCCGCCGCCGCCAGCTCATGGCCCGCTGCGAGCCTCACGGGGCCCGTCTTGCCGCCGCCGCCCGGTCGCGCCGCGCTTTTTCGCCGCGCCCTCCGCCTCCGCGCCCGGCCGCCGCCGCCGGTTGCCGCCTTCGCGGCGCCCTTCTCCCCGCCGGTGCCGTCTTCGCCGCGTCGCCCCGAGCCTCCTCGTCGGCGCCCTCCGTCTCCGCCGGTGCCGCCCGTCGCCTCGGCCCAGTGCCCCTTGCAGCGCGCGACCCGTCCGCCCGCGCCCAGGCGAGCTTCGTCGCCGGCCGCCCCCTCGCGCCGGAGGCGCGCCCGCGACCCAGCGCCTCGCCCGCGCCTCTGCCTGACCTCCTGCTCCGCGCCGTGGGGCCCTGCGGCGAGCTCGCGCCAACCGTCGCCCGCACCCGTCGCCTCGGCCGTCCTCCTCGCCTCCGGCCGCCTCGCCGTCGTCGGACCCGGGCAGCTCCAGATTCGGTCAAACGAGGTTGACTTTCCCCTTCTCCGATTTTGGCCAAGTCCCGAGTGTTTTCAACATAATCATGCCATGTTCGTCATGCCGTATCTCCGCATCCATAGCTCCGTTTCGTACGTGTAATATGTCAGATAGTTCGTCTCGACGAGTACTTCATTTAATTCCATTGCATCATTTTCATTTGAGCTCATCTTGATGCCCGAAATGCTGTTGGAAGAGTGCATGTTGATGTTAAACTGCTGAAACTGTTATAACTTGCTCATTTGTCATTTTTGCCATGATTGATGTGTGCATCCTATGAGGTTGATGTCTACATGTGTTTTGATCTATGCCATGCCATCTTTCTAGTGGTGCCATCCTTGTATTTTTGTGAGTTGTGTGCTGAGTGCATCGAGCTTGTTAAGTAGTGTACTTGCTGTTGCTGTTTTGCTAGACAGATTCTGTTATATTTTGTTGCTATGTAAACCTGCTGCTACAAGTCATTTTGTGCATTATTTTGGAGATGTTCACTAAGGATGAGTTTTTATACATGTCTTGCTCTATCCATTCATGCACCTGGTTGCATTTATAGCTTGCTTTAGCATGTTCTTATCTTGCTCCAAAGTTGCTAAATGATGTTGCTGTCAGCCTGTTAACATTAAGTTTAATGTTTCCATGATTGTTTGCTAGTGATCCATGCACCCTATGACCTTGCTCTTTCCATGTATAGCTTCAGAAACATGTCTTCTTACTGTTGGTTGCCTTGCCATGCCATTTATTGCTCTGTAGCGAGTGGTTCAAGCTCGCCAACATGCCTACTTATCGTTGTTCCTGCCATGTATGAATCTGTAATATAACTTGCCATGTTTACATGGGTGCCATCTTATCTTCTGATCCTTTTTGGCTCATGGTCAGTAAGGGACTTTTGTTGTAAGCATTTAGTAGTATCATTCCATGCCTTTGTTTTCCATGATAAGTTCCTTTAACATGTTGTTTGATAGCTCTAAACATTGCAACCTGATATTATTTCTTGATAAGTCTGAAACTGTTATTATTTGCAATCTTCCCATGTCATTTTGAGTATGTTCTAGTTGTTTCTGGAGATAGCTCAGTGTTCATGTTTTGTTATGCTTTACCTGTACTTCATGCGGATGCCTTTTGTTATTATGTTGGGGTGCTGTAGCATATTGTTTTGATGCTTGCAATATGCCTAGTTGTTGTTTTGGACAGATTGTTGCTATAACTTGTATAGAGTGTATGTGTTGCACCGTTGCTCCGTTTTGAGTGTGCTATATATGAAATTTGCTTAGAATTGCATGTAGTTCCATATTACCATGTTGCATCCTTGTTTTGGTGTGTTTCCTTGATGTTTGGGTGCATTTTGCATCAATGCCATGCTTAACTTGTTTTGCTCATATCTTCTAGACCGTAGCTCCGAACTAAATGAACTTTATATGTAACTTGACAAGAATTTCGTGTAGATCCTCTTGGTGCTCTTTAACTTGCTGTTTAACAACTTGAATATAAGGTTTATTCAGATCTGGACCAATTTCGAAATATGCATATAGGACTTACCGGAATTGTTATATGTTGTTTCCGGCCTCATTAAACTTGCCTTGATGTGTTGTTCTTGTTTGCATCATCTCTTACCATGAGTAGCTTCATGTAGCTTTGTCATGCATCATGCTTGTTGTGCATCATGCCTTGTCCACGTGTGGTGTGTTTACCATGTTGTGTGCTTTTTCTCAATAGTTCCCGTTTCGTTGCGATCGTGAGGATGCGTTCATCTACGCTTGGTTCGTCTTCGTGGCTTCATCTTCTTCATGGACTCGTTCTTCTTCCTAGCGGGATTTCAGGCAAGATGACCGTCACCCTGGATCTCACTACTATCATTGCTATGCTAGTTGCTTCGTTCTATCGCTATGCTGCGTTACCTATCTTTTGCTCATCAAGCCTCCCAAATTGCCATGAACCTCTAACCTTTGACACCTTCCTAGCAAACCGTTGTTTGGTTATGTTACCGCTTTGCTCAGCCCCTCTTATAGCGTTGCTAGCTGCAGGTGAAGTTGAAGATTTCTCCATGGTGGACAGGATTTTGGTTGGGATATCACAATATCTCTTATATTATTAATGCATCTATATATTTTGGTAAAGGGTGGAAGGCTCGGCCTTATGCCTGGTGTTTTGTTCCACTCTTGCCGCCCTAGTTTCCGTCATACCGGTGTTATGTTCCCGGATTTTACGTTCCTAACGCGTCGGGTGATTTATGGGTCCCCTGACGGTTCGCTTTGAATAAAACTCCTCCAAAGAAGGCCCAACCTTGGTTTTACCATTTGCCTCACCACCACCTACTTTTCCCTTGGGAGTAATTAACCCAAGGGTCATCTTTATTATAGCCCCCGGGCGGTGCTTGTCTAAGTGTTGGTCGAATCGAAAGCAACTGCGGGCCACCTCGAGGAAACTCGAAGTCTGGTTTTACTCGTAGCTTGACTTATCCGGTGTTGCCCTAAGAACGAGATATGTGCAGCTCCTATCGGGATTGTCGGCGCATCGGGCGGCTTTGCTGGTCTTGTTTTACCATTGTCGAAATGTCTTGTAAACTAGGATTCCGAGACTGATCGGGTCTTCCTGGGAGAAGGAATATCCTTCGTTGATCATGAGAGCTTATCATGGGCTAAGTTGGGACACCCCTGCAGGGTATAAACTTTCAAGAGCCATGCCCGCGTTTAGGTGGTAGATGGGAATTTGTTAATGTCCGGTTGTATATAACTTGACACCAGATCCGAATTAAAATGCATCAACCGCGTGTGTAGCCGTGATGGTCTCTTCTCGGCAGAGTCCGGGAAGTGAACACGGTCTTTGGGTTATGTTTTACGTAAGTAGGAGTTCAGGATCACCTCTTGATCATTGATAGCTTCACGACCATTCCTTTGCTTCTCTTCTCGCTCTCATTTGCGTATGTTAGCCACCATATCATGCTTAGTCGCTGCTGCAACCTCACCACTTTACCCCTTCCTTTCCCATTAAGCTTTGCTAGTCTTGATGCCATGGTAATGGGATTGCTGAGTCCTCGTGGCTCATAGATTACTACAACAATAGTTGTAGGTACAGGTTTATGCGATGATCATGACGCGAGAGCGATGTTTGCTTGTTTTGGAGTTTCTTCTTCTGCTTCTTCGATCAGGGGATAGGTTCCAGGTCGGCAGCCTGGGCTAGCAGGGTGGATATTGTTTGAGTTTCTGTTTATGTATCATCCGTATTCGGATGTTGATCTCTTGTATGATGTATTGTTGTATTCATGTGGCATTGTATGCCTTTTTTATGTATCCCCATCTATTATGTAATGTTGATGTAATGATATCCACCTTGCAAAAGCGTTTCAATATGCGGGTCTATCCTTGGTGGGACTTTGAGTTCCTTTTGGATAGGGTGGCATATTGTGCGTGTTCAAGTTAGTATAAGAGCCTCGACCGACCCTAGGGCCCCTTGATTGATCGTGTAGTTTGGCGTTGTTGAGTCTAGAAGAAAACTATTTTGAGTCTAGTTATATCGGAGTAGGAATTCTTTTACTCCTCAGCCCTTAAATGGCTTACGGTGAGGAATCTTGACGTAGGTCTTTTGAATTACTCCTCTTCCCATTCAAATTTTTCTTTAGGATCACGTGGTTAGTTTTCGTTCGTTGTCCATCCTCTTTTGTCCGGCGCATTCCTCGTCAAGCTGATTCGAACCTCTTTGTCTTTGGGAGATCAATCCTCGGCTCTTTTCGATATATGTTGTTTCCCTGCCCGAAGTTGTCCTTGTTTTTCCCACCCGCCCTCCCTTCTTCTTCTTGAAGCCGGAGTCTGTAATCGAGTATCCATCCTACTCATGCGAAGTCTTTGCTTTCTTTCCTCAATGATTTTAACCGGTGTTTTCTCTTCAAGATATTCGTCGGTTCCCCTTCCAAGTTTCCTTTGTTTTCCCGCCCTCCCACCCTTTTTCTTCCCGGAGTCTGACTCTCTCTCGACCATCAATTTCATTCGTGCGGAGCCTCTTCAGTCTTTCATCAATTATTTCAACCGGTGATTTCTCGTCTCGTTTGTCATTCTTCATCTCTTTTCTTTTCTGGTGGACTCAATTCAAGTTTTTCGGGTTGATCATATTCTTTTCCTTGGATCAAGTGTTCTCCTTGCTCGTTTGCCTCTCGCCATTCAATCATTCCAGAGTTTGAAAGACTTCTCAGGAGATTCGTCTGTGTTCCAATTAATTCGAGGTTGTCACCTCATTCAAATATTTCAATTGTTCCGGTGCATCATCTATCTGTTCAACATCCCTTTCCAACGGTGTTATCTTTTCAGTGGGCCCTAACCCACAGGTCTTTTCCCAGGATCTTACCTGACTCTTCTGATTCCCCCGGAGTTATTTCTCATTTCTTTTCAAGTGTGACGTAAGAATGAATTCCATCAGTCACATGCCTTTTCCAAAATCGATTTCAAATCATTTCATTGTCGGCTCAACCTCTTTGCTTTTCTTTCTCCCGGAGTATCTCAGTAATTTTGGTGGTGTTTCTCATCATCATTTGAAGATTGAAGAAGAGTTTTTCCTCTAAATCTTGCGCGTTCTCCCGAAGATTCGTGGTTCTAGCTTCATGTTGTCCTCTCGAATTATTCCGTTTGTCAGTTATTCTTTTTCTTACCCATCTGGAGTGTGTCAGAAGTTGTTTCCCCGTTTCTTTTCACCGGAGACCATCATTCCGGTTGTCATTCTCTATTTATCCCGGTGCTTCGTTCAAGTGTTCTTTAATTAGCTCATGATCTCTTTATTCTTTTGCATCTAAATCCCCTCTAGCATATTTGTTCTTCTAATTCTTCCCGGTGATCCATTCTCTTTCATCAGTCATTTTCGAATTCTTACGGTGGTTCGTTCAAGATTCTCTTTCCTTGATTATCATATTAATTCATTCGTTCTTTTCAATCCTACCGGTGGTTCATGAAGACATTCTTAAGTTTGCGATATGTCACTTCTCAATCCTTTTCTTCGAAGTTTGTTCTTGAGGATTAAATTCTTGTTCCAAGTGTTTTAATATTTTCTTTTCCCGGAGTTCCAATTTCCTCGACCATCTCGTCGGAACCTCCATCTAAATCACCGCAAGGCTCATCTTATTCTTTCATCCTTCATTCCTATCTCATCATCTTTTGTTACCGGAGTCTTCATGGTGGTTCCTCTTGTTTTAATTCATTCTTCAAGTGTTCATCAAGGTTCTTTTGGAGGAGATCAAGAATCTTTCTTTCTTGCGTCTCAAAGTGCATTTAATTCTCCGTATTATTTTGAACTGGAGTTTTGCATTTCTTTGTTCTTCTCAGCTATCCAATCTTTTCCGCTTGTGGTCGGCGATCACCTCATAATTTTGAGATGTTTTCCATAAGTCCACAACAAGCTTATTCTTTCATTGTTGATTTTCTCAACAACTTCATTCAATCCTTCCTTCTAAGTTCTTTTCATTCAATTATTTCAATTCTTTCCGGAGATTTTGTGTTATGTCTTCATCAAGTATCATTACATCCTCTCTAGCTCGTGTTCTAATTTTTTTTCATGTTCAGCCGGAGTGCTGCCTAAATCCTTCCAGTCTTATTCGTTTCTTTTCTCATTCTAACCACTCCGGTTAGAACGAGTGGTCTCATAGTCCATCTGAATCCGTGAGCTTTCGATTCTCGTCATTCTTGTCGTTCCTCTCCTCTTCTCGAATGCTCTCGATTCTTTGCTTCTTCTCTGGAGTTCTTGTTTCACCTCATCCCTTTTCTCTTCCGTCTCGGTCCTAAGATCTCGGGACGAGATCTCTTGTTAGTGGAGGAGTGTTGTAACGCCCCGGATCCGATGCGCCAGGTGTCCGCCAGTTATTCGCCGTCGTTGCCATGTCATTTGCTTGCGTGTTGCATTTTATCATGTCATCATGTGCATTTCATTTTGCATACATGTTCGTCTCATGCATCCGAGCATTTTCCCCGTTGTCCGTTTTGCAATCCGGCACTCCTGTGTCCTCCGGCGTTCCCCTTTTGCCTCTTTTCGTGTGCGTGTATTAAACTTTCTCAGAATGGCCCGAGGTTTGCCAAGCGGCCTTGGTATAGCACCGGTAGACCGCGTGTCAAGTTTCGTGCCATTTGGAGGTCGTTTGATGCTCCAACGGTTAACCGGGTAACCGTAGAAAGCCTCTTTTGTTTGCAGCCCAACACCCCTTCAAAGTGGCCCAAAACCCACCTAACTCCCCTCCATGCTCTCGTTCGTTCGATGACGATCGCATGGCCGAAAACCGCACCTCATTTGGACTCTCCTAGCTCCCTCTACCTATATAAACACCTCCCCCTCCAAAAATCCCGGTCTAACCCTAGATCATTTTCCCCTCCGCGCCGCCGGACGTTTCATCCTCCGCCGCCGGACACGTCCGCCGCCGCCGCCCGCGCCTATCAGATCACGACACGTGTCTCCCGCCGTCGTCCTCGCTTGCCCGGCCCGCAGCCCGCTTGAGGCCCTTGAGGCCCGTCGCGCCGCCGCCGCCCGGTCCGTGCCGCGCCCTTTCGCCCGCGCCGCCGCCGCCCGCCGCCCCGTCCGTGCCGTGCCTGCTTTCCGCACCCTCCGCCTCTGCGCGGCCGCCGCCGCCGTTACCGCCTTCTCGGCGCCCGTCTCCCCTGGCGCCGTCTTCGCCGTGTCGCCCCGAGCCTCCTCGTCGGCGCCCCTCCGTCTCCGCCGGTGCCGCTGTCCGCCTCCGGCCCAGAGTACCCGCCCCGCGCGACCCGTTGCCCAGCGCCCAGGCGAGCTCGTCGCCCGGCCGACCCCTCGCCGGAGGCGCGCCGCGACCCAGCGCCTCGCCGCACCTCTGCCACGACCTCCCTGCGCCGCCCGTCGTGGGGCCCTGCCCGGTGAGCTCCGCGCCGACCCCGTCGCCCCGCGCCCGTCGCCTCTGGCCGTCCTCCTCGCCTCCGGCCACCTCGCCGTCGTCGGACCCGGCCCGCTCCAGATCCGGTCAAACGAGGTTGACTTCCCCCTTCTCCGATTTTGGCTGTCCCGAGTGTTCTCAACATAATCATGCCATGTTCGTCATGCCGTATCTCCGCATCCATAGCTCCGTTTCGTGCGTGTAATATGTCACATTGTTTGTCTCGACGAGTAATTCATTTCATTCCAGTGCATCATTTTCATTTGAGCTCATCTTGATGCCCGAAATGCTGTTGGAAGAGTGCATGTTGATGTTAACCTGCTGAAACTCTTATAACTTGCTCATTTGTCATTTTTGCCATGATTGATGTGTGCATCCTATGAGGTTGATGTCTACATGTGTTTTGATCTATGCCATGCCATCTTTCCAGTGGTGCCATCCTTGTATTTTTGTGAGTTGTGTGCTGAGTGCATCGAGCTTGTTAAGTAGTGTACTTGTTGTTGCTGTTTTGCTAGACAGATTCTGTTATATTTTGTTGCTATGTAAACCTGCTGCTACAAGTCATTTCGTGCATTATTTTGGAGATGTTCACTAAGGATGAGTTTTTATACATGTCTTGCTCTATCCATTCATGCCCTGGTTGCATTTATAGCTTACTTTAGCATGTTCTTATGTTGCTCCAAAGTTGCTAAATGATGTTGCTGTCAGCCTGTTAACATTAAGTTTAATGTTTCCATGATTGTTTGCTAGTGATCCATGCACCCTATGACCTTGCTCTTTCCATGTATAGCTTCACAAACATGTCTTCTTACTGTTGGTTGCCTTGCCATGCCATGTATTGCTCTGTAGCGAGCGGTTCAAGCTCGCCAACATGCCTACTTATCGTTGTTCCTGCCATGTATGAATCTGTAATATAACTTGCCATGTTTACATGGGTGCCATCTTATCTTCTGATCCTTTTTGGCTCATGGTCAGTAAGGGACTTTTGTTGTAAGCATTTAGTAGTATCATTCCATGCCTTTGTTTTCCATGATAAGTTCCTGTAACATGTTGTTTGATAGCTCTAAACATTGCAACCTGATGTTATTTCCTGATAAGTCTGAAACTGTTATTATTTGCAATCTTCCCATGTCATTTTGAGCATGTTCTAGTTGTTTCTGGAGATAGCTCAGTGTTCATGTTTTGTTATGCTTTACCTGTAGTTCATGCGGATGCCTTTTGTTATTATGTTGGGGTGCTGTAGCATATTGTTTTGATGCTTGCAATATGCCTAGTTGTTGTTTTGGACAGATTGTTGCTATAACTTGTATAGAGTGTATGAGTTGCACCGTTGCTCCGTTTTGAGTGTGCTATATATGAAATTTGCTTAGAATTGCATGTAGTTACATATTACCATGTTGCGTCCTTGTTTTGGTGTGTTTTCTTGATGTTTGGGTGCATTTTGCATCAATGCCATGCTTAACTTGTTTTGCTCATATCTTCTAGACCGTAGCTCCGAACTAAATGAACTTTATATGTAACTTGACTAGAATTTCATGTAGATCCTCTTGGTGCTCTTTAACTTGCTGTTTAACAACTTGAATATAAGGTTTATTCAGATCTGGACCAATTTCGAAATATGCATATGAGGACTTACCGGAATTGTTATATGTTGTTTCCGGCGTCATTAAACTTGCCTTGATGTGTTGTTCTTGTTTGTATCATCTCTTACCATGAGTATCTTCATGTAGCTTTGTCATGCATCATGCTTGTTGTGCATCATGCCTTGTCCATGTGTGGTGTGTTTACCATGTTGTGTGCTTTTTCTCGATAGTTCCCGTTTCGTTATCGTGAGGATGCGTTTGTCTACGCTTGGTTCGTCTTCGTGGCTTCATCTTCTTCATGGACTCGTTCTTCTTCCTAGCGGGATTTCAGGCAAGATGACCGTCACCCTGGATCTCACTACTATCATTGCTATGCTAGTTGCTTCGTTCTATCGCTATGTTGCGTTACCTATCTTTTGCTCATCAAGCCTCCCAAATTGCCATGAACCACTAACCTTTGACACCTTCCTAGCAAACCGTTGTTTGGCTATGTTACCGCTTTGCTCAGCCCCTCTTATAGTGTTGCTAGCTGCAGGTGAAGTTGAAGATTTCTCCATGGTGGACAGGATTTTGGTTGGGATATCACAATATCTCTTATATTATTAATGCATCTATATATTTTGGTAAAGGGTGGAAGACTCGGCCTTATGCCTGGTGTTTTGTTCCACTCTTACCGCCCTAGTTTCCGTCATACCGGTGTTATGTTCCCGGATTTTACGTTCCTAATGCGGTCGGGTGATTTATGGGACCCCCCCTGACAGTTCACTTTGAATAAAACTCCTCCAGCAAGGCCCAACCTTGGTTTTACCATTTGAGTCACCACCACCTACTTTTCCCTTGGGAGTAATTAACCCAAGGGTCATCTTTATTATAGCCCCCGTCCAAAGCTTGTCTAAGTGTTGGTCGGCGAATCGAACTTCTTGGGGCCACCTCGAAACTTCGAAGTCTGGTTTTACTCGTAGCTTGACTTATCGGTGTTGCCACGAGAGCGAGATATGTGCAGCTCCTATCGGGATTGTCGGCGCATCGGGCGGCTTTGCTGGTCTTGTTTTACCATTGTCGAAATGTCTTGTAAACCGGGATTCGAGGCGATCGGGTCTTCTGGGAGAAGGAATATCCTTCGTTGATCGCGAGAGCTTATCATGGGCTAAGTTGGGACACCCTGCGGGTATAAACTTTCGAGAGCCGTGCCTGCGGTTATGTGGCGAGATGGGAATTTGTTAATGTCGGTTGTAGATAACTTGACACGGATCCGAATTAAAACACATCAACGCGTGTGTAGCCGTGATGGTCTCTTCTCGTGAGTCCGAAGTGAACACGGTCTTTGGGTTATGTTTGACGTAAGTAGGAGTTCAGGATCACCTCTTGATCATTGATAGCTTCACGACTATTCCTTTGCTTCTCTTCTCGCTCTCATTTGCGTATGTTAGCCACCATATCATGCTTAGTCGCTGCTGCAACCTCACCACTTTACCCCTTCCTTTCCCATTAAGCTTTGCTAGTCTTGATACCCATGGTAATGGGATTGCTGAGTCCTCGTGGCTCACGGATTACTACAACAACAATTGTAGGTACAGGTTTATGCGATGATCATGACGCGAGAGCGATGTTTGCTTGTTTTGGAGTTTCTTCTTCTGCTTCTTCGATCAGGGGATAGGTTCCAGGTCAGCAGCCTGGGCTAGCAGGGTGGATATTGTTTGAGTTTCTTTTTATGTATCATCCGTATTCGGATGTTGATCTCTTGTATGATGTATTGTTGTATTCATGTGGCATTGTATGCCTTTTGTATGTATCCCCATCTATTATGTAATGTTGATGTAATGATATCCACCTTCCAAAAGCGTTTCAATATGCGGGTCTATCCTTGGTGGGACTTTCGAGTTCCTTTTGGATAGGGTTGCATATTGTGCGTGACAACATCCGGCTGACCCGGCAGTAACAATCGCAGAGGTGCTCCCTTTACCTCCTAGCCGAACAATCAGGAACGTAGGGGTAAGCACAGGAGCCAGACAACCCAGCTTGGCCAAAACTTAAGTCATATCGATGCATATAATGGTGAATAAAAGGTACATGCGGAAGTTTGACACATGTGTTGGGCATAAAGCCCGTATAAGTAAGCTTCTGTTAAAGAAGCCCCCAGGTATAATGAGTGCGGGTAGCACATCAAGTGTGTGCGAACAATGCGCAAATCAGCCCTCGAGGGCTTTATGAAAAAGGTGGGAGAAAAGAGAGAAACAAAAGGCAACTGAAGTATAAAATGTGGACGGAGGAAGGAGACGAACTCTGAGTCCAGCGCTAGGCGTAGAATCTTCGGAGGCGGGCTGCGTTCCATGGGTTTGGCTCGAGTCGGTTGTCCAATGCGTTTCGCAGACGGTATTCTTCGCCGGTCAGGACTTGGTCGATAATGAAGGGACCTTCCCATTTGGGTTTGAGTTTGTCCTTTTTCTTGTCCGGCAGGCGTAGAACTAGTTAGCCAACATTGTAAGTTTTAGCCCGTACTTCTCTGCTTTGATATCTTGAGCCTGCTGCTGATAGAATGCGGAACGAGCCTTTGCCACGTCGCGCTCCTCCTCCAGTGCGTCCAAGCTGTCCTGCCGATCCAACTCAGCTTCTCTTTCTTCGTACATGCGCACTTGAGGTGAGTCATGAATTATGTCGCAGGGCAAAACTGCCTCTACGCCGTATACCATAAAGAATGGTGTGAATCCGGTAGTACAGTTTGGCGTGGTCCGCAGCCCCCAGAGTATGGAGTCGAGCTCCTCTACCCAGTGCGTGTTAGATTCCATAAGGGACCGCACTAATCAGGGTTTGATGCTGCTCATGATTAGACCATTTGCTCATTCAACTTGACCGTTGGTTTGAGGGTGATAGACTGAAGCGTAGTCGAGCTTAATGCCCATATTTTTGCACCAGAGTTTAACCTCGTCGGCCGTGAAGTTCGTGCCGTTATCGGTGATGATGCTGTGGGGGACGCCATAACGGTGTACTACCCCGGATATGAAGTCTATCATTGGTCCGGATTCAGCCGTTTTAACTGGCTTGGCCTCTATCCATTTGGTGAATTTGTCCACCATGACCAATAGGTACTTTTGCTTGTGGGTTCCCCCTTTAAGGGGTCCAACCATGTCAAGCCCCGGACCCTGACGGCCGGTGATGGGTATAGTTTTGAGGCGGTGGGTGGCATGTGGCTCGATTAGCAAAGAGCGACAACCGACGCATCGTTGGACTAAGTCCTGAGCATCTGCCCGGGCCGTCGGCCAATAAAATCCTGTATAGAAGGCCTTGCCTACAAGGGCCCGGGCTGCAGCGTGGTGTCCGCCTAGTCCGACGTGAATTTCAGCGGAAGGTTTAGCCCTTCCTCTTGGAGATGCACCTTTGAAGGACTCGGTTGTGCTTTTCTTATAAAGTTCTCCCTCATGGACCTTGTGGGCTTTAGATCGCCCGAACTATGCAGCGGGCCTCATTTTGGTCTTCGGGAAGTTCCTGCCTAATTAAGTAGGCTAGGAGTAGTTCTATCCACAGGGCAATTACGCCATTATTTCGTGGGCTGAAGGTGTTATTTCATCGGTGAGCCACCGATTATGTCAGTTGTTACGTGTTGGGTGGTGAGGTTGCTTCGGGTTGTTATTTCGGACTCCTCTTCCCATAATACGGATGGCTTAAAGAGCTCCCAGAAGATGTTTGGAGGGGCGGCGTCGCGTTTTGCGCCGATGCGTGCCAACACGTCGGCTGCTTGGTTATTATCCCGGGCTACATGGTGGAATTCAAGTCCTTCGAACCGAGCTGACATTTTTAAGACAGCGTTACGATAGGCTGCCATTTTCGGATCCTTGGCGTCAAAGTCTCCATTTACTTGGGATATTGCAAGGTTTGAATCCCCGCGCACCTCTAGGCGTTGAATACCCATGGAGATTGCCATCCGGAGACCATGTAGGAGGGCCTCATATTCGGCTGCATTGTTGGAGTCCGTGTACATTATCTGAAGTACGTATTTGACTGTGTCTCCGGTTGGGGACATCAATACGGCCTTGACCCCAAGCCGGCCAACATTTTGGAGCCGTCGAAATGCATAATCCAATTGGAGTATGCGCCGTACTCTTTAGGGAGTTCGGCTTCGGTCCATTCAGCGATGAAGTCAGCTAAAACTTGCGACTTTATAGCTCTCCGTGGTTTATAGGTTATGTCAAATGGTAAGAGCTCGATGGACCATTTCACAATCCTGCCCGTCGCGTCGCGGTTGTTTATAATGTCATTGAGGGGTACTTCGGAGGCCACTGTTATCGAACACTCTTGAAAGTAGTGTTGCAGCTTCCGGGATGCCATGAACACCGCGTACGCTATCTTTTGATAATGCGGTGCAGGACTTGCATGGAGTTAAGGCGATGGATCGTAGTACACTTTGGTTTTGAAGAGAATTTGTGTCCTTCTATTTCTCGTTAAACGACGGCAGTACCGCTACCGACAACTTGATGTGTTTCGCGATATATAATAACATTGGTTCGCCCAAGTTAGGCGTGGCGGGACGGATTGTTGCCAATATGGCCTTTATTTCTTTGAGTCCGGCCGTGGCGACATCCGTCCACTCGAAGTGTTCGGTGCGCCTGAGGAGGCGATAGAGGGGCAATGCCTTTTCCCCCAAACGGGAGATGAAGCGGCTTAAAGCCCCCACGCATCCGGTTAATTTTTGTATTTGTTTGAGGTCTTTTGGGATATCCAATTGTGACAGAGCTCGGATCTTGGCTAGGTTTGCTTCAATTCCTCTACGGATACAATGAAGCCGGGGCTTTCGGCTGATGCGCCAAAACGCATTTTCGAGTTGAGCTTAATGTCATATGCTCGGAGGTTGTCGAATGTGAGCCTCAAGTCGTCTACTAGAGTTTCGACATGTTTGGTCTTGACGACCACGTCGTCTCGTATGCCTCCACCGTTTTGCCGATCTGGGTAGCGGACATATACGAATCATGCGCCGATATATTGCGCGGCGTTTTTGTGTCCGAAGGGCATTGTGTTGAAGCGAGAATGGTCCGTATGGAGTAATGAATGCCGTTCGGCCTGGTCTGCTTCCGCCATCTTGATTTGATGGTATCCGGAGTATCGTCGAGGAAGCACAATGAATCGTGCCTGCGGTAGCATCGATGATTTAGTCGACGGGGGAGTGGAAAGGATCCTTTAGGGCAGGCCTTGTTAAGGTCTTTAAAATCGACACAAAGGCGCCAGATTTGTCCTTTTTGGTACCATTACAAGGTTTGCTAGCCATCCGGATGTTTGATGTCTCTGATGAATCCGGCTTCTAATAGTTTGGCTAGCTCCTCTCCCATTGCCTGTCTTTTGGGTTTGGAAAATCGCCGAAGAGCCTGTTTGACTGGCTTGAATCCTTTTAGGATATTTAGGCTGTGTTCTGCCAGCCTACGTGGGATTCCTGGCATATCTGAAGGGTGCCAGGCAAATATATCCCAATTGTCCCGAAGGAATTCTCGTAGTGCGGCGTCTACATCAGGGTTTAATTGTGCCCCGATGGAGGCCGTCTTTGTGGGGTCCGTTGGATGGACCTGGAATTTGACTATTTCGTCCGCTAGTTTAAAAGAAGTGGACTTGGGTCTTTTATCGAGTATCACGTCGTCCCTGTTCACCGTGGGCCTTGTGCGATGAGTTCCTCTGCCGCTAGGGCTTGGATAGTGCCTCTAGGGCTAGTGCAGTTGTCTTGTTTTTTCGTGGCAGTGCTATGTCCGGATCATTGACAAGAGTGATTATTCCATTGGGCCCGGGCATTTTAAGCTTCATGTACCCGTAATGAGGTATGGCTTGAAAAATTGTGAATGCCTCTCGCCCTAATAAAGCGTGATATCCGCTGCTGAATGGGGCCACTTGGAACGTGACCTCCTCGGACCTGTAATTGTCCGGCGAGCCGAACACCACATTGAGTGTAATTTTTCCTGTGCAACGTGCTTCCCGACTAGGGATTATTCCTCTAAAGGTTGTGTTGCTTCGCTCAATGCGGCTCCAGTCTATTTTCATTTTTCGAAGGGTTTCCTCATAGATGAGGTTTAATCCGCTGCCGCCATCCATGAGCACCTTGGTAAGACGAAAGCCGTCCACTATTGGACTAAGGACCAATGCGGCTGGTGCTCGGGCTGTTCGGAATTTAGGTTAAATCGCTGGCGTTGAAGGTGATAGCCGTGTCGCTCCATGGGTTTGTTGTTGCTACTTGGTAGACTTCGGCGAGGCTGCGGATTGTTCGTTTCCACATATTATTTGATGCGAAAGTCTAGAAGACTGTTGACTCCGTACTGGTACTGTTGGAGTGGTTCTCCGGGGCTAGAAGCTCTTCGCCACTTTTGGCCACCTGCCGCAGTATCCAACATGCTCGAAGGCTATGTGTTGGAGTGGCACCCTCTGTACTGTGAATTTTACAGGGTCCGCTGAGCCATCCCTCCAGTACGGTTCCGTGCCCTTTATGGGGTTTTTGCTTTTTGGTTTTTGTACCGGGTGCCTGAGCATGATGCACCCTTTTGTTTCGGACTAGGGTTGTATTCGGAGCCGGATTGTCCCAAAACTTAGTTTCGGTTTTTCGGAAACTCTCCATCGCACATTACTTTCGTACTATGGACGCCAGGTCGGCGAAGCGTGTAATTTCATGACGACTTATGGCGTTCAAGATTCCCTTGTCCGTGCAATTATTGCAGAAAATTGAAATTGTGTTTTCCTCACAGCAGTCCTTTATCCTGTCCATAACCGGAGAATCGGCCCGATAATGATGTCTTGTTTCAGCGGGCTCTTGCGGATTTGAGATAGATCGCATATGTTTGGGTGGGTGGGTGGAATTGAGTCCGGAACCCTGCCCATCTTGAGGCTCAAGGGCCGAAAAGTTTCCGAATTTGGAAGCTTAGATTGTGGGACGTTGTCCGACGAGTGCAGTCCATTGCTGACTTTAGGTTCAATGCTTGATCGGCGTCCGTCCCTCCGTGGGAATCCGGCATGGAGGGATCTGGAGTCGGACATAACTGGTTTTAATCTGAAGAAGATTCGCGCATTGTTCCTCTACCACATAGCGTGGTGGGTAACTGAGGAGAGTTAATCTCTCTCGGATCGGTTTTAAGCCCAATCGATTGTATGCATGGCGACTCCTAGGCGGCGATGCGATCAAGAGCTCATTCTGGAAGAGCTCCATTGGATCCAGCTGCTCGGCGAATTCTGAGTTGACGTGAAGATTGCTTTTGATGACCCGAGAGGTCATCGTCGAAGCGGCGGACGAATAGGCGGTCATGAGAAAACCACCTAGCCGGATAGTTTGGCCGGCGGCCAAAGCTCCTTTGGCGATGGTACCGTCTTTAAAGACGGGAGGAGGCATCCTTCCTGATCGTGACGGCACAGAGGAACTCTCAATGAAAGCACCAATGTCGGTGTCAAAACCGGCGGATCTCGGGTAGGGGGTCCCGAACTGTGCGTCTAGGCAGATGGTAACAGGAGACAAGGGACACGATGTTTTTACCCAAGTTCGGGCCCTCTCGATGGAGGTAAAACCCTACTCCTGCTTGATTGATATTGATGATATGGGTAGTACAAGAGTGGATCTACCACGAGATCAAGGAGGCTAAACCCTAGAAGCTAGCCTATGGTATGATTGTTGTAATGGTTGTTGTCCTACGGACTAAAACCCTCCGGTTTATATAGACACCAGAGAGGGCTAGGGTTACACAGAGTCGGGTACAATGGTAGGAGATCTACATATCCGTATTGCCAAGCTTGCCTTCCACGCCAAGGAAAGTCCCATCCGGACACGAGACGAAGTCTTCAATCTTGTATCTTCATAGTCTTGGAGTCCGGCCGATGATGATAGTCCGGCTATCCGGACACCCCCTAGTCCAGGACTCCCTCAGTGGTTATTCTTTCATATTGGAGAAATGCAAAGATGGACCCTAAGTGGTGTGCTGCTATGCGAGAAGAACTAGAAGCATTGAGAAAACAGAGGACTTGGGAGTTAGCTGAGTTGCGGCGGGGAAGAAAAGCGATGGGCTGCAAATGGGTTTATTCATCAAACGAGAATCCACGAAGGCAAGATTGAGAGATACAAAGCCGGACTAGTTGCAAGAAGATATAGTCAAACCTATGGGATAGACTATGACGAAAAATTTGCTCCAGTAGCAAAAATGAACACTGTGAGGATATTAGTATCATGTGCAGCAAACTTTGAATGGCCTTTGCATCAATTAGATGTGAAAAATGCTTTCTTGCATGGAGAACTAAAAGAAGAAGTGTATATGGAAGTCCCCCCATGGATTGGACTCATCTAAAACTGAAGGCAAGGTGTGTAGATTGAAAAAGTCTTTGTATGGTCTAAAACAATCACCGAGAGCTTGGTTCGATAGATTCCGAAGGGCTATGTGTGAGATGGGATACAAACAATGCAATAAGGATCACACCATCTTCTACCGGCATCAGAATAGGAAAATTGTCATCCTTGCAGTCTATGTAGATGATATAATTGTTGGGGAACGTAGTAATTTCAAAAAAATTCCTACGCACACACAAGATCATGGTGATGGCATAGCAACAAGAGGGGAGAGTGTTCGTCCACGTACCCTCGTAAACCGTAAGCGGAAGCGTTATTACAATGCGGTTGATGTAGTCGTACGTCTTCACGATCCGACCGATCCAAGTACCGAACGTACGGCACCTCTGAGTTCAGCACACGTTCAGCTCGATGACGATCCCCGGGCTCCAATCCAGCAAAGCTTTGGGGATGAGTTCCGTCAGCACGACGGCGTGGTGACGACGATGATATTCTACGGCGCGGGGCTTCGCCTAAACTCATGACGATATGACCGAGGTGGAATATGGTGGAGGGGGCACAAGCACACGGCTAAGGAACGATCCATAGATCAACTTGTGTGTTCTAGGGTGCCCCCGCCCCGTATATAAAGGAGCCGGGGGAGGCGGCCGGCCTGGGAGGCGTGCCAAGGGGGAGTCCTACTCCCACCGGAGTAGGACTCCTTCTTTCCTAGTTGGAGTAGGAGAAGGGGAAGGAGGAGGAAGAGGGAAGGAAGGGGGCGCCGCCTCTCCTGTCTTCGGACTAGGGAGGGAGGCGCGGCCCACCTCTTGCCTCCTCTCCTCTTCTCCCTTATGGCCCATGTAGGCCCAATAACCCCGGGAGGTTCGGTAACCCCTGTACTCCGTAAAATGCCGATTTCACCGGAACACTTCCGATGTCCAAACATAGGCTTCAATATATCAATCTTTATGTCTCGACCATTTTGAGACTCCTCGTCATGTCCGTGATCACATCCGGGACTCGAACAAACTTGGTACATCAAAACTTATAAACTCATAATAAAACTATCATCGTGACGTTAAGTGTGCGGACCCTACGGGTTCGAGAACTATGTAGACATGACCTAGAACTATTCTCGGTCAATAACCAATAGCGGAACCTGGATGCCCATATTGGTTCCTACATATTCTACGAAGATCTTTATCGGTCAAACCGCATAACAACATACGTTGTTCCCTTTGTCATCGGTATGTTACTTGCCGAGATTCGATCGTCGGTATCCCATACCTAGTTCAATATCATTACCGGCAAGTCTCTTTACTCGTTACGTAATGCATCATCCCGTAACCAACTCATTGGTCACATTGTTTGCAAGGCTTATAGTGATGTGCATTACCGAGAGGGCCCAGAGATACCTCTCCGACAATCGGAGTGACAAAACCTAATCTCGAAATACGCCAACCCAACATGTACCATTGGAGACACCTGTAGTACTCCTTTATAATCACCCAGTTACGTTGTGACGTTTGGTAGCACCCAAAGTGTTCCTCCGATAAACGGGAGTTGCATAATCTCATAGTTACAAGAACATGTATAAGTTATGAAGAAAGTAATAGCAACATACTAAACGATCAAGTGCTAGGCTAACGGAATGGGTCATGTCAATCACATCATTCTCCTAATGATGTGATCCCGTTAATCAAATGACAACACATGTCTATGGTTAGGAAACATAACCATCTTTGATTAATGAGCCAGTCAAGTAGAGGCATACTAGTGACGTTATGTTTGTCAATGTATTCACACATGTATCATGTTTCGGGTTAATACAATTCTAGCATGAATAATAAACATTTATCATGAAATAAGGAAATAAATAATAACTTTATTATTGCCTCTAGGGCATATTTCCTTCAGTCTCCCACTTGCACTAGAGTCAATAATCTAGATTACATAGTAATGATTCTAACAACCATGGAGTCTTGGTGCTGATCATGTTTTGCTCGTGAGAGAGGCTTAGTCAGCGGTTGCAACATTCAGATCCGTATGTATCTTGCAAATTTCTATGTCTCCCACTTGGACTTGGTCGAGGATGGAATTAAGCGTCTCTTGATGTGCTTGGTCCTCTTGTGAAATCTGGATTCCTTTGCCAAGGAAATTGCACGATATTGTCACGAAGATCTTCATTGGTCCCGATGCACTAGGTATGACACCTAGATCGGAAATGAACTCCTTCATCCAGACTCCTTCATTTGCTGCTTCCGAAGCAGCTATGTACTCTGCTTCACATGTAGATCCCGCCACGATGCTTTGTTTATAACTGCACCAACTTACAGCTCCACCGTTTAATAAAAATACGTATCCGGTTTGCGATTTAGAATCGTCCGGATTAGTGTCAAAGCTTGCATCGACGTAACCATTTACGATTAGCTCTTTGTCACCTCCATATACAAGAAACATATCCTTAGTCCTTTTCAGGTATTTCAGGATGTTCTTGACCGCTGTCTAGTGATCCACTCCTGGATTACTTTGGTACCTTCCTGCCAAGCGTATTGCTAAGCATATGTCAGGTCTGGTACACAACATTGCATACATGATAGAGCCTATGGCTGAAGCATAGGGAACATCTTTCATTTTCTCCATATCTTCTGCGGTGGTGGGGCATTGAGTCGACTCAACTTCACACCTTGTAGCAGGCAAGAAACCTTTCTTTGCACGATCCATTTTGAACTTTTCAAAATTTTATCAAGGTATGTGCTTTGTGAAAGTCCTATTAAGCGTCTTGATCTATCTCTATAAATCTTGATGCCCAATATGTAAGCAGCTTCACGAGGTCTTTCATTGAAAAACTTTTATTCAAGTATCCCTTTATGTTATCCAGAAATTCTATATCATTTCCAATTAATAATATGTCATCTACATATAATATCGAAAATGCTCTGAGCTCCCACTCACTTTCTTGTAAATCTGAGGCTTCTCCAAAAGTGCATATAAAACCATATCTTTGATCACACTATCAAAGCATTTATTCTAACTCGAGATGCTTGCACCAGTCCATAAATGGATCATTGGAGCTTGCACACTTTATTAGCACCTTTTGGATCAACAAAACCTTCGGTTGCATCATATACAACTCTTCTTCGAAAATCCATTCAAGAATGCAGTTTTGACATCCATTTGCCAAATTTCATAATCATAAAATGCAGCAATAGCTAACATGATTCGGACGGACTTAAGCATCGCTTCTGGTGAGAAAGTCTCATCGTAGTCAATCCGTTGAACTTGTCGAAAACCTTTCGCAACAAGTCGAGCTTTATAGACAGTTATATTACCATCAGCGTCAGTCTTCTTCTTAAAGATCCATTTATTCTCAATGGCTTGCCGATCATCGGGCAAGTCAACCAAAGTCCATACTTTGTTCTCATACATGGATCCCATCTCAGATTTCATGGCCTCTAGCCATTTTGCGGAATCTGGGCTCATCATCGCTTCCTCATAGTTCGTAGGTTCATCATGGTCAAGTAACATGACTTCCAGAATAGGATTACCGTACCACTCTGGTAGACCTACGAGGTTTAGTAGAAACTTGATCTGAAGTTTCATGATCAATATCATTAGCTTCCTCACTAATTGGTGTAGTTGTCACAGGAACCGGTTCTTGTGATGAACTACTTTCCAATAAGGGAGCAGCTACAGTTACCTCATCAAGTTCTACTTTCCTCCCACTCGCTTCTTTCGAGAGAAACTCCTTCTCTAGAAAGGATCCGGTTTTAGCAACGAAAATCTTGCCCTCAGATCTGTGATAGAAGGTGTACCCAATAGTTTCCTTTGGGTATCCTATGAAGACACATTTCTCCGATTTAGGTTCGAGCTTATCAGGTTGAAGTTTCTTCACATAAGCATCGCAGCCCAAAACTTTAAGAAACGACAACTTTGGTTTCTTGCCAAACCACAGTTCATAAGGTGTCGTCTCAACGGATTTTGATGGTGCCCTATTCAATGTGAATGCGGTCGTCTCTAAAGCATAACCCCAGAACGATAGCGGTAAATCAGTAAGAGACATCATAGATCGCACCATATCTAGTAAAGTACGATTACGACGTTCGGACACACCATTTCGTTGTGGTGTTCCAGGTGGCGTGAGTTGCGAAACTATTCCGCATTGTTTCAAATGTAAACCAAACTCGTAACTCAAATATTCTCCTCCACGATTAGATCGTAGAAACTTTATTTTCTTGTTACGATGATTTTCCACTTCACTCTGAAATTCTTTGAACTTTTCAAATGTTTCAGACTTGTGTTTCATTAAGTAGATATACCCATATCTGCTCAAATCATCTATGAAGGTGAGAAAATAATGATACCCGCCGCGAGCTTCAACATTCATCGGACCACAAACATTAGTATGTATGATTTCCAACAAATCAGTTGCTCGCTCCATAGTTCCGGAGAACGGCGTTTTAGTCATCTTGCCCATGAGGCACGGTTACAAGTACCAAGTGATTCATAATCAAGTGATTCCAAAAGCCCATCGATATGGAGTTTCTTCATCGCTTTACACGATATGACCTAAGCGGCGATTGCCACAAATAAGTTGCACTATCATTATCAACTCTGCATCTTTTGGTTTCAACACTATGAATATGTGTATCACTACTATCGAGATTCAATAAAATAGATCACTCTTCAAGGGTGCATGACCATAAAAGATATTACTCATATAAATAGAACAACCATTATTCTCGATTTAAATGAATAACCGTCTCGCATCAAACAAGATCCGGATATAATGTTCATGCTCAGCGCGGCACCAAATAACAATTATTTAGGTCTAAAACTAATCCCGATGGTAGATGTAGAGGTAGCGTGCCGACCGCGATCACATCGACTTTGGAACCATTTCCCAGCGCGCCGTCACCTCGTCCTTAGCCAATCTTCGCAATCCGTAGTCCTTGTTTGAGTTGCAAATATTAGCAGCAGAACTAGTATCAAATACCGGTACTCTGCGAGCATTAGGTAAGGTACACATCAATAACATGTATATCACATATACCTTTGTTCACTTTGCCATCCTTCTTATCCGCCAAATACTTGGGCGGTTCCGCTTCGATGTCGATCGCTTGCGGTAGAAGCACTCGATCTCGGGCTTAGGTCCAGACTTGGGTTTCTTCTCTTGAGCAGACAACTTGTTTGCTGTTCTTCTTGAAGTTCCTTCTTCTTCCTTTGCCCTTTTCTTGAAACTGGTGGTCTTGCTAACCATCAACACTTGATGCTCCTTCTTGATTTCTACCTCCGGCTTTTAGCATTGCGAAGAGCTCGGGAATAGTCTTGTCCATCCCTTGCATATTATAGTTCATCACGAAGCTCTTGTAGCTTGGTGGCGATGATTGAAGAATTACATCAATGACACTATCATCGGATGATTAACTCCCGGTTGAATCAAGTGATTATTATACCCGGACATTTTGAGTATGTGTTCACTAATGAACTATTCTCCTCCATCTTGCAGCTATAGAACTTATTGGAGACTTCATATCTCTCAATCCGGGCATTTGCTTGAAATATTAACTTCAACTCTGGAACATCTCATATGCTCCATGACATTCAAAACATCGTTGAAGACCGGTTCTAAGTCGTAAAGCATGGCACATGAACTATCGAGTAGTCATCACTTTGCTCTGCGGATGTTCTTAACGTCGTCGGTTGCATCAGCGGCAGGCTGGCACCCAGCGGTGCTTCGGGGCGTAATTCTTACATGCAGCAATGAGGATAATCCTCGAGTTACGGTCCCGATCCGTGTAATTGCTACCATCATCTTTCAACTTTGCTTTCTCAAGGAACGCATTAAAATTCAACGGAACAACAACATGAGCCATCTATCTACAACAAACATAGACAAGCAAAATACTATCAGGTACTAAGTTCATGATGAATTTAAGTTCAAGTAATCATATTACTTAAGAACTCCCACTTAGACAGACATCTCTCTAGTCATCTAAGTGATTACGTGATCCAAATCAACTAAACCATGTCCGATCATCACGTGAGATGGAGTAGTTTCAATGGTGAACATCACTATGTTGATCATATCTACTATATGATTCACGTTCGACCTTCGGTCTCCGTGTTTGAGGCCATATCTGTATATGCTAGGCTCGTCAAGTTTAACTGAGTATTCGCGTGTGCAACTGTTTTGCACCGTTGTATTTGAGCGTCGAGCCTATCACACCCGATCATCATGTGGTGTCTCAACACGAAGAACTTTATAGCGGTGCATACTCGGGGAGAACACTTCTTGATAATTAGTGAGAGATCATCTTAAAATGCTACCGTCAATCAAAGCAAGATAAGATGCATAAAGGATAAACATCACATGCAATCAATATAAGTGATATGATATGGCCATCATCATCTTGTGCTTGTGATCTCCATCTTCGAAGCACCGTCGTGATCACCATAGTCACCGGCGCCACACCTTGATCTCCATCGTAGCATCGTTGTCGTTACGCCATCTATTGCTTCTACGACTATCGCTACCGCTTAGTGATAAAGTAAAGCAATTACAGGGCGTTTGCTCCTGCCAGTTGCCGATAACTTCGGTTACAAAACATGATCATCTCATACAATAAAATATAGCATCACGTCTTGACCATATCACATCACAACATGCCCTGCAAAAACAAGTTAGACGTCCTCTACTTTGTTGTTGCAAATTTTACGTGGCTACTACGGGCTTAGCAAGAACCGTTCTTACCTACGCATCAAAATCACAACGATATGTCATCAAGTTAGTGTTGTTTTAACCTTCGCAAGGACCGGGCGTAGCCACACTCGATTCAGCTAAAGAGAGGGAGACAGACACCCGCCAGCCACCTTTAAGCACGAGTGCTCGTAACGGTGAAACCAGTCTCGCGTAAGCGTCTGGCGTAATGTCGGTCGGGCCGCTTCATATCACAATACCGCCGGACCAAAGTATGACATCTTTGGTAAGCGGTATGACTTATATCGCCCACAACTCACTTGTGTTCTACTCGTGCATATGACATCTACGCATAAAACCAGGCTCGGATGCCACTGTTCGGGAACGTAGTAATTTCAAAAAAAAATCCTACGCACACGCAAGATCATGGTAATGGCATAGCAATGAGAGGGAGAGTGTTTGTCCACGTACCCTCGTAGACCGTAAGCGGAAGCATTCTGACAACACGGTTGATGTAGCGTACGTCTTCACGATCCGACCGATCCAAGTACCAAACGTACGGCACCTCCGAGTTCAGCACACGTTCAGCTCGATGACGATCCCCGGGCTCCGATCCAGCAAAGCTTCGGGGATGAGTTCCGTCAGCATGATGGCGTGGTGACGATGATGATGTTCTACGGCGCAGGCTTCACCTAAACTCGCGACGATATGACCGAGGTGGAATATGGTGGAGGGGCACCGCACACGGCTAAGGCGATCCATAGATCAACTTGTGTGTTCTAGGGTGCCCCCGCCCCGTATATAAAGGAGCGAGGGGAGGCGGCGGCCGGCCAAGGAGGCGCGCCAGGGGGAGTCCTACTCCCAGGAGTAGGACTCCTTCTTTCCTAGTTGGAGTAGGAGAAGGGGAAGGAGGAGGAAGAGGCGCCCCCTCTCTTTGTCCTATTCGGACTAGGGAGGGAGGGCACACGCCCACCTCTTGCCTCCTCTCCTCTTCTCCCTATGGCCCATGTAGGCCCAATAACCCCGGAGGTTCAGTAACCCCGGTACTCGATAAAATGCCGATTTCACCGGAACACTTCTGATGTCCAAACATAGGCTTCCAATATATCAATCTTTATGTCTCGACCATTTCGAGACTCCTCGTCATGTCCGTGATCACATCCGGTACTCCGAACAAACTTAGGTACATCAAAACTTATAAACTCATAATAAAACTGTCATCGTGACGTTAAGTGTGCGGACCCTACGGGTTCGAGAACTATGTAGACATGACCTAGAACTATTCTCGGTCAATAACCAATAGTGGAACCTGGATGCCCATATTGGTTCCTACATATTCTACGAAGATCTTTATCAGTCAAACCGCATAACAACATACGTTGTTCCCTTTGTCGTCGGTATGTTACTTGCCCGATATTCGATCGTCGGTATCCAATACCTAGTTCAATCTCGTTACCGGCAAGTCTCTTTACTCGTTACGTAATGCATCATCCCGTAACCAACTCATTGGTCACATTGCTTGCAAGGCTCATAGTGATGTGCATTACCGAGAGGGCCCAGAGATACCTCTCCGACAATCGGAGTGACAAAACCTAATCTCGAAATACACCAACCCAACATGTACCATTGGAGACACCTGTAGTACTCCTTTATAATCACCCAGTTCCTTGTGACGTTTGGTAGCACCCAAAGTGTTCCTCCGGTAAACGGGAGTTGCATAATCTCATAGTTACAGGAACATGTATAAGTTATGAAGAAAGCAATAGCAACATACTAAACGATCAAGTGCTAGGCTAACGGAATGGGTCATGTCAATCACATCATTCTCCTAATGATGTGATCCCGTTAATCAAATGACAACACATGTCTATGGTTAGGAAACATAACCATATTTGATTAATGAGCTAGTCAAGTAGAGGCATACTAGTGACGTTATGTTTGTCTATGTATTCACACATGTATCATGTTTCCGGTTAATACTATTCTAGCATGAATAATAAATATTTATCATGAAATAAGGAAATAAATAATAACTTTATTATTGCCTCTAGGGCATATTTCCTTCAATAATCATAACTGGAGATGATGGGACGGAGATAGCAAGGTTAAAGGAGTGTCTTGGAAAGGCCTTGGAAAGGCATTTGAAGTGAAGGATCTTGGTCAGATGATGTATTTTCTGGGTATTGAGATTGCAAGATCTGCCAAAGGGATAGCCTTGTCCCAGCGCAAGTACACCTTGGATCTCCTCAGTGATATGGGAATGTTAGAGTGTCGAGCTGCTACTACCCCAATTGACCAAAACCATAAGGTAACAACACAATCTGGAGATCTAGTGGATAAGGAGAAATACCAAAGACTGGTAGGGCGTTTACTATACTTGTGTCACACAAGGCGGACATTGCCTATCTTTGTGAGCATAGTGAGTAGGTATATGCATGAGCCCAGTGGACATGTGGAGGCAGCACACGAATGCTGAAGTATTTGAAGGAACACCGGGAAGAGGGCTGTGGTTGAAGGAATGGCCACTTGGTAGTTGATGGGTATAGTGATGCGGTGGGCAAGTTGCTGGATGATCGTCGATCAACATCTGGGTATTGTGTGTTTGTGGGAGGTAACTTAGTTTCATGGAGAAGCAAGAAGCGACAGTTGTATCAAAATCAACAATGAAGCGAATATAGAGCCATGTCTCGGGGTTAAGTGAGATGTTGTGGGTGAGAAACCTTCTAAGTGAATTGAAATTGCTAAGAGAAGGACCTCAGATATGCGGTGTGACAACAGTCTGCTATATGCATAGCTAACAACCCGATGCAACATGACAGAACTAAGCATGTAGAGATTGATCGATTCTTCATCAAAGAAAGCTTGATCTTTGGGGTTATAAAGATTGAGTATGTGCACATAGGCCAGCGGATAGCGGTCGCTTGACAAAGGTTTGGCGACAAAGTGTCGGTGTACTAAAATAGGGGTGCCTTAGTACCCGAACTTGTCTGCAAGGCGATCGCGGTGTCTGCGGCAAGGCTTGCCGGGTGTCCGCCAAGACCCTCCGTCATTCCTATTTTACTGCCATTCAAGAACAAAGTGTTAAGACAAGGCCCCAGCAAGAGGAGATTGCCGGGAAGGCTGACCAAGGCGCTTCAAAAGACTTGCCGCGACGCACCGCAGCGTCCCGGCAAGACCCGGCAAGCGGCAAGCTTGCGGGTGCGACAAAACGAGACAGCGGCAAGGCACTTGCCGCGGCGAAGCCACCACTCGTGCTCCGGCTCACCCGACGGCGTGTCGCCGCGGGATCGCTCTGGTGCGTGGCGGGTAGTTGTGAAACCAGCGGTGCGGTGGCGCATGGGCGACAAAGGAAGCCATCGTGGCGATCGGTGGCGCCCTAACGGTCGTTTCTGCCTTTGTTGGGACAACCGGACGGGCATTAAATGCCCTTGTCCCCTGCCGTCAGAGTTAGGTAGGGGACACTGTAGATAGTGGTTGTACCAACCCGCGTTTTTACCTTTTTACCCCTCTTTCTGCGTTGCCACCTGTCGGTGACCCCCTTTAGACTATAAAAGGGAGGCCCATGCGCACGTAGAAGGGGTTCGGTGGTGTTCGGTTCGACTCATTCGACACCACAGCATACCCACGCTCTCGAGCAAGAACAGAATAGAAACACAAAGCAGCAGTAGGAGTTTTATCTCTCCAGAGAGCTCCGAAGCTGGGTAAAATCCCCCGCGCGCTCGACCTCGATCTGCTCTTCGTGCGCCCTCCGCTCCCTGCCGGACCGAGAAGGGGCCCCTGCCCCATAGGTGCTCGTGCTCCCCCACGACATCTCTGGCGCGCCAGGTAGGGGGCGTCGAGGTTGTGCGAACCTGATCCGGTCTCCGCGCGCGCTACATCAACATCTTCATCGACATGCCAGCAAAGAAGAAGACTTCGGAGGTGGCCGCTCCGTCTGCGGCTGTCCTACGCCCCGAGCAAGCAGGCGGTGGGGTGGGCGCCCGGCGAGGGGAGGCGGGCGCCCGGCGAGAACTCACATCGTCACCCGTTCAAGGACAAGGCCCCGCAGGTTCAGCGTCTGCACATCCACGCACCCTCCCGGAGGTGCGGGATCGACTCTTGCGCGACGGTGCCCCTAGCACCGTACTCACGTTGGAACAAGGCCAAGCTGGTGGGTCGCGGGATGCTCAAGGCCAACATACGTCAACACGCTGCACGGCGCGGTCTGATCGCCTGGGCGAGATGTTGCTCCTTCTAACTGCTTGTTAGGAGTTTGAGCATGTCCCGTACCTCGCGTCGCTCACCACCGCCACCCAAGACTCGGAGAAGCGCGGCCCGAGCCCAAGCGCTTCTAGATTACCCTCGGCGCCGAGACAAGATCGGCGGCGGAGGCCGCCATTATAGCCTCATTGGCTTCGCCAACGGCGACAAGCCTCGGCAACCGAGCACATCGAAGCCCCGGCAAGACGCCCAGGCGCAAGCCGACGCAGATAAGACTGCTGGGGGTGCCACCACCGTGCATTCCCTGCCCCGAAGGCCAAGATCGCCAACTCGCCGGGACAACCTCGACACCGACTCCACCGCATCATCGGACCCGCGAGCTCGCCGCGATCAACGCCAAGTTCTCCAAGAATGACGACACGAAGACGCTCGTACTGCGCATCGGCGCGGAAGAAAGCGGCGTCAATCTCACCGGCCTGGGCCCACCGTCGATATGCATGCGCCCGAAGAACCAGCGACTTGCGTCTGTGATAGGTTGCCCTGCGTTCACCCATGAGCTACGGTAGGTCGGTGGCCCAGATACCAGAACTTCAAGCGGGCGTGCGAGAAATGCGATGGCGGGATACATCCGTCGGAGTTCTCGGCGTCTACACCATTGCGGTGCGAGCTGCGGGGCGCGACGAAGATCTCGCCAACTACTTCCGCGGGTGCTCAAACCCAACATCAGATCTTGGCTCATGCACTTGCGGACAACTCCATCTCTTCGTGGCGGACTGTGCCATCGGTTTGTTGGCGCCTTCACGGTGACCACAAGCCCCATGGCGAAAGCGACCTCCATTTGCTCGCCCGGAAGGAGGAGAGTCCTGCGCAAGTACATCTGAGATTCAGCCAAGTGCAACGCAACATCGAGCGTCCACCTGCGCGGTTATCAGCGCGTTCCATCGAAACGTCGCGTAACGCGAGATGAGGGAGAGATGGCGATGTGCAAGATCGAAGATGTCGGCGAGCTATATGCTCGGCCGACAAGTGCGCCTGGTGAGGAGGAGGAAAATCCCGGAGAGAATGCAGGAGCGAAGGATCGGCGGTGAGGATGCCCCTCGGCAAGGAAGAACCAGAGCGGAATAACGAAAAGAGGAAGGCTAAGGATGTGCTGAGTCGTCGAGCAGTCCGGCAATGGAAGCGGCGCCGGCAAGGCCAAAGCTGATGACTCGGCGAGGCTGTGGTGGCCGCCGACAAGCGGGGCGGCTCCGGCAAGCGATCTTGCAAGATCCATCGCACCAAGGGCCATGACCTCCAAGCACGCAAGAAGGTTGAGCAGATGGCGAGTTGCGAAGGCGAATCTGGCGTCGCGACAAGGAGAAAGCCGGGGAGGGTGGCGGAGGATCCGGCAAGCGTCCCTTCGGGGGGCGCGCGGCAAAAGCCAAGCGGCGGCAAGGAGGCAGCCTCCCAGCGGCGCGACAAGGATGAGGATGAGGGCGAAGATGATGACATGGAGGAAGATAAGACTGATGAGCAGGAGTTCCAGAAGGCAACAGAGGTTTTGTGCGTCGACGGCGGTGCTTCTCTGCACACCTCGCACCGCCAACTCAAATAGTAGGCGCGGGAAGTGAATGCAGCGGAACCGTCCGTTGAATCGCGCAAGCCTCTGAAGTGGTCTAGCACGCCCATCATCTTTGATGTTGAGGATCACCCTGATCGCATCATTGCGGTCGGGTGCTTGCCGATGTTGGTTTAGCCAACCATCCGCAACCTCAAGGTTACAAAGATGTTGGTTGGCGGGCGGCGGCTGAATCTGATCTCCTCCATTGTGCTCAAGCTCGGATCCCGACAATGAGCTCGAAGAGACTGGTACCTTTCAAGGAATCAACCGGGAAGGAGCAAGCGAAGGGAAGATTACGCTGCGATGGCGTTTGGTAGTGAGCTGAACTTGGGGACGAGAGAGTCACGTTTGGCGTTGCTGATTTCCCATTGCCCTACAATGGGATACTTGGCCGTCGGCACTTGCCAAGTTCATGGCAGCCTCTCACTCGCCTACAATGTGCTCAAGATGCCGGTCCGATAAGTGTTATTTCTGTCCATGGCGACAAGAAAGGCGCACTTATCTATACCGACAAGATCTACCGGGAAGCGGCAGCAGCAGCGTGAGCATAAACCACTTGCGGCTGAAGCTCCCGGGGAAGAAGAAGACCAAGTCCGGCAAGAGTAGCTCCGATGCCCACTCCGGTAGCGCACCTCTTGGTGCTGCGCTACCGTCGAGGGCCGCACCATCGAGCTCCACCGGCAAGTGCAAGAAGGCAAAGATAGCTGAACGAGAGACCAAGAAAGTGGCCGCCAAGGAGGGCGGCAGCTGGTGGTACCTTCACCATCGATGCCACGCTTGATCCTAAATAGGAAGCGCTCGTTGCTTTCTGCGGGCGAATGTCGATGTGTTTGCATGGCAACCATCGACATCCCGGCGTTCCCAGAAAGTAATTGAGCACCACCTTGCCGTCGCCCTCACGCGCGGCCGTCAAGCGAGAGAGTCGGGAAACAAGCGATGAGAGCGACAAGAGTTCATTCTTTGAAGAGATCAAGAAATTGGAAGTAGCAGGCCTGGTCGAGGAGTACTCCATCCAACATGGTTGGCCAATCCGATGAGTCGTGCGCAAAGCGAGCGAAGTGGAGGCTTTGTATTGACTTCAGCGATGTTAATAAAGCTTGTCCCAAAGATCCATTTCCCTTGCGGCGCATTGACCAGATTATCGACTCCACGGCGGGATGTGATCTGCTTTCATTTCTTGATGCATACTCGGGATATCACCGGATCTTCATGGCGTAAGAGGATGAAGAAAACCGCATTCATTACTCCATGTAGCGCGTCTTTGCTTCGTCGGATGCCTTCGGACTAAAGAATGCTGGTTCAACATTTGCAAGAGTAGTCAGCCATGCTTTTGAGCCACAGTTGCACAGAAATGTAGAAGCTTACATGGATGACATAGGGGTCAAGAGCAAGGACAAAGAAACTCTGGTCCAAGATTTGGAGGAGACCTTTGCAAATCTGCGCAAGATCAATCTCAAGTTGAACCCCGAGAAGTGCGTGTTTGGAGTTCCTTCCGGCAAGCTTCTCGGGTTCTTTGTGTCCCAAAGGGGGATCGAAGCCAATCCCGACAAGATCAAGGCCATCGAGCAGATTGAAGCCCCGAAGCGCGTCAAGGATGTGCGAAGGCTTGCCGGCTGTGTTGCTGCTCTCAATAGGTTCATTTCTAAGTCTGCTGGCGCCCTGCCATTTTCAAAATTTTGAAAAAGGTAGGTCCAATGAAATGGACTCGGAGCGGAGGCTGCGCTCTGAGATTTGAAGAGATACCTATCCTCCACTCCAATACTTGTCGCACCTAAACCGCAAGAGAGGTTGCTGCTGTATCTAGCGGCAACCAATCAAGTGGTTAGTGCTGCGTTAGTAGCGGAGAGGGAGGCAGATGATGAGCCAGCAGCCGCGGCAAGCGGAATCGGCGACAAGCGAGGGCTTCCCGACAAGCTCTAGTCCGGCAAGGATGGATCATGCGATTGCGGAAGAAAGCGAAGAAGATGGTGCGGCGCCCGGTTTACTTTATCGGCTCCCTTCTGCGGGGCTAGATCAAGATACTCAGGGTGCAAAAGTTGCTTTTTGGCCTTCTCATGGCCTCGAGGAAGCTGCGCCATTATTTTCAAGCACATGAGATCACAGTTGTCACTCGCTTTCCGTTGAAAAGGATATTGCAAAATCCGGAAGCAGCAGGCGGGATTGTTGAGTGGGCCTTTGGGCTGTCAAGCTTTGGCCTCAAGTTTGAAAGTACTTCAACTATCGAGCGGCGTTGGCAGAATTCATAGCGGAGTGGGCGCCAACACGATGAAGAAACTCAGGAGAAGAGCATCCCGCCAAGGAAGCGAGCAAAGAATGGATCATGTACTTTGGCGGTGCCTTCTCGCTACAAAGCGCCGGTCTTGGCGTACTCCTTATCGCACCCACGGAGAGCACCTCAAGCGTGATCCAAATGCACTTTCCCAAGGAGCAAGCAACAAACAACACTGCAGTATGAGGGCTTGCTTGCGGACTCGAGATCGCGGCGAACTTGGGATCAAGAAGCTTATTGTCGGGGTGACTCACGACTTGTCGTCCGCCAAGTTAATAAAGATTATCAAAGTCCTTGATGGAAGCCTACATCGATGAAGTGAGGAAGCTGGAAGAGCATTTTGGCTGCTGCGGATGGAACATGTTCCAAGAGCTCGAGCGACATTGCGGATGGCTTTGTCAAAATGTGCCGCACTTAAGTTGCACATGGAACTAGGGATTTTTGTGCTCAAGCTGACTCAACCGTCTATGCACCAAATCAACTGGACAGAGCAAGAAGAGAAAGTTGTTCTTGGCGACTACTTTCGTGAGCTCCCGAAGCCGCTGCCAAGAGGTCCCAGGATCAACACAAAAAGTCTTGAGGAGCGATCTGCTCCGACAAGCCCTAAGATTTGTTTAGTTGAAGCGAAGCTCCGGCAAGCTGTGTCCCGACACACTTGCCGGGAGCATCACGCTCGGCAGGATCTCGAGTTCTTGCCGTGAAAGCGGATGTTCCTTGACAGCATTGCGCCTTTAGTCCTTGTCGTTGAGCCACAAGCTCCGGCATGGGCACAGCAGATCGTCCATTTCCTGCAAACAGGAGAACTTCCCGAGGAACAAGAAGAAGCGGAAAGAGTAGCCCGGCAATCAAGTATGTACCAGTTTGTCGATGACATGCTGTACAGAAGAAGATTCAACGGAGTGAAATTGAAGTACATTCCCCGGGAAGAAGGACAGGAGCTGTTGGCGGAGATACACGGAGGCATATGTGGTCACCACATCGGCGCAAGAGCACTTGCCGGCAAGGTTTCTTCTGGCCGACGGCCCTCCAGGATGCAACTGCACAAGTAACCAAGTGTGAAGCATGCCAGTTCCACTCCAAACAGAACTCGTATACGGATCGCCTCGAGTGCTCGCTTATGATGAGCTAGGGCAAGAACAGCCGCGGCAAGATGACGCGCTGCTCCTCGAGGAAGATCGTCTTCAGGCTGCGGTACGAGCTGCTCGCTACCAGCAAGCTTTGCGCCGCTATCATAGCCGCAAAGTTAACGCCAGAAGCTTCGAGAAGGAGAAGATAATGAGGTGGATCTGGCATCGTTCAAAGAAGTACAGCCTTGCCGGGGCACAGACGACGAAAAAGCTAAGTTGCCAAAGTTTGAGCATAGTCAGTTTTTAAATTTTTAAGTTATATTCCTTGAACGACCGTGCCTTGTATGAAAAACCTGTGCGCGGAGGAACTGGTTCGTGGCTAAGTTGCGCCCTTACTTTGTTTCGAGTCCGCTCAACAATGAACGTGTGCTGCGACTAGCCCGACAAGGTTTCTTGCCGGAGGCAACACCGCCAGTAGGCTGCTGATGTTCCGCACTCAGCGCTCGCGGCAAGCTTGTTTGCACCGGCAAGTTCCCTAAAAGTGCAAGGGTAAAAGCATACAAGGAATGGAGCCAAATAAAGGAAGTAACATAGCAGATAGTATCCAGAATAAAGTTATAACTTGTCGCGCCTTAAGAGATTGTTCCTATGACACGTCTAGCAGTGGCAAGAACAAGGAAAGGAGAAGAAGAAGCGCCGCGGCACCTGAGCTCGGCAAGCCAGCGTTCTTTGGGGCTGCGAGTACCAAGATTCATCCACGGCAAGCCAGAGTTGCCGGGGGCTGCGATATCAGATAAGTCTTTCGTCCCTCTTCATGCATCCTCTTATGGACTGGGGAATGCAAATCCGCGTCCACCCCGACCGTGCCTTGTATGGAAAACCTGTGCGCGGAGGAATCGACTCGTGGCTAAGTTGCGCCCTTAATTTGTTTCGAGTCCGCTCAACAATGAAAGTGTGCTGCAACTAGCCCCGACAAGGTTTCTTGCCGGGAGCAACACCGCCGGCAAGCTGCTGATGTTCCGCACTCAGCGCTCGCGGCAAGCGTGTTCCCACCGGCAAGTTCCCTAAAAGCGTAGGGTAAAAACATACAAGGGATGAAATTGAGTAAGGGATGTAACATAGCAAGCATCCTCTTTCCATTAAAAAACATCCCACTCGGGTACAGTCCATAGAGGAAGAAAAACATGAAAGAGAGGATTACAAGTTTTAGATGCAGCCCGAAGGCTTACAAATTAAAAAGATAAGATGCCCATAATCCCTTTCCTGTCCCTCTCTTCAGGAGGTAGGTCAAGGAGGCGAGAAGGGCAAAAGGGGCGCCTAGGCGAGCTACAGGTGCCAGAAGACACCAAGAGAACATCCCGGGGGCTGTCCGGAGGTTGGGCCAGTGATGGCGGCGCGGAACGAGCTTCGAAGGCAGGCGGTGGGGCGTCGGCCTGCTGTCGAGGCACTCGCCTCGTACTCGACAGCGGCCTTGCCGCCCTCCTCTTCCCCTTCGCAGCCTCCCTCGCCCGGCCGCCCAAGGAGGCGACCCGGGGAGTTCAAGGGCAGGCGACACGGATGATGGGGTCGCCGGTGGCGCTTGCAAGCGGCGCCCAACACCTAGTCGGGCCCACCATTCCGCCGCCCGCTACCCTCGTCGTCGCTGTCGCTCTCCTCCTCGTCACTATCGCTCGAAGGGGAGTCTTCGCTGTCGGAGGAGCTGTCCACGCAGCACTTCGCCCGAGTGTCGGAGTCCCCGAAGACCTTGACGGAGAGGAGGTCGCCCTCCATTAACTTAAAATGGGCGTAAACCCCGCCATCGAGCTGTGGATCTGGCGACGTCTTCCACCCACGATCAAGATACATCACATTAGGGGCTGGGAATACAGCGCGGACTCGCGTGCGGCTGATCCTGACCCCTCATGTGCGATCTCAGCGTCTCGGCGGATCCGACTCCATCGCGCTTCATAAGCGGAGCTGGGCGCGGAGGCGGCGACGAGGCGCCCGGCGCAGCAGCGAAGAACTTCGCAAGGGTCGTCCCTGTATGGACCGCCACGGGAGAAGAACCGCCGGCGGAGGTGGAGATGGTGCGCCGCCTCGCCCGCCTCTTCCCCGAGCGCCTCGACCTCGTCCTCGACCTCATCCACGACCTCGCCCCCTCCCTCTTCCCCTTGTGGCTGGCTCTGTCACCACGGGCGCGGGAAAGGAAGGGATGCGCTGTCTGGCGGCGACCCTCGCCGCCACCAATGAAGGGCCGGGGTTCCCTTTCTCCATGGCGAAGGAGAGAAAGGAGAGCGGAAGCTGAAGAAAGGAGGAGATGAGAAAGTGCGGGCTTCTGCGCTCCCCTTCCGCTCTTTTTAAGGAGCGAGGTGAGGGCTCGGCCGCCCCGCTCAGCGAATCAAGGCAAAGGAAGAGCAGGGAGTGGGGGCCGACCCGCCGCCCCCGCTCGCGACGGCCCAGTTTTCCACTTCCACCGCCCACGACCCCAAGCGCATGGGAGCCGTGTGGCGGGGATGCAGAACCAAGGCGACGAATGAGGTGACCTCGCCCGGCCCCGTGATCACGGGGGGTAGACGCCTCGAAAATCGCGCCGCCACCCGTCTCCCACGGCGCGCGATTGACCGCGTGCCGTTCTGGGAGGGCGCGGTGGATCTGGGCGGATCTTGTTTGGACCCAGGCGCGTGTGCGTGCCTGTTTTGGGCTGGCCCAACAGCTTCGGCACCGTGTATAGCCTAGGCCGGGGCTCCTATCGGTGTACTAAAATAGGGGTGCCTTAGTACCCGAACTTGTCTGCACGGCGATCGCGGCGTCTGCGGCAAGGCTTGCGGGTGTCGCCAAGACCCTCCGTCATTCCTATTTTACTGCCATTCAAGAACAAAGTGTTAAGACAAGGCCCGGCAAGAGGAGCTTGCGGGAAGGATGAGACCCGGCAAGAGGAGCTTGCGGGAAGGCCGACTCAAAGGCGCTTGAAGACTTGCCGAGGCGCACGCGCGTCCGGCAAGACCCGCAAGCGGCAAGCTTGCGGGTGCGACAAAGGCGAGACAGCGGCAAGGCACTTGCCGCGGCGGCTCACCACTCTGCGCTCCAGCTCACCCGACGGCGATGTCGCCGCAGGATCGCTCCTGGTGCACGTGCGGGTAGCTGTGAAACCCAGCGGTCCGAGGTGGCGCATGGGTGACAAAGGAAGCCATCGTGGCGATCGGTGGCGCCCCTAACGGTCGTTTCCTGCACTGTTGGGACGACCGGACGGGCATTAAATGCCCTTGTCCCCTGCCGTCGAGTTAGGTAGGGGACACTTGTAGAATAGTGGTTGTACCAACCGGCGTTTTACCTTTTACCCTCTTTTCTGCGTTGCCACAGCGGTGACCCCTTTAGACTATAAAAGGGAGGCCCATGCGCACGTAGAAGGGGTTCGGTTCGACTCATTCGACACCACAGCATACCCACGCTCTCGAGCAAGAACAGAATAGAAACACAAAGCAGCAGTAGGAGTTTTATCTCTCCGGAGAGCTCCGAAGCTGGGTAAAATCCCCCGCGCGCTCGACCTCGATCTGCTCTTCGTGCGCCCTCCGCTCCCTGCTGGACCAAGAAGGGGCCCCTGCCCCATAGGTGCTCGTGCTCCCCCACGACACAAAGGAATGCAACCTAGCTTGCGACAAGATGGGAATGATAGATATCTACCACCCATCTTGAGGGGGAGTGTTGAACTGGTATGGGCCCTAGCCCATCTGTACCTATTTCTTAGGCCCAAGCCCATGAGAAATGTTGACCTAGAAGAGGTGCTCCTCCTCCTCTGTTCCGTGTGAGCCGCCACACACCAAGAAAGACACAACAGCAGCTGCTCCTGGTACGCTACTCCTCCAAGTTCAACAAGTTCTCACTGTCCACAAGCTTATTCTCAAATTCCTGAAATTCAAGTTTGACAAAGTGAGCTTAAATAATAATGAACAAAAAGCTCGCTTTACAGAAGAAGAAAATGTACACAACTGTTGAATGAGTGCAAAATTTCTAACAAAAGAACCTAGAGACTAAACTGACTAAGGAAAGCATTGAGACACTTTGGCACGCCTCCTCTGCCGTCCTATGCGCACAAATCATGCTGATGGAATTTTGATCGTGCATATACAGCCCAAATGAGCACCATATGTTAAAAAAGTACACTTAACAGAAATACATCATTAGAGCTTTCAGTCATATAGTATAGCAAGCAGAGCAAGCCAGGAGGTCCATATTAACATGAAGGTAATAGAGTCATTCTCCTAAAAAGCTAAAATGTGTACACATTTCTTTTTCATTCTACTCATATCCATGAGTGCTGCAAGATAAAAAATATTCTATGATTTTGTTTCTCCTCTGAGCGTCCAACCATATAAAGTCAGAGAAGAAGAGTAAAAATTGAATGATAGTACTAGTCTAGCTAGCATTCGACCATCCACAGAAAGACTCCACCTTCCGTTGAGATTCTTTTAAGCTTGGCCGAAACAGCATAAACCAAACAACAAGACTTATGTCGTCGTTGCCACCCTGCTTTCTTTACAGTTAAACTTCAGTTCATCTTCCTTATGCACAAATTGAACATCATCTGAGATGCAAATATCAAGGTCACATCAATTTGTTAGCCCTTGAAATGAAAAAGAAGCCTATCGATTATTTGATATTCCAAGCAGAGAAGCAAGAATATGCAAGTGTCCTCGTATGTTCACAGTACACAAGGAATATACAACCCAGAACATTGCAACAATGATGTGCCATCAGCCATAACGTCACCCAAGAAAATATGAAGTTATATGGAAGCTAACAATTACATATATAATAATAGCTAATAGCTACAGAACGTGGAATAACCTGCAACATCTCGATGTATTTCTTCGGTTTTGAGATTTCTTTACCCAAAACTTGATTCATAAATAATAACTTTTCCGATGTCTAAATTCTGCAAGTGACAAGCTTTGTCTCAGTCAGACTAAATGATATATGATTATCCACGATATTTCGTCTATGAAGAACAATTACTGTGATTTCATCTATCAAGAACAATAGTGTGATGAACATGCTCATGTCGGCTAAGTCTTCCCAGAAAGACCATGTGACTGCAAAAAATATCCCAATGTACATTACAATCGAACAGAGGTATGATTAAAATAGAACCATAAAACTTCAAAATATTACAAGTACGGGAATGCTGAACCTTTTATGCGTATAGATCAACTATATTATCAGGAGAAAATTAATGGCTCCTGAATTTACAATCTGGGTATTTAGTGAACTCAAAAACAAAACAAATAATCAGAATATTAGATTAACAATGCAGGAGACCTCTTGAGGAGGCGGAGAAACCAATGGCAGGTGGCAGCGAGGCTCAACAAGTCACTTACGTTGAGGTGCCTGTCCGCCATCATACAAATGTCCTGGTCATACCTGCACCAACGACAAAAACCATATTAAGATTCCAAACCTCAAATTTGATGCAGCACAAATCACAGATCATGTAGATAAAGAATTCCGGAATGTCGCAAAGCAGGAAACCACTATTCGAATCTCAGTATAATATCAAAAAGCAGAGTCCCAGGCATATGAACTCGGTGAAGCATCAGAATCACAAGTAACTCAACGCTAACAGAAACTTCCCTGCAGCAAATTTGAATACAAATCAACGCACGCACGCACGCACGCACGCTGGGAGAGAGAGAGAGGTGGTTGCCAAAAGGAGATTTTTGTGGAGTGTGGAGCAGTTGCTTACACCATCTCCACTAGACACTGCTACTACCATACTACCAGCGCGCAACACATCAATAACAGCTGCAAGCACACAGGAAAGACAACAGTCATATGCAGCGGTTTACCCCGAACAACTTTTTTCTTTTATTTTAGCTGTAGCAGGCTAATCAAGCATCAAGAATTTTGCATTAATATGTTTGTGATTCTATGAATTATTGGTTCACTTTCCTAGCATTGTTTGTCAGATTCATAGGCATTTAAATTACAACAATGGAAATTTGAACTTAATAATTGATAAAAGGATTGAGAGAGAATGGAGCATCTTACCGTACCAATTGAAAGAGATGCAAGGTATGGCTTTGCCGATGCCGTATTCTTTCACGACACCACCTCCTCCTTGGTTGAGGTCAGCCAGCCTCGCCCGCTTCCTCCATACGCCGCCTCATCCCCCACGCCATCTTCTTCCTCCGTCCCGCGTCTCTGCTGACCCTCGGTGACATACCCACCATCACATGTGGATGCCATCGGCGCCCCCGTGTGCTCCTCCTTGGTACCGTCGGCACCTGATCCGTGCTCCTCAGGAGGAGAGATGGTCAAGGAGGAGGGGACGACGCGGGGCTGGACTGCTTCAGATCGGTAGGAGAGAGATGTGGAGGAGAAGGCGAGGTAGAAGCAGTCATGAGTAGAAGTGGCGGAGGCGGCAGCACATGAATGCCGGAGAGCGATGTGGAGGCGGCAGAGATTGCGTGCGAGAAATGCGGATGACGGGATGTGGGGTTTGCTTCGTGGGGAAGGAAAGCAAAGGGAGGTGTTTATCTGGGGTTTGGTCGTCATTAAGCCGCTGCCCAATCGACAATTTTTTTCTCCACAGCGATCCGACGTGGCATAGCCCAGGGATCGGCACAGTAAAATCGCGTGGATCACCCAGCGAGCGCCATTCACGCGACGCTTATTGGGTTTGATGGCAGTTCATATGCTGATGCAGCACTAATCAGAAAGTACTGCTTTACACAAAATGCAACTGTTAAAAGAATTTACCAATGTGCTCTGTGTATGAAATTCAGAAGCAATACTAGAATATACAACAATTCATATGAGATGGGTACAATCCACGCGGGGCTTAACCGAACACACCTATAAGATCGACCAGGATGGAACCCTGGGCGGGACGAAACCATGGGGTTTGGACCTGATCCCGGCGGGGTGGGGTCTAACCGAACGAAGCCTTACAGGTTAGAGGAGATTGTAGTGAAATATACTAACATAGGTGGAAAGCAATAAGCAAAATATAGGATTACCCAATATTAAATTTATTTCTTCCACAAACCACTAAAAGGACAAAACCATAAACATAACCACAAGAATGCAACTAAGAGACAATTATTAGAAGGCCGATTAGGGGATTGACTTGACCATAAGTTGCAATCAAGAAGTAATTTCCAAGTGTCAAACTGAAATATGATGTAATTTACATTATTCAAACCAATGCAAAATAGCAGAGAAAAAATATCGATCAAACCTTATCTAGTCAATCAAGCCAACCTTTTCTCATATTTTGGTTCAAATTTACATCTAAAGTTCCCAAATGGTTCGCGCTAATTACTAGTGCAGCCTAGTCTAATTAACAGTGTAGCCTAGTTTAAAACATCAAGTGCGTATAAGAAAGACTACATTGAGCATCAAAATTCAAATCAGACGTCAGGTGGGAAAACTCTGCTGCTGCTAATGCAATACAATATTGAATACTTTGAGGTAGGAATCAGATGAATCATATCGCAAGTCTCTGAGGTGAGAGTCATGCTTTTTCTGTAGAATTGACTCTTTGATCTTCATATACAAATGACTGCGACGTTATCATCTCCCAATACTTTACTCAGAGCTCAAAATTACCTTGAACTATTGAGGGTCATCAAACTCAAAACCATCTATCAGCACATCATGTTTGTATTCCATATGAGATCGCAAGCAGTCAAGAACAGCCAGGACATTGTTTACTTGGTGGCTCTTTGATCTGTTTTCTGCTGTGAAAGTATAAACCTTACTGCCGATTTCTATCCAGCTGCATCCAGTGTTCGTCTTCAGTCCTCCCTCCTTCATCATCATCCTCACTCTGGCCACATCACTCCAGCAATCAATGCTAGCGTATAGGTTTGCTAGCTGTACATGAGTTGCCGCACAACCTGGCTCCAGCTTAAGACGGTGCTCTGCAGCATGGATGCCAATCGGAATGTTTCCATGCATCCTACAAGCAGCCAGCAGAGAACCCCATATGACTGCATTTGGGGGCGTGGACATTGTATGGATCAAATCCCATGCTTCATCGAGCAATCCTGCCCGGCCAAGGAGGTCTACCATACACGAGTAGTGATCTAACTCTGGTTCTATTCCAAGTCCAATCATTGCCTTGAAGCAGCGCCGGCCTTCCTCTACAAGGCATGCATGCCGACATGATGACAGGATGCCAAGGAAGGAGATTACATCAGGCACTATCTGCTCCTCCTCCATTTCTTTTAGTAAGCTTAGACAACGGTCAGCAAGGCCATGCTGTGAATATCCAAAGATCATGGAGTTCCAAGAAACCAGGTCCTTGCACATAATGCTTTCAAATATTGATTGGGCCTCAATTATATTCCCGCACTTTGCATACAGTGATATCAGCGCATTTGAGGCGTGCACACACAAATCAAAACCCATTCTCAGTTCTAGACCGTGAACACTCTTACCAAGTGCAAGAAGTGCGTGATTAGTGCACACACTGAAGATAGTGGCAAATGTGATGTCATTAGGCCTGCACACAGACTGCCTCATCAGCTGAAATACCTGGAGGCATGGCTCAACCTGATTATCCTGCGCATAACCAGAAATTAGTGCTGTCCACGACACAGTATTTTTGATTGGCATGTTCTGAAAAACCTGACAAGCGTTCTCCAGCTGACAACATCTTGCATATAAGCTAATCAGAGAGGTACCAGAAAGGACTGACAATTCATAACCAACTTTCACCAGTAGAGCATGGAGCTGAGCACCTCCCCTAATGGATTGCTTAACAGCACAAAAGCTCATGGCAGATGCTAAAATAGATATATCCGCACTTATTCCTCTCCTGTGCAACTCCACAAGTAGCATAAACTTGTTTCCCTTTGCGAGTTTATTCATGGAAGGAGAAGCAGAGATATCATGAGAGTCAACGGTACCGGGTAAAATTTGCTCTGTATTATTGCTTGAGCTAACGAACTGCACTTTTCCATTAAGCATACCATGATTTCCTAACTGAGCTCCCAAGATGTCATGCATACAATCATTGATAATGCGGTGATGAGACGGACCTTCCTCCTTGCCATTATATGCCTTCCCTAGCATGAGGTGCAAAACTCTCAATGCATCATGGATGCCACGCCCCCCTTGCTTTGTTGATCTCCCGGGTGGTAAGTGAGTGCCAAAATTCGCCACGCACAGACGAATTGGTGACAATGATGGTAAATGGCTGCTGAAACGGTACCAGAGTAGATGACTATGCTTGTGCATGGCCGAAGTTGTCCATGGGCAAACCGAACGGCAAGTGCAGGAAGTCGTGCCACGCCTCCGTTTGGAGAGGCCTAGAAGCATGAACAGCTAATAAACCCACACCTGGTGAAGGGAAACCGAGGTCTTGAGTTAGCTATGCTTATCATGAAGGAAGATTTACTAATCCACTGGACTCAGAGCTTTATGCGTATCATAAGCAGATTGTGGCTGCATTACTAACCCTGCGGCGTCTCCTCCAGCATGCTTGCACACGAACATCAACTTAAGGAGATTACGACTGCACGCCAAGCTTGGATGGCCAATAACTTAACTGTCCCTACAGCAACAGAGAATACACGGTTAGTAATAGTACTGTGCAAGACGATTTTGTATTGTCAGCTGGAGAATGCTTGTCAGTAATACAATACATAGATGCTTGCTAGTAATGCAATAGAGAGATGCTTTCTAATACCAAATCAATGGTCTGTTTCATCTTCTATTTGACAATTTCTCAACAATTGACAACAAAAAAGTGTCCTGCACAATCACGCATAACAGAATCTCTACGTCTGCTGTTCAATTCGAGCACCAAAGCATGACACACTTGGGCACTGGGCGCACACACATGATACGAAATATTACTAGCAAGCACTGGAGTATGTAAAACCGTTGCCGGCTGCAGGCTGCCTGAAAACTCACCTGAACCGAGATGGACCAAAGCCTGCAACACGGCGGCCGGGGACTGAGGTAGCCGCCAGACGGCGACAACCTTGGATATGGGACCGTAGGAGCAGCGCCGGCGGACCGCGGGATGGGGCAAGGCGGGGACAGGCGAGCAGCGCCAGCGGCGGCTGCGCGTGCGTTCGGGTTTGGGGAGAATCAGAAAACGAGCAATGCCTCTGCCTTTGTCTGGGCCCTGTTGGGCTGCACAGCAAGAGCTCCTAAACGGCACTTTATGCGCCGGTTTAGGAACTGGCGCCCACTGGCGTACCGCTTGACTTAGGGGGTGTTTGGTTCCAGGGACTTTTTTGTGTTGGGATTAGAGAAAGTCCCTAGCAAACCAAACAAGATGGGATTTTTATAAGACTTTTTGCTAAAAGTCCTTAGAAGCACCTCCTTAAGAGTCTTTTTCAAAAAGTCCTAGGGACTAGAAAAAGTCCTAGGACTAGAGAACCAAACACCACCTTAATTTAGTTTGCTACTGATTACATAATGCCACAGCCTGTTAATCCTATTGTAGACTGCGCCTATCTATGTATTTGATACTTACTGTTAAAAATTACCTGTTTGCCTTAACTTAAATAGCTACTTGTTTGTTTAATTGCTTTGCTGCTGCAACAGCGGGTTACAATCATGTCAATAACTATTTTTCAGCATCCAACTGAAACTCTTTAATTCCTTGTTTGTTTAACTGGTTTGCTGTTATAACTCCCAGTTGAGATGTTTTGCTAACTTTAACTTTTCTGAATCCAATCGGAACTTTAATGACAAAACAGGATAGCCCAAGATCAAAGAGCGAGGTCCCCATGGACGTTGCGTCATCCCACAACAGTGGCACTGGCCCAATCATGCATTATGAATTGCCAACTGCTGATGCTCTAGAGGCTAAACTAGCTTAGAGATGAAGTTGACATGTTAAGGAAGCAAACAACACAATCACAAGCAGTACTCAAGACAACCATTAAATATTTGATGCATTTCAAAACGAAGCAAGCCGAGACTGACCACATTGTTAAGGTCCTAAAGGAAAAAGGAAATTAAATTCCCACTTGGTAAATTATAGGTGAAATGTTCTTTTTATCGTTGAATAACCTTTGTGTTGTTTGTTCATATAATCAATCAAACCATTTGTTTTAGAGATCATATAATAATTGTTTTTTTGTTTTTTGTTTTTTGATTTGTAATTTTATTTGAGCACAAGTCTGTATTAATTGATAAGACTCAGAGACATTTCGTTTGGATTGCTGTGCCAGACCTACAAATATGCCAATCGGGCTGAATGTGCATTCAGCAATAATAGTAGTATAGATGGACCATAAGTGGCACGCATCAGAAAGGGCCAAGATGCTGGCTAAAAAAAGGATGTTGTTGTAGCAAAAAAAGTACAGCAGCCTGGCTTATGTATGTTAGTTGATATTATTGATCCATATACTCAATAAGTGTTTATATGTCTGTTAGTTCTGTACATTCTTGATTGATTGACTTGGTATTTGAATCTTGATACATCGCTTGTGTACATATCTAAATGGGAGTACACATTATGTTGCGTGTGACATTTGAGTTGAACATGAAGTGTTCCAAATATTCGAATTCATCTTAAACTGGATTCTAGCTTCTGAATTTGAGTATCGGCATTTGTAAACCATATTCATATATGACAGTGGAATACATCTTTGTCATCCTTTTGAAGAATATAAAAACACATAGAATGATTTATAAAGATTCATATAGGAATACAAAATGGATTCAAATTTAGTTGCCAGGGTAAACGTGGATGCTTATTGTCCCAAAATTCGAAAGAAGCGGCAAAATGTCTACTCCCACATCGGCTGCCCGAAGCCAAGTGTTTGGGAGATGGAAATTACTGTCTACCCATTACACGGACAATCCATCGGCCCGATTTCCACTGCTCTAAATAGGGGTAGGTTAGTGACTTCAATTAGACGTGACACGACCACCTCTGAGCCCATTCCGACACGGTGGGCGTCAAACATGGGCGGCAAAACACATTTAATTCAAACTCATCCGAAAGACCTCTGTTTCTCCCTCCATTCCCCATTCATACACGGTGGGCGGCAAAACAAACTCGACTCGGCCGAAATCGATGTAGGCAAATATTTTCAATAGGGGCAGGTTTGTAACTTCACTCAGACATGACACAACCGCCCTACCTATCAGCCCCGTTCATACACTGTGGGCGCCAACCACCCTCTCCTCGCTCGAAATCACTCTGGGCAAATATTGGCGAGATGCGAGATTACCGTCCTATCCCCAACCGATGAGACGTCCAAATTTTAAACGGGGGCTAAGTTCGTAACTTTCCCATATTTCAGACAGGCGCGTCCCAAAAACATGGTTCCCCGTACCTCTCCCTCCATTTTCCCATTCATACACCGTCTGCGCTAGAACACCATCCCCACACCAGCCTCCGTCCGCCACCCCATCCATCGCCGCCGTCCTCCACCACATCCATCGCCACCGTCCTCCACCATGCCGGAGCGCCTACCAAGACCGCGTCGTCCACTCCTAGAGATGGACGTTTCTCATCCACGGCGACGGACCAATAGCCTTGCATCGCGTCCTCTCGCTTCATCGGCGCTGTCGTCCTCTTTGTCGGGGCCGCTCACACGACCTTCTCTTCCACCGCAATGGGACTTATCCCCCGATGCACCCGTCTAGTGTCGCAGATCTGCTTCAACGCCACCGACAAACATCGCACCCCCGATGCCTACACGGCGCCGCAAGAGAGGTGGTGCTTCATATCTCCTCAACTTTTTGATCTCAACCAGAAAATAGATCTTAACTTGGTTACTCTACTTTCTTTTCAGCTCTTAGAATTTAGTTCTTAGTTCGAAGCAAACAATGGATGCTAAATATCATTTCTCCGGTTTGCAGCTTCAAATCTGCCATGGCACAGTCATAATACGGTTTAATTGATCATGCTTAGGGTTTAATTGACCATGTTGGTTCCGTGGTGGTTTCTTTAATAGAAATCGGAGGGGGAACCCTCTTTTGCTAAAAAAATATGCTTAGAGTTTCCCCCTTTTATGATCACTATACAATCAGAATACGTGCTTCGTGTCATAATAACACTGCTCCACCCATCAAGCTAAACAAGCTTAGTTGTTCAAATACGAATATGATATTATTAAAACAAAGTCGTTTAATTAGTCAGCTAAATGTTCCTAAATTAGTTTCGAAAATGCATGTTCGCCGCTCGGGTGTGTATCTATACAGGGTGCCCACGGTGGGTCGGCCCATCCTGGGATTTTTGGTCATCCCAGGCCCCGATTCCTCTCTGTTCTGCTGCGCGCTTCTGATCTCTACTCGCCCCCAGCCGCCTGCGTCGTCGGCCACTTGCCGTCCCCGGACGACATGACTCTAGGAGGAGACGCCGGACTAACAGGAAGTCAGGAGCCGCTCGCCCAACAGCGTTACCACTGCCCGGGCACATCGTCGTGCCTACCTTCCCAGTCCGTTTAGGGTTCAGGCATGCAGCACCCACCAAGCCAACCCGATTTATCCTGAGATACGTCCTCAACACTCAGCAACCACTCCTCATCACCCATTTTCTAATTGATTCATTACTCATTAGGCAGGACTGTCATTAGGGTTTGTTGTGTGCTCAGTGCTACCTACACTTAATGATTCAGGTGTATTTCGATAATCTTTAGTACCTCTAAAGTTCACAGGTTTTCAAAATTCCGGCCCTCAGAACAGACACTAGTCATTTTGGATTGTTGGTCGTAGTGACATTGACCCAGATTACTACTGCAAGCCAGGTTTGTTGACAATTTTACTTGTCTTTCTTACTCATTTGATATAATATCCAATTATTCACGTCGATTAGTTGCAAACAATAAGTGCTAGACAAACTTCTTCATTCAGATTTTGGACGGTCTCTTACTGCAGTTACAATTCTGCATACTTGTCCTAGTAAGCTCACAAGTAAATGATTGATTCACTACATATATGCTTGCCTTGTCATATTTGTTGTCAATATTCTTTTAGGGTGGACCACCCTGTTTCTAAATTCTGGAACCGTAGACATGAGTGAATAGTATTTCTCTATGTGATCTCTTCCATCATTTGTGGGCAACGAACACTGCATTGTATAGAAATAAAGTGTCATTTCTAGCTTTTACATAGGTTTCGATCTTTTACATGGAATACAATCTGCCTACTTGCTTTGTGTCGCACTACCAACACTCCACCCTTGAAGCTAAACATTATGCCACTCATAATCCCTTAGTTTATTTGTTCAAATACGAATTTCATATGGTTCTAATGTTCCTACTTCAGTTTTGAAATGTGTGTCTACCTGTTATAGAGACATAAGGGGTTTGTATTTCTGTGTGTGGTCTGGTCAGCACGGTTGGGGGGTGAACTTTGCATATGCATGGGTTTATAGGGAGACACTCTTCGAGTTGAATCCGCAATGCATTCCATAGATAATCTGACCACTTTTTATGTTTTCATGAATCTCAGATTCTGAACAGCATCATAACGATTATGAGCTTGCGCGCATGAAAAGAATAAAGCAGAACAATGCCATGGCTGTCAAACTTGGCATTAAGGGACTGAAATCAAGTCTGGATGCAATGCAATACAAACGCTCTCCACCTACAGATTCATGCTCAGAATATGATCCTAACAGTGATTCTGAGCTAGAGGGAGACCTAAGTCAATGTAGCTCCCTAGTGGAGGAGTCAGAGGAAGATGCCCTATCTTATTCACCCATCAAGGTGCTTGGTCTAACTTTCCAAGGTTACATTGGTCGCACATATCTTGCAACTAATGCTTTGCATTGCTTCTACTTTGTTGAACTGCCATTAGCTTAGTTTACACATTGTGTATGTGAATACGCCCTGCCTATCCATTTTTAGTACATATTCCATTTGTCATCATACCATATTTATCCATTCAAATGTTGTTCTTGTGTATCAGACGTTCAAATGGAAGAGGGTGATTGCTGATCGTGGAGGAGCACAAGCAAAGTATTTGGAAAAGGTAGTGGCACCTGATAAATCAAATAGCCCATTAGGTGTAGTTGCAATATCACCTGACCCACAAAACACCCCAACTCTAGCAGACTCTAGCCCTACTACACTGGTCATTTCTGATGCCCCAACTCAGCAGACCCCAACTGCAGCAAACAATGTGATTATGCCAGTTGACATAGCACCAGCTCTATGACGCAAAACCCCCACCCCAGCAAAGAGTACACCAAATCCAGTTGCCAAATCCCTTTTCGAACCAGAGAGAGCCCCAATTGCAGCAAATAGGACTCCTGTTCCATTTCTTCCCATTTAGAAGACGGCTTATGTTGTTGTCGGGAACTTTGTGTGCATCTTTCCTTCATGGAAAGATTATACATGAACAGAACAATTTCGATCTTCCTCCACAACTTCTGCGTAAGTAATGCACTAATGTTATTCATGGTCATTCTCGCATATGTTTCTGTGACAGAAGACACAAGATTTCATTCTTTTAAATAGGCGAGGAGCAAACTGGATTGTGAAGACGAGCAAGGGTTGGTTGCGCTTTTCAAGTACTCATTAATGAAGTATCGTTCCTACCTGAGGCAAGCGCACTTTGATGGCAAGCCTCTGAACGAAATTTCTGTAAAGTCTCCGGTGCTACATTTATCCGACGGTGACTGGAATAATCTTGTTACACATTGGTCTCATTTGCGGCGTAAGGTCACATCTATGATATCACATCACAATTTGAACTACATTTCGCATTTGCCTTAATGTCTCACTTGTACGAAAACTATTAGCGTAAGAACATTCGTTCTCAAGGGACCATAGAATCTCGCAACTATCTCGCATACTTTGCATTGCTCTTGTGAGTACCTCTTGCCTGTATGACCATACTTACTTTCATAGCTGTTTGATTATGTAGCATCACTGCACATGTTGCCTTGTAATCGTCCATTTGGTGGACATTATAAGATCCGTATGGACTCTTACATAAATTTAGAATCAACCCAATGCTTTTGAAGAGGTTTAGCTCTGCAGTCCTCTTATAAGGACTGAACGTGGTCTATCACTGTACTTACATTAACAGCTACTCCCTCCGTCCCATAATATAAGAATGTTTTATGCAGTACACGGTGTTCAAAACACTCTTGTATTATGGGAAGAGGATTGGTTCATTGTGTAGCATTCTGCATCTTATCTCCTCGCCCACCATTTACTAAAAAGATCAGATCTATATTTAATCTTACCAACAAGTAGAATACACGAGACAATGCCGGTCTTGAAGTGTAGCCCATTCTTTGTTGTCGATTACATTTTGTCTGCAACGCTTGTACTTCGAGGATTGGTAGTTGATTATGTAGCATCAATCTGCATCTTATCTTCATTATCCTCTATCCCTTGAGTATTATCATATCTATAATTACTCTCTACAAAATGTAGAGTACAGGCAATGCTTATGAAGAAGATTATGTCTTTGAAAGTCTTGAGTTATCCTTCCCTTGACATGGAGAAGGGCATTATAAAGCCGGTGTTAGCTGTTAATGTAAGTCAGTCCTTCTAAAGCCTTTATCCTCAACTCTTGTTTAATTTGCTCATACTCCCTATCGTTTCTTCTGTTTAGTTTGTTGTTTCTACCAAAATGCATGTTACTTAAGAACCGTAAGTTCTAAGTTTTACTTGTAAAACCAAATTCCTTATTCATACCATGCACATTACTCAATACTCCCTATATGTATGCTTGTTTTTGTGGATCTATAATCCAGTGTGTGGTGAAGCAGACCACGTTTGCACCTTGTCATCTCCTGTTTTATCTTACTGATGTGGCTGATGATATGAAAAACATGCCATGCACATTAACCAAAATAGATACAATGATTTTCTTTGCCCTTCATCTATGCTTGTTATGTTGACATGGTAATCCAGATGTGTGGTGAAGCTCCCCGCATTATGAACAATGCCAAATTATGCTATTGATATCTTGAACTTACTCTTTATTTTCTAATTTGAAACTAGATGGAATTGACAACACAGTTATCATCTTTGTTTATACACGTGCAAAACCTATCATCTCTCTGCTTTGTTTGAGGGTGATATGCCTGATGGCATGCACAAGTCTGCTGAAGGCTGTGAGACAAACCCAACATATATTGCAGCAAAGAAGGCAAAACATCTTGAAGATAGAGAGACAACCCCAAAGTCTTGTCTTGATGCGGTGTTCAAGTTACTTGAGACTAGCGATCGACAAGCTCACAGAATCGTTATGCGAATCGGTTTGACTTCTTGATCCCAAGTTCTAGTAGAAAGGCATTCTGCAACTCAACCGACTTGAAGTCCTATCTCTAAGAAAGATTGCGGAGAACACCAATGAGAACCTCATCCCTAAACAGCTACACAGGAAGCTATGACCGACATGCTAGGCGGTCTCACGGCCTTCTTTCGGCTTACTTGCAGCAGTTCCCCATAAGGCTAACCTTTCTTGAATAGTCTTGGAAGTGGTCTCGGTTCGGTATTATTTTATTCTGTTAACGGTGCCCGTTTTATGTCTGCTTCTTCGTTGCGCTTTATGATCCTTTGGTGGCGAACTTGATGCCCGATGGATGTAATATACCTTAAATCCTTTATTGTATAGTGTAGGTTTATTCTTAGTTACTATGTCATAATTTCTTTATTGTATAGAGTAGGTTTGTTCTTAATTCCTACTAGTTACTGCCATCATTCGCCATCTGAAAAAAAATCAGATGTAGCCGACCGGGCCGAAACATTCGACTCTAACAGGCCTGGTTTTTAGCGGGCCACAATTGGGCCGTCCTGCGTCTTTCTTGGGCCCGAATGATTAGGGACTTCACACATTGCGCCAGGCCCACAACTTACACCGGCCTATATTTCAGTTGGGCCTTTTGTCGACCCAGCGCTTAGTTTGGCCCAGGTAGTGTTGGCCATTAACAGGCTGAATATTGTACTGGCCTGTTACGGCCCAAATGAAACCACGGGCCTTTAGCAGGCCGAAATGCATGTTGGGCCTCAATTTTGACTAGTTGTCGACGGGCCTTCAGCAGGTTGAAATGTAGACCGAGCCTTTTTGGGCCCAGTTAGCTCACGGGCCGTTACCAGGCCGAAACATATCTCGGGCCTTAGTTGGCCCACTAATATCATGGGCCTTTTAGAGGCCGAAAGCTTAGTACAAGCATCAACGGGCCGAATTACGTGACAAGTCTTTAACAGGCCCAAAGTCACATTGGGCTTAACTGTTGCCACCTTTAGCACGGGCCGTTAGTGGGCCCAATGTCCCGTCGGACCATATATGGCCCATGGGCATCACAGGCCATTCCCAGACCAAAAGTCACACTGAGCTGAAATGGGACCATGTCTACATCGGGCCTCTAACATGCCCAAAGTCACTGGGCTGTAGTTGGGCCCAAATATTCGGCAAACAATTAACGGGCCAGATCTGGCTTCGGGCCGTAAATGGGCCCAAATAGAGTGAATAATTAACGAGCCAGATTTGGCTTCGGGCCGTAAATGGGCCCAAATATTGGGTGAACAATTAACTGGCCAGATCTGGCTTCGGGCCGTAAATGGGCCTTTATTAAGCAGGCCGTTATTGGGCTGGCCCACTAGTACCTGATTAAGTACTACGGGCCTTTGACTGAGGCGGCCTTTTTAACCTATATGGGCCTCTATTGGGCCCAGCCACGTGTCGACGTATCATAGGCATGTCTCCTCCAATGGACGGGCGACATCGGCCCATCGACGAGCCGACGGTGTTCCCTCCGGCCAATCAGAATTTTACACGTCGAAATTTCCCATTGGTCCGGGCTGTTAACGGGTTATCGGATCCAAAACCCGACCCAATAGCTTAACGGCGTTCCGTTACGGTGGATGCCATATGTCGGTCACCCTTGACGAAAGCACTTCTGTGACGCGCGATTTATCATCATGGAAGTGGACACTTCCGTGATGATAATTTTGGTAATGTCATGGAACACTTCTACGACAGCACATGTATGACTATCTTGATTCTGTCATAAAATCGTCATGGATGTACATGCATGACAAAAAACGTGACCTACTGTGACAAACATGTATCATCACGGAAGTGTATCTTTTTTGTAGTGATATCTTACAGGACGATGCTTCAGTTACTTAACTGCAGGTGCATTGGGTCACTGACATATGGGCCCAGCGAAGTGCGGCCCACATGTCGATGGCGCATCTGAACTGCGATTAAGTCGATCAGCTCGATCCATATCTTACGTAGGTGTGCCATTGCTCATTATAAATACTGCGCCTCCCACGACATTCGGAAGAATGCTCACGTTCATCGCCATCTCCTCCCCCTCCCTCTCATGTCAACCACCATGGCATCGCCCCTCCCAAGCCCTAGGCACCCCTCGCTGCACCGCGCAGACGGTCACGTGTCACCGTTCTGTTCCTCGCTGCCACTAGTCGAGGAGGATGCGTCAGCGTTCCACTCCTCTCCACGACGCGTCGAGGTGGACGCGTCGGCGTTCCCAATCTTGCCAGCACGCGCGTCGGAGGACGCGTCGGCTCCCCGCTACGAGGAGAATGCCACACCGCCTGCCAAGCCCCCCAGCCCGGCAGAGCACGCCAAAATAGAGGCGAAGAAGATGGCCGAGGAAGAGAAGCGCGCCGCGAGGCATGCTACCTGGCAGGTCTATGTCGCGTCCGAGAGAGTCAGGCAATTGGCTCTTTGGTAGAAGGCTCGTGCGAGGGCCATGAGGGTGGTGGAGGACGCCCGTGCCAAAGCCCTGAGTGTAGTCGGGCCCAAGCGCCTCATCTACGCTTGGCGGTACTTGTACCGGGTGCACGCTTCCAGCGAGGAGAGTACCTGTTAGCGCTGGATCACTACACCGGTAAGATCGCGCTTGCCCGCCGACAAGCCGCCAATCGGCACTTCGCGAGTTGCAAGCTGAGGAAGAGGCATTGTGTCGGCGCGCTGGGAAACGGCCGTGCACCAGGGCACTCATGGCACGCCGCAAGCGCTCCTGTGAGTGTCGTGGTTTTTAGTAGGAGTATAGTTTAGTTTCGTAAGGTGATCTCATTAGTTTTGGGACGCAAATGATAAATCCCGAACGTTCGGGAATTATTAGCATCCTTAATTAAGTATGTAAAAGGGAAAGTTTGGAAACCTTGTGTATCCGTACGCATTTTGTAACTACGTGCATATAGCACAAACTTTACTATATACTATCGCACTACATGTCTCTCTCTGTATATGCTTGCAGACTGTGCTACTCCCTCCGTCCAGGTGAATAAGTCATCTTTGGTTGTGCACCTTGACCAAGAAGGAGGGAAGACTTATACACCTAGACGGAGGGAGTACTACTATTACTTATGTACGTGCAAATGCACGTTTTAACATTACTATGCGGTTTTTGTAAAAGTAGAAAAACAACACTAGTCAAGCTTGTGAAACGATTCAATGCAAAACAAATGCAAAAAATGCTTGTTTGATTGTTTATTTTTAGCTTCTTTCTCTGTGGTTATTTCTCTACCGTACTTTGTACGGAGTATCTCACTGGTCGGAATGGCATGCAAATTCTCAAATCGCTTCCTACACCCTGTATCAAATTTTTTGCCTAACAAGTTGTGTTATGCAATTGGAATTCCAACTTGAGTACTACTACTAGTAGGAGTACCAGGGGCCTGTTCTTTTAGGCTTCTAGATTAGTAATCCCATACTACTACCTCCGTCCTGGTTTATTGGTCCCCATTGTATCTATGTCAAATTTTGATCATAAATTTAACTAATGAAATGTTTGTGCACGTCACATGCACTAACATTTCACCAGTTAAATCTTTGGTCAAAATTTAGCACAAATTACAATGGTGACAAATAAACCATGACGGAGGTACTAGTAGTAGTTTAGAAGCCCAAATAAATGAGTGAGGAGCCTTAATGTTACTCTCCACTGTGACTAGTCTTATGGGAAAAGCTGGGGAAGAGACGGCTTATTTTTTGAGCCGCTAAAACAACTGGCCCTAGGAGTAGTAGCTAGGGATACTAGGAGTAGTAGCTAGGGATCGAGTGTACGAGATGAACCAGAGAAAGTAAATGCAGAGAGATGAAATGCAAAAAAGACGGAGGGATGTGATGGTTGCTTGTCCATTTATTTTACCAGGCCACTTATTACTGGGAGTGGTTGGGTTTTGTGATATGACGGCTTTACTGCCGTGCCACGAGCGGGGTGAGACTCCCGTGCAGCGCCGCCCTCTACACTAGTACTACATCTGTCATGGTTTATTAATCCCCCATTGAATTTGACTGAAGATTTAACTGACAAAATTTTAGTGCATGTCAACAAAAACTACATCGTTGGATTCGTATTTGAAAATAGTTTTCAATGATATAATTTTAGGTGACATGCATCAGCATTTATCGTACTATATATAATGTTAGTTCAATTTTTGGTCGTACTAATCTATAGTAAGGTGCTCGTGCGTTGCACGGAAGAGTGAAATGCATTGATCAGGGAGTTGTTTATTTTGACAAAGGATGTGGGGGTCATCTCATGTGTAACGGGTATCGATAGGTTTCTTCGGATATTATTTCATCTCTAGAGCTCACAAACATCTAGGTGAAATAGATAAAAAAGTATCTTTTGCAAACAAAAGCATTCAACTATTCAACGTGCATCCAAAACTTGTGAAGAAATAACACTTATTGTGCTTTGCAAGAAATGATCTTTAAGAATTAGTTTTTGAGTATCGATTGTTATACATGTTGGCTACAGATGACATGACACTTTCTTATAGTCAACAGTTGGCTATACTATTAAGTATTAACCATGCCCTTATACACCTAGATGGAGGGATTAAATCAGGATGACTTGGAAGGGGGCAGAGGAGATGTAAGAAATGTTTCATCGTAAGTCTTTCACCAGTACTGTAGTAAAAATTCATACATGGAAGATTCTAGACTAAACCATAAATGGAGACACTTTTATTCATGCGCAATACTCCAATAGAGCAAGATCATGCATGGAAGTCTCCACATGCTTAGACAGCGGATTACATTGAGTGAAGGCTAATGATCAACTTTTAACTTGGTAATGCATATGTCCAGGTGAACCTCCTTGGAGTTCCCGTGCACCACGTCGGGGGGGAAATCATACCATGTGTCTTCCATGTCCACATCAGCGGGAAGGTCCCAACTCGGCATAGTCCTAGTCAGCATGATGGAGCCGGTGTCACCGCCGACGTACCTCTGAGAGGTAGTAACAGTGAGCACGCACCCGTACATCGGCCTCGTGTCAGTGTCAGCGTCAGCGGCGTCGCCCCTGACGCACACTACAGAGATGGGGCGGCGGCCTGCGCGGGCCTCGCCGATGCCCATGATCAAGAGGAAGACACTACCGTCCTCCTCCGAGACTAGCAGGCAGCAGTGATCCTCCAACGACTCTGGCACGGTGAACGGGTAGCATGTCTCGTACTTGATGTTCTTCGCCAAGGGCCAGTAGTGATCACCGCACGCCTGCGTGAGGTCATGCACGATGTCCGCCAGCGAGCCCCAAAACAGCATCGAGCACTCATAGTAGTATACAAAAAGGGCTCCTTGAAGCATCGACCAGGCCGTCCATGAAACGGGAGTGGCTGTAGGGGACGTTGCGCCAGTAGAATATATGAGCAAGTTACTACGAGATTTAGTCCAAATAAGCACAAAATAAATCATGACGGCTATAACAGAGATTAAACTAATCATGTGGACTAGCATAATAGATGAACAGATAGAATCTAGGACACAGACCAGAAACATGAATTCTACCACGATTTTGAACAGGAAGGACAGAAACACATACGGTGCAACGGGAGCAGCACCGTTGGCGTTGAGGTTGTCGACCATGTCGTTGAGGAAGAGGTTGCTGAGGTTGGGGAAGAAGTCGTCATCGGTGAAGTCGTCGCTGCCAGCAGTCGCGAGAGTGCGCTCCCCAAATTTCAACAATACTACCGAATGGGCCGCAGGAGGAGTAGCTGTAGGGGACGTTGTGGGCGCCGAATGGAGCGCAGGAGTAACACACGAAGCAGTAGATGGTGCTCCTCCCTAAGTCTCGATCTCTACTCTTATCTCTATCTCTCCTACTCTTCTTTCTTTTTTATAACAAATCGAATAGTACTGCGCCATCCCCTGCACGCTCGGCTGAACATGCCTCTGATACGTCCATTTTGCATCATGTTTTTATATCAATATTTATTGCACTATGGGCTGTTATTACACATTATGTCACAAGACTTATGGCTATTCTCTCTTATAAGGTTTACCATGAAGAGGGAGAATGCCGGCAGCTGGGATTCTGGGTTGGAAAAGGAGCAAATATTGGAAACCAATTCTGCACAGCTCCAAAAGTCCTGAAACTCCATGAAAATCATTTTTGGAGTTAATAAAAAAATTTGAGCGAAAGAATTACCAGAGGGGCCCCACACCCTGGCCACGAGGGTGGGGGCGCACCCACCCCTACTGGGCGCGCCCCCTGCCTCGGGGGCCCCCTAGTGGCCCTCCGGTGCCCATCTTCTACTATATGAAGTCTGTTACCCTGGAAAAAATCATAAGCAAACTTACGGGACGAAACTCCGCTGCCACAAGGTGGAACCTTGGCGGAACCAATCTAGGGCTCTGGCGGAGCTGTTCTGCCGGGGAAACTTCCCTCCGGGAGGGGGAAATCATCACCATCGTCATCACCAACGATCCTCTCATCGGGAGGGTCGATCTCCATCAACATCTTCACGGCACCATCTCCTCTCAAACCCTAGTTCATGTCTTGTATCCAATCTTTGTACCTAAACCTCAGATTGGTACCTGTGGGTTGCTAGTAGTGTTGATTACTCCTTGTAGTTGATGCTAATTGGTTTATTTGGTGGAAGATCATATGTTCAGATCCTTAATGCATATTAATACTCCTCGATCATGAACATGAATATGCTTTGTGAGTAGTTACGTTTGTTCACGAGGACATGGGTGAAGTCTTGCTATTAGTAGTCATGTGAATTTGGTATTACGTTCCATATTTTGATGAGATGTATGTTGTCTCTCCTCTAGTGGTGTTATGTGAGCGTCGACTACATGACACTTCACCATTATTTGGGCCTAGAGGAAGGCATTGGGAAGTAATAAGTAGATGATGGGTTGCTAGAGTGACGAAGCTTAAACCCTAGTTTATCGTTGCTTCGTAAGGGCTGATTTGGATCCATATGTCTCATCTTTGTGGTTAGGTTTACCTTAGTACTTCTTTTGTAGTTGCGGATGCTTGCAATAGGGGTTAATCATAAGTGGGATGCTTGTCCAAGAAAGGACAGACCCAAGCACCGATCCACCCACATATCAAATTATCAAAATGTGACGTGAATCATATGAGCGTGATGAAAACTAGCTTGACGATAATTCCCATGTGTCCTCGGGAGCGCTTTTCTCACTATAAGAAATTGTCCAGGCTTGTCCTTTGCTATACAAAGGATTGGGCCACCTTGCTGCACTTTATTTACTTTCATTGCTTGTTACCCGTTACAAATTACCTTATCACAAAACTATCTGTTACCTACAATTTTAGTGCTTGCAGAGAATACCTTACTGAAAACCGCTTGTCATTTCCTTCTGCTCCTCGTTGGGTTCGACACTCTTACTTATCGAAAGGACTACGATAGATCCCCTATGCTTGTGGGTCATCAGCCTCCTCCGGTGCTAGTAGTAGAGCAAAGTCCTACTCCACTACTACTCTACTCAAGCAAGTTAGGGAATAGTAGTAGGTACTGTAGGGAGTACCAGTACTGTGATCACTCAAGCAAGTTGTCTGGCATCGATATGACCCTATGCTATTGGTATATGTCTCGTAAGTCAAGCGGCATGCTGTAGTCATCATCACCTATCCACTTCTCGTAGCACATATTCGCTGCTCCATCTTTATCCGCACATAATCTCATCCAATCTTCCATCCCCGCTAAGGTGCCTCCCCCCTCGTCCGAAAACCAAGCACTAACAATGGCAGAACCGAGCAGCGTCCGCCGAAAGAGTGGCTGGAATTCGCTCCCCACAGAGGTAATCAAGCTCATTGTTTCACGTGTGGACAATCTCAGTACCATGCCGCTCGCCGCGTGCTCGTCGAGGCTGTACCATTTACTCAAAGCCCTCAGGCTGGAGCTTTTTAAGCCAGCTCCTTGCTTGCTAATGCCGCCTAATCTTCAGAAACGTTGTGTCACGCAGCATAACGATCGTAGGGTTGCAAGCATCAACCCCCTTGACTGCGATCCGATCCCCGTCACCCTCAACTACATTAACGGTATGTACTGGGTTGGCATGAACACATCTTGGATGGTGCTCGTCGACGGTCATGGCAGCTGGATGCTCGTGGAGGTCTACACCCGACGATTGATCCTCCTTCCTTCGATTAACACTACACCGCTTTGGCACCGCGGCCCAGAATACTCAGAATCTTATAGTAGCCAACATGATACCAAGTTTGATTTGCTCAAGGTTGTAATCTGCCAAGTGCCCACAAGATCTGTGAATTATAAAGACTTCAGGCTAATTGCGTTCCTCAACAGCGGTCTCTCCTATCTAATAGGTCACTGTGGTAAGTGGATAAATCTGCACGTCCATCGTAGGATCATAGATCCTCCATGGTTTTCTGATGCCATTGAACACAAGGGCTTCATTTACGCTATCGAGTCCATCTATGGTGGGCGTATTCTTCCTACTAGCGATCATCGCTACAAGCAGTATTACGATGGTATGTTACTTTCCTATGATATCATGATGGCTTGCTTATATTATTGTCAACATTTACTAAAAAAATATTCATGCTCATAACATGTTCTTAAGATTGACTAGATTAAGAGCCTTTTTTATTTGACTTCAACTTGATATGATGTTGTAGGCTGCCTGGTGTCCCTACCCTTCCTAATCACAGAACCTTTCAAAGAAGAGCGGCATGGCAGTTGCAGGTGGCTCCTGGCTCTATCAGACGACGGCGAATGATTGATGATCATTCGCACGTACCGGGCGTGTTGTTTCGCGGAATACAATCACAGTCACTGCAAGGTCTTTGAGCAGGATCCCAGCTTCTCTGGGCCTTCAGGAATTTTTGACTGGAGGCTGGTAAGTAGCCTTGGTACACGCTCTCTGTTTCTCGGACTGAATTATCCGATTAACCAGGAGATAACCGACGGCAAGGATCATGATGGCATCGCCATTTCATTCATCAGGCAAAACTATGTGTACACAGCATACCATGCGTCTCTGCATGCACCATACCCTGATATGTGCCGCCATGTTCTGCAGTCCAAAGTAGGAGAGAGGGTCGCAAGTATTAGACTTCGACCTGCTGGCTGGAGTTTCCCCCGTCAAGCACCCATCTGGTTCAAGCCGTCAGCTAATCTCCACAGCTTAATAAATAGTAACGTCTAACTGAGTCAGTTAGTTAGATGCATACACTTGGTCTAGTAGGATCTTTATTTAGTTTGATGCATACACTTGTTCTTTTTTGGTAGCCCTTTTCTAATGATGGCTGATGTTTGGTTTGGAAGAGAGAGCTACGTCTTTACTCTTACGGCTGCTTCGCTTACATTGCACCCCACCTTTGGTTCTTGCTGCTGCTGTTTTCAATGTACAATCAGTAGTATATTCCGTATGTTGGTTGAATAAATGTGTCGTTAGAACGACAAACACAATGTTTTGGAAGTCGTTGCACGGTCCGTTCCTTTTGTGCCCCGTACCGTACGTAACACATACTATTTTTGGTATGAAACACATTTTCCACTTGTTGATAACATGCAGCCCACTGATGAAGGCCCAATAGAGGAGCCCATAATTAACTGGAAGGGAGGCTCTCATATGAATCCGGCCCAGGTACATGCTCATGGTCCCCTAAACATAAATAAGTAAATAAATAAAGCTAAATGCTCATGCACTAGTTCTTTAAATTCATCATTTAACAGGAGGATATTATTTCCTATGATAGTGTCGTTACATTCAGTCGATATTGTTCTTAGGAAAAGATAGAGAACAGTCTTCTTTCTCCCAGAATTTTCTTCCTGCAACCAGCGGACTCATGCAAATCATAGTCAACGTCGTAATTCTGGTCCATTTTTATTTTTCAATAAGAATGTCCAACCCAGCCCAGCACATTGGCAACAACACTTTATCCTCCGCCTTGGTGCGCTCACCGCGGCACCGCTGTCCGGCCCTGTCAACATAGTGAATCAGGAGAGGACTGTAGTTGTGAGTATGATAGTACGGACCCACCAGGTCCACTCCTGAACACAAGCAAGCGCCTCTTTTACTACTCAGATGCACCCCTCGTTTTTTTATTCTAACCCACCCTGCTGATATCTGGGACCCACATCATTTTCAACGTATAGTCAATTAATGATAGAATTGCACAACTTTTTTTGAGTAGTAATTCGGAGGAGCAGGCTATAAACTGGGTTATGCAGTCTCTGTGGCACGTCTAACAATATGACCAGCCCAACAGTTTTTTCTTTGGGAAAATAGGTAGCCCACTATTTCTTTTTGAAGAATACCCAAGCTAGGACTATTTGTTTTCTCCGACTTACTAGGCTGCAGATCTTTCAAGAAAAGGAGGGATGCATTCCGGCCTGGCCAAAGAGTATGGTCAGTGTCTGTTAAAAGTAATATCAAAGGGGTTGAAAATTCCAAAAAAAATTATAGCAAATGGGAAATTAGTTTCTTTTTTTGTTTTTGTTCTTCATTGATATTTTATACTCCCTCCATCCCAACATTTTTGTCTTAGATTAGTCTAGATACGGATGTATCTAATACCAAAACGTGACTTGATACATATGTATTTAGACAAACCAAAGACAAGAATTTTGAGACGGAGGGAGTATTTCATTGGATTTAACATGACATAGTACTAATTCATTTTTAAATTTGTTTTAGTATGGCTACTGATTTTTGGATTAAGAATATTTTGTTCCCCAGCAAAGATTTGCGAATTTTCAAAATTTCGCACATATTTAGTTCAATTTTTTAACCCTGGTACTGACCAGAAAATGGGCAGCAATTCTAAAAATGGAAAATGGGCTGCAATAAATTCCATATGAATTAGAAAATGAGTAAAAATTATAAAAATAATAGCAAATGGGTTGTACACGCCACATATTTCGAGGCTGACTTGTTTACGCAAGGCTTTGTCAGTCAACACATGATTCTAGCAGCGGTGGTTGTTGGATGTCCATCCAACGGCCGACGTGCTTCTTCAATATCCGATCTTGCTGCTCCAGCCGCCTAAACTAGCGTCGGCGGGATTGCCTGTTCCCTCCTCTTGTGGCCCACTGTGATGCCGCACAGGCTTCACCGGCCCACCCTACTCCCTCCGCTAGCCTGGCCGCACGCAATCAACTGCCTCCTTATTACGCGAAAAAATGATTCCTCCCACTGACATCTGGGGTGCACCATTTCGGAGGCTGACCTGTGGGCCTATTAAGTTGTCACGTACTAAGGGCTTTGTCAACTTAGTCAATATAAACCATTCTAGCTGCAATGACCGTACGGTGTCCATTCAACGGTCGCCGTGCTTCTTCAACCTCTGGTCTTCTTGCTCCAGCCGCCCAAGCAAAGCGGTCATGCCTTTGCTCCCTGCCTCCGTGGCGGTGTCTTTGCCATGAGGCCTCATCTCCCCTACTACTCCCACCGCTGGCCAGGCCATCCCTCCACTCACCCACACCCCCTGTTATTCTGCGGAGATGGCAGCCTCACACCAAAGGAGAACCAGTGAACCCTCGTACTCCTCTCCGCATGGGCATCCACTGTCGCGTCTTCCCTGGCTCCGTGTCGTCCCCTTCCTAGGCCTCGCTGTCATCCACCGCACTGGTGCTCTCGACGCAGCGTGGTCAACATGGTCAAGGAACGACTTCCATCGAGCGTGGACTGTACGTGGAGAGGCTGACAGCTAGGTCCACGGCCGCACAAAAGGAAATGCCACATTATTACGCGCGAAATAATGATTCCTCCACCTCACATCTGGGACCCACCAGAAGGGCCTCTGTATTTCACAAAAAAATGTTCTGCCCACTGACAGGTCGGACCCACCATCTATATCTTCGCACGCAAGAAAGTGCCTCCTTATTACGCACAAAAAAAATGAATACCCCCTGTTAGCTGGGACTAGCATAGTGGGAGGCTAACTTGTGGGCCTACTAAGTTGACGGGGACGGAGGGCTTTGTCAACTTAGTCATTATGAATGATTCTAGCTCAATGACCGTACGATGTCCATCCAATGGTCGTAGTGCTTCTTCAACCCCTGGTATTCTTGCTCCAGTAGCCCAAAGCGGCGCCAGCTGTGTTGCCTGCTCCTGCCTCCCGTGGCCGACTGTGCTGCCGCGGAGGCCTCACCACCCTCTACTACTCCCACCGTTGGCCAGGCCATCCCTCCACTCACCCACACCCCCTGTTATTCTGAGGCAATGGCAGCCTCACACCGAAAGTGAAACAGTGGCCCTCGTACTCCTCTCCGCATGGGCATCCACTTCTCTGTCTTCCCCAGCTCCGCGTCGTCCCCTTCCTAGGCCTCAACATCATCCACCGACCTGGTGCTCTCGGCGCGGCGTGGTCAACGTGTTTAAGGAACGACTTCCATAGGAAGAGTACTGTACGTGGAGAGGCTGACAGCTGGGTCCATGGCCGCAGCAAGGAAGTGCCTCCTTATTATATGGAAAATAATGATTCCTCCACCTAACAGCAGGGACCCACCGGATAGGCCAACGTATTTCATGAAAAAACGTTTCCCCCTTGACTGCTGGGACCCACCAGCTACATCTTTGCACGCAAGGAAGTGCGTCCATATTACGGGCAAAAAAATGATTCGCCCCCTTGACTGCTGGGACCCACCAGCTACGTCTTCGCACGCAAGGAAGTGCCTGACAGTCGGGACCCACCTGGTCGAAGCGTACGTAGTGTTGCCATTCTGGTCATGAATGTGTACGTACATACTGGTCGATGTAGAGGCGCGCAGGTGTCGTAGTAGAGGCACGCACGTAGCATGTACATGTACGTACAGTGGCCAGGGTGCAAGAAAGTAAATACGGCGATGTACATACATATGGGCGGGGTCTCGAACGCCTACTCGCACATACGTACGGCCAGGGCTCATGTACATGGCTAGGTTGGAATGGAGAAACTGCATCGTCGTCGTGTTCATGGGAGGCAACAGAATGCGTCGTGTTCATCGGGAGGCAACAGAACGCGTGCTGTTCATTGGGAGCCAACCGGCTTGGACGGAACAGCCGATGGAAACAAGGCCTGGCATACCGCAGAATGGAGGAAACGGCCTTGTGTTTGACCGGCCACGGTCGAAACGGGATCCTGTCCATCGAGAGGGGTCTGGCGTACCGCAAAACGGAGGAATCGGACTTCTGTTGGACCTCCTATGTTTGAAACTGGGTCTTGTTGATCGGGAGGGGTGTGGCATACCACAAAACGGAGGAAACGGACTTGTGTTGGGCCTTCTGATCGAAATGGGGTCTGTTCGCCGGGAGGGTGTGGCGTACCGCAAAATGGACTCCACGGGATACTGTTCATCTACACCGTCGACCTCCTCCAGCCTCCACGGGCTACTATTCATCCACCATCGACCTCCTCCAGCCTCCACCTATGACTGTTCATCCCCAGGCTCCTGTTCATCCAGCCTCCACCGCGCGCTCCTCCACCGGCTATTGTTCAACCAGCCCTCTCCACGGGGTCCTATTCAACCACCCCTCCATGGGCTACTATTCATCTAGCCCTCCACCGGCTACTGTTCAACCAGCCCTCCACCAGCTACTGTTCAACCTTCCCTCCATGGGGTCCTGTTTATCCAGCCCTCACGGGGTCCTGTTCATCCACGCCCAACCGGCTCGATCGATTGGGGTCCTGTTCATCCAGCGGCAACACCACGGGGTCCTGTTCATCCACCCCCACAGGGAACTGTTCATCAACCCCCCCAACAACGCTCACTGTTCATCCAGAGGCAGCATCGATCGGCTTCAGTTAGCAGCAGTAGCAAAGGAATCACTCGATCGGGTTCAGTTAACACCCATTGATCGATCGCTCGGGTTCAGTAACGCGTAGCCTGCATTGCAATCGCTCGGGTTCAGTAGGCGAACGCCTCGCTCGGGTTCAGTTAGAGCCCAACACCTCGCACCCATGCGCGTGCGTGTATGAGAGAAACACGCAAACCTCCGTGCATCGCTCGGCCCCGACCACCCACCATAATTGGGAACACCCCGATATTTTTCTCGTCCTCGCTTCTACCACGGTTTTTTTCCATCATAGACGGCCCAAAGAATGTCATGCAGCTGCGTCTCTGGCCCACCCAGGACGAAAATCCCATTTTATGTCATGATTTTTTGTCATAGAAGTAGGAGCCCACCACATATATGATGATACTGGGTTTTGTCACAATTATCGTCATAGAAGTGTCATAAGCATGGCAGGAAAAAAATTCGTTCGGCCACAGATGTGTCTTTTTTTTGTAGTGGGTGCATCCGCCACGTGTTCTGCATGCATTGCATAGGGTATGTGGTGGATGTGGGGGGCGTGGAAATGAGCGCCATGGCAAAACTAGGCGTCACTGATTGGCGTAGAGGGTCGACCCTGATTCCTTGAGCCGTTGAAGGCTCAGAGAAGCCGCATTGGAGGAGAGGGGCAGTTCCTGTCCGGATGAGAGGACAGCCCTCCGCTCCATTCTCCTATAAAAGGGGTAGGAGCGCTGTGTTGTCTCACAGACTCTCCTTCTCCCTCTCTTCAAGCTTTCTTTGCTCGCCATGACAAGACGGCATGGACGTAGTGGTGATTCATTGGTGGCGACGAGGGCTTCTGCTCGGCAGCATCTCCCCCCTCCTCATGAGAGCATGGAGATGGAACCCGCTGCAAGAGGGGAAGGGAGAGGATGAAGCCGCGGTTTTCATGGCGGTCGGGGAGAAGAAGGACGGGTCGGCACTCAAGCCGTGCCCCTGTCGGAGGCTCCTCCTCCTCTGATGGAAGGCCATGTCGGAGACCAGCCCCTGGAGTTCGTCATCAGGCTGTACAAGCCCCCACATGGTCACCTCCGTCTTCCTACCCCCTTTGCGAGGGTAATGGATCTTGAGCAACCACGCGCGTTGAGGCTGCACAAGAGGGGCTATGGGAATGGCAACATTCGTGTTGATGTAGACTTCCCCGCCCCTCACGTCATGTACTTCTGCCGAGGCTGGAAGACCTTTGCTTGTGCCCATAGCTTGTCGGAAGGGCACATCCTCCATTTCAAGTTAATGGAGGATGGTTTTATTTCTGTCAAGGTCTTTGGGAGCTCGGGTGCTCGCTTAGGGTGTTGTGCGGAGAGCTCGATCGACGACGAAAGCTCCTCCTTGAGCAACAGCGACAAGGAGGACAGTGATGGCATTGATGACGGTGTCGATCGGGAGGGCGATGACTCCGACTCTAGCTGAACACCACCCGCACCATCACCGTCACGCAACAACACCATCATCTGCATGTGCACTTCCTCTTCAGCAAGGTGATTTGCCGGGGAGTGTGGACCAGAGGCGGAGGTGGTGCCTTTGTCTCCTGCGGCAGCCTTCCAGCTAGACCCTGGCAGGCTTCCTCTCGGGCTGCAGCACCATTAGCCCTACCGCGTCCTGCTGGCCCTGGTGGTGGCGGTTGACGAGTCGTCTCCGCCATGCTCCCCATCGTCGCCTTCGTCGGTGCCCTCCCATCCCCGCTAGGCTACCTCTCCTGGAGCCTGACGGGGTCAGGCTGGGCTTCCGCCCAGGCGATCCTTTTGCCCTCCTCGCCTTCACATGTCGTGCTTGGCAGGAGAGGGACAAGAAAGGGCATTATGGGGCACTTATATTTTTTCAATCTTAAATCTGTAGGAATTTGCCAAATTTTAGTTCAAATAATGTAATCTCCCGAATCCATGTGTCTGTCTGTAAGGTCGGTACTTGTTTGATCTGCACATTAATGAAAAAGATGAACCTTGCCGGGGACTCGTGCATGTATATGTCCATGTGGAGGTGGGATGCCTCTATATTTTTATATAAACGAGTTTCTCCTGGCAGGCTATCCTGCCGGTACCCTCTGTGTTGTTGCCGGGAAGTAAGTCTACCGGCAGAAATCACACAGAGGGACCAGCCCCCTGCTGATCCTTATCTATCAAACGCCACTACGACCACCCTGACCAAAGCAGCATTCGAGTCGAAGGGTGGGAGCACCTAAGTTTCAAAGGGTAGCAGGGTTTCCTTATGCACAAGCCTTTACTTACAGAACACATATGGATAAGAGGATGAACTTATTTGTTTGGTTTGCCGAAGACCGTGGTGCTGGCTTGTCATCTCATCTCCTCTTGGCGACTGGGTCCACGGTAGGAGCCTCCAGTTTATGCATATGAAGATGATGCCAGATGCGATCTTATCTACATGAACATGCAATGCTCATGATATGCTCATGCATGCATGCATTTGTCGGGGGCCCCCAGCGCTTCATTCATTTCTCTGTAGCTCAGGGTCTGCGCCTGGCTTTGTACAAGGGGTCACATGCAACTGAGGCAAGGCCTGTACAAAAGGGTGGCCGCCGGGCAGGGCCCAAGAACTGTTACTTACGTGTAGAACTTGCGGAGATGCTCAATATTCCATGAGTTTTGCAATTGAATGCCATCTCCGGTCTCCAGATGGACTGCGCTAGGTCTGGTGACTCGTACTACCCGGTAAGGGCCTTCCCACTTCTCTGATAACTTATTTGCACCCTTGGCAGACTAAACGCGCCTAAGGACAAGGTCACCTTCCTCAAAACACCGGGCATGAACCTGCTTGGTGTGCTAGCGGCGCGCAGGGCTTCTTCAATAGCGTCAAAGACGCATAGCGGCCGGAGACGGTTCTCCTCGAGAAGCACAGCATAGTCATGCCGGTGTTGTTCCTACGCTACTTCATCGTAGGCAAGTACTCGAAGTGACCCGTAAATGAGTTATGTGGGGATAACTGCTTCTGCCTGTGACAACCTGATTTTTGGCCCTTTCTTTTTCTTTGTTTTTTCAAGGTTTTTGCCTGAGTTTTCTTTTTCCATGGCTTTGTGGTCTGGAAACTGAAGAAGATGACCTCTTATTTGCTTCTAGAGTGTCTTGTCATTCCCAAATCTTTCCCTAGACCTTGTCATTTTCATCCTAGCCCAAATCCAATATTCTTTTTATTGGGAATATTCCTTTTCTATTAAAGGAATAACTCCAATTGCCATAGGTTGTGAAGCAACCTATATTTCCATCACTCCAAAAATTCCCAAATAATTCTCATAAATTTTTTGGGTCATATATTGATCAAATATGGCAAAACTTTTCATGGCCATTTTCAAAAATAATTCTCCAATAATTCATTTCCTATTCTGCCCTGAATGGCACTTTGTGAAGGAAGTGTCATTTAGTTTTCTCCTAGTGCCTCCCAACCTTTTTGGGCATGTTTATATGTCCAAATAATTGCCCCATGCACAAGTTCAAATTTATTTGCCTAGCCAATCTTCCTGAGTGAATTTTCAAAGTTTCTGTCAAACAGAAAGCTTTGTGAAGGAAGTACTAGCTAGGAGTATCCAAATGATATGAGCTTTTGCACACTCCTTAATGTGCTCATATTAACCTCTTCTACCCATTTACATCCCAATACAATCATCTATGGGAGCACGGAAGCAAATCTTTGTTTCTGGCAATATTTCCAGGTTGTGAAGCAAGTATATTGTATATTGCTTCAAAAATCCTGATAAATTACTAGATAATTCTTATACCCATAAAACATCTCTCCACCAATTTTGAAATCATTTCATTGAGCCATTTGACCGCCATAATTATTTCAAGTTTTTGTCCAGAGGAGATGTTTGTGAAGCAAGTGCTATTTTGGCTTGTCCATTTGGCATGAACTTTTTAGAGCATCTTTATATGTCCATATCATGAGGATTTGCCAAGTTTCATCCCATTCCATAACTCCATGTGAGTGCATCTTGCTGATCTTCATTTCTGGACCAAGTATGCAGTTGTGAAGCAACTGCAGTAAATCTTGATCATTTTACCCTCAACCTCCCCAAGACTGTAGTCCTTCCTATCCTAAACATCCCAGACATCTTGTTTGGCCTCCAGCAATTCCCAGTTGATCTCATTGAGCTGATGAAGTTTACTGCAGTAAACTTCAGAGGGTTATTTCTTTTTTACCAGAGCCTCTTTCACCAAGTTACCACCGTAGTAGAAACCACCTTTCGAAAGACTTACCACTAGACACCGTTTTGGGTGCTGTAGAGCATTTATTGCGCCATGTCTCATGGTGACCATGCAACTGGCATGTCTGTTGGCGCGCTCTGTGCACTGTGGCATACTGTTTGTGCTGGACCCCCTTCTCCTCTCGTCGTCTTAGAGCCCGTGAGCTTGTCCGCTGGCTTCCTCTCATCGTCGCCGTTCTCCTGGACCCCTCTCCCCTTCCGGAAGCTAGCTCACCGACGCTCGCCGCCGCGTGAACGCGAGCGTACAGTAGCGTTCTGGATCCATTCGTTGTCGTCTTCTTCCTCTGCTTCCCCTTGGCCTCCTCTGCCCCATGAGAGCTTTGCTTCGCTCCTCCCTCGTCGTATGCCCCGAGTCCATGCACGAGCACACGCGTCCGTGGCGCCGGACACACGTCGCCGGCGACGCCAGCACGGCCTCCTCGTCCCGTGGCTATTTAAGCCCCTCCCCGCGCAGCCCGAGCTCTCCACTGGCCTCCCCGCTCTCCTCTAGCCCCGCCTAGCCACTAGCCCGAGCCCCTGGAGCTCTCTGCGCCCCTCATCACCGCCATGGCCGCCGTCTTTGTCCTCCACGATTCCGGCGATGGCGAGCCATTCCCTCCGATCTAGCACCACCAGAGGTCTCCACCACCACCCTAGAACCATCCCAGCGCTCCCCTTCCTTATCCGGTGGCCTCCGGCCATGAGTCCAGCCGAGCCCGAAGATCACCGTCCGCCGCGGCTGGCCTCTCTCTCAGCCAAGCCCTTTCCCGCGGCTGCGCCTTGCCTGAACGGATGCGCCTCTCCGTCCTGAGCACTCTGATGGTCCGAGCTCCACCAGAGGTGGCCGGAGTCAACCAGACGAGCGCCGGCGCCGGCGAACCCTTCCTCTGTTCTGCGCCCGTGTCGGGGAAGAAAGAGGAGGAGCGGGAGGTGGGCCTTGACCCAGGTCGTGGGCCCCACGGCCCCACCTGTCGGTGACCCTGAAGCCGGCCCCGCCTCTGTCCCTGTTGACCGGTCGCTGCCACGTCGTTTAAGTGGAAACGTATTCCCCAGAATATGCTTTCCAGTTTTCTGTTTTGGCCCAGTCTGTAAAATAATTTTTTACAAATAGGTCCCTGGCAGTAAAACCCTCATATCTTTTTAATCGTAACTCCATCTGAGGTGAATCCAAAGCCCACTTCTTCATTTCGTCGAGCCCATTCTGTTGGTCACACTTTCACTATGGTTTGACACTGTGAAAATGACCTTTATGCCCTTGCCCTTATTCAGGCCCCTTCGAGAGAGAATGTTTTCACGTTAATTCCTGTTTAACCTGTAATTGCCATTCTATTGTTTGTCTTGAATGCTTCTAGTTTTTGTGAGCTTGCAAGTACATTCAATGTACTGACCTGGCATGTCATGCCAGTTTGCAGGTCATGCCGGATTGCTTGCTTGTCGTGGTTTCCGTCCGTGCAAGCTAGGATAAGCGTTCCAGCCAGAGTCCCTGCGGAGTGGAGTTCACCACCGTCGTCGTTGTTCCGCTGCTAGAGTTATTCTGCTGCTGCGAGTTGTTTCTACTGCTTGCATAGAGCAACTAAGGATGGCGTAGTGTCGCTGTTCCGATGTTGTTCATTGTAATATCGGAGACCTTGTATTCATATTCGTGTAATAATAGAAAGCTGGTTTGTTCTATGCTAAGCAGTGCCGTATTCCAGAAGACTTCTCCTCGATCTCTGGGCTGGAATACGGGGTGTTCCGGTTTTCTCTGAGCTGGGGTGCCACACTGCCCCATAGACTAGGGAGAAGGGAGTCTACCCGGGTTCGTGTTGTTCTGAGGGACCAGAGGACCACCGGCAGCTCATCGATCCATCGCCTTCTGCACTTCAGCAGCTTATCAAATGTTCTTGTCTTGAGGCCCCGCAGCACTTAAGCGTTCGCCCTATCAACTTGTCCATTGCTTCTGGGATGTGCAACAGAGGCAAATGAGATCTTGCTTCTGAGGGCATGAACATATTGCATGAAGGCGCAACTCATGAATTGGGTGCCGTTGTCAGTGATGATCTGGGTAGAAACCCCAAAGCGGCACACCAAATATTTCAAGAACTTGATAGCTGGCTAAGCAGTCACCTTACTCACGGCAGCTACTTCCGGCCACTTTGTAAACTTGTCGATTGCAACGAAGAAGAATTCAAAGCCCCCGACAGCTCGGGCGAAAGGGCCAAGGAAATCGAGCCCCTAGACCAAAAACGTCCATGACAAAGGGATTGTCTGGAAGTGCTTGGGCTGGCAGATGGATATTCTTGGAATGGAACTGACAGGCTTCATACATGGTGACTAGCTCGACTGCATCTTGGAGGGTTGTGGGCCAATAGAATCCTTGCCGGAATGCTTTCCCAACCAAAGCCCTTTATCCAATGTGGGAGCCGCACATGCCTTTGTGTATTTCTGCCAGTAGTTCCTTTCCCTCTTCCAGGCAAATGCACTTCAATATCACATCATTGGGCCTCCTTCTGTACAGAGTGTCATCGATAAACTGGTACATACTGGCCCTCCAGGTTACTCTTTCCACTTCTTCTTGCTCTTCGAGAAGTTCTCTAGTTTGGAGGAAATGGACTGTGTGCCTTGCCCAAGTGGGAGCCTGAGGCTCGGCAACAAGGACTAGCGGCACCTCCTCATTCGTGGGGGTGCACTCTCGACCGCGGGGACCAGTGGCCCGGCAGGAGGGTGCGACCCGGCAGACGAAGGGGAGTGGTTTCCGGCAGGGTCCCTACAAGGAACCCCGGGAGGCTCTACCGGGAGAGGCTTACCGGAGTCCAGTTTCCTCCTCTTTCGGGTCATTGTTGTCTGAGATACGGAGGGTTGAGTAAGATGGAGAACAAAAGTTCCTGGTTCCACAGGAAGCTTCTGCGCAGCGCACTTCGACAGGTGATCAACTATGTTGTTTCCCGCACGGGGTACATGCTTTGTTTGCAACCCGTCAAAGCGCTCCTCTAATCTTCTCACTTCCTTGACGTATGCCTCCATCAATGGACTTTGGTAATCCTTGTTGACTTGTCTGACCACAAGTTGTGAATCTCCTCGAATGATCAACTTCTTAATTCCCAATTCTGTGGCAATCCTCAGCCCAGCAAGGAGCCCTTCATACTCAGCTGTATTGTTGGTTGCCTCCTCCCGAGGAAAGTGCATCTGGACGACGTACTTCAAGTGCTCTCTAGTGGGAATAACGAGAAGCATGCCAGCCCCTACACCTTGCAGGGAGAAGGCACCATCGAAATACATGATCCATTCTTGGGGTTTTGACGGGGATAACTGTTTCCAGCACTTCCTCATCAGGGGTTGGCGTCCATTCTGCAATAAACTCTGCCAATGCCCTGCTTTTAACTATTGACGTGCTTTCAAACTTCATGTCAAAGTTGGATAACTCCAATGCCCATTCCATTATTCTGTCGGTAGCCTCTGGGTTCTGGAGTATCCTTTGGAACGAAAAGCGTGTGGCAACCGTGATCTCATGGGCTTGGAAGTAGTTACGCAGTTTCCTTGGGGCCATGATGAAGCCAAAAATCAACTTTTGCACGCCGGAATACCTGGATCTAGCCCCCTGTAACAGGGAGGTGACGAAGTATACTGGGCACTGCACCACTTTCTTCCTTGCCATGTCCTTGGGGTTGTCTCTACCGCCGTGCTTCTCTCTGTCTTGGTCCATCTCTGACCTTGCCGGGCTATTCTCTCTTTCTTCCCTTGGCGGACACCTGCTGAGGCTGCTGTCTCCTCTACCTCCTACTGCGCCACTAACGATGTGCTAACCACTTGATTAGTCATTGCCAGATATAGTAGCAATGGCTCTTGTGGTATCGATGCAACCAAAGTGGGCACACAAGATAAGTAGGTCTTCAGATCTTGCAATCTTGCATCTGCTTCCGGGGTCCATTTCATAGGCCCTTCCTTCTTCAAAATTTTGAAGAACGGCAAGGCGCGCTTGGCAGACTTGGAGATGAATCTGTTAAGCGCGGCAATGCAACCCGTCAAACGCCTCACATCCTTAACTATATTGGGTGCTTGGATCTGCTCTATGGCCTTGATCTTATCTGGGTTGGCCTCGATTCTGTGGTGGGACACAAAGAAACCAAGCAGCTTGCTGGAGGAAACACCAAACACACACTTCTCGGATTTAGCTTTAAATTGATCTTGCACAAATTAGCAAATGTTTCTTCCAAATCCTAGATGAGGGTTGATTTGTCCTTGGTCTTGACCACAATGTCATCCATATAAGCTTCAATGTTCCTGTGCAACTGTGGCTCGGAACCAATTTGTACTGCTCTTGCAAAAGCGTACCCGACACTCTTTAACCCGAAAGGCATGCGCACAAAGTAGTATGTGCCACATGGGGTGATGAATGAGGTCTTTTCCTCATCTTCCTTGGACATGAATATCTGATGGTACCCTGAATATGCATCCAGAAAGGAGAGCAGATCACACCTGGAAGTGGAATCCACAATCTGATCAATGCGTGACAAGGGGAACGGGTTCTTTGGGCATGCCTTGTTCAAATATGTGAAATCAATGCAAAGCCTCCACTTCCCATTAGCCTTGTGCACAACCACTGGGTTTGCTAACCATGTTGGATGCAGTACACCTCTGACCAAACCAGCTATCTCAACTTTCTTAATCTCCTCGGCAATGAACTGCTGCCGCTCCAAGGCCTGCTTCCGCACCTTCTGCTTGACGGGTCGAGCATGTGGGCAGACATCAAGGTGGTGCTCGATTACCTCCCTGGGAACACCGGGGATACAGATGGTTGCCAGGCAAACACATCAATATTCTCCCGCAGGAAGGCAACGAGCACGCTTTCATATTTGTCATTAAGGATGGCACTAATGGTAAAAGTACCATCAGCACTAGCCAGCCCTACCAGGACCTTTTTCACATGGGGTGCAGCAGCCTTGGCCCTCTTACTGTTGGAACTCTCCAACACGTCATCAATGGGTGCCATGCACTCGGTAGGGGCATGCTTCCCGGATTCCTTGTTGGAGTCCCTACAATCCTTCTTCTTCCCTTTGCTGTCCTTGGCGGGCACTGCGGTCTCAACGGCCTCTGCCGCTACCACGTCCCGGTACATCTTATCCACGCATATCATCGCGTCTTTATTATCTGATGGGATGAAAATGACGCCCATTGGGCATGGCATCTTCAAGGTGTTGTAGGCATAGTGGGATGCTGCCATAAACTTGGCCAGGGCCGGGTGTCCAAGAATTCCATTGTACGGCGGGGGGAGGTCGACCACATCAAACATAATATTCTTAGTCCAGTAGTTCAACTCTCCCCCAAACGTCACTGGCAACGTGATCTTTCCCTTAGGACGGCTCCTACCAGGATTAACTCCTTGAAACGTGCCAGTGGCCTTAATCTCTTCCTCTGCTATATAGAGTTTGTTGAGAACTTGTGGGGAAATCTGATTCAACCCAGCCCCGCCATCAACCAACATCTTTGTGACCTTGAGGTTGCGGATCCTTGGGGAGACCAACCACGGAAAGCACCCTACCGCAGTGGTGCGGTCGGGTGGTCCTCTTCATCAAAGATGATGGGCATGCGTGACCACTTGAGCGGTTTCCGTGAATTTTCCACTGGCTCCATGGCATTGACTTCCCGCGCCCATTGTCGAAGTTAGCGGTGAGAGGAGTGCAAAGATGCACCTGTTGGGGAATGTAGTAATTTCAAAACAATTCCTACACACACGCAAGATCACGGTGATGCATAACAACGAGAGGGGAGAGTGTTGTCCACGTACCCTCGTAGACCGAAAGCGGAAGCATTAGCACAACGCGGTTGATGTAGTCGTACGTCTTCACGATCCAACCGATCAAGTACCAATTGTACGGCACCTCCGAGTTCAGCACATGTTCAGCTCGATGACGTCCCACGAACTCTGATCTAGCAGAGCTTTGCAGGAGAGTTCCGTCAGCACGACGGTGTGATGACGGTGTTGATGATGCTATCGACGCAGGGCTTCGCCTAAGCACCGCTACGATATTACCGAGGTGGAATATGGTGGAGGGGGGCACCTCACACGGCTAAGAGATCAATGGTCAATTGTTGTGTCTAGAGGTGCCCCCTGCCCCCGTATATAAAGGAGCAAGGGGGGAGGCGGTCGGCCAGGAGGAGGGCGCGCCAAGGGGGGAGTCCTACTCCCACCGGGAGTAGGACTCCTCCTTTCCTTGTAGTAGTAGGAGAAGGGGGAAAGGGAGAGAGAAAGAGAGAGGAAGGAAAGGGGGGCACCGCCCCCCTCCTTGTCCAATTCGGACTAGAGAAGGAGGGGGCGTGCGGCCTGCCCTGGCCACCCATCCTCTTCTCCACTAGGGCCAATGAGGCCCAATAAACCCCCCGGGGGGTTCCGGTAACCCCCCGGTACTCCGGTATATGTACGAAACCTTCCGAAACCATTCCAGTGTCCGAAAATAGTCATCCAATATATCGATCTTTACGTATCGACCATTTCGAGACTCCTCGTCATGTCCGTGATCATATTCGAGACACTGAACTACCTTCGGTACATCAAAACACAAAAACTCATAATACCGATCGTCACCAAACTTTAAGCGTGCGGACCCTACGGGTTCGAGAACTATGTAGACATGACCTAGACTCGTTTCCGGTCAATAACCAATAGCAGAACCTGGATGCTCATATTGGTTCCCACATATTCTACGAAGATCTTTATCGGTCAAACCGTATAACTACATACATTGTTCCCTTTGTCATCGGTATGTTACTTGCCCGAGATTCGATCGTCGGTATCTCAATACCTAGTTCAATCTCATTACCGGCAAGTCTCTTTACTCGTTATGTAATGCATCATCCCGCAACTAACTCATTAGTCACATTGCTTGCAAGGCTTATAGTGATGCGCAATACCGAGTGGGCCCAGAGATACCTCTCCAACAATCGGTGACAAATCCTAATCTCGAAATACGCCAACTCAACAAGTACCTTCGGAGACACCTGTAAAGCTCCTTTATAATCACCCAGTTGCATTGTGACGTTTGGTAGCACACAAAGTGTTCCTCCGGTAAACGGGAGTTGCATAATCTCATAGTCATAGGAACATGTATAAGTCATGAAGAAAGCAATAGCAACATACTAAACGATCAAGTGCTAAGCTAACGAAACGGGTCAAGTCAATCACATCATTCTCCTAATGATGTGATCCCATTAATCAAATGACTACTCATGTCTATGGCTAGGAAACTCAACCATCTTTGATCAACGAGTTAGTCAAGTAGAGGCATACTAGTGACATTATGTTTGTCTATGTATTCACACATGTATTATGTTTCCGGTTAATACAATTCTAGCATGAATAATAAACATTTATCATGATATGAGGAAATAAATAATAACTTTATTATTGCCTCTAGGGCATATTTCCTTCAGTCTCCCACTTGCACTAGAGTCAATAATCTAGATTACATAGTAATGATTCTAACACCCATGGAGCCTTGGTGCTGATCATGTTTTGCTCGTGGAAGAGGCTTAGTCGGTAGTGCGCAACATTCAGATCCGTATGTATCTTGCAAATCTCTATGTCTCCCACCTGGACTTGGTCCCAGATGGAATTGAAGCGTCTCTTTATGTGCTTGGTTCTCTTGTGAAATCTGGATTCCTTTGCCAAGGCAATTGCACCAGTATTGTCACAAACTCCTTCATCCAGACTCCTTCATTTTCTGCTTCCGAAGCAGCTATGTACTCCGCTTCACACGTAGATCCCACCACGACACTTTGTTTAGAACTGCACCTATTGATAGCTCCACCGTTCAATATAAACACATATTCGGTTTGCGATTTAGAATCGTCCGGATCAGTGTCAAAGCTTGCATTGACGTAACCATTTACGACTAGCTCTTTGTCACCTCCATAAACGAGAAACATATCCTTAGTCCTTTTAAGGTACTTCAGGATGTTCTTGACCGTTGTCCAGTGATCCACTCCTGGATTACTTTGGTACCTCCCTGCTAAGCTAATAGCAAGGCACACATCAGTCAGTACACACAGCATTGCATACATGATAGAGCCTATGGCTGAAGCATAGGGAACATCTTTCATTTTCTCTCTATCTTCTGCGGTGGTCGGGCATTGAGTTTGACTCAACTTCAGACCTTGTCTGAGCAAGAACCCTTTCTTTGCTTGATCCATTTGAACTTTTCAAACCTTTAACAAGGTATGTGCTTTGTGGAAGTCCAATTAAGCGTCTTGATCTATCTCTATAGATCTTGATGCCCAATATATAAGCAGCTTCACCGAGGTCTTTCATTGAAAAACTTTTATTCAAGTATCCTTTTATGCTATCCAGAAATCCTATATCATTTCCAATCAACAATATGTCGTCTACATATAATATCAAAATGCTCTGAGCTCCCACTCACTTTCTTGTAAATCTGAGCTTCTCCAAAAGTCTCTATAAAACCATATGCTTTGATCACACTATCAAAGCGTTTATTCCAACTCCGAGAGGCTTGCACCAGTCCATAAATGGATCATTGGAGCTTGCACACTTTGTTAGCACCTTTTGGATCGACAAAACCTTCGGTTGCATCATATACAACTCTTCTTCCGAAATCCATTCAGGAATGCATATTTGACATCCATTTGCCAAATTTCATAATCATAAAATGCGGCAATTGCTAACATGATTCGAACAGACTTAAGCATCGCTACGGGTGAGAAAGTCTCATCATAGTCAACCCCTTGAACTTGTCAAAAACCTTTTGCAACAAGTCAAGCTTTGTAGACAGTAACATTACCATCAGCGTCAGTCTTCTTCTTGAAGATCCATTTATTCTCGATGGCTTGCCGATCATCGGGGAAGTCAACCAAAGTCCATACTTTGTTCTTATACATGGATCCCATCTCAGATTTCATGGCCTCAAGCCATTTTGTGGAATCTGGGCTCTTCATTGCTTCCTCATAGTTCGTAGGTTCGCCATGGTCAAGTAACATGACTTCCAGAATAGGATTACCGTACCACTCTGGTGCGGATCTTACTCTGGTTGACCTACGAGGTTTGGTAGTAACTTGATCTGAAGTTTCATGATCAATATCATTAGCTTCCTCACTAATTGGTGTAGGTGTCACAGGAACCGGTTTCTGTGATGAACTACTTTCCAATAAGGGAGCAGGTGCAATTACCTCATCAAGTTCTACTTTCCTCCCACTCACTTCTTTCGAGAGAAACTCCTTCTCTAGAAAGGATCCAAATTTAGCAACAAAAGTCTTGCCTTCGGATCTGTGTTAGAAGGTGTACCCAATAGTCTCCTTTGGGTATCCCATGAAGACACATTTCTCCGATTTGGGTTCGAGATTATCAGGTTGAAGTTTTTTCACAAAAGCATCGCAGCCCCAAACTTTAAGAAATTACAACTTTGGTTTCTTGCGAAACCACAGTTCGTAAGGCGTCGTCTCAACGGATTATGATGGTGCCCTATTTAATGTGAATGCAGCCGTCTCTGAAGCATAACCCCAAAATGATAGCGGTAAATCAGTAAGAGACATCATTGATCGCACCATATCTAGTAAAGTACGATTACGACGTTCAGATACACCATTACGTTGTGGTGTTCCGGGTGGCGTGAGTTGCGAAACTATTCCGCATTGTTTCAAATGTAGACCAAACTCGTAAGTCAAATATTCTCCTCCACGATCAGATCGTAGAAACTTTATTTTCTTGTTACGATGATTTTCCACTTCACTCTGAAATTCTTTGAACTTTTCAAATGTTTCAGACTTATGTTTCATTAAGTAGATATACCCATATCTGCTCAAATCATCAGTGAAGGTGAGAAAATAATGATACCCGCCGTGAGCCTCAATATTCACTGGACCACATACATCAGTATGTATGATTTCCAATAAATCAGTTGCTCGCTCCATAGTTCTGGAGAACGGGTTTTAGTCATCTTGCCCATGAGGCATGGTTCGCAAGTACCAAGTGATTCATAATCAAGTGATTCTGAAAGTCCATCAGTATGGGGTTTCTTCATGCACTTTACACCAATATGACCCAAACGGCAATGCCACAAATAAGTTGCACTATCATTATCAACTCTGCATCTTTTGGCTTCAACATTATGAATATGTGTATCACTACTATCGAGATTCAACAAAAATAGACCACTCTTCAAGGGTACATGACCATAAACGATATTACTCATATAAATAGAACAACCATTATTCTCTGATTTAAATGAATAACCGTCTCGCATCAAAAAATATCTAGATATAATGTTCATGCTTAACGCTGGCACCAAATAACAATTATTCAGGTATAAAACTAACCCCGAAGGTAGATGTAGAGGTAGCGTGCCGACCACGATCACATCGACTTTGGAACCATTTCCCACGCGCATCGTCACCTCGTCCTTAGCCAATCTTCGCTTAATCCGTAGTCCCTATTTGAGTTGCCAATATTAGCAATGAACCGAGATCAAATACCCGGTGCTCTGCGAGCATTAGTAAGGTACACATCAATAACATGTATATCACATATACCTTTGTTCACCTTGCCATCCTTCTTATCCGCCAAATACTTGGGGCAGTTCCGCTTCCAGTGACCAGTCCCTTTGGAGTAGAAGCACTCAGTCTCAGGATAAGGTCCAGACTTAGGTTTCTTCTCCTGAGCGGCAACTTGTTTGCCGTTCTTCTTGAAGTTCTCCTTCTTCTTCCCTTTACCCTTTTTCTTGAAACTGGTGGTCTTGTTGACCATCAACACTTGATGCTCCTTTTTGATTTCTACCTCCGCAGCTTTTAGCATTGCGAAGAGCTCAGGAATAGTCTTGTTCATCCCTTGCATATTATTGTTCATCACGAAGCTCTTGTAGCTTGGTGGCAGTGATTGAAGAATTATGTCAATGACACTATCATGAGGAAGATTAACTCCTAGTGGAATCAAGTGATTATTATACCCAGACATTTTGAGTATATGTTCACTGACAGAACTATTCTCCTCCATCTTGCAGCTATAGAACTTATTGGAGACTTCATATCTCTCAATTCGGGCATTTGCTTGAAATATTAACCTCAACTCCTAGAACATCTCATATGCTCCATGACGTTCAAAACGTCATTGAAGTCCCGGTTCTAAGCCGTAAAGCATGGCACACTAAACTATCGAGTAGTCATCAACACGTGACTGCCATGCATTCACAATGTCTGCAGTTGCCGGCACGGGTGGTACACCTAGCAGTGCTTCCAGGATGTAATTCTTCAGTGCAGCAATGAGGATAATCCTCAAGTTACGGACCCAGTCCGTGTAATTGCTACCATCATCTTTCAACTTAGCTTTCTCAAGGAACGCATTAAAATTCAACAGAACAACATCACGGGCCATCTATCTACAATAAGATAGACAAGCAAAAATACTAACAGGTACTAAGTTAATGATAAATTAAAGTTCAATTAATCATATTACTTAAGAATTCCCACTTAGATAGACATCCCTCTAATCATCTAAGTGATCACGTGATCCAAATCAACTAAACCATGTCCGGTCATCACGTGAGATGGAGTAGTTTTCAATGGTGAACATCACTATGTTGATCATATCTACTATATGATTCATGCTCGACCTTTCGGTCTCAGTGTTCCGAGGCCACATTTGTATATGCTAGGCTCGTCAAGTTTAACCTGAGTATTCTGCGTGTGTAAAACTGTCTTACACCTGTTGTATTTGAACGCAGAGCTTATCACACCCGATCATCACGTGGTGTCTCAGCACAAAGAACTTTCGCAACGGTGCATACTCAGGGAGAACACTTATACCTTGAAATTTAGTGAGAGATCATCTTATAATGCTACCGTCAATCAAGCAAAATAAGATGCATAAAGGATAAACATCACATGCAATCAATATAAGTGATATGATATGGCCATCATCATCTTGTGCTTGTGATCTCCATATCCGAAGCACCGTCATGACCACCATCGTCACTGGCGCGACACCTTGATCTTCATCGTAGCATCGTTGTTGTCTTGCCAACTATTGCTTCTACGACTATCGCTTTCGCTTAGTGATAAAGTAAAGCAATTACAGGGCGATTGCATTGCATACAATAAAGAGACAATCATATGGCTCCTACCAGTTGCCGATAACTTTGTTACAAAACATGATCATCTCATACAATAAAATTTAGCATCATGTCTTGACCATATCACATCACAACATGCCTTGCAAAAACAAGTTAGATGTCCTCTACTTTGTTGTTGCAAGTTTTACGTGGCTGCTATGAGCTGAGCAAGAACCGTTCTTACCTACGCATCAAAACCACAACAATATTTCGTCAATTTAGTGTTGTTTTAACCTTCTCAAGGACCGGGCATAGCCACACTCGGTTCAACTAAAGCTGGAGAAACTGACACCCGCCAGCCACCTATGTGCAAAGCACGTCGGTAGAACTAGTCTTGCGTAAGCATACGCGTAATGTCGGTCCGGGCCACTTCATCCAACAATACCGCCGAACCAAAGTATGACATGCTGGTAAGCAGCATGACTTGTATCGCCCACAACTCACTTGCGTTCTACTCGTGCATATAACATCTACGCATAAAAACTCGGATGCCACTGTTGGGGAACATAGTAATTTAAAAATATTTCCTACGCACAGGCAAGATCATGGTGATGCATAGCAACGAGAAGGGAGAGTGTTGTCCACGTACCCTCGTAGACCGAAAGTGAAAGCGTTAGCACACTGCGGTTGATGTAGTCGTACGTCTTCACGATCCGACCAATCAAGTACCGAGCGTACGACACCTCTGAGTTCAGCACATGTTCAGCTCGATGACGTCCCACGATCTCCGATCTAGCAGAGCTTTGCGGGAGAGTTCCATCGGCACGACGACGTGATGACGGTGTTGATGATGCTACCGACGTAGGGCTTCGCCTAAGCACCGCTACGATATTACCGAGGTGGAATATGGTGGAGGGGGCCACCGCACACGGCTAAGAGATCAATGATCAATTGTTGTGTCTAGAGGTGCCCCTGCCCCCATATATAAATGAGCAAGGGGGGAGGTCGCCGCTAGGAGGAGGGCGCGCCAAGGGGGGAGTCCTACTCCCACCGGGAGTAGGACTCCTCCTTTCCTTGTAGTAGTAGGAGAAGGGGAAAGGGAGAGAGAGAGAGAGGAAGGAAAGGGGGGGCGCCCCCTCCTTGTCCAATTCAAACTAGAGGGGGAGGAGGCGTGCGGCCTGCCCTGGCCGCCCCTCCTGTTCTCCACTAGGGCCCATGAGGCCCAATAAACCCCCTGGTACTCCGGTATATGTCTGAAACCTTCCGAAACCATTCCGGTGTCCGAACATAGTCATCCAATATATCGCTCTTTACGTCTCAACCATTTCGAGACTCCTCGTTATGTCCATGATCATATCTGGGACTCCGAACTACCTTCGGTACATCAAAACACAAAAATTCATAATACCGATCGTCACCAAACTTTAAGCGTGCGGACCCTATGGGTTCGAGAACTATGTAGACATGACCAAGACTCATTTTCGGTCAATAACCAATAACAGAACCTGGATGCTCATATTGGTTACCACATATTCTACGAAGATCTTTATCGGTCAAACCACATAACTACATACGTTGTTCCCTTTGTCATCGGTATGTTACTTGCCCGAGATTCGATCGTCAGTATCTCAATACCTAGTTCAATCTCGTTACCGGCAAGTCTCTTTACTCGTTATGTAATGCATCATCCCTCAACTAACTCATTAGTCACATTGCTTGCAAATCTTATAGTGATGTGCATTACCGAGAGGGCCCAGAGATACCTCTCCGACAATCGGAGTGACAAATCCTAATCTCGAAATACGCCAACTCAACAAGTACCTTTGGAGACACCTGTAGAGCTCCTTTATAATCACCCAGTTACATTGTGATGTTTGGTAGCACACAAAGTGTTCCTCCGGTAAATGGGAGTTGCATAATCTCATAGTCATAGGAACATGTATAAGTCATGAAGAAAAGCAATAGCAACATACTAAACGATCAAGTGCTAAGCTAACGAAATGGGTCAAGTCAATCACATCATTCTCCTATTGATGTGATCCCATTAATCAAATGACAACTCATGTCTATGGCTAGGAAACTCAACCATCTTTGATCAACGAGCTAGTCAAGTAGAGGCATACTAGTGACATTATGTTTGTCTATGTATTCACACATGTATTATGTTTCCGATTAATACAATTCTAGCATGAATAATAAACATTTGTCATGATATGAGGAAATAGATAATAACTTTATTATTTCCTCTAGGGCATATTTCCTTCACCCGTCGATGCACAGGGCGTTAGTGGCTTTCTGGAATTCATGCTCACTAGTTTATGGAATTCATGCTCACTGGTTTTCTCTTCATCCCCTTCATCACTTCCACCATTGCAATCCTCTTTCTCTTAGCCCCTGGCGGGTTTTCCTTGGCTCCGAGGAGCCTTGTCGGGGCAATTTGCTTCACCGCCCTGGCCCTTACCGCCAGTACCATTCTGGCCTTTTTCCTTATCTTGCTTCTCATACTCAGGCCTCTGCTTCTTGATGAGCTGCTCAACCTTATGACACTCTTGGAGATCATGCCCCTTGGGCCGATAAATCCTTCAGTACAGTCCATCACCTTTCCCAGCTTCCTCGGCAGCCGCAGCCTCCCGACAATCAGCGCATGCGGCAACTTCCTTGTCGGGGGCTTCAGCTCTAGCCATCTTGCCGATACTAGGTGTGCCTGATCCCTCAACTGTCAACACTGCCTTATCCTTGCGCTTTTTATTGAGTTTCTTGTTCTTCTTCCTCTGATTGGTGGACTCATCATCATCCTCTGATTCGATGTCGACGCAATCTTCCTATCCAAGGAGCTTCCTCCCTTCTTCCACCCGAGCACACTTGTCCAGCAAGGTATACAATTCCTTCATAGTCTTGGGCAACTTAATGTTCATCTTGGAACGTATCCTGCGGTTGTGCACATTGGATTGGAAGGCAGCTATCACAGCTGCCGGGTGGATATCTGGGATATTTTTGTGGACTCTATTAAATCTTTGCAGGTACTTCCGCAGTTTCTCTCCTTCCTTCTACTGGAGAAGCTGCAAGTCACTAGGCTGCCCTGGTTCTTGATGGTCGCCCGTGAAGGCGCCAATGAACTCATGGCACAGGTTAGCCCAAGTAGAGATAAGTTCTCCAATAGGTGCATCAGCAAAGACCTCACATTTGACTTAAGTGCCAAAGGGAAATAGTTGGCGAATACCTTCTCATCTCTTCCCCCGGCAGCCTAAACGGCGATGGTGTAGATGCTCAAGAACTATGTTGGGTTCAACCTTCCATCGTATTTCTCGGGTATCTCTGGCTTGAACGTGCGAGCAGGCGACCAACGGACTTGCCGTAGCTCACGGGTAAAGGCAGGCAACCCGACCTCAAAAGGTAGGCACCCGCCATCTTTGAGCGCGGGCTCGTCGATGTTGGGAACGTCACACCCATTGGGCTGGCAGTGGTTGTCGCGGCACCGCTCGACAATGGCGCGCGCGCCTTCCCTCCACATGTCCTCCGGAGCTCGCCGTGGTTCTTGACGTGCTTGAGGGCCAGAGGAGGCCATTGAGACGTCGTCAGGCTCTTGGTTACGTGGCTCCCGTACTGCTTGCCAAGGTGGGGACAGCGACGTGGGGGCAGCCCCCTTCGTGCGGCTAGCCGCACGAGATGTTGTCGTCGCCTGGGGAGGCCATGGCAGGCCACCTTGCTGCAACCCTCCCACCTCGACGAAACCAATCAAGCACTGGATGGTGGCTCGCCACTCATCCATCTGATCAGCCGCCGGCAGGAATCTCAATAGCAACTGGGCCCATGCTATGGCCTCTGAGGTGGTGCTTGGCATAGGTGAAGATGATGAAGACGGTTGCGTCGCTCGGCTCCTGATGGCGCCGGTGGCGGCCGCGTCACGCCCTCGCTGCTGTGAGCTAGCAGCTTGGATGGCGTGGTCACGCAGCAGAGGCACTTGAGGGCCGGCGGCCCTGTTGGACACAGTAGCTAGGTTAGCTTATTCTGGGGGTGGCGCGTGCCTCGCGGTCGCATCCGTGACGGGGGCGGCCGGAGGGTTGCGGTTCACCTCAGAACGAGTGCCACAACTGTGGCTATGCCCTTCGGCGAGGAGAGAGGGTGCAGGTAAAGTAATCCCCTCACCCGTACCTCGTGGAGTATGGCCACTAGAATGATGCTGGTGCAGCTCTTCCCCCGCGCCTCTCGCTTCTGCTTCTGCCACGGGAGTGCTGGTGCTAACGCCGCCTACGCCAACCACACCTCCCGCAACGTCCACATCCTCACGCGTCCCCTCATTCCCCGCGACATTGGCGGTCGCGGGCGGTGGAGGCCTTGAGGTGGACGGGTGATTCGTGGCTCGGGGCTTCTTCTTAGGCGCCATAGTCGATGATGCCATCGATGATGAAAATGGCAATGAAGATGACACGCTACCAACGCTCCCGAGTTCGCGCAAGTGATCCCCCTACCTGGCGCGCCAAAGATGTCACGAGGAACCATGGCCACCTATGGGGCTACGAGCCCCTTTTGGTTCGGAGGGGGGATGGGCATGTTGCACAAAGACCGGAGAAGTGTCGCGCAGCGCGGTAGAGATCACACAGGCGATTTTACCTAGGTTCGGGCTGCCGTGAGGCATAAAACCCTACTCCTGCTTTGGTGGATTGATTGTGGAAAAGGTGGTGGTGGACGCAGTGCACTTTTCCCGACATGGTCGCCTCAAGCGAAGTGGCTACGTGCATACGGGTATGTGAGGGCCTAATCTTGGCAACCTCGCGGACCGAACCCTTTTTACGTTTGCCATGAGCCTCCTTTTATAGACCAAGGGGTTACCACAGTGGCAAATTAGTCTTTGCATACTGATTAGATAGCAAACAGTACTATCATAGCTAACTCTACAGGCTGACAGAGCGCATTAAATGCAACGTCTAGTGTCACATCACAGCATGCCCGACAACCCTTGCCGGGCTATTTTGCCAGCTTCGCTCCTGCTTGCTTGACACGTCCCAGGACGGGTGTCATATGGAGGTGTTGCTGTAGAAAGTGGCTGCCATGTGGCGAAAAGCAGCCACTTAGTCATCTTGGGGCTTGACACCGCACTGACATGTGACTTGCGTCGCTAATGAGGTGGAGCGGTGGCGTAGTTGGCCTCCGCAAGTCCCAGCAGGGCCTGTCGGGACAATTTGGAAGTATGCTTCTGGTGCAGAACCCAACCCCGCCAGGCTCGACATTATCTTCTGGTGCAGAACCCAACCCCGCCAGGCTCGGCATCATCTTGCTTCTCTGGCTCGTCTCAACCTTCTTGATCCGTACTTGGACACTTTGGTGAACTGGTCCTTCTTGCTTGGCTTGATCTTGGTGTTGTAATCTTTCCTTTGAGCCTGTGCATAGTCTGGGCAACAGACCCAGGGTTTGTTGCACCGACAGTTTCATAAATATTCAGGATAAATTCAGAGGATCCAAAAGCGTTTCAGGGTCATAGGAAGGGTTTCAGATGTTTTCGGAAATGTTATGGTGCGAGGACACTTTGGTGGGGCAAGGGGTAAGGCCCATGAGGCTTTAGGTAAGTGCAAAAGGAGTTTTGCAGAGGTCAGGGACCAAACGCCAGGGTCCATGGCGTCTGGCCCCAGGCCAGACGCCAACGTCCGTGGCGTTTCCAGAAATACCAGGAACCTTGTCGTTTCGTCTTCGAAACCGAGGAGGACTATTCCTTGCATTCCAAACCAACTTTGGGGAGGCCCTCTCCCCAAGGTATGACCCCATGGCTCAACATATAAATAGAGGGGCAGGGCTTGCTCTACTTCCTCTAATTCATTAGAAGCCCAGTGTGGTTCTAATCTCCTCCCTCTAATTCTCTAGTGATGATTAGCTCTGGACGATGAATCACTGTTGGATCAAGAAGGTTGCACGCTTGCAACCAAGTAGAGAGGCCATGCTTTTGGTCTTTGGTTCGAGGAACTATTCGTGGGCAGTTCGAGGGACTCCAAGTACGATGAGACGTTCTTCTTCCACCGCAACTCGATGACGGTAACAATTTGGATCCCAACCCATTATGCATCTTCATATTGATCTTGGGTGTTTGTAGGTGCGGTTTTTTTTGTTTTCTACTACGTTTCCCAATAGTGGCATCATGAGCAGTTATATGAGTAGGTGCGTGTTGCAATCTAGATCACATGTCGATGTGAGGGTTAATGTTCTTACTATGCTTCTCTCGAGTGTTGCTTTGGTTAATTCATTTGGCGACATGGTGAGGCTTTGTACAAAATTCTGACAATCGCTCGACTCTGGATGTCGACAATCTGCTAACAGTTCTTTGGGCCTCATCTAGTCAAGAATAATGAACTGTCCCTACACAAGAGGGTGCTGAAGATGGACGATCTCCTAGAGGTCATGCGTAATAGACGAAGTTTAGTGTGGGGTTAGAGATTTTTAATTAAGTCTCTTCCCTCACACACCCCAAAACTTAATCTAGCATCAAGAATTATCACCTAATATTGTGGATGTAGGTAGCTAGTATTATTGTTAACACTGGTGAACTACGTAACTAAAATTTGCTAAAGTCGATTAGAGGACGTCTAACTTATTTTTGCGGAGTATGCATATGATGTGGTATAGCCTTCGTCATGATAATGAGTTTATGTATGAGATGGTTATAGTTGTAATGTTAAGTGCCCTTCACGTCACGGCATGATGGCCGGGGCCACGAGATTGGCACGTTAATGTAAATATTGTAGAGATAGCCTACATGTTACTAGTGACAATGGAAAGTGTAAATGGAGGACCCCTGACGTGGAGAAGGTGTACTAAGGCACGGGACGAGGAGGTATAATTTTGTGCCATGGCAGAACTTCTGAATTTGATGCCATGGCAATGTTTTCTGAAACGATAGCCACGACAACATTTTTTGAAATTATCGCCATGATAGCATTTTTGAGACAGTTGCCACAACAATGAAATATTGGCCGTCACGACGCTTCAACTGAAGATTGAAGATGATCATGAAGGATTCCCGGTGCCCGGGGCTATACCATACCATGCTTTTATGAATTGTCTAAGATGTTTATCCCTTTGTTGTTTGCACCCTTTGATTGCGCAGTAGTCAATTATTAGGGAGATCTCTCACAGTAAATATCAAGTGAAAAGGTGCTCCTCCCAGTGTTGCAATCGTCTATAACACGTAACATCCCGGAGTGCGTCATGTCCACATGAGTACAAATGGTTTACGAAATCTAAGATGGGTGGATGGTCAGATCATGTGAGCAGATAGCACCTAGTTGTCTTGAAGTTCTAGTAGAATCATTCTAAGCTCAGAGCATGAAGCATCGAAAGGTGAACAAGAGGCATATGGAGATATAATCAGCAAAAGTTTGCCCGCCGGTCAAAATTCTGGTCATTAGTGATGTCGACATCAATGGCTGAGAATAAGATCTGGATCTTGAATAATTCACTATCAATTATGAGAGATATTGAATTGAGTGGGAGCACAATTATGTATTAATCAATTTTAATCACTAGCGCAAATTAATTATGAACAATGTCCATGTGTAGTTTGCTTTATAGTTGTCGAATTATGGCTCACGGTTCCACTTTTGTTGTTGAAATTGGTTAGCTGTTATTTATCTGGTTGAATCTTTTGATTGAAAGGATCATCCTCTAAAAGTGCCAAGAAGGATTTTGTTCTACTGCATGCTTACAATACTCTTTCTTATGCTATGGATGATGAGACTCGTGTCCTTCAGTCCAAAGGGCTAGAATTACATTATGGTCTGCTTGCTTCCGAGAAACCCAAACTTCAGAAATGTTTGGGATAGTTATGTGATATTCTTGGAACTGAAAATTGTTTTCAGAAAAACAAACAAAGGTTAAAAGATATGTGATATCTAAAGAAATGTTTTGTTTGCAAATTCTAGTAAAGTGTTCAGCTATGTTTAAGACTAAAATGTGTAAGATCCGGAAGAAACGCCAGTCATGAGTTGATGGTGAGAAACTTAAAGAGAAAAGAACAAAACCAAAGTATGTAATTAGACTTACATGCCTAGGGAAGTTCAGGGCTAACTCCACTCTTAAAGTTGGATACTTCTTCTGTGAGTAGGAGAAATATTGAAAGTAAAACTATAAAAAGTAAAAGGCAGAAAAGAAAAGAAGACTGGAATGTCCAGCTCAGGTATGAATGTCATACAAGTTATAAAATGTAGAGAAAGTTGGTCAAGTAAAGTGTAGTTCTTGAAAATTTATGATCAATTTTTTGATCACTAATTCTTCAAGATTCTGGTCAAAAGTTGATCAAAATGATATCAACTATACTGCATGTTGATGCGAGTCGTTGAAAGAAACTACAATGGCCTAAATGACCAATGCGAGTAAAATATGTGTTGAAAATTTGTAGAAGTTATGATACTGTTTCATCAGCATATTACCTCTGTGTTTATTGTCATTATTCATTCTAGAGTTTTGTACACTCTAGCCCATTGCATAGAAGTTCCAAGACAGTTGTTCATGAGAGAACAATAGTTGTTCGATGTTATGAACAAAAGGCCATACTCCTATTATGAATAGGATGTATGTTATGAATATTGATGATGAAATTGAACATCCATAACACTGACGCTAAATGTCGCAAGACTAAAAGAATACCGCATATTTGTGGCACTACATTTAGTCACATTGGAGAAACCAGCATGTAGAATTCCATAGTGATGCATATTGAAGTCATCTGATTATGAATCATCTGACTCTTGCAACTTTCATCCAAATAGTGAAGTAAACTAAAATATCATTCACATGCCATAAAGAATGAGCAACAAAATAACACACCGAGAGGGCCCTAAGAATATCTCCCCGTCATCGGAGGAGCAAATCCCACTCTCGAGCTATCTAGTCCCTTGTCAAACTTTCTGATGAACCAGTAAGTTGTCGTTATGATCCCGTGTTATAGGTGACATTTGAGCAACCCCGAAGTGTACCGTATGGTAAGAAGTGACTATGATAATCTCATGGTCTAAGGAGCAAAATCACATGTTAATACTCCATGTTATTACAATTGATTACAGACGATATTATCTCAATTCATAACAAACAAGTTTGGGTTAATTCAATATGATCATTCTTCCAACATCATAACCTCAATGTTGTTTTAGGACTATCGTTACACTTAACAATATCCTAAGATCTCGAAAACGTGATCACCAACAACAATTGATCTAGTCTTAGAGGCAAGACTAGGAACCTTTATTTTATCTATTTACCATTTCACCCGTGCATATGAGTTTTCCGGTGAATCACCTATTCCAGGATCATAGCATTTGTAACATGAAATATAAACACTTAATTATGAATAAGGAAATGTAATAATACAATATTATTGCCTCTAGGGCATATTTGCAACACCTACACTTTCCGAGATACCTATATAGCACCTTTATGATCACCCAATTATGAAGTGACATTTGATTACCCACAAAGTATTCTTCTGGTATTCGAGAGTGGCATGATCTCATTGTCTAAGGAACAGATACTTGACATGAAGAAAGATGTAGCAAATAAACTAAGTGATACGATCTGATGCCAAGATTATGGTTGGGTATGTCTGTTACATTAAATGACAACTCATGTCTATGGTTAGGAAACCTTAACCATCTTTGATCAACGACCTAATCTAGTAGAGGCTCACTAGGTGCACAGTGTTGCTTATGTATCCACACATGTATCTGAGTTTTTAGTCAATACAATTATAGCATGGATAATAAACATTTATCATGAACAAGGAAATATGATAATAACATATTTATTATTGCCTCTAGGGCATATTTCCAATAGCAGGGAGCAGGCTTTATATTCTGAGTTTCTATCACGTCCACATGCAAGAAATATCGTGTCATCTTCTCCATATCCCAACTTCTGCAGGTCCGAAACCTACTTCGTCCTACACCTTCCTTTCGGCGAGATTAGGCCTCCTGTTGGGTAACGAGCTACCCATCCATCTCTCCATATTCGAACAAATTTGTCATTGCTAATACTCCATACGATTCCTTTTTCAGGAGGCTCAAACCATGAGAGATTGCTTGCCAAGTAGCAGATGGATTAGTGGTGAACACTGTATCCACGAGATTTCCATTGGGAAAGTGTTTCACTTTTAGTACTTACACACACAAGTAGTTTGTGTGTTCTAATAACTGCCATGCTTGCTGAGCTAATAGAGCTTGATTGAATATGTGAAAGTCCTTAAACCCCAAACCTCCTTGAGCCTTTGGCCTTGTCATCTTGTCCCAGACATACTAATGAGTCTTTTTTTCTCCGCTCCCCAGAAATAGTTTCTGACCATGCGATTAAGATCATTGCACACCCCAAAGGGAATCTTAAATACACTCATTATATAGGTGTGGATGGATTGAGCTATTGATACGTCTCCATCGTATCTACTTTCCTTAAAGCTTTTCCTCTTGTTTTGGACTCTAATTTGCATGATTTGAATGAAACTAACCCGGACTGACGTTGTTTTCAGCAGAACAACCATGGTGTTGTTTTTGTGCAGAAATAAAAGTTCTCGGAATGGCACGAAACTTTTTGGAGATTTTTTTATGGAATAAAAGAAAAATACTAGAGCCAAGAACCACCGGAGGGGGAGCCTGAGTGAGCACAACTCACCACCCCCCCTCCCGGCGCGCCCAAGTGGGTTGTGCGCACCTAGTGGCCCTGCTGACCCTGATGGCAACTCTATAAAATCCTATTTTCGGAGAAAAATAAGGGAGAAAGAATTATCATGTTTCACGAGATGGAGCCACCGCCACCTCTTGTTCTTCATCGGGAGGCTAGATCTGGAGTCCATTTGGGGCTCTGGAGAGGGGGATCTTCGATCTTCGTCATCACCAACCCTTCTCCATCGCCAATTTCATGATGCTCCACACCGGGAGTGAGTAAATCCTTCGTAGGCTCGCTGGTCGGTGAGGAGTTGGATGAGATTCATCATGTAACTGAGTTAGTTTGTTAGGGCTTGATCCCTAGTATCCATTATGTTCTGAGATTGATGTTGCTATGACTTTGCCATGCTTAATGCTTGTAACTTTGGGCCTGGGTGCCATGATTTCAGATATGAACCGTTTATGTTATCACCATCATATCTATGTTCTAGATCTGATCTTGCAAGTTATAGTCACCTATTATGTGTTATGATCTGTAAAACCCCAGAGTGACAGTATTCGGGATACTTTCTGATAATGACCATAGTTTGAGGAGTTCATGTATTCACTATGTTTGTTCTGGTTCTCTATTAAAAGGAGGCCTTAATATCCCTTCGTTTCCATATGGACCCCGCTGCCACGGGAGGTAGGACAAAAGATGTCATGCAAGTTCTTTCCATAAGCACGTATGACAATTTACGGAATACGTGGCTATGTTATATTTATTAACTGGAGCTAGTATCGTATCGCCCTAGGTTATGACTATTATATGATGAATATCATCCAACAAATTCACCGATCCAATGCCTACGATTTTCCTACATATTGTTGTTGGGGAATCATTGCATGGAAAACAAAAAAAAAATCTATGCACACACAATGATCTATCCATGGAGATGCATAGCAACGAAGGGAAGAGTATGTCTATCTACCCTCGTAGACCGTAAGCGGAAGCGTTTCACAACGCGGTTGATGTAGTCGAACTTTCTTCGCGCTCCAAATGATCTAGTACCGAACGCATGGCACCTCGGCGTTCTGCACACATTTAGCTCGAGGACGTCCTACGCCTTCTTGATCCAGCAAGACGGTGAAGTAGTAGATGAGTTCCGACAGCACGATGACGTGGTAACGGTGATGGTGATGTGATCTCCGCAGGGCTTCACCTAAGCACTACGAAAATATGATCGAGGGAGTAAACGGTGGACGGGGGGCGTCGCACACGGCTAAGACAATGTTGTGTCCTTGTGTGGCGCCCCTCCCCACATATATATATAGGTGGGAGGGGGGAGGAGGCGGCCTAGGGCAGCCAGGGCGCGCCCCAAGGGGCTGGCCACCGGACCTAGGGCTCCTACCCTCCTGCGCCCCCCTCTTTCCTTGTATGAAGAAGGGGGAAGGAAAGAGGGGGGAGGAAGGGGGAGTCCTACTCCACACTTTCCTTTCCATCCCCTCTTTCCTACTCCTCCTCATAGGGACGGCCTCTATAGGGATGCACCAGCCCCTTGTGGGCTGGCGTGTTCAATCTCTTGGCCCATAAGGCCCATATCTTTGACGGGGGTGCCCGAAACTCCTTTCCAATGACCTGATAAGTACCCGGTACCCTCCGAAATACTTCCGGTGTTCGAATACCATTGTCCTATATATCAATCTTTACCTCTCGGCCATTTCGAGAATCCTCGTCATGTCTGTGATCTCATCTGGGACACCGAACAACATTCGGTCACCAAATCACATAACTCATATAATACTATATTGTCAACGAACATTAAGTGTGCGGACCCTACGGGTTCAAGAACTGTGTAGACATGACCGAGACACCTCTCTGGTCAATAACCAATAGCGGAAACTGGATGCCCATATTGGCTCCTACATATTCTATGAAGATTTTTATCATTCGAACCGTTATGACAACATACGTAATTCCCTTTGTCCATCGGTGTGTTACTTGCCCGAGATTTGATTGTCGGTATCTCTATACCTAGTTCAATCTCGTTACTGGCAGGTCTCTTTACTCGTTGCGTAATACATCACCTTGTGACCAACTCCTTAGTCATTTGCTTGCAAGCTTATGATGTGTATTACCGAGAGGGCCCAGAGATACCTCCCTGATACTCGGAGTAACAAATCCTAATCTTGATCTATGCCAACTCAACAAACACCTTCGGAGATACCTATAGAGCATATTTTTGATCACCCAGTTACGTTCTGATGTTTGATAGCACAAAAGGCATTCCTGCGGTATTCGGGAGTTGCATAATCTCATAGTCGAAGGAATATGTATATGACATGAAGAAAGCAATAACAATAAACTGAACGATCATTATGCTAAGCTAATGGATGGGTCTAGTCCATCACAACATTTTCCTAGTGATGTGATTCCATTATCAAATGACAACACATGTCTATGGTTAGGAAACCTTAACCATCTTTGATCAACGAGCTAGTCTAGTAGAGGCTTACTAGGGACAAGATATTTGTTTATGTATTCACACATGTATTTAAGTTTTCGATCAATACAATTCTAGCATGAATAATAAACCTTTATCATGAATAAGGAAATATAAAATAAGAACTTTATTATTGCCTCTAGGGCATATTTCCTTCAATTGTTTCTTCGAAGTTACTATTGCTATCATTGTTACCGTTACTATTATTGTTACCACTGCTATCAAAATTATCATATTAGTATGCTACTGATCATATTTCTTCAGATAATTAATCTCCAGGTGTGGTTGAATTGACAACTCAGCTGCTAATACTTGCAAATATTCCTTGGCTCCCCTTGTGTTGAATCAATAAATTTGGGTTGAATACTCTACCATCAAAAACTTTTGCGATCCCCTATACTTATGGGTTATCAAGACCTTTCTCTGGCGCCGTTGCTGGGAAGCATAGCTATATTTGTTGAATCACCTGGGATTATTATATATTTATCATTATGAAGAATCTGAAGGATACAAAAACCAAGATTGTTCCCTCTAGGACGAGGGGAGGTAAGGAACTACCATCACACTCTGCACTTGATTCACCTTCTGTTTTGAGTAGACTTGCAACACCACCACATGCTCTTAATCCTGATATGTCGCAAGTTATTGATGATGCTACTTATATGAATGCTACTCATGATGATGCTAGTACCTTGCTTCATGATGGTGTGCCACTAGGTGATTTTCTTGATGAACAAATTGCTAGAGCTAGAGAGAATGAAACTACTGAAACTGATGAAGTGCTCGAAACTGAAAATCTTGAAACACCTATTAGACCTATCCCTTCTAGATATGAAATGCCTAAGATACCTGAAGGTCATGTTATGGATGAGGAGACATCTAGAATTTTCTTGCTTGCACTGATAGAGATGATCTTAAGAAATTATTATGCAAACTGAAGGAGAAATCATTGAATGCTAGAATTAAATGTGATCCTAAGTTTGCTACTTCACCTATCTTTGTTGATGATAAGGATTATGAATTTTCTGTCGACCCAGAGTTAATCACTTTCGTTTAATCTGATCCTTTCCATGGTTATGAAACTGAAACTGTTGTGGCACACCTTACCAAATTAAGTGATATAGCTACCCTATTTGCTCATGATGAGAAGATTCATTACTATTATATTCTTAAATTATTTCTGTTATAATTAAAGGGTGATGCTAAGATATGGTATAATACTCTAGCTCCTGGTTGTGTGCGTAATCCCTAGGATATGATTTATTACTTTTCTGAAAAATATGTTCCTGCTCATTAGAAACAAGCTGCCTTATAGGAAATATTTAACTTTGTGTAAATTGAAGAAGAGAGTCGCCCACAAGCTTGGGGGAGGCTTCTCCAATTGCGGAAAGCTTTGCCTGATCATCCTCTTAAGAAAAATGAAATACTCCCTCCGTCCCAAAATTCTTGTCTTAGATTTTTCTAGATACGGATGTATCTAACACTAAACCGTGACTAGATACATCCCTATGTAGACAAATCTAAGACAAGAATTTTGGGACGGAGGGAGTACTTGATATCTTCTATAATGGACTAACCGATGCTTCTAGGGACTTCCTAGATAGTTGTGCTGGTTGTGTTTTCAGGGAACGAACTGTTGAACAAGCTGAGGAATTATTGAATAATATATTGAAAAATTATGATGATTGGACTCTTCTTGAACCACCGCATAAACCCACTCCAAAGAAGAGGGTATCTTATATCTCAGTCTGGAAGATATGCAAGAGGCAAAGAAATCTATGAAGGAAAAAGGTATTAAAGCAGAGGATGTCAAAACTTTACCTCCTATTAAAGAAATGCATGGGCTTCATACACCACCACCCAATGTGGTAGAGGTAAACTCTTTAATGAAATTTAATGAAAAGGAAAATCCTTATAATATGCATCCTAGTCAATTCCTTTATGAGTTTGATAATTATATTAGAAAGCAAGATCACTTCAATGAAAATGTTATGAAACAATTGAAATACAACTCTAATATGATTGCTCATTTGAGTGACTTGTTATTTAGAATCTCCAATGATGTTAGAGGTGTAGGAAAACATGCTTCTATAGTTCATACTCAGTTAAAACAAGTTGCTAAATCTCAAAGAGAGTTGCTTGAAGAAATGAATAGTAATATCAATGATCGTGCTATTAGAGTAGTAACTAGAGGAGGTAGAATGACTCACGAACCACTTTATCCTGAGGGACACCCTAAAAGAATTGAATAAGACTCTCAAATAATTAACACTGATGCACCTAGTCCTTCTAAAAAAAAGAAAAATGATAGGACTTTGCCTACCTCTAGTGAACCTAAAATAGAAAAAAATCCTGAGAATGATAATGATGTTTCTATCTCGGATGTTGAGACTCAATCTGGTAATGAACATTCATCTAGTGATAATGAAAAAGATAATGAGGATGTTCAGAAAGATACTCAACCAAACAATGATAAAGAACCAGATAATGATGTTGAGATATAACCAGTTGTTGATCTTGATAACCCCCAATCTAAAAATAAAAGATATGATAAAAGAGACTTTGTTGCTAGAGAACATGGAAAAGAAAGAGAACCTTGGTTTAAAAAACCCATGCCCTTTCCACCTAAATCAACTAAGAAGAAAGATGATGAAGAGTTTGAACGCTTTGCTGAAATGCTTAGGCTAGTATTTTTGCGCACTCGCTTGACTGATATCTTAAAGATGGCCCCTTATGCAAAATACATGAAAGGCATCATCTCTAATAAAAGAAAGATACTTCAAGCTGAAATCTCCACCATGCTTGCTAATTATTCTTTTAAGGATGGAGTACCTAAAAACTTGGAGATCCGGGAATACCAACTATACCTTGCTCCATCAAAAGAAACTATGTTAAAACTACTTTGTGTGATTTAGGAGCTGGTGTTAGTGTTATGCCTTTCTATTTTTATAAAATACTCTATTTGAATAAACTCACACCTATTGAAATATCTTTGAAAATGGCTAACAAATAAACTGCTATACATATTGGTATTTGTGAGTGTTAAGGAACGTAGCATGCAATTCAAAAAAATCCTATAATCACGCAAGATCTATCTAGGAGATGCATAGCAACGAGAGGGGGAGAATGTGTCCATGTACCGTCGTAGACTGAAAGCGGAAGTGTTAGTTAACGCGGTTGATGTAGTCGAACCTCTTCACGATCCAACCGATCCAAGTACCGAACGTACGACACCTCCATGTTCAGCACATGTTCAGCTTGATGACGTCCCTCGAACTCTTGCTCCAGTAGATGGTTGAGGGAGAGTTTCGTCAGCACGGTGGCATGGTGACGGTGTTGATGATGTGATACAGGCAGGGCTTCGCCTAAGCACTACGACTCTATGACCGGATGAGTAAACTATGGAGGGGGCACCGCACACGGCTAAGACAATTGATCTTGTGTGTTCTAGGGTATCCCCTTGCCTCCGTATATAAAGGAGGAGAGGGGGAGGCCGGCTGGCCCCTGTAGGGCGCGCCAAGAGAGAGGAGTCCTACTAGGACTCCAAGTCCTAATAGGATTCCCTTTGGTGGAAGGGCAAGAAGGAAGGGAGATGGAGAGAGAAAGGGGGTCGCGTCCCCACCCCTAGTCCTATTAGGATTCCCTATGGGGGGCGCCACTCCCTTGTGGGCTGTCCTCTCTCTCCCCTATGGCCCATGATGGCCCATTGCTTCCCCGAGGGGTTTCGGTAACCCCTCCGGCACTCCTTTTTACCCGATACCTCTCAAAACTCTTCTGTTATCCGAATAACATTGTCCAATATAGCATTCTTTATGTCTCGACCATTTATAGACTCCTCGTCATGTCCATGATCTCATCCGGGACTCCGAACAAACTTCGGTCGTCAAAAACACATAACTCATAATACAAATCGTCACCGAACGTTAAGCGTGCAAACCCTACGGGTTCGAGAACTATGTCAACATGATCGAGACACATCTTCGATCAATAACCAATAGTGGAACCTGGATTCTCATATTGGCTCCTACATATTCTACGAAGATCTTTATCGATCAAACCGCACAACAACATACGTTGTTCCCTTTGTCACCAGTATGTTACTTGCCCGAGATTCGATCGTCGGTATCATCATACCTAGTTCAATCTCGTTACCAGCAAGTCTATTTACTCGTTCCGTAATGCTACATCCCGCAACTAACTCATTAGTCACATTGCTTGCAAGGCTTATAGTGATGAGCATTACCGAGAGGGCCCAGAGATACCTCTCTCATATACGTAGTGACAAATCCTAATATCGATCTATGCCAACCCAACAAACACCTTCGGAGACACCTATAGAGCATCTTTATAATCACATAGTTACGTTGTGATGTTTTATAACACACAAGGTGTTCCTCCGGTATTCGGGAGTTGCATAATCTCATAGTCAGAGGAACATGTATAAGTCATGAAGTAAGCAGTAGCAATAAAACTTAGCGATCATTATGCTAAGCTAATGGATGGGTCTTGTCCATCACATCATTCTCTAATGATTTGATCCTGTTAATCAAATGACAACACATGTATATGGTTAGGAAACATAACCATCTTTGATTAACGAGCTAGTCAAGCAGAGGCATACTAGGGACACTTTGTTTTGTCTATGTATTCACACATGTACTAAGTTTCCGGTTAATACAATTCTAGAATGAATAATAAACATTATGCTAAGCTAATGGATGGGTCTTGTCCATCACATCATTCTCTAATGATGTGATCCCGTTCATCAAATGACAACACATGTCTATGGTTAGGAAACATAACCATCTTTGATTAACGAGCTAGTCAAGTAGAGGCATAACAGGGACACTTTGTTTTGTCTATGTATTCACACATGTACTAAGTTTCCGGTTAATACAATTCTAGCATGAATAATAAACATTTAGCATGATAGGAAGAAATATAAATAACAACTTTATTATTGCCTCTAGGGCATATTTCTTCAGTATCCCACTTGCACTAGAGTCAATAATCTAGTTCACATCGCCATGTGATTTAATGTCAATAATTCACATCTTTATGTGATTAACACCCATAGTTCACATCACCGTGTGACCAACACCCAAAAGGTTTTAATAGAGTTAATAATCTAGTTCACATCGCTATGTGATTAACACCCAAAGAGTATTTAGGTGTGCTCATGTTTTGCTTGTGAGAGAGGTTTAGTCAACGGGTCTGCCGTATTCAGAGCCGTATGTATTTTGCAAGTTTTCTATGTCTACAATGCTCTACATGGAGCTACTCTAGCTAATTGCTCCCACTTTCAATATGTATCCAGATTGAGACTCAGAGTCATCCGGATCGGTGTAAAAGCTTGCATCGATGTAACTCTTTACGGCGAACTCTTTATCACCTCCATAACCGAGAAATATTTCCTTAGTCCTCTTAGGTAACTAAGGATATTTTGACTGCTATCCAGTGATTCACTCCTGGATCACTATCGTACCCCCTTGCCAAACTCATAGCAAGGCACACATTTGGTCTGTTACATAGCATAGCATACTTTATAGAACCTATGACTGAGGCATAGGGAATGACTTTCATTCCCTTCTACCTTCTGTTGTGGTCGGGATTTGAGTCTTACTCAACTTTACACCTTGTAATACAGGCAAGAACTTCTTCTTTGACTGATCCATTTTGAACTCTTTCAAAATCTTGTCAAGGTATGTACTCATTGAGAAATCTTATCAAGCATCTTGATCTATCTCTATAAATCCTGATGCCTAATATGTAAGCAGCTTCACCGAGGTATTTCTCTGAAAAACTCCTTTCAAACTCTCCTTTATGCTTTCCGGAAAATTCTACATCATTTCCGATCAACAATATGTCATTCACATATACTTATCAGAAAGGCTATAGTGCTCCCACTCACTTTCTTGTAAACACAAGCTTCACCACAAGTCTGTACAAAAACTATATGCTTTGATCAACTCATCAAAGCGTATATTCCAACTCCGAGATGCTTGCACCAGTCCATAGATGGATCGCTGGAGCTTGCACATTTTGTTAGCACATTTAGGATTGACAAAACCTTCTGGTTGCATCATATACAACCCCTCTTTAATAAATCCATTAAGGAATGCAGTTTTGGTATCCATTTGCCAGATTTCATAAAATGTGGCAATTGCTAACATGATTCGGACAGACTTAAGCATCGATACGAGTGAGAAAATCTCATCGTAGTCAACACCTTGAACTTGTCGAAAACCTTTTGCGACAATTCGAGCTTTGTAGATAGTAACACTACCATCACCGCCCATCTTCCTCTTGAAGTTCCATTTATTCTCTATGGCTTGCCGATCATTGGGAAAGTCCACCAAAGTCCACACTTTATTCTCATACATGGATCCTATCTCAATTTCATGGCCTCAAGCCATCTGTCAGAATCTTGGCTCATCATAGCTTCTTCATAGTCTGTAGGTTCGTCATGGTCAAGTAACTGACTTCCAAAACAGGATTACCGTACCACTCTGGTGCGGATTGCACTCTGGTTGACCTATGAGGCTCTGTAGCAACTTGATCTAAAGTTTCATGGTCATTATCATTAGCTTCCTCTCCAGTTGGTGTAGGCATCACGGGAATAGATTTCTCAGATGAGCTACTTTCCAAATTCAGAGAAGGTACAATTACCTCATCAAGTTCTACTTTCCTCGCACTCACTTCTTTCGAGAGAAACTCCTTCTCTAGAAAGGTTCCGTTCTTGACAACAAAGATCTTGCCTTCGGATCTGTGGTAGAAGGTGTACCCAATTGTTTCCCTAGGGTACCCTATGAAGACACATTTCTCCTATTTGAGTTCGAGCTTATCGGGCTGAAGCCTTTTGACATAAGCATCGCATCCCCAAACTTTAAGAAACGACAGCTTAGGTTTGCTACCAAACCACAGTTCATACGGTGTCATCTCAACGGACTTTCACGGTGCCCTGTTTAAAGTGAATGCAGTTGTCTCTAATGCATAACCCCAAAACGATAGTGGTAAATCGGTAAGAGACATCTTAGATCGCACCATATATCCAATAAAGTGCGGTTACGAAATTCGGACACACCATCACGCTGTGGTGTTCCAAGTGGCGTGAGTTATGAAACTATTCCACATTGTTTTAAATGAAGGCCTAACTCGTAACTCAAATATTGTCCTCCACGATCAGATCATAGAAACTTTATTTTCTTGTCACGATGATTCTCCACTTCACTCTGAAATTCTTTGAACTTTTCAAATGTTTTAGACTTGTGCTTCATTAAGTATATATACCCATATCTTCTCAAATCATCTGTGAAGGTGAGAAAATAACGATACCCGCTGCGTGCTTCAACACTCATCGGACTGCATACATCGGTATGTTATTTCCATTAAGTCATTAGCTCGCTCCATTGTTCCGGAGAACGGAGTTTTAGTCATCTTGCCTATAAGGCATGGTTCACAAGTATCAAATGATTCATAATCAAGTGATTCCAAAAGTCCATCCGCATGGAGTTTCTTCATGCGCTTTACACCAATATGACCTAAACGGTAGTGCCACAAGTATGCTGCACTACCATTATCAACTTTGTATCTTTTGGCATCAATATTATGAATATGTGTATCACTACGATCGAGATTCAATAAACCATCAACATTGGGTGCATGACCATAGAAGGTTTTATTCATGTAAATTCAATAACAATTATTCTCTGTCTTAAATGAATAACTGTATTGCAATAAACATGATCTAATCATATTCATGCTTAACGCAAACACCAAATAACATTTATTTAGGTTCAACACTAATCCCGAAAGTATGGGGGGGTGCGATGATGATCATATCAATCTTGGAACCACTTCCAACATACATCATCACTTCACCCTTAACTGGCCTCTATTACTCCACAACTCTTGTTTCGAGTTACTAATCTTAGCAACTGAACAAGTATCAAATACCCTGGGGTTACTACGAGCACTAGTAAGGTACACATCAATAACATGTATATCAAATATACCTTGGTTCACTTTGCCATCCTTCTTATCCACCAAATATTTGGGGTAGTTCCGCTTCCAGTGACCATTTCCTTTGCAGTAGAAGCACTCAGTTTCAGGCTTAGGTCTAGCTTTGGGCTTCTTCACGGGAGTGACAACTTGCTTGCCATTCTTCTTGAAGTTCCCTTCCTTTCCCCTTGCCATTTTCTTGGAACTAGTGATCTTGTTTAATCATCAACACTTGATGCTTTTTTTTGATTTCTACCTTCGTTGATTTCAGCATCACAAAGAGCTCGGGAATCACTTTTGTCATCCCTTGCATATTATAGTTCATAACGAAGTTCCAGTAACTTGGTGATGGTGACTAGAGAACTCTATCAATCACTATCTTATCTGGAAGATTACTCACACTTGATTCAAGCGATTGTAGTACCGAGACAATCTGAGCACATGCTCACTAGCTGAGCTATTCTCCTCCATCTTTTATGTGAAGTTCTTGTCAAAGGTCTCATAACTCTCGACACGGGCATGAGTCTAAAATACCAATTTCAGCCCTTGAAACACCACATATGCTCCATGGCATTCAAAACATTTTTGAAGTCCGGGTTCTAAGCCGTAAAGCATGGTGGACTGAACTATCAAGTAGTCATCATATTGAGCTGGCCAAACGTTCATAATGTCTCCATCTGCTCCTGCAATAGGTCTGTCACCTAGCGGTGCATCAAGGACATAATTCTTCTGTGCAGCAATGAGGATAAACCTCATATCACGGACCCTGTCCACATCATTGCTACTATCATCTTTCAACTTATTTTTCTCTAGGAACATATCAAAAAACATAGGGAAGCTACAACGCGAGCTATTGATCTACAACATAATTTGCAAATACTATCAGGACTAAGTTCATGATAAGTTAAAGTTCAATTAATCATATTACTAAAGAGCACCCACTTAGATAGACATCCCTCTAGTCATCTAAATGATCACGTGATCCATATACACTAAACCATGTCCGATCATCACGTGAGATGGAGTAGTTTTCAATGGTGAACATCTCTATGTTGATCATATCTACTATATGATTCACGTTCGACCTTTCGGTCTCAGTGTTCCGAGGCCATATTTGCATATGCTAGGCTCGTCAAGTTTAACCCGAGTATTCTGCACGTGCAAAACTGGCATGCACCCGTTGTATGTGAACGTAGAGCTTATCACACCCGATCATCACGTGGTGTCTCAGCACGACGAATTGTAGCAACAGTGCATACTCAGGGAGAACACTTATACCTTGAAATTTAGTGAGGGATCATCTTATAATGCTACCGTCGTACTAAGCAAAATAAGATGCATAAAAGATAAACATCATATGTAATCAAAATATGTGACATGATATGGCCATCATCATCTTGTGCCTTTGATCTCCATCTTCAAAGCACCGTCATGATGTCCATTTTCACCGGCTTGACACCTTGATCTCCATCGTAGCATCGTCGTTGTCTCGCCAACTATTCCTTCTACGACTATCGCTACCACTTAGTGATAAAGTAAAGCAATTACATGGCTATTACATTTCATACAATAAAGCGAGAACCATATGGCTCCTGCCAGTTGCCGATAACTTTGTTACAAAACATGATCGTCTCATACAACAATTTATATCACATCATGTCTTGACCATATCACATCACAACAAGCCCTGCAAAAACAAGTTAGACATCCTCTACTTTGTTGTTGCAAGTTTTACGTGGCTGCTATGGGCTTCTAACAAGAACCGTTCTTACCTACGCATCAAAACCACAACGATTTTTTGTCAAGTGTGTTGTTTTAACCTTCAACAAGGACTGGCCATAGTCAAACTCGATTCAACTAAAGTTGGAGAAATAGACACCCGCCAGCCACATGTGTGCAAAGCACGTCGGTAGAACCGGTCTCATGAACGTGGTCATGTAATGTTGGTCCGGGCCGCTTCATCCAACAATACTGCTGAATCAAAGTAAGACATTGGTGGTAAGCAATATGACTATTATCGCCCACAACTCTTTGTGTTCTACTCGTGCATATCATCTATGCATAAACCTGGCTCTGATACCACTGTTGGGGAACGTAGCATGCAATTTCAAAAAAAAAAATCCTACGATCACGCAAGATCTGTAGCGACCCGACCCGAATGGATCAAGTCTACGTGGCAAGTGTCATCCTGGATCGGTATCTGACACACACAGTACTCGTGGATTTATAACAGAGGTAAATCACATGTATAAAGTAACGTAAATATTATTACCTCAATCCAAAATAGCGGAAGTAACAAGGTTGTGGATTCCCATCAACACCAACGGCAAAGTTGAGTATAGGAATCGTAACCCTAACGTATCACTTACTCGTCGTAAGATCCTGCAACATGAGATGTTGCAGCCACAAAGGGTCAGTACATTGAATGTACTGGCAAATTCACACCATAGAGCAATGATGAAATAAAGGCTATCACTACATGCATATTTGGCTGGTGCAGGCTCTATGGTTATAATGTTTTTGCGTAAAGCCAATTTTTCCCTACTGCAAAGGAATAAATTTATTTAACTATCATGGTGGTTGTTAAACATTGAGAATGGTTGACAGCATTCTCAATCCCAATTAAAAGTACTCATTAACAACCCAACAATATTAATTAAAGTAACATGATGAGATTCACAGGAAAATCCAAGTACTAGATACTCAAGATGTCCATAACCGGGGACACGTCTAACCATGATTAGTTTATACACTCTGCAGAGGTTTGCGCACTTTTCCCCACATGACTCGATCGCCTCCGTTTGATTCCTCGCACTTCATGATGTTTGAGAAACGGATGACCGAGACATAGTCTTTCAGAAGCACTTGCACCTTACGTAAAGGGTAGACCGTACCAACCTACATCCCCTACATCAGCTAGTCTACCCTGTAAGAGTTCGCACGACCTAGTCAACTATGCTAGAGCCCATAGTAGCATGTGGCTGCACACGGAAGTTTCTAGCATGAATAATCTTATGAACCCTTTGGGCCTGGGTGGCGGTCCGAAGAAAAACAGGCAAGTCCTGGAAACCAAGTGCCTCAATTCACCCAGATGTGTGTTTAAGTTGCCACCTTAAATAAATCATTAATTAACAAACTCACATCTGTCATGGATACACTCACCCAATCCACGTCTACTAGCATAGCATGGCATAATAAGCAAATGTAGAAGTAACTCCCAAGGGTTTGAATAATAATACAGGTAATAGGTACTACCTCATCTACTTCCCAACCCACATTTAATTGATCCTAATCATGCAATGTTTGAGGATTGATCTAATGCATAAAAACTGGGTAATAGGGGATATGATCAAAGTGTGAACTTGCCTGCAATGTTAATGAAGATGATTCGCACTCAAAACTCTTGATAGTTCTACTCGTCACACTCCGGTCAATCTATTGTGAGCAAGCAATTGTAACCACACATAAGCAATCACTCAAAAGATCGGAAAGAACGAAGAGAACAACTCGAAAAACATCAAAACCAAGCAAATAACTCTTGCAGCATAAAGAAATTTCTAACAGTACCAAAACTATGTGAATTTTACCTTATCAGAAAGTTTAGGTCAAGAGCTTCGATTTTCAAAAAGAATCAAATAAATCGGAGTTACGAAACTCAAGTTATGATCAAACAAAGTTCAAATTCAAATCTGTTTGAATTCAAATTTTAAAACTTTCAAAAACATGTTTAAGTTGTTTTACTGGATAGAGGGGATCATAAAAAAGAAGTGGGCGTTGGTTTGGTTAGATTTGGACAAGCGAGTAAAATGTTGGGAACGTTAGAAGTCCAGGGGCTAAATTGTAAATAAAACATCCACAAAGAAGTCCCTGAGTAAAACTAACAGAAAAAAAGTCTAAATAACGAACGTTCGTTACCAAAGGCTAACGAACGAAAACGTTCGCCGAAACTAACTAAACAGAAAGCGTTTGCTACTTAACTAACTGTATAAAACCGCATTTTAAACGAAAACCAAAACCCTAGAGGAAAACCGGTGAACCGGAGGTTTTATTACTGGACTGGAAAAACCGGCGGGTCGGCGGCGGATCTGGCAGTTCCGGCGGGGCGGCGGGCTCCGGCGAGACGGGGCGGCGGCTCCGGCGGTCGTCGAGGCCGGCGAAGTGGTGGGAAGGGCGGCGGGCAGCGGCGTCTGCGGTGGCGGTGTCGGCGGTGGTCGGCGACGAGGACGGCAATGACTGCGGCTTCCGGCGGCGGTGAGATGTGGCGGCGGCGCGAGATGCGGGCGAGGCGAGGCGGAGAGAGGAGAGAGGGCGGCGCTGTGGTCGCCTTTTTAAAGGCCACGGGAGGGCGCTGGCTTGCGGCAGGGGTGGGAGGAAGCGGCGGCGCTGCGGACTCCGGCGACGTCTTGAGTTCGCGGTCTCCCTTTTCGGGAAGGCGGCGGCGGCGAGTTGGGCCGTGGCCTGGCTCGGCTGGGCCGGCCTGAAGAAAGTTTTTTTAAAACATTTCTCAGTCAAACAAAAAAATAATAAAAACAAAATAACTAAAATATTTATAGGCATATAATATATCAAAATTTTCAGAAAAAGATTTTCTACAGCATGAACATTTTCTAGAGTCTTCAGATAAATCAAACACTGATGCTGCTCTAATAAAATCCAACGAAAATCATTTTTAGAAAAATACCAAAAATGAATTCAAATTTATTTCTCTCCAATTTTCTATTGTAGGGAATCATGTTACCCTAATTTCTGTATATTTTATTTTTGGAGAAAAATAATTTGAATAAAACTCCAATAACTTCAAATTGAAATAAATTCAAAAGAACTTTGAATTTAATTCTTTTAAAATTCCCAACTCATATTTCATATAATTTGAAGAAGTCATTTTATCTTCTCTCATGAAAATCGTTGAGTTGCATGAAGTTTATGAATCGAAATATTTCCAAATGAAATTCAAATATTTTCAAATACCCTTTCATTTAATTAAATGGAAGAAGTCATATCATCTTCGCTCAAGGGTTTTGTATTTCAAAAGAATTTGAATTCATGAAGATAAGAAAAGAAAATGAAAGTTTGGGAAAGTCCTTTTATTCCCTCTCATTTAACTTTCAAAAAGTTTCGAATTTCACTCAACTTCGCTCAATCAATCAAACAATCAATCAAAACTATCTATTTAATATAACATTCCAAAATTTAGAATTTTGGGATGTTACAAGATCTATCTAGGAGATGCATAGCAACGAGAGGGGGAGAGTGTGTCCACGTACCCTCGTAGACCGAAAGTGGAAGTGTTAGTTAACGCAGTTGATGTAGTCGAATGTCTTCACGATCCAACCAATCCAAGTACCGAACGTACGGCACCTCCGTGTTCAGCAAACGTTCAGCTCGATGACGTCCCTCAAACTCTTGATCCAGTAGAGGGTCGAGGGAGAGTTCCGTCAGCACGACGGCGTGGTGACTGTGTTGATGATGTGATCCGCGCAGGGCTTCGCCTAAGCACTACGACGCTATGACCAGAGGAGTAAACTATGGAGGGGGGCACCGCACATGGCTAAGACAATTGATCTTGTGTGTTCTAGGGTTCCCCCTTGCTTCCGTATATAAAGGAGGAGAGCGGGAGGAAGGACGGCCCTGTAGGGCGCACCAAGAGAGAGGAGTCCTACTAGGACTCCAAGTCCTAGTAGGATTCCCTTTGGTGGAAGGGGGAAGAAGGAAGTGTAGGATCGAAAGTATGTCTAGAGGGGGGGTGATTAGACTACTTGACAATATAAAAATTCTGCCTTTTGATAAAGAACAGTTTTTGGCAGATTCACAATTATGATCATGTCAAACATCACCCTACACATGCAATTCTAGAGTATAGGCAGCGGAAAGTAAATTGCACATGTAGTAAAGAGAGGTGGAGAAGAGCAAACGCAATTTTGGAGACGCGGTGATTTTTCTCGTGGTTCCGATAGGTGGTGCTATCGTACTTCCACGTTGATGAAGACTTCAACCCACGGAGGGTAACGGCTGCGAGAGTCCACGGAGGCTCCACCCACGAAGGGTCCACAAAGAAGCAACCTTGTCTATTCCATCATGGCCTCATACACGGAGGGCTAGCCTTACTCGGGTAGATCTTCACGAGTAGGCGATCTCCTTGCCCTTACAAACTTCTTGGTTCAACTCCACATCTCGACGGAGGCTCCCAAGCGACACCTAACCAATCTAGGAGGCACCACCCTCCAAAAGGTAATAGATGGTGTTGATGATGATGAACTCCTTGCTCTTGTGCTTCAAATGATAATCTCCCCAACACTCAACTCTCCTCACTGATTTGGTTGTGGTGGAATAAAGGATTGAGTGGAAAGCAACTTGGGAAGGCTAGAGATCAAGCTTCATATGGTGGGAGTGGAGCAACTTGATCTCAACACAAGGGTAGGTAGTTCTCTTCTCGAAATGTAAGGTAGGAGTGGTAGTTCTTTCGATGGCTCTCTTCACGAATGAAGAGGGGTGGAGGGTATTATAGCCTCCACAAAAATCCAACCGTTACACACATTTGAGCAATCTCGGTGGGACCGAAGTTGACAACTCGGTGAGACCGAAAGTTCAAATAATGTGAGCGTTGGGATTTTTGTGGGACCGAAAATACAATCTCGGTTAGTCCGATTAGTGCAATGACAAGAGCAAGCCAATTTCGTGGGACCGACTTCATCATCTCGGTGACACCGATTTGATGATGAAGGTTCTGAAGCTTGGCAACTCAAGTTTCGTGAGACCGAGTTCGAATCGGAAAATCCGAGTTTTCTAGGGTTTGGCTTTATGGCTGAGGTGGTTCATCTCGGTGTGGCTGAGTTTGGAAAATCGGTGGGACCGAGACTACTTATGAGTGTATATGGCAGTGAAAGTTGCTGATAGTTTAGGAGATGTATCACTAAGCACTTGAGCAACCACATCATCATCATAACCTCATCCCCTTTTAATAGTATTGGCTTTCCTATGGACTCAATGTGATCTTGGATCACTAAACCAAAAATAGAGTCTTGAGCTTTTGCCAATGTTTGTCTTAGCATTTTGAGGGTCCACTTCTTGATCCTTGCCATACCCATATCACTGAACTTTTGAAATGATTCTCAAGTAACTATTAGTTCAATGATATATATGTTGTTATTAATTACCAAAACCACCGGGGATTAGTTGCACTTTCAATCTCCCCTTTTGGTAATTGATGACAACATATAGATCAAAGCTTCGACAAAGGATATAATCAATGAATAATATAAATCGCTTTGAGAAGTATGTGATAAGCAAGAGCTCCCCTAAATTTGTGCATTATTTAAGATTTGCGTTTGAATGCAAATGCACAATCGATTAGGATCATGGGTCACTCTTCCATGTCACATACATCTTGGTGGAGCGCACAAAATGATAAGAATGAACAGCATGCACCCAATCACCAAGACATGAGTAAATGGTCATACAAGATAGGAATAGCATATGATAAGCATTAAGCACACATTAAAGCATAGTGCGACCAAGCACTCATTAAGGTAGAATCAAGCGTAGTATCAAACACATCAATGTCTCGAAAACCAAAAGTATCTCAAAGAAACCGCAAAAGAACGAAAAGCAAAAGCGACAACAAAGACTCTCTCTCGAAGTCCTATGATCTATACAATTTCTCCCCATTTGGCAACAAGTTACCAAAAGTTTGAAAAAGCATAGAGCTAAGCGTCACTTTGGGGACTCTGGGCGGCTCCGTGCAGGTTGATGTCGGAGTGGATATGACAAGATCGGCGAAGACTTCACCGATGTCTGGCTTTGGAGGAGTGGTCACTTTGGAGCTGGAGCTGGAGTAGGAGCAATCTGAATGGAACTGTGGGAGGTCTTGAAGCTGTAGTCCTGGTGTCGATCCTTTGAATAGCAGTGATCGGGTCTGTGGGAACCGGAGCGATCTGTTGATAAGCATCTGGACTAAGTCATCCTGCATCTCACGCATAAGCTCTTCCTTCTCCGCTTTGCTTCCTCAATGTCTGCCTCAAGCTTGTTGACATCACTTGCACTTGATCGACTTCACGTCCGGGCGTGGATCTTGTCCTCAACAATCCTCTCTAGGCTCTCCCGAGGCTGTATAATGCTGGCAGGCGTTGTTCAATCCTTTGGGTAGCTTCAAGAATTTGCTCTCCGAAGCTCTTTGGTTTAGCTGCTGCTTCTTCTTTGCTTCCTTGTCGACTTTGGCTTTCTTGGCAGCTTCAATCTTGGCTTGACCTTCAACAGACGTTGGATCCTCCTCATCCATCACAACAACATTGTCTTCATGCTCGCTGCAGCGGTAAATGTTCTCTATCCAACAAGAATGTGCCCGTGCCAAACTTGGCATTGATAAGCATCTGAATATGCGGGGCAAATCCACATGACCTTTTCTGGTCAGCTGCAGTCCTCTTAATGGTCTCTACCATCAAGTCCATCACCTTGAAAGGTGCTTTCTCATCAAGTATATGCAGCATGTTGATAGAGTATCCTCGATCATGCGATGATCTCGAACTTGGGCATCAAGGTATGCCTCAAAATAGTATTAGTGGTAGGTAGGCCTGCACGAGATAGTAGACTGAGCCGAGCTTCCAGATTCCCAAATCCTTTGCTGGAACCTCTTTGTACATGTTCTTCATGGATTCATGATTCTTCTTTGGAATCCCATATACATCAATATCATCATCTCGTTGCACTGGAGCATTCAGAATTTCTGCCCATTCTTCAACAGAAGAAGAATATCTTTGACCTTCACCATCCACACAATCTTTCCATCAGGGTAGAAGTGGGCTGTGGCATAGAATTGCATTATCATCTCATCGTTCCAACTGGTCAATTTCTGACCTACAAAGTCTGCAACACCACATGCAGTGAAGCTTTCATGCACATGTGGAAAGAAGTCTCTGTGCTCTTATTTGTCAATGTACTTCCAAATAACATATCTTGTGTCTGCGACTATGGGCTTCTTGTCCATCAAGACGGTCTCATAGAAGTCCTGCTGCTCTCTCGGTGTGAAATCTGGGATCTCAGCAGTTCTTCTCCTCACGGCATATGGGTTAGCTTGTCTCCATAGCCCGAGACCTCTATCTTTCCTTTCCTTCATATTTTCAGCTTGAGGATGAGCATCATTGTGAAGTGGCGCTTTTGGACGAAGTTTCAAAGAAAACTGGTCCTTCATCATCGACACACTGGTGGCACATCATCCTTGTTCTTCTCACACGCTGGAATGTTCCTGACTGTCTTCTTGGGCTTGGCAGCAGGCTTTGCTGGAGCTGCCTTAGCTGGAGCAGATTGCTTGGGCTTGGATGTGGCTCCAGCCTTAATGGCATCACCCATGAACTTAGGCTTCTGAGGAGGAGGCTGGGGTGCTTCCTCATCCTCATCTTCTGTTGCTGCATCATCATGCACTAATCTCTTTCTCTTGGAGGTTTTCTTCACTTTGCTTGCAGTTGCCTCTTCCAAATTCAGCTTCTTGGCAACAGTTGACTGCTTGACTTTCCTGGTGCCCTTCTTAGTTTGTTGACCTTGTGGCTCTTTGGCAACAACCTTCCTTTTGGGCTTTGAGGTTACCTCTTCCTCAACAACAAAATCAGAATCCTCATCATCTGAATTCCTCTTCTTTCTAGCTCTGGTGGCTGCAGGAGGCAAACCACTTGGTGTACTCCTCTCACCATCATCTGATGAGCTGCTAGGATCAGGACTAGTGCCTGCCTCTGGAATATCTGCAATGGGTGTCTCTGACCTGTTACATTATCCGGCATCGACATGGCTGACAACCTGTGAATAGATAAGGTGTAGGCAGAGAAGAAGAGTTATCACAAACTGCAGAAGTTTTTGCAAAAAAAGTGAGTTCAAATTCTAGTATTAGGTTTTCACAGAAGACATTTCGGTCAGACCGAGTTTAAAATTCGGTGAATCCGAAGTGTTAAACAGAAGCTTTCACACCACTTTCGGTTGGACCGAAGTGGGTTTCGGTCCTGCCGAAAACACTAGGGTTTCACAGAATCGTCATTTCGGTCACACCGATTTGCACAACTCGGTTGGACCGAAAGGTGCAGTGCAATGGCCATAGGCCAAATCGGTCATACCGAAAATAAAAAATCGGTCTCACCGAGATGTGTTCGGCGGAAACCTAACCCTAAAACTTTTACTCGAATCTAGTCCAAACGAACTAATCTGGTGTACAGGAAGATCTCAATCGTGGCAAGATAATAGGAAAACCAAACGTGCATTGAATCGGAGATGGGAGCACGAGTGGGATCAAAACTCACCCTAACTTGGTGGAGTTTTTCTACGGCGGCAACGGCGCGGAGAAGATGTCCGTTGACGGCGACGGAGACCTGCGGCGAGGGCGCACAGGCGACGAGGCGACGATCCGGAGACCAAGGCGACGGCAGCAAGGGGTGTGGGGGCGAAACGTTTGAAGTAGAAATCAACGCGCGCGGCCCTCGGAGTATATATGCCCCTTTGCTGTCGGTGGGACCGAGTTGTAAAACTCGGTGGCACCGAGATGGATAACTGCTAGGCGATTATGCACTTGATCACGCCGAAAATCACAACTCGGTTTCACCGAGGTGAAAACCTAGATCAGTCTAAATGCTTTCGGTTTGACCGAGTTTGAGAGTTGGTCTGACCGAAATCAATTAGAAGGTTTTGGAAGTTAGCCCTTGACGGATCGGTGGCTCAAGTGCTCCTCACCGGAGGGTCCGAAAATGACTTGTTCAAAGTTTGTGATGTAAGCATGAATAGAATTTGAGACAAGAAAGCATAGATAGCTAGGGAGGAACTTAGGCATTCTTGTCCATCCATTTGGTCAGAAAAATCAAAACGACCAAAACAACAAATGGATGTCCTCGAATGGATAAAATCATGCATCCAACATGCTCACACAATAAGATAGCAAATGAAATATGTGTCAAACATGCACAACCAAAACTCTAGCTACTATCACACAATTTGTCGATGACTAGGTCATCTATATATGAGTATATTGACTTAGGAGCCAAATGAGAACATTTGATCATAGGTCATACTCATCATTTAAGCACAAGTGGGGTTACCACTTTTACATAAAGCATTGATATGTTCACATCATTTGAAGATGCTTTAGCTCAATTCTTTAGAGCAAAGCTCCCCCTAGATGTGAGAACCCCTTTTAAAGGGTCAAACTAACCTTGGGTTGTCGTAGAAGACTTCATGTAGATGTTGAAGATGTGGATGCTCAATGTTGATGAAGATCACCAAGAGTTTGGAGCTATCCTTTGGATTCGGGCACTTTCAATACCTACATGGGTTAGTCCCACAAGGAACAAACAAGGATATCCATGGACATAGATTGAAGTTCACAATAGATGATGTCCATGAAAGCAATGATTACCTTGTCCCTTGACTTACCAACAAGAGGGTTTGTGACTCCATGAACTAGTGCACGATGTGGAAGTTGATTGCACAAGTTTTTGCCAAAATGAATGTGAGTGAAGTATGTTGGCGGAGTCACCCTCAAGAACTTTCTAGTTCTTCTTCTTCGGGATCCAAATCATCTTGATGGGAATCCTTGGGGTTGTAGTTGAGCTTGACAAAGTAGAACTTGACGTTTCCTTGGGAACCCACTTGACCATGGCTTGAGGTGCTTCAACAAATGCATCAATCTCCTCTTGAAGCTTGTCCTTGCCTTTTAGCTTGTGGTCTTGTGGTGGAAGGTCATCTTGAGCTTGTTCCACATTGGAAGAAGTAGGATTGTACTTCTCCTTTTGAGGAACAAACTGCGGAGTAGGATATTGACCTTCTTCCCATTCAACACCTTCGGCGTTGAACTTTCGCTCAAAACCAATTCCTTGATTCTTCCGGTGCCTTCCTTGCTTGCGAACAATTTCCTCAAAGTTCTTGCTTCCGGCAAGGCTCTTGTAGACACCTTTCTCTATAATCCCTTTCAATAAACTATTTTCTTGCTCAAGTGTAACTTGGCTTGAAACATTGTTAGTGGAATCAAGAGAACTACTAGAAGCAACAATATTGGATTTAGCATGGTTATTGTTACTACTAGAAAAAGAATTTTTCTTATGCTTGTCATGCTTAGTCTTAATGGGTGGCAAGAAATTAGACAAGAGAAGTCGTTTGGCAAGATATGAAGAACTCTTCTTTCGAAGATCGTCATTGATTGCTTTTAGAAACTCATGTTCTTGCTCTAGAGTGAGCTTCTCGAGCGTAGCTTCTCATGAGATCTTAGGAGCTCTCTATGATCTTCTTGAGTTGTTTCATGAGCTAACTTAAGAGTTTTTAGTTCTTTAGTTAGGCGCTCAATCTCCTTCATAGCATTGTCATTCGACTCTTCTCGACTATAAAGACTACTAGCATGTTCATCGTTACTAGGTTCATTGGATTTATCAAGTAAGAGCTCATCTTCACCAAGCAAGTCATCCTCATCACTATTGAAGTCAATGAATTCAGGGTGTGATACCTTGGGGCCTTTAGCCATGAAGCATCTTCCAATTCCCTCATTTGGTGAATCAAATAAGTCGTAGGAGTTGGAGTTGGAGGATACGAGAGCAAGACCGCAACACCTTCATCTTGATCAGTAGTCGGAGTTGGAGTGATAGCTTCCTTCGGATTGATTGTCGGAGTCGGGCCGAGACCCATTCACCTACATGAGCTTGATGTTTTCTTCTTGTGTATCTCCTTGATGACTTGTCTTTCCTCTCCGAATCCTTGCTTCTCCGAGAGGGTCTTCGTTCATAACGATCATCTCTACTCCTTCTCTCTTTCGAGGTGACTCATCTCTTGAGCTTCTTCTTCTTGGAGATTCTTCTCTTCTCTTGTGGGGAACCGTACACTCATTTGAGTAGTGTCCGGTCTTCCACAATTGTAGCAGCTCGATCACGACTAGAAGATCTCTTTTCATCATATGATCTAGACTTTGAGCTTCTCTCTTTGCTTCTATTCTTGTAGAATTTGTTGAAGTTCTTGACCATTAGGCTTATCTCTTCATTGGAAACTAACTTGTCACTTGAGGTTGTGGGAGCATCACTTGTAGCTTTGTAAGCACCACTTGACTTGTTGTGAAGCTCTTCCTTATCCTTAAGTGTCATCTCATGAGCAACAATTCTTCCAATGACTTGGTTGGCTTGAGATTCTTGTAGTTTGGCATCATTTGGATCAATGTGCACATGGTGTCATACTTTCCATCCAAAGCTCGAGAATCTTCTTGATGATGAATCGATCGGTCATTTCTTCGCTTCCTAAGCCGGCAATCTCATTTGTGATGAGAGCAAGCCTAGAGTACATTTCAGCGACTCCTTCACCATCCTTCATCTTGAACTTGTCAAGTTGACCTTGAAGAATGTCTAGCTTTGATTCCTTCACGGACTCGGTACCTTCGTGCATTTCAACCAAAGTATCCCAAATCTCTTTTGCATTCTCAAGACGGCTGATTTTGTTGAACTCCTGGGACACAAGGCATTGAAGAGAATGTCACAAGCTTGAGCATTGTTTTGCAACATCCGCAATTCTTCCGTTGTAGCTTCGCGATTCGGAACTTTTCCTTCCTCGAAGAATTCACCTTGCATACCAACACAAATAATGCCCCATGCGGCTGGGTTATGGCCAAGAATATGCATTTTCATTTTATGCTTCCAACTAGCAAGATTTGTACCATCAAAGTAAGGACCTCTACGAAAATTACCCTCACTAGACGCCATACTCTCCTAGGTTGTGAAACCAAGCTTATGGAGTCCAATGCAATGGAAACCAATACAATGGAGACCAAAGCTCTGATACCACTTGTAGGATCGAAAGTATGTCTAGAGGGGGGGTGATTAGACTACTTGACAATATAAAAATTCTGCCTTTTGATAAAGAACAGTTTTTGGCAGATTCACAATTATGATCATGTCAAACATCACCCTACACATGCAATTCTAGAGTATAGGCAGCGGAAAGTAAATTGCACATGTAGTAAAGAGAGGTGGAGAAGAGCAAACGCAATTTTGGAGACGCGGTGATTTTTCTCGTGGTTCCGATAGGTGGTGCTATCGTACTTCCACGTTGATGGAGACTTCAACCCACGGAGGGTAACGGCTGCGAGAGTCCACGGAGGGCTCCACCCACGAAGGGTCCACGAAGAAGCAACCTTGTCTATTCCATCATGGCCTACGCCCTCGGAAGGCTAGCCTTACTCGGGGTAGATCTTCACGAAGTAGGCGATCTCCTTGCCCTTACAAACTTCTTGGTTCAACTCCACATCTCGTGGAGGCTCCCAAGCGACACCTAACCAATCTAGGAGGCACCACCCTCCAAAAGGTAATAGATGGTGTTGATGATGATGAACTCCTTGCTCTTGTGCTTCAAATGATAATCTCCCCAACACTCAACTCTCCTCACTGATTTGGCTGTGGTGGAAGAAAGGATTGAGTGGAAAGCAACTTGGGAAGGCTAGAGATCAAGCTTCATATGGTGGGAGTGGAGCAACTTGATCTCAACACAAGGGTAGGTAGTTCTCTTCTCGAAATGTAAGGTAGGAGTGGTAGTTCTTTCGATGGCTCTCTTCATGAATGAAGAGGGGTGGAGGGTATTTATAGCCTCCACACAAAATCCAACCGTTACACACATTTGAGCAATCTCGGTGGGACCGAAGTTGACAACTCGGTGAGACCGAAAGTTCAAATAATGTGAGCGTTGGGATTTTCGTGGGACCGAAAATACAATCTCGGTTAGTCCGATTCGTGCAATGATAAGAGCAAGCCAATTTCGGTGGGACGACTTCATCATCTCGGTGACACCGATTTGATGACGAAGGTTTCTGAAGCTTGGCAACTCAAGTTTCGTGAGACCGAGTTCGAATCGGAAAATCCGAGTTTTCTAGGGTTTGGCTTTATGGCTGAGGTGGTTCATCTCGGTGTGACTGAGTTTGGAAAATCGGTGGGACCGAGACTACTTATGAGTGTATATGGCAGTGAAAGTTGCTGATAGTTTAGGAGATGTATCACTAAGCACTTGAGCAACCACATCATCATCATAACCTCATCCCCTTTTAATAGTATTGGCTTTCCTATGGACTCAATGTGATCTTGGATCACTAAACCAAAAATAGAGTCTTGAGCTTTTGCCAATGTTTGTCTTAGCATTTTGAGGGGTCCACTTCTTCAGTCCTTGCCATACCCATATCACTGAACTTTTTGAAATGATTCTCAAGTAACTATTAGTTCAATGATATATATGTTGTTATTAATTACCAAAACCACCCGGGGATTAGTTGCACTTTCAATCTCCCCCTTTTTGGTAATTGATGACAACATATAGATCAAAGCTTCGACAAAGGATATAATCAATGAATAATATCGTCGCTTTGAGAAGTATGTGATAAGCAAGAGCTCCCCCTAAATTTGTGCATTATTTAAGATTTGCGTTTGAATGCAAATGCACAATCGATTAGGATCATGGGTCACTCTTCCATGTCACATACATCTTGGTGGAGCGCACAAAATGATAAGAATGAACAGCATGCACCCAATCACCAAGACATGAGTAAATGGTCATACAAGATAGGAATAGCATATGATAAGCATTAAGCACACATTAAAGCATAGTACGACCAAGCACTCATTAAGGTAGAATCAAACGTAGTATCAAACACACTGAATGTCTCGAAAACCAAAAGTATCTCAAAGAAACCGCAAAAGAACGAAAGAGCAAAAGCGACAACAGCACTCTCTCTCTCTCGAAGTCCTATGATCTATACAATTTCTCCCCATTTGGCAACAAGTTACCAAAAAGTTTGAAAAAGCATAGAGCTAAGCGTCACTGGGGACTCTGCTGGCGGCTCCCGTCTGGGTTGATGTCGGAGTGGATATGACAGCATCGGCGAAGACTTCAGTGATGTCTGTCTTTGGAGGAGTGGTCACTTTGGAGCTGGAGCTGGAGTAGGAGCAATCGAACTGAACTGTGGGAGGTGCTGAAGCTGTAGTCTGGTGTCGATCCATCGGAATAGCAGTGATCGGGTCTGTGGGAACCGGAGCGATCTGTTGATAAGCATCTGGACTAAGTCATCCTGCATCTCACGCATAAGCTCTTCCTTCTCCCGCTTTGCTTCCTCAATGTCGCCTCAAGCTTGTTGACAGTCACTTGCACTTCATCGACTTCACGTCCAAGAGCGTGGATCTTGTCCTCAACAATCCTCTCTAGGCTCTCCCGAGGCTGTACAATGCTGGCGAGCGTTGTTCAATCCTTTGGGTAGCTTCAAGAATTTGCTCTCCGAAGCTCTTTGGTTTAGCTGCTGCTGCTGCTGCTTCCTTGTCAGCTTTGGCTTTCTTGGCAGCTTCAATCTTGGCTTGACCTTCAACAGACGTTGGATCCTCCTCATCCATCACAACAACATTGTCTTCATGCTCTGGCTGCAGCGGTAAATGTTCTCTATCCAACAAGAATGTGCCCGTGCCAAACTTGGCATTGATAAGCATCTGAATATGCGGGGCAAATCCACATGACCTTTTCTGGTCAGCTGCAGTCCTCTTAATGGTCTCTACCATCAAGTCCATCACCTTGAAAGGTGCTTTCTCATCAAGTATATGCAGCATGTTGATAGAGTATCCTCTGATCATGCGATGATCTCCAGACTTGGGCATCAAGGTATGCCTCAAAATAGTATTAGTGGTAGGTAGGCCTGCCTGGAGATAGTAGACTGAGCCGAGCTTCCAGATTCCCAAATCCTTTGCTGGAACCTCTTTGTACATGTTCTTCATGGATTCATGATTCTTCTTTGGAATCCCATATACATCAATATCATCATCTCGTTGCACTGGAGCATTCAGAATTTCTGCCCATTCTTCAACAGAAGAAGAATATCTTTGACCTTCAGTCATCCACACAATCTTTCCATCAGGGTAGAAGTGGGCTGTGGCATAGAATTGCATTATCATCTCATCGTTCCAACTGGTCAATTTCTGACCTACAAAGTCTGCAACACCACATGCAGTGAAGCTTTCATGCACATGTGGAAAGAAGTCTCTGTGCTCTTCGCTGTCAATGTACTTCCAGTCAACATATCTTGTGTCTGCGACTATGGGCTTCTTGTCCATCAGCACGGTCTCATAGAAGTCCTGCTGCTCTCTGGTGTGAAATCTGGGATCTACAGCAGTTCTTCTCCTCACGGCATATGGGTCAGCTTGTCTCCATAGCCTGAGACCTCTATCTTTCCTTTCCTTCATATTTTCAGCTTGAGGATGAGCATCATTGTGAAGTGGCAGTTTTGGACGAAGTTTCAGCAAAACTGGTCCTTCATCATCGACACTGTTGGTGGCACATCATCCTTGTTCTTCTCGAGACGCTGGAATGTTCTGACTGTCTTCTTGGGCTTGGCAGCAGGCTTTGCTGGAGCTGCCTTAGCTGGAGCAGATTGCTTGGGCTTGGATGTGGCTCCAGCCTTAATGGCATCACCCATGAACTTAGGCTTCTGAGGAGGAGGCTGGGGTGCTTCCTCATCCTCATCTTCTGTTGCTGCATCATCATGCACTAATCTCTTTCTCTTGGAGGTTTTCTTCACTTTGCTTGCAGTTGCCTCTTCCAAATTCAGCTTCTTGGCAACAGTTGACTGCTTGACTTTCCTGGTGCCCTTCTTAGTTTGCTGACCTTGTGGCTCTTTGGCAACAACCTTCCTTTTGGGCTTTGAGGTTACCTCTTCCTCAACAACGAAATCAGAATCCTCATCATCTGAATTCCTCTTCTTTCTAGCTCGGTGGCTGCAGGAGGCAAACCACTTGGTGTACTCCTCTCACCATCATCGATGAGCTGCTAGGATCGGGACTAGTGCCCGCCTCGGAATATCTGCAATGGGTGTCTCGACCTGTTCGATTTCCACCGGCATCGACATGGCTGACAACCCGTGAATAGATAAGGTGTAGGCAGAGAAGAAGAGTTATCACAAACTGCAAGTTTTTGCAAAAAAGTGAGTTCAAATTCTAGTATTAGGTTTTCACGAAGACATTTGGTCGACCGAGTTTAAAATTCGGTGAATCCGAAGTGTTAAACAGAAGCTTTCACACCACTTTCGGTTGGACCGAAGTGGGTTTCGGTCTGCCGAAAACACTAGGGTTTCACAAAATCGTCATTTCGGTCACACCGATTTGCACAACTCGGTTGGACCGAAAGGTGCAGTGCAATGGCCATAGGCCAAATCGGTCATACCGAAAATATAAAATCGGTCTCACCGAGATGTGTTCGGCGGAAACCTAACCCTAAAACTTTTACTCGAATCTAGTCCAAACGAACTAATCTGGTGTACAGGAAGATCTCAATCGTGGCAAGATAATAGGCAAACCAAACGTGCATTGAATCAGAGATGGGAGCACGAGTGGGATCAAAACTCACCCTAACTTGGTGGAGTTTTTCTCTGGCAACGGCGCGGAGAAGATGTCCATTGACGGCGACGGAGACTGCGGCGAGGGCGCACTGGCGGCACGGCGGCGATCCGGAGACCAAGGCGGCGGCAGCAAGGGTGTGGGGCGAAACGTTTGAAGTAGAAATCAGCAGCGCTGCCCTCGAGTATATATGCCCCTTTGCTGTTGGTGGGACCGAGTTGTAAAACTCGGTGGCACCGAGATGGATAACTGCTAGGCAGTTATGCACTTCGGTCACGCTGAAAATCACAACTCGGTTTCACCGAGGTGAAAACCTAGATCAGTCTAAATGCTTTCGGTTTGACCGAGTTTGAGAGTTGGTCTGACCGAAATCAATTAGAAGGTTTTGGAAGTTAGCCCTTGATGGACGGTGGCTCCGAGTGCTCCTCACCCGGAGGGTCCGAAAATGACTTGTTCAAAGTTTGTGATGTAAGCATGAATAGAATTTGAGACAAGAAAGCATAGATAGCTAGGGGAGGAACTTAGGCATTCTTGTCCATCCATTTGGTCAGAAAAATCAAAACGACCAAAACAACAAATGGATGTCCTTGAATGGATAAAATCATGCATCCAACATGCTCACACAATAAGATAGCAAATGAAATATGTGTCAAACATGCACAACCAAAACTCTAGCTACTATCACACAATTTGTCGATGACTAGGTCATCTATATATGAGTATATTGACTTAGGAGCCAAATGAGAACATTTGATCATAGGTCATACTCATCATTTAAGCACAAGTGGGGTTACCACTTTTACATAAAGCATTGATGTGTTCACATCATTTGAAGATGCTTTAGCTCAATTCTTTAGAGCAAAGCTCCCCCTAGATGTGAGAACCCCTTTTAAAGGGTCAAACTAACCTTGGGTTGTCGTAGAAGACTTCATGTAGATGTTGAAGATGTGGATGCTCAATGTTGATGAAGATCACCAAGAGTTTGGAGCTATCCTTTGGATTCGGGCACTTTCAATACCTACATGGGTTAGTCCCACAAGGAACAAACAAGGATATCCATGGACATAGATTGAAGTTCACAATAGATGATGTCCATGAAAGCAATGATTACCTTGTCCCTTGACTTACCAACAAGAGGGTTTGTGACTCCATGAACTAGTGCACGATGTGGAATTTGATTGCACAAGTTTTTGCCAAAATGAATGTGAGTGAAGTATGTTGGCGGAGTCACCCTCAAGAACTTTCTAGTTCTTCTTCTTCGGGATCCACATCATCTTGATGGGAATCCTTGGGGTTGTAGTTGAGCTTGATGAAGTAGAACTTGACGTTTCCTTGGGAACCCACTTGAACATGGCTTGAGGTGCTTCAACAAATGCATCAATCTCCTCTTGAAGCTTGTCCTTGCCTTTTAGCTTGTGGTCTTGTGGTGGAAGGTCATCTTGAGCTTGTTCCACATTGGAAGAAGTAGGATTGTACTTCTCCTTTTGAGGAACAAACTGTGGAGTAGGATATTGACCTTCTTCCCATTCAACACCTTCGGCGTTGAACTTTCTCTCAAAACCAATTCCTTGATTCTTCCGGTGCCTTCCTTGCTTGCGAACAATTTCCTCAAAGTTCTTGCTTTCGGCAAGGCTCTTGTAGACACCTTTCTCTATAATCCCTTTCAATAAACTATTTTCTTGCTCAAGTGTAACTTGGCTTGAAACATTGTTAGTGGAATCAAGAGAACTACTAGAAGCAACAATATTGGATTTAGCATGGTTATTGTTACTACTAGAAAAAGAATTTTTCTTATGCTTGTTGTCGGTGTACTAAGGTAGGGGTACCTCAGTACCCCAACTTGTGCACGGGCAGCCGCAGCTCCCCGCAGCTGGATCCACCATATGCTTGCCGGAGACCATTCCGGCTCCCTACCAAGCCATTCAAGAACAAAGTGTACAAGACAGAAGGTTAAGACCCCGGCAAGAGGAGCTTGCCGGGAAGGCCGTTCCAGGCTCAAGACTACCTCACTCACGCAAGTCCCTGGCGAGAGGAGCTCGCCGGGGAGACTAGAAGATCACATCACAAAAGACATGCCTCGGCGCTATACGCGTCCCGGCAAGGGCCCGGGGAGCGGCAAGTTATAGAGCCCGACAAGCTCCCGGTCCCGGCAAGATCAAGACCCCGGCAAGGTACTTGCCGGGAGAGCTGCGCTGCACTCCAGCTCATCTGCCCACGCGTCGCCTTTAGCCTTCTCCAGAGACGCGTGGCGGGTGGCTCTGCTGCATGAGGGGTGCGGTGGCACTCCACGGTGGTGGCTCCATCGCCGTGGCAAACGGAGACGCAAGGGCGGGAGCTTTTGGGGCGACGGCGACGGGCATTTAATGCTCTTGTCCCCTCTCAAAAAGTAGGTAGAATCCACTTTGTTCATGCCTTTGTAGCTGCACTGTTCCCGCACTGTTCCAACTACCACCTCTTTTACATTTTTACCCCTCTACCCTACGTTGACACCTGTCGGTGACCCCTTGCCCTATAAAAGGAGGCCCATGCACAACGTAGGGGAGGTTCGGATCATTCGCAACTCTCGCGAGACTCGACTCTTTCACGACTCGCACGCTCGGGGTAGCTGCTCTCCAGGCTCCCGAAGCGCAATACAACACAAAGCAGCAGTAGGGTTTTACGCGACCATCGCGCCCGGCTGGGTAAAACCGCGCGCGCTGCCGCCTCGATCTGCTCTCTGTGCATCCTCCGCCCTCGTACCGAACACACGAAGGGGCCGTCCCCGGCGGCCCCATAGGTGTCGTCGTACCCATCGCGCGACGACATCTTTGGCGCGCCAGGTAGGGGGCGTCGAGGTTGTGCGGACCTGATCCGGCGTTCGCGCGGCCGCGTTCTTCATCAACCTCTCCAGTTTCGTCAGCGACTTCATCGACAACTGCGCCATGGCCCCGAAGACGAGAGCTTGAGGTCGTGAACCGTCCGCGTCTCACCCGCCGCCACCGGAGCCGGCGGTGGGCGGAGGAGACGCCAGCGGAAGGGTGGACACCGGCGAGGGCACTCGCGGTGCCGCCAGATCCAGGGACAGGACGGATGACCGCGCCTCGGTCTCCGTGGATCCGCGTCCCCCTCAGCATACGACAACCCAGCAGCGCCGTGCCACGGAAGATGGTACTCGCGTCTTTGGAAACGCGTCGGGGGGCTCGCGGGATGCTCCGGACCGCTGTCCATGCATGAGCAAAAGCGAGAGTGCCGAGGGAGGACTCTGCTCCTCCTATCGCTACTAGGAGTCCGAGCATGTTCTGTACCTCGCGCCGCTCGCCCCCGCTTCCCCCTACACCCCGGCAAGCGCATCTCCCTGGAGCGCTAAGCTGTCGTCGAGGACGCGCCATCGAGCTTTAAGTCCGGCGAGGACGGCTCTGGTGCTCACTCCGACAAGTGCAGCTCCTCGGAACGCTATAAGCCCGGCGAGGACAGCTCTGGTGCTCGTTCCGGCGAACGCACCTCCCCGGGGTGCTGCGTCATCGCCAAGGACGCGCCATTGAGCTCCACCAGCAAGTGCAGAGAAACAAGAAAAAGAAAAGCTAAGTCGCTCGCGCCTTCGTGCAGAGCACTTCTTAATTCCATGCTTTTATCTGTTATATCCCTCTCGCGTTTGTCGTTTGTGCCAGAAACCTGTGCGCTGAGGAGCCTGCCTGTGAACAGTCGCACCCTTACTTTGCTTCGAACACACTCAATGAGTTAAGAGTGAACCGCGACCAGCTTCGCGCCCTCGTTTCGTTTCGAGTCTGTTCAGCAAGTTAAGCGCGTCGCGAACTAGACGCGGCAAGGTTGCTTGCCGGAAGCGACGCCAGCCAGCGGGCTGCTGATGTCCCGTACTCAGCAAGCGCGTTAAGCATCGGCAAGTTCCCTAGAAGCGTAGGGTGAAAGCACACAAAGGATGCAGGGCAGAGGGTATAACGTGGCAAGCTTTGCCGTGAGATGTCCTTGGTATGGGAGGCTTGTGCGCGAGAGGAGCCAAGCCGTGGTCCAGTTGCGTACTTGTTTTGTTTCCGAGTCCGCTCGACAAACACAAGTGTGCTGCTGCACCCTTATCTTGCTTTCGAGCTTGCTCAGCAAGGTAAGCGTCGCAACTGGCCCGACAAGGTTGCTTGCCGGAAGCGGCACCGCCAGCGGGCTGTCCCGCGGCAAGCGTGTTCGCCCCGGCAAGCTCCCCGAGAGCGTAGAGTACAAACATACTAGGGGCAAGGCACGGCATCGTATTGCATAGTCGAGGTTCATATACACATACATATACATGAAGCTGTCGCATATCTACCTCAGCTGTTTTCATGACTGAAATTGCAGCGACAAGGGGGGACCGAAGGGCCACACCAGCACCTAAGGTCCGGCAAGTCCGGGTCGCCGGGGGCTGCGGGTGCCAAGGTTCTTCCTCGGCAAGCCAGCCTCGCTGGGAGCTGCGAGCGCCAAGATTCGTCTCCGGCAAGCCAGAGTTGCTGGGGGCTGCAGTATCAGCTAAGTTTTTCGTCCCTCGTCATGCATCCTCTTATGGACCGGGAGATGCGGGCTGCGTCTTTGAACGGCGTGTCTTGTAAAAACCGTGACGCGGAGGAACCGAGTTGTGGTCGATTCGCGTTTGGTTTGTTTCGAGTCCGCTCAACAAACACAAGTGTGCCGCTGCACCCTTATCTTGCTTTCGAGCACGCTCAGCAAGTTAAGCGTCGCAGAATCGGCCCGACAAGGTTGCTTGCGGAAGCGACACCACCAGCGGGCTGCCCATGATCGACAAGCGTGTTCGCCCGGCAAGCTCCCGATAGCGTAAGAACACGCAAGGCACGCAGATCAAGTAAAAGACTCAGTCCGCAAAGCTTTCCCTCTTTTCATTAAAAACATCCAATTTAGTACAAGTCCATAGAGGATGAAAAACATGATAGAGAGGATTACAAGTTCTTAAATGCAGCTAATGCCCGAGGGCTTCTGATTAAAAAGATAAGGTGCCCGTGATCCCTCTCCTGTTTCTCTGTTCAGGAGTTCGGGAGGTAGGTCAAGGAGCTCCGGCAAGATAAGCCTGCCGGGAGAGGAGACCCCGCAAGAAGAGCTTGTCGGGAAGGGCGAAGGAGCGCCTAGGAGGCGTGGCGGTGACGCCGCCGTGCCCCAGAGCTGCGCAAGGTGGCGGGCATGGGGAAGCGTCGACGGGCCAGCGACAAGTCCTCAAGCCCACGGAGAGCCACGGGCGCGAAGACCCCAAGAGAACAACCCGGGGACCGCCAGAGCTTAAGCGGAGTCGGAGGCGTAGGAGGCAGAGCTTGAAGACGGGGTAGTGGGACGTCAGCACGCTATCGAAGGCTACTCGCCCTCGTGCTGCGACGTAGCGGCCTTGCCGCCACTCCCCCTCTTCCTCTTCCGCAGCCTCCCTACGCCAACCGCCAAGAAGACGGCCCCGGGGAGTTCAGAAGGCCGGCAACCCAGAAGATGGGGTTGCCGGTGGCGCGCGAGGCAGCGGTGTCCGACGCCTAGTCGGGCCCGCCATCCCCCTCGTCGTCGCTGTCGCTCCCCTCCTCGTCACTCTCGCTCGAGGAGGGACCTTCGCTATCCGAGGAGCTGTCCACACAGCAGCGCACCCGGGTTCCATAGTCGCCGAAGACCTTGACGGCGAGGAGGTCACCATCCATTAACTTGAAATGGAGGGTGAGCCCCGCCGTCAAGCTATGGATCCGGGCGAATGTCTTCCACCCTCGGTCGAAGAACATCACGCCGGGGGCTGGGGACACGACACTCACCCGAGTGCCGCTGATCCCGCAGCCCCTCATGCGTAGCTCCATCACGTCGGGTGGGTCCGGTCCCATCGCGTCCGCAAACGGGACCGGCAGCCGGAGGCGGCGACGAGGCGCCCGGCGAAGCTTGATGAAGAACTCCCAGGGGTCATCTCCGGTGTGGACCGCGCCGTGGTCAGGAGACGCCGGAGGAGACGGGGGAGGCATGTCACCACGGCCGCCTCTCCCCCGACCGCCTCGGCCACGCCCTCGGCCTCGTCCGCGGCCACGCCCCCTCCCTCTCCCTCTCGTGGCCGGCTCTACCGCCACGGGAGCGGGATGGGGAGTGGTGCGCTGCCTAGAAGCAACCCGCGCCGCCACCGTCAAAGAGCCGGGATTCCCTCCTTCCATGGCGGCAAGAAGAACAGAAGATGAAGACGAAGGGAGAAGAGGATGAGTGTGGCCATTGTGCACCCCTTCCGCCCCTTTTAAAGGGGCGAGGTGGGGGCTCAACCGCCCCGCTCGACCAATCAGGAAGCGAGGAGGCCAGAGGAGCGGGGCCGACTCGCCTTCTCCGCCCGTGACGGCTCGGTCTCCCACCTTCGCCGCCCACGACCCCCGTGCATGAGGGCCGCGTGGCGAAAAAGCGGAGCCGGAGCGACGGGTGAAGCGACCCCGCTCTGCGCCACGATCACGGGGTGGATGCCTTAAAGGCTGCATGCGCTGCCCACGTCTCCCACGACGCCGCAATCGACGCGTGCCGTTACGGGAGGGGGGCGAATCGCGGCGAAATTCGACGCCCATGGGCTTCAAGCCCGTGCAGATTGCCTAGGGCCTGGCCCAACAGCGCTCGGCACCGTGTATGGCCCAGGCCCGGGGGCTCCTGTCGGTGTACTAAGGTAGGGGTACCTCAGTACCCCAACTTGTGCACGGGCAGCCGCAGCTCCCCGCAGCTGGATCCACCATATGCTTGCCGGAGACCATTCCGGCTCCCTACCAAGCCATTCAAGAACAAAGTGTACAAGACAGAAGGTTAAGACCCCGGCAAGAGGAGCTTGCCGGGAAGGCCGTTCCAGGCTCAAGACTACCTCACTCACGCAAGTCCCTGGCGAGAGGAGCTCGCCGGGGAGACTAGAAGATCACATCACAAAAGACATGCCTCGGCGCTATACGCGTCCGGCAAGGGCCCGGGGAGCGGCAAGTTATAGAGCCCGACAAGCTCCCGGGCCCGGCAAGATCAAGACCCCGGCAAGGTACTTGCCGGGAGAGCTGCGCTGCACTCCAGCTCATCTGCCCACGCGTCGCCTTTAGCCTTCTCCAGAGACGCGTGGCGGGTGGCTGTGCTGCATGAGGGTGCGGTGGCACTCCACGGTGGTGGCTCCATCGCCGTGGCAAACGGAGACGCAAGGGCGGGAGCTTTTGGGGCGACGGCGACGGGCATTTAATGCTCTTGTCCCCCTCTAAAAGTAGGTAGAATCCACTGTTCATGCAATCGTAGCTGCACTGTTCCCTTGCACTGCTCCAACTACCACCTCTTTTACATTTTTACCCCTCTACCCTACGTTGACACCTGTCGGTGACCCCTTGCCCTATAAAAGGAGGACCATGCACAACGTAGGGGAGGTTCGGATCATTCGCAACTCTCGCGAGACTCAACTCTTTCACGACTCGCACGCTCGGGGTAGCTGCTCTCCAGGCTCCCGAAGCGCAATACAACACAAAGCAGCAGTAGGGTTTCTGCGACCATCGCGCCCGGCTGGTAAAAACCAGCGCCTTGTCGCCTCGATCTGCTCTCTGTGCATCCTCCGCCCTCGTACCGAACACACGAAGGGGCCGTCCCCGGCGGCCCCATAGGTGTCGTCGTACCCATCGCGCAACGACACTTGTCATGCTTAGTCTTAATGGGTGGCAAGAAATTAGACAAGAGAAGTCGTTTGGCAAGATATGAAGAACTCTTCTTTCGAAGATCGTCATTGATTGCTTTTAGAAACTCATGTTCTTGCTCTAGAGTGAGCTTCTCGAAGCGTAGCTTCTCATGAGATCTTAGGAGCTCTCTATGATCTTCTTGAGTTGTTTCATGAGCTAACTTAAGAGTTTTTAGTTCTTTAGTTAGACGCTCAATCTCCTTCATAGCATTGTCATTCGACTCTTCTCGACTATAAAGACTACTAGCATGTTCATCGTTACTAGGTTCATTGGATTTATCAAGTAAGAGCTCATCTTCACCAAGCAAGTCATCCTCATCACTATTGAAGTCAATGAATTCAGGGTGTGATACCTTGGGGCCTTTAGCCATGAAGCATCTTCCAATTCCCTCATTTGGTGAATCAAATAAGTCGTAGGAGTTGGAGTTGGAGGATACGAGAGCAAGACCGGCAACACCTTCATCTTGACTGTAGTCGGAGTTGGAGTGATAGCTTCCTTCGGATTGATTGTCGGAGTCGGAGCCGGAGACCCATTCACCTACATGAGCTTGATGTTTTCTTCTTGTGTAGCTCCTTGATGACTTGTCTTTCCTCTCCGAATCCTTGCTTCTCCGAGAGGGTCTTCGTTCATAACGATCATCTCTACTCCTTCTCTCTTTCCGAGGTGACTCATCTCTTGAGCTTCTTCTTCTTGGAGATTCTTCTCTTCTCTTGTGGGGAACCGTACACTCATTTGAGTAGTGTCCGGGTCTTCCACAATTGTAGCAGTTTCGATCACGACTAGAAGATCTCTTTTCATCATATGATCTAGACTTTGAGCTTCTCTCTTTGCTTCTATTCTTGTAGAATTTGTTGAAGTTCTTGACCATTAGGCTTATCTCTTCATTGGAAACTAACTTGTCACCTGAGGTTGTGGGAGCATCACTTGTAGCTTTGTAAGCACCACTTGACTTGTTGTGAAGCTCTTCCTTATCCTTAAGTGTCATCTCATGAGCAACAATTCTTCCAATGACTTCGGTTGGCTTGAGATTCTTGTAGTTTGGCATCATTTGGATCAATGTGCACATGGTGTCATACTTTCCATCCAAAGCTCTGAGAATCTTCTTGATGATGAATCGGTCGGTCATTTCTTCGCTTCCTAAGCCGGCAATCTCATTTGTGATGAGAGCAAGCCTAGAGTACATTTCAGCGACTCCTTCACCATCCTTCATCTTGAACTTGTCAAGTTGACCTTGAAGAATGTCTAGCTTTGATTCCTTCACGGACTCGGTACCTTCGTGCATTTCAACCAAAGTATCCCAAATCTCTTTTGCATTCTCAAGACGGCTGATTTTGTTGAACTCCTCGGGACACAAGGCATTGAAGAGAATGTCACAAGCTTGAGCATTGTTTTGCAACATCCACAATTCTTCCGTTGTAGCTTCGTGATCCGGAACTTTTCCTTCCTCGAAGAATTCACCTTGCATACCAACACAAATAATGCCCCATGCGGCTGGGTTATGGCCAAGAATATGCATTTTCATTTTATGCTTCCAACTAGCAAAATTTGTACCATCAAAGTAAGGACCTCTACGAAAATTACCCTCACTAGACGCCATACTCTCCTAGGTTGTGAAACCAAGCTTATGGAGTCCAATGCAATGGAAACCAATACAATGGAGACCAAAGCTCTGATACCACTTGTAGGATCGAAAGTATGTCTAGAGGGGGGGTGATTAGACTACTTGACAATATAAAAATTCTGCCTTTTGATAAAGAACAGTTTTTGGCAGATTCACAATTATGATCATGTCAAACATCACCCTACACATGCAATTCTAGAGTATAGGCAGCGGAAAGTAAATTGCACATGTAGTAAAGAGAGGTGGAGAAGAGCAAACGCAATTTTGGAGACGCGGTGATTTTTCTCGTGGTTCCGATAGGTGGTGCTATCGTACTTCCACGTTGATGGAGACTTCAACCCACGGAGGGTAACGGCTGCGAGAGTCCACGGAGGGCTCCACCCACGAAGGGTCCACGAAGAAGCAACCTTGTCTATTCCATCATGGCCTAGGCCCACGGAGGGCTAGCCTTACTCGGGGTAGATCTTCACGAAGTAGGCGATCTCCTTGCCCTTACAAACTTCTTGGTTCAACTCCACATCTCGACGGAGGCTCCCAAGCGACACCTAACCAATCTAGGAGGCACCACCCTCCAAAAGGTAATAGATGGTGTTGATGATGATGAACTCCTTGCTCTTGTGCTTCAAATGATAATCTCCCCAACACTCAACTCTCCTCACTGATTTGGCTGTGGTGGAAGAAAGGATTGAGTGGAAAGCAACTTGGGAAGGCTAGAGATCAAGCTTCATATGGTGGGAGTGGAGCAACTTGATCTCAACACAAGGGTAGGTAGTTCTCTTCTCAGAAATGTAAGGTAGGAGTGGTAGTTCTTTCTGATGGCTCTCTTCACGAATGAAGAGGGGGTGGAGGGGTATTTATAGCCTCCACACAAAATCCAACCGTTACACACATTTGAGCAATCTCGTTGGGACCGAAGTTGACAACTCGGTGAGACCGAAAGTTCAAATAATGTGAACGTTGGGATTTTCGGTGGGACCGAAAATACAATCTCGGTTAGTCCGATTCGTGCAATGACAAGAGCAAGCCAATTTCGGTGGGACCGACTTCATCATCTCGGTGACACCGATTTGATGACAGAAGGTTACAGAAGCTTGGCAACTCAAGTTTCGGTGAGACCGAGTTCAGAATCGGAAAATCCGAGTTTTCTAGGGTTTGGCTTTATGGCTGAGGTGGTTCATCTCGGTGTGAGTGAGTTTGGAAAATCGGTGGGACCGAGACTACTTATGAGTGTATATGGCAGTGAAAGTTGCTGATAGTTTAGGAGATGTATCACTAAGCACTTGAGCAACCAGATCATCATCATAACCTCATCCCCTTTTAATAGTATTGGCTTTCCTATGGACTCAATGTGATCTTGGATCACTAAACCAAAAATAGAGTCTTGAGCTTTTGCCAATGTTTGTCTTAGCATTTTGAGGGGTCCACTTCTTCAGTCCTTGCCATACCCATATCACTGAACTTTCTGAAATGATTCTCAAGTAACTATTAGTTCAATGATATATATGTTGTTATTAATTACCAAAACCACCCGGGGATTAGTTGCACTTTCAGGAAGGGAGAGGGAGAGGGAGAGGAAAAGGGGGTCGCGTCCCCTCCCCTAGTCCTATTCGGACTCCCTATGGGGGGCGCCACCCCCTTGTGGGCTGTCCTCTCTCTCTCCCCTATGGCCCGTGATGGCCCATTGCTTCCCGGGGGGTCCGGTAACCCCTCCGGCACTCTGTTTTTACCTGGTACCTCTCAGAACTCTTCCGGTGTCCGAATAACATCATCCAATGTATCATTTTTTTATCTCTCGACCATTTTGAGACTCCTAGTCATGGCTGTGATCTCATCCGGGACTCCGAACAAACTTCAGTCATCAAAAACACATAATTCATAATACAAATTGTCATCGAATGTTAAGCGTGCGGACCCTACAGGTTCGAGAACTATGTAGACATGATCGAGACACATCTCCGATCAATAACCAATAGCGGAACCTGGATGCTCATATTGGCTCCTACATATTCTACGAAGATCTTTGTCGGTCAAACCGCATAACAACATACGTTGTTCCCTTTGTCATCGGTATGTTACTTGCCCGAGATTCCATCATCGGTATCATCATACCTAGTTCAATCTCGTTACTGGCAAGTCTCTTTACTTGTTCTGTAATGCTACATCCCGCAACTAACTCATTAGTCACATTTCTTGCAAGGCTTATAGTGATGAGCATTACCGAGAGGGCCCAGAGATACCTCTCTGATACATGGAGTGACAAATCCTAATCTCGATCTATGCCAACCCAACAAACACCTTCGAAGACACCTATAGAGCATCTTTATAATCACCCAGTTCCGTTGTGACATTTGATAGCACACAAGGTGTTCCTCCGGTATTTGGGAGTTGCATAATCTCATAGTTAGAGGAACATGTATAAGTCATGAAGAAAGCAGTAGCAATAAAACTTAACGATCATTATGCTAAGCTAACGGATGGGTCTTGTCCATCACATCATTCTCTAATGATGTGATCTCGTTCATCAAATGACAACACATGTCTAAGGTTAGGAAACATAACCATCTTTGATTAAAGAGCTAGTCAAGTAGAGGCATACTAGAGACACTTTGTTTTGTCTATGTATTCACACATGTACTAACTTTCCGGTTAATACAATTCTAGCATGAATAATAAACATTTATCATGATATAAGGAAATATAAATAACAACTTTATTATTGCCTCTAGGGCATATTTCCTTCAGTGAGGATGTGCCCGTTGTTGTTGCAAATGTTACTATCTTAACTGACTTTGTTATACTTGAGATGCTCGAGGATGACAACATGTCGATTATCCTTGTTAGACCCTTCTTGAATATTGCAGGGGCTGTTATTGATTGCAATAAAATCAAGGTCACTTTTCATATCAATGGCAATGAGCATATGGTGCACTTTCCGAAAAAACAGTTCCAAGTGAATGGTATTAATGTTATTGAAAAATCTCCGATAATCACTATTGGAAGTTTTCAACTACCTCTACCTACTGCTAAATAGAAATATGAAATGCTTATTGTTGGGGACATGCATATCCCCATTGAGGTAACTTAGTGTTTTACGAAAGTTCTTCGGTTTCATGCTAATCGAAAGTGGTTGTTAATAAGACTTGATCAACTTCTTAATGGATCATTTTCGAGAGGTATGAAGTTGATGAATTTAGTAAGCACTACCTTCTATCCCTACCTTTTGTTTTCTGTTTTTCTCAGCTAAATAAAATAAAATGTCATGTTTAATCTATTTTCTAGATTCACCGTGCAATAAAAAATGACCCCAAAAAAAGTTCTCAGAATGCCTGAGAATTTAATACGATTTTTTCTGAATATTTTTGAATTTTTGATGCAAATAACATCACAGGGGATTGCACCAGGTGGGCACAACCCACATGGGCGCACCAGTAGCCCCAGGCGCGCCCTGGTGGGTTGTGGTCCCCACATGAGCCCCCTCACTTATCTCTTTAGCTCATGTCATCACCTACCTCCAAAAAAATTCACCATTGCTCCCATGTTCTTTCTCTCAAACCCGCGGATTTCGATCTCTTTGGTCGAAGCTCCATTTCTAAAACTGTTTTGGGGGATTGCTACTTGGTATGTTACTCCTCCATTGGTCCAATTATTTTTGCTTTAGTGGTTTATATTTTGAATAATTAGCTGCTATTGGTGCTGTTGTAGATGATCTTGCATGTTGAGTTCTTAGAGTTCTAAGTAGTTTGAATGGTTGATATGGCCTCTATGCATCCCTATGAGTACTTGCTAACAATCTTGTGAAATTTTGTTGACAAAATTTTTGTGGACTAAAAATTTCATAATATTATTTATAGGAATAAGATGAGTTTATTTAGGAAGTTTGCTTCCAAGAAGAACTCCAAGGGAGTTATTGGGGAGTCATCGGACAATGACCTCCGCACCCAGAGAATGGCGGAGGTGTGGCAGTGCGAATGGTCGCACAACCCATTCATGGATGGAGCCGGAATCTGTCAAGAGTTCACACAATTTGCTGCTAATGCTGGCCTCACCGACTTCATTGTAGCTGAGTTTGAACAATACCATCTCCTTCCAAATTCCTTTGTGCAAATTTTCTAGTTTCTAAGTAGGAATAACCCTCTTGAGGTGCAGTTTAATCTTTACGCTGAACCCCGTCAGATACCTCTTACTAAATTTTGTGATATATGCTTGATCCCTTCTAGCGAGGAAATAAGGGAGCCTAGGCCTATGGAGTTCGAGGACTTTTATCGTACTCTGCCAGTGGGAGATGAGAGAGAGGTGTCGAGTGTCACCGCCACTAGCTCGCAGTTACCTTCTGTGCATTATTTTTCTCTATTCATTGCTAAGTGTTTAATTGCTAGGGAGAAAGTCGGTGCACTTTGTGCTCCAGACTTCGCCATCTTACGTCGTGCACTATACGGCGACAACACCTATAGCCTAGGGCTATTATCGCACGCCGCCTGCACCTTAATTGATCCAAGGGTAAAATTCATGGTGGTATTTATGCGACTCGTTTAGCGAGCCACTTTAAAGTTCAGATACGCCAGCATGATTAACTCTTGCCCAAGGTTTACCTAGATCGCCAGTATATGGCAGATCATCGGTTTATTGATGGCGAGAACACTGCTATTCATATTCCTTACAACCTGGTTTTCAGTGAGAATACCCGTGATATTATCCAATTGCCTGCATCTGCTTTGTTTGATTCTATTGCCAGGAGGGGATACAGGATCATGCCAGAGGACATCGTCGCCTACCGGAACAACCGACAGCGGCTGAGGACGAGCCTCAGGAGTGGGACCCTCAGGTGGCTGCTCCACAACGTGGGACCCGAGGGTTACTACGAGTGGTGATTACCAAGCTGGGCCAAAAGCCTAAGCTTGGGGAGTACGTATTTCCACCGACATTACATTCATGTTTACACATTTCATTCCAGTTGTCGGTGTTCATACTTTTTCATTGTATTATCCATGCTAGATTTATTTTCTCGCTTTCTTCTTGTGTGTTTGAAAACTTAGAGAAAATCACAAAAAATGATGTTTGCTTCTTTCCCGTTTTTCTTTCTAGCGTAGTTAGCTGTAGTATTTAAAATAAAACCCAAAAGATTTCCTTGTTCTTCTTTTGCTTGCTGGGAGCTCTTCGGTGTAAATAGTTTTTCTTGTTTTTGGTTTTCCCTTTATTTCGATTTCTTCCAGAAAAACTAAAAACTCCAATAATATTTCAGTGTACTTCTCTGAAATTATTTTCCTTTCATTGAGTCATACCGAGGAGAAGACCATGATGAGAATGTTGAGTGGCTCTCATATGCATTATTGTTGATCTAACATAGAGCTCATATTACCTTATCTTTTCCTTTTGAATAAAATTGTTTGTAGATCCCAGGTAGTCCACGACACTCTTGCATTGTTATTATTTTCTTATCATTCGGGCATGCAAGTGAAAGGCAATAATGACGATATTTGATGAACTGGCTGTGGTAGAGAGAAACAGGTATGAACTCAACTTGTTCTGTTTTTGTAAATATGTTTAACCTAGTATCCATGATTCAGCCGATTATGATCAAACATGTTTGCAATGACAATTAGAGATTATAGTTTCTCATGCCATGCTTAGGTATCTAGGAGTGGATAATGATTTATCTTGGATGTCAACATTGCGTTAAAATGATTGTGATGTAGTATGACGGTGTGGTATCCTCCTCCGAATGTTTGAGTGGCTTGACTTGGCACATGTTCATGCATGTAGTTGAATCAAAACCAATATTGCCTCTATGCTACTTATGTTCATGGTGTTCATATCCTACTCATGCTAGTATCCAATGTTACTTATGCACAATGCATGTTCATGGTCGTTTTCGCTCTCCAGCTGGCCGCTTCTCAACGTATTTGCTAGCCTTCTTCTGTACTAAGCGGGAATACTGCTTGTGCATCAAAATCCCAAAACCCAAGTCATTCCAGATGAGTCCACCATATATCTACCTATATGTGGTATTACTCTGCTGTTCCAAGTAAATTTGCATGTGCCACCTCTAAAAACTTCAAATAAACATTCTTTTTTGCATGCCTAGATTGTTTATAGAGCGACAAGAGGTAGTCAGTATCTTCCATGCTAAGCGGGTTATTCTCATGATTAGTGTTTATTCACTTGTCCTTGCACGAGCGGGGCGGTAATAGGGATTCCCAGTCCCGAATTCAAAATTATAAATAATTAAACAAAACTCCCCCGGGATTGTTGTTGGTATGGACGGTACCCATGGATTCGGCTAGCCGTGAAGTGTGTTTGTTGGTGGAGGGGGAGTAAACCAATACTTTTATCGCTTGGGAACCACCACTAATGTGTTTAGCATGGAAGATAATGGTCGCCAAGTAAACAGGTTGGGTGCATTTCTCAAAATTTCATTATCTTTGTTTTAAAAACTTGAGCTCTCACGCCGCTGCAAACCACTGCTTCCCTCTGCGAAGGGACTATCTATTTAATTTTATGTTGTGTCATCATCTTCTCAAATAAGTGCCAGATCAGAGAGAACTATTGTAATCCTCATGCATTTTGTATAGATGAAGTTGGATGCATCATGACTGGATCTTTTCTACCATGAATTACAATGTTTAGTCGCTGCTTGAACTTTGGAGGTGCTCTACATTTATGTTTTGTGGTCTTGGAAAGGGCTAGCGAGATACCATTGTTGTCATACTATATCATGGTTGTTTTGACAAAGTGTTGTCATTTGAGATATCTTATTATTGCTCGCTAGTTTATTATGACATCAATATGAGTTAATATAATTTTTAAGAGTTACTATTGACATGGTTAGTCATGATCTTTGCTGAAAACCTGGGTGCTAAGTAAGCCTATTTATGTAAACAAGAGCAAAAGAGTTCGTAAAAGTTTTTCTTTTTCACTTTTAGTTTTAACTGAATTGCTTGAGGACAAGCAAAGGTTTAAGCTTGGGGGAGTCGATACGTCTCCGTCGTATCTACTTTTCCTAATGCTTTTCCTCTTGTTTTGGACTCATATTTGCATGATTTGAATGAAACTAACCCGGACTGAAGCCGTTTTCAGCAGAACTACCATGGTATTGTTTTTGTACAGAAATAAAAGTTCTCGGAATGGCACGAAACTTTTTGGAGATTTATTATGGAATAGAAGAAAAATACCGGAGCTAAGAACCACCGGAGGGGGCCCCTGGGTGAGCACAACCCACCAGGGCACGCCCCCCTCCTGGCGCACCAGGTGAGTTGTGCCCACCTGGTGGCCCCGTTGACCCTGATTCCTCTATAAAATCCTATTTTTGGAAAAAATGTAAGGGAGAAAGAGTTATGGCGTTTCGCGAGATGGAGCTTCCGCCACCTCCTATTCTTCACCGGGAGGCCAGATGTGGAGTCTGTTTGGGGCTCCGGAGAGGGGGGTCTTCGATCTTCGTCATCACCAACCCTTCTCCATCGCCAATTCCATAATGCTTCCCACCAGGAGTGAGTAATTCCTTCATAGGCTCGCTGGTCGGTCAGGAGTTGGATGAGATTCATCATGTAATCAAGCTAGTTTTGTTAGGGCTTGATCCCTAGTATCCATTATGTTCTTAGATTGATGTTGGTATGACTTTTCCATGCTTAATGCTTGTCGCTTTGTGCCCGGGTGCCATGATTTTAGATCTAAACGATTTATGTTATCACCATCATATCTATGTTCTAGATCCGATCTTGCAAGTTATATTCACCTATTACGTGTTATGATCCGTAAACCCCAGAGTGATAGTATTCTGGATACTTTTCGGTGATAACCGTAGTTTGAGGAGTTCATGTATTCAGTATGTGCTAATGCTTTGTGCTGGTTCTCTATTGATGCCTTAATAGCCCTTAGTTTCCATATGGACCCCGCTGCCACAGGAGGGTAGGACAGAAGATGTCATGCAAGTTCTTTCCATAAGCACGTATGTGATACGTCTCCAATGTATCTATAATTTTTTTATTGTTCCATGCTATTATATTATCTGTTTTGGATGTTTAATGGGCTTTATTATACACTTTTATATTATTTTTGGGACTAACCTATTAACCGGAGGCCCAGTCCAAATTGTTTTTTTTGCCTATTTTAGTGTTTCGCAGAAAAGGAATATCAAACGGTCCAAATGGAATGAAACCTTCAGGAGAGTTATTTTTGGAACAAACGCAATCCAGGAGACTTGAGTGGGCGTCAAGAAAGAAACAAGGAGGCCACGAGGCAGGGAGGCGCGCCCACGGGGTAGGCGCGCCCCCCACCCTTGTGGGCCTCTCATGGCTCCCCTGACCGACTTTTTTCGCCTATATATACTCATATACCCTGAAAACATCCAGGATCACGACGAAAACCTATTTCCACCGCCGCAACCTTCTGTACCCATGAGATCCCATCTTGGGGCCTTTTCTAGCGCTCCACCGGAGGGGGAATCGATCACGGAGGGCTTCTACATCAACACCATAGCCTCTCCGATGAAATGTGAGTAGTTTACCACAGACCTTCGGGTCCATAGTTATTAGCTAGATGGCTTCTTCTCTCTCATTGGATCTCAATACAAAGTTCTCCTCGATCTTCTTGGAGATCTATTCGATGTAATTCTTTTTATGGTGTGTTTGTCGAGATCCGATGAATTGTGGGTTTATGATCAAGATTATCTATGAACAATATTTGAATCTCCTCTGAATTCTTTTATGTATGATTTGTTATCTTTGCCAGTCTCTTCGAATTATCAGTTTGGTTTGGCCTACTAGATTGATCTTTCTTGCAATGGGAGAAGTGCTTAGCTTTGGGTCCAATTTTGCGGTGTCCTTTCCCAGTGACAACAGGGGCAGCAAGGCACGTATTGTATTGTTGCCATCGAGGATAAGAAGATGGGGTTTATATCATATTGCTTGAGTTTATCCCTCTATATCATGTCATCTTGCCTAATGTGTTACTCTGTTCTTAGGAACTTAATACTCTAGATGCATGCTGGATAGCGGTCGATATGTGGAGTAATAGTAGTAGATGCAGAATCATTTCGATCTACTTGCCACGGACGTGATACCTATATACATGATCATGCCTAGATATTCTCATAACTATGCACTTTTCTATCAATTGTTCGACAGTAATTTGTTCACCCACCGTAATACTTATGCTATCTTGAGAGAAGCCACTAGTGAAACCTATGGTCCCCGGGTCTATTTTCCATCATATAAGTTTCTGATTTATTTTATTTTGCAATCTTTACTTTCCAATCTATATCATAAAAATATCAAAAATATTTATCTTATTATCTCTATCAGATCTCACTTTTGCAAGTGTCCGTGAAGGGATTAACAACCCCTTTATCGCGTTGGTTGCAAGTTTCTTATTTGTTTGTGAAGGTACGAGGGATTTGAGTGTATCCTCCTACTGGATTGATACCTTGGTTCTCAAAAACTGATGGAAATACTTACGCTACTTTGTTGCATCACCCTTTCCTCTTCAAGGGAAAACCAACGCATGCTCAAGAGGTAGCAAGAAGGATTTCTGGCGCCGTTGCCAGGGAGTCTACGCACAAGTCAAGACATACCAAGTACCCATCACAAACTCTTATCCCTCACATTACATTATTTGCCATTTGCCTCTCGTTTTCCTCTCCCCCACTTCACCCTTGCCATTTTATCCGCCCTTTTTCTGTTCGCCTCTTTTTGCTTGCTTCTTGTGTGCTCGTGTGTTAGATCGTTTATTTCGCCGTCATGGCTAACTCTTTCTCCCTCCCTTCGTCTCCTGATTTTGAAGTCCTCCACTTCAAACAAAGACAAGGAGAAAACTTAAAAGATGCTTGGCATAGGATGATAGAATCCTATCGTAGTTGCACTATAGAGGGAGATTTCAAGATTTTACTTCGCAATTTTTATGTTGGGCTAACCATATCCCATAGACAACTCCTTGATTTTGCCGCCAAAGGGTTTTATAGAAATTGATCCTAGTATTGCTTATGAAATTAAAGAGGGGGTAGTAGGAGTACTTCCCCCACAAAAGGGACCACCCCTTACTCAAGAAGGAACCCAAATCTTAGAGAAATTATGTGAATTGCAAAAATCTATTGAACCTCTTAAAAATGTTGGTGGGAATCTCAACCGCATGAATACATTGATTACACTTTGCAATACGAGGTTGGAAGCTCTAGTTCTAAAGATCTCCGAGCATGAAGGAAAACGCAAGGAACCTCCCAGATCCGAGCATAACTCCATTAAAAAGATAAATACCAAAGATGGTAATACCTAGATCTATTCTTGCTTTTATGCCTAGCTAGGGGCGTTAAACGATAGCGCTTGTTGGGAGGCAACCCAATTTTATTTTTGTTCTTTACTTTTTGTTCCTGTTTATTAATAAATAATTCATCTAGCCTCTGGTTATATGTGGTTTTATGTTTTAATTAGTGTTTGTGCCAAGTAAAACCTATAGGATCTTCTTGGGTGATAGTTAATTTGATCTTGCTGAAAAACAGAAAATTATGTGTGCACAAGAATAATTTTATTAAATCACATAAACTTTATTTTCAGATGATTCTTTTTTCAGAAGATTAATAGACAAATTATCTAGGACTTCCTATTTTTGTAGAATTTTTGGGGTTCCATAAGTATTCGAAAGTTACAAATTGCTACAGACTGTTCTATTTTTGACAGATTCTGTTTTTCGTGCGTTGTTTGCTTATTTTGATGCATCTATGGCTAGTATCGGGGGGGGGGGGTATGAACCATAGAGAAGTTGTAACACAGTAGGTTTAACACCAATATAAATAAGGAATGAGTTCATTACAGTACCTTAAAGTGGTGGTTTGTTTTATTTCGCTAACGGAGCACATGAGATTTTCTGTTGAGTTTTGTGTTGCGAAGTTTTCAAGTTTTTGGGTAAAGATTTGATGGATTATGGAATAAGGAGTGGCAAGAGCCTAAGCTTGGGGATGCCAAAGGCACCCCAAGGTAAAATTCAAGGACAACCAAAATCCTAAGCTTGGGGATGCCCCGGAAGGCATCCCCTCTTTCCTCTTCGTCTATCGGTAACTTTACTTGAGGCTATATTTTTATTCACCACATGATATGTGTTTTGCTTGGAACGTCTTGTATGATTTGAGTCTTTTCTTTTCAATTTACCACAATCATCCTTGTTGTACATACCTTTTGGGAGAGACACACATGAATCGGAATTTATTAGAATACTCTATGTGCTTCACTTATATCTTTTGAGCTAGATAATTTTGCTCTAGTACTTCACTTATATCTTTTTAGAGCACGGTGGTGGTTTTATTTTATAGAAATTATTGATCTCTCATGATTCACTTATATTATTTTGAGAGTCTTTTAGAACAGCATGGTAATTTGCTTTGGTTATAAAATTAGTCCAAATATGATGGGCATCCAAGTTGGGTAAAATAAAAACTTTCATATGGAGCGCATTAAACACTATGATAAATTTGATACTTGATAATTGTTTTGAGGTATAAAGGTGGTAGTGTTAGAGTCATGCTAGTTGGGTATTTACGAAATTGAGAAATACTTGTGTGAAAGTTGGCAAGTCCCGTAGCATGCACATATGGTGAACGTTGTGTGACAAATTTGAAGCATGGGGTGTTCTTTGATTGCCTTCCTTACGAGTGGAGGTCGGGATCGCGCGATGGTTAACTCCTACCAACCCTTCCCCTAGGAGCATGCATAGTAGTACTTTGCTTCGAGGGCTAATAAAATTTTGCAATAAGTATATGAGTTCTTTATGACTAATGTGAGTCCATGGATTATACGCACTCTTACCCTTCCGCAATTTGCTAGCCTCTACGGTACCGTGCATTGCCCTTTCTCACCTTGAGAGTTGGTGCAAACTTCGCCGGTGCATCCAAACCCCGTGATACGATACGCTCTATCACACATAAACCTCCTTATATCTTCCTCAAAACAGCCACCATACCTACCTATTATGGCATTTCCATAGCCATTCCGAGATATATTGCCATGCAACTTTCCACCGTTCCGTTTATTATAACACGCTCCATCATTGTCATATTGCTTTGCATGATCATGTAGTTGACATCGTATTTGTGGCAAAGCCACCTTTATAATTCTTTCATACATGTCGCTCTTGATTCATTGCTTATCCCGGTACACCGCCGAAGGCATCCACATAGAGTCATATTTTGTCCTAAGTATTGAGTTGTAATTCTTGAGTTGTAAGTAAATAAAAGTGTGATGATCTTAATTATTAGAGCATTGTCCCATGTGAGGAAAGGATGATGGAAGCAATTATTCCCTCACAAGTTGGGATGAGTCTCTGGAATTTATGAAAAATAAAAGAGGCCAAAGAAGCCCAAATAAAAAAAGAGGCCAAAGAAGCCCAAATAAAAAAATGAGAGAAAAAGAGAGAAGGGACAATGTTACTATCCTTTCTCCACACTTGTGCTTCAAAATAGCACCATGATCTTCATGATAGAGAGTCTCTTATTTTGTCACTTTCATATACTAAGTGGGAATTTTTCATTATAGAACTTGGCTTGTATATTCCAATGATGGGCTTCCTCAAAATGCCCTAGGTCTTCGTGAGCAGGCAAGTTGGATGAACACCCACTTAACATTTATAGCTCTAGTGCATCCATTGCATGGCAATCCTCGTATTGACATCAATTGATGGGCATCTCCATAGCCCGTTGATTAGTCGCGTCAATGTGAGACTTTCTTCTTTTTTTGTTTTCTCACATGATCCCTATCATCATACTCTACTCCACCCATACTGCTATGTCCATGGCTTATGCTCATGTATTGCGTGAGGGTTGAAAAGGCTGAAGCGCATTAAAAAGTATGAACAATTTGCTTGGCCGAAACCGGGGTTATGCATGATGGGAACATTTTGTGTGACGAAAATGAAGCATGGCCAAACTATATGATTTTGTAGGGATAAGCTTTCTTTGGCTATGTTATTTTGATAAGACATAAACTACTTGGTTAGCATGCTTGAAGTATTACTATTTTTATGTCAATATTAAACTTTTATCTTGAATCTTTTGGATCTGAACATTCATACCACAATAAAGAAAATTACATTGAGAATTATGTTAGGTAGCATTCCACATCAAAAAATCTGTTTTTATCATTTACCTACTCGAGGACGAGCAGGAATTAAGCTTCGGGATGCTTGATACGTCTCCAACGTATCTAAAATTTTGATTGTTCCATGCTATTATATTATCTGTTTTGGATGTTTAATGGGCTTTATTATACACTTTTATATTATTTTTGGGACTAAACTATTAACCGGAGGCCCAGTCCAAATTGCTGTTTTTTTTGCCTATTTCAGTGTTTCGCAGAAAAGAATATCAAACGGAGTCCAAACGGAATGAAACCTTCGGGAGAGTTATTTTTGGAACAAACGCAATCCAAGAGACTTGGAGTGGGCATCAAGAAAGAAACAAGGAGGCCACGAGGCAGGGAGGCGCGCCCAGGGGGTAGGCACGCCCCCCACCCTCGTGGTCCCCTCGTGGCTCCCCTGACCGACTTCTTTTGCCTATATATGCTCATATACCCTGAAAACATCCAGGAGCACCACGAAACCCTATTTCCACCACCGCAACCTTCTGTACCCATGAGATCCCATCTTGGGGCCTTTTTCGGCACTCTGCCGAAGGGGGAATCGATCACGGAGGGCTTCTACATTAACACCATAGCCTCTCCGATGAAGTGTGAGTAGTTTACCACAGACCTTTGGGTCCATAGTTATTAGCTAGATGGCTTCTTCTCTCTCTTTGGATCTCAATACAAAGTTCTCCTCGATCTTCTTGGAGATCTATTAGATGTAATTATTTTTGCGGTGTGTTTGCCGAGATCTGATGAATTGTGGGTTTATGATCAAGATTGTCTATGAACAATATTTGAATCTCCTCTAAATTCTTTTATGTATGATTTGTTATCTTTGCAAGTCTCTTCGAATTATCAGTTTGGTTTGGCCTACTAGATTGATCTTCCTTGCAATGGGAGAAGTGCTTAGCTTTGGGTTCAATCTTGCGGTGTCCTTTCCTAGTGACAGCAGGGGCAGAAAGGCACGTATTGTATTGTTGCCATCGAGGATAAAAAGATGGGGTTTATATCATATTGCTTGAGTTTATCCCTCTACATCATGTCATCTTGCCTAATGCGTTACTCTGTTCTTATGAACTTAATACTTTAGATGCATGCTGGATAGTTGTCGAAGTGTGGAGTAATAGTAGTAGATGCAGAATCGTTTCGATCTACTTGTCGCGGACGTGATGCCTATATACATGATCATGCCTAGATATTCTCATAACTATGCACTTTTCTATCAATTGCTCGACAGTAATTTGTTCACCCACTGTAATACTTATGCTATCTTGAGAGAAGCCACTAGTGAAACCTATGGCCCCCGGGTCTATTTTCCATCATATAAGTTTTTGATTAATTTTATTTCGCAATCTTTACTTTCCAATCTATATCATAAAAATACCAAAAATATTTATCTTATTATCTCTATCAGATCTCACTTTTGCAAGTGGTCGTGAAGGGATTGACAACCCCTTTATCACGTTGGTTGCAAGGTTCTTATTTGTTTGTGCAGGTATGAGGGATTTGAGTGTAGCCTCCTACTGGATTAATACCTTGGTTCTCAAAACTGAGGGAAATACTTATGCTACTTTGCTGCAACACCATTTCTTCTTCAAGGGAAAACCAACGCATGCTCAAGAGGTAGCAGTATGACAATTTACGGAATACAAGCCTACATTATATTTATGAACTGGAGCTACTTCCATATTGTCCTAGGTTATGACTGTTATATGATGAATATCATCCAACAAATTCACCGATCCAATGCCTACGATTTTCCTACATATTGTTTCTGCTAAGTTACTATTGTTATCATTATTACCGTTACCATTACTGTTACCACTGCTATCAAAATTATCATATTATTGTGCTACTGATCATATTGTTGCAGATAACTAATCTCCAGGTGTGGTTGAATTGACAACTCAGCTGCTAATACTTGCAAATATTCTTTGGCTCCCGTTGTGTCGAATCAATAAATTTGGGTTGAATACTCTACCCTCGAAAACTGTTCCGATCCCCTATACTTGTGGGTTATTAGCTATCTCCCTGATCAACACTTCTTTGCCTGCTTGCGTTTGGTGGTGCCCATCAAAATTAAACAAACATTTTGTGAGTCTAACATGCAAGTTCTGAAATTTTCCTTTAGGCATTCTTCCATCGGGGGTAGGCAGCCCCAAGTATTTCTCCTCAAAATCAGAAGTTGTGACTTGAATAATATGCTTAACACTGGCACTGTTTGCATCCGGGCACGAGTTCCCAAACAACATGGAACATTTTGAGGGATTGATCAATTAACATGTAGCTGCCCAATAGATATATAGGATCTTTTTTATATAATTTGCTTCCTCGACACAAGGTTTTATGAATAAAAGTGTGTCATCGGGAAATAACAAATGTGAAACTCCAGGGGGCGTCTAGTAATCCTTACAGGGGAGATGTCAACATCATTTATGCCTTTAAGGAAACTGCAGAAAGACTGTCATGAACAAATAAGAAAAATGTGGGGATAGGAGGAAGACCATGGGTCAGTGCAAATAAATCCAAGATGGCACCATTAAATTTCACGAAATATCTCACTGAGGTGACACATGCCATTATCCAGTCAACCCACCGGTGAGCAAAGTCAAGCTTTTGCATCATCTTCTTAAGGTAATTCTAGTCCACTCTATCATATGCTTTAGAGAGATCCAGTTTATAAGAACAAAAACTCTTTGTAGGGTCCTTCTCGTGCTTAATATGGTGGATGCACTCAAAGGCCACAAAAGCATTACATAATCATGCGCCCATGAAAAAATGCACTTTGGGCACGAGAAATAACATCATCAAGAACAGGCCTTGAGTGATTCACCAAGCATTTAGAGACCACTTTGTAGATTGCATTCCATAAGCTAATGGGGCGAATATCCATAACCTTAATTGGGTTTGTTATTTAGGAATCATAACTGTAACAGTTTCATTTATTCCAGGAGGCATGACACCCGTGCGAAATAACTCCTTAATTGCAAGTATAATACCTTCCTATAAGGTGCTCCAATTGCGCTGAAAAAACGTGCCAGAAATCCATCTGGGCCTGGGGCCTTCAAAGGGCCTATCTGAAATAGAGCATATGCAATTTCTTTATCTGAGAATTCAGTACAAAGTCTATCATTTGTCTCTGGAGTCATCATAGGCTGAAACAATTTAACAATCGGGGATGGATCAAGTAGAGGGTCGGTAGTAAAAAGATTTTCAAAATACCCTGTTATCGCAGCCCCCATCTCTTTTAGTCCTCAAATGTACAGTACCATGAGTATCCTATAATTTCTGGATCGTGTTGTTTCTTGCTCGCCAAATAGCCTTTGCATGGAAAAATTGTGTGTTTCCATCACCTTCTTTTCGCCAATTCACACCAGATCGTTGCAGCCACATCATCTCTTCTCTATATGGGAGCTCATTCATTCTACCTGTCACTTTCCTGATCTTACAATGGTTAGTTTTCATCAGCATAAGTTCTCCTAGTTAATCTTACAACGGCTATTTCTTTTGACACATTGCCAAACTTCTCCCTAAGGCTTGCATAGTGGATCCTAAGGCTGCATGGACATAACCATGGCAATGCATCTGACCCGCCTCCTCCCAAGCTTTTGCAATAACCTCCTGGAGTGCCGGCTCTCTTTCCCACATTATTCCATAAACACAAGTAATGCGCCATTGCAAACCATCAATACCCTTGACATGAGCATCTATATGTTGGGGAACATTGCATGGAAAACAAAAAAATTCTATGCACACGCAAGATCTATCCATGGAGATGCATAGCAATGAGAGGGGAGAGTATGTCTATGTACCCTCGTAGACCGTAAAGCAGAAGCGTTTATTAACACGGTACTGTAGTCAAACTTCTTTGCCATCCAACTGATCAAGTACCAAACGTACGGCACCTCCGCGTTCAGCACACGTTCAACTCGATGACGTCCTCGCCTTCTTGATCCAGCAAGATGGGCGAAGTAGTAGATGAGTTCCGGCAGCACGACGGTGTGGTGACGTTGATGGTGAACTTGTTACCGTAGGGCTTTGCCGTGTACTGCGGAAAACTAGACGGAGGACTAAACTATGGACAGGGGCGCTGCACATGGGTAAGAGATGGCATGGGTTTGTGTGGCACCCCTATATATATATATATAGGTAGGGGGAGGCAGCCAGGAGGCGGGCCAAGGGTGACCAGTCGGCCCCCTTGGGCTGCTGCCCTCTAGCGCCCCCCCCCCTCCCACCACCACCACCACCTTCCTTGTATGCCTGCTGGGGGAAGGCAGGAGGAGGTTCCCCCTTTCCTTCCTCCTAGGTGGAGGGAAGAAAAGAGGGGCTAGCCCTCCCCCTTTCCATCCATAGGGCCGGCGCCCAAGGGAAGGGTTGTGCCAGCCCCTTGTGGGCTGGTGTGTTCCCCCCTCTTGGCCCATAAGGCCCATTAACCTCTCGGGGCTTCCCGGAACCCCTTCCAGTGATCCGACGACTACCTGATACACTCCGAAACCTTTTAGTGTCCAAATAGCACCGTCCTATATATTAATCTTTACCTTCGGACCATTCCAGAGCTCCTCTTCATGTCCGTGATCTCATCCTGGACTCCGAACAACATTTGGTCACCAAATCACATAACTCATATAATATTATATCGTCAACGGCGTGCGGACCCTACGGGTTCAAGAACTATGTACACATGACCGAGACACCTCTCCAGTCAATAACAAATAGCGGAACCTGGATGCCCACATTGGTTCCCACATATTCTACGAAGATCTTTATCGGTCGAACCTTATGACAACATACATAATTCCCTTTGTCTATCGGTATGTTACTTGCCCGAGATTTGATCGTTGGTATCTTCATACCTAGTTCAATCTCGTTACCGGCAAGTCTCTTTACTCGTTCCATAATACATCATCTCGTAACTAACTCCTCAATCACTTTGCTTGCAAGCTTCTTGTGATGTGTATTACCAAGAGGGCCCAGAGATACCTCTCCGATACTTGGAGTGACAAATCCTATTCTCGGTCAATGCCAGCTCAACAGAGACCTTCGGAGATACCTGTAGAGCATCTTTATGATCTCCCAGTTACATTGTGATGTTTGATAGCACAAAAGGTATTCCTCCGGTATCCGGGAGTTGCATGATATCATAGTCGAAGGAATATGTATTTGACATTAAGAAAGCAATAGCAATAAACTGAATGATCATATCCTAAGCTAACAGATGGGTCTTGTCCATCACATCATTCTCTAATGATGTGATCCTGTTATCAAATGACAACTCATGTCTATGGTTAGGAAACCTTAACTATCTTTGATCAACGAGCTAGTCTAGTAGAGGCTCACTAGGGACAGGGTATTTGTTTATGTATCCACACATGTATTTAAGTTTCTGGTCAATACAATTCTAGCATGAATAATAAACCTTTATCACATGATTAAGGAAATATAATAATAACCATTTTATTATTGCCTCTAGGGCATATTTCCACTAGTCTCCCACTTGCACTAGAGTCAATAATCTAGTTCACATCGCCATGTGATTAACACCCAAAAAGTTCTAAGGTGTGATCATGTTTTGCTTGTGAGAGAGGTTTTTAGTCAATGGGTCTGCAACATTCAAATCTATGTGTACTTTGCAAATATCTATGTCTACAATGCTCTGCATAGAGCTACTCTAGCTAGTTTCTCCCACATTCAATATGTATCCAGATTGAGACTCAGAGTCATCCAGATCAGTGTCAAAGCTTGCATCGACGTAACCCTTTACGACAAACTCTTTATCACCTCCATAACCAAGAAACATTTCCTTAGTCCTCTTTAGGTACCTAAGGATAATTTTGATCGTTGTCTAGTGATCCACTCCTGGATCACTATTGTACCCCCTTGCCAGACTCATGGCAAGGCACACAACAGGTCTGGTACACAGCATGGCATACTTTATAGAACCTATGGCTGAGGCATAGGGAATGAGTTTCATTCTCTCTCTATCTTCTGTCGTGGTCGAGCTTTGAGTCTTACTCAACTTCACACCTTGAATACAGGCAAGAAACCTTTCTTTGACTGATCCATTTTGAACTCCTTCAAAACTTTGTCAAGGTATGTGCTTTGTGAAAGTCCTATTAAGCGTCTTGATTTATCTCTATATATTTTGATGCCCAATATGTAAGTAGCTTCACCGAGGTCTTTCATTGGAAAATTCTTATTCAAGTATCCTTTTATGCTATCCAGAAATTCTATATCATTTCCAATCAGCAATATGTCATCCACATATAATATCAGAAATGCTATAGAGCTCCCACTCACTTTCTTGTAAATACATGCTTCATCATAAGCCTATATAAAACCATATGCTTTGATCACCTCATCAAAGCGTATATTCCAACTCCGAGATGCTTGCACAAGTCCATAGATGGATCACTGGAGCTTGCACACTTTGTCAGCACCTTTAGGATCGACAAAAACTTCCAGTTGCATCATATACAATTCTTGCTCAAGAACCCCGTTAAGGAATGCAAGTTTTTGACATCCATTTACCAGATTTCATAGTCATAAAGTGCAGCAATTGCTAACATGGTTCGGGCAGACTTAAGCATCACTACGGGTGAGAAAGTCTCATCGTAGTCAACCCCTTGGACTTGTTGAAAACCTTTTGCAACAAGTCAAGCTTTGTAGACAGTGATATTACCGTCAGTGTTCGTCTTCCTCTTAAAGATCCATTTATTCTTTATGGCTTGCCGATCATCAGGCAAATCCACTAGAGCCCGCACTTTCTCATACATGGATCCTATCTCAGATTTCATAGCCTCAAGCCATTTTTTGGAATTTGGGCTCGTCATAGTTCGTAGGTTCATTGTTGTCCAACAACATGACTTCCTAGATAGGATTGTTGTACCACTGTGGTGCAGAATGTGTTCTAGTCGACCTACGAGGTTTAGTAGTAACTTGATCTGAAGTTTCATGATCATCATCATTTACTTCCTCTCTGGTTGGTGTAGGCATCACGGGAACGACTTTCTCAGATGTACTACTTTCTAATTCGAGAGAAGGTACAACTACCTCATCAAGTTCAACTTTCGTCCCACTCACTTCTTTTGAGAAAAACTCCTTCTCTAGAAAGGAACCATTCTTAGCAACAAAGATTTTGCCTTCGGATCTATGGTAGAAGGTATACACAATAGTTTCTTTCGGGTATCCTATGAAGACGCACTTCTCCGCTTTGGGTTCGAGCTTATCAGGCTAAAGCCTTTTGACATAAGCGTCGCATCCCCAAACTTTTAAGAACCGACGGCTTAGGTTTCTTGCCAAACCATAGTTCATATGGTGTCATCTCAATGGATTTAGATGGTGCCCTATTTAACGTGAATGCAGTTGTCTCTAATGCATAACCCCAAAACGATAGTGGCAAATTGGTAAGAGACATCATAGAATGCACCATATCTAATAAAGTACGGTTACGATGTTCGGACACACCATTATGTTGTGGTGTTCCAAGTGGCGTGCATTATGAAACTATTCCACATTGTTTTAAATGAAGGCCAAACTTGTAACTCAAATATTTGCCTCCACGATCAGATTGTAGAAACTTTATTTTCTTGTTACGATGATTCTCCACTTCACTCTGCAATTCTTTGAACTTTTCAAACATTTCAGACTTGTGTTTCATCAAGTAGATATACCCATACCTACTCAAATCACCTGTGAAGGTGAGAAAATAACGATACCCGCCGCGTGCTTCAACACTCATCGGACTGCATACATCGATATGTATTATTTCCATTAAGTCATTTGCTCGCTCCATTGTTCCGAAGAACAGAGTTTTAGTCATCTTGCCTATAAGGCATGGTTCGCAATTATCAAATGATTCATAATCAAGTGATTCCAAAAGTCCATCCGCATGGAGTTTCTTCATGCGATTTACGCCAATATGACCTAAACGGCAGTTCCACAAGTATGCTGCACTACCATTATCAACTTTGTATCTTTTGGCATCAACATTATGAATATGTGTATCACTACGATCGAGATTCAATAAACCATTTACATTGGGTGTATGACCATAGAAGGTTTTATTCATGTAAACAGAACAACAATTATTCTCTGACTTAAATGAATAATTGTATTGCAATAAACATGATCTAATCATGTTCATGCTCAACGCAAACACCAAATAACATTTATTTAGGCTCAACACTAATCCCGAAGGTAGAGGGAGTGTGCAATGGTGATCATATCAATCTTGGAAACACTTCCAACACACATCATTACCTCGCCCTTAACTAGTCTCCGTTTACTCTGCAACTCCTATTTTGAGTTACTAATCTCAGCAACTTAACCGGTATTAAATACCCAGGGGCTATTACGAGCACCAGTAAGGTACACATCAATAACATGTATATCAAATATACCTTTGTTTACTTTGTTAAAGAACATGCGATGCCCCCATGATTGGTTTTGGTAATTGATGACAATCTCTATGGACTAATGGTTGCCTTGAGTTATATTTGAAGGTTTTGTCCATAGGCTTTTCTTGAAGTCCATGTGTTGGTTTCAAGGAGTTTATGAGTTGACCAAGGTGCTATTAAGGGATTATCCAAAGATTGGTCATGTGAGTGCTGAGCTTATTGCAAGCATGTCTTGAAGAAGAAGATTGTGTGATCATTCATATTTACCTTCAAGACATCATCCAAATGAAGAAAGTTGGAAAGATTCAAGGTTGATCAAAACTAAGTCAAGAGTGAATCAAGTTGATCAACTCACAAAGCATAGAAGATGTACCGAGTGGGACCAAGTGTTCCCATGGTATGGTAAGCTTTGTCCATTACGCTTTGTGTACTAACCCATGGTCTACGTGAGAGTTCTTTGTGGGGTTAGGTATGTTTCCATGGTCTTGTGTCAAGAGGAAGATCACATACAACCCATGGAGGATGACATCAAGTGGTGATCGTCATCAAGTTTGCAGTGTGCAAGTTCAAGTGGAGCAACACAAAGAGTGGCTCACCCATAATGGAGTATGGGGGAGCAAGCAAGTTTGAATCTTGCCATCCATTGTGGTGTCAATGGACTTGTTAAGATGTGTCGAAGAGTCGCTCACCCATAGTGGACTATGGGGGAGCAATCATCTAGTCTTCATCGAGCCAACGCAATCAAGAAAGGTGGTCCAACTTGAGGGAGTCAAGATCGTCATCATCTAGCTCAAGTGGACCATGTGCAAGGCAAAGGTTTTCCCTTGATAGGTTTTCTATTTTACCGGTCTCGTGGTGGTAGTTGGGAGACCGGGTTATAGGATCGTTTGCCGTACTATCAAGGTGGTCTCTCAAGTTGGTAGCTTGATCGTATCGTTAGTAGAGAGAACAAACCATTGCATCCTTGCATCCTTGCATCATGTTTCTTGGTTCTTTTTTGGTTCTCTTTGTGAGTCTTAGAGCTTATGGTCATCTTGATGACAAGCTTGAGTTCATCGAAAACGGAGTTCGCATGCGTCTTCTATGATGTTTTCGGTGTTGGAGGTTTTACCGGTCTTATCCGAGGAAGGGTTCTCACCATTTTATTTTGGGCCTTTTCTCTTTTGCTTCTTATTGATATTTCTTTCAAGATTGTGTTAGCCCTTGTCGCTAGCTTTCCAACAAACTTGGTTTCATCGAATTCGGAGTCCGTTTGCAAAAGTTGTGGCAGTTTTGGTGTTCTGAAAGGCTGCAGCGGTACTACCGCGAATTGGAGCGGATGTAATTTTTTACTACCGCTCCAGAGCGGTACTACCGCGGCTCCTACAGCGGTAGTACCGCTCCGGACCAAAAAACTCGTCCCAAGTCCTGCGGAGGTAGGTACGGAAGTATTTTTTGTACCGCAAGCAGTAGTACCGCGATCCCTAGCGGTAGTACCGTGAGGACGAGCGGTAGTACCACTCTGTGCGGGTTGTGAGCATAACGGTTGGATTTTCCCCCACCTATAAAAGGGGGTCTTCTAACCCATTGAACCTTATCCTTTGAGCTTGTGTTCTTCCCCCATTGTTGACCTTCTTCGAGCTTGCTAACTCTCAATCCCTCCATGGATTCTTGCTAGTTTTTGAGGGAAAAGAGAGAGGAGATCTAGATCCACATTTCCGCCAATCACTTTCTCCTTTTTGTGAGGGGAACCCCTTGGATCTATATCTTGGAGTTCTTCGTGTTCTTCTTTTGTTCTTCCTCTCATTTTCCTCCCTAGCATTAGTTGCTTTGGCGGGATTTGGGAGAGAAGGACTTGGGCACTCCGTGTGTCCTTGCCATTGCATTTGGTGCATCGGTTTGAGTTCTCCATGTGATACGTGGAAGTTACAAGTTGAGAAGCTTATTACTCTTGGGTGCTTGGTGCCCTTGAGCTTGTTCCTCTTGGGTGCTTGGCGCCCTAGATAGTTAGTGGTGTTGAGCTCAATCATTGTGGTGTAAAGCTTGAAGCAGCGTCGGCGTCTCCAATTAGGTTGTGGAGATCGCCCGAGCATTTTGACGGTTCCGTGACCGCCCCAAGGGTTGCCAAAGTGTACGGGTTCGGTGACCGCCCCAAGGGTTGCCATTTGTACGGGTTCGGTGACCGCCTCAAGGGTCCCTTAGTGGAATCACGGCATCTTGCACTGTGCGAGGGCGTGAGGAGATTACGGTGGCCCTAGTGGCTTCTTGGGGAGCATTGTGCCTCCACACCGCTCCAAACGGAGATTAGCATCCACAAGGGTGTGAACTTCGGGATACATCGTCGTCTCCGCGTGCCTCGGTTATATCTTACCCGAGCCCTTTACTTATGCACTTTACTTTGTGATAGCCATAGTGTTCTTTGTCATATATCTTGCTATCACATAGTTCCTTATCTTGCTTAGCATAAGTTGTTGGTGCACATAGGTGAGCCTAGTTTTTGTAGGTTTTGTGCTTGACAAATTAACCGCTAGGTTTATTCCGCATTTGTTCAAGCCTCTACCGTAATTATTTTAAAACGCCTATTCACCCCCCCCCCCTCTAGGCGACATCCATGATCTTTCAATTGGTATCAGAGCCTCGTCTCTCTTTGTTGGGCTTAACCGCCTAGAGAGTAAAGATGTCGACTAGGGGTTTAGGATTCTCTGACACTCTTAGTTTCGATGGCACAAATTTTGATGTTTGGGTAATTCGCATGCTTAATCTCTTTAGGGTCATGGACCCAAATTTAGAGCGAATTGTAGATATGGGTTTTTCTCCTCCAAAGGATCCCCAAAGATTATCTTTAGAGGATGAGAAAAACTCTTATCTCAATGCTCAAGCTTCTAATGTGCTTTTCGATGCTTTGAGCAATGTAGTTATATTTCAACTCATGCCGTTCCGGGATGCTCATGAGTTGTGGACAAAGCTTCAAGATAAATATGGCGTGTCCAAGTTTTGTAAGGATGATTGTTCTCCCTCCACCTCCGGCCGTGTTGCGTTCTCAACTTCTTCTACTTCACCTATATGTGGTTCGCCACAAGATAATGACATGGTGAGTAGTGGTGTTCATTGCAATGATGATAGTGGGCTTATTGTTGATAATCCTTCATCACTTTCTTATTGCAATGCTTCATCTTTGGACTTTAACACATCTAGCACTCCAAATGTTTCACATGCTTGTGTTGATAGTCCTTGCATATCATGTAGAAATTGCTTGACTAAATCTCATGATGATATGCTTGCTATGTCTTATTGCCATGATAAAAATGCATCTATTTCCTCGAATTGTTGTGATAACAATGTAGAGGAAACCAAACACTCCATGGAACAAGATGTGGTGTTTAATGGTGCCTCAAGGGATCCTACATCATCATCTATTGCTTTTTGCCTTATGGCTAAGGCGTCAAAGGTATCTCCTACTTTGTACCCCAATATGTCTCTTGATGATGATGTTGATGCTAATGATGATGAGGATAATGATGATGAGGATAATGATGAAGAGAATGATAATGTTGCCTCCCTAAAAACTAAGGGGGAAATGATTTTAAAGCTCTTCATAAAAATAAAATTGCTCGTTCCAACTTCATGGAAATAATGTCCATTACCATTGATGGCAAGAAATACATTGAGTAGTTGGAATCTCATCTAGAGGAGCATGAGGTCACCATTGAGAAAATGGAAGCTCATGGGCTTGATTATGCAAATGAGATTGCGGAGCTATCTCAAGCTCTTGAACATGAACAAACCACCTCCGAATCTCTTGAGGAGACTTTTGCTCTAGAATTATCTAGAGTGAAGGAATCTAACGACAGAGCTCTTGAGGTGGCCATTATCTTTGAAACTAAAAATGCTAAGCTTGAAGTTGCTCATGCTAGACTCCTTGAGGATTTTGAGCACCTAGAAAATGGCTCAAGGGTCATCAAGGGTGAGCTCATCAAACTCACCGAGTCTCATGCTCAACTTGAAGCTTCTTATTTAAAAGAGCTTTCCAAGTTTTCTTCTCCTCTTGTTGCTAATGATGATGCTTGTGCTACTAACTCTATCTCTTGTGAAGCATCCATATTGAAGGAGAATGTTGAGCTAAGGGCTCAACTTGAGTTGCTATCTAGCAATTATGGGATGTTGGAAGAAAATCATGTAAAGCTCACAAGCTCTCATGATGATCTTCTAGTATCCCATAATGTGCTAAAGATAGCTCATGAGGCCATGCTTGCTAAGGTAACATCTAGTGAGCCTCATGTGGATACTAGCACTACTTCTAGTCAAAATGCTATATTGCTATGTGCTAGTCCTTGTAGTTCATCTACTCACAATATTGGTACATCTTGTGATGAATTGCTTTCCTTGTCTTGTTGCTCTAACGATGAAGCTTATACTTCCTCTAGTACTTGTGTTGAGACTAACCATGTAGAGGAAATCAAAGAGCTCAAGGCCCAAGTCACTTCATTGATGAAAGACTTGGAAAAGTGTCATGAAGGGAAGGCCACACTCAACAATATCTTGAGTGTGCAAAAATCCCCCAATGACAAAGGTGGACTTGGACTCAACTCCAATAAGAAGAAGAAGTCCAAGATCAACAACAAGAAGGGCCAAAAACAAGTCAAGAGCTTGGCCAAGATTATTTGCTTCAAGTGCAAAATTGAAGGGCATCATGTTAGATCTTGCCCATTGAAGAAGGTGGCCATTAGTGTCAAGCAACAAGGGAAGAGGCCACAAGTTCAATATCATGCTCAACCTCAGGTTGAAGAAAGGCCACTTCCCAAGAAGACTCAAGTTAATGCTTCTCTTGTTGAGAAATCAAGTGAGAAGAAAGTGAAGAGTAGACGTTGCTACTTATGTCGTGAGAAAGGTCATGTCGCTTCTTCATGCACTAGTGGTAACTTATCCAACCCAATTATTATTGATGATATCTATTCTCTCGGGAAGGATAAGGGTGGCAATGTGTTTGCCACGTTTGTTTGTACTCAAAGTGGTGTCAAGAAAAGAACCATTTGGGTAGCCAAGTCTATTGTGACTAACCTCTTAGGACCCAACTTGGTTGGGGACCACCAAGCTCAAATTTGATCAATAGGTGTTGTTGGAGGGCATTGGAGACTTGGCTACATTATGAAGAATCAAGGGGACTTCATCACTCTTATTGTCTCAAGCCAAGTCAATTGAATCGTCAAGTCTATATCCTATATCCAATGTGCCTCCTTGCAGTAACTTGTACTTAAATTGCTTACATTGAAAGTTACTTGCACCCTTGCATGTTTTGGGTTTTGTTCCTTGCATGTGTTTGTATATGATGCGTCTCCAAATTGCCTTTGTGTATGTTGGTTTGCACATCATGTACTTATGTGTCGTTCATTGAGCCTTAGTGCATCTTGTTTATTTCTTAGTTGGCTCTTGTGAGAGATTAATGGAATATCCATTATGGGGGAGTGATGTGATTTGTGCACCTCACAATCCTATAAATGTGTGTACATGAGTAATACCATCTAGTATTGATATTTCAAGATTATCTAGTTGCTATGTGGTATGTCTTCTCATGAGAAATTCAAACTCTAAATTGTCCATTAATTATCTCTTGTTGGATCGTTATTTTGCCTCTTGTTTATATTTCATTGGTATCACATTATGGGGGAGTAATATGCAATGTGTATATTACTAGCCTAGAAAATGTGTACATTTGAGATATTGTCACCTAGAATTGATATTGTAAATTATCTTGTTCCTAGGTGGCATGTTAGCTCTACAAGTTGCAATTTGCGTGCGTTCGGTGTGAAGATGATGTTGGATATCATTGTTATCTACCAACGGGAATTATTTCCAAATACTTCTTGTCTTTTGACAATTGGTACTCACTTATGTGTGGTAGAAATTATTGATCATCTTTACATTGGCCTTGCTTTTATTTGCCTTATCTCTTGCCAAGGTTTGTGTCAACTCCCATTGTCTTCCCTACCACTTGTGGATCTTGTTTACCTCTTGTTCTTATCTAGTGTTTTCTAGATATAGTGAAAGTGGTGATCCCACCTTGTGCATTTTGTATTCAAAAGCAAATTCTCTATAGTGCACAACTCGTGGGGGAGCTATCCTATTTTATCTAATAACGCTCATCTTGTGATCCTCATCAAGTGTGTTTTGGTGGAAGGCAAGCCATTTCTTTTTGGTACTTTGTGCCATCATGAAACTTGAGAGCTTGGTTTGTTTGGAACCATCCTCTCTTTGGGAGTTTGACATCTTTAATTTAGTGTGTATCAATGGATATCTCATTCCTTGATGTATCTTTAATGATATTTTCCAAGTGATGATTTCTCCATTTGGTATCCTTTTCACTTGGCATTTCTTTGTCTTTTGGTTTCGGGTTTTGAAAGTCTTGAGCATGCATGTTTACTTCATGTATTTTATTTGGCTTGCTTTCTTTCTTTAACTCAATATATAGGGGAAACTCCACCTAGTCTCAATTTGGATGAGATGTGCATGAAATTCTTTTTCATATCTATATGCACATATTTATGTGGAGTTTGTCCTATGTATTGGTGTTTCTAACTATTTGGTCCCGATAAGTTTGGGTACCGTTTAGTTTGTGTTGTTCTTCTAGGAACATTTGGAGATACATTGGATGCTCGGCTCACTCACAAGGAAGGTGTTGTCACCGTGTGCATATTGGAGTCAAGCTAGGATGATCAATGAACTACTATCTACCTTCAATTGGTATCTACTACATCCTTCCAATGATATCTCGGTAACAAGTATCTATTCATGCTTTCCCCTCTTGCATTCAACCTTGTGTAGGGTGTATCTTGGCATGATATTCATTTCATATCTTGTGATACTTGTTTCCTTTCTCAAAGCATCCCAATGATGATCTCTTGTTGCTAGTTGTGATGCCTTTAATGGATGTGTGTTCGGATTTCATTTATATACAATAAGACCATATCTAGCCAAGTGCTATGCTTTCAAGCAAATATCTTATTGGTATATTTATGACTTCCTTGTGGATATCTTGTTCCTTCGTGTTGTAACTATTTCGGTGTACATCCTTCTTTGTAGATATATATATATATATATATATATATATATATATATATATATATATATATATATATATATATATATATATATATATATATATGATGATTTCGTCTACATAGAACCTTATACACTTGAGAGAAATTACATCTCTAGTTGATATCCTTTCTTTCACGTCCACCTTGTCTTTCTTATTTTATTTCTTTGGTGGCTCCGTGAAAGCTTTTGCCTTGAGTGTGTGTCCTATATCGTTGCATCTTGTTGCACTCTTGTGTGGTGAACATTATTTTCCTCTTGCTTATCTTTACGAGGCTTTTGCCATCTTTTTTGGTATCCCTCGTCTTGATGAGCCTCTCATCTTCTATCTTCACCGCGGGTTGTCACAAGCATAGGTTCTCTCTATGCTTATTAGTAAGCTTGTGAACCCATTCACTAGTTGTGTGTGGGAATGATAGGCCTTGCACCGTGTGCCTCATTCTTTGAAGACTTTATTGATGCTTAATGCTCTTCTGTACATTAGTCTTCTCAAGTGCATTGCCTTGAGTCACACACATCTTTTTGGTTGAGCCCACTCTTAAGTTGCCTCTCTTACTTGTTGCTCAACCATGTGTTTGTTGCAAGTACTAGGATTTTTTCCTATATGCTCACTTGCACTTGTTGTAAGTTTCTATTGATTTTGGGGGAGCTATGATCCTATTTTGTGCACTTTGTATCCAAATACAAAAATTCTTGATGTGCACAAATCATGGGGAGCTTCTCTAGTTTTTTTAGAACACTGCTCCGCTCTTATCATAATATCCTTTATTCATGTGGCTCATAGAATCATTGGCCTAGTTGGTTCAATTGGTGTCTTTTGATAGCTTGCTTCAATTGGTATCTTTTGATTGCTTGATTGCTTGTTTCTCTCTTTGATTATGTCTTTGTGGCATATCTTCCTTTTGCAATCTTTGGGCCTCAATATAGTTTGTCTTCCTCCAAGTATTTACCGTTGGATATGTGTATTGCATTCCACTCTCTTGTTGAGAAATACACAATTTATGGAGGAACAAATTTTATATTGGCCTTCTAAGCGTTTAGCCCATTTTGGCAATCGATGCCAATGGGGGAGAAGTTTCAGAGAGTTTTGTGGAGAAGTTTAGAGAGTTGTCTCCTCTTGCTTTGGTTTTGTTCCTTAGCATTCGCATCTCATTCGCATGCACTATTGGTTGTTGCATTGCATGGTGATGCATAATTCCTTATATAAACTCTCTTGAAAGTGATTGTCATCAATTACCAAAATGGGGGAGATTGAAAGAACATGCGATGCCCCCATGATTGGTTTTGGTAATTGATGACAATCTCTATGGACTAATGGTTGCCTTGAGTTATATTTGAAGGTTTTGTCCATAGGCTTTTCTTGAAGTCCATGTGTTGGTTTCAAGGAGTTTATGAGTTGACCAAGGTGCTATTAAGGAATTATCCAAAGATTGGTCATGTGAGTGTTGAGCTTATTGCAAGCATGTCTTGAAGAAGAAGATTGTGTGATCATTCATATTTACCTTCAAGACATCATCCAAATGAAGAGAGTTGGAAAGAATCAAGGTTGATCAAGACTAAGTCAAGAGTGAATCAAGTTGATTAACTCACAAAGCATAGAAGATGTACCGAGTGGGACCAAGTGTTCCCATGGTATGGTAAGCTTTGTCCATTACGCTTTGTGTACTAACCCATGGTCTACGTGAGAGTTCTTTGTGGGGTTAGGTATGTTTCCATGGTCTTGCGTTAAGAGGAAGATCCCATACAACCCATGGAGGATGACATCAAGTGGTGATCGTCATCAAGTTTGCAGTGTGCAATTTCAAGTGGAGCAACACAAAGAGTGGCTCACCCATAATGGAGTATGGGGAAGCAATCAAGTTTGAATCTTTCCATCCATTGTGGTGTCAATGGACTTGTGAAGATGTGTCGAAGAGTTGCTCACCCATAGTGGACTATGGGGGAGCAATCATCTAGTCTTCATCGAGCCAACGCAATCAAGAAAGGTGGTCCAACTTGAGGGAGTCAAGATCGTCATCATCTAGCTCAAGTGGACCATGTGCAAGGCAAAGGTTTTCCCTTGATAGGTTTTCTATTTTACCGGTCTCGTGGTGGTAGTTGGGATACGGGGTTATAGGATCGTTTGCCGTACTATCAAGGGGGGCTCTCAAGTTGGTAGATTGATCGTATCGTTAGTAGAGATATCAAACCATTGCATCTTTTCATCCTTGCATCATGTTTCTTGGTTCTTGTTTGGTTCTCTTTGTGAGTCTTAGAGCTTATGGTCATCTTGATGACAACCTTGAATTCATCGAAAACGGAGTTCGCATGCGTCTTCTATGATGTTTTCGGTGTTGGAGGTTTTACCGGTCTTATCCGAGGAAGGGTTCTCACCATTTTATTTTGGGACTTTTCTATTTTGCTTCTTATTGATATTTCTTTCAAGATTGTGTTAGCCCTTGTCGCTAGCTTTCCAACAAATTTGGTTTCATCGAATTCGGAGTCCGTTTGCAAAAGTTGTGGCAGTTTTGGTGTTCTGAAAAGGCTGCAGCGGTACTACCGCGAATTGGAGCGGATGTAATTTTTTACTACCGCTCCAGAGCGGTACTACCACGGCTCCTACAGCGGTAGTACCGCTCCGGACCAAAAAACTCGTCCCAAGTCCTGCGGAGGTAGGTACGGAAGTATTTTTTTGTACCGCAAGCAGTAGTACCGCGATCCCTAGCGGTAGTACCGTGAGGACGAGCGGTAGTACCACTCTGTGCGGGTTGTGAGCATAACGGTTGGATTTTCCCCCACCTATAAAAGGGGGTCTTCTAACCCATTGAACCTTATCCTTTGAGCTCATGTTCTTCCCCCATTGTTGACCTATTCGAGCTTGCTAACTCTCAATCCCTCCATGGATTCTTGCTAGTTTTTGAGGGAAAAGAGAGAGGAGATCTAGATCCACATTTCCACCAATCACTTTCTCCTTTTTGTGAGGGGAACCCCTTGGATCTAGATCTTGGATTTCTTCGTGTTCTTCTTTTGTTCTTCCTCTCATTTTCCTCCCTAGCATTAGTTGCTTTGGTGGGATTTGGGAGAGAAGGACTCGGGCACTCCGTATGCCCTTGCCTTGCATTTGGTGCATCAGTTTGAGTTCTCCACATGATACGTGGAAGTTACAAGTTGAGAAGCTTATTACTCTTGGGTGCTTGGTGCCCTTGAGCTTGTTCCTCTTGGGTGCTTGGGCGCCCTAGACGGTTGGTGGTGTTCGGAGCTCAATCATTGTGGTGTAAAGCTTCGGGCAAGCGTCGGGGTCTCCAATTAGGTTGTGGAGATCGCCCCGAGCATTTTGACGGGTTCCGGTGACCGCCCCCAAGGGTTGCCAAAGTGTACGGGTTCGGTGACCGCCCCCAAGGGTTGCCATTTGTACGGGTTCGGTGACCGCCCTCAAGGGTCCCTTAGTGGAATCACGGCATCTTGCATTGTGCGAGGGCGTGAGGAGATTACGGTGGCCCTAGTGGCTTCTTGGGGAGCATTGTGCCTCCACACCGCTCCAAACGGAGATTAGCATCCGCAAGGGTGTGAACTTCGGGATACATCGTCGTCTCCGCGTGCCTCGATTATCTCTTACCCGAGCCCTTTACTTATGCACTTTACTTTGTGATAGCCATATTGTTCTTTGTCATATATCTTGCTATCACATAGTTCCTTATCTTGCTTAGCATAAGTTGTTGGTGCACATAGGTGAGCCTAGTTGTTGTAGGTTTTGTGCTTGACAAATTAACCGCTAGGTTTATTCCGCATTTGTTCAAGCCTCTACCATAATTATTTTAAAACGCCTATTCACCCCCCCCCCCCTCTAGGCGACATCCACGATCTTTCACTTTGCCATACTTCTTATCTGCCAAGTATTTTGGGCAGTTCCACTTCCAGTGACCATTTCCATTGCAGTAGAAGCACTCGGTTTTAGGCTTGGGTCCAGTTTTGGGCTTCTTCACGGGAGCGGAAACTTGCTTGATGTTCTTCTTGAAGTTCTTTTTCTTTCCCTTGCCCTTTTTCTTAAAACTGATGGTCGTGTTAAGCATCAACACTTGATGTTCTTTCTTGATTTCTACCTCCGCCGATTTCAGCATCGCGAAGAGCTTGGGAATCGTTTTATTCATCCCTTGCATATTATAGTTCATCATGAATCTCTAGTAGCTCGGTGATAGTGACTGGTGAACTCTGTCAACAGACACCTTCGGAGATACCTGTAGAGCATCTTTATGATCACCCAGTTATGTTGTGATGTTTGATAGAACACAAGGTATTCCTCCGGTATCCGGGAGTTGGATGATCTCATAGTCGAAGGAATATGTATTTGACATTAAGAAAGCAATAGCAATAAACTGAACGATCATATGCTAAGTTAACGGATGGGTCTTGTCCATCACATCATTCTCTAATGATGTGATCCGTTATCAAATGAAAACTCATGTCTATGGTTAGAAAACCTTAACTATCTTTGATCAACGAGCTAGTATAGTAGAGGCTTACTAGGGACACGGTATTTGTTTATGTATCCACACATGTATTTAAGTTTCTGGTCAATACAACTCTAGCATGAATAATAAACCTTTATCATGATTAAGAAAATATAATAATAACCATTTTATTATTGCCTCTAGCGCATATTTCCATCAGTATACACCGCTGGCTAGAAAGCACAATATCTACCATTAAGGATTCTTGCCAGTATAGCACCAAACCACCACTATTGCCTTCACTATCAATTCCTTCAAATCCTTTGAGCCCAAACCTACCCCTGTACTTCTTCATATATATTTTTCTGCCTTGTCTCACGCAAAAACACAAGACTAGGGGAAAGTGACTGTATGAACGCCGCTAGTTCATGAACTGTCCAGGGGTTCCCACCTACATGTTCCAGCTGAGGAGATTCAGTGCTCCTAGTGGTCCTTCGCTCAGGAGGCCCCCAATCCACTCGTCGATGTGCTGTCAATGGCTGCAATATCATCTGCCTTAAGTTTCTTCCTATGTGTGCTTTTCTTTGGGGTGCCAAGATTAGAGCTAGGGGGTCATGCCCTTCGAACTGGTCCACTATATCAGCAGTGTTCCCCACTGGGATTATAGCACATGTGTTCTTGTCCAAAGTATTTCCTTATGTGGTTTTTGGTTCAGTAATAGAATCATCAGCACTTCTCTTTCCCAATATATTTGCATCCTCGATCTCTCTTTCCTGGCCAGCACCTATAGATCATGCTATATCAACACCCGATCGTGCAAAGGATTGGTAGCATTGAAACACCAGCTCTGATGCATGTGTTGTCCAACGATGTTGTTATTTTCAGTTACCCCATGTTGAGCATGGTTATAATGTCCATTACATGTAGTAATATAACTCTGGCTGTAGCCACGTCCGCGACCTGCCCCTCTTCTTTTGCCGCTAACATCATCTCCTTCATCACCATCAAATGCACCTCCATCCCGATCTGCACCACGACCAAAGCCTTTGCCTGGGTTTTGGTCACTCCCACTCCATCCTCTCCTTGATGCAAGGATGAAGGGACCCCACTCCATATCTTTTCCTGTGTGTTCCCCTGAGCTGCATTCCTCACGCCAGTGGCCGGAAGACCACACATGTAGCAAAAAACCATAAGCTTCTCAAACTTGAACTGATAAAATTCAGTTTCACCGGATTTTGTGAAGCCCACAAATCTTGTTAACTTCTTTGTGACATCTAGCTTTACTCTAACTAAACAAATTCTCCTATGAAACCATTTGGGAGAACGATATTGACCTCTTGAACTTCTCCAATGCGCTTGGTCATATTCTTCACAAATTGTTCTCTTTACAGCATCATATCAGGCAACTTGTGAATCTGACACCGGGTTTCTACTTGTTCGGCTTGAATGATTCAGGGTTTTTGAACCCATTGTACTCAGGTATCATTAGAGCCATAACTCGAAAATCCCATGGACCTTGGTGGATCGCCTTGTTCTAATCTGTGAAGCAATTAAACTGCACGGAGAACATGTTAGGGTTTATTCTCCACCACACTATTTCTTGTGTGGGGTTCCAAGTCACCCTCATGTCAGCTTTAAAAGCTCCTTCCCAAAAGATTTGGTTGTCAGAAACCTACACTAGTAGGGAAAAGCCTAGCAGTAGCGCGGGTCTAAGGGCTATCAGTACTGCAGGGCACCGCTACTGATATGGTGCTACAGCTAACATTTAGCAGTAGCGCGTTTTCACCCGCACTACAGATATACCTACTTATGCGCTATCCATACCAGCACTACTGCTAAGTGGGTTAGCAGTAGCGTTTTCATGTCCGGCGCTAAAGAGCGCTACTACTATATTTTCAAATATCTTTTTTTTGCTACGTATTTGTGATGTTTTTGTACAGGTTTTATACAGTATTCTAATCATATCATAAACATGCAATATGCTCATCATATAATACACATAATAGTCTCATCATATCATCCAACACAAATCATGTCATCACATCATAATCACGATATAGCTATACAAGTTACATGACATGTCTCATCATACATAGTGTAGTACTTCTTGAGGCGCCGGTTCATATTCCTCTCTCGCACTAGCGTGAACCTAAACTAACTATTTTCCGCTTTGGCTCTGCTATCGAGCCCTGTCTAGCTTTCGCTCGGAAACCGGTACACCTGGCCCTGACACTCCGGCCACTCGTCGTATACTCCTGGCGTAGCACTTCTTCGCCATCGATGATCTATGTACCTGCATCGTCACATGAGTCGATAATATGCAACATATATAGTTGAGCAACATAAAGAGACAGAGTTGGCATAAATAACAAAGTTCATCGTACCCAAAATGCCCTAACTAGAGTGATCTTCGCTAGTTGAGGAGGACGGTTTAATTACATCACAAATAAAGTTTCGTCGTGCATAACTGAAAGTTTCATCATAGAGAAAGTATGGACTAAACAGACACATTGTCATATATCGTTAATCACTCTAACATGTCGTGCCATCCATCCAAGTCAGGGAGGAAGTCCCTGAGCACAGTGAAAGGCTTCACGTCGAGACACTGAGCGGCTACGCGTGTTCGAACATCTTCCCGCGAAATTTGCCCTTCTTCATAGAACATCCCTGTTTTTTCAAGGATCTCCTTCATGATGATTTGGGAAAGTTCATGCTGGATGTGATAGAACTAAGCTCGGAGTCGATGATCCGGGATATCTCCTAGGTTCTTTGCCCATTGCAGAATATGGGCATCACCGGATCTAGGTGACATGCGAAGGTTCTGCTGATCCCGTCTGTACTCCAGCATGTGGTGGAGGACATAGAATCCATCACTGGGAGTACCACTCGGTTGCTAGGTGCAGCAGAAGTCGGTCTTATGGCCGAAGTTGGGCGCGTGGTTCCTTGTCTTCTTGAGGGTCATCTCTCCACCCGTAGGCCATAGCTAAAGATAGCACTGTCGAGAACAGACTTGATGTGGGTGTAATCATTTTTCTTCATGTTATTCAACGAGTCCAAGTAAAGAGCGTGGGAGAATCAAGGGTAAAGGATGATGAGGACAGTGCACCCATCGCTACCCAAAATAAGTACACCTCAAATTAGCCTCCATGCATGCAAATGAATGATTGAAATCGAAGGAAGGATATCCACAGATGACTTACATGGGATGATAAGGCAGGAGAATCATCTCCTTGTCCTTATTGCCGACCATGAAATCGGCGATGTAGTTACTCGCGTATTCACGGTGCTTTGGGCAGACTACCAAGAAGCCCTCGTGTAAGAAGTATGGGTCAGCAACACAGACATAAGGTATCTGCTCAATCCTGATGATGTGGTTCATGTACAAGGCAAAAAGGAGGACAAACGTAAAATCCAGCTTTTTCAAGTGAAACATGTTGAAGATGTAATCGAATCAAAGTAAGAAATTTTCCGCGGGGAATGTGTCGATGTACAACCTTTGTTGCGACACGTTAACCATGTAGAGCGGGTATCCTGGATTTTCCGAGCCGATCGGGCTTTTCTCTCTCTGCAGCACATCGTCATGAAGTCTCCTGAGATCGCCGTATATGGCCTCTATCGCTTCCTTACGTAGGATCAGATCACAAGGGATATGGTATTTCGCCGCACCTATGACAGGTATACGGTCTTGAACCCGAGGCTGCGGAGGCGGTTGGATCATAGAAGCAGCTTTGTTGCCTTTCCTCAATCTCTTCCTATGCTTCTTTGCTACTGGAAGGTCGCCTATAATACGTTCATCCTCCGGCAAGGCACCGACTCATCACGCTCAAACCCTGAGTACTCATACTACTGAGCCATCAATCCTCCATCGTCATAGCCGCCAGTATTGAGATACTGTAGAGGGTCATCGTCATCCTCATCGATGGCATCGATATCATGCATTGCTTCTTCGACGACGACGGCGTCATCAGCGACTAATGGAGCCTCTTCCTCATGCCGTCTGCTATCACCCAGCATGACAGGCGATGCTAATTGGGTAGGTGGGGTGTTGGTGTTCATACCTTGCTGAGGCTGCGTGGTCGTGGGTATGCTCCCGGCCGCCTCCAGACGAAGCAGGCTCTTTGGCCACAACAGGACCCAAATCTTGCAATCGCCAAGCCACCGCGGGGTCTCATCGTCATCTCCCCCTAGTGCCAGAGGAGCCAAATTCTCGTGGCCCGGTTTGACAGTGGCCATAGAAACCTTGAAAACGTCAGGGGGGATCGGCCAGTTGTGGAACAATTGTTCTTTCGGCTTCACTATCGTCACCTTTCCCACGTCCACCTTCTGGCCGCTGATGGTGTACAATATGGTGCATGGGGTTACGTCGGCCTGCAAAGACATGTCTGGGACGTGAGACATCCGAAAGGCAACGGAAACGGGAGATTATACATATATTGAAGAGGGCCTGTGTGACAGGTACCGTGAGGGCGTCGAGCTCAGCCAAAGATGAAGCCCCGCTGAGCATGCCAGAGACGGAGGACGGGCTGCTAGCGGGTCCGGGAGCAGGTACGCTAAACGAGCTGCTCCCGAAGAAGTTGGAAATAGGAAAGTACGCTGCCTCTTTATCTAGATTTTGCTTGGTCCAACTAACGATAGTCAGAACCACGACACTATACGAAGCTGCCATCTCCTCTCTTGCGGCAGCTACCGCTGCTTTGACTGTCTCAACTGATTTCCTATCAACCGCAATCTCAACCCTCTTGTCGATGCTTTCTTCATTTAACCTTTTCTCTCCTTTCTCTCCTCTGTGGTCTCACGGTAGTACTTTTTCCACGTGGCGCCGTCTCCGACGCCGTGCACGCGTCCATACAACGGCCAAGTGTCCACATGAGTCCTTTCAATATGTTCAATGCCTGGTTGAATAGGGTGTCCCAGTTGGGCCTCGCCAATGCCTCACACGGCGAGTCGCTTTTGGTCGCAATCTTGTGCTGCTCTTTCTGCAAAAGGAACGTGGATCGTTTACAAATGTGACTAAGCATGTAGTCGATTTGATCAGAAGCTAAAATTAAGGGGTAAATTAATAATTACCAGTAGTCTCATGAACTCCTTCGTGACAGTGTCTGTATCAAAAACCTTGTTGACTGGGTCCCAACGGTACCAGGCCCTGATGATGTCACGCTCCTGCGGGATGGTGAACTCCGCCAAGAAGTCTGGGATCCCTAGACTTTCGTGTTCCGCGTCCTCCTTGGCCCATATGGGCCTCTTCCTTCCATAACCACGGCTTCCGAGGTGGTGGAACCCCATGTTCCTCTCTTGAAGCCCCTTCACGTACTCCGACTTTTCTTTGGCATCTTCGGTAACGCAAGCCTTCTTGAATATTTCGAACTGCTCTTCGTAATTGTTAGATTATCCTTTACAATCTCGGAGTAGGTTCCTTTTTGGCGATGATCCGATGTTTCACCCTTACTTTCCAGGTGGACAATGCGCCGCTAAACTTTCCCATGGTGCGTTTGTTTATCTTCTTCATTGTCGGGTCTTCCCACGGTCGAGTATATTTGATTTCATCCCAGCCCGAGAACAAGAATAGCTGGTGCAGCTAGTTAGGAGGGAGTGCTCCATATCTGGTACTTTAGTTTCTCATCGTTGATGGTGGCGGTTTCCCATAGGATGCAGCCTATTTGATTGCCATACCACGCGCGCGCTTCCGTAGGCTCTTTTGGCTCAACATTGCCAGAGTTCACCTCCGTGACCACCAGTCTAGTAGTGTTGAGCTGGTTTGGGTGTCGTATACTCTTTGGTTTCGGTTCTATACTGGCTTCACCAGTCTTGGTGCCGGTCTCGGCGCCAGTCTCGATCTCAGCACCGGTATCAATGTTGGTCTCAGTCTCGGATGTGACTGGTGGGCTTGCAACAACCATTGCTCTTCGAGAAGGTTCAAATAGGCGTCTGTCGCCTCGTAGACGTTGCAATCACCAGAACCCTATCCTTCATTGTTGCTAGCCATGTTTCCTACGATTAAATCTAATCAATTAATTCTAAACCTAATAAAATGAATAATGACATAAAATAAAGGCTGTTTTGTAGGAATGTTGATTCATTCCCGTTGCGGCAAATCCCGAGCACTCGATATGTCCTAGTTTGTAGCACAAGTCATGCCGAAATTCACGAAAATTTTTGGCATGACCTTTGCTACAAAGTGGACAAATCGAGCGCCTGAAATTTGCCGGAACGGAAATGAATCAACATTCCGGTAAAACATAGGCCAGTCGGCTTCATTCCCTTCAAACAACAAAAGGCCACTTGGGCACAATCGAACCACTTCAATGTTGCATATAACAGGACCACTTAAGAACTTGTACATGAGAAACTACAACAACAGATATACATGAGCAAAGACTATTGAGAAATTTGCATATAACATGACCACTTCAATGAAAATATATAATCAGCAATAATGGAATATGCAAATGAACATCAATGACATATATCATATAACATTAATCTTGTTTTTCATTTATATAGAAACAATTACTTTAACCAAGTTTTTGAAAAGAAAAACAATTCTGTTTTTTGTTTATAGCTAAATGCATAGCTACTTTTTTATTTATAGCTAAATGCTTTTGTTTTTTGTTTAAACCTAAAAGTCTAGGAAGGGATCATCTTTTAAATAAAAATTGCCTAAATTATTTTCCTTGAAAAATAGTGGCCTTTTCAAAAACCAAAGACCTTTGCAAAATAACCTCACTAAACACTTCTGACAGGACCCAAATTCTGTTCTAGCTATTCCTCTCTCTCACATACACACACACACACACACATTATTTTCTTTTCATCCAAATTGTTTTAGAGCAAATATTTCAATAATACTTGACCTTATTAGAAATTGCAAAGGAACTCCATTTTCTCTAACCCTTCCAACCTCACCAAAATTTCCACAGCAAGACCTTAGTACCTACACCCAATTTATTTAAAAATATCTAGGTCCATAGTCCAAATAATTCAAATTTCATTTGAATGAAATTTGGACTAGATTCAGGTCCATAGTCAAAATAATTCGAATAGTCCAAATAATTTTTTATAGCTAAATGCTTTTTTATAGCCTCTATTAATTTAAAGCTAAATGCTACTATTTTTTGTATACCCTCTATTAATTTAAAGCTAAACGGAATTACTGTTTAAGCATTTTCATAAAAATTTGCCCTAGCTAATTTCCTTAAAAAATGCTATATTTTTTTCCTAAATGCTAAAAGAATTCCTACTGTTCTAAACAAATCTAGGGTTCATATGAACATCATCACATGAGCAACATATGAAATTTTCCCTAGTAGAGAGAGAGAGAGGAGGGCAGGGGAGAGGAGAGGGAGAGCCTTACGGTTGGCGGCGAGGGCGGGCTCGGGCTCGGGCGGCGGCGGTCCTGGGCGGGCTCATGCGGTGGCGGTGAGCTCAAGGGCGGCGACGGTGAGGTCGAGGGCGGCGGCGGTGAGGTCGAGGGCGGGCTCGGGCGACAGCCGGTGTCGAGGACGTGCTCGAGCAGGGTGATCAACGGCGGCAACAGAGGAGTTGGGGGATGGGGGGAGGACTTAGCAAAATTTTGAGCCCGCGCGGGGTTAAGTCAAAATAGCAGTAGCGTTGGCAGAGAAAAAGTGCTATAGCTAAGTTAGCTATAGCGCTTTCTACTAAAACACGCTACTGCTATAGGAAGTAGCTATTTATTTTCCTTTTTCTTTTCCTTTTATCTAAGGAACTTAGCTATAGCGCGGGCCTGTAAAACGCGCTACTGCTAGAGTAGCTATAGCGCTTTGTGAGAACAAGCGTTACTGCTATACCTTTCTCCTTTATTTTTTTCTTTTGTTTTTCTTTACATTTCTCCTTTTTCTGTTTCTTTCATTTTCATCTACTTTTCTATTTCTTTTTCATTTTATTTTCTTTTTCTTAGCAGTAGCGCTCTGCACTGAAAACGCGCTACTACAAGGAACTTAGCGGTAGCGTGCTTATCACAGGATCGCTACTACTATCCCTAGCCTACCGGCAACGGTGTGAGAATTATAGTAGTAGCATGTTTACGTTCAAACGCGCTACTGCTACCACCATAGTTGTAGCGCCCTTTGTTGACGCGCGTACTGCTATAGCAATAGCGCTTTGTTTTGACCGGCGCTACTGCTATACCTCTGTGTATAAGGTTTTGCCTGGTAGTGCTAGCTAGTGCCAGCCACTTGGGTTTCCTCCAAACGAAGTTATCGAGCTCATCATCTTCCAGGCGCATTCGTTCTAGAAGGACAATGGGGTCATCTGGAAGCTTAGGGCGTGATCCGCTGGATTTCAAAGGCGTTGCCATCCCATGATGGAAATCACCCCTAAAACCTAACTTCGTCGTGAAACAGTACGACCTGGTCTAGAGAAAGAGCCAGAGGGCGGGGGGGCGTCGCACAGGGACAGGATCGCTATGTGAACGATAAAAAACTTGGGGAACTCACGGCGGCGGCCGCGGAAGGCAGAGTAACCCTAGGCCACAAGCCCTAGGGGACATACTTGTTTAATTTTTATAGAAAAGCTTGATAAAGATTTTTTGAATACATGGTCAACATTTTTTTCTATACACATATAACATTTTTTAAATACAAGTTTTAACATTTTTCGAACACTTGTTCAACATTTTTTAAATGCTTGGATTAATATTTTTAAGTACATGGTCAAAAATTTCTATAAACATTTAACATTTTTTGTATATATGATAAACATTTTTTATACGCATTTAACATTTTTTGTATATATGATAAACACTTTTCTATACATATTTAACATTTTTAGATACTTAATTAACATTTTTTGAAATGTTTTGCATAAAGTATTTTTTAAAATATTTAGAAAATAAATAAAATACAAGATAACAAAAATAAAAACATAAAAAAACCCAAGAATATGGCCTGTGGCCTATAGTCAGCAGTGCGATGGCCCAGTCCAATATGGAGCTTGCCTTGAGCGATATTTCCTCTCGTCTTGCTGCAGGTGAGACATGTCAGCGCCCAACTAATTGAGGGGTACCCCTTGCAGGAGCCCCTCAAGGGCCCCGTATCGTGTTCTCACCACTCCCACGGGTTTTTTTCCTATGCGCGTTTTCCGGTTTTATATGTTTTTACATTGTTTTTGCCCGGTCTCCCCTAGGTTTTGGACCCAAAAAATTGATTTTTTTTTCTTTCATGAGAGGCACAAAATTGCGTCTCGTGGAGGTACAGGTTTACTTTCCCGAGAGGCACGGTTGTGCCCCTCAAAAAAGCACATTTTTCTTTCGCGAGAGACATAGATTTGCTTCTCGTGGAGGCACACGTTTGCTTCGCGAGAGGCATAACTTTGCTTCCCTGAAAAGTATAAAATCATGGTTTTCTCCCTTTGGCAAGAGGCGTAGATTTGCTTCTTGTGGAGGTATAGGGTTTTTTTCGTGAGAGGCACATCTATGCCTCTCGGAAAAAGAAAAAAAATGTGCTTTTTCTTTCGTGAGAGGCCCAAATTTTCTTCTCATGGAGGCGCAGTTCTGCTTCCGCGAGAGGCACATCTATGCCTCTTGAAAACGGAAAAAAATGTGTTTTGTTTTCTTTCATGCGAGGCATAGATTTGCTTCCATGAGAGGCATAGTTGTGTCTCTTGGAAGAGAAAAAATGTGCTTCCGCCTAGGTTTTTTATCCCGGTTTATTTATGGAAAAAAAGCTTGTCGAAACCTATTTACATGTGATCTAGTTTTGGAGATCTCGGCGCGAGAAATCTCACGGTGAAAACATTCGTGAATGCACGGTTTAAGAGATAAAATGTTTCGTATAAACGAATCTAAAAAAGACTCTTAGGGTGCAGTGGTGTACATGCAAGCTAATTTTTTTAAATAATACATTTTTTATTAATTTGAGAAACAATACACCGTTTTGATATTTTTGACAAATAATAGGCATCATCTTCCTGGAGGACGACTAGACCTAATCGTGTTCCTGGAGGACGACTGGACCTAATCGTCTTCCTGGAGGACGATTAGTGTCCAGTCGGCTCACAGCTGGCAAGGTGAGCCTCCAGTCGTCCTCCAGGAAGACGATTAGCTCCAGTCATCCACCAGGAAGATGATTAGTTCCAGTAGTCCACCAGGAAGATGATTAGTTCCAGTCGTCCACCAGAAAGATGATTAGTTCCTGGTCTGGACTTTTGTCTATCTCGAAATTGCTGGCTAACCTCAGAAGACATTGCGACATATTTGGGTGGAAACTACGATCGAAACGATAATGAGGATGGGACATCTTGACGAGACTACAATGCACTTCTTATCAACCCTTTCTGTATTGGGGGAGGGGGGGGTTATAAGTCGAGAAGAGAAATATGGCGAGAAATAAGATGGTGGGAACATAAGGGGTGGCGGGAAAGAAGTTGACGGGAACATAAGGGTTGGCGGGAAAGACGATGGCGGGAACAACAGGGTTCGCGGGAAAGATGGCGGGAAAGGCAGGTTTGGCGGAAGAGAAGATGGCGGCAAAGGGTTCCCGGGAACACGGTTATGAAAAAGTTTAGGCCAGAAACTAATCATCTTCCTGGTGGACGACTGGAACTAATCATCTTTCTGGTGGACGACTGGACCTAATCGTATCGTCCTCCAGAAAGACGATTAGGTCCAGTCGCCCACGTCCTCTAGGAAGACGATTAGGTCCAGTCGTCCTGTAGGAAGATGATGCCGTATTATTTGTCAAAAATATCAAAATGGTGTATTATTTTTGAAAATTAATAAAAACAATGTATTATTTAAAAAAAAGAAAGCTACATGCAATGCGTCATTTGTCGCAACCTGAGAAGATGAAAGTTACATTTTCAAGAAGTACACCTTAATTAATGATTTGATATTGTTCAGCGAGAGCAGTATCCACGTAGTTATTAATATATCTCAGTTGCGGTGAGATGTATACTCCCTCGCCTTTTGTCTGAAGCCTTTTCCTGTAGGTAAATGCTTGTAGCCGGCAGACCGGCCAAAGATTCGGCCGGTCGCGCACGGAGCGTTCGATCAGATCAAATGGTCTGCCAAAGATTCGGCCGGTCGCGCACGGAGCGTTCGATCAGATCAAATTGAACGTCCTCACGTGTCCTGCAAGCTGAGTTGTAGCCACGCTGTCCTCTCCTCCTCTCGACCTTATCCCTTCGCGAGAGCCGTCAGCCACACTTTTCCCCGCCTGCGCTCTTCTCTGTTTCTCTGATTCCTCTCCCAAATCGGTGCTCTCCATGTCCATCCTCCTCTCACCCGTCTCTCTCCTCCTCCATCTCCTCCAAGTGCTGCTACAGAGCAGGAGCTTCGAATCGGCTACAAAGTGACGGTCTGGCGGCCGCGGGCCGCATCGCGAGATGCCGTCGGCGGAGTGCTACAAGATATCGAATCGACCGTGGAAGTGAAGCTGCATCGGCTGCCTTTTGCTGCTGGAAACAACTACGGAGATGCTGCATCCGTGTGCGCCATGTGCTGGAACCGGCATGTGAGGAAGCTGGAACGAAGACGGCTTCACGCGACTGTGTTTTGCTGGAACCAGCAACTTCGTTTGCTGGAAACGGCCACCAAATTTGCTGGAACCGGCCACCAAATTTGCTGGAACCGATGCTCAAGTGTGGCCGGAATGCTGCAACCCGCTACGATGAATGCTGGAACCGGTGTCAAAATTTGCTGGAACCAGCATTTTCCTCATCGACGACCACAAGCATGACATGTACTTGTTTTTGCTCCAACCGTAGAGCGCAAAAGCTACAACCGGCGGATAGTTTTGCTGGGACCGGCAGCAGAGAATGCTACATCCGACATCTGAAAAAGCTTCAACTGGGAGACGACGAACCAACGATGGTTAATGGCCGCGACGGCAACTACGAGCAGGCCGGAGATGGGGATGACGACAACAAGGGAAGGCTGAAACCGTGGTCCGTCAAAGCTGCAACCGTGGGCAGTGGAGCTGCATACTGTGGCGTCTAGGGGGCAATTTTTGCTTCGACCTGGGCGAGGGGAGCTGCATCTAGCCTACGTCCCAGCGCGGCGAGCGGCGGCGAAAGGCGATGAGCGGAGGCACAGTGGTGCTTCGAGGCCGCGGGGGCGTGGAGGTACGTGAGCGCGGTGGCGTATCTGTTTTTTCCCCTTGCTCGTGGCCACGAACTGTAGGAGAGAGACGACCGAGTCCGCGTGCAATCCTGTGCGTCGGAGGGCAGGTGATCTAACGGATGCGGGGCGACCGGCCGAACCTAGCGCCGGTCCGCCGGCGCCTAGCATCGGCCTTTCCTGTATGCTACAGTATAGGGCCGGCTCATTTTTGCGCTCGCTGACTTCGGCTCTTGTAGAGCCCCTATCCCCTTCGCTAGATTGAGTCAGCGCACACACGTCTATATGATTCAACTGGTTTTGAAAAGCCTCCGGTTTGATATTTTTTGTTTCTCTTTTTTGGTCTGGTTTTGTCCCTTTTTTTCTTCTTTTAGTTTTCATTTGTTTTTGTGTTTTTTTAATGCATGATTTTTTTTCTAATTCAAGTTTTTATTTTTTTAAATTTTAGACAAATTCATGAACTTTATAAAATTTCATAAATATTTTAAATCTTGAATCATTTTCAAATTTGTGAGATTTTTTAAATTCATGCAAAAAATTTCAATTTAAAAACTTTTCTAAAATTTTAAAGTTTTCTAAAATTTATGATAGAAAGTTCAAATTTGTGATTTTTTACATTCATGAACATATTTCAAATTTGTGAACTTTATTCAAATTTATTATAAAAATTCAAACCTGTGAACTTATAAATTCCTTTTTCCCAGATTAACGAACAATTTTCAAATTCACAAACTTCTTTAAAAGCGTAACATATTTAAGAATCTACGAACTTTTTGGAAAAATGTGAACTTTATTAAAATTACAAACAATTTGAAATTGATGAAATTTATTTTTTGAATTTAAAAGAACGACATCCATTTTCGGTGAACCTAAAAAAAGCGCCGAGCTACTTGGAACTGTCGATGCGAGCGAGCGAGCTTACTTGGGCCACAACTTAAGGTGCCAAGGAGGAGGTCTCGTCGCCAACATTCTTTTGGACGGTTAACGGGCCGAGGAGAAGCTCTAATAGCTGGCAGCGTTCGCTTCGCACGTTCGCTTTGATTTTTTCCTTTTTGTTTTTCTTTCTGTTTTCTCTGTTTCTTCACCGGTTTTCTTTTGTTTTCTGTTTTTCATTGTATTTTCACCCATTTTCTTCATTTCTTTCACGGTTTTTACAGGATTTTCTTTTCTTTCTTTTTCTTTTGTTTTTTGTGGCTTTTCTTTCTATCTTTATTCTTTTTATTTATTTATTTTCTTGGTTTTCTTTGTTTTTCTTTCTTTCCTACTCGGGGTTCATGGTATTCATTCTTTCGCATTGCTTTTCTTCAGTTTTTTTGTTCTGTCTTTATCTCTATCTTTTGTTTCTTTGTCGATTCTCATTGGTTTATATTTTGTTCAACACATGCCTACTTTTTCCTAGTACGAAATAAACATTTTTAGTGTACACATGAAATATTTTTTTGATACACGTTAAAAAATTTCAAATACATAATGTAAATATTCTTTTAATACATGGTCAACATTGTTTCCAATACACTTTGACATTTTTTATGGTAAATAATAGAACTTTCTTTTACATTGTATGCATATTTTTTAAATTGCCACTGTCATTTCTTGAAATGCAAGAATATTTCTTCAGAATGACACATACATTTTTTGGTACAAACCATCTTTTTATATTAAGCAAACTTTTATTTTGATATTATATACGCATTTTACAAAAAGAAATTCACATATAGGTTTTCTGAAATGCGAGAACATTTTTCATCATCACGAACATTTCTTTCAAAAGCTATCAACATTCCTTTTAGTTGCACTATCATTTTTTATGCTGCGTCATCATTTTTCCAAATTCATGTTTTAAATAAATTAATTTTATAAAATATAAATAAGAGGAATAAATAAATAATAAACGAAATTGGCGTGAAATCGGCGTTCGTTGACGTAACGTCACCCTGGCAAACCCGCGCGGCTGCTTCGGGTGGTATGCCGAGGGCCGGATCATCACAAGGCTTAAGGAGTTATAAGTCGAGCGGCCGACAACATATACTCAGTTTATCAGGAAACACAAGGAAAATTATGTTTTTCCTGTAGTGCAACTCATAAATATGACGTAGAGATTTCGTGTGGCTCCACGCTGCAGCACACAGGTGTTTACACCATCATACGGTTGATACATGGTTACAAATTCAAATCCAACAGATAGTTACATGTACAGCTCTCTCTCTCTCTCATGTTATCCGGGAAAAAGGAAGATGTCAAATCCTGACGGAACCCAATGATCCATTGCAGGCTTACATTAGTCTGCTTGTATTTTACTTGCAGGTACCACTACTAATATTTAACCTTTTTGGCAGTAGTACAATCTGGCCCTTCCACAGTGTTGAGAGTTTCGGTTGTACTGCCTCCTCCACTTTTATTATTCACTGACACGAGCTACTATTAACATGCTCAGATAGAGGAGCCTTGGTTGCATGCTCAGAGGAGTTAAACAAAGTGTTAGTCATGGAAGTTCGGGAGTCCTTGGAAATGCAATTACTAGTGTTTAGTGGGGGCAGGTAGGGACTAAGATAATGCATGCATTCTATAGCAGGGTTTTTACCTAACTCTGCATCGTGACATGACATGACATGGCAGCCACCTCGGAGCTCATTTTATAACATCATTAATACTTATAACATACAGATAAATTAACTAACTGTAGGAATTCGAGGATGTGTATAAACAAGTGCATATGAGACCAGATGGAGTGGTTTCATTGTTCTTGGACCACATTATACTATTGACAGATAGATTCTCTGCAGTTTGAAATAGTGTGCGTCCACATTCTTCCGTTAGTTAGGCTAATTGCATCGGCGATCACTCTCTCTCGGACTGTTATGTCTTGTTTTCTTTCGTTTTTTTGGAAGTGGGCAGACCACAGTATCAGTTCCATTCCTCTGAGAGCATTTTGTAATGTACTGCTAACAGTACAATATGCAGGTAGCCTGGCATATAGATTTGTTTTGAGACAGAGGAATCCTAAGAATCTGGTCTGGCCCTTTCACTTTTCCAAAGACGGATGCATAGCGTACTGCTCCCTCCATTCCAATTAACAAAGCTCGCACACATTCGATAAAAAGTTTGACCAACTGAACGTGTATTATATGTGATAAAAAGTTATATCCTTGAATTCATATTCGAAAGAACTTTTTAATGATATAGTGTTTAAGTCATAAAAATATATATTATTTATTTAATTTATGGTCAAAGTTAGATTTCTAAATGCGTACGCGTCTTATTCATTGGAATGGAGGAAGTACTTACATTGATCTCAAACCTTGAAACCTTAACTACACGTGGCCCAACCCCCAAGAGATGAAAAAGATGAAACAAAGGCGTCGCCACGAGCCCACGATATTGGGATTGGAAATGATGGGGCAACGGGGCGGCCATGCCGGGCATGAAGTATCATCAAAGGCGTAAATACACTTGCCGAGGCTGGCTGGCGATATTGAGCTACACTCCTACCCTTTAGCTATCCATGGCTTGCACCGACCACGACTTTTTTTTACTCCGACTGCAAACGAACAAACATAAGTGAAAAGGCAGCAGCAATATACGCCTAACTCATGTCTGCTTCAAGTACCAACGGTGTCGAAGGGTCGGCTGGGCGTCAATGGCGGAAGGCACTGGATCTTCGAGCGGAATAAAGGGGAAGGAGTAGATCGAGGATCTGCTGGAGAGACTAAATCTGCACGAAGAACATGAGGAGAATTTTGTGTGGGAAAATGAAGTGAAGGATCCCCCGGAGAAGGCAATGTGGCTTGCAATCTCCTGGGTGTCGAAGGGGTTTAACCCTAGCGCTTGGAGACATGGGGTTGGCATGGAACCCAACGAAGGAGGTTAGATGGCGAAAGATAGATGATAATCTTTTCACTGTCGAATACGAGTTCTTAGCAGATTGGATCAATACCCTAAATAACATATTGAACAAAGCTATGTATCAGGGGGTAGCGAGGTAACGCGCAACAACGGGATCGGCTCGCATCGTTGTTTGGGCCCTCCCATTTTAAGAAATCGGCTGTATTTTCTCTCAATAGTTTTAGGAAGGTTCTAGAACCTGAACCGGTTTTTCGGATTTTCCTGTGCTACTTTTCTGTTGGTTTTCCTTTTGGGTTTCTTTTGGTTATTTATATTTTATAATCTTCTCTTTTGTTTTTCCAATTTTGCTAAAAATTTCACATTTTTTAATTCTTGACAATTTTCAAATTCATGGATATTTTTTGCAATTTATTAAATATTCACAATCTGAGACATTTCAAATTGGTAAACATTTTGAACACACAATTTTTTTTAAATTCAAAATATTTTATAAATTTGCAATAAGATTTCAATTCTTAATTTTTTAACAAAAGTTGAGAACATTTCTTAAATTCACGAGCAATTTACAAAATTGTGCACATTTTTGTTAAATGATGATTATTTTTCAAATTCATGAACATTACTTGAAACAGTGAAGGTTTTCTGAAATATAGAAGATTTTTCAAAATTCTAACCATTTCTTAAATTCATGACATTTACATATTAAAGATTTTTTAAATCCGACAATATTTTTTAGAAATTGAAAACATTATTTAAAACTCATGAACATTTTTATTCTTGAACATTTTCTGAATTTTCTAAAAAAATGAAAATCTTGATCTTTTTTCAAATAAAAATGAATAAAAATGGAAATGGATAAAACAAAAGGAAAACATAAGCAAATATAAAAGAAAAGAAACAAAAAACGTTTTGGCGCCGCTCTTTAGGCTGGCCCAAACCTCAGAGGGGGATACATTATTGTGCGCCATGCACTGCCCTTTGCGCCAAATAAGAGCAGCCCTTTGCGTGTGCAAGTGAAAGGTGGATCCGATTTGGCGGATAGGTCGCTGTGGAGCGACGTTAGCGCGTACCCCCCCCCCCCCCCACCCCCCTCACTCATCGTTCTCACAGTGGGCTGCATGCTTTGAACCGGGTTTTTCTTATGTTTCTTGTTTTTTGTTCCAGTTTTTGTTTTCATTTTTTCCTTTTTTTTGTTTTCTGCCTTTTTCCTATTTTCTATCTTTTCCTCTTTAATTTTAATATTTTTTCGAATATTCTTTTCAAATTCGTGAAAAAAATTGTTCATCAAATTCAAAAAAATCATCAATGTTATTTTTTCCATCAAATTAGAAAAATGTCCATCGAATTCAATTTTTTTCTTTAGATAAAAAAAACGATCACCAGATTTGAAATTTGTTCGTAGATTTCGGAAAGTTGATCAAATTAAAGAAATATTCACTGAATTCAAAATTTGCTGATCCTTTTATAAAAATGTTCTTGATTACAAATTCTGATCATCAAGTTGAAAAATCTTCATCGAATTCAAAATTTGATCATAAACTACAAAATAATTGTTCATCATTATTAATAAATGCCCACAAAAATTTGTTCATAAAAAAATTACATTAAAAGTAAAATATTATTCATTCTTTCAAATCGCGGACATCATTGAATTCTAGAATTGTTTTTAAATTAGGTGAACATTTTATTTGAATCCGTTAATATTTTCTGAAAGTTAGAACTTTTTTCCAAATCTCGAAGAAAACATGGGGCACCTCGTTCCCCACATGGGCGCGGCTATACCTTGCTTACAGCGAGGCAGCCTTCCGACTCACCGAAGTAACTGGAGCGTATGGGCCGGCCTAGTGCCTCCCGCCTCATTTTTGTTTTCTTCTCATTTTTTTACATTTTTTACTTTCGTTTATACTTACAAATATACTAATAAATATATAAAAAACAATTTACAGAAAACATTTTTAAAAAGTTAAACCAAGCATTTGAAAAATGTTAAATGTACTAACATGCGATGTTTGTCATTTATATGTAAAATGTATAGAAAGTTTATATAATGCGTGTGAAAAAACTGATAATGTATTTAGAAAATCTTAATACAAGTATTTGATAAAACGTATATTTAAAGAATGTCAATCAACTATTTGAAAATTTTAGATCAAGAAGTTAAAAGATGTTAAACGTGTATAGAAAATGTACACCATGTATTCAAAGAAAAATGTTGAACTTTTGTTTGAAAAAATGTTAATCAAGCATCAGAAAAGATGTTATATGTGTGTACAATGTTGACCATGTATTAAAAAAATATTGATCTACTATTTGAATTTTTTTTAATCAAGCATCAAAACAATGTTAAATTTGTATAGGTAAAACGTTAACTATGTACTGAAAATGTTAAACTTATATTGGAAAAATGCTAATGAAGGATTTGAATTGTTTTTGTAAAATGTGTAGAGAAAAAGGCTTGACCATGTATTACAATAATATGTTAATATGGTATCTGAAAAATGTTAATTAAGCCTTTAAAAATGTTAAATCTGCAATGAAAAAATGTTCACCATGTACTAAAAATATTACTCTGATATTTGAAAAAATTTAAATGTGTATTGAAACATGTTGACCATGTATTAAAAAAATGTTAATCTGGTATTTGAAAAAAATTGATCGAGCACTTAAAAAATGTTAAATGTGTATCGAAAGCATATTGACCATGTATTCAATAAATGCTAATCTTGTACTTGATAAATATTTATAATGTGTATAAAAATAATGAAAGCCAGAGATAAAACAAAATAAACCCAATGAAAAAAAATAAGAAAACAAAAAAACCGACGAAAAATACAGAAAAAGAAAAAAGTTTGTGAAAAACGAAAAAGAAACAAAGAAATTTAAAAAACAGTAAAAACTGAGAAAGGAACCAAAGAAAAACAGGTGAAAAAACAAAAAATATATAAAAAAAACCCGGACTCGATTGCTTTAAGTAGGTGGTGACCTACTCGTTAAACACAAATCGGATTGTGACACAGTGGCTAGCATTGCAACGCTGCAGCCAGGATCGCGAGAGCAACTAGTTGGCGAGCACTATGGGATTCTCCCAACGATCACTTAGGGGTGGGCATTGCATCACTGCAGCCAGGTTTTTTTGGACCTTTTGGTTTTCCACCGGTCTTCCTTACCTTTTGGGAAAAAATTTGCATGAAAAGCACGTTTTTTTCCTCCGTGAAAAGCACGACCATGCCTCTCGGAAACAAAAAAAAACACGTTTTCTGTTTTTTTTTCTTTCCGCGAGGAGCATGGCCGTGCCTATCGGAAACGAAAAAATACGTGGTTTCTGTTGTTTTTTCCTTCCGCGGGAGGCACTGTTTGCTTCGCGTGAGGCATAGTTGTGCTTTTGCAAGGCATGGCCGTGCCTCTCGAAAATGAGAAAAAATGTGTTTTCTATTTTATTTTTTTCTTTCGCGAGAGGCACGCCCGTGCCTTTTGGAAAGTGAAAAAACGTGCGTCCGGTTTCATTTTTTGACTGGTTTTTTCATGAAAAGAAGTTCTTCAAAACCTATCAACATGGGATCTAGTTTTGAAGATCTTAACGCGAGGAATCCAATGATGGAAACAGTTTGAGATTTGGACGCACGATCTAAGAGATAAAACGTTTTGAATAAACGGATGTACAAAAAAGGAAAACTTCCAGGTTGCGACAAGTGGTATGCATGCAGTGCGCCACTTATGGCAACCGGAGGAGGTGAGAGTGATCTTTGAAAAAACGTACTCCTTAGTGATTTCGCATGATCGGGAATCGCAGATCGGTTTCCCATGATACCTTTTTCTTTTCTCTAATATATTTTGTTTAGCGTGAATGGGCTGGGCCGCAACTGTTGATGCTTCAGGCGACACCAAAAGAAGACTCTATAAGCGAGATATAGGCGTTGCGGTTTGTAACAGCGTATGTATCCATTCATTTGAGTCTCGATTACAGACCTAGCTATAGTTTCTTTTGATATGCTAAAATCAGCTAGTACTTACTAAAATCAAATCTTTCAACGTTCAACTCGAATCGAAAATAATAAATCAACGTTGTCTCCGAGAGAAGCACACGGATAGTTGGTGCTACGGTGTCCTCGCGACCCTCGTTTCGTGTCCGGAGCACTGCACGCAAGAACGATCTGGGGGGCCTCAACTCCATGGAAGACCGTGCATGCTCATGTAAAAAACAAGGACATAATGCACACATCTCCTTGTCACACGGGAGGTCTCATGCTCCGTGCTCCAGCGTCGCAGCGCGGTGGTCGGGGCGCCAACTAAAGATTTGGAGCGTGGAACGGTCCGCTGGAGTGGTTTAGTTAGTGATGGTATTCCTGGAGTCCATCAAACCAAGCACACCCATAGTGTACACAAAGTACTCCGACCATCTTATAGTAATAGTGAACGGAGAGAGTAGGTCTTTATAGTATCAAAATCCACGGAAATCCCTTTTGGAGCTCGGGCTCCAGTGAGGCCTCCAAATTCAGATTTGAAATTTCATTGAAATTCATATTTTTACATTTCAAAAAATTCTGGAGAAAATTACAGATATACATGAAGGCATAACACACATATGTGTAAATTTTCAGTTCAAAATACATTGAAATGAGGGCTGTGCAAAAAAGACAAATCTAGGGCTGTTTAACACATGATACTATTCATCCTCCCAGGTCATGAATTTGTCTTTTTTGTACAGGTCGCAATTCAAGGTATTTCATCATGAATTTTTACACACATGTGAGGTACATCCTTACATACACGCATAATTGTTTTCGGAATTTTTTGAACGATAAAGGTTTGAATTTGAAAATTTCAAAAATAAAGGCCTCCATGGAGCTCGGCCTCCAAAACGCCTATCTCCAAAATCCAGTGCTACATTATTCAGCTTAATGCCTTAAATTATATTGTTATTACTACTCATGTCTGGCAGTGCGTGGTTGAAGTTCCATCTGGCTCCTGCAAAGTGTTGAGACTTGAGGGGTTTTGGGTTGTAGGAGTACTACTGCCTGTCATGTGTATCTATCCCATGTTGGGAGGCTTGGTTGCACGCCCCGCCTACTTAAACAAAGTGTTCGTTATGGAAGTTTGGGAGTCCTTGGAACTGCAACTATGGTGTTTAGTGGGGGCAGGTAGAGATTAAGATAATGCTTGCATTTTATAGCAGGGTTTGTAGCAGCTAACTCTGCATGATGGACATGACTTGACATGACATGGCAGGCACCTCGGAGCTCATAGTATAACACGTTAATACAAAAACATCGCTATACTATACAGATAAATTTACTATACAGTAGTACTAGTACTAGCTTGGTTGTTGGTGGACCACATGATATTGTCAGACAGATTCTCTTCGTGCACCCGTGCACATCAGATCCATTATGGGTAGGGTGTGCACATTCTTCTGTTAGTTAGGCTAATTTGACCAGTGATCAGATCTCCTTGTCGCGCTTTTCTTCTCCTTAATTTGTCTGCTAGCGCTGGCCACGCGCTAATCCACTGTATCTATCCCATTACTCTGCCCACAGCTTGTAGCATACGTTAGGAGTAACAGTGGACTCCAAAACTGTAATTTAGAGCCCAGGAAGTCTTGGACAGTTGGCATCAAGCGCATCATTTCTCTGAGATCAAGCGCGCGCCCAAGGGCACAAGTTAAGCTGAAGAAACCGAGCCGAGCTAGCTAGGCAGCTCCGATTCAGCCTAACCTGCTCATCTGCTCAAGACAAACGCATAACTGGTTACCGATGTGCATCACACGTACATTGACCGGAGATGTTGGAACCTAGCAAGCTACCTAAAGCTAACGTCGTGGCATGCAAGTGGAAGTGGGCAGAGGCAGACCCCCCAAAAGATGGAAAAGGTTTCAGTGTGAGGCGTCACATTATTCTCCTTAGGCACCGTGCCGGCTACCAGGCAGCAAAGGGCGCCGTGCCGGTGATCTTTTCCTGCTTTTAACTAACTCACCCACAACCACAACCGACTACTACCATCTTTTTGACCGGCCGCGTTACAAACTTCACGCTGACGCCGACGGACAAACAAGTGAAAAGGTAGCTGCATGCATGAAAAAAAAAAGATTCAGCCAGGAACGAACTCAAGTTTGTTAAATCAACAAACTAATGCATGTACTCCTACGTGAGAAACAACAATGACCGGTACTTGAACAATTAAGCATGGACGAGTTCAGTTTCGTATTTGATCACATTTAAACTACCCGGGCCGGGCTGCCAGTGCCAGGCCCAGCAAGAAAGGTGGTTCCGCAACGCGCGCCTCGGATGCGGATCCTTTGCGTTAGACGGGTACACCAAGTCCGAGTCAGCATGGTCCAGGTGGCAACGCATCATGAATTGAATTGGCTGGTGGGTCTCGGACAAGTCCAATCCCACGTGCACACAAAAGCTGCTTCTCTCTGCCACGCACGGATCTTCATGCACCGCTGCTCCCCAACTTTTCTTTTCTCCTACCAACACACGCAATATCACCTCCTGCTACTTGTATTGTAGTACTAGTACTCCTCTAGTGGCCCTGTTTGGATACCTAGGTTAGAGTTAGTTTTGGTTAGTTGAGACTCAAATAACCTAAAAGTATCCAAACATGGTGGGTTAGTTTGGGTTAGTTGGATCTAACCCACCCTAAAAAACTAGCCCACACTAGAGGAGCTTATTTGGGTTAGTTCTTTTGGACCCACTACAAAATTAGTAAAAAAAGTTACCCCTCCCATCCAAACATGGTCTAAAGTAGTCAATTGATTGAAAAAGAATATTTATTGTCAATCTAACCCTATCATCCAAACAGCTCTTTGGTTAGAGTTAGTTTAGGGTTGGTTCAAGGTTAGAATCTAACTCTAACCTCTAACTGAGTTAAAGTATCCAAACAGGGCCAGTGATGATATGCAGATTATTTGCGTGTTTACGTTATTAACTCGCCCGTAAAAAAACTCAGTGGGCGAAAAGAAGCCTGACCATGAAATTTTATAATTTTTTGAACACTGTACAAACGCAAGCGCTCATACCTATGTGCATACACTAATCTTTATGAACGCACACACGCACACTCTACCCCTAAGAGCATTAATAGTAGAACCCTCAAACCCTCAAATCCTTAAAACAGTTTTAAGGGTTGAGAAGTGCCACTTTTTTGACATTTTTAAGGGTTAAAAAACAGGGGTAAATATTAGAACCCTCAAACCCAACCCTTATAACGGAATATTCCGTCGAGCACCTCGTGCACGACGGGCGGAGGGTCGGCGATTGGGGGCGCGGGCGCGGTCTTCGTCCGGGAGGTGGTCCTCTTCACGACCGGGTCCTCCCCGAAGCTGAAGCTTAGCCACCGCGAAGACCTTCGCCCAACCGACGACGCCTTCCGACGGCGCTTGGTGGTGGGCGGCCGCAAGGGCGAGGAAGGAGGCGGGGCCGAGCGGCTGCGGGTTGCGGAGGGACGACGTCTTGCGCAAGACGCCGCTTACGCCGAGGACGTGGTGGCGGCCACCACCGACGCGACTGCGCTGGCTCGGGGCGGGCGGTCTTTGGCCGACGTGGGCGTCATGGAGGCGGCGATTGGGGCGGGCGACAGGCGGGCAAGGAGGAGGCGGGGGAAGGATCGCAAAGCGGCGGCTCCATGATGCAAGGCGGCGGCGGCGATTGGGGGCGGGGCGACGGGCGAGGCAAGGGAGAAGGCGGGCGACGAACCTGATTTTTCCCTCCTGCGCGCGCAACGGACAAATAAAGGTTGGGGTTGTTCCCCCTCTCCAACCCCTCACTTTTAGAGGCTGGGAGAGCGACCCGGGCTCTAACCCTTAAAATTGTTTACAGGTTTAGGGGTTAAAGGGTTCTGGTCTTTGCATTTTTTTCGTCTCAACCCGTAAAAAAGCGGTTATTTTTGAGAGTTTGAGGGTTTGAGGGTACTACTAGACATGCTCTAAGAGCTAAGAGCACCTTCGACATACTAAGCCGGCATATCATCTTGAGATTTACGAAATCACCGTAGACGCCTCATCGTCGACGGGAACGTCTCCTCCCACTGAAACTGCATCGCCGGAAATCCTGAAATAGATCCAGGAATAATGCGAGCACCAGGACTTGAACGCTGATGGGTGAGGATACCACTGTCCCTCTAATCATTCAACCACAAGTTGGTTCACAGGAAATTTTACAATTGACATATTCGATGAAGTATCCATTTTCGGCCGTATGCCCAAGCAGTACTTCGGATCTCATAATATAACACCAAGAAACAATGCCACAGAAATAAACAAGCTGGTCACAATGAAAAGTACTCTCTCTGTAAACTAATATAAAAATGCTTAGATCACCTTTTTAGTGATCTAAACCCTCTTATATTAATTTATGAAGGGAGTATCGTATATTAGTACCATGCATATGATAGTGTAATCCATTTTCACAGTGCATAGAATCATAACTTGGTAGCATAGTGACATTATTAAGTGGAAGACATTTTGGCTCGCGGGAGGTGAACAGTAACCCGAAAAATGTATTTTTCCCAAAAAAAATCTGATTTTTTCTGTGGATATTTGTGTTAGTGTCGCAAACATGCTTGACAAATTTCATATGAAGCAGAGCAATAGTTTTTGGTTGAAGAAAAAAACAAATTTGGGGTGACATTTTGGGTTAACCTTTCATGTTCAACATGTTTTTGCACAAGCCAAGATGTTTAACGTTTTGCCTAAATGTCATACCTAGTGTTTTGTAGCATACCACTTGCATTAATAAAAGCATGAAAATTTGGACCAACAAACACTATTGCATTATTTGGCTTTATATTTGATTTGGATTTTTGTGTGTGATTTCAAGTGCTCATGAAAGTCAAAACATAGCTCCACCTCATATACTTCATCTCCTTGATCCAAAACTTTGCCCAATGATCATGCCATGTGTATAAGACAGAATAGTATTTTCTTACAAAAATAATTTGGCCAAAAAGAATTTTCTAAATTAGGTTTTTCCAGAAACCCTGAATTGAGGCTTGCACTACAAGTACTTTTAGGGCATGAAAAATCTTTAAAAAGGTATATTTGACCCCTATGAGATGTAGGACAACCATAAACCACAAAAATTTAATTTTCAAAGTTATTTTGCTATTTTATTTAAAGGCATTTTCTTAATGCCGGAAATGGTCTTTAATATGCTAAAATTATTTTAATGTTTAAAAAATATTTGAGAAAATTTAGGGAATCTTATTGGACATATATTGTCAATATATAAGAGTTTCAACACATGGTCATGTTCAAAATATTGGTCAAAACCCTCGATTACCCTTTCTAGATATTTCAAGCTTTTGAAATATTTAGAAATGAAATATTCTCCATAGTTTCCAAGAAACTTTTAGCATGTCACAAATGCCATATTTTGATGATCTTGCTAAGTCTCATATCTTGGAGAACAATTTAACATCATCAAAACTATCTCTGTCCAGAACCAAATTTGAGCAACTCTACATTGCCAATTGTCTCCTTTTGATCTCAATTTTTGGGGACATGCTATAATACCTAAAGGATGACACTACACCAAGTGGTGCATCAAGGAGAATAGATTTGCACGACTAAATCTTGGGAAACCATTTCTGTTGATTTTTAGGGTTTGCCACATTGTCAACTTTTTTCAAATGAGCTCAAACTTGGTGAACAACCTCATTTCTATATGCCATTTGATACTGTTAAATCTCATGTCAAGGAGAATCCATTTACTTGCCCAAACCACCATCAAACACGTTCTGTCATTTTGCCAAAATCATCATTTGAACCATTTCTACTATTCTCCTTTATCTCAACTTTTCACCAGGGCTTCTCCTAACCTTCTTCTACCTCCACTAATTTTACCTCTTCAACAGCTCAATTATTTTTGGGGCGAAATCCCCATTTTGTCTCTCTGGTCAGCCCTGGTCCTCCCTTTTTGTAATGTCTTGTATCCGCGTCAGTATTTTCCCCAAAGAGTAAGGGATGATGCAGTACAACTAAGGTAGGTACTGATGAAGTCATGTACCTAGGGTAGGGTCATGGACCTGTCCAAAGTACCCTCACCAAGGACATCTTTAGAAGAAGCTGCCTGCCAGTCGACCAAGAGGGATTCCACTCGACGGACTCGAAGACAGTCGACCATGAAGACTCACTCGACCACCAGGAGACCATGAGCCACTCTGTATCCAAACGGTCTGTAATTAAGTAGTCTTTATGGCCATGATGACACTTTATGTAAGGCGTTACAGGTAACGCCTGGACTTAATGTACTTTAAACCCTCCGCTACGTGGGCCGGATGGGGTCCTGGCGAACACTATATAAGCCACCCTCCATCGCGTATGGGTTCGCACCTCAGAACTCATACACATATAATCCAGTCGACCGCCTCCGGGCTTCGAGACGTAGGGCTGTTACTTCCTCCGAGAAGGGCCTGAACTCGTAAATCCCTTGTGTATACAACTACCCCATAGCTAAGATCTTGCCTCTCCATACCTACCCCCCATTCTACTGTCAGTCTTAGTACCACGACAGTTGGCGCCCACGTGGGGCCGGTGTCTTAGCGACTTTTTGGAGAAGTTGCAATTGTTTCGATCGCCTTCATCATGGTTTCTGGCGGACTTCTGGTCGAGGGCCGCGAGATCCGCCTCGACGCGCTCACGTTCATCGCCGACGACTCTGCTTGGCTCCAGGAGGCTCCACTCGACATCGATGCGCTCCCCATCCACGGTGCGACGCATTTTCGTGCGTGTGTCCGCGGCGTCCTGCTGCGGCAACCGTCGACCAGATCGGTTGACTCTATGTCGCCCTCCTCCTCTCGCTCTCCTGCCAGCGCAAGTGCTCTGGCCGGTCGAGGCTCCAGCGGTGGGTGAGACACGCAGTGGCTCGCCAATCGGCCACCACCCAAGTCGCGACAATCGAGACCGACGAATCCCTCTATGGAATGTTCGACCGCCGACCGGCTCAGAGAGATCGCATCCGAAAAGCGATAGCGATGATCCAATGGCGGAGGTTCTGATGGTCAATGGGCCTCGTAGTCCTCTCGGCTTTCCCCGCACCGAAGGGATAGACGGCGGAGGCGACCCCGCTCAAGTCCATGAGGAATATCAACCCGAGCCGCTCACTTCTCTGCAAAGGGAAGATCTTCGCCGCCGGAACATGGATGCCTCGTGATACTCCCATCGCAGAGAAACTCCCGAGGCTCGTGCCTTGAAGAGGCGCGTTTGGCCAACTGGCTGAACGCACTCGACCGAGAACCTCCAGCGAGCACTCGACGAAGCGTCTTGCTGCAACGAGTACCGACTCGGTCGACGCCAACTCTTTCCGCAACCAACTCGGTATATCGAACCCGATTCAAAATTTAGCACCGCGTCCGTATAGCGAGTCAATTCAGCCCTCTCAGTCAGAGCCTGGCAGAGGCTTGATGCAGATCCGGGATTTGCTCCGGGCAGCAGGAGATCAGAATTCGGCTGTGTCACAGTCGCGCAATAGGATTCACAGTCGATTCATCGCTGCGAATACAGTCCAGTCGGCTCATAGCCCAAGATCGTCTCCGCCGTGTGAGGGACGTGGAGGCCGACGTGATCAGTATGATGACCGATTCGATCGCGATGATCGACGTCGAGTGCCCACTCCTCCCCCAAAGGGTGGGTCTTATGCCCCTCGGCAGCAAGATGACACGCGTCAACACAGTGTTGGGCGGAGAGCTCCAGTCGACCCCAGGGAACCAGGCTTTGATGCGAGATCCATCATCGTGCAAGGCTTGGTCGACCGGAACAGAGCTCATGGAGAAGGCCACAACAGAGATGCGCCCACCAAAGAGCCGAGTCCATGTTTCAGACCGAATGTTTCAGCAGAGCCATCGAGCCGCGGTGATCCTCCCAACTTCAGTCGGGCGACTGGGGTAAGTAAGTTCACTCGGTGAGTCCAAGCTCAAACTTGGCTCGAGGACTCTTCATAGATATTACTATTGGCGTGAACCGGCCTACCTGGGCCGGGTTAACTTCATTAGTAGGATAAAGGTGATTTAGCCAAGCTGGCAGATGAAGGCCCAAGGCCTGTAGTCGGTTTAGAACCTGTAGACGTAAACCGACTTGATATGTAAACTTGTGTTGTAAGTTAGGAATAGAGAGAGACCAACCGGGATACGAATATGAACCGGTGTTGGGACTCTATGGACCGGCGGGTGTCACCCGTGTATATAAGGGGACGACCCGGCGGCGGTTCAGAGACAGACAACAACAACTCGAGGCCTAGGCGAAGCTTATTTGCTCCCTAGTCATCGAAATCATATCAATCCCCTCACAACTAGACGTAGGCTTTTACCTTCATCGAAGGGGCCGAACTAGTATAAACCCTTGTGTCTTTGTGTCCGCTTTAACCCCTTCAAGTTAACCCGTAGCGATGGCTCCACGACTAAGTCCTTTCACAAGGACATCTGCCGTGACAAAACCACGACAGTTGGAGCCCACCGTGGGGCTATCGCACAACGGTTTGATGATCTTGGAGGGCAAGTTCGAAGGACTCGAAGTCTATGTTGTGGGCTGGATGACCAAGAGTCGTCGCGGCAAGCTCTACATCGACGACACAGGATGGGGTCCCGAAGCCGGCTCGATTGAGTATGGGTACCGGTTCCCCTTTGGTGGCATACACGTTTTTATCGGCAAGATTGGTGAGCCTGGGCCTGAGCCGGACATCTGCACTGACCTCATCGAGACGGCTCAGCGTGCGAGATCTACCCAGGTTAAACTGGTCGTGAAGCGTGCCTTCGTGGGAGTCATCCACGGAGGAGGGCATGAGGACGAGTCAGAATACGGTAGCGAGACCGTCGTCTATTCCGGCGACGAGTCCTCAACCGGGGAGACCGAATCATTGTACCAGTTGCAAGACGACCAGATTAGGGGCTGTTTCGATGGCAACAGTATTCCGGACCCCCCTGATCAGATCAACCGGGTTGGAATATTTATGGCCGGCACGCAGGCGGCGAATCACTCTTCGACCGCAGCAGCAATGTTCTCCGGATCAGCAGCGGCAGCGGCAGCGGGGGCAGGAGGCCTTGTGCGCCCACCGGTTCAAGTTCTGTCTGACCTGTTTGAAGCACTAGCTGTAGTTATGGCAGAGGCTAATCCGGCGGATCAGGAGGCCCATGATGCAGAGGTTACAAAGGTGAGAGAGCAGATCGTACAGGCAAAAGCCGACCTGGCAGCGGAGAAGGACAGGATGGCCGCAGAGCGGGCCGCTTTGGACGCCCAGGCCTATAGGCTCATGCTCGACGAGAACGCATCACATGAGGTCTTGAAGCGGAAGCACAAATCACGCCTGCCGTTAGGGTTCGACCCTAGAAATCTCTTTCACACTCCGGAAGCTGGAACCAGTAATCCGCCGTGGCACCGGGAGGTAAACCGGGTCGAGGCACCAGAGCCAGGAGCGACGGTCCAACCCCGCCTGATGGAACCTCCTCGGCAGAACGTTGTGATTCCTCTGCCGGTCCAGACACCTCCGGGTCATTTTTCTAATCCTATGGACAATCTTGTCGCAGCTGCTTCGCGATTAGAGGCTATCCCGATCGAAGGAGACTCTCCGCAAGCAATAGAGACGCGCCGGGTTAAGGAACTTCTCCGAACCGCTTTGATTCAGCAGGAGGCATATTCATACAGCCGCGATCGGATTCATTCCACACCTCATCCAAACCGGAGCTACAGTAGGCGCATGGATGAACCGGCCGTATCAAGCAATGCACGGAGCCGTGAAGCGGCCCGTGGCAATAACCCGACAGGTGGTGTTCGCGACGCTCAGGATGTAGTGGACCGGGCCCGGGCACGAAGGGAGGCCGAGTTAGCAGCACAGAATGAGGCGGGTCAGCTTACACCGGTTCGTCCTACCACCTCTGCCGGGCCAGGGGTCGCCTCTAGCTTGGGAGTGCCCTGTTTAGTCCCCGCTTTACGTAATGTACGCCTGCCCAAAGACTTCAAGGGTCCGCGCAAGGTGCCGACTTACACCGCTGATTTATCTCCAGAAGCGTGGGTAGAGAGTTATGAGATGGCCATGGAGATGCTGGACGTGGATGAGACCGCGTGTGCAAAGTACTTCACCATGATGCTTGAAGGCACGGCCCGTACTTGGTTGAAGAGCCTGCCGCCTAATTCTATCGAGCTCATGGGCGAGTTGCGGACCGGTTTATCCGAATTTCAAAGATACGTAAGCATCCTAAGTCCATAGTAGACTTGGCGGCTTGTGTTCAGGAGGACGGAGAGTCAACAACCCATTGGGTACGCCACGTTTCGGAGGTCTTGCACTCGTTTGACAGGATCAATGCTGACTCTGCGATCTTAACCCTGGAGGGCAACTGCCGGTTTAAGCCTCTAAAGTTGAAGTTGCGGCGTATGAAGCTGTTCTGTAACGACATGGGAACTCTCATGGCCGCTTTAGTGAAGTATGCTGATTCTGATAGTACCAAGGATCCCGAGACTGACGATGACGAAGGAGGGAAGGGAAAGAAGAACAACAACTCCAAGGGGCATCAACACAAACCGGCGGGCCATGGGAACGGAGGCAAGCGTAAAGCGGATGGCAGCATGGACTTTGTGGCTAACACTAATGCGCAGGACAAGGGTCAGCGGCGCAGAGGTAAAGCGGAGAATCGTAGCGGAGCTCCGAATCCTAACCCGGATCGCTTAAACTATTTGTTGAATCAGACTTGTCCAAAACACGGGACGAAGGAAGCGCCGGCTAACCACCTTTGGAAGGATTGTTACATTATGCAGTGAATTTAAAACTCTAATGCCTTCCAAGATGACCATGGGTCGTGGTGGCTCAAAGATCCGGTTTCCATGGGCCGAGCCACGATGGAGCTTCCGTTCAGGTTTCAATCGTATGCGGTCATAACAACCGTAATAATCGAGCGATCAAAGGGGTTACAACCAGCAGCAAGCAGCAGCAGCAGTCGGGTTATCGAGCCATCCAAAACAGTTGAACAATGGGCGATCACGCCACAACTAGTTTGGATAAGCGCGACCGAAACTTCACAAGCGAGCGGTGAACTCTGTTGAACCGCCGTACCACGTGCTACTTACGTTGGTCGGAACAGCCTATCGTGTGGGCAGGAGGATCACTCACCCCGGTTGACAATCCGGGCGGTTGGCATTAGTGGTAGACCCTCAGGTGGGAGGTTATAAATTCACCAAGGTGCTCATGGATGGAGGGAGCAGTATTAACATCCTGTACTATGAGACATTCCACCGCATGGGGCTAACAGACAAAAATCTCAGATCGTCTAATATGGTGTTCCATGGTGTGGTGCCTGGCAAATCAGCATATCCTGTTGGTAAAATAGCCATGGAGGTGGCTTTTGGGGACGAGCATGATTCCCGATCTGAAACACTGACCTTTGAGGTGGTGAAAATCCGGAGCCCGTATCACGCCTTATTTGGGCGGCCGGCTTATTCCAAATTCATGGCACGGCCTTGTTACATCTATTTACAGCTCAAGATGCCGGGTCACAAAGGGACAATAACGGTTCATGGGAGCCGCAAGATTGCTTTGGAATGTGAGGAAGGTGATGCGGCCTATGCAGAGTCGGTTTGTGCCACGGAGGAGTTGAAATATTATAGGGACAACGTTGATCCGGCGGACATGACCCCTTTGAAGAAGCCGACTACGGAGCATGATTCAGATCTGAAGTTCAAATCAGCGGCTGAGACCAAGCTTATTGACTTCGTGCCCGGCGATTCGTCCAAGCAGTTCACTGTCAGTGCCAACTTGGACCCTAAATAGGAAAGCGCGCTCATCGAGTTCATCCGTGAGAATCGGGACATTTTTGCATGGAAGCCTTCTGACATGCCAGGTGTATCGAGGGAACTCACTGAGCACACTCTTAATGTTGATCCCAAGTATAAACCGTAGCGCCTCCGCCGGTTTAATGAAGAAAGGCGTAAAGCTATTGGAGAGGAGGTGGCCAGGCTCTTAGCAGCTGGTTTTATCATTGAAGTGTTCCATCCAGAGTGGCTTGCTAATCCGGTGCTGGTTCTTAAGAAAAATGGCACTTGGCGTATGTGTGTGGATTACACGGATCTTAACAAGGCTTGTCCAGCGGATCCTTTTGCCCTCCCCCGCATTGACCAGATTATTGATGCCACGGCGGGTTGTGAGCGTTTGAGTTTTTTGGACGCGTATTCTGGATATCATCAGATCAAAATGGCGGTTAAGGACTAGGAGAAGACGGCGTTTATTACTCCCTTTGGAGCCTTCTGCTATGTATCTATGCCTTTTGGCTCAAGAGCGCCCAAGCCACTTATCAACAAGTGTACAGAATCGCAGATAAACAGATCGGCCGTAATGTGCACGCCTATGTGGATGATATTGTAGTCAAGTCAAGGCGTATGAGACGCTGGTTGATGATTTGAAGGAAACCTTTGACAACTTGCGGGTTTACAAGATGATGCTTAACCCGCCAAATGTGTCTTTGGTGTTCGGCGAGCAAGTTATCGGGCTTTCTTGTGTCCAACAGAGGAATTGAGGCTAATCCGAGAAGATTACGGCTATCACCTCCTCGCTAAACCGAAGTGTATCAACGATGTTCAGCGCTTGGCGGGTCGGATTGCCGCACTGAGCCGGTTTATCACCGCCTCGAGAAGGCCATCCTTTATACCGATGCCGAGAAAGACAGATCGCTTCTTCCGAGTCCGCTGCCGATGAAGCGTTGAGGACTTGAAGCGGCAATTAGCCAATCCGCTTTGTTCTTGCAGCTCCGGTCGACAAGGAGCCGTTATTGCTATACGTGGCGCCAATGCTCGCGCAGATGCGTGGCTATTGTGGTAGAACGCAAGGAGGCGGGCAAGGAGTATCCGTTCAGCGGCGGTTTACTATATCGGCGAGGTGCTTATTGAATCCAAGCAAAGGTATCCGCATTGGCGTAAGCTGGTATATGGAGTTTTCATGGCAAGTCGAAGTTGAAGTAGTATTTCCAAGGGCACCCCATCACGAAGGTCGATTCAGCTCCTTGGGCGATATCATCTGTAACCGGAAGCGATCGGCGGATTGCCAAGTGGGCTATAGAACTTGGGCCGCACGGTTTGAAGTACGCACCTCGGGGCGGCGGTGAAGTCTCAAGCACTTGTTGATTTCATCAATGATTGGACTGAATTGCAAGCACCAGAGGAGAAGCCGGATCACACATATTGGACTATCCATTTTGATGGATCCAGGCAATTGGAGGGCTCGGGGGCTGGAGTCGTATTAACTTCCCCACGAGGTGATAAGTTTTGTTATGTTCTCCGCTTAATGTTCCCTTGTACTAATAATGCAGCTGAGTATGAAGCTTTGCTCCATGGTCTCCGGATGGCTAAAGAGATGAATCTAAGTCGGGTTAAGTGCTTCGGTGACTCGGACCTCGTGGCTCAACAGGTGTCTGGCACTTGGGATTCTAAAGACCCACTTATGGCTGCATATCGTCGTGAGGTGGATATTGTTGCGGGTCACTTCAAGGGTTATCAGGTGGATCACGTGGATCATCAAAAAAATGAAGCGGCGGACGCTTTAAGCCGGTTGGGCTCTCAGCGTAAACCGGTCCCGCCTAATGTCTTTCTTGATGTGTTGCACAACCCATCACCAAGCTCCCGGTGAAGCGGATTTGGCTATTCTGATCCGGAGGCTCAATTGGTGGCAGCCCTGCATGTTATACCAGATTGGACAGTTCCTTATCTTGCGTACATGAACCGGGGAGAGTTGCCAGAGGATGAGACTCTAGCCAGGTAGATAATCCGGCGATCCAAGTCTATGACCATTGTCAATGGAGAATTGCATCATTGCAGTGTATCAGGGGCGTTTCAACGCTGCGTCTCTCCTGAGGAAGGCTGTGAAATTTTACGCGAAATCCATGAAGGGGATTGTGGTCACCACGCCGGTTCAAAGTCTCTGGTGGTTAAGGTGTTTCGTCATGGGTTCTACTGGTTGACAGCTCATGCTGATGCGGAGGACTTGGTTAAACGGTGTGATGGCTGTCAGAAATTTTCACGGCGTGCTCATGTGCCGACTCAAGAGTTGAGGATAATTCCAATTACTTGGCCGTTTGCAACATGGGGGCTGGATATGGTCGGACCTTTTAAAAGGTCCAAGGATAAGAAAACTCACCTTTTGGTGGCAGTTGACAAATTTACCAAGTGGGTTGAAGCGAGCTGTTAGCAAGTGTGATGCAGCTACTGTTGGTGCGCTTCATTAAAAGGTGATTTTCGGTTTGGCTTCCCACATAGTATCATTACTGACAATGGTACCAATTTATCCAAGGGCGCTATGAAGGAATTCTGTGAGCGTGAGCACATCCGACTTGACGTATCGTCAGTGGCTCACCCCAGTCCAATGGGCAGCGTAATCGAGCTAATCAAGAGATCTTGCGAGGCATCAAACCCTGACTTATGGTTCCATTGCAAAGAACACCGGGTTGTTGGGTTGAAGAGCTACCGTATGTGCTATGGAGTATCAATACTACGCCCAATCGATCTACAGGATACACACCGTTTTTCATGGTCTACGGAGTGGAGGCGGTTCTCCCTAGTGATATCCGGCATGATTCGCCTCGTGTAGCGGCTTATGTTGAAGCGGACAATGAGACAACACGGCAAGATGCTTTGGACCTATTGGATGAGGAGCGTGACATAGCAGCTGCCCACTCGGCGATTTATCAACAGGATCTTCGTCGCTATCACAGTCGCCGGGTCAAAACCAGAGCTTTTCAAGAAGGAGATTTGGTGCTTCGACTCATCCAAGACCAGACGGATATGCACAAGTTATCCCCACCTTGGTAGGGACCTTTCGTGGTCAGCAAGAATCTGCACAACGGGTCGTACTATCTGATTGATATTCGAGAGCATAAAGACTCACGCACATCAGAGGAGGAGACCAACAGGCCGTGGAACATATCTCATCTTCGGCCTTACTACACTTGAGCCATTGGCTCTATCTATGTACATATTATGACAGTGTATACATTATCGTTGATATAATAAAATCGGAGCCTCAGCTAAAGCGGGGTCTCTGTTCTTTCATATCATGTGTAGTTACATGGAGTTGTGCTGTCTTAAAGCGGCCTCCGGTTTACCCCTTGAAATTTGCTTTTTCAAAAAAGCTTTGTGATATCACTTGGGGGCTTGGTCGTGTCCGAACCAATGCAACACCTCTTGATAGGCGAAAGCCACCAGATCACTTGGGGACATGGTCAAGTCTGAACCAGTCACGCCTCTTGATCGGCCTAAGGCCACAGAATCACTTGGGGGCTTGGTCGAACCCGAACCATTGCCATGCCTTTTGATCGGCATAAATGCCACGGTTTCATTTGGGGACCTGGCTGACTTGAACCATCGCCACACCTATTGGGGGCTTGGTCTTGTCCGACCATGGTAACACCATCTGATCAGCTCAGTAAAGCATGTTTTTGCAAACGGTTTTATCATTGCCTTTGCTTCCATATTTCTTTTATGATACTTCTTCGATTTTTGTTGTGTTTCCTTTAAACCAACAACACTTTTTAACTGGTTCAGCTGACGGAATTCAGTTCATTTTTAATCCGGAGAAATATGCCCGGTTTAACTTTCCTGTTAACATCATGGAGTAGCAGGGGGGCTTATAATGACCCAGCACGGTTTACATGGTAAGCCAGCATTTTAAAACACGGGAGTTGTTTTTTCCCCTTTGACGGTAATGGTTTATAAAGCCTCTGTTTCAAACCTGGCTAAGCCAACTTCATGCCCAACGATGGGAGGTATTTTGTATCGCATATTTGACTGTATGTCTTAATTACATTGACTATATATATATATATATATATATAAAGGTCATAAACCGGTTGGCGCTATAACCACCATCGCAGTTCAAGATTTTATGATTGCAGGAAATATAAATTAAGGATTCCAAGCAGAAGCATCAGCTCTTATGCACGAAGGCAGATTTATAAAGCAAAAGTATTGGATATTCTATTACAAGGCAACGCGGTGCCCAAATAAGATCATTGTTCGTCTGGTGGATCATAATAAAGCGGCTAATTAAACCGGCTTCCGGTTCATGCCTGCTCATCTCCCCGGTCTGATGGTTGTGGGTCGTCCCGCGCCGCTTCAGCTTCCTCATCTCTATCCATTGGCTGGAAATCAACAGTGGTCCAGTCGATTCCCATTAAAGCTTGAAAGACAGCCTCTTCATGGATCAGAGAATACAGTTCAATATCAGGAGCGTAAGTATGCTTACGGATTGGAGGAATCAGATTCTCCGCTTCGGGAATTTGTGCAGCCACTCGTTTGTTCTGATCATTGTACTGAACTTGATAATGCGACAAGTCTGCCTCTTCAGCCAATTGACAAGCCAGAGGGCGCACTGCACGGTTTATCGCCCTCAGATCATCTTCATTGAACTCTGAGCCATCTTCCTTCAAATTGGGATAGCCTTGAGCTGCTTCAACAGGATCGAAATCCGGCACCCATGCTTTTGCCCAAATCAAGGCATTAATGGCTCCGGTTCGAGCAGCAGATTTTTTCAGTTCTTCAATCCGAGCAGGAAGCATTGACAACCTCTTCGAGTATCTTGAATTAAAGTGGTGCCGGATTGTTATGAGATGCAAGCAGTGATGATCCGCTGCGCCCGAAGATACAAATGTTCAATTAAGGTGTAGGCAGCCTTCAACTTCTTCCGAATATCTGACCCTAAGTGACCAATGCGTGTACCTGCACCATTACAGGAAAGATCATAAACCGGATCTATCATAAGAAGGCCAAAGTTATCAAAGAACCCAAAAGGAACTTACCAAACATAGCAGCCGTCATGGCATGCACTTGCCGCTTTACGGCAGTCAGCTCATCTACCACCGGTTTAAGGGCAGCTTCAGCATTTTCAGCTCTTTTTATTAAAGCGGCCTTTTCAGTGGCCCAATCAGCCCACTCCTTCTTGAAGCCTTCCTTCAGCTGTTCCATGAGGCTCAAAGCGCTGGTTAATTCTTCCCTTGCTTTGACAGTTTCGGCTTGTTGGGTTTTCAAAGTTTCCTGCAGATCAATAATCCGGTTCTCTTTGGTCCTCACTTCAGCCTGCATAAAAACAGTGTTTTGCTTTAAGCAAATGGTACAAGAATTTGAAGTACCAACCACATAACAAGTTATGCGCTTGATACTTGGGGGCTAATGCATATTTGATCTTCATCTATTATTAAATCGCAAAGTCCCCGGCTCAATACAGGTATTCAACTTGGCACTTGGGGGCTAATGGCTATTTGCTCAATTATGTTCTGATATTAGAATCTCTATTGGAGTCCCGGTTTAACTATACTAAGTTGAACCGGCCCTTGGGGGCTACAATGCTGGATTTCAAAGTATTGAGGACTATATTAAAGTCCCGGCTTGAAGAAGGTTACAAACCGGCCCTTGGGGGCTAGGAGAATTAATAGAGTTGCAGTATTAAAGAAAGAAGGAGCACAAGGAAGTTACCTCAAGTTTTTCCTTCATCATCTTTACTGCACCAGCTTCATAATCACGACTAGTATATAGCGGTTCAAGTAACGTAATGAAGGTCCCGGCGCTCGTGAGTAGCATACGCCGTCGATCAATATCCCATTTGCCTTTGTTCATGGCGTAAAACTCTTCTTTGGCAAGATGCTTTGCTAAAGCGACAGTGATTCCTGGTTCAAAGCGACCTACACCGTAATTACAACGCTATCATCCTTGGACTCGCCGGTTTGCACCGGGCGCTTATCGGTTTATCGGCAGGTTTGAAGGACTACAGATTTTTCAATCCGGATGGGGCCGATACCGTCAATGTGGTCTGAAGTGTTACTAGGCCTGTTCTCGGTAATAGCATCATCTTGCAAGGGAGGATCATTGGGAACGTCCTCATGAACGAACGCTTCAAGATCTGGTGCTTTATCCTCTTCAGGGGCAGCATCCTCCTCAGCCGCTTTATCCAGGCGGGCTTTCTTGCTCGGTTTAGGTTTAGCCCTGAAAGAGAAACAAAGAGTCAAGGAACAACATAAGTTATAACGCAAAGATACCGAAGCATATGTTCAGCCTAGCTTACCCAAGAACCGCTTTCGATGGTGGCAGCTGAGTGGCGATGATTCACCAGAGGATGAATGAGAAGTAACCTGATAATCGGAGTCGGACGGATTAAGAGGTTGACGGATGAAACCTGCTTTAGGATAGAAATTAATAAGAAGGTTGGAGACCTCTGAGCGGCGTTTCCGAACCGGACTGTTCGGTAAACCAAATGGAGGTAACTACCCGCCATCGTGCGGGTTGTGCGGCGAGCTTCATGTTGCTGAGTCTTCATAAGAAATTTGGGATCCAAGTAAGCAAGAGGATGAGAAAATTTAACTTTCCGGTTTGCCTGGCGAAGTTTTGGCAAAGGCAAAGGATCTGAATCGGAAGAGAGAATAGTTACCTCAGCGACATCAGCATTACTAGCTTCAGCGTCGTCCTGACAAGTATCATCATCAATAAGGCGTGTAAAAAGTAAGCCTAGTGAATCGAGTTCTACCTCAAGGTCCGAGTTACCCACATCATCATCAACAGCCGGATCAGATGAAGCGGTGGTCTTCCTTTTTTGAGCTGGCCTCTTGACAACCTTAGTCTTTGGCCGGGTTGATCTTTCCGTTTTATCTGGCTTTTCTTGCGGAAGCTTCTTGCTCCAAAACGGATTATCACCCTGATTAGGCAGCAATTGATGTTATATAGAAATAGCAATGACAGGTTCAGTAAAAAATACAATCAAAATCTTACAGCTGGCGGTTTGTTGGTAGTATGTATGGGGAGCAGCTGGTTCGAGTACGAGGTGTTCCGTTCATTCAACATTTTCTTCACAGCCTCCGTGACTTCGCTATCCGAGAGCTGGATGTTAGTGTGTTGGAGTGGGTCATCAACACTACCAAGATACTTGCACATTAAACCGAGCGCCTACCGAGAGGCAAGATGCTCCATGATATCCAACAACGTGCGAGATCTACTCCTGTTAAACCGTTGGCCATGAAGGCTCGGAGCTTGGATAGTTGCGGAGCGTATTTACTTCTCTCCTTGGCACTTAACCTTTGTGGGAAGGGGTGTGTATTGCTGAGCCGCTCCGGACGAAAACCAGGCAAAGGATTTTCATCATCAGGGGAGGTATCTTTGCAGTAAAACCATGTTGAATTCCACTCCTTGGGGTGACTATGTAGTTTGGCGTGGGGATAAGTGATCTCTTTCCTTTTCTGAATTGCCATACCACCCAATTCTGTATTGGGACCATCAGTGAATTCTGTGCGGCGGTTTAGGTGGAAACAGTCTCTAAACAATTCAACTGAGGGTTCCTCTTGAAGGTATACCTCACAGAGCACTTGGAAGTGACATAGGTTGGTAACATAATTGGGGCTAGTGTCTTGCGGGCGGAGTTGAAAATTGGCTAACACATCCCGGTAAAATTTAGAACCGGGTGGCTTGAAGCCACGGGCTAAATGGTCTGCAAAGATCACAACCTCTCCTTCTTGAGGTGTGGGAGGACATTCATTACCAGGGACCCTCCAGTGGATAGTATCTTTGCTGTCTAAAGCGCCGATCAAGACTAAATTATCCAACCGAAGTTTACGTGGACGCGAGAAGGAACCCAACTTGCACTCATATACTTGTTTGGCCATGGTGAGATCTACAAAAAATAAGTGATTCCGGTTCAAGAATGTGTTGGATAAAAGAATGCGCTGGTATGAACAATGTTAAGACCGGAGGCAGTACATTTAAACCAGATTTATATGAGGTGGCATAATATGACTGAAGAATTCTGTCGGTTCAACAAGGGGACTAATGGTATATACCGGTTTACTAATTTTTTCTATATTAAGTTAAACCGCCGGATCTAAACATTGAAGGCAATTGAGGTTGTGTAAATGCACAGAAATAGGTTTCACATAATCTCTCTGTAAAAATGGATCTACAGCCAGTTCAGAAAAGAAGAAAAAAAATGTCTACAAGCCTGAAGCAGAACAGTATGGATTCAAGAAGCAGGAAGATTGATGAGATAATCACAGTAGGGTTTCAAAGACCTGTCCAGAGTCTCGGCATGAGCATGAACAGTACGCAAGAACAGCCGCAGGAACATGAAACACTAGAACAGATCTAGATCCATAAAAGCAGAGAACTTACTGGAGCTCGGGGAGATGCGGAAGGGCGCCGCGGTTCTCTGGTATGGTCAGGGTGATGCAGCGGCCCAAGATGGTGCAGAGGTCAATGACGGCGGCGGAGCTTCGAGGTCGGCGACGCAAGGAAGACGAAGAGAAGGAGACGAAGGGGAGAAAAGGAAATGACCCTTCGGTCCTATTTATAAAGCAAAGGGCGTGTGTCAGGCGCGCGAATCCAGGAGCCACAAATTTTGGAAGTGGAGCGGTTGCCTTGGTTATCGCAGATCTATTAATAAAAGAAGGCGTCATAAATGTTAACTTCGTGATGACGTCATGCCGGTTTACAGCAACCAGAGATGATGACGACATGGCGGTTAACCAATTACCAGAAGATGTTGAAGACAAAGATTTTTGTGAAGGATTGACATGAACCAGTTCAAATCAATCTGGGGCCTAATGTTGGGGATATTACTACTGGGCGTGAACCGGCCTACCCGGGCCGGGTTAACTTCATTAGTAGTATAAAGGTGATTTAGCCAAGCTGGCAGATGAAGGCCCAAGGCCTGTAGTCGGTTTAGAACCTGTAGCCGTAAACCGACTTGATATGTAAACTTGTGTTGTAAGTTAGGAATAGAGAGAGACCAACCGGGATACGAATATGAACCGGTGTTGGGACTCTATGGACCGGCGGGCGTCACCCGTGTATATAAGGGGACGACCCGGCGGCGGTTCAGAGACAGACAACAACAACTCGAGGCCTAGGCAAAGCTTATTTGCTCCCTAGTCATCGAAATCATATCAATCCCATCACAACTAGACGTAGGCTTTTACCTTCATCGAAGGGGCCGAACTAGTATAAACCCTTGTGTCTTTGTGTCTGCTTTAACCCCTTCAAGTTAACCCGTAGCGATGGCTCCACGACTAAGTCCTTTCACAAGGACATCTGCCATGACAAAACCACGACAACTACCGAGTGGCCGTGCGGATCAGCGGTGGCAATGATGAGGTAGCTATGAAACACCTACCACTCATGTTGGAGGGTTCGGCCAGAGCCTGGTTGAATCAGTTGGCTCCTAGCAGCATTTACACTTGGGAAGATCTTGCCCGAGTGTTCGTCAAGACATTTGAGGGAACTTGCAAGCGGCCAGCAGGATTGACAGAGTTGCAGGTCAACGTACAAAAGTCGAATGAGACCTTGAGAGATTACATCCAGAGATGGATCACTTTGCATCACACGGTGGAGAATGTGTCTGATCATCAAGCAGTCTGCGCCTTCAAGGATGGAGTTAAGAACAGAGAGTTAAGTTTGAAGTTTGGTCGGACCAGAGATATGACTCTGAGTCGAATATGGAGATTGCCACCAAGTACGCCAATGGAGAAGAAGAGGATCGACTCCGGAGTGGAAAGTACAAGCCGAGTCAGTCGGAAAAAGGAAACTCCACCAAAAGCGTATGAAAGCCGAGCCTGCTCTCACTGGGAGGCCCCGCCGTGACTCAGGGCAAATTCAAAGGGAAGCCCAAAGGATCCTGGAACCCCAAGAAGGTAAAGGATAAGGAAGGAAACGACGTGATGGATTTGCCATGTCACATCCACACGAAGAAAGACGAAGAGGGTAACTTCATCTACCCAAAGCATACCACCATGAGGACAGTGATGGAGGATACCCCCATGTCAATTCCACCTTGATGATTTTTGCTGATGTGGAGAGCAAAAGTCGATTGAAAGTTATCAACCGTGAGGTAAATATTGTTGCTCCGGCGACACCAAGTTATCTGAAATGGTCTCAGACTGCCATTACATTCGACTAGTCTGATCATCCGACACACATAGCCACCCCCGGGAGGCAAGCTTTGGTGGTCGACCCGGTCATCGAAGGCACTCGACTGACTAAGGTGCTGATGGATGGTGGCAGTGGATTGAATATATTGTATGCGGAGACGCTGAAAGGAATGGGCATTCCGATGTCCAGATTGAGTTCTAGCAACATGAGCTTCCATGGAGTCATTCCTGGAAAGAAAGCTGAGTCACTCGGCCAAATAGCTCTAGACGTGGTTTTCGGCGATTCGAAGCACTTCCATAAAGAGAAGCTGACATTTGAAGTTGTGGATTTCCAGAGTGCTTATCATGCTATTTTGGGCAGGCCAGCTTATGCATGTTTCATGGCTCGACCATGTTACGTGTACCTCAAATTGAAGATGCCTGGCCCCAAGGGTGTGATGACCATCACTGGCAGTCGGAAAAAGGCCGAAGAGTGCTTTCAGAAGGGCTCAAAGATTGCCGATTCCCAGATAACAGTGGTGGAGCTAGAAGAGTATAAGAAAAATGCAGATCCGAGTGATTTATTGCGAGCCAAGATGCCCGCCACGGAGTCAGCATTCCAGTCGTCTTGTGAGACGAAGCCCGTTCACATTCACCCGACCGAGCCCAGTGCTGCTCCGACCCATATTTCCACCACACTCGACTCTAAACAGGAAGAAGCGCTCATCGAGTTCCTCCGTGAGAATTGGGACATCTTTGCATGGAAGCCTGCTGACATGCCGGGTGTTCCCAGGGGGCTGGCCGAGCATCGTTTATGAGTCGACCCAAAGGCAAAACCTGTCAAAGAACACCTTCGACGGTCCGCCGTCCAGAAGAGAAAGGCCATTGGCGAGGAGGTGGCTCGGCTCCTGGCAGCAGAGTTTATTCGAGAGATTTACCACTCCAAGTGGCTCGCCAATGTTGTCATGGTCCCCAAGAAGTACAAATCACTTCACATGTGCATTGATTTCAAACACATCAATCAGGCCTGCCTGAAAGATCATTTTCCTCTCCCTCGCATCGACCAAATTGTCGACTCGACTGCGGGATGTGAGAGATTGTCTTTTTTAGACGCCTATTCCGGGTACCATCAGATCCGTCTGTATGGACTCGACGAAATCAAAACAGCTTTCATCACTCCATTCGGGTGCTTCTGCTATGTCACCATGCCTTTCGGTCTCAAGAATGCTGGAGCCACGTTCATGAGGATGATTCAAAAGTGTTTACTCACTCAAATCAGTCGGAATGTGGAAGCATACATGGATGATATTGTGGTCAAGTCACGAAAGGGTTCCAACTTGTTGACTGACCTCGCTGAAACATTTGCCAATCTCAGGAGATATGATATCAAGCTCAATCCATCAAAGTGCACATTCGGAGTTCCCGGTGGAAAGTTACTCGGTTTTCTCGTTTCCGAACGAGGAATCGACGCTAACCCAGAAAAAGTTGGCACCATACTCCGAATGAAACGCCTTGTGCGTGTGCACGATGTCCAGAAGCTTACTGGATGCTTGGCCGCGTTAAGTCGATTCATCTCTTGCCTCGGTGAAAAGGCATTGCCTCTTTACCGACTGATGAAGAAGGCGCAAGTTCGAGTGGACTCCGAAGTCGATGCAGATTTGCCGAGCTAAAAGCTCTGCTCTCCACCCAGTCGGTGCTTGCTGCTCCAATCAGCAAAGAGCCTCTGTTGCTTTACATTGCAGCCACAGGACAAGTCATCAGTACAGTGCTTACGGTCGAGCGGGAAGAAGAAGGGAAATTCTTCAAAGTTCAGCGCCCAGTGTATTATCTTTCCGAAGTTTTGACCCCATCGAAGCAAAGATATCCTCATTATCAAAAGCTTGTGTATGGGATCTACATGACCACGAAGAAGGTTGCTCATTATTTCTCTGAACATTCCATTGCAGTCGTCAGCGACGCCCCACTGTCAGAGATTCTGCACAACAGAGATGCAACTGGTCGAGTGGCGAAATGGGCGATTGAACTCCTTCCCCTTGATATCAAGTTTGAAGCAAAGAAAGCCATTAAGTCCCAAGCGATAGCCGATTTCCTTGCCGAGTGGATTGAACAACAGCAGCCGACTCAAGTTCACTCGGAGCATTGGACCATGTTCTTTGATGGCTCTAAGATGTTAAATGGTTCCGGTGTTGGGGTAGTTTTGGTTTCCCCCCGAGGAGATAAGCTCAGATATGTGCTCCAGATCCACTTTGATTCCTCCAATAATGAAGTAGAATATGAAGCACTTTTATATGGGTTGCATGGCCATTTCACTCGGGCGTCCGTCGCCTTATGGTTTATGGCGACTCAGATCCGTGGTCAATCGGTGATGAAGGAGGGGGCGTTAGAAGCCCAAATGATGATGGATACTGCAATGCAAAGGAGGAAGCTTGAAAAGAAATTCGAAGGGTTAGAGCTCCACCATATACCCCGACTGAAGAATCAGGCGGCTGATGATTTGGCGAAGATAGGTTCCAAGAGAGAAGCCATTCCCAGTGATGTGTTCTTGGAGCATATCCATACTCCATCAGTCAAAGAAGATCCTTTTACCGAAGAAGCTCCGCAGCCTAAAAGTGTCACAGATCCGACTGTAGTTGAAGTTCCAGCAGCGATCGACCTGATCATGGAAGTTCTGGTGATCACTCCCGATTGGACAGTACCGTATATCGCGTGTATCTTAAGGAAAGAGCTCCCAGAGGATGAAGAGGAGGCTCGACAAATCATCCGTCGATCTAAAGCCTTTACTCTGATAAGGGGACAGTTGTACAGAGAAAGCGCGACTGGAGTTGGTCAGAAATGCATAACGCCAGAAGAACGTCGAATAATCCTTGACGACATCCACTCGGGGACCTGTGGCCATCATGCGTCCTCTTGGACCATTGTAGCCAAAGCATACCGAGCCGGATTTTACTGGCCAAGAGCGAATGAAATGGCAAAGGAGATAGTCGACAAGTGCGAAGGATGTCAATTTTACTCCAATATGTCACACAAGCCCGCCTCAGTCTTAAAGACCATACCACTCGTCTGGCCCTTCGCTGTATGGGGATTGGATATGGTTGGACCTCTGAGAACAGGCAGAAGCAGTTTCACCCATGTGCTGGTAGCAGTCGACAAATTCACCAAGTGGATCGAGGCTAAACCCATGAAGAATCTTGATGCCGGCACTGCTGTCAGCTTCATCAGAGAGTTAATATTCAGATATTTAGTCCCACATAGTATCATCACTGACAACGGGTCAAACTTCGATTCCGAGGAATTCAGAGCGTTCTGCACATCTCAAGGCACACGAGTCGACTACGCTTCGGTCGCTCATCCACAGTCGAATGGACAGGCAGAACGAGCCAATGGATTGATTCTCAAAGGGTTGAAACCCCGATTGTTGCGTGATCTCAAGCATGCAGCGGGTGCGTGGGTCGACGAGTTTCCATCAGTACTTTGGGGGTTAAGGACCACGCCCAACCGATCGACTGGGAGAACTCCATTCTTCTTGGTCTACGGAGCGGAAGCGGTCTTGCCGAGTGACCTGCTTCACATCGCCCCCCGAGTCGAGCTCTACACCGAAGCTGAAGCAGAACAAGCCCGGTAGGACGCAGTCGACCTTCTAGAGGAAGAAAGGGAGATGGCCTTGATCCGATCGACCATTTACTAGCAGGACTTGCGTCGCTTCCACGCCAAAAACGTGAGGAGTCGAGCCTTCCAGGAAGGAGATTTGGTTCTCCGAGTGGATCAGCAGAAACCACACAAGCTTGCTCCTTCTTGGGAAGGTCCCTTCATCATCACCAAGGTTCTCCACAATGGAGCATACCGTCTTTACAATGTCGAGCATCAGATTGACGAGCCCCGAGCTTGGAACGCGGAGCTGCTCCGCCCCTTTTACACTTAAGTGTGCACTCGGAAATGTAATAAAAGTACTTCTGTAGTTCATTTTTCAAAGACAATAGTGTTATAATTTTCCCAGTGGTTGTTTTTTACTTTTGCTTGTTCAATAAAATTCCCCCCCAGTGGGTGGCTTAGCTGCGAATCCGTTTCGCCTAAGTTTGTAAAAATCCTACCGAGTGATGAGCCAGCCTCTCACTCGGAGGCTTAGCCGCGAATCCGTTTCGCCTAAGTTCAATAAATCCTACCGAGTGGTGAGACAGCCTCCCACTCGGAGGCTTAGTTGCAGTCCAAGTACTCGCCTATGTTTCAATAAAATCCTACCGAGTGGAGAGCCAGCCTCCCACTCGGAGGCTTAGCCGCAGTCCAAGTACTCGCCTAAGTTTCAATAAAATCCTACCGAGTGGTGAGCCAGCCTCCCACTCGGAGGCTTAGCTGCAGCATAGCGCTCGCCTAAGTACAAGTATAACGTGCGCTCCGCAAGGTAGACGAGGTGCAGGTCGACTGCTACCCTCCTCTTCCGAGCTACGCCACAAGTATAACGTGCGCTCCGCAAGGTAGACGAGGTGCAGGTCGACTGCTACCCTCCTCCTCCGAGCTATGCCACAAGTATAACGTACGCTCCGCAAGGTAGACGAGGTGCAGGTCGACTGCTACCCTCCTCCTCCGAGCTACGCCACAAGTATAATGTGTTCTCCGCAAGGAGGACGAGTTACAGATCGACTGCCACTTCTCCTTCCGAGCTACGCCACAAGTATAATGTGCGCTCCGCAAGGAAGACGAGGCACAGGTCGATCGATGCCTTCTTCTTCGGAAGTACGCCGCAAAAATCCTACCGAGTGGAGAGCAGACCTCCCACTCGGGGGCTTAGCTGCAGCCCAATGCTCGCCTAAGTTTTTGAAAATCCTACCGAGTGGAAAGCAGACCTCCCACTCGGGGGCTTAGCTGCAGCCCAGTGCTCGCCTAAGTTTTTGAAAATCCTATCGAGTGGAGAGTAGACCTCCCACTCGGGGGCTTAGCTGCAGCCTAGTGCTCGCCTAAGTTTTTGAAAATCCTACCGAGTGGAGAGCAAACCTCCCACTCGGGGGGCTTAGCTGCAGCCCAGTGCTCGCCTAAGTTTTTGAAAATCCTACCGAGTGGAGAGCAGACCTCCCACTCGGGGGCTTAGCTGCAGCCTAGTGCTCACCAAAGTTTTTGAAAATCCTACCGAGTGGAGAGCAGACCTCCCACTCGGGGGCTTAGCTCCAGCCTAGTGCTCGCCTAAGTATGTTGAGGAACAAGTCGATTGCAATAAGTGCTTCATCCTAACCTGCAAAAGACATCTCAAACAAGAATGCAAACATATTCAACGATGAATCTAAGTTCGGATAACTGAAAGTGCGTTATATCGACTAGAGGGGGGGGGGTGAATAGGCGATTTTTATGAAATTCTTCACTGAGGAATTTGCCGGTGAGGAAATTCCTTAGCGAAGAACTACTTGCAGCGGAATATGTACTCAGAGGTAAACATAGCAGGATACACACATAGTCAGCATGATGAAGTGAAGACTAAGAACAGAGTACGGGAAGCGTAAACACAGGATAACAAGATGAAGACAAACAGACTGAAGAAATTGAACTGAGGAATTTGTGAAATTCTTTAGTCAAAGTCTTCAAGCACAGATATGAACAACATGCAACATGTAATGAGGAAATATATGAGTTGAGGAAATAGAACCACGGTTGGTGAAGATAATGATTTGGTAAACCAGTTCCAACTCGCTGTCTCTCGGTTGTACGTCTGGTTGGAGCGGCCGAGTATTTAAACTCAAGGACACACAGTCCCGGACACCCGCCTCGAGCAGCAACTCAGACACCCAGTCCTCACCGTATTCTCCTTGAACTAAGACCACGCAGGCCTCGTCCAATCACTCCTGGTAAGTCTTCAGGTGACTTCCAAACCTTCACAGACTTGGTCACTCGGCGATCCACAATTCCTCTAGGATGCTCTAGACCTTGACGCCTAACCATCTAGAAGAAGCACAGTCTTCAAAGGTAACAAGCGTTGGATCCACGCAGATCAATTTCTTCAAGGATGCTCAATCACTTGGGGTTTTGTGGGTTTGGTTTTGGGATTTTCCTCACTTGATGATTTTCGCTCAAAGTCCTCGGAGGATGGGTTGCTCTCAAATGACAAGTGTCAAGTTCTTCTCGAGCAGCCAACCAACTAGTGGTTGTAGGGGCGGCTATTTATAGCCTAGGGAGCAGACCGACATGATAAAACATAAATGCCCTTCAATGATATGACCGTTAGGTGGATAAGATATTTTGGTCTCTTGCCAGCAAAGACAAAGAACGGTCGAAATTTGACTCTCAAAGTCTTGAGGCTATCATGTTCCTCATCAGTGTAGACAATTCAGACTCGGCGAATTCCTAACTCCTCATTCAGAGCAAAGTCCTCGGTGAATGTAAGAAGAACTGCGTCTCATCACTTGATGAATTTGATCGAATCTGTATGAGATTTCCAATGGCTTCACTCAAGGGATTGGTAGGTGTAGGATTTTGAGTTGAGCATCACATGGAAATTTTTCCTTAGTATTTCCTCGACCCCCTTTAACAGTACGGTGTTTCCTATGACTCAAGAAAGAGAAAATGAAACTATGAAAACAAAAGTCTTCACGCTTCATATTCCTCGAATGAACATCAAGTCTTCATGGTCACACCAATTTCTTCATTTTAAAAGTCTTCAGAAAGTCTTCAGAATATCAAAGTCTTCAGTCGAAGAACTTCATTTTTAGGGGTCGACTTTCTCTGTAAATATCAAACTCCTCATAGACTTATAAACCTGTATACAATACAAGCGATCAGTTACTTAACCTATAAGTCTTCAATACACCAAAATCACTAAGGGGCACTAGTTGCACTTACAATCTCCCCCTTTTTGGTGATTGATGACAACATAGGTTAAGTTTTCAACGGGGATAAACATATGAAGTGTAAATACTGATATTGAGGAATTTGATTGCAAGATATAGAAGAACTCCCCTGGATGTGTGCATAATGAGGAATTTGCTTTTGAGGCAATGCACATTTGAAGAATTCAATCATGGAGATCTCCCCCTATATCTTGTAATTCAATCATGCACTTTTGATATGTAATATGAAGAATTTGAAATGCATGATGAAATATGGTGCCTGATGAGATTCAGCATGCGTGCAATGATATTAACGAGGAATAAGCATGCAGAATATCACATCAAAAGTATCAGAGCACAGTGCAAGTCAGCACAATGCACCGTTCAAAAGTATCAGGGCACCATCGGACTTAAGATTACAACTCGATCCAATAAAAGTTTCGGAAGAACGAGAGTTGTAACTTAAAAAAAACGCCCATAGTATAAACCCGCTTGAAGACTAACTCAGATTTCTCCCCCTTTGTCATCAAATGACCAAAAGGATTGAAACTGAGGACTAACGCCCCTAAAGATATTCAAGTTGATGGAGGAGCGCCAGCATTTTCGGGGTTGGATGTTGAAGTAGGGCCTGCCGCAGTGTCGTCCAAATCTTCATATTCATCAGTTTCACGCGATGAAGAATAAGAGCTGGCCACCAAATCAGGAACTTTGACTCTCTTGAATTTCTTCGGCGGTGGTGCAGACCAGTCAAAAGCTTCCTGAAGACCCATAGTCTTCAATTCTTCCGCGGAATAGACATTATTAAGAACAGCCCAGGTGCGGTTGAGGGTTTCATGAAGGTAGTACTGGTTTTTCTTCACTGCATTATGTGTTGAGGTCATGTTGTGAAGAATTGCAGCAAATTGGCGCTTCACCCATTTCGATTATGTTCAACCTTCCGATGAAGACCGAGGAGTAACTCACGATCACCATCACCCCAGGTGTAGTTGCTTGAGGCTGTTGCTTAGTTGAGGTATTTGCGGCAGTGTCATGCGTTGCGTAATCGCCATTGGTGGAGTAAGATGCAGCCTTGCGAAATTGACCATCCAATGGATGAGTGCCTTCATCAATTACAGCTGCTGCGCCTTCCTTGTCATCAGATGATGAAACTGGTCGCTTGAGGAATTTCAAGGGGAGGCAAGTAGTGAAGGAAATATGCCCTAGAGGCAATAATAAATTTATTATTTATTTCCTTATTTCATGATAAATGTTTATCATTCATGCTAGAATTGTATTAACCGGAAACATGATACATGTGTGAATGCATAGACAAACAAGATGTCACTAGTATGCCTCTACTAGACTAGCTTGTTAATCAAAGATGGTTATGTTTCCTGACCATGAACAAAGAGTTGTTATTTGATTAACAAGGTCACATCATTAGTAGAATGATCTGATTGACATGACCCATTCCATTAGCTTAGCACACGATCGTTTAGTATGTTGCTACTGCTTTTATCCATGACATATACATGTTCCTGTAACTATGAGATTATGCAACTCCGTTTACGGAGGAACACTTTGGGTGCTACCAAACGTCACAACATAAGCTGGGTGATTATAAAGGAGTACTACAGTGTCTCCAAAGGCGATGTTGGGTTGGCGTATTTGAGATTAGGTTTTGTCACTCCGATTGTCGGAGAGGTATCTCTGGCCCTCTCGGTAATGCACATCACTTAAGCCTTGCAAGCATTACAACTAATGAGTTAGTTGCAAGATGATGTATTACGAACGAGTAAAGAGACTTGCGATAACGAGATTGAACTAGGTATTGATACCGACGATCGAATCTCGGGCAAGTAACATACCGATGACAAAGGGAACAACGATGTTGTTATGCGGTCTGACCGATAAAGATCTTCGTAGAATATGTAGGAACCAATATGGGCATCCAGGTCCCGCTATTGGTTATTGACCAAGAATAGTTCTAGGTCATGTCTACATTGTTCTCGAACCGTAGGGTCCGCACGCTTAAGGTTTCGATGGCGGTTATTATGAGTTTATGTATTTTGATGTACCAAGAAGTTCGAGTCCGGATGTGATCACGGACATGACGAGGAGTCTCAAATGATCGAGACATAAAGATTGATATATTGGAAGCCTATGTTTGGAGTTCGAATGGTTCCGGTGAAAACAGAATTTACCGAGAGTACCGGAGGTTACCGAAACCCCGGGAGGTAAATGGGCCTCGATGGGCCTCGAGGGAGAAGAGGAGGGCCGGCCAGGGGTGGCCGCCGCCCCCCCCCAGTCGAATAGGACAAGGAGGGGGCGCCTCTTCCTCTTCCCTCCCCCCAATCCTATTCCAACTAGGAAGGGGAGTCCTACTCCCTGGGAGTAGGACTCCTCCTCGCCGCCTCCTCTAGGCCGGCCGCACCTCCCCCTCCTCCTTATATATCACGGGGCAGGGGGCACCCTAGGACACACAAGTTTGATCTACGGATCGTTCCTTAGCCGTGTGCGGTGCCCCCTCCACCATATTCCACCTCGGTCATATCGTCGCGAAGCTTAGGCGAAGCCCTGCGCTGGTAACACATCAAGATCGTCACCACGCCATCGTGCTGACGGAACTCTCCCTCGACACTCGGCTGGATCGGAGTACGAGGGACGTCATCGAGCTGTACGTGTGTCAAGAACTCGGGACGGCGCCGGGATCGGTCGGATCGTGAGGAGAACGTACGACTACTTCCTCTACATTGTGATCGCTTCCGCTTCGGGTCTACAAGGGTATGTAGACAACACTCTCCCCTCTCGTTGCTATACATCACCATGATCTTGCGTGTGCATAGGAAATTTTTGAAATTACTACGCTCCCCAACAAAGGCATCCGAGCCTAGGTTTTTCTATGGTTTGATGTTTTGCACGAGTAGAACACAAGTGAGTTGTGGGCGATACAAGTCATACTACCTACCAACATGTCATACTTTGGTTCAGCGGTATTGTGAGATGAAGCGCCTGCACCGACATTACGCGTGACGCTTACGCGAGACTGGTTTCACCGCCACAAGCACTCGTTGCTTAAAGGTGACCGTGGGTGCTGTCTCTCTCACTTTAGTTGAACTGAGTGTGGCTACGCCGGTCCTTGAGAAGGTTAAACGAGTCTATTTGACGAAGTATCGTTGTAGTTTTGATGCGTGGTGAGACTGGATCTTGCTTAAGCCCGTAGCAGCCACGTAAAATTTGCAACAACAAAGTAGAGGACGCCTAACTTGTTTTTGCAGGCATGTTGTGATGTGATATGGTCAAGACGTGATGCTATATTTTATTGTATGAGATGATCATGTTTTGTAACCGGTTATCGGCAATCGGCTGGAGCCATATGGTTGTCGCTTATTGTATGCAATGCAATCGCTTCGTAATGCTTTACTTTATCACTAAGCGGTAGCGATAGTCGTAGAAGCATAAGATTGGCGAGACGACAACGATGCTACGATGAAGATCAAGGTGTCGCGCGGTGGCGATGGTGATCATGGTGGTGCTGCAAGATGGAGATCATGAAGCACAAGATGATGATGACCATATCATATCACTTATATTGATTTGCATGTGATGTTTATCCTTTTATGCATCTTATCTTGCTTTGATTGACGGTAGCATTATAAGATGATCTCTCACTAAATTATCAAGAAGTGTTCTCCCGGTATGCACCGTTGCCAAAGTTCGTCGTGCCCGCACACCACGTGATGATCGGGTGTGATAAGCTCTACGTTCATCTACAACGGGTGCAAGCCAGTTTTTGCACACGCAGAATACTCGGGTTAAACTTGACGAGCCTAGCATATGCAGATATGACCTCGGAACACGGAGACCGAAAGGTCGAGCGTGAATCATATAGTAGATATGATCAACATAAGATGTTCACCATTGAAAACTACTCCATTTCACGTGATGATCGGTTATGGTTTAGTTGATTTGGATCACGTGATCACTTAGATGACTAGAGATGTCTTTCTAAGTGGGAGTTCTTAAGTAATATGATTAATTGAACTTAAATTTATCATGAACTTAGTACCGATAGTATCTTGCTTGTTTATGTTTGATTGTAGATAGATGGCTCGTCTTTGTTGTTCCGTTGAATTTTAATGCGTTCCTTGAGAAAGCAAAGTTGAAAGATGATGGTAGCAATTACACGGATCGGGTCCGTAACTCGAGGATTATCCTCATTGCTGCACGTAAGAGTTACGTCCCGATGCACCGCTGGGTGCGAACTTCTTCGATGTAACCGACGACGTTAAGAACGTCTGGCGAGCAAAGCTGATGACTACTCTATAGTTCGATGTGCCATGCTTTACGGCTTAGAACCGGGACTTCAACGACGTTTTGAACGTCATGGAGCATATGAGATGTTCCAGAGTTGAAGTTGATATTCTAACAGAATGCCCGGATTGAGAGATATGAAGTCTCCAATAAGTTCTATAGCTGCAAGATGGAGGAGAATAGTTACATTAGTGAGCACATACTCGTAATGTCCGGTACTACAATCACTTGACACAATTGGGAGTTAATCTTCGGATGATTGTGTCATTGATGTAATTCTTCAATCATCGCCACCAAGCTACAAAGGCTTCGTGATGAACTATAATATGCAAGGGTTAGTAAAGACTATACCGAGCTCTTACAATGCTAAAGGCTGCGGAGGTAGAAATCAAGAAGGAGCATCAAGTGTTGATGGTCAATAAGACCACTAGTTTCAAGAAGAAAGGCAAAGGGAAGAAGAAGGAACTTCAAGAAGAACAAGAAGCAAGTTGTTTGCTCAGAGAAGAAACCCAAGTCGGGACCTAAGCCTGAAATCGAGTGCTTCTCTGCAAGCGATCGGACATTTGGAAGTGGAACTGCCCCAAGTATTTGGCGGATAAGAAGGATGGCAAGGTAAACAAAGGTATATGTGATATACATGTTATTGATGTGTACCTTACTAGAGCTCGCAGCACACTGGTATTTGATACTTGGTTCTTGCTAATATTTGCAACTCAAAGCAGGGACTACGGATTGCGAACACCGGTAAAGGACGAGGTGACAATGCGCGTGGGAAATGGTTCCAAAGTCGATGTGATCGCGGTCGGCACGCTACCTCTACATCTACCTTCGGATTAGTTTTAGACCTAAATAATTGTTATTTGGTGCTGCGTTGAGAATGAACATTATATCTGGATCTTGTTTGATGCGAGACGGTTATTCATTTAAATCGAGAGAATAATGGTTGTTCTATTTATATGAGTAATATCTTTTATGGTCATGCACCCTTAAAGAGTGGTCTATTTTGATGAATCTCGATAGTAGTGATACACATATTCATAATGTTGAAACCAAAAGATGCAGAGTTGATAATGATAGTGCAACTTATTTGTGGCACCGCCGTTTAGGTCATATCGGTGTAAAGCGCATGAAGAAACTCCATCTTGATGGACTTTTGGAGTCACTTGATTATGAATCACTTGGCACTTATGAACCGTGCCTCATGGGCAAGATGACTAGAACCCGTTCTCGGTACTATGGAGAGAGCAACAGATTTGTTGGAAATCATACATACTGTATGTATGTGGTCCGATGAATGTTGAGGCTCGTGGCGGATATCGTTATTTTCTCACCTTCACAGATGATTTAAGCGGATATGGGTATATCTACTTAATGAAACATAAGTCTGAAACATTTGAAAAGTTCAAAGAATTTCAGAGTGAAGTTGAAAATCATCGTAATAAGAAAATTAAGTTTCTACGATCCGATCGTGGAGGTGAATATTTGAGTTACTGAGTTTGGTTTACATTTGAAACAATGCGGAATAGTTTCGCAACTCACGCCACCCGGAACACCACAACGTAATGGTGTGTCCGAACGTCGTAATCGTACTTTACTAGATATGGTGCGATCTATGATGTCTCTTACAGATTTACCGCTATCGTTTTGGGGTTATGCTCTAGAGACGGCCGCATTCACACTGAATAGAACACCGTCAAAATCCGTTGAGACGACACCTTATGAACTGTGGTTTAGCAAGAAACCAAAGTTGTCGTTTCTTAAAGTTTGGGGATGCGATGCTTATGTGAAAAAGCTTCAACCCGATAAGCTCGAACCCAAATCGAGAAATGTGTCTTCATAGGATACCCAAAGGAGACAGTTGGGTACACCTTCTATCATAGATCCGAAGGCAAGACATTCGTTGCTAAGAATGGATCCTTTCTAGAGAAGGAGTTTCTCTCGAAAGAAGTGAATGGGAGGAAAGTAGAACTTGATGAGGTAATTGTACCTTCTCCCTTACTTGAAAGTAGTCTGTCGCAAAAACCTGTTTCTGAGACACCTACACCAAGTAGTGAGGAAGTTGATGATGTTGATCATGAAACTTGAGATCAAGTTGCTACGAACCGCGTAGATCAACCAGAGTAAGATCCGCACTGAGTGGTACGGTAATCCTGTTCGGAAATCATGCTACTAGATCATGATGAACCTCGAACTATGAAGAAGCGATGGTGAGCCCAGATTCCACAAAATGGCTTGAGGCCATGAAATCGAGATGGGATCCATGTATGAAAACAAAGTATGGACTTTGGTTGACTTGCCCGAGGGTAGGCAAGCAATAGAAAACAAGTGGATCTTCAAGAAGAAGACCGACGCCGACGGTAATATTATCGTCTACAAAGCTCGACTTGTCGCAAAGGGTTTCGACAAGTTCAAGGGATTGACTACGATGAGACCTTCTCACCCGTAGCGATGCTTAAGTCTGTCCGAATCATGTTAGCGATTGCGCGTTTTATGATTATGAAATTTGGCAAATGGATGTAAAGACGCATTCTGAATGGATTTACGGAAGAAGAGTTGTATATGATGCAACGAGAAGGTTTTATCGATCCAAAGGAGCTAACAAAGTATGCAAGCTCCAGCGATCCATTTATGGACTGGTGCAAGCATCTCGAGTTGGAATAAACGCTTTGATAGTGTGATCAAAGCATTTGGGTTCATCTGAGACTTTTGGAGAAGCTTGTATTTACAAGAAAGTGAGTGGGAGCTCAGTAGCATTTACGATATTATATGTAGATGACATATTGCTGATCGGAAATGATATAGAATTCTGGATAGCATAAAGGGATACTTGAATAAGAGTTTTCAATGAAAGACCTCGGTGAAGCTGCTTACATATTGGGCATTAAGATCTATAGAGATAGATCGAGACGCTTGATTGACTTTCACAAAGCACATACCTTGACAAAATTTTGAAGAAGTTCAAAATGGATCAAGCAAAGAAAGGGTTCTTGCCGTGTTACAAGGTGTGAAGTTGAGTAAGACTCAATGCCCACCACTGCAGAAGATAGAGAGAAAATGAAAGATGTTCCTATGCTTCAGCCATAGGCTCTATCATGTATGCAATCTGTGTACCAGACCTGATGTGTGCCTTGCTATAAGCCTAGCAGGAGGTACCAAAGTAATCCAGAGTGGATCATCGGACAGGGGTCAAGAACATCCCAAATACCCGAAAAGGACTAAGGATATGTTTATCGTATATGGAGGTGACAAAGAGCTCATCGTGGCGGTTACGTTGATGCAAGCTTTGACACCGATCCGAACGATTCTAAATCGTGACCGGATCGTATTTACACTAAGCGGAGGAGCTGTCGGTTGGTGCAGTTCTAAACAAAGCGTCGTGGCGGGATCTACATGTGAAGCGGAGTACATAGCAGCTTCGGAAGCAGCTAATGAAGGAGTCGGATGAAGGAGTTCATATCCGATCTAGGTGTCATACCTAGTGCATCGGGTCCAATGAAAATCTTCTCGTGACAATCTTCGAGCAATTGCCTTAGCGAAGGAATCCAGATTTCACAAGAGGACCAAGCACATCAAAAGGCGCTTCAATTCCATCCGGACTTAGTCCGTGGGAGACATAGAGATTTGCAAGATACATACGGATCTGAATGTTGCGCACCGTTGACTAAGCCTCTTCCACGAGCAAAACATGATCAGCACCAAGACTCCATGGGTGTTAGAATCATTACTATGTAATCTAGATTATTGACTCTAGTGCAAGTGGGAGATCAAGGAAATATGCCCTAGAGGCAATAATAAATTTATTATTTATTTCCTTATTTCATGATAAATGTTTATCATTCATGCTAGAATTGTATTAACCGGAAACATGATACATGTGTGAATGCATAGACAAACAAGATGTCACTAGTATGCCTCTACTAGACTAGCTTGTTAATCAAAGATGGTTATGTTTCCGACCATGAACAAAGAGTTGTTATTTGATTAACAAGGTCACATCATTAGTAGAATGATCTGATTGACATGACCCATTCCATTAGCTTAGCACACGATCGTTTAGTATGTTGCTACTGCTTTTATCCATGACATATACATGTTCTCGTAACTATGAGATTATGCAACTCCGTTTACGGAGGAACACTTTGGTGCTACCAAACGCGTCAACGTAATCGGGTGATTATAAAGGAGTACTACAGGTGTCTCCAAAGGCGGATGTTGGGTTGGCGTATTCGAGATTAGGTTTTGTCACTCCGATTGTCGGAGAGGTATCTCTGGGCCCTCTCGGTAATGCACATCACTTAAGCCTTGCAAGCATTACAACTAATGAGTTAGTTGCAAGATGATGTATTACGGAACGAGTAAAGAGACTTGCGGTAACGAGATTGAACTAGGTATTGGATACCGACGATCGAATCTCGGGCAAGTAACATACCGATGACAAAGGAACAACGTATGTTGTTATGCGGTCCGACCGATAAAGATCTTCGTAGAATATGTAGGAACCAATATGGGCATCCAGGTCCCGCTATTGGTTATTGACCAAGAATAGTTCTAGGTCATGTCTACATTGTTCTCGAACCGTAGGGTCCGCACGCTTAAGGTTTCGATGATGCTTATTATGAGTTTATGTATTTTGATGTACCGAAGAAGTTCGAGTCCCGGATGTGATCACGGACATGACGAGGAGTCTCAAATGATCGAGACATAAAGATTGATATATTGGAAGCCTATATTTGGAGTTCGAATGGTTCCGGTGAAAACAGGAATTTACAGAGTACCGGAGGTTACCGAAACCCCGGGAGGTAAATGGGCCTCGATGGGCCTCGAGGGAGAAGAGGAGGGGCCGGCCGGGGGCCGGCCGCCCTCCTCCCTCCCCAGTCCGAATAGGACAAGGAGGCGGCGCCCTTTCCTCTTCCCTCCCCCAATCCTATTCCAACTAGGAAGGGGGAGTCCTACTCCCGGTGGGAGTAGGACTCCTCCCAGCGCCTCCTCTAGGCCGGCCGCCTCCCCCTCCCTCCTTTATATATGGGGCAGGGGGCACCCTAGGACACACAAGTTTGATCTACGGATCGTTCCTTAGCCGTGTCGGTGCCCCCTCCACCATATTCCACCTCGGTCATATCGTCAAGCTTAGCGAAAACCTGCTTGATAACACATCAAGATCGTCACCACGCCGTCGTCTTGACGAACTCTCCCTCGACACTCGGCTGGATCGAGTACGAGGGCGTCATCGAGCTGTCGTGTGTCAAGAACTTCAGGCGCCGAGTAACGGCGCCGGATCGGTCGGATCGTGAGGAGAACGTCGACTACTTCCTCTACATTGTGATCGCTTCGCCGGGTCTACAAGGGTATGTAGACAACACTCTCCCCTCTCGTTGCTATACATCACCATGATCGTGCGTGTGCGTAGGAAATTTTTTGAAATTACTACGTTCCCCAACAGTAGCTGCCATGATTCAGAGTGTCAGCCTTGTAGTTCAGTGAAGATCTTGCCCTTATGAATCTCATGATCCAAGGCGCATATGGCTTCAGCTCAAAAGGTGACATTGCAACATTGGCCAGAGTCCTCATGAAGAAATCATGGAAGTTGACAGGAACGCCATGAATGATATTGAAAAGCATGTTCTTCATGATGCCTACGACATCTTCTTCATTTGAGTCGTGGCCTTTTATGGGACTCATTGTCTTCATCAAGATTTTATAAACAGTCCGAGGCACATACAGCAAATCCTTGACGAGGAATTTGGTTCGAGGGGCTTGACCTAGCTTCAGTGGCTTCATAAGCACTTGCATAAAGTGATCAGACAATTCGCGGTCATTGTAGATGCAACGTGCAGATTCATAGGGAGGATCAAGAGGAAGGACACGAAGCAATTCAGTTGCTGGTGCCTTGTAGTGAGTGTTCTCTGTCATCCAATCCAATACCCTTGAGTTGATATCTTCAGCATCTCCGGTGATGTGGAGGGTGGCATAGAATTGAAGAATGAGTTCTTCATTCCAGTCACATATATCAGTGCAGAAATTTAGCAGCCCTCGCATCGTGAAGAACACGAGTCTTCGGCTCAAGCACGGTAGTGATTCCATATCCACATGAGGAATATGCTCATGGTCAAGATCTTGTCCTTGTCAAATAGCACCGAGGAATAGAAGTTTGCTTGTGTTGGAGTCCGAAGCGTCTTTTCCTCATTCGAAAGCAGAAGTCATATGGATTATAAGCGATGAAGAACACGTGCTCGTAAAAGAAGTCTTCACCTTGAATTTTTGCTTGTTTGAGAATGGATCCTTTGGCTTGGGCAGAGGAATATCGTGATTTGCAGCACAACCTCGTGAATCGCGATCTCGTGTTCTTGGTGAGGAATTTCTGCTTCCTCTCCTTGTGCGCTTTGAGGATCAGCGAAGGGGTTCTTCAAATACTAGTGGCTGGAATTTCTTCGTTGATGATGAAGTGGGATGAGTTTCTTGAGCCCATTTGAACAGTTGTAGCCGGGGACGGAGGAACTTGTTGAAGCGGAGTGAAGAGAGGAGTATTGGGATGCTTGACTTTCCCAAAAGTCATTGTTCATCACCGTGTAGTACACCCAATATCCACGTCTTCGTCTTCTTTTCAATTTCCTCAACACCTACCTCTTCACCGTGAACCGAGGCACGGGTGAGGAACCAAGCGGGTTGAAGGAAAGCTTCCACTTCAATTTCTTCATCAAGCTGTTACGAGGTAGCAACAGATTGATTTTCTTCATCAGATCCGCTTGGGATCTTGTAATCTTCTCCATAAGGAACAATCTCCTTGGACGACATGGAGGAAATGGGAATGGCATCAATAGGATTTTCAATTGAGCTGGTCATTGGCTTCATTTTCTTCGCAGCCGAAGAATTTGACGCAGCTGATGCCTTCCTCTTCTTCACTGCAGCTCGTTCTGCAGCCTTTGTCTTCTTCACTTCATATGCGGAAGGAAGAATTGGAGATGGTGTTGGTGCAGGAGGAGCCGAGGATTGTGGTACAGTTTCTTGAGCGAATCGGTGCGATTGCCTGTTTCCTTCAGATTCTTCAGCGCACCACTAGTGGATGCCCTAGGAATTTCTTCAAAGAATGGAATGGAGTCATCAGCCACGAGCTTGTGTTCTCATCAAGACGCTGAAAGTCATCAGCGTGATCTTGGCATTTTCTTCAAAGAGGCTGAGCGAGTCTTCACTGAGGATTTTCTTGTTGCGATGGGGCTGCAATAGTTGTCATTTTCTTCGTCAGATTAACGAATCTCACCTTGGCTCCTTGCCAATTAGCATTGTAAGCTTCGAAATCCTTGCTGAGGGCTTGGATTTCAGATTGAGCTTTGAGAAGTTCTTCAGGAGTCAAGTTGACTAAGTTCTTCCTCAGAAGCTTCTCCTTTCTGGATTTTGCTCTCTTCAATTCACGAGCCTTTTCAAATTTCCATTTCTCTTCAGCAATGAAATGGTCAAGCATATGACTTTGACCAGAGTCGATGGCGAGATCCGAATGGGAGTGTTTGGATCCCGATGCCATAGATCAATGAAGTCAAGGATCTTCTTCGATCCAAAAGCGAGGCACACTTGTTCTTTTGGCTCTAGCGGCCTTGGTCGATCTGTCTCGATGATTTCTTCAAGTTCTTCATCGAGGCTTCATCATCGAAGGCACATTGAATGCAACCTGTTTCTTCTTTGGACTTGGCCGAGGACCGCGTCCCATTGTTGCCTTTGTCTTTAGCGAGTGGGGCTGTTAAGGACATTGGAGCAGGTGAGGAACTTGCTGAGACACCAGAAGCAATTGAGAAACCCTTAGTCCTTTGACAAGTAGCTAGATGCACAGGTGTTGAGGACTTGGAGGAGCTGCCGAGGATTTTGCATGAGCAAAGATCTCGAGGAATTTGCCGTGAGGGCACGGCTGAGGAACTGGGCCGTGAGGGCGCTGACGGTGAAGCACTTGGCTTGCGAGCAGGCTTCTTAGGCATTGATTTCCTCGGCTTGACCGAGGGCTCAGCAGCAGCAGCAGAATCCTCATTGAATTTCCTCACTGCCTCCTTGGCCTGTCTTGCCAATTTGTCTTGACGCCTAGACCATTCTTCAGGAAAGTCTTCACCACTCTTGATGCTAGTGGGATCAGCAACTTGGCCAGGTGCCAGTGGAGCTCTTGGGCATGGAGGGTTCAAAGCGAATTTCCTCATGTACTTGGGAGTGACATAGCGGTATTCCCTCCATTCTCGTGCCCATCTTCTTTCTATCCTCTGATCGACTTTGCGCTGATTTTTGGTCTCCTTGCCAAACTTGGATTCATCAAAAGTGATAGTCTTTGTATATTTCCTCGGGAATCTCAAAGGCAGTCATGACTTCCTTTCTTTCCTCCCTTCATGGTCTCTTGCCTTCGCCATTTTCTTGGTGAGGAATTTGAACAATAGAGCACTCAAGAAGTATGCAGTTTTTCTTCGAGGAACGCTGCAAATGAGTTAAGTTGATGAGAACCTAGTGATTCAAAGAATGACATGAGTACCGTGAGCAGAGTGTAGGTGCGAGGAATTTGTAGAGGTCATATGCGTTCTCAGAAGATTTTCCAAAATGAACAAGTTTTGAGGAATTTTGACCAGCTGAGCCTTGAGGAATTTCACTAAGCGTTTCGTCTTAGGTTCCAGAGTTGTACAGATAGAAAATCCGCACAATTGAGGAATCTTGAGAAATGAATGCTTAGAGAGATAAATCAAGAGCATATAGTGTGTGAGGTGTTCATATGTGAAGATTTGAAGAACAAAAACACCTTTGAAGATTTTCAGAAAGATTCGAGAATCAACGCGAGTAAATAAAAGTGACTTTTAATTACCCGAACTGAAGAACACGACGAACAGGAATGAATTGTAGTGAAGTTCGTCATGTTAGATCTCCCACGCCCTAACTTGGCAGGGGGAGACGGCTACGGCGGCAGCGGAGTGAAGATTTCCGTGGCCGGCGCGAGTACGACGGCGATGAGGTCGAGGCAGTGAAGCTTTTCCTCACCGGCGGCGATGGAGTAGCGGCGGCGCTAGGGTTTGAGGAGAGCTCGAGCGAGAGACAGCGATCGAGCGGAGTAAATGAAGTGAGGAGGGTAGAGGGGTATTTATAGCCACGGTGAAAAACTGTTCGCCTGAAGATTTTGGGACGAACGTGCCCCTGCCCTTTCTCCTTCACGCGACATGTGTCACCCACGTATTGTCTGTATGAGATCGTGTAAGATCGTGGGTGATTAAACTAATACATCGTGGGATGTGGAACGGTTTGAGCGGCAAAACCGAAAACTTGGATAAGATTTGTTTAAACGTTTCGTTCGCAATTTCTTCAGCTATCAAGGACCAGTGAAGACTTTGAACGAGTTTCAATCAGAACACACATGAAGAATTTGTGAATAGATTGGATTGAGTATAGCATAGAGGGGGAAGGGTCCGATCACATTCACTTAGCAGAAATCGCAACTTGAAGAAATAGCAATAAGTGAATGTTGTAGAGGACATAAACTCATATATATATATATAGCCAATGAAGAAATACGACGGAAACATTGAAGATTTTGCAAAGTTGAAGAATTTGAAAAAGCGAGGAATTTCAAAATGAGGAAAACTCAAATTGAAGATTTTCAACTTTTGTGGTGGCATAGCCCATCAGATAAGAATGATGATTTCGACACAGCGTACAATTGTCGAGGGTTACGAGAATCAAATTCTTCATTAATTTCTTCACACTTAGAGTGTTATTCTTCATTGATTGAAGAAAATGTTTCTTCATGTGTTGCACATCTAAGTCATCAATTATGCATAAGGGTTAGGTTGTGTGTCCTTTTCAAAGAACATTCGAAGATTCTAAGATATTTAGCTCACACCGCAACTTGCTAAATCTCTTCTCATCCAAGGGCTTGGTGAAGATATCAACTAGCTGTTCTTGATCTTCACATGCTCGATGGAGATATCGCCCTTGACACATGATCACGAAGAAAATGATGACGAATCTGGATGTGCTTAGTCTTGAGTCTTGAATCTGGGTTGTGAGCAATCTTGATGGCACTCTCATTGTCGCAGAGGAGAGGCACATTCTTCACGTTGACGCCATAGTCCTTGAGGTTTGCTTCATCCAAAGCAGTTGAGCACAAGATGAGCCAGCAGCAATGTATTCAGGTTTAGCAATGAAGCGGTGATACGCAGATTCTGCTTTCTTCGAGGACCAACGGACCAAAGATCGTCCGAGGAAATGACAAGTGCGGATGTTGACTTGCGGTCCACACGATCACCAAAGATAGTCGAGTCGAAATATCCAATGAGATCAAAAGCAGAGCCCTTGGGGTACCATAGTCCTAGTGTTGGTGTGTGAGCTAGATATCAAGAATATGCTTCACAGCCTTATGGTGTGATTCCTTCATGCAGCTTGAAATCGGGCACACATGCAAACACTAAGCATTATATCCGCCTAGATGCACATAAGTACAATAAAGAACCAATCATGGGCGGTATACCTTGTGATCGAAATCAATACCATTTTCATCAATGCATAGATGGCCATTTGTGGGCATAGGAATTTTGACGCCTTTGCAATCTTGCATGCCAATTTCCTCAAGACATCTTTGAGGTATTTCTCTGAGATATGAATATGCCATTCTTGCTGTTGGCAATTTGAAGACCTAAGAAGAATTTCAACTCTCCCATCATAGACATTTGATATTCTTCACTCATCATATAGGCAAATTCATCACTATATCGTTGGTTAGTACAGCCAAAGATAATATCATCAACATATATTTGGCACACAAACAGTTCACCATCATATGATTTAGTAAATAGAGTAGGGTCAAGTGAACCGGGTGTGAAGCCATTCCTCATGAAGAATTCCTTCAGTGTGTCATACCACGCCCGAGGGGCTTGCTTGAGGCCATAGAGGGCCTTATTGAGTCTGAAGACTTTGTCAGGATTCTTGGGATCTTCAAAACCTGGGGGTTGAGCAACATATACTTCTTCCTCAAGCTTACCATTGAGGAATGCACTTTTCACATCCATTTGATATAAGATGATATCATGATGGTTAGCATAGGCAAGTAAAATGCGAATAGCCTCAAGTCTAGCAACAGGTGCAAAAGTTTCATCAAAATCAATTCCTTCAACTGTGTGTAGCCTTGAGCTACTAGTCGTGCCTTATTCCTCACCACAAGGCCATTTTCATCTTGCTTGTTGCGGTAGATCCACTTAGTGCCAATGATATTATGCTTGCGAGGATCCAGGCGATTGACCAATTCCTGGACATTGTTCAGCTCGAATCGATGTAATTCTTCTTGCATAGCCCTAATCCACTCCGGCTCGAAATGCTTCATCTACCTTAGTGGGCTCGAGATAGAGACAAAAGCATAGTGCCCACAAAAGTTAGATAAGTGTGAGGCTTTTGAGCGGTGAGAGGACTGGTCTTGCTGATGTCATCAATGATCTTTTCCACTTGCACTTCTTTTGCAACGCGTGGATGAGTTGGTTGTCGCCGAGGATTTTGATCAGCATTTTCTTGACACCATTTTCCTCATCATGTTCTTGGTGCATCACTCGACGTTCTTCACGAACAGGAATGAATTCTTCAGCAGATTCTTCATGAGGAATGACATCCTCGATCGCCTTGAGCTTAATAGCATCCTCGGTGCTGGTTCATCTAACACGTAAGGTAGGTGCTCTCTTTGCGAGCCATTAGTCTCATCGAACCGCACATCTACAAAGTCGACAATCTTGTGAAGAACAATGTTGAAGACTCAGAGGTGTGAGAGTCCTTTCCGTAACCAAGCATAAAACCTTCATGTGCTTTCGGTGCAAATTTAGAATTGTGGAGAGGATCTCTAATCCAACATTTAGCAATCAAGACTTTGAAATAACTCACATTGGGTTTCTTGTCGTTGAGGAGTTCATAGGCGCCTTCTTGAAGAATTTGTGAAGATATACTCTGTTGATGATGTGGCAGCAAGATCAATTGCATCAATCCAAAAACGCCGAGGCGTTTTGTATTCATCAAGCATAGTGCGAGCCATCTCAACAAGAGTTCTGTTCTTGCGCTCCACGACGCCATTCTCTTTGAGGAGTATAGGGAGCAGATAATTCATGAGTAATACCAAGTTCATCAAGATAGGCATCAAGACCAGAATTCTTGAACTCGGTTCCATTGTCACTTCGATATGCTTGATCTTCACACCAAAGTTGGTTGAAGCCCTCGAAGAAAATCGTTTGAAGACTTCCTGCACTTCATGTTTGTAAGTAACAATGTGTACCCATGTGTATCGAGAATAATCATCAACAATGACAAAACCATATAGAGATGCATCATTAGTGACTGCTGAATAATGATTCGGTCCGAAGAGGTCCATGTGAAGCAATTCAAATGGACGGGTTGTGATCATGATAGTCTTCGCTGGGTGGCCTTGGTCATTTTTCCGGCTTCACATGCTCCGCATAAGTGATCCTTGAGGAATTTGACATTCTCAATGCCAACGACATGCTTCTTCTTTGCAAGCGTGTTCAAATTCCTCATGCCTGCATGACCAAGTCGTCGATGTCATAGCCAGCCTTCTGAAGCTTTTGCAAGTAGACACATGGCTGGTTGTGGTCCCAGTAGAAATCAACAATATCTGTGTCTCCTCTCCTAAAGCCTTCAAGACTTTGGAATTGTCGACTTCCATAATCACAACACAGCGATATTTGCCAAAGACAACAACCATATCAAGATCACAAAGCATTGAGACCGACATGAGATTGTATCCTAGGGACTCAACAAGCATGACTTTGTCCATGTGCTTATCCTTAGAGATAGCAACCTTACCAAGACCCAATACGACTTTTGCCTTTGTCAAGAAATATGATATGCTTCAGAGGTGACGGTGATAAAGGAGCATCCATCAATAGATTGTTGTCACCAAATATGTGATTTGTACATCCACTATCGAGGACCCATTCAAGGGTTTTAGGTTGATCATCCTGCAGATGAATTAGTATAACTTACAATCTCATATGCTTCATCGATGAAGAATATGATATCAAGTTCATCGATGAATTTCATCAAGCGATGAAATGATATAGCAGTATGAGGACGTGTGAAATGAGAGTTCATTTCATCATGATTCGCCTGCATCCTTTCAAGCAATTTTGTCAGGTCCCCAGCAAATTCTTTAGACGTTAGAGCACGTCAGGAGACCTGACCCTGCAGAAGAGATTAGTTCTTTTTCTTCACCACCCACATCTGGAGGGGTGGCAAAGAGTTCATCATCCTGCGAGCACCATGTGAGAAAGGTGGCAAAGATGCCAGACCATTTCGCTTAGCATGAGAGAGGTTAGGGTATGCATATGAATAGGCATAGTAATTCTTTGAGGACTTATGAACATAATGGTTTGAAGAATAATGCACATATTCATAGCCCTTAGCTTTGCCCTGCGAGACAAATTTGTTAGCACGATGATAATCATATGAGGACTTTGATCCAGTTGAGGAATTTGATCCTCGTGAAGAATTTGGTCCATATGAGGATTTGGATCCATATGAAGAGTTTGGTCCATATGAAGAATTTGATCTGGGGTTCTGTTCTTCACGGTGGTGTCATGAGGACATTCACCAAGACTTTCAACACAGCTTTTGGGAACCCAGATTTTCTTCATAGGGAACCGCTCTGCAGCTTAGTGCCAACATATCTAGCAAATACTTCACCATTCTGATTTTTGAACAGTTTATAGTTGGAGTCAAATGACTCATCGTAAGAATGAGGAGATTCACATGAAAAGCAGACAAGTTAGATGGATCAACTGGAGGTCCCTTTGCAGAACCCATGAGGTTTTGGGACACCGCCGGGCTTCCAATATGTTCCATCGGCGCTGAGTTTCCTCTCAAAGGCAATACCCTCTTTCCTAGGGTTTCGTTGAGGATTTGCTTTTGAGCACATCACAAAGTGTCGATGCCCTTTGAGGCTTTTGTACATGCTCATCATGTACAATTCCTTCAACCCTGCATTGTCGAGGATACTAGCAAAGTCCTCGGATGAGGAATTAGTGATAGCAGAGGCAGATGAAGAATTTGTAACATTTGAAGCATTTGAACATTCGGTGAAGAATTTGCGATTCACGCTCAATGCACTTTAAGCATGGAGGAACAAATTCTTCCTAAGAAGCGCTGATTTGTTGAGCTAGTAATGAATCGCTCCCTACAAGATCTTCATAACATACTCTTAGCTTTTCAAGTTCGCCTTTCTTTGAATAGCTTCAAGAGAAAGCTTCTCATTGTCTTGCTTTTCTTGAAGAAATTCATAAGAAAGTTTCTCATGATCGATAAGAGAGAGTTATGATGACCTTGAAGGTTATCATACTTAGACCAAGTCTCTGAAGATTTTCTCGTCGGGGCTTTAGTGCGATCCATTTCTTCACCCAACATATCATCACTTTTATCTAGCATGTTTTGAACCTTTTCAAGAGCCCGTTGTTGTTTCACATCAATTTTAGCAAGTTTAGAGTAGCTGGGCTTTAGATCCTCATCTGATTCATTTTCACTAGAGTCGAGGAGTTGTATTTGAGTACCTTAGCTCCTTTTGCCATGAAGCAATAGGTGGGGCGTAGCCATCATTATCTTCAAGATGCTTGTCGGTGGAGTCGCCATTTTGATGTTGAAGATGGACTTGTTGACGAAAGCGATAGCAACGGCCGACTCGCTACACTGACTCAGATTCTTCGACTCTCCTCCTCTTCATCATTTTCCTCGATTCAGCTTCGAGTCCATTTCCTTGCCAATGAATGCCCGAGCTTTCTTGGAGCTGCCCTTCTTGTGAGATGAAGACTTTGATGGTTTTGAAGACGAAGATCTTGATGATTTCTTCTTCTTCTTCATATCATCGTAACTCGTAGTCCTTGTATTTCTTCTTCTTCATTTCCTTTTCCCATCGAGGACAATCTTGAATATAGTGACCAGGCTTCTTGCATTTGTGGCAAAGTCTTCTCTTGTAGTCACCGGATGAAGAATCATTTCCTCTTGAGGATTTTCCAAAACGACCACTTCTTGTGAACTTCTGAATTTCTTCACAAGGAGAGCTAGATCCTGCTCAGTTCTTGAGATCACCAAGGCTACTACCGTAATCCTCACATTCGAGTCGACACAACCTTAGCCTTCGAGGCACGTGGTTTGCCATAGTTTGAGCCATAGAGATCTCTCTTTTGAAGAAGTCGGAACTCGTGGGTGTTAAGCCTTTCGAGGATATCAAGCAGGATCAAGCGACTTGTAGTCAAGACGTTCTTGTATCATCACCCCCGAGTATCAAATGAGGAATCAAGCGATCTCAGCGGTTTCTTCACAACTTCATGATCGGTGATGTCGGTGGCACCGAGGGCTTGAAGCTCATTTGAGATGTCAGTGAGGCGATCAAAGGTTTGTTGGACATTTTCGTTGTCGAGTCTTTTGAAGCGGTTGAAGAGATTCCGAAGAACATCAACTCGAGAGTCACGTTGAGTTGAAACTCCTTCATTTACTTTGGACAGCCTGTCCCAGATAAGCTTAGCAGTTTCCAAAGCACTCACTCTCCCATCCGCCCTTTGCTCGGATGGCCACAGATGATATTCTTCGCTTGAGAGTCGAGTTGTTTGAATCTCTTCACATCGGTAGCGGTCGGTGTTTCAAAGGATGGGAACACCATTTTCCACAACATACCGAGATCATTATCAATTGCCTCAAGATGCATTCGCATCTTGTTCTTCCAAAGAGGGGTAGTCCGCTCCATCAAAGGTAGGACACCCAGCCGAGACCTTGATCATACCTGCGGTCGACATAACTAGAACTCCAGGTGGTTAAACCAAAATCACACAGAACAAGGGAGTACATTGCTCTGATACCAATTGAAAGTGCGTTATATTGACTAGAGGGGGGGTGAATAGGCGATTTTTATGAAATTCTTCACTGAGGAATTTGCCGGTGAGGAAATTCCTTAGCGAAGAACTACTTGCAGCGGAATATGTACTCAGAGGTAAACATAGCAGGATACACACATAGTCAGCATGATGAAGTGAAGACTAAGAACAGAGTACGGGAAGCGTAAACACATGATAACAAGATGAAGACAAACAGACTGAAGAAATTGAATTGAGGAATTTGTGAAAGTCTTCAGTCAAAGTCTTCAAGCACAGATATGAACAACATGCAACACAGAATGAGGAAATATATGAGTTGAGGAAATAGAACTAGTCAGTTGGTGAAGACAATGATTTGGTAAACCAGTTCCAACTGCTGTCTCAGTTATACGTCTGGTTGGAGCGGCTGAGTATTTAAACTCAAGGACACATAGTCCGGACACCCGATCTCGAGCCGCAACTCAGGACACCCAGTCCTCACCAGTATTCTCCTTGAACTAAGACCACGCAGGCCTCGTCCAATCACTCGTGGTAAGTCTTGGTGACTTCAAACCTTCACAGACTTGGTCACTCGGCGATCCACAATTCCTCTTGGATGCTCTAGACCTTGACGCCTAACCGTCTGGAAGAAGCACAGTCTTCAAAGGTAACAAGCGTCGGATCCACGCAGATCAATTTCTTGATGATGCTCAATCACTTGGGGTTTTAATGGGTTTGGTTTTGGGATTTTCCTCACTTGATGATTTTCGCTCAAAGTCCTCGGAGGATGGGTTGCTCTCAAATGACAAGTGTCAAGTTCTCTCGAGCAGCCAACCAACTAGTGGTTGTAGGGGCGGCTATTTATAGCCTAGGGAGCAGCCCAACATGATAAGACATAAATGCCCTTCAATGATATGACCGTTAGGTGGATAAGATATTTTGGTCCGCGGCCAAGACAAAGAACGGTCGGAAATTTGATTCTCAAAGTCTTGTGGCTATCATGTTCCTCATCAGTAGGCAATTAGACCGGCGAATTCCTAACTCCTCGATCGAGCAAAGTCCTCAATGAGCAGGAGAACTGCGTCTCATCATCGATGAATTTGACTGAATCTGTATGAGATTTCCAATGGCTTCACTCAAGGGATTGGTAGGTGTAGGATTTTGAGTTGAGCATCACATGGAAATTTTTCCTTAGTATTTCCTCGACCCCTTTAACAATGACGGTGTTTCCTATGACTCAAGAAAGAGAAAATGAAACTACGAAAACAAAAGTCTTCACGCTTCATATTCCTCGAATGAACATCAAGTCTTCATGGTCACACCAATTTCTTCATTTTCAAAGTCTTCAGAAAGTCTTCAGAATATCAAAGTCTTCAGTTGAAGAACTTCATTTTTAGGGGTCGACTTTCTCTGTAAATATCAAACTCCTCATAGACTTATAAACCTGTGTACACTCACAAACGCATCAGTTACTTAACCTATAAGTCTTCAATACACCAAAATCACTAAGGGGCACTAGATGCACTTACAATAACGTCTTACGGGACCGTAAGTGCTCAGGCGCCAAGCCCGTTAAGGTTTATCGGTTACAAAAACCACTCGGCATACCGAGGCAAATTTAAAGTATCAAGCATAGAAGTTTTTTACCCCTCCTGCGGAGGGCTGGAAGGCGCAACGAATTCGTCCAGGTCGATTCCATCTGCGATCCGCGTGTGTCACGCCCAATATGCGACCCTATCCAAAAGGAACTCGAAGGTCCCACCAAGGATAGACCCGCATATCGGAACGCTTTTGCATGGTGGATATCATTACATCAACATTACATAAATAGATGAGGATACAATAATAAGGCATACAATGCCACATGAATACAACAATACAACATACAAGAACAACATCCGACTACGGATGAATCATAAACACAAACTCAAACAATATCCACCCTGCTAGCCCAGGCTGCCGACCTGGAACCTATCCCCTGATCGAAGAAGAAGCAGAAGGAGAACTCCAAAACAAGTAAACATCGCTCTCGCGTCAGGATCATCGCAAAACCTGTACCAGCAATCTTTGTTGTAGTAATCAGTGAGCCACGAGGACTCAAAGAATCCCATTACCATGGGTATCAAGACTAGCAAAGCTTAATGGGAAAGGAAGGGTAAAGTGGTGAGGTGGCAGCAGCGACTAAGCATATATGGTGGCTAACATACATAAGCGAGGCGAGAAGAGAAACAAAGGAACGGTCGTGAAGCTAGCAATGATCAAGAGGTGATCCTGAACTCCTACTTACGCCAAACATAACCCAAAGACCGTGTTCACTTCCGGACTCCGCCGAGAAGAGACCATCACGGCTACACACACGGTTGATGCGTTTTAATTCGGATCTGGTGTCAAGTTATCTACAACCGACATTAACAAATTCCCATCTGCCACATAACCGCTGGCACGGCTCTCGAAAGTTTATACCTGCAGGGTGTCCCAACTTAGCCCAAGATAAGCTCTCGCGATCAATGAAGGATATTCCTTCTCCGGGAAGACCCGATCGATCTCGGAATCCGGTTTACAAGACATTTCGACAATGGTAAAACAAGACCAGCAAAGCCGCCCGATCTTGCCGACAATCCCGATAGGAGCTGCACATATCTCATTCTCGAGGCAACACCGATGAGACATCCTCTGAGTAAAACCAGACCTCGAGTTGCCCCAAGGGGCCCCAGATCTACTCGATTCGGACCAGCACTTAGACAAGCAGCGCCCGGGGGCTAAATAAAGATGACCCTTGGGTTGGCCGACCCAAGGAAGGGTATAGGTGGTGGTGAGGCAAATGGTAAAACCAAGGTTGGGCCTTCTTTGGAGGAGTTTTATTCAAAGCAAACTGTTAGGGGGTCTCATAAATCACCCGACCAAGTTAGGAACACAAAATCCGGGAACATAACACCGGTATGACGGAAACTAGGGCGGCAAGAGTGGAACAAAACACCAGGCATAAGGCCGAGCCTTCCACCCTTTACCAAATATATAGATGCATTAATAAAATAAGAGATATTGTGATATCCCAACATAACCATGTCCACCATGGAGAAATCTTCAACTTCACCTGCAACTAGCAACGCTATAAGAGGGGCTGAGCAAAAGCAGTAACATAGCCAAACAACGGTTTGCTAGGAATGGTGTCAAAGGTTAGAAGTTCATGGCAATTTGGGGAGGCTTGAAGAACAAGCTATAGGAAGCGCAACATAGCGATAGAACGAAGCAACTAGCATGGCAATGATAGTAATGAGATCCAGGGTAGCGGTCATCTTGCCTGAAATCCCGCAAGGAAGAAGAACGAGTCCATGAAGAAGATGAAGCCACGAAGACGAACCAAGCGTGAGCGAACGCATCCTCACGATCGCATACTAAACGGAACTATCGAGAAGAAGCACACAACAAGGTAAACACACCACACATAGACAAGACATGATGCACAACAAGCATGATGCATGACAAATGCTACATGAAGCTACTCGTGGCAAGAGATGATGCAAACAAGAACAACACATCAAAGCAAGTTTAAATGAGGCCGGGAACAACATATAACAATTCCGGTAAGTCCTCATATGCAAATTTCGAAATTGGTCCAGAACTGAACAAACCTTATGTTCAAGTTGTTAAACAGCAAGTTAAAGAGCACCAAGAGGATCTACACGAAATTCTAGTCAAGTTACATATAAAATTCATTAGATTCGAGCTACGCCTAGAAGATATGAGCAAAACAAGTCAAACATGGCATTGATGCAAAATTCATACAAACATCAAGCAAACACACCAAAACAAGGATGCAACATGATAATATGGAACTACATGCAAAAACAAGCAAGTTTCATATAGAGCACACTCAAAAGCAGACAACGGTCTAACACATACACTCTATACAAGTCATAACAATCTGCCCATAACAACAACTAGGCATCTTGCAAGCATCAAAACAACATGCTACAACATCTCAACATAAGAACAAAAGGCATGAGCATGAAGTACAGGTAAAGCATAACAAAACATGAACACTGAGCTATCTCCAGAAATCACTAGAACATGCTCAAACACACATGGTAATATTGCAAATAATAACAGTTTCAGACTTTGCAGAAATCACATCAGGTTGCAATGTTTAGAGCTATCAAACAACATGTTACAGGAACTTATCATGGCAAAACACGGCATGGCATGAATCTACTAATAGCATAGAACAAAAGTCCCTTACTGACCATGAGCCAAAAAGGATCGTAAAATATGATGGCACCCATGTAAACATGGCAAGTTATATTACAGGTTCATACATGGCAGGAACAACAATAAGTAGGCATGTTGGTGAGCTTGAACCACTCACTACAGAGAAATACATGGCATGGCAAGGGAACCACCAGCAAGAAGACATGTTTATGAAGCTAAGAATGGCAAGAGCAAGGTCATAGGGTGCATGGATCACTAGCAAACAATCATGGAAACATTGAACTTAATGTTACTAGGCTGACACCAACAGCATCTAGCAAGTTTGGAGCAAGATTACAACAAGCTACAGCAGGCTATAAATGCAACCATGGGCATGAATGGATATAGCATGACATGTATAACAAAACATGTTTAGTAAACATCTCCAGATTATGCACGAAATGACTTGTAGCAGCAGGTTTACATAGCAACAAAATGTAACAGAATTAGCCTAGCAAAACAATAACAGCAAGTACCCCACTTAACAAGCTTGATGCACTCACTAGACAAGTCACAGAAATACATGGATGGCACCACTGGAAAGATAGCATGGTATAGATCAAAACACATGTAGACATCAACCTCATAGGATGCACACATCAAACATGGCAAAATGACAAATGAGCATGTTATAACAGTTTAATGATTAACAAAGAACATGCACTCTTCCAACAACATTTCGGGCATCAAGATGAGCTCAAATGAAAATGATGCAATGGAACGAAATGAAGTACTCATTGAGGCGAAAAATTTGACATATTACACGCACAAAACGGAGCTACGGATGCAGCGATATGATGCAACGAACATGGCATGATTATATGAAAAACTGGGGACTTAGTGGATTTTTCACCTCGCGGGATTGGGATGGAGAGATCCCGGGACGGACATGGACGCGTTTGGTTCGACGTGCGGGTGGATCTGATCCACCCATGGTGGATCCGGCCGAGTGGAGCTCCGGCGAAGCCATGACTCCGCGAGGGGTTCCGCCATGGGGAAGCCGTGGCGAAGCGGCACGGCGGCGGGCGACCGGGAGGGAAGACGGCGACGGCGGGGGCGCAGCGGCGCTGGCGAGGGCTGCAGCGGCGGTCGGGCTCTCCAGGAGACGCGGGGCGCGGGCTCGGCGAAGCTCGGAGCCGAGGCGACGGCGGCGAGGTCGACGGCGGCTCGGGCGGCTTGGAGCGCGGCGCTCAGGAGAGGCAAGGCGGCGAAGCCCGGCGGCGGGGAGCGGGCGGTGCGGGCGACGAAGCGGCACGGCCGGCGGACGGGCGCGCCAGGCGGCGGCGGGCGCCGCGCGGATACGCGGCGGCGGGGCGATGGGCTGGCGGCGGCGGATCTGGCCCACGCGGCCCCGGATGGGCTCAAATGGGCGGCGGCGCGAGGACGGCGGCGGAGGATACGTGGTGAGCTCGGGTTGGCTGCGGCGGCAGGGCGGACATGTCCGTCGGCGGGCGGACGTGTCCGTCGGCGGGAGGAGGAAGAAGCTAGGGTTTGGACTGCGATTTGGACGGGGGAAGTCTAAAATATAGGTAGAGGGAGCTAGGAGAGTCCAAATGGGGAGCGGTTTTCGACCACGCGATCGTGATCGAACGACCGAGAGCATGGAGGGGAGTTTGGTGGGTTTTGGGCCACTTTGGAAGGGGTGTTGGGCTGCAAAGAGAGAGGGGGCTTTGTGGTTACCCGGTTAACCATTAGAGTATCGAACGACCTCCAAATGGCACGAAACTTGACAGGCGGTCTACCGGTGTTATACCAAGGCCGCTTGGCAAACCTCGGGCCATTCTGAGAAAGTTTAACACCCGCACACGAAAAGAGACAAGAAGGGGACGGCGGGTGAGATAGGAGCGCCGGATTGCAAAATGGAAAACGGGGAAAATGCTCGGATGCATGAGATGAACACGTATGCAGAATGAGATGCACATGATGACATGACAAAATGCAAAACACAAGCAAATGACATGGCAACGACGGCGAATAACTGGCAGACACCTGGCGCATCGAATCCGGGGCGTTACAACACTCCTCCACTAACAAGAGATCTCGTCCCGAGATCTTAGCACCGAGACGGAAGGGAAAAGGGATGAGGTGAAACAAGAACTCAAGAGAAGAAACAAAGAATCGAGAGCACTCGAGAAGAAGAGAGGACCGATGAGGATGACGAGAATCAAAAGCTCATGGAATCAGATAGACTATGAAATCACTCGTTCTAACCGGAGTGGTTAGAATGAGAAAAGAAACGGATAAGACTGAAAGGATTTAGGCAGAACTCTGAGTGAACATGGAAAGATTAGAACGAAGTTTAGAGGATGGAAAGATACTTGATGAAGACATGACACAAAAACCTCCGGAAAGAATTGAAAGAGGTGAATGAAAAGAATGGATAAGAACACGACACCTTGTGCCACGAATGAAATTGAAAGCATCTTTAGAAGAAAGGATTGAACGGAGTTGTTGAGAAAATCAACAACGAAAAGAATAAGCTTGTTGTGGACTTATAGATACATCTCACAATTATGAGGTGATATCCGACCACAAGCGGAAAAGATTGAATGGCTGAGAAGAACAAAGAAATGCAAAACTCCACTTCAAAAGGATATGGAGAATTAATTGCACCTCGAAAAACAAGAACAAGGATACTAGAGTTCCTTCGATTAGAATCTTGATGAACTCTTTGGAGAATGAATTAAATCATGAAGAACCACCATGAAGAACTCCGGTGACAAAAAGGATGATGAGATAGAATGAAGGATGAAAGAATAAGATGAGCCTTGCGATGATTTAGATGGAGGTTCCACGAAATGGCCAAGGGAATTTGAACTCCGGAAATGAAAAGATGAAAACACTTGGAACTAGAATTTATTCAACAAGAACAAACTCCGAAGGAAGGGATTACTCACTTGGATGAAATAAGAATAAGATTTATTGTATGCTTATATCCTTCATCAAAATAAATTGATGACAAGAAATGGATTTTGCATACTACTTATTCTTCTTGAAAAGGGATTGAGAAGTGACATGTCGCCAACTTGAGAAGGTCTTCATGAACCACCGGTAGGATTGAAAAGAACGAATTAATTAATATGATAAACAAGGAAAATTATCTTGAGCAAACCACCATAAGAATTCGAAAATGACTGACGAACGCGAATGAATCACCGGGAAGAATTAGAAGAACCAATATGCCCGAGGGGATTTAGATGCAAAAAAAACAAAGAGATCATGAGCTGATTAAAGAACACTTGAACGAAGCACCGGGATAAATAGAGAATGATAACTGGAATGATGGCCTCCAGTGAAAAGAAATGGAAAACAACTCTTGAAATACTCCGGATGGGTAATAAAGAATAACTGACAAACGGAACAAAATGAGAGGGTAACATGAAACTAGAACCACGAAACTTCGATCGAACGGGCAAGATTTAGAGGAAAAAAAAACTCTTCTTAGATCTTCAAAGTTGAGAATGACGACGAGAAACACCACCGAAATTACTGAGATACTCCAGAAGAATGAAAAGCGAAGAGGTTGAGCCAACAATGAAAAGAATTTGGAAGCGATCTTGGAGAAGGCATGTGACTGATGAAATCCATTCTTACGTCACACTTGAAAAGAATTGAGAATAACTCCGGGGGACTCAGAAGAGTCAGGTAAGATCCTGGGAAAAGACCTGTGGGTTAGGGCCCACTAAAGAGATAACACCGTTGGAAAGGTATGTTGAACAGATAAATGATGCACCGGAAGAATTGTAATATTTGAATGAGGTGACAACCTCGAATTAATTCAAACACAGACAAATCTCCTGAGATGTCTTGAACACTCCGGAAGGATAAACTGGCGAGAGGCGAACGAGCAGGGAAAACACTTGAGCTGAGGGAAAGAATATAATCACTACCGAAAAACTAGAATTGAATCCACCAAAAAAGAAAAAGAGATGAAGAATGTAAAACGAGACGAGAATTCACCGGCTGAAATAATTGAGGGAAGACTGAAGAGGCTCCACACGAATGGAATTGATGCTCAAAAGAGACTCAGGCTCCGGGAAGAAGAGGGTGGGAGGGTGGGAAAACAAAGGTAACTTGGAAGGGGGAACCGATGAATACCTTAAAGAGAGAACACCGGTTGAAATCATTGAGGAAAGAAAGCAAAGACTTCGCACGAGTAGGAAGGATACTCGATTACGGACTCCGGCTTCGAGAAGACAAAAGGGTGAGTGGGTGGGAAAAGAAGACAACGGAGGATTGAACTTGGCAAAGATGAAGAGGCTCGAGTCAACTTGACGAGAAATGCACCGGACAAAAGAGGATGGACAACTCACGAAACTAACCACGTGATCCTAAAGAAAAATTTGAACGGGAAGAGGAGTAATTCAAAACACCTACATCAAGATTCCTCACCAGAGCGACGAAGGGGTTGAGGAGTAAAAAGAATTCCTACTCTCCGATATATATAATCCTAAGACTCAAAATAGTTTTCTTCTAGACTCAACAACGGCCAACAATCAAGGCGGCTCCTATGGTCAGTTGAGGCTCTGATACCAACTTGTCACGCCCAAAATGCGACCCTATCCAAAAGGAACTCGAAGGTCCCACCAAGGATAGACCCGCATATTGGAACGCTTTTGCAAGGTGGATATCATTACATCAACATTACATAAATAGATGAGGATACATACATAAGGCATACAATGCCACATGAATACAACAATACAACATACAAGAACAACATCCGACTACGGATGAATCATAAACAGAAACTCAAACAATATCCACCCTGCTAGCCCAGTCATGCCGACCGAACCTATCCCCGATCGAAGAAGAAGCGAAGAGAACTCCAAAACAAGTAAACATCACTCTCGCGTCGGGATCATCGCAAAACCTGTACAAGCAATCGTTGTTGTAGTAATCAGGAGCCACGAGGACTCAGCAATCCCATTACCATGGGTATCAAGACTAGCAAAGCTTAATGGGAAAGGAAGGGGTAAAGTGGTGAGGTGGCAGCAGCGACTAAGCATATATGGTGGCTAACATACGCAAACGAGAGCGAGAAGAGAAACAAAGGAACGGTCGTGAAGCTAGCAATGATCAAGAGGTGATCCTGAACTCCTACTTACATCAAACATAACCCAAAGACCATGTTCACTTCCCGGACTCCGCCGAGAAGAGACCATCACGGCTACACACACGGTTGATGCGTTTTAATTCGGATCTAGTGTCAAGTTATCTACAACCGGACATTAACAAATTCCCATCTGCCACATAACCGCGGGCACGGCTCTCGAAAATTTATACCCTGCAGGGGTGTCCCAACTTAGCCCATGATAAGCTCTCATGATCAATGAAGGATATTCCTTCTCCCAGGAAGACCCGATCAGTCCCAGAATCCCGGTTTACAAGACATTTCGACAATGGTAAAACAAGACCAGCAAAGCCGCCCGATGCGCCGACAATCCCGATAGGAGCTGCACATATCTTGTTCTCGAGGCAACACCGATGAGACATCCTCTGAGTAAAACCAGACCTCGAGTTGCCCGAGGGGCCCCCGATCTACTCGGTTCGGACTAGCACTTAGACAAGCACCGCCCGGGGAGGGCTAAAAAAAAGATGACCCTTGGGTTGGCCGACCCAAGGGAAGGGTATAGGTGGTGGTGAGGCAAATGGTAAAACCAAGGTTGGGCCTTGCTGGAGGAGTTTTATTCAAAGCGAACTGTCAGGGGGGTCCCATAAATCACCCGACCGCGTTAGGAACGCAAAATCCGGGAACATAACACCGGTATGACGGAAACTAGGGCGGCAAGAGTGGAACAAAACACTAGGCATAAGGCCGAGCCTTCCACCCTTTACCAAATATATAGATGCATTAATAAAATAAGAGATATTGTGATATCCCAACATAACCATGTCCACCATGGAGAAATCTTCAACTTCACCTGCAACTAGCAACGCTATAAGAGGGGCTGAGCAAAAGCGGTAACATAGCCAAACAACGGTTTGCTAGGAATGGTGTCAAAGGTTAGAAGTTCATGGCAATTTGGGGAGGCTTGAAAAACAAGCTATAGGAAGCGCAGCATAGCGATAGAACGAAGCAACTAGCATGGCAATGATAGTAATGAGATCCAGGGTAGCGGTCATCTTGCCTGAAATCCCGCAAGGAAGAAGAACGAGTCCATGAAGAAGATGAAGCCACGAAGACGAACCAAGCGTAGACGAACGCATCCTCACGATCGCGACGAAACGGGAACTATCGAGAAGAAGCACACAACAAGGTAAACACACCACACATAGACAAGACATGATGCACAACAAGCATGATGCATGACAAATGCTACATGAAGCTACTCGTGGCAAGAGATGATGCAAACAAGAACAACACATCAAAGCAAGTTTAAATGAGGCCGGGAACAACATATAACAATTCCGGTAAGTCCTCATATACAAATTTCGAAATTGGTCCAGAACTGAACAAACCTTATGTTCAAGTTGTTAAACAGCAAGTTAAAGAGCACCAAGAGGATCTACACGAAATTCTAGTCAAGTTACATATAAAATTCATTAGATTCGGAGCTACGGCCTAGAAGATATGAGCAAAACAAGTCAAACATGGCATTGATGCAAAATTCATACAAACATCAAGCAAACACACCAAAACAAGGATGCAACATGATAATATGGAACTACATGCAAAAACAAGCAAGTTTCATATAGAGCACACTCAAAACGGAGCAACGGTCTAACACATACACTCTATACAAGTCATAACAATCTGCCCATAACAACAACTAGGCATCTTGCAAGCATCAAAACAACATGCTACAACATCTCAACATAAGAACAAAAGGCATGAGCATGAAGTACAGGTAAAGCATAACAAAACATGAACACTGAGCTATCTCCAGAAATCACTAGAACATGCTCAAACACACATGGTAATATTGCAAATAATAACAGTTTCAGACTTTGCAGAAATCACATCAGGTTGCAATGTTTAGAGCTATCAAACAACATGTTACAGGAACTTATCATGGCAAAAAACAGCATGACATGAATCTACTAATAGCATAGAACAAAAGTCCCTTACTGACCATGAGCCAAAAAGGATTATAAAATATGATGGCACCCATGTAAACATGGCAAGTTATATTACAGATTCATACATGGCAGGAACAACAATAAGTAGACATGTTGGTGAGCTTGAACCACTCACTACAGAGAAATACATGGCATGGCAAGGCAACCACCAGTAATAGGACATGTCTATGAAGCTAAGCATGGCAAGAGCAAGGTCATAGGGTGAATGGATCACTAGCAAACAATCATGGAAACATTGAACTTAATGTTAACAGGCTGATAGCAACATCATCTAGCAAGTTTGGAGCAAGATTACAACAAGCTACAGCAGGCTATAAATGCAACCATGGGCATGAATGGATAGAGCATGACATGTAAAACAAAACATGTTTAGTAAACATCTCCAGATTATTCACGAAATGACTTGTAGCAACAGGTTTACATAGCAACAAAATGTAACAGAATCAGCCTAGCAAAACAGTAACAGCAAGTACCCCACTTAACAAGCTTGATGCACTCACTAGACAAGTCACAGAAATACATGGATGGCACCACTGGAAAGATAGCATGGTATAGATCAAAACACATGTAGACATCAACCTCATAGGATGCACACATCAAACATGGCAAAAATGACAAATGAGCATGTTATAACAGTTTCAGCAGATTAACAGCAACATTCACTCTTCCAACAGCATTTCGGGCATCGAGATGAGCCCAAATGAAAATGATGCAATGGAACGAAATGAAGTACTCATCGAGGCGAACAATTTGACATATTGCACGTACAAAACGGAGCTACGGATGCAGCGATACGATGCAACGAACATGTAATGATTATATGAAAAACTGGGGACTTGGTGGATTTTTCACCTCGCGGGATTGGGACGGAGAGATCCCGGGACGGACGTGGACGCGTTTGGTTTGACGTGCGGGTGGGTCTGATCCACCCCGCGGTGGATCCGGCCGGAGTGGAGCTCCGGCGAGCTTCGCGAGCTCCGACGAGGGGGTTCCGGCCACGGGGAAGCCGGTGGCGGGCGGCACGGCGGCGGGGCGACCGGGAGGCAAGACGGCGACGGCGGAGGGCGCAGCGGCGCCAGCGAGGCGCGCTGCTGCGGCGGTCGGGGCGGCGCATGAGACGCGCGCGCTGGCTCGGCGAAGCTTCTGCGGAGCGGAGGCGACGGCGGCGAGGTCGACGGCGGGCGCGGGCGGCGGAGGAGCATGGCGGCCTCGGAGATGCGCGCGGGCGACCTCCGGCGGCGGGGAGCGGGCGGTGCCGGCGATGAGTGGGCGCCAGCCGGCCGCGCGGCGAGGCGCGACGGGCCGGGCGGCGGCGGATCTGGCCGCTGGGCCCGGATGGGCTCCATGGGCCGGGCGGCATGAGGACGGCGGCGGAGAACACGTGGCGAGCTCGGGTTGGCTGCGGCGGCAGGGCGGACATGTCCGTCGGCGGGCGGACGTGTCCGTCGGCGGGAGGAGGAAGAAGCTAGGGTTTGGACTGCGATTTGGACGGGGGAAGGCTAAAATATAGGTAGAGGGAGCTAGGAGAGTTCAAATGGGGAGCGGTTTTCGGCCACGCGATCGTGATCGAACGACCGAGAGCATGGAGGGGAGTTTGCTGGGTTTTGGGCCACTTTGGAAGGGGTATTGGGCTGCAAAGAGAGAGGGGGCTTTGCGGTTACCCGGTTAACCGTTAGAGTATCAAACGACCTCCAAATGGCACGAAACTTGACAGGCGGTCTACCGGTGTTATACCAAGGCCGCTTGGCAAACCTCGGGCCATTCCGAGAAAGTTTAACACCCGCACACGAAAAGAGACAAGAAGGGGACGCCGGGTGAGATAGGAGCGCCGGATTGCAAAACGGACAACGGGGAAAATGCTCGGATGCATGAGATGAACACGTATGCAGAATGAGATGCACATGATGACATGACAAAATGCAACATGCAAGCAAATGACATGGCAACGACGACGAATAACTGGCACACACCTGGCGCATCGAATCCGGGGCGTTACAGAGTGGCAGCGGCGATGAAGGTCTCCATGAAGGATCAGAAATCATGCTTCTTGGTGTTGGCCACCTTAAGGGCTGCCAGCTTGTCCTCTCGCGCTTCCTTGCAGTGAACATGGGCCAGAGACAGAGCAACATCCGCACCACACCTGGCAGAGGAATTCTTCCATTCTTGCACTCGAGTTGGAACATCGTTCAGTCGAGTCATCGGAGACTCGATGTCGTTCTGAAGCGTCTCTCCTGGCCAGAGTGTTGTGTCGATGTGGGAAGTTTCGACCTTCAGCCGTGCGAGATAGTCGACAACAGCAGCAACGCTAGATTCAAGTCGGAGCACATTCATGGCGACTTCGTCCTTCGCGGGGGAGTTGATGGGATCTAGGTTCGGCTCCAGTCGACCAGTTTCCTCTTGGAAGTTCTGGCAGAACTCTGCAAGCGCAACCCCAAAGTCAAGACAGCAGCCTGATGGCGAGATCATGTTAAAGTGACTATTTGTTGCAAAAGATTACCTTCAAGCATGAGGAATAGCTTTTGGGTGAGTCCTCCCAGATAAGCCTCCAGATCATTCTTCTTTCCCACCAACTCGCTGGCCTTGTCACTCAAGGCAATCTAGTCATTCTTCAGTCGACTGACTTCCTTGTTAGCCGCGTCAAGAGCAGCTTTCAGATTGGTGTTTTCCTCTTCAAGTTTGGTGATTGAAGCCAGCTTCTGATCTGCGAGCTTGGTCTTCTCTAAAGCCGCCTTTTGCGCCTCAGCCAAGTCAAGGTCTTTCTTCTTCAGAGCATCCCTCAGTTTGTCTGTAAAGTCACAGTGAGATCAGACTCAGAAATGGGCAAGAGACAAAAGCAATCGTCGAGGTTCTCACCAAACATACCTTTTGCCTCCTCCTTTGCCTTCGTGAAGTTCTCCTGGACAAGTTTCAGATCAAGTTCGAGCTGGATGTGCTTGTTCTCCAACTCAGTGTAACGAGCTGCAAGCTCGCAAGATTTCTGCAAAAAACCAATCGACAGATGTCAAAGACAGGTCACTTCCGAGTGACTAAAGAAAAATCATAGCGTTTCTAAGACTACAGCCGAATATAAACATTCGACCATAGTCTTGGGGACTACACCCAGTGGGTGCACTCAGCGTGCCCCCACTAGTTCTATCAGTTAGAGTAAAAAAAAGAGAGAGTGTTCTTGGACCGTAGTCGATCGCCGTGATCGACCACGATCTCGGGACTACACCCAGTGGGTGCACTCAGCGTGCCCCCACCGGTCTATGATTCCATTCGACCTGGTCGAGTAAAGAAAAAGCTTAAGACATAAAGACTATGGTCGACTGCCAGCAGTCCACCATAGCCTTGGGGACTACACCCAGTGGGTGCACTCAGTGTGCCCCCACCGATACAGAATTTCAATCGACACACCCAAAGGGTGTCTGTGATCACTAAGATTTTCAGAAATAAAGATTTTCGGTATCATATCCCAATGAGCGCGGTGATCGACTAACCTGAACATTGCTCTGGAGAGCTAAACTGGCAACATAGGCCGCCTGGCTGGCGTCTCGGATTGCCTTAATTTGCTCCATCATGACCCCTGCCTGGCGTATTGCTTCCTTAGCAGCGCTTGCTTGGTCTTCTGGGACGTGGTGGGTCGAGAAAAGTGAAGGCTGAGCAGCACTCGACGACGAGGGGCGAGCACTCGTCAGCGGCACCGCAAAGGAGACGGTAGGCCGAGTGACGTTGTCCCCCTCCGCAACCAACATCTCGGGCGCTGACACATCCTGAGTCGCCTTGCCAGCAGACACTTTCCTATTCCTCCTCTGCCTCAGTGGTTCCTCGTCATCATCGTCAGGAAGGTCAATAACGACGTTTGGAGGAGCTGCAGAAAAGGGTCAAAGTTAAAGACAAAGGTCCAACCGACTGAAGACGGAACTATAAAAGTCATACCAGGTTTTGAAGTGACAGCATCTTCCATTTTGATTAAAATCCATGTGAAACAAGAAAACCCAAGTTACACCATTACCCTGAGATAGTGGGGATCACCATCTTCATCTTCGGCAAAACCTTCGTCGGCTTCGACGGTGCCACTCGAGATTGCTTCAGGGCTTTCTCAGTCGGCGCCGGAGAAGTCCTCCGAGGACGCTTGGTCGACTGCGCGACGGGCACAACCCCCTTACCACGCTCAGCTGTAGGTTCATGGACATGCTTCGAGCGCCTTTCAGAACGGGGAGGGGCAACTTCCTCCTCCTCTTACTCTTCCTCTTCATCAGAGTCATCGTCTTCATCATTGTCATCAGCATCCGAATCCCACTACTCCGGGCTTTCGCCCCCACTTCCTTCCTCCTCAGTCGGTGCCTGCGCCCCATTGGGCATCGAGTACAACTCAGTGGTGGCCTAACAAACAACGAAACAAGGCAAAGGTTAATCGACCGATTGGCAGCAAAGCAAAATGAATGAAACAAGATCCCCACCAGGAGTAAGTGGTCATACCGTGTCTGGTTGATAAGACTGGTCGAGTGGTGGAATCCTCCTAGCCCCACGAGGGTTATCTTTGTTCCCCGTGATGGCAGTCATCCACCTCTCCAGTGTGGCGTCGTCGACCTCCTCTGGTTGGACCCGAGTGGTGTCCTCAGTACCATAGTACAACCACATCGGGTGACCTCGGTACTGGAGCGGCTGAATGCACCGTCGAAGAAAAACCTCCAAAAGGTCCATGCCAGTAACACCGTCGCGAATGAGTTGAACCACACGCTCCACCAACATTTTTACCTCGGCCTTTTCTTCCGGGAGTACCTTCAGAGAACATGGCTTGTCCACTCAGTCCATGGAGAACGGAGGAGGCGGTCACGACCGCCTGTGTCGATGGTCTTGGCAGTAGAACCAGGTCGACTGCCACCCTCTAACCGACTCGGGAAGGGTCATGGCTGGAAAAGCACTCTTACTCCTCATTTGGATCCCAAGGCCCCCACACATCTGGATAACCTTGGTCCTCTCATCATTCGGACTCGCCTTTTTCACCGCCTGAGAGCGACAAGTGAATATGTGCTTAAAGAGACCCCAGTGCGGCCGACAGGCCAGGAAGTTTTCGCACATAGACACAAAAGCGGCAAGGTAGGCTGTGGAATTGGGAGTGAAATGGTGGAGTTGTGCCCCAAAGAAGTTCAAGAACCCACGGAAGAAAAGATTCGGTGGCAGAGAGAATCCGCGATCTACATGAGTGGCTAAGAGAACACACTCACCCTCCAGCGGTTGCGGTTGCCACTCGGACCCCGGAAGTCTTGCTGACCCATGAGAGATCAGTCCCTCATTGGCCAGATCGTCGAGGTCCTTCTGGGTGATGGTCGAGTGGATCCAATCTCCTTGGACCCAACCTTGCAGCAGGCGGGACCGCGACGAGGATCGACCCCGACTGGTCGCTCTCCCCTTTGCTTTCGCTGTCGCCGTAGCCTTCTTTGCTTGCTTTAAGGCCGCTGTCTTCTCCTTCACCATCTTCGCCGTTGAGGCGTGCGAGGAGCGGATGGGCGGAGGGAGAAGAGGGCGCAGCGGGCGAGGTTGAGGAAGGTGGGGAGGGGAATGGAGACGCACTGTTCAAAAACCCCCGTCCGGCACTTTATATAAGGGCACTTCCAAGTGGCTGACAGGTAGGCCCATGCGATCCTATCAAATCCCGAAACAGTCGCGCGCGCGATACGTGGCGAAAAAGGTGGCGCAGAAATCGAGGCACCTCCGTCTTATTCCATCCGAGTACCGCGGTCCTCTCTACTTCGCGCGCTTCCCAAAATTCGGATTCCACGAAATCCGCTAACAGCAGAGCAACCTGTCAGACGGTAGATTTCCCGCGATCCGTCGCTCGGAGGTCCACCAAGTTCAAAAGTTCACTCGACAGAGGGAAAGAATGGATCAAGGCGACTAAAAGAAAAGTTGATGGCATTGCTAAAAAGTCATTGATCCAGAATGAGGCATACTCATAACACAAAAACAGGTCGGAAAGATTATCAACTCCTTCCTCACTCAAACCTCGATCCATTCGGGGGCTAATGATGAAGTCATGTACCTAGGGTAGGGTCATGGACCTGTCCAAAGTACCCTCACCAAGGACATCTTTAGAAGAAGCTGCCTTCCAGTCGACCAAGAGGGATTCCACTCGACGGACTCGAAGACAGTAGACCATGAAGAATCACTCGACCACCAGGAGACCATGAGCCACTCTGTATCCAAAAGGTCTGTAATTAAGTAGTCTCTATGGCCATGATGACACTTTATGTAAGGCATTACAGGTAACGCCTGGCCTTAATGTACTTTAAACCCTCTGCTGCGTGGGCTGGCTGGGGTCCTGGCGAACACTATATAAGCCACCCCCCTCCACTGGCAGAAGGGTTCGCACCCCTGTAACTCATACACATATAATCCAGTCGACCGCCTCCGGGCTCCGAGACGTAGGGCTGTTACTTCCTCCGAGAAGGATTTGAACTCGTAAATCCCTTGTGTATACAACTACTCCATAGCTAAGATCTTGCCTCTCCATACCTAGCCCCATTCTACTGTCAGTCTTAGTACCACGACAGGTACATCCCTCAATTATGAATCCAAGGTTATCGAACCAGTAGGAGAAGCAAGTAACACTATGTAAACGATACCTACACACAGAGAACAAATACTTGCAACCCGATGTGAAAGAGGGGTTGTCAATCCCTCTCGGGTAAAAGATTAGTTAGGTGATAGATTGGTAGATGCAAATAAAATAAAGGCGAATAAAACTCAGCGGGGTATTTTTGGGTTTTTGGTAATATATATCTGGAAATAAAAGATGCAAATAAATAAAAAGGCAAATAGCAATATAGATATGAAAATATATGACGAGAAAATAGACCCGGGGGCCGTAGATTTCACTAATGGCTTCTCTTGAGAAAATAACACACGGTGGGTAAACTAATTACTGTTGGGCAGTTGATAGAACCTCAAATAATTATGACGATATCCAGGCAATGATCATTATATAGGCATCACATCCAAGATTAGTAGAACAACTCCTGCCTGCATCTACTACTATTACTCCACACACCGGCCACTATCCAGCATGCATCTAGTGTATTAAGTTCATGAAGAAAGGGAGTAATGCAATAAGAACGATGACATGATGTAGACGAGATCTATTCTTGTAGGAATAGCCCCCATCTTGTTATCCGTAATAGCAATGATACATATGTGTCTTGTTGCCCCTTCTGTCACTGGAAAAGAACACCGTACGATCGAACCCATCACAAAGCACCTCTTCCCATGGCAAGAAAAATCGATCTAGTCGGCCTAACTAAACCAAAGATTCGAATAACAAATACGAGGCTAAAAGTAATCATGCATATAAGATATCAAAGAAACCCAAATAACTTTCATGGATATAAAGATCTGATCATAAACTCAAAGTTCATCGGATCTCAACAAACACACCGCAAAAAGAGTTACATCAAATAGACCTCCAAGAGACCATTGTATTGAGAATCAAAAAGAGAGAAGAAGCCATCTAGCTACTGCCTACGGACCCGTAGGTTTACAATAAACTACAGACGCATCATCGGAGAGGCACCAATGAGGATGATGAACCCCTCCGTGATGGTGTCTAGATTGGATCTGGTGGTTCTGGAACTTGCGGCAGCTGGAATTGTGTTTCGTCGACTCCCCTAGGGTTTTTGGATTTTCATTATATCTACTGTATTCCAACTTTACTATGGCTCATACCGCCGATACAAACCAGAGATTCATCAAAATAAGCACACAACACAAAGAAAACATAATCTGTCAAAAAGAAGACAATCTGTAGTAATCAGGGAACTTCGCATACTTATGTAATTCCAAAAATTCTGAAAAATTAGGAAAAACATGGGCAATTTGTATATCAATCTTGTGTAAAACAAATCAGAGAAAAAGCAGTTGATTTATGAAAATTATTTTACTAAGCGCAAATTTTTTTGTTTTTCAACAAGATCAAATTAACTATCACCCAACATGATCCCAAAGGTTTAGCTTGGCAAAAAAACTAAAAACATAAAACCACATCTAATCAGAGGCATAAATGTGCAAGCACTCAAGAACAGAAAGAAAAGGGTAAAAATAAATTTTATTCATTGGGTTGCCACCCAACAAGTGATATCATTTAGCGAGGCATAATTCAAGGTTTCAAGTATTGTCAGATTTGGTTCCCATTTCTTCAATCAAACACTTAGAATTCTTCAAAGTTTTAGCATACAAATTTTCGATAACAATACCCCAAGGAACAAATTTGAAAAAAAAACATTTTTGCAAGTAGGGTCTTTTATCACTTCAATAAAATTGGGATGAATACTAATCATTTTAAGACCCCCCCCCCCTTGTTGCCATTAGAAGTGACACCCCTATTTTTAGTAACTGGTGTAGACTTGCAAATTTTTACGGGAGTCTTTTCAATAGTTTTAACAGAAGAGAAGGCAACGCTTAATTTACTAAAAATTCCTTCCAACTTATCAATCCGAGAAGGACTTTCTTCATTTTTTCATCAATTACGATTTCCTTTTCCTTTAATAGCTTAAAAACCTCTCCCGCTTTTGATCCAAATTTATTAGCAAGGTTATGCATTATTTTATCCAAATTTTCAATTTGTCCTCAGTGATCGTCATCTTTTTAATAGCACCTAATCTTTGTGTAACATGCTTGAGAGTCAAATTTGTTTCATTAACAATGATAGGTGGTGAACATACTAGACTTCCCATAGCATTAAAAGCATCCAAAGATGGACACATCAAGAAATTCCCACCAGTAATCGTATCAAGAACGAATCTATACCAAGTAGTAATGCCCACATAAAAAACGAAGAAGAACAACGGTAGATAGTTTACAAACAGATCAATTATGAGCATTGCAAATCCAATACCAAGCATCTTTTAGATTCTCCCTTCCCCTTTGTTTGAAATTAAGAACTTCATTCTTAGGTGTGCATGCAATAGAGTATTTTTTGTGAAGTGGGGGAGATGGAAACGAGAGTGGCAAACACACTTGTACCCAAAAACAAATCTAACGAGAAAAACGGCGAACAGAAAAAAGAGGGCAAATAAAAGGACAAATTTTTATGAAGTGGGGGAGATGGAAATGAGAGGCAAATGACAAATAATGTAAATTTCAAGGAGATGAGATTTCTGATTAGGAACCTAATACATGTTGATGATGTCTCCCCGGCAACGACGCCAGATATTTGGTCCTCCCTTTTTGTGATTTCTTGTATCCGCGTTAGTATTTTCCCCAAAGAGTAAGGGATCATGCAGTACAGCTAAGGTAGGTAGATCCCTCAGTTATGAAACCATGGTTATCAAACCAATAGGAGAACCAAGCAATACTATGTAAACGGTACCTGCACACAAACAACAAATACTTGCAACCCGACGCGAAAGAGGGGTTGTCAATCCCTCTCGGGTAAAAGATTGGTAAGGTGATAGATTGGTAGATGCAGATTAAATAAAGGCAAATAAAATTCAGCGAGGTATTTTTGGGTTTTTGGTAATATAGATCTGAAAATAAAAGATGCAAATAAATAAAAAGGCAAATAGCAATACAGATCTGAGGATATATGATGAGAAAATAGACCCGGCGCCATAGATTTCGCTAGTGGCTTCTCTCGAGAAAATAGCACACGGTGGGTAAACATATTACTGTTGGGCAATTGATAGAACCTCAAATAATTATGATGATATCCAAGCAATGATCATTACATAGGCATCACGTCTAAGACTAGTAGACCGACTCCTGCATGCATCTACTACTATTACTCCACACATCGACCGCTATCCAGCATGCATCTAGTGTATTATGTTCCTGGAGAAACGGAGTAATGCAATAAAAATGATGGCATGATGTAGACAAGATCTATTCATGTAGGAATAGCCCCCATCTTGTTATCCCTAATAGCAACGATACATACATGTCTTGCTGCCCCTTCTGTCACTGGGAAAGAAGACCGTACGATCGAGCCAATCACAAAGCACCTCTTCCCATGGCAAGAAAATCGATCTAGTCAGCCTAACTAAACAAAAGATTCGAAGAAGAAATACGAGGCTATAAGTAATCATGCATATAAGAGATCAAAGAAACCCAATTAACTTTCATGGATATAAAGATCTGATCATAAACTCAAAGTTCATCTGATCCCAACAAACACACCGCAAAAAGTGTTACATCAAATAGATCTCCAAGAGACCATTGTATTGAGAATCAAAAAGAGAGAAGAAGCCATCTAGCTACTGCCTACGAACCCATAGGTCTACAATGATCTACTCACGCATCATTGGAGAGGCACCAATGAGGATGATGAACCCCTCCGTGATGGTGTCTAGATTGGAACTGGTGGTTCTGGAACTTGCGGCGGCTGGAATTGTGTTTCGTCGACTCCCCTAGGGTTTTTGGATTTTCGGGTTATTTATAGAGCAAAGAGGCGGTGCGGGAGGCAACCTAGGTGGGCACAACCCACCAGGGCGCGCCTGGGCCCCCAGGCGCGCCCAGGTGGGTTGTGCTCCCCTCGGAGCCCCTCTCTGGTACTTCTTTGGTCCAACAGGTGTCTTCTGGTCCAGAAAAATTCTCCAAAAAGTTTCGCTACGTCTGGACTCCGTTTGGTATTGATATTATGCGAAGTAAAAAACAAGCAAAAAACAGCAACTTGTTAGGGAATGCGGTAATTACAAAAAAATTCCTACGATCACACAAGATCTATCTAGGAGATGCATAGCAACGAGAGGGGAGAGTGTGTCCATGTACCCTCGTAGACCGAAAGCGGAAGCTTTTAGTTAACGCGGTTGATGTAGTCGAACGTCTTTACGATCCAAGCACCGAACGTACGGCACATCCGCGTTCAGGACACGTTTAGCCTGATGACGTCCCTCGAGCTCTTGATCCAGTTGGGGACGAGGGAGAGTTCCGTCAGCAAGATGGCGTGGAGAAGGTGTTAATGATGTTACCAGCGCAGGGCTTCACCTAAGCATTACGACGATATGACCGAGGTGTGTAACTGTGGAGGGAGGCACCGCACACGGTTAAGAGAACTTGATCTTGTGCTTTGGGGTGCCCCCTTGCCCCTGTATATAAAGGAGGGAGGAGGAGGAGGCCGTCCAAGGAGGGGCGCGCCTATAGGGGGAGTCCAACTAGGATTCCCAATCCTAGTTGGAGTCCCCTTCCTTTTCCAAGAGGGGGAGAGAGGGAAAGAGGTGGAGGAGAAAGAGGAAGGGGGGGCGCCTCTTCCTCTAGTCCAATTTGGTTTGGGCTAGAGGGCGCGCGCCTCCTCCTGGCCGCTGCCTCCTCTCTTCCACTAAGGCCCATGAAGGCCCATTAATCCCCCGGGGGATTCCGGTAACCTCCCGATACTCCGAAAAATGCCTGAACCTATCCGAAACCTTTCCGGTGTCCGAACATAGCCTTCCAATATATCAACCTTTATGTCTCGACCATTTCGAGACTCCTCGTCATGTCCGTGATCTCATCCGAGACTCCAAACAAACTTCAGTCATCAAAAACACATAACTCATAATACAAATCGTCATCGAACGTTAAGCGTGCGGACCTACGGGTTCGAGAACTATGTAGACATGATCGAGGCACATCTCCGATCAATAACCAATAGCGGAACCTGGATGCTCATATTGTCTCTTACATATTCTACGAAGATCTTTATCGGTCAAACCGCATAACAACATACGTTGTTCCCTTTGTCATCGGTATGATACTTGCCCGAGATTCAATCTTCAGTATCATCATACCTAGTTCAATCTCGTTACTAGAAAGTCTCTTTACTCGTTCCGTAATGCTGCATCCCGCAACTAACTCATTATCACATTGCTTGCAAGGCTTATAGTGATGAGCATTACCGAGAGGGCCCACAGATACCTCTCAGATACACGGAGTGACAAATCCTAATCTTGATCTATGCCAACCCAACAAAACACCTTTGAAGACACTTGTAGAGCATATTTATAATCACCCAGTTACGTTGTGACGTTTGATAGCACACAAGGTATTGCTCCGGTATTCGGGAGTTGCATAATCACACAGTCAGTGGAACATGTATAAGTCATGAAGAAAGCAGTAGCAATAAAGCTGTAACGATCATAATGCTAAGCTAATGGATGGGTCTTGTCCATCACATCATTCTATAATGATGTGATCCCGTTCATCAAATGACAACACATGTCTATGGTCAGGAAACATAACCATCTTTGATTAACGAGCTAGTCAAGTAGAGGCATACTAGGGACACTTTGTTTTGTCTTTGTATTTACACATGTATCAAGTTTCCGGTTAATACAACTCTAGCATGAATAATAAACATTTATCATGATATAAGGAAATATAAATAACAACTTTATTATTGCCGCTAGGGCATATTTCCTTTAGGCTCCCACTTGCACTAGAGTCAATAATCTAGTTCACATCGCCATGTGATTTAAATGAATAGTTCACATCTATATGTGATTAACACCCATAGTTCACATCGCCATGTGACCAACAACCAAAGGGTTTACTAGAGTCAATAATCTAGTTCACATCGCTATGTGATTAACACCCAAAGTGTACCAAGGTGTGATCATGTTTTGCTCGTGAGAGAAGTTTAGTCAACGGGCCTGTCACATTCAGAGCCATATGTATTTTGCAAATATCCTATGTCTACAATGCTTTGCATGGAGCTACGCAAGCTAATTGCTCCCACTTTCAATATGTATCCAGACTGAGACTCAGAGTCATCTGGATTGGTGTAAAGCTTACATCGACGTAACTGTTTACAACGAACTCTTTATCACCTCCATAACCAAGAAATACTTCCTTAGTCCTCTTAGGTAACTAAGGATAACTTTGACCTCTATACGGTGATCCATTCCTGGATCACTATCGTATCCCCTTGCCAAACTCATAGCAAGGCACACAACTGGTCTGATACATAGCATGGCATACTTTATAGAACCTATGACTGAGGCATAGGGAATGACTTTCATTCTCTTTCTATCTTCTGACGTGGTCAGGCTTTGAGTATTACTCAACTTTACACCTTGTAATACAGGCAAGAACTTCTTCTTTGACTGATCCATTTTGAACTCTTTTCAAAATCTTGTCAAGGCATGTACTCATTGAAAAATCTTATCAAGCGTCTTGATCTATCTCTATAGATCTTGATGCCCAATATGTAAGCAGCTTCACCGAGGTCTTTCTTTGAAAATCTCCTTTCAAACTCTCCTTTATGCTTTCCAAAAAATTCTACATCATTTCCGATAAACAATATGTCATTCACATATACTTATCAGAAAGGTTGTAGTGCTCCCACTCACTTTCTTGTAAATACAGGCTTCACCGCAAGTCTGTATAAAACTATATGCTTTGATCAACTCATCAAAGCATATATTCCAACTCTGAGAGGCTTGCACTAGTCCATAAGTGAATTGCTGGAGCTTGCACACTTTGTTAGAACCCTTTGGATCAACAAAACCTTCTGGTTGCATCATATACAACTCTTCTTCCAGAAATCCATTCAGGAATGCAATTTTGACATCCATCTGCCAAATTTCATAATCATAAAATGCGGCAATTGCTAACATGATTCGGACAGACTTAAGCATCGCTACGGGTGAGAAAGTATCATCGTAGTCATTCCTTGAACTCGTCGAAAATCTTTCGCAACAAGTCGAGCTTTGTAGACAGTAACATTACCGTCAGCGTCAACCTTCTTATTGAAGATCCATTTATTTTCTATGGCTTGCCGATCATCGGGCAAGTCCAGCTTTCATGGCCTCAAGCCATTTCGCGGAATCTGGGCTCATCGTAGCTTCCTCATAGTTCGTAGGTTCATCATGGTCTAGTAACATGACTTCCAGAATAGGATTATCATACCACTCTGGTGCGGACCGTACTCTGGAAGACCTACGAGGTTCTGTAGTAACTTGATCTGAAGTTTCATGATCATCATCATTAGCTTCCTCACTAATTGGTGTAGGAATCATTGGAACCGATTTCTGTGATGAACTACTTTCCAATTCGGGAGAAGGTACAACTACCTCATTAAGTTCTACTTTCCTCCCACTCACTTCTTTCAAGAGAAACTCCTTCTCTAGAAAGGATCCATTCTTAGCAATGAATATCTTGCCTACTGATATGTGATAGAAGGTGTACCGACAATTTCTTTTTGGGTATCCTATGAAGACAAATTTCTCCAATTTGGGCTCGAGCTTATCAGGTTGAAGCTTTTTCACATAAGCATCGCAGCCCCAAACGTTAAGAAACGACAGCTTAGTTTTTTTTGCCAAACCACAGTTCATACGGTGTCATCTCAATGGACTTTGATGGTGCCCTGTTTAAAGTGAATGCAGCTGTCTCTAATGCATAACCCCAAAACGATAGTGGTAAATCAGTAAGAGATATCATAGATCGCATCATATCCAATAAAGTACGGTTACGGCGTTCAGACACACATTACGCTGTGGTGTTCCAGGCGGCGTGAGTTGTGAAACTATTCCACATTGTTTTTAAATGAAGGCCAAACTCGTAACTCAAGTATTCTCCTCCACGATCAGATCGTAGAAACTTTATTTTCTTGTTATGATGATTCTCCACTTCACTCTGAAATTCTTTGAACTTTTCAAATGTTTCAGACTTGTGTTTCATTAAGTAGATATTCCCATTCTACGCAAATCATCTGTGAAGGTCAGGAAATAATGATACCCGCCACGAGCCTTAATACTCATTGGACCGCATACATCGGTATGTATTATTTCCAATAAGTCAGATCATTCCATTGTTCCAGAGAACGGAGTTTTAGTCATCTTGCCCATGAGGCATGGTTCGCAAGCACCAAGTGATTCATAATCAAGTGATTCCAAAAGCCCATCAGCAGTTTCTTCATGTGCTTTTTACCAATATGACCTAAACGGCAATGCCACAAATAAGTTGCACTATCATTATCAACTTTTGCATCTTTTGGCATCAATATTATGAATATGTGTATCATTACGATTGAGATTCAATAAACCATCAGCATTGGGTGGATGACCATAGAAGGTTTTATTCATGTAAACAGAATAAGAATTACCCTTTATCTTAAATGAATAAACATATTGCAATAAACATGATCTAATCATATTCATGCTTAACGCAAACACCAAATAACATTTATTTAGGTTCAACACTAACCCTGAAAGTATAAGGAGTGTGCGATGATGATCATATCAATCTTGGAACCACTTCCAACGCACATCGTCACTTCACCCTCAACTAGTCTCTGTTTATTCTGTAACTCCTATTTCGAGTTACTAATCTTAGCAACTGAACAAGTATCAAATACCCAGGGGCTACTATGAACACTAGTAAGGTACACATCAATAACCTGTATATCAAATATAGCTTTGTTCACTTTGCTATCCTTCTTATCTGCCAAATGTTTGGGGCAGTTCCGCTTCTAGTGACCATTTCCTTTGCAGTAGAAGCACTCAGTTTCAGGCTTGGGTCCAGCTTTGGGCTTCTTCCCGGGAGTGACAACTTGCTTGCCATTCTACTTGAAGTTCCCTTTCTTTCCCTTTGCCCTTTTTTGAAACTAGTGGTCTTATGAATCATCAACACCTGATGCTCTTTCTTGATTTCTACCTTCGTCAATTTCAGCATCACGAAGAGCTCGAGAATCATTTTTTGTCATCCCTTGCATATTATAGTTCATCACGAAGTTCTAGTAGCTTGGTGATGGTGACCAGAGAACTTTGTAATCACTATTTTATCTAGAAGATCAACTCCCACTTGATTCAAGCGATTGTAGTACCCAGACATTCTGAGCACATGCTCACTAGTTGAGCTATTCTCCTCCATCCTTTTATGCGAAGTACTTGTCAGAGGTCTCATACCTCTCAACACGGGCATGAGTCTGAAATACCAATTTCAGCTCTAGGAACAGCTCATATGCTCCGTGGCATTTCAAAATGTTTTTGAAGTCCCAGTTCTAAGCCGTAAAGCATGGTGCACTAAACTATCAAGTAATCATCATATTGAGCTAGTTAAATGTTCATAACATCTGCATCTGCTCCTGCGATAGGTCTGTCACCTAGCGGTGCATCAAGGACATAATTCTTCTATGCAGCAATGAGGATAAACCTCAGACCACGGACCCAGTCCGCATCATTGCTACCATCATCTTTCAACTTAGTTTTCTCTAGGAACATATAAAAACATAGGGAAGCTACAACACGAGCTATTGATCTACAACATAATTTGCAAAATACTATCAGGACTAAGTTCATGATAAATTAAAGTTCAATTAATCATATTACTTAAGAACTCCCACTTAGATAGACATCCCTCTAGTCATCTAAATGATCACGTGATCCATATCAACTAAACCATGTTTGATCATCACGTGAGATGGAGTAGTTTTCAATGGTGAACATCTCTATGTTGATCATATCTACTATATGATTCATGCTTGACCTTTCGGTCTCAGTGTTCCGAGGCCATATCTGCATATGCTAGGTTCGTCAAGTTTAACCGAGCATTCTGCACGTGCAAAACTGGCTTGCACCCGTTGTATGTGAACGTAGATCTTATCACACCCGATCATCACGTGGTGTCTTGGCACGACGAATTGTAGCAACGATGCATACTCAGGGAGAACACTTATACCTTGAAATTTAGTAAGGGATCATCTTATAATGCTACTGCAGTACTAAGAAAAATAAGATGCATAAAAAGATAAACATCACATGCAATCAAATATGTGACATGATATGGCCATCATTATCTTGTTCTCATGATCTCCATCACCGAAGCATCATCATGATCTCCATCGTCACCGGCTTGACACCTTGATCTCCATCGTAGAATGATTGTCGTCTCACCAACTATTGCTACAACGACTATCGCTACCACTTAATGATAAAGTAAAGCAATTACATGGCGATTGCATTTTATACAATAAAGCGACAACCATATGGATCCTGCCAGTTGCCGATAACTCTGTTACAAAACATGATCATCTCATACAACAATTTATATCACATCATGTCTTGACCATATCACATCACAACAAGCCCTGCAAAAACAAGTTAGACGTCCTCTACTTTGTTGTTGCAAGTTTTACGTGGCTGCTACGGGCTTCTAGCAAGAACCATTCTTACCTACGCATCAAAACCATAACGATTTTTCGTCAAGTGTGTTGTTTTAACCTTCAACAAGGACCGATCGTAGTCAAAATCGATTCAACTAAAGTTGGAGAAACAGATACCCGCCAGCCACCTATGTGCAAAAGCACGTCAGTAGAACCAATCTCACGAACGCGGTCATGTAATGTCGGTCCGGGCTGCTTCATCCATCAATACCACCGAATCAAAGTAAGACATTTGTGGTAAGCAGTATGACTATTATCGCCCACAACTCTTTGTGTTCTACTCATGCATAAAACATCTACGCATAGACCTAGCTCGGATGCCACTGTTAGGGAACGCGGTAATATCAAAAAAAATCTTACGATCACACAAGATCTATCTAGGAGATGCATAGCAACAAGAGGGGAGAGTGTGTCCACGTACCCTCGTAGACTGAAAGCGGAAGCGTTTAGTTAACGCGGTTGACGTAGTCGAACGTCTTCATGATCCAACTGATCCAAGCACCAAACGTCCGGCGCCTCCACGTTCAACACACATTTAGCCCGATGACGTCCCTCGAGCTCTTGATCCAATTGAGGACGAGGGAGAGTTCCGTCAGCACGACGGCATGGAGATGGTGTTGATGATGTTAGCGGCGCAGGGCTTCGCCTAAGCATTACGTCGATATGACCGAGGTGTGTAACTGTGGAGGGGGGCACCACACACGGTTAAGAGAACTTGATCATGTGCTTTGGGGTGCCCCCTTGCCCCCGTATATAAAGGAGGGAGGAGGAGGAGGCCGGCCAAGGATGGGTGCGCCTATAGGGGGAGTCCAACTAGGATTCCCAATCCTAGTTGGAGTCCCCTTCATTTTCCAAGAGGGGAAGAGAGGGAAAGAGGTGGAGGAGAAGGAGGAAAGGGGGGCCGCGCCCCCTCCTCTATTCCAATTCGGTTTGGGCTAGGTGGGACGTGCGCGTCCTCCTGGCCGCTGCCTCCTCTCTTCCACTAAGGCCCATGAAGGCCCATTAATCCCCCGGGGGTTCCGGTAACCTCCCGGTACTCCGAAAAATGTCCGAACCTATCCGAAACCTTTATGGTGTCCGAACATAGCCTTCCATTATATAAATCTTTATGTCTCCACCATGTCGAGACTCCTCGTCACCTCTGTGTTCTCATCCGGGACTCCGAACAAACTTCGATCATCAAAAACACATAACTCATAATACAAATCGTCATCAAACGTTAAGCGTGCGGACCCTACGGGTTCGAGAACTATGTAAACATGATCGAGACACATCTCTGATCAATAACCAATAGCGGAACCTGGATGCTCATATTGGCTCCTACATATTCTATGATCTTTATCGGTCAAACCGCATAACAACATACAGTGTTCCCCTTGTCATCGGTATGTTACTTGCCCAAGATTCGATCGTCGGTATCATCATACCTAGTTAATTCTCATTATTGGCAAGTCCCTTTACTCGTTTCGTAATGCTTCATCCCGCAACTAACTCATTAGTCACATTGCTTGGAAGGCTTATAGTGATGAGCATTACCGAGAGGGCCCAGAGATACCTCTCCGATACACGGAGTGACAAATCCTAATCTTGATCTATGCCAACCCAACAAAACACCTCCGGAGACACCTGTAGAGCATCTTTATAATCACCGAGTTACGTTGTGATGTTTGATAGCACACAAGGTGTTCCTCCGGTATTCGGGAGTTGCATAATCTCATAGTCATAGGAACATGTATAAGTCATGAAGAAAGCAGTAGCAATAAAACTGTAACGATCATAATGCTAAGCTAATGGATGGGTCTTGTCCATCACATCATTCTCTAATGATGTGATTCCGTTCATCGAATGACAACACATGTCCATGGTCAGGAAACATAACCATCTTTGGTTAACGAGCTAGTCAAGTAGAGGCATACTAGGGACACTTTGTTTTCTCTATGTATTCACACATGTATCAAGTTTCTGGTTAATACAATTCTAGCATGAATAATAAACATTTATCATGATATAAGGAAATATAAATAACAATTTTATTATTGCCTCTAGGGCATATTTCCTTCAGAACTGGCACTGGGCACTATGTCAATAGGTTAGTCCCAAAAAATGATATAAAGTTGCTATAAAATGATTTTAAAACATCCAAGAATGATAATATAACAACATGGAACAGTAAAAAATTATAGATACATTGGAGACGTATCAAGCCCATTCTCTTTTCTCTCTCTCTCTCAACCCCTCCTCTATTCCAGAGACTTCCTAGAGAATTCAATGCCACAAGCCCTTTATTTACTCACCCCCAAAACCCCAGACCCTAGAGGACATGCCCATGGCACTATTAAAATGCCATGGCGTGCCATGGACACGCTCTGGAGCACAATACAGTGCAAGTCAGCACTGTAGCTCGCCCATTCCAACGTGTTCGACCACCTCGTGCCTCCTCCTCGCGCCTGCCGAGGCCCCTCGGCGTCCATGATACGCCCGCTGGTCGACCCCTCCTCCCTCTCTCTCTCTTGCTCCATCCCGCGTGTGCCCGAGCGCCGCCCAGCTCCCCACTCCTTGTCCTCGCCAGGGACCCGCCTCAACCTCACCCCGCTCCTCCTCTCACCCCCAACAACCAAAACTACTCCCATGAACACCCCAGCGAGCTCCACACCTCTCCCCTTGGCCACCAGAGCCGTTGCCGCGGGCACCCGTGAGCTCTGTCCACGGTGAGCCCCAGGCCGGCTATATAAGGCCTCCCTGAGCCCCTCTCTCATTGCCAGTCACTCTCTCTCCCACTCCCAATCATCCCCCTGCAGCACGTAGTCGTCCTTAGAGACACACGAGATCGAGCTCGAGCTCCGCCGCTTCGGGTCACCGTCGATCTCCAGGTACAGGTCCGCTCCGGCCGGTTTTCCTCCTGATCTGGAATCTGTCCACCTCTCTGGCCAATTCCCCTCTGTTTCCCCCGTCGATTGGAGTCGGAACCGACCGGAGGGACCCCCTTCCGTAGCACCGCCGCCAGGCTCCCTCGACGCCGGCAAACCATTGCACTCCAGCGGCCAACTCCACCTCTACCTGAACGACGACTCCACCATGAGCACGTCGGTGCCCTCAGATCACCTCGCCATCGACCACAGCGCTGCCGATGAGCTAGCCGCCCTCTCTAGCCCAAGGTTGACGACGACGGTGGTGGGGCCCGTCGGTCAGCCTCAGATCCTGACGGGAGGACCCACACGTTAGGTTCAAATCTCCCCTACACGCGAAGTAGTATGCTGCGTGGCTGGAGGCGTATTCTGTGAATACGCCTTCGACGTGGCCAGGCGCGCGGGCTGGTTTCTCTCTGGGCCTACTGCACTGTGCCGTTCTGGCCCAGTTGCACAGTGCCTTTTTCTTTTTATTTATTCCTGGAACTTCCAAAAATTCCACAGGATGAAATATTTGTCCAAATGAAATAATTCCAACTCCTAAATTCTTATAAAAATCCCACCTATTTAATGGTGTAACTCCCATACAAATCCATCACACTTTTCTGTACTGTTCAAATTTAAATTCAAATTTGAGCATTTAAATCCACCTTTGGAAATCCATATCTCTGATTCTACAGCTCCAAATCCAAAACTAAGAATTTTCAAATTCTTAGTTTTCACTCTAATATTTTAAAAAAATGAGTGGACATTTTTATGAGCACTTTTTTTTTCTGTTTTTGCTATTGCCTTATTTTCTCATTGTTCCTTTGCGACAAATAGATCCGTGTTTGATGAAATAGTTGGAGAAGAACAAGGAGAAGGACCCTAGGACCTCGAAGATCAAGCTAACCATGGCAAGCAGCCCTTTGACCATAATACCCCTCTCTTTTGCATCGATAAATTTCTGAATGCATAATGATGACGATGATGATGAACTTGTTGTGAATCATTGGATTGATGCATACCCATTGACACTTGCATGTCTATAGGTCTACTTTGTGTTGAGGGATCCGATGGCAAGTACTTGATAATGATGCATGACGTTGCATTCATGCCGTGATCATCTCGTAGCTACAATATTTTGAAAAACCCCTCGGGTGTCCCTAATGCCCGTGGGTGATGTTGAACTAGGTCACCACTTGATGAAGAAGAGTTGCACGGAAGCAAGTGAATATGTGTTGTTTACAGAGGCGGATTAGATTTAAGATTTGTTGACCGTCCCAACCAAACATGCACAACCACTCTATCCTTATATGGGAAAGGGCATTATTGATACCTAGTCCGCGTTAGCATGGGTGCCCACATTCTAGTGACGAGAGTGGTGTGGTCACTCTCGGGACGGGGTCGTGCTTGGATAGGCAGCCATGACTGTTTTTAGGGGCACCGGACACACCGTTGGTACCCCTGTGCGTGTGCATTGGAGCGTGGCTCCGCAAAATAATCGTGGCACGGGGGATGGGATCAATCAAGTGGACTCCATGTTGGTGCTGTCTAGGAAACGATAGTGATCGGGTGCTTACCCCGGGCACTTGAGGTACCGCGGGATCGTGGGTGACACGAAAGCTTCCCGGATCTTGTGGGTAAAGTGTGCAACCTGTGCAGAGTGTCAAACTATTCGAATAGTCGTGTCCACGGTCAAGGACATTTGGGTGGTGCTGCTTAGACTATGTCCATATGTTTTTGGAAAACAACACACATTGGAAATGTTGATGTGAATTGTGAGGAAATCACGATAAGTTGGTGATTGAGTTGTGTGAAACTCCTTCTCGATGTTGATATTTGTAACCCCCTTGATCCATGATCATAGACACACTATTATCACCACTAAGTATTGATCATACTTGCATGAGAAAAACTATCTTACCACCAACATCCAACATAGTGATATTGCCATGCATATGTCATTATGTTACCATTCATGGGTTGCTTGCGAGTATATTCAAACATACTCATTGGCTTGTCCCTGGCTATTTACTTGGCCAGGCATGGAAGAGCAGGAATTTGAGGAAGAATCCTTCGGTGACGAACATGCGAACTAGGATGCTTTCCCAGTCAGAATGCATGTAGGGTTAAGGCAGATGGCATGGGCCCTACTTACCGACAAAGATTACGGCTGCTTGAGTTTCATTTGATGTCCAACCCTTGAGGCTTTATCTATGTAAGGCTCGACCATAATGGTCCTATTTGTGTAAGACGCTATGTAATGGATCCTTGGGTGTCCAGCCCTTGATATTCAGTATGTGGTGTACAGTGAGCATTGACCCTTGGGATCACTGTGCACATGTAACCGGTGGCTTCGACTGAGTAAGTCGGAGTCCCCACACTAAAACTTTGCAGGTATCATTTGGATGTGACTAGAAATACCTACTCCCTCTGTACCGGTGCATTAGTCATTTTATGTTGTGCATCGTGACCAAGGCAGAGAGGAAAACGAGAGAACTTAATGTTTATTTGCTAATTAATACTATTGTATGCAATGAACTAACCGCTGCATGTTGTGCTAGGTAGTCTAAGCCACTGAAAGTATACGCGCCCCACATCTCTTATTAGTTGATTTCTTTATTCATGTCAAGAAACAAGAAACGAGACGGGAGTTAATGCATAGCGCCTAAGCGTTTTGGCATTATTTGATTTTCATAATTTGCCTAATGCACCTGTATGGAGGGAGTAAATTTTCTGTTGGAATTGTTCTGACATTTCAAAAATTATTTTAGGGCGCAGGAGCACGTGCTCCCGGGAGCCGAAATGGACTTCCGCATTATTTATTGCAATGTATGACACATACTGGTACATCATTTAATATGATACGGTATCATATCATACATGATATTCAATTTTTTATTTTCTACCGAAAAAGGGTTTCCCCCCGCTTTGTATTCCAAAGCAACGAACACCATACACATAGCGTTGCTGGGGCGAGCAGCACAACAAGCCCAAAAAAGAAGAAGAAAAGAATGCCAACAACGGCAGTTCGACAAAGCATGGATGAACCGCCACCGCTGCGCCCTCGGAGACACACCACCACCGCCCGAGGCTCCGATCTGCCAGCAGAACAAGCGGCACCTTCAAGAAGGAATGCGACGCCGACGACGCCGCCGCCCGGACGAGTCCTAGGGTTTCCCGATGCTGGAGGGAAGTGGAGGATGGCTACCACCAACACCCTCCAAGAAGGAAAGGTGGCACCCGTCGGTGTCACCAAGATCGGAGCCGCCGAACCGCAAGGATTTCTCCCGCACACAAACCCCACCGCCCAACCGAGCCGACCAACCAAACCACCACCCCACACCATGCGCCATAGCGGATGCGGCGCCACCCAAGCTGTCTCACTCGAGCACCAACACGAGGCCAAGAAGGCGGAGAGAAGAGCCAAGGGACAGAGCAGCAACGCCAAGGCCGAAGGGAGGGAACCTCCTCCTCCGCCGTCGTCGAGAGCTCGCGCCTCCAGGCATAATCGCGATTGCCGTCCGGACACGGCAGCATGGGCAAACCAGCCACCCCAGTTCGGCCAGTCCCTCAGCAGCCCGCTAAGCCCCGCCGCCATCTTTGCGAAGTGGCGCCAGCGCCGCCAAAGACTCGCCGCCGCCGCTGCTCCCCGCCTCTCGGAAGAGTCGCCACGGATCAGCCCGCCGCCCGCCCGCCCGAGCCAGATGGGGCCCGTAGAGGCCAGATCTGCCGCAGCGCCCGCCAGACTCCAACCGCAGCGCCGCCCGCCGCCAACGCGCCGCCCGGCACCGCCGCCGCGCCACACGCGAGAAACCCGCCGCCACCGTCCGTCGCCGCCTAGGAGCACCCGTGCAGCTCACCCACGAGAAACCACCGGAGGAAAGGTCGAGCCGCCGCCACCAGCGACCGGGGCAGAAGCGCGGCGCCAGCAGCAGCGGCAGGAGGAAGGAAGAGGTGGGGACCGAGGAGGGAGCCAGCGGCGAGCGACGATGCCATCATGCAAGCGACAGCGGTCATGAGCGTTCCGCACCAGGAATTGATCTCTTGCGCATATATCTTGGCCACTCATTTTTTATTTTCTCATTTAGCAAAAATATCTACTCCCTTCGTTACGACGATATAAGATGTTTTTGCAAGCTATGTTAGCTCTAAAAAACGCCTTATACTATTATGTGACTGAGGGAGTAGTTAGTGTGCATGATACTAATACATTGTGACTAGCATAGTAACAAAACTTGCCGTATTTAAGCTTAATCAATTTGTCAGGACTGAAGCGCGGCGCTGTGCATACTTCGGTACATCACAACATGTTTCCTTACATTACAGTTTTATATAGGCTTAATTAACACCTTACGAGCTGCAAGTAAAGGAGGCTGAGATGTACCAAAATGCTTAATTAAGCCTAACTGATGATTATGGCTAACTAGCTAGCGAGGCTACACATATACAACTCTCATCATTCATGCTGAACGTGGAGTGGAATTAGGTTAATAAGGCTGTCCAGCTTATTAGTGCACGAATGGGCCACGTTAGATTGGGCTAAATTAATCAGCCTAACAAGCCAGGTGGCATGTTCACACTGTGTTCCTCCAACAGAGGTGTGCCATATACAGTATATCGCTTTCGGCTAGCAGGCAAGAAAGCTACGAGATCCCTGTCGCCAAGTGGATAATTAACCGCAGACACACTACCAGCTCGCTATCTTTCTCATCATCCGCGCCGACAAATCCTCACATGCGCGCAGGCGCAGGGATGAAACGAAGGTGCCGCGAAATCACGACGCACGCCCGTCCGTTCGATTAGATAGATATATATAGATACTCCGGGCTAATCATATATGCGTCTCTTACCACATGCATGCTTCATCTGTGGCCGGGACTCACTCGGCCGGCCGGGTTTTGTTTTGTCGCGCGTCTCAACAGAGATGAAATTGATCAAACGAATAATGAACACAATTTGCATCATGTGCGTATAAACAACAGGGTAATCCGAGGTTGATACTCATTGGCTGCGTTGGGCGCCGGGCCTAGGTAGCAAACGAACTAGTGCTACTTGTGCGGGTGCGGCTCTTCTCGTACGTACGTGGTGGGACTGGGTTAATGGTTTTCTTATTTTGGTTACCCTGCTGCCATTGACTTGCGTGACCATGTCATGTGTGCCTGTTTGTTTGCCGTTCTGTGTCCATGAAGAGCCCCCTGGAGGACACGTACGTTTTGGTGCAAGGAAGAATGCAAATCTAGGGCAACAGGCTGGAGTCATACTCGTACCGAATTCTAGTCTAGTAAAAAAAAATGGTCGTTCGCTGTATACTTTCTTGATTCCATAAACAAGTCGACAGCGATCTTAGCTCCACAAATACTGATTGTAGCAATAGATAGCCTGTGATTACGGTTGATATTAGCTGACGGCCGCCTTCATTGTCCTCCAAGTTTGTGAAGAAGAATAGCTGCTGAAAAGTGACCGAATACTGTCCAAGAGCGGCCAGATGAATAACGACATGTACCTTACAAGCAGCTAAGGTCCGGTCCGAACGATGGACCGATGTCGACGAGGCCGGCTTAAGCGGGTGTGGTACGTGCAGACCCACGCTTCGCTTGTGGATCCATGCAACAGTGGCACTGTCTACTCTCTCCGGCCTTATTAAAGTAATGGTGGATAATGAAAAAGGTGACTGCGTACGAGCCGCAATTCTTTACTGGTGTCAGGTGGTTGCATGCACGCACTCGTGCAATAATGCTTGCACGCCTCAGGCTGACGGACACGCATCACATCGATCGATCTATCGCTCCCTCCATCGCAGAGGTAGGTACGTCGAGACGTCTACGGACTGCATGCATGCCTGCCTGCCTGCCTGCCTGCCTGCCCTCGCATCACCTAGCTAATGCCACAGTGTACGACGCACGGGCCGCTATCGTTTTCTGTTTTCTCCCACGCCATCACGATAAGTCTGTAGACTAGTGTAGTATACATGCTTGCTTTTTAAGAAATGGCAAGAGCCGGACGTTATAGATAAGCCACCACGCAGAGTCATAACAAGTCACATATACAACCACCAAAACATCCACAAAGTATCAACGCCACTATGAACCAAACTGAAGTTTAACGTATATGTCTCCCAGGCCAGTACACGGCACGCAGGCCGGAGACTCCAGAACAACGATAGCAGGGCCAACAACTCCTAACTGCTGGCCTAAGCTCGAGAGAGGGAGGTAGATCAAAAGCATCCCGATCCTCTTCCTTAGTCAATAATCTCCACTGCTGTAGGAATATGCAAGTTTTCAATAAGCAATCAGCAAGTTTAGCAAGAAAAACATGTTCAATGATAACTTGTTCCTAGTCGTCTAGAGGGACCAGCACACCGCAGCAAATCCCACCCAGAACATTCTTCTCTGGGCCCCAACCAGGTTAGAGGCCAAGAGACGAAGGTCTGAGAAGGAAGCCGGCCTCCAAGAGACATGTAGCCACGATCTGATACAACACCAAAAGAGTTTAGCCAAGACACAATTGAATAAGATATGAGTCGTGTCCTCTCGTTGGCCACACAGGGCACAACGATTAGAACCTGGACCATTGCGTTTGCGAATCTGGGCAGCAGCAGACACGCGCCCACGGGAGGCCTGCCATAAGAAGACCTTAATCTTCGGAGGGATGCGGGCCCTCTAGATCCACTTAAATTTGGAAGTGATCGAGCCATAAATCAGTTTGCCATATAAGGGTTCCACAGAGAACCGCCCATGCAAAGAGTGGGGCCATGCCACCGAGTCCTCCTCCTCCGAGAGCATAGGGAAGTGGGCAACAAGACGCTGCCAATCGACCAACTCTTCAGGAGACAAAGAACGTTGCAGCTGAAGGTCCCAGTTATTGTCAGAGAGCTTAGAGATCGAGATCCTGGGATCAGGGCAGTAAGAAAAAAGCACTGGGAAAGCAACAACAAGAGTGGTAGGACCGCACCACCAATCGAGCCAAAACCTAGTAGATCTACCATTATGCACCACGAACTTGACTAGGCCTCGGAACACTGGGCTGAGCTTGATAAGGTCCTTCTAGAACTGAGAAGCGCATGAAGCGGAGGCAACCATAGGGCTAGAAGAAGGGAAGTATTTGGCCTTGAGGATATTGTACGAAAGGGGTTTGTCCGGGGTGGACATGATCTTCCACCACCATTATGATTATGCATTTGTTCATGTCTAAAGTATTGATAATACCAAGCCCCGCAAGGCTCTTGGGTCGACAGATGTGGTCCCACTTGACCATACGATATTTGCGCTCATTATTAGCCCCATTCCAAAAAAAGTCACCTCTATGTTTGTCGAACCGGGCGTGAGTGCCATTAGTAAGAAGATAGAACCCCATCACGAACATAGGGCGGGAAGAAAGACAAGCATCTAGTAGGGCAACCTTTCCAGCTTGAGTATTATATCTGCCCTTCCATGGCATGACACGATTGCCACTTAAGCCACCGTAGGGGCGAAATCTTTGGCCAAAAGTTTGTTGGAAGAAATAGGTAGCCCGAGATATTTGGGAGGGAAGCAGCCTAAAGAATAGTTGAGCAAATGGGCAACATGCAAGGCCTCGCTCTCCGTAACCCCAGTGATGACCACTTCACTTTTAGCAAAGTTAATTTTCAGGCCCGACAGTTCCTTGAAGCAGAGAAGAAGAAATTTAAGATGGGAGAGACAAGCCTCATTAAGTTCAACCATGATTATCGTGCCATCAACATATTGGAGGTGGGTAATGCCTTCTGGGATAAGATGAGAGCTAACAGGGGATATGTGTCCAGCCAGCGCAGCTCTGGATAGAATGTTAGAGAGGTCATCTGCAACAAAGTTAAAAAGAATGGGAGAGGCGGGGTCTCCTTGCCCGAGGCCTCTAGAGTTCTTGAAGAAGTTGCTAATCCTCCCATTGACTGAAATAGCAGTATGGCCCCCCGAGACCATCTACATGACTCTATGAACAAAGCCACCATCAAAGCCCTTGGCCAAAATGACCTGCCTTAAGAGACCCCAATTCACGGAGTCATAGGCCTTCTCAAAATCCAACTAAAGAATAACAACATTGCTACCAGTCTTGCTAATATCATGGATGATCTCGTGGAGGCATAGTACCCTATCAAGTATAAACACCCTTTAACAAAGGCAAATTGATTAGGAGAAAGAGTCCGATGGGCAACATGAGTGAGGCGCGTAGCAAAACACTTGGCAGGGAAGTTAGCAAAGTTATTGATTAGGGCAATAGGCCGAAATTGAGAGATAAGCTCCGCGCCCTTGACTTTAGGAATGAGGGAAACGACAAAATAGTTAAGTCTAGAAATGTCGACCATCCCCAAACAAAATCCTTGGATGATCGCACAAATAAGCACCCACAATTGAGGCCAGAATTTCCTGAAGAAAGGGATTGAGAAGCCATCCGGGCCCGGAGCAGAGTTAGCATTGGCCTTGCTAATGGATAGGAAAATTTCCTCTTCGGAGAGGGGCAGCATAAGAGCTGCGTTTTCATCCGCAGAGACCCTATCACATTTGTTCCAGAAGGAAGAGGTGATTCTGAAGCACAGATCAGGTTTGGCCGAGAGGAGGGAAGAGAAAAATCAACCACATGGTTCATAATAATGGCTTGGTCCGAGATCTTCACCCCGTTAATCAATAGGTTGTCGATCGTGCATCTTCTACGCCTCCCATTGGCAATAGCAAAGAAGTAGGCAGTGGGAGAATCTCCTTTCAGCATCCAATTGATCGAGCCTCACTGGCGCCAATACATTTTGGCTTGACGGTGCAACTGCACGAGGTTTTCCTCAAGAGAGAAGTGCAATACCCATTCCTGGTCAAAGAGACCGGAACTGTCAGCACGTAGGTCTAAGGAATTGATCTGACTCGTGAGAAAGGCCTCATCCCTGCGCTCCTCAGCCGTGCGGTTGCGAGACCAGCCACGGAGAAATTTACGAAGAGAATAAGAACAGTGGTGCCAATCATCCAAAGGTCCAAAGGAGAGACGGTCCGCAGAGAGAACAACCGGGATTTTAGAGGAGAGAAGATCACAGAAGCCATCAATCAGCAGCCAGGAAGCATCAAACTGAAACCGAGGGGGGGGGGGGTGGGAGGGAGTTGGAGCCCAACATCAAGAATGAGAGAAGCGTAATCAGAGCCCACAATGGCCTTAGCCTTGAGAATAGCTAGCGAAAAAAGAGAATCCCAATTAGGGCACACAAAGACACGATCCAAGACAGCGAATAGGATAAACTTGATGGTTGGTCCAAGTGAATCTAGAGCCCACCTTGGGTATCTCATGTAGGGCACATCTACTAATGAAGTCGTTAAAAGCATCTGCTAGAGGCCAGGACAAGTTGGTGGTATTCTTATCTGTTGGATACCGGAGAAGGTTGAAATGACCTCCAAAGAGGAGGGGTGGGGGCACAAGATTGAATTTTATTTGAGATCTCATCCAGGAAAAGAGCGGAGAGGGAGTGATCGGTCGGACCATAAACTACCATGGCCTCCCAGAGAACATTCAGTTGACAATGATACACAACAGTGCTAGCCCCAAAAATCCCATGGTTGAATGCAACAAAGTCGAAAACTTCACGTTTGGAGCCAATTAGAATGCCGCCCGAGTGGCCAAAGGAAGGGAGAAAGTTCCAGTCAAATCTATCAGCTCCCGCAATGCAGCGAGCTCATTGGGGGAGAAGGAAGTCTTGAAGGTCTCGACTAGACCTCCCAGATCAATGTTATCGCCCCTAACCACATATTTGAGTTGATCCCGACGCTCCCGAGCGCCTAATCCCCTCGCATTCCAAAATAAAGCTCTCATTTGAATGAAAGGTTCTTAATATGGAGGCTCGACCTGCAGGGTGCCAAGCAGGATTTAGCATGTTTAGAAGCACCCTTTTTTACTGGAACTGGAAGAGCAACATCCATATGAGCCCCCCTGATCCCTCTTCAGCCACAACCGAAGGGGTAGGAGGGACCACAACAAGCTCCTTTACTTTGGCAATGGCGGCTTGAGCCACCTCATTGGCCCTAATCAGAGCAAGTAGAGAGGAAGGGGAGCTAACATTGTGATCAAAAGTAACACCCACGTCTGAAAGAAACTTTGTCAAGTGATCATCAAAATAAGAGGGAAGGACTAGTCTAACCAGTGAAGGAGGGGAGTTCACAACAATATACGGGGTCGGGGTGGGGAAATACCTGTGGCCGGAAGATCGCGGGTCGCTGCCCGACGAGCAGCCTTGTCCGCGACCCGCATGCCACTATCGCGAATTCGGCCGCTTTTACGCGACGTGGAGGACGGAGAGCAGATCGGAGTAGAACGCGGCGCCACCGGAGAGGATTGAACCACTGTGTCGCCCATATCAGCATCCAGGTAGCGACACAGCCTCGTCGTGGATAACTTGGTGCCTAAGGAGGCGTGGCTACGTGCCGAGAATCTCCGCACTGAAGACTTCCGCTTGGGGGGAGCACCAACAGAACCACAAGGAGGGGAGGCAGGGAGGTCCTCAATGCCAGAGAGCGAGGGAGAGCCCGGACGAGCCGACAAATTGGAGCAAACACCAGAGGCAGGCGTACTCGCCAAGATGGGCACCGCAGCAGCCTGAGTCGTCATCTTCACTCCTCAGCAGCCCCCTTGGCCTTGTCCACCGGGGCGTTTTCCTTAAAGATCTCCCGGGATTCAGACCCCATGCCATCCCATTCCGAGGTCATAAAGTGAGGATGAGAGCCTCCGCTCTGGTTCGGAGCGTCATCCCCATCGTCCCCATGTTATCAACAGGAGGAGGAGGAGGAGGGGGATATTTGAGCTGACTCCACCTTCCACACAAACACGCAGCCTGAATCCATTGGATGAGGGGAACACATCAACAGCACCATGAATGCAAAGGGGATCGACACACCAAAGCTTGAGACGAACAAGGACAAGAACAAGAAGAGACTCCGGGTCAACCAGGATAGGCTTGCCAATGAGCTCACCAAATGCCATCACAAATTCAGCAGAGCGCAGGGCAGGGGGGACATCATCAATAGGGACCCAAACCTCCGAGAGTGGGGAGATTGGCTTGGAACCATTAGAGGCAACCTTCACCGAAATCACTAGCTGGTTAAGTGGGAGGGTGAAGCTGGTACATGAGGATATCATTTTGAGGCTGCCCTTAGAAGGAAAGACCGCCTTAAACTCAAAGTCGGAAAGTTGCCGGATCTGCCAATCCTAGCCTCCATCATCCGAAAGCTCCAGTTCATCAAGGAGGGTCTAAGGAGAGATTATGTGGTCTTTGATGGTGATACGTCTCCAACGTATCTATAATTTTTGATTATTCCATGCTATTATATTACCCGTTTTGGATGCTTATGGGCTTTACTTTACACTTTTATATCATTTTTGGGACTAACCAACTAACCGGAGGCCCAGCCCGAATTGCTGTTTTTTTTGCCTATTTGAGTGTTTCGAAGAAAAGGAATATCAAACGGAGTCCAAACGGAATGAAACCTTCGGGAGCGATCTTTTTGGAACAAACGCAATCCAGGAGACTTGGAGTGGACGTCAAGAAGCAGCCAAGGCGGCTACGAGGCAGGAGGGCACGCCCCCACCCTCGTGGGCCCCTCGTGGCTCCCCTGACCTACCTCCTTCGCCTATATATGTCCACGTACCCCGAAAACATCCAGGAGCACCACGAAAAACTATTTCCACCACCGCAACCTTCTGTATCCGCGAGATCCCATCTTGGAGCCTTCGTCGGCGCTCCGTCGGAGGGGGAATCGACCATAGAGGGCCTCTGCATCATCTCCAAGGCCTCTCCGATGAGTTGTGACTAGTTTACCACATACCTTCGGGTCCATAGTTATTAGCTAGATGACTTCTTCTCTCTCTTTGAATCTCAACACAAAGTTCTCCTTGATCTTCTTGGAGCTCTATTCAATGTAACTCTTTTGCGGTGTGTTTGTCGAGATCCGATGAATTGTGGGTTTATGATCAAGTTTATCTATGAGAAATATTTGAATCTCCTCTGAATTCTTTTATGTATGATTGGTTATCTTTGCAAGTCTCTTCGAATTATCAGTTTGGTTTGGCTTACTAGATTGATCTTTGTTGCAATGGGAGAAGTGCTTAGCTTTGGATTCAATCTTGCGGTGTCCTTTCCCAGTGACAATAGGGGCAGCAAGGCACGTATTGTATTGTTGCCATCGAGGATAAAAAGATGGGGTTTATATCATATTGCTTGAGTTTATCCCTCTACATAATGTCATCTTTCTTAATGCGTTACTCTGTTCTTCATGAACTTAATACTCTAGATGCAGGCAGGAGTCGGTCGATGTGTGGAGTAATAGTAGTAGATGCAGGCAGGAGTCGGTCTACTTGTTGCGGACGTGATGCCTATATACATGATCATGCCTAGATAATCTCATAACTATGCACTTTTCTATCAATTGCTCGACAGTAATTTGTTCACCCACCGTAATACTTATGCTATCTTGAGAGAATCCACTAGTGAAACCTATGGCCCCCGGGTCTATATTTTATCATATAAGTTTCTGATCTACTTTTATTTGCAATATTTACTTTCCAATCTATATCATAAAAATACCAAAAATATTATCTTATCTTATGATCTCTATCACATCTCACTTTCGCAAGTTACCATGAAGGGATTGACAACCCCTTTATCGCGTTGGTTGCGAGGTTCTTGTTTGTATGTGTAGGTGCGAGGGACTTTTGTGGAGCCTCCTACCGGATTGATACCTTGGTTCTCAAAAACTGAGGGAAATACTTACGCCACTTTGCTGCATCACCCTTTCCTCTTCAAGGGAAAACCAACGCAGTGCTCAAGAGGTAGCAAGAAGGATTTCTGGTGCCATTGCCGGGGAGGTCTTCGCTCAAGTCAAGACATACCAAGTACTCATCACAAACTCATCTCCCTCGCATTACATTATTTGCCATTTGCCTCTCGTTTTCCTCTCCCCCACTTCACCATTGCCGTTTTATTCGCCCTCTCCTTTCCCGTTCGCCTCTCTTTTTCGCTTGCCTCTTGTGTGCTTGTGTGTTGGATTGCTTGTCACGATGGCTCAAGATAATACTAAATTGTGTGACTTTTCCAATACCAATAATAATGATTTCCTTAGCACTCCGGTTGCTCCTCTTAATGATGTTGAATCTTGTGAAATCAATGCTGCTTTGTTGAATCTTGTTATGAAAGATCAATTCTCTGGCTTCCTAGTGAAGATGCCGCTACTCATCTAAACAACTTCGTTGATTTGTGTGATATGCAAAAGAAGAAAGACACGGATAATGATATTGTTAAACTGAAGTTATTTCCGTTTCTACTTAGAGATCGTGCTAAAACTTGGTTGTCGTCTTTGCCTAAAAATAGTATTGATTCATGGAATAAGTGCAAAGATGCTTTTATCTCTAAGTATTTTCCTCCCGCTAAGATCATCTCTCTTAGAAACGGTATTATGAATTTTAAACAACTTGATCATGAGCATGTTGCCCAATCTTGGGAAAGAATGAAATTAATGATTTGCAATTTCCCTACTCATGGTTTGAACTTATGGATGATCATACAAAATTTTTATGCCGGATTGAATTTTGCTTCTAGAAATCTTTTAGATTCGGCCGCGGGAGGCACTTTTATGGAAATCACCTTAGGAGAATCTACTAAGCTCCTTGATAACATTATGGCTAATTATTCTCAATGGCACACAGAAAGATCTACTAGTAAAAAAGTGCATGCTATAGAAGAAATTAATGTTTTGAGTGGAAAGATGGATGAACTTATGAAATTGTTTGCTACTAAGAGTGCTCCTATTGATCCTAATGATATTCCTTTGTTACTTTGATTGATAATAATAGTGAATCTATGGATGTGAATTTTATTGGTAGGAATAATTTTGGTAACAATGCTTATAGAGGAAACTTTAATCCTAGACCGTTCCCTAGTAATTCCTCTAATAACTATGATAATTCCTACAACAACTCTTATGGAAATTTTAATAAGATGCCCTCTGATTTTGAGAATAGTGTTAAAGAATTTATGATCTCTCAAAATAATTTTAATGCTTTACTTGAAGAAAAATTGCTTAAAGTTGATGATTTGGCTAGGAACGTTGATAGGCTTTCGCTTGATGTTGATTCTTGAAACTTAGATCTATTCCACCTAAGCATGATATCAATGAGTCTCTCAAATCCATGAGAATTTCCATTGATGAGTAAAGAACAGCTAGGATGCGTGCTAAGAAAGATTGCTTTGTAAAAGCGTGTTCTTCTAGTTTCCATGAAAATAATGATGAAGATCTAAAAGTAATTGTTGTGTCTCCTATTAAATATTTGTTTTGCAAAAGGAATCTTGATAATGATGGGACTGGAGATGAGTCAACTTTAGTTAAAAGGCGTCCCAATGATTCGGAGTTTTTAGATCTTGATGCTAAAATTGGTAAAAGTGGGATTGGAGAGATCAAAACTTTACATAGCAATGAACCCACTATTTTGGATTACAAGGAATTTAATTATGATAATTGTTCTTTAGTAGATTGTATTTCCTTGTTGCAATCCGTTTTGAATTCTCCTCATGCTTATAGTCCAATAAAGCTTTTACCAAACATATCGTTGTTGCTTTGATGCAATCTTATGAGGAAAAACTTGAGTTGGAAGTTTCTATCCCTAGAAAACTTTATGATGAGTGGGAACTTACTATTAAAATTAAAATTAAAGATCATGAATGCAATGCTTTGTGTGATTTGGGTGCTAGTGTTTCCACGATTCCAAAAACTTTATGTGATGTGCTAGGTTTCCGTGAATTTGATGATTGCTCTTTAAACTTGCACCTTGCGGATTCCACTATTAAGAAACCTATGGGAAGGATTAATGATATTGTTATTGTTGCAAATAGGAATTATGTGTCTGCAGATTTCATTGTTCTTGATATAGATTGCAATTTTTCATGCCCTATTATTCTTGGTAGACCTTTCCTTAGAACGATTGGTGCAATTATTGATATGAAGGAAGGGAATATTAGATTCCAATTTACATTAAGGAAAGGCACGGAACACTTTACTAGAAAGAAAATCAAATTACCTTATGAATCTATTATGCGAGCCACTTATGAATTGAATACCAAAGATGGCAATACTTAGATTTATTCTCGCTTTTATGCCTAGCTAGGGGCGTTAAATGATAGCGCTTGTTGGGAGGCAACCCAATTTTATTTTTTTCTTGCTTTTTTGCTTCTGTTTAGTAATAAATAAATCATATAGCTTCTGTTTAGATGTGGTTTTATGTTTTAATTAGTGTTTGTGCCAAGCAGAACCTATAGGATCATCTTGGGTGATAGTTAATTTGATTCTGCTGAAAAACAGAAATTTTTACACGCACGAGAATAATTTTAATAAATCACAGAAACATGATTTTTAGTTGATTATTTTATAAGTAGACCAATAGAAAAATTTCCTAGTACTTCCTATTTTGGAAGGATTTTTAGTGTTCCATAAGTATTCGAAAGTTACAGATTGCTACAGACTGTTCTGTTTTTGACAGATTCTGTTTTTCGTGTGTTGTTTGCTTATTTTGATGAATCTATGGATAGTATCGGGGGGTATGAACCATATAGAAGTTGGAATACAGTAGGTTTAACACCAATATAAATAAATAATGAGTTCATTACAGTACCTTATGTGGTGGTTTTTCCTTTTTGCACTAACGGAGCTCATGAGATTTCCTGTTGAGTTTTGTGTTGTGAAGTTTTCAAGTTTTGGGTAAAGACTTGATGGACTATGGAATAAGGAGTGGAAAGAGCCCAAGCTTGGGGATGCCCATGGAACCCCAAGATAATTCAAGGACAACCAAAAGCCTAAGCTTGGGGATGATCCGGAAGGCATCCCCTCTTTCGTCTTCTTCTATCGGTAACTTTACTTGGAGCTATATGTTTATTCGCCACATGATATGTGCTTTGCTTGGAGCGTCTTGTATGATATGAGTCTTTGCTTTCTAGTTTACCACAATCATCCTTGCTATACACACCTTTTGGGAGAGACACACATGATTTGGAGTTTATTAGAATACTCTATGTGCTTCACTTATATCTTTTGAGCTAGACAGTTTTGCTCTAGTGCTTCACTTATATCTTTTTAGAGCACGGCGGTGGCTTAATTTTGTAGAAATTATTGATCTCTCATGCTTCACTTATATTATTTTGAGAGTCTTTTAGAACATCATGTTATTTGCTATGGTTATAAAATTGGTCCTAATATGATGGGCATCCAAGTTGGGTATAATAAAACTATCATAGAAAGTGCATTAAACACTATGATCAATTTGATGCTTGATAATTGTTTTGAGATATAAAGGTGGTCATGTTAGAGTCATGCTAGTTGGGTAATTATGAAATTGAGAAATACTTGTGTTAAGATTGGCAAGTCCCGTAGCATGCACGCATGGTAAAAGTTGTGTGACAAATTTGTTGCATGGGGTGCTCTTTTAATTGTCTTCCTTATGTGTGGAGGTCGGGATCGCACGATGGTTAACTCCTACAAACCCTTCCCCTAGGAGCATGCGTAGTAGTACTATGCTTCGAGGGCAAGTAAACTTTTGCAATAAGTATATGAGTTCTTTATGACTAATGTGAGTCGATGGATTATACGCACTCTCACCTTCCACCATTGCTAGCCTCTATTATTGCCGTGCAACTTTTGCCGGTATCATGCACCCAACATTTAGCTTCCTCAAAACAGCCACCATACCTACCTATTATGGCATTTCCATAGCCATTCTGAGATATATTGCCATGCAACTTTCCACCGTTCCGTTTATTATGATACGCTCCATCATTGTCATATTGCTCTTTGCATGATCATGTAGTTGACATCGTATTTGTGGCAAGGCCACCTCCATAATTTTCATACATGTCACTCTTGGTTCATTGCATATCTTGGTATACCGCCGAAGGCATTCACGTGTAGAGTCATATTTTGTTCTAAGTATTGAGTTGTAATTCTTGAGTTGTAAATCAATAAAAGGTGATGATCTTCACTATTAGAGCATTGTCCCAAGTGAGGAAAGGATGATGAAGACTATGATTCCCCCACAAGTCGGGAGGAGACTTCGGACTTTAAAATAATAAAAGCGGCCAAAGAAGACCAAATAAAAAAGACATGCCAAAGAAGCCCACAAATAAAAAAAATGAGAGAAAAAAAGAGAAGGGACAATGTTACTATCTCTTTTTCCACACTTGTGCTTCAAAGTAGCACCATGATCTTCATGATAGAGAGTCTCCTATGTTGTCACTTTCATATACTAGTGGGAATTTTTCATTATAGAACTTGGCTTGTATATTCCAATGATGGGCTTCCTCAAAATGCCCTAGGTCTTCATGAGCAAGCGAGTTGGATGCACACCCACTTAGTTTCTTTTGTTGAGCTTTCATATATTTATAGCTCTAGTGCATCCGTTGCATGGCAATCCCTACTCACTCACATTGATATCTATTAATGGGAATCTCCATAGCCCGTTGATACGCCTAGTTGATGTGAGACTGTCTTCTCCCTTTTTGTCTTCACAACCACCACCCTATTTCACATATAGTGCTATGTCCATGGCTTGCGCTCATGTATTGCATAAGAGTTGAAAAAGCTGAAGCGCGTTAAAAAGTATGAACCAGTTGCTTGGCTGAAACCGGGGTTGTGCATGATGGGAGTATTTTGTGTGATGAAAATGAAGCATGGCCTAACTATATGATTTTGTAGGGATGAGCTTTCTTTGGCTATGCCATTTTGATAATACATGATTACTTGTTAGTATGCTTGAAGTATTACTATTTTTATGTTTTATGAACTTTTATTTTGAATCATTTGGATCTGAACATTCATGTCACAATAAGGAAAAATTGCATTGAGAAGTATTGTAGGTAGCATTTCACATCAAAAATTCTGTTTTTATCATTTACCTACTCGAGGACGAGCAGGAGTTAAGCTTGGGGATGCTTGATACGTCTCCAACGTATCTATAATTTTTGATTGTTCCATGCTATTATATTACCCGTTTTGGATGTTTATGGGCTTTACTTTACACTTTTATATCATTTTTAGGACTAACCTACTAACCGGAGGCCCATCCCGAATTCCTGTTTTTTTGTGCCTATTTCAGTGTTTTGAAGAAAAGGAATATCAAACGGAGTCCAAACGGAATGAAACCTTTGGGAGCAATCTTTTTTGAACAAACGCAATCCAGGAGACTTGGAGTCGACGTCAATAAGCAGTCGAGGCGGCCACGAGGCAGGAGGGCGCGCCCTAGGGGGGTAGGCGCGCCCCCCCACCCTCGTGGGCCCCTCGTGGATCCCCTGAGCTACCTCCTTTGCCTATATATATATCCACGTACCCCGAAAACATCCAGGAGCACCATGAAAAACTATTTCCACCACCGCAACCTTCTGTATCCGCGAGATCCCATCTTGGAGCCTTTGCTGGCGCTCCCCCAGAGGGGGAATCGACCATGGAGGGCATGTACATCATCTCCAAGGCCTCTCCAATGAGTTGTGAGTAGTTTACCACAGACCTTCGGGTCCATAGTTATTAGCTAGATGGCTTCTTCTCTCTCTTTGAATCTCAATACAGAGTTCTCCTCGATCTTCTCGGAGATCTATTCGATGTAACCCTTTTTGCGGTGTGTTTGTCGAGATCCGATGAATTGTGGTTTATGATCAAGTTTATCTATGAGAAATATTTGAATCTCCTCTGAATTCTTTTATGTATGATTGGTTATCTTTGCAAGTCTCTTCGAATTATCAGTTTGGTTTGGCCTACTAGATTGATCTTTCTTGCAATGGGAGAAGTGCTTAGCTTTGGGTTCAATCTTGCGGTGTCCTTTCCCAGTGACAGCAGGGGTAGAAAGGCACGTATTGTATTGTTGCCATCGAGGATAAAAAGATAGGGTTTATATCATATTGCTTGAGTTTATCCCTCTACATCATGTCATCTTTCTTAATGCGTTACTCTATCCTTCATGAACTTAATACTCTAGATGCAGGCAGGAGTCGGTCAATGTGGGGAGTAATAGTAGTAGATGCAGGCAGGAGTCGGTCTACTTGTTGCGGACGTGGTGCCAATATACATGATCATGCCTAGATAATCTCATAACTATTCACTTTTCTGTCAATTGATCGACAATAATTTGTTCACCCACCGTAATACTTATGTTATCTTGAGAGAAGCCACTAGCGAAACCTATGGCCCCTGGGTTTATCTTTTATCATATAAGTTTCCGATCTACTTTTATTTGCAATCTTTACTTTCCAATCTTTATCATTAAAATACCAAAAATATTATGTTATCTTATTATCTCTATCAAATTTAATTTTCGCAAGTTACCGTGAAGGGATTGACAACCCCTTTATAGCGTTGGTTGCGAGGTTCTTGTTTGTTTGTGTAGGTACGAGGGACTTCTGTGGAGCCTCCTACTGGATTGATACCTTGGTTCTCAAAAACTGAGGGAAATACTTACGCTACTTTGCTGAAGAAAATATGCCCTAGAGGCAATAATAAAGTTATTATTTATTTCCTTATTTCATGATAAATGTTTATTATTCATGCTAGAATTGTATTAACCGGAAACATAATACATGTGTGAATACATAGACAAACATAGTGTCACTAGTATGCCTCTACTTGACTAGCTCGTTGAATCAAAGATGGTTAAGTTTCCTAGCCATAGACATGAGTTGTCATTTGATTAACGGGATCACATCATTAGGAGAATGATGTGATTGAGTTGACCCATTCCGTTAGCTTAGCATTTGATCGTTTAGTATGTTGCTATTGCTTTCTTCATGACTTATACATGTTCCTATGACTATGAGATTATGCAACTCCCGTTTACCAGAGGAACACTTTGTGTGCTACCAAACGTCACAACGTAACTGGGTGATTATAAAGGAGCTCTACAGGTGTCTCCAAAGGTACATGTTGGGTTGGCATATTTCAAGATTAGGATTTGTCACTCCGATTGTCGGAGAGGTATCTCTGGGCCCTCTCGGTAATGCACATCACTATAAGCCTTGCAAGCAATGTGACTAATGAGTTAGTTGCAGGATGATGCATTACATAACGAGTAAAGAGACTTGCGGGTAACGAGATTGAACTAGGTATTGGATACCGACGATCGAATCTCGGGCAAGTAACATACCGATGACAAAGGGAACAACGTATGTTGTTATGCGGTTTGACCGATAAACATCTTCGTAGAATATGTAGGAGCCAATATGAGCATCCAGGTTCCGCTATTGGTTATTGACCGAGAACAGTTCTAGGTCATGTCTACATAGTTCTCGAACCCGTAGGGTCCGCACGCTTAAGGTTTCGATGACAGTTATATTATGAGTTTATGAGTTTTGATGTACCGAAGAAGTTCGGAGTCCCGGATGAGATCGGGGACATGACGAGGAGTCTCGAAATGGTCGAGACGTAAAGATCGATATATTGGACGACTATATTCGGAGTTCGGAAAGGTTCCGAGTGATTCGGATATTTTTCGGAGTACCGGAGAGTTACGGGAATTCGCCGGGAAGTATATGGGCCTTATTGGGCCATACGGGAATAGAGGAGAGAGGCCAAAAGGAAGGAGGCCTGCGCCCCCGCTCTGGTCCAAATTGGACAAGGGGCGCAGCCCCTTTTTCCTTCTTCCTCTCCCCTTGGCGCGCCCCCTCCTAGGGCCGGCCTCCTCCCCTCTTGCTCCTTTATATACGGGGGCAGGGGGGCACCCCATGACACACAAGTTGATCTACGGATCGTTCCTTAGCCATGTGCGGTGCCCCCCTCCACCATATTCCACCTCGGTCATATCGTTTCGGAGTTTAGGCGAAGCCCTGCGCCAGTAGAGCATCATCATCGTCACCACACCGTCATGCTGACGGAACTTATCCCCGACACCCTGCTGGATCGGAGTCCGGGGAACATCATCAAGCTAAACGTGTGCAGAACACGGAGGTGCCGTACGTTTGATACTTGGATCGGTCGGATCGTGAAGACATACGACTACATCAACCGCGTTGTCATAACGCTTCCGCTTACGGTCTACGAGGGTACGTGGACAACACTCTCCCTTCTCGTTGCTATGCATCACCATGATCTTGCATGTGCGTAGGAAATTTTTGAAATTACTACGTTCCCCAACAGTGGTATCAGAGCCTAGGTTTTATGCATTGATGTTATATGCACGAGTAGAACACAAGTGAGTTGTGGGCGATACAAGTCATACTGCTTACCAGCATGTCGTACTTTGGTTCGGCGGTATTGTTGGATGAAGCGGCCCGGACCGACATTACGCGTACGCTTACGCGAGACTGGTTCTACCGACGTGCTTTGCACACAGGTGGCTGGCGGGTGTTAGTTTCTCCAACTTTAGTTGAACCGAGTGTGGCTACGCCCGGTCCTTGCGAAGATTAAAACAACACTAACTTGACGAACTATCGTTGTGGTTTTGATGCGTAGGTAAGAACGGTTCTTGCTCAGCCCGTAGCAGCCACGTAAAACTTGCAAACAACAAAGTAGAGGACGTCTAACTTGTTTTTGCAGGGCATGTTGTGATGTGATATGGTCAAGACGTGATGCTATATTTTTGTATGAGATGATCATGTTTTGTAACCGATGTTATCGGCAACTGGCAGGAGCCATATGGTTGTCGCTTTATTGTATGAAATGCAAACGCCCTGTAATTGCTTTACTTTATCACTAAGCGGTAGCGATAGTCGTAGAAGCAATAGACGGCGTAAACGACAACAATGCTACGATGGAGATCAAGGTGTCGCGCCGGTGACGATGGTAATCATGACGATGCTTTGGAGATGGGGATCACAAGCACAAGATGATGATGGCCATATCATATCACTTATATTGATTGCATGTGATGTTTATCTTTTATGCATCTTATCTTGCGTTGATTGACGGTAGCATTTTAAGATGATCTCTCACTAATTATCAAGAAGTGTTCTCCCTGAGTATGCACCGTTGCCAAAGTTCGTTGTGCCCAGACACCACGTGATGATCGGGTATGATAAGCTCTACGTCCATCTACAATGGGTGCAAGCCAGTTTTGCACATGCGGAATACTCAGGTTAAACTTGACGAGCCTAGGATATGCAGATATGGCCTCGGAACACGGAGACCGAAAGGTCGAGCGTGAATCATATAGTAGATATGATCAACATAGTGATGTTCACCATTGAAAACTACTCCATCTCACGTGATGATCGGTTATGGTTTAGTTGATTTGGATCACGTGATCACTTAGATGACTAGAGAGATGTTTGTCTAAGTGGGAGTTCTTAAGTAATATGATTAATTGAACTTAAATTTATCATGAACTTAGTACCTGGTAGTATTTTGCAAATTATGTTGTAGATCAATAGCTTGCGTTGTTGCTTTCATATGTTTATTTTGATATGTTCCTAGAGAAAAATGTATTGAAAAATGTTAGTAGCAATGATGCGGATTGGATCCGTGATCTGAGGTTTATCCTCATTGCTGCATAGAAGAATTATGTCCTTAATGCACCGCTAGGTGACAAACCTATTGCAAGAGCAGATGCAGACGTTATGAACGTTTGGCTAAGCTCAATATGATGACTACTTGATAGTTTAGTGCACCATGCTTAATGGCTTAGAATCGGGACTTGAAGGACATTTTGAACATCATGGACCATATGAGATGTTCCAGGAATTGAAGTTAATATTTCAAGCAAATACCCGAGTTGAGAGATATGAAGTCTCCAACAAGTTCTATAGCTAAAAGATGGAGGAGAATCGCTCAACTAGTGAGCATGTGCTCAGATTATGCAGGTACTTCAATCGCTTGAATCAAGTGGGAGTTAATCTTCCAGATAAGATAGTGATTGACAGAATTCTCTAGTCACCATCACTAAGTTACTAGAACTTCGCGATGAACTATAGTATGCAAGGGATGACGAAAACGATTCCCGAGCTCTTTGTGATGGTGAAATCGACGAAGGTAGAAATCAAGAAAGAGCATCAAGTGTTGATGATTGACAAGACCACTAGTTTCAAGAAAAGGGCAAAGGGAAAGAAAGGGAAACTTCAAGTAGAATCGCAAACAAGTTGTCACTCCCTCAAAGAAGCCCAAAGTTGGACCAAAGCCTGAAACTGAGTGATTACACTGCAAAGGAAATGGTCACTAGAAGCGGAGAAGCCCTGAATATTTGGTGGATAAGAAGGATGGCAAATTGAACAAGGGTATATTTGATATACAGGTTATTGATATGTGCCTTACTAGTGTTTATAGTAGCCCCTGAGTATTTGATACTTGTTCGGTTGCTATGATTAGTAACTCGAAATAGGAGTTACAGAATAAACAGAGACTAGTTGAAGGGGAAGTGACGATGAGTGTTGGAAGTAGTTCCAAGATTGATATGATCATCATCACACACTCCCTGTACTTTTCAGGATTAGTGTGAAACCTAAATAAATTTTATTTAGCGTTTGCGTTGAGCATAAATATGATTTGATCATGTTTATTGCAATACGTTTATTCATTTAAAATCAGAGAATAATTGTTGTTTTGTTTACATGAATAAAACCTTCAAATGGTCATACACCAAATGAAAATAGTTTGTTGGATCTCGATCGTAGTGATACACATATTCATAATATTGATGCCAAAAGATGCAAAGTTAATAATGATAGTGCAACTTATTTGTGGCACTGCCGTTTGGGTCATATCGGTGTAAAGTGCATGAAGAAACTCCATAAAAATGGATTTTCAGAATCACTTGGTTATGAATCATTTGATGCTTGCGAACCGTGCCTTTTGGGCAAGATGACTAAAACTCCATTCTCTGGAACAATGGAACAAGCTACTGACTTATTGGAAATAATACATACCGATGTATGCGATCCAATGAGTGTTGATGCTCGTGGCAAGTATCGTTATTTTCTGACCTTCACAAGATGATTTGAGCAGATATGGGTATATCTATTTGATGAAACATAAGTCTGAAATAGTTGAAAGGTTCAAAGAATTTCAGAGTGCAGTGGAAAAATCATCATAACAAGAAAATAAAGTTTCTGCGATCTGATCACAGAGACGAATATTTGAGTTACGAGTTAACAATGTGGAATAGTTTCACAAACTCATGCCACCTGGAACACTACAACGTTATGGTGTGTTCGAACGTCGTAATCGCACTTTACTAGATATGGTGTGATCTATGATATCTCTTATCAGTTTACCACTATCGTTTTGGGGTTATGCATTAGAGACAGCTGCATTCACGTTAAATAGGGCACTATCTAAATCCGTTGAGATGACACCTTATGAACTATGGTTTGGCAAGAAACCAAAGTTGTCGTTTCTTAAATTTTGGGGCTGCGATGCTTATGTGAAAAAGTTTCAACCTGATAAGCTCGAACCCAAATCGGAGAAGTGCGTCTTCATAGAATACCCAAAGGTAACTATTGGGTACACCTTCTATCACAGATCCGAAGGCAAGTTATTTGTTGCTGAGATGGATCCTTTCTAGAGAAGAAGTTTCTCTCGAAAGAAGTGAGTGGGAGGAAAGTAGAACTTGATGATGTAACTATACCTACTCCCTTGTTGGAAAGTAGTTCATCACAGAAATCAGTTCCAGTGATTCCTACACCAATTAGTGAGAAAGTTAATGATGATGATCATGAAACTTCGGATCAAGTTGCTACCAAACCTCATAGGTCTTCCAGAGTAAGATCCGCACCAGAGTGGTGCGGTAATCATGTTCTGGAAGTCATGTTACTAGACCATGATGAACCTACGAACTATGAGGAAGCGATGATGAGCCCAGATTCCGCAAAATGGCTGGAGGCCATGAAATCTGAGATAGGATCCATGTATGAGAACAAAGTGTGGACTTTGGTGGACTTGCCCGATGATCGGCAAACCATAGAAAATTAAATGGATCTTCAAGAGGAAGACGGACGTTGATAGTAGTGTTACTATCCACAAAGCTCGACTTGTCGCAAAAGGGTTTTTGACAAGTTCAAGGTGTTGACTATAATGAGATTTTCTCAACTGTAGCGAGGCTTAAAGTCTGTATGAATCAAGTTAGCAATTGCCACATTTTATGAAATCTGGCAAATGGATGTCAAAACTGGATTCCTTAATGGTTTTCTTAGAAGAAGAGTTGTATATGATGCAACCAGAAGGTTTTGTCAATCATAAAGGTGCTAACAAAATATGCAAGCTCCAGCAATCCATCTATGGACTGGTGCAAGCATCTCGGAGTTGGAATATACGCTTTGATAAGTTGATCAAAGCATATAGTTTTATCTGAGACTTGCGGTGAAGCCTGTATTTACAAGAAAGTGAGTGGGAGCACTACAACATTTCTGATAAGTATATGTGAATGACATATTGTTGCTCGGAAATAATGTAGAATTATTCTGCAAAGCATAAAGGAGTGTTTAACAGGAGTTTTTCAAAGAAAAACCTCGGTAAAGCTGCTTACATATTGAGCATCAAGATCTATAGAGATAGATCGAGACGCTTGATAAGTTTTTTCAATAATTACATACCTTGACAAAGATTTTGAAGTAGTTCAAAATGGAACAGTCAAAGAAAGAGTTCTTGCCTGTGTTACAAGGTGTGAAATTGAGTAAGACTCAAAGCCCGACCACGGCAGAAAATAGAAAAGAGAATGAAAGGCATTCCCTATGCCTCAGTCATAGGTTCTATAAAGTATGCTATGATATGTACCAGACCTATTGTATACCTTGGTCTGAATTTGGCAAGGGAGTACAATAGTGATCTAGGAGTAGATCACTGGACATTGGTCAAAATTATCCTTAGTGGAATAAGGATATGTTTCTCAATTATGGAGGTGACAAAAGGTTCGTCGTAAAGGGTTACGTCGATACAAGTTTTGGCACTGATTCAGATGACTCTAAGTCTTAATCTGGACACATATTAAAAGTGGGAGCAATTAGCTAGAGTAGCTCCGTGCAGAGCATTGTAGACATAGAATATTTGCAAAATACATATGGCTCTGAATGTGACAAACCCGTTGACTAAACTTCTCTCACAAGCAAAACATGATCATACCTTAGTACTCTTTGGGTGTTAATCACATAGCGATGTGAACTAGATTATTGACTCTAGTAAACCCTTTGGGTGTTGGTCACATGACGATGTGAACTATGGGTGTTAATCATATACATATATGAATATTGGTGTTAAATCACATGGTGATGTGAACTAGATTATTGACTCTAGTGCAAGTGGGAGACTGAAGGAAATATGCCCTAGAGGAAATAATAAAGTTATTATTTATTTCCTTATTTCATGATAAATGTTTACTATTCATGCTAGAATTGTATTAACTGGAAACATAATACATGTGTGAATACATAGACAAACATAGTGTCACTAGTATGCCTCTACTTGACTAGCTCGTTGAATCAAAGATGGTTAAGTTTCCTAGCCATAGACATGAGTTGTCATTTGATTAACGGGATCACATCATTAGGAGAATGATGTGATTGACTTGACCCATTCCGTTAGCTTAGCATTTGATCATTTAGTATGTTGCTATTGCTTTCTTCATGACTTATACATGTTCCTATGACTATGAGATTATGCAACTCCCGTTTACCAGAGGAACACTTTGTGTGCTACCAAACATCACAACGTAACTGGGTGATTATAAAGGAGCTCTACAGGTGTCTCCGAAGGTACATGTTGGGTTGGCGTATTTCGAGATTAGGATTTGTCACTCCGATTGTCGGAGAGGTATCTCTGGGCCCTCTCGGTAATGCACATCACTATAAGCCTTGCAAGCAATGTGACTAATGAGTTAGTTGCGGGATGATGCATTACGTAACGAGTAAAGAGACTTGCCGGTAACGAGATTGAACTAGGTATTGGATACCGACGATCGAATCTCTGGCAAGTAACATACCGATGACAAAGGGAACAACGTATGTTGTTATGCGGTTTGACCGGTAAACATCTTCGTAGAATATGTAGGAGCCAATATGAGCATCTAGCTTCCGCTATTGGTTATTGACCGAGAATAGTTCTAGGTCATGTCTACATAGTTCTCGAACCCGTAGGGTCCGCACGCTTAAGGTTTTGATGACAGTTATATTATGAGTTTATGAGTTTTCATGTACCGAAGAAGTTCGGAGTCCCGGATGAGATTGGGGACATGACGAGGAGTCTTGAAATGGTCGAGACTTAAAGATCGATATATTGGACGACTATATTCGGAGTTCGGAAAGGTTCCGAGTGATTCGGGTATTTTTCGGAGGACCGGAGAGTTACAGGAATTCGCCGGGGAGTATATGGGCCTTATTGGGCCATACGGGAATAGAGGAGAGAGGCCAAAAGGAAGGAGGCCTGCGCCCCCCCCTCTGGTCCGAATTGGACAAGGGGCGCAGCCCCCTTTTCCTTCTTCCTCTCCCCCTCTTTCCCCTTCTCCCACTCCAACAAGGAAGGAGGGAGTCCTACTCTCGGTGGGAGTAGGACTCCCCTTGGCGCGCCCCCTCCTAGGGCCGGCCTCCTCCCCTCTTGCTCCTTTATATATGGGGGCACGGGGGCACCCCATGACACACAAGTTGATCTACGGATCGTTCCTTGGCCGTGTGCAGTGCCCCCCTCCACCATATTCCACCTCGGTCATATCGTCGCGGAGTTTAGGCGAAGCCCTGCGCCGGTAGAGCATCATCATCGTCACCACACCATCGTGCTGACGGAACTCATCCCCGACACCCTGCTGGATCGGAGTCCGGGGAACGTCATCAAGCTGAACGTGTGCAGAACACGGAGGTGCCATACGTTCGGTACTTGGATCGGTCGGATCGTGAAGACATACGACTACATCAACCACGTTGTCATAATGCTTCCGCTTACGGTCTACGAGGGTACGTGGACAACACTCTCCCCTCTCGTTGCTATGCATCACCATGATCTTGCATGTGCTAAGGAAATTTTTGAAATTACTACGTTCCCCAACATTTGCTGCATCATCCTTTCCTCTTCAAGGGAAAACCAACGCAGTGCTCAAGAGGTAGCATATGGTGATGATGGCAGCATTGGATAAGGCAGAAGCAACAACCACCTATGGGATCTCGCTATCGAGGGCGAAGAAAGAGCATCCAGGAAGACCACGACCATAGTGCACGAAAGAAGCGGGCTTGCGACGATTCTGACAGTCCACGGTGAGGTGCCCATCTTCTCTGGAAATGAGATACAATGGGGGGTTGAATCAGCGGGACTGGAAGTGTCCGTGCTGATGGCACGCGAAGCAGGTGAGGTTAGGGTTGGGGTTTGGAGGTTGGGCCAACGGAGGGGACGGACGGACAGAGGGAGGAGGGGGAGGGGGAAGATCCCATCGCCCTGGCCAGAGGAGGAGGACCCAGGGCCAAAGGAAGGAGGGCGACGACCATAGCCAGCAGATCCGGAGCAGCCACGGCCCACCGGGCGGCCGCTGAACCTTGACGACCGACCAGCACCACAGCCAAGGGAAGATTGCCCGCGCGGAGGAGGATGAGGAGGACGGGGAGCAGGGCCAGATCCGCCAGCCGCCACCGTGGCCTCCCAAGGATCCACCCCACATCCACTAGATCCGGGCGCCTCCAAACTAGAAGTCACCACAGACGCCGCCGCCGACCACGCCCGCACGTCCCTCTGAAGCCATTCGGGCCCCGCCGATACGTCCATTTTCCATCATTCTTTTATATCAATATTTATTGCATTATGGGCTTTTACTACACATTATGTCACAATACTTATGCCTTTTCTCTCTTATTTTATAAGGTTTACACAGAGAGGGAGAATGCCGATAGCTGGAATTCTGGGCTGGAAAAGGAGCAAATATTAGAGACCTATTCTGCACAACTCCAAAAGTCCTGAAACTCCATGAAAGTCAGTTTTCCAATATATTAAAAATATTGGGCAAAGAAAGCACCAGAGGGGGGCCACCTAGCAGCCACGAGGGTGGAGGGCGCGCCCTACCCCCTGGGCACGCCCCCCTGCCTCGTGGGCCACCAGAAAGGCCCTTGATGGCCATCTTCTGCTATATGGTGTCTTTTGCCCTGGAAAAAATCATAAGGAATCTTTGGGACGAAGCGCCACTGTCTCGAGGCGGAACCTGGGCAGAACCAATCCAGGGATTCGGCGGAGTTGTTCTGCAGGGGAAACATCCCTCCGGGAGGGGGAAATCACCGCCATCATCATCACCATCGATCCTCTCATCGAGGGGGGGGGGGGTCAATCTCCATCAACATATTCACCAGCACCATCTCCTCTCAAACCCTAGTTCATCTCTTGTATCCTATCTTTGTCTCAAAACCTCATATTGGTACCTGTGGGTTGCTAGTAGTGTTGAGTACTCCTTGTAGTTGATGCTAGTTGGTTTATTCGATGGATGATCATATGTTCAGATCCTTAATGCTATTCAATACCCCTCTAATTATGAACATGAATATGATTTGTGAGTAGTTACGTTTGTTCCCGAGGACATGGGAGAAGTCTTGTTATAAGTAATCATGTGAATTTGGTATTCGTTCGATTTTTTGATGAGAGGTATGTTGTCTTTCCTTTAGTGGTGTTATGTGAACGTTGACTACATGACACTTAACCATTGTTTGGGCCTAGGGGAAGGCATTGGGAAGTAATAAGTAGATGATGGGTTGCTAGAGTGACAGAAGCTTAAACCTTAGTTTATGCGTTGCTTCGTAAGGGGCTGATTTGGATCCATATGTTTAATGCTATGGTTAGGTTTACCTTAATTCTTCTTTCGTAGTTGCGGATGCATGAGAGAGGGATTAATCATAAGTGGGATGCTTGTCCAAGCAAGGGCAGTACCCAAGCACCGGTCCACCCACATATCAAATTATCAAAGTTACGAACGCGAATCGTATGAGCATGATGAAACTAGCTTGACAGTAATTCCCATGTGTCCTCGGGAGCACTTTGCTTTATATAAGAGTTTGTCCAGGCTTGTCCTTTGCTACAAAAAGGATTGGGCCACCTTGATGCACCTTAGTTACTTTTTTACTTGTTACCCGTTACGAATTATCTTATCACAAAACTATCTGTTACCGATAATTTCAGTGCTTGCACAGAATACCTTATTAAAAACCGCTTGTCATTCCCTTCTGCTCCTCGTTGGGTTCGACACTCTTACTTATCGAAAGGACTACGATAGATCCCCTATACTTGTGGGTCATCAAGACTCTTTTCTGGCACCGTTGCCGGGGAGTGAAGTGCCTTTGGTAGGAGGAATTTGGTAAAGAAACATTTATATAGTGTGCTGAAACTTACTATCACTTGTTACCATGGAAAATAATCCTTTGAGGGGCTTGTTCGTGGTATCTTCACCCCGACCAGAAGAGAAAGAGTTGCTCGTCAACCTAATGAAAATATTTACTTTGAAATTCCTTCGGGTATGATAGAGAAACTTCTAGTTAATCCCTATACAGGAGATGGAACATTTCATCCCGATATGCACCTAATATACGTGGATGAAGTTTGTGGACTATTTAAGCTTGCTGGTATTCCCGAGGATGTTGTCAAGAAGAAGGTCTTCCCTTTATCTTTGAAGGGAAAGGCATTGACATGGTTTAGGCTATGTGATGATATTGGATCATGGAACTACAACCGATTGAAATTGGAATTTCATCAAAAGTTTTATCCTATGCATCTGGTTCATCATGATCGTAATTATATATATAATTTTTAGCCTCGCAAAGGAGAAAGTATCGCCCAAGCTTGGGGGAGGCTTAAGTCAATGTTATATTCATGCCCCAAACATGAGCTCTCAAGAGAAATTATTATTGAAAACTTTTATGCTCGGCTTTCTCTCAATAATTGCTCCATGCTCGATACTTGTTGTACTGGTTCTTTTATGATGAAGACTACTGAATTCAGATGGGATTTATTAAAAGAATTAAACGCAACTCTGAAGATTGGGAACTCGATGAAGGTAAGGAGTCAGGTATAACACCTAAGTTTGATTGTGTTAAATCTTTTATGAATACCGATACTTTTCATGAATTTAGCACTAAATATGTACTTGACTCTGATATAGCAGCTTCTTTCTGTGAATCATTTGCTACTATTGTTGATCCCTAAGGAGAAGTGGTTTAAATATCATCCTCCCATTGAAGTAAAAGTAGTGGAACATATTAAAGTTGAAGAAAAGACTATTACTTATAACGTTGATCCTATTGTTCCTTCTGCTTATATTGAGAAACCACCTTTCCCTGTTAGAATAAAGGATCATGCTAAAGCTTCAACTGTGGTTCATAAGAGTAATGCTAGAACACCTACACCCCCTGAGAAAATTAAAGTTGAACCTAGTATTGCTATGGTTAAATATCTCTTGGTATAATATTGATGGGCATGTTATTTATTTCTGTGATGAAGCTGCCAGAATTGCTAGACCCGATACTAAAAATAAACATAGACCTGTGGTTGGCATGCCTGTTGTTTCTGTTAAAATAGGAGATCATTGTTATCATGGCTTATGTGATATGGGTGCGAGTGTGAGTGCAATACCTTATACCATTATTATGCATGATATTGCACCTACTGAAATAGAAGATATTGATGTTACTATTAATCTTGCCAATAGAGATACCATTTCACCAATCGGGATTGTTAGAGATGTTGAAGTCTTGTGTGGGAAAATTAAATATCCTACTGATTTTCTCGTTCTTGCTTCCCCACAAGATGACTTTTGCCCCATTATATTTGGTAGACCCTTCTTGAATACTGTTAATGCTAGGATAGATTGCAAAAAAGATACTGTCACTGTTGGTTTAGGGGATATGTCTCATGATTTTAATTTTGCTAAATTCCGTAGACAAACCCATGATAAAGAATTGCCTAGTAAAGGTGAAATTATTGGTCTTACTTCTATTGTTGTGCCTCCTAGTGATCCTTTAGAAAAATAGATCATGAAAATGATATGTTTATGAATGGAAGAAGGGAAATAGATGAAGTATTCTTTAAACAGGGACCTATCTTGAAACATAACTTGCCTGTTGAAATCCTAGGGGATCCTCCTCCACACAAGGGAGATCCCGTGTTTGAGCTTAAACAATTACCTGATACTTTGAAACATGCTTATCTTGATGAAAAGAAGATATATCCTATTATTATTAGTGCTACCTTTCAGAGCATGAAGAAGAGAAATTATTGAAAACTCTAAAGAAGCACCATGCCGCTATTGGATATACTCTGGATGATCTTAAGGGCATTAGTCCCATTTTATGCCAGCATAAAATAAAACTGGAGAAAGATGCTAAACTAGTTGTTGATCCCCAACGACGGTGAAATCCTAAAATGAAAGAAGTGGTAAGAAATGATATACTAAAGCTTTTGGAGGCAGGTATAATTTATCCTGTTGTAGATAGCCAGTGGGTAAGTCATGTCCATTGTGTCCCTAAGAAGGGAGGTATTGCTGTTGTTCCTAATGACTAGGATGAATTGATCCCACAAAGAATTGTTATGGGTTATAGAATGGTAATTTATTTCTGCAAATTAAATAAAGCTACTAGAAAAGATCATTACCCTCTACCTTTTATTGATCGAATGCTAGAAAGATTATCCAAACATACACATTTTTGCTTTCTAGATGGTTATTCTGGTTTCTCTCAAATACCTGAGTCAAAAGAGGATCAGGAAAAGACCACCTTTACTTGCCCTTTTGGTACATTTGCTTATAGACGTATGCCTTTTGGTTTATGCAATGCACCTGCTACCTTTCAAAGATGTATGACTGCTATATTCTCTGACTTTTGTGAAAAGATTGTTGAGGTTTTCATGGATGATTTCTCCGTTTACAGAACTTCTTTTGATGATTGCTTAAGCAATCTTGATCGAGTTTTGCAGAGATGCGAAGAAACTAATCTTGTCTTGAATTGGGAGAAGTGCTACTTTATGGTTAACGAAGGTATTGTCTTGGGGCAAAAAAATTCTAAAAGAGGTATCGAAGATGAAAAGATGTCGTGTCCTAAGGTTATCAAAGGATAAGAAGTTTCCTTGGTCATGCTGGTTTTTATAGGAGGTTTATTAAAGACTTCTCTAAAATCTATAGGCCTCTGACTAATCTCTTGCAAAAAGATGTTCTTTTTATTTTTGATGATGATTGTGTAGAAGCATTTGAAATACTTAAGAAAGCCTTGAATTCTGCACCTATTGTTCAACCACCTAATTGGAATTTACTATTTGAAATTATGTGTGATGCTAGTGATTATGTTGTAGGTGCTGTTCTAGGACAAAGAGTTGATAGGAAATTAAATGTTATCCAATATGCTAGTAAAACTCTAGACAGTGCCCAGAGAAATTATGCTACTACTGAAAAAGAATTTTTAGCAGTTGTGTTCGCTTGTGATAAGTTCAGACCTTATATTGTTGATTCCAAAATAACTATTCACACTGATCATGCTGCTATTAAATACCTTATGGAAAAGAAATATGCTAAACCTAGACTTATTAGATGGGTTCTCTTGCTACAAGAATTTGATTTGCATATCATTGATAGAAAGGGAGTTGGGAACCCCGTTGTAGACAACTTGTCTAGGTTAGAAAATGTTCTTGATGACGCACTACCTATTGATGATAGCTTTCCTGGTGAACAATTAGCTGATATAAATGCTTCTCATATTGCTCCATAATATCCTGATTATGCTAATTACATTGTTGCTAAATTTATACCACCTAGTTTCACATACCAGCAAAAGAAAAGGTTTTTCTATGATTTAAGACATTACTTTTGGGATGACCCACACCTTTATAAAGAAGGAGTAGATGGTGTTATTAGACGTTGTGTACCTAAGCATGAACAGGAACAGATCCTACGCAAGTGTCACTCCGAGGCTTATGGAGGACACCACGCTGGAGACAGAACTGCACATAAGGTATTGCAATCCAGTTTTTATTGGCCTACTCTTTTCAAAGATGCCCGTAAGATTGTATTGTCTTGTGATGAATGCCAAAGAATTAGTAATATTAGAAGATGTCAAGAAATGCCTATGAATTATTCACTTGTTTGATGTTTGGGGCTTTGATTATATGGGACCTTTTCCTTCCTCTAATGGCTATACACATATTTTAGTTGTTGTTGATTACATTACTAAGTGGGTAGAAGCTATTCGAACTAGTAGTGCTGATGATAACACCTCTATTAAGATGCTTAAAGAAGTTATTTTTCCAAGGTTTGGAGTCCCTAGATATTTAATGACTTATGGTGGTTCACATTTTATTCATGGTGCTTTTCGTAAAATGTTTGCTAAGTATGATGTTAATCATAGAATTGCATCTCCACACCATCCTCAGTCTAGTGGTCCAGTATAATTGAGTAATAGAGAGATTAATCTGATTTCGCAAAAGACTGTTAATAGATCTAGAAAGAATTGGTCCAAGAAACTTTTATGATGCATTATGGGCCTATAGAACTGCATATAAAAATCCTATGGGTATGTCTCCGTATAAAATGGTTTATGGAAAAGTATGTCACTCACCTCTCGAACTAGAACATAAGGCATATTGGGCTATGAAAGAGCTCAATTATGATTTCAAACTTGCCGGTGAGAAGAGGCTAGAGAACCCAGGCCTATGAGAATGCCAAATTGTTTAAAGAAAAAGTTAAAAGATGGCATGACAAAAGGATACAAAAGCGCGAGTTTAATGTAGGTGATTATGTTTTGCTATACAACTCTCCTTTAAGATTTTTTGCAGGAAAACTTCTCTCTAAATGGGAAGGTCCTTACATTATCGAGGAGGTTTATCGTTCCGGAGCCATCAAAATCAACAACGCCGAAGGCACAAATCCGAAGGTGGTGAACGGTCAAAGAATCAAACATTATATCTCAGGTAATAACATAAATGTTGAAACCAATGTTATTGACACCGTAACCCCGAAGGAGTACATAAGGGACACTTTCTAGAACGTTTCAGACTCCGAAAAGGAATAGGTATGTGGTACGGTGATACGTCTCCAACGTATCTATAATTTATGAAGTATTCATGCCATTTTATTATCATTCTTGGGTCTTTTACAAACATTTTGTAGCAACTTTATATCATTTTTTGGGACTAACCTATTGACCCAGTGCCGAGTGCGAGTTGCTGTTTTTTGCTTGTTTTTTACATAGCAGGAAATCAATATCAAACGGAGTCCAAGCTCCGCGAAACTCCTTGGAGATTTTTTATGGACTAGAACGCCCAGGATGGGCCAGAGCAGCACCTGGGGGTGCCCCGAGGGGGGCACAACCCACCACGGCGCACCTGGGCCCCCAGGTGCACCCAGATGGGTTGTGCCCACCTCGGTGGCCTCCCGCACCCCTTCTTCGCCCTATAAAATCCCAAATATTCTGAAACCCTTTGGGGTAGCCCTAGATCGAAAGTTTCGCCGCCGCAAACCTTTGTAGCCACCAAAAACCAATGGGGACCCAGTTCCGGCACCCTGTCAGAGGGGGGAATCATCTCCGATGGCCATCTTCATCATCTCGGCGGCCACCACAATGAGGAGGGAGTAGTCCACCCTCGGGGCTGAGGGTTTGTACTAGTAGCTATGTGTTTAATATATATCTCTCTCTCTCGTGTTGTTGAGATGTCACAATCTTGATGTATCGCGGGCTTGGTTAATATAGTCGGATCATATGGTGTTTTCCCCTCTCTATCTTGTTGTGATGAATTGAGTTTTTCCCTTTGAGATTTCGTTGTTATCGGATTGAATACTTTTATGGATTTGAGAACACTTAATATATGTCTTGCAATTTCATACTCATGGTGAAAATGGGGTATCATATTGATTCACTTGATATATGTTTTGGCACTCAACACGCGGATTCCGTGACATTGGGGGAATCTACGCATAGGAGTTGGTGCACATTCTTGTCTTTGTTTCTCCGGTAGAAATCTTGGGGCACTCTTTGAAGTTCTTTGTGTTGGATCGAATATTATAAATCTGAATTTGCTTTGGTGTTATTTTAGTACGAACTCTAGGATAGATCGAACGGAAAGAATAGCTTTGTGTTATTTTAGTACGAATTCTTGAATAGATCAAACTGAAAGAATAGCTTTGATGTGGTTTCGTACCCTACAAACAATTCAGTCTTATGTTCTCCGCTAGATAGGAACTTTGGAGTGATACTTCATCACACTTTGAGGGATGGTTATATGACCCAACTATGTTAGCATTGTTGAAAGATTGCACTAGTGAAAGTATGCACCCTAGGTCTCATTTTCAAGCATTGCAATACCATTTTTGTGCCCATTTACTATTTGCTACCTTGCTGTTTTTATTTATTCAGATTATAAAAATATATTTCAACCATCAATATTACACTTTTATCACCATCTCTTCGCCGAACTAGTGCACCTATAAAATTTGCCATTGTATTGGATTTGTTGGGGGACACAAGAGATTTCTTGTATTTGGTTGCAGGATCGTTTGAGAGAGACCATCTTCATCCTACACCTCCCATGGATTGATAAACCTTAGGTCATCCACTTGAGGGAAAATTGCTACTGTCCTACAAAACTCTGCGCTTGGAGGCCGAACACGTGTCTACAAGAATAAAGTTGCATAGTAGACAACATACGGTAAGTAAACCGACTCCAAAACTGCTCAAATAGCAATTTTTCTCCGTTTTGCAATATTTAAAAAATTAGGAAAATTAAAAGTAGTCTGAAAGGGACACGAGGCATCCACGAGGGTGGAGGACGCGCCCTACCCCCTGGGCGCGCCCCCTGCCTCGTGGACACCCCATGTGCCCTCCGGACTCTGTTTTCTTGCACGATACTTCTTATGGTCAGTAAAAGTTCATTATATAATCTCCCGAAGGTTTTGACCACCATACCACGACGAAATCCTCTGTTTTTGTTTTGAGCTGTTTTCTGCCGGAGTTTCGCAAGGTCGGGCATCATGTTGTCCCCCTCCTCGAACAACGTGGGCGACGATGCTTGGCTAATGAAGATAGAGACAAAGTGAGAAGAAATCGGGTAAATCAAGGAAGGTGACGAGATCAAGGAAGCCGCAGAAGAGCAAGCCCCGACAGTAGAAGAAGAAGGCTTCTTTCAACCTTACTACAATCATCTCACCTCTACTGAAATTGAAGCTTTCAAGATGATTGAACTAGTTCGCATACAAAACAATTATCTCAGATGTGAAAATATTTTGTTGCAAGAGCATATCACCGCACTCAAGGGCATTATCCGCAAGTTGGAGCATCTTCTACGCTCGATGTGCGACACCCCATCATCAAAAACTCCATCATCACCACCTCCGAAGTAAGAGACATAAACACATGGGTATGGGCACTCCCCTTGGCAATTGCCAAGCTTGGGGGAAGTGTCGCGGTATCGTATCACCATCACACTTCTATCTTTACCGTTTTCTTAGTTCGATCCTGTTGGTTATATCTTGATCAAGTAGAATAGAGTTTAGTATGATCTAGCTTTGAGTTTTGTTTCGATCCCTATCTATGTAATTGAGTCCGTGAGCTATATATAATAAAGATTAGTTTTGAGTTGAGGGGTTTGCTATCTTGCTATGATCTTGAGGGAATAAAAAGAAAGAACAAAAAGAAATAAAAAGATCATATTGATCTTATGGAGAGTAATGACTTCACATATAAAGAGTATGATGAATTAAAGTTGTTGAGAGTTGACAAACATAGTTTTGGTCATCATTGCAATTAATAGGAAGTAATAAAGAAAGAGAGGTTTTCACATATAAATATACTATCTTGGACATATTTTATGATTGTGAGCACTCATTAAAATATGACATGCTAAAAGGTTGATGTTGGACAAGCAAGACAACATAATGGGCTATGTTTTCTTATATCCCGATAAAGTATATTGTCATGGATCACCTAACATGTTGAGCTTGCCTTTCTCCCTCATGCTAGCCAAATTCTTTGCACCAAGTAGAGATACTACTTGTGCTTCCAAACATCCCTAAACCCAGTTTTGCCATGAGAGTCCACCATACCTACCTATGGATTGAGTAAGATCCTTCAAGTAAGTTGTCATCGTGCAAGCAATAGAAATTGCTCTCTAAATATGTATGATCTATTAGTGTGAAGAAAGCTTTATACGAGCTTGTGATATGGAAGAAATAAAAGCGGCGGACTGCATAATAAAGGTCCTTATCACAAGTGGCCATATAAAGTGACGTTCTTTTGCATTAAGATTTTTTGCATTCAACCATAAAAGCGTATGACAACCTCTGCTTCCCTCTGCGAAGGGCCTATCCTTTATTTTTATCTTCTACCTTCATACAAGAGTCATGGTGATCTTCACCTTTCCTTTTTACACTTTATCATTTGGCAAGCACTATGTGTTGGAAAGATCCTGATATATATATATCCACTTGGACGTAGGTTTTCATAAAGTATTATTGTTGACATTACCCTTGAGGTAAAAGGTTGGGAGGCGAAACTATAAGCCCCTATCTTTCTTTGTGTACGATTGAAACTTCATACCCATAAGTATCCCGTGAGTGTTAGCAATTGTGAAAGACTAAATGATAGTTGAGTATGTGGACTTACTGAAAAGCTCTTATTTTGACTCTTTCCGATGTTATGATAAATTGCAATTGCTTCAATGACTGAGATTATAGTTTGCTAGTTTTCAATGAAGTTTTTGATTCATACTTTGCATTGTGAATAGATTGTTACTTTAACATAAGAAATCGTATGACAATATATATGTTGCTATTCTAAGAATGATCATGATGGCCTCATGTCCATATTTTATTTTTATCGACACCTCCATCTCTAAACATGTGGACATATTTTTCAATTTCGGCTTTCGCTTGAGGACAAGCGAGGTCTAAGCTTGGGGGAGTTGGTACGTCCATTTTGCATCATGCTTTTATATCAATATTTATTGCGTTATGGGCTGTTTCTACACATATGTCACAATACTTATGCCTTTTCTCTCTTATTTTATAAGGTTTACACGAAGAGGGAGAATGCCGGCAGCTGGAATTCTGGGCTGGAAAAGGAGCAAATATTAGAGACCTATTCTGCACAACTCCAAAAGTCCTGAAACTCCACGAAAGTCAGTTTTGGAATATACTAAAAATATTAGGCGAGCAAGCACCAGAGGGGGGCCACCCAGCAGCCACGAGGGTGGAGGGCGCGCCCTACCCCCCTGCCTCGTGGGCCACCAGGCAGGCCCCCAATGCCTATCTTCTACTATATGGTGTCTTTTGCCCTGGAAGAAAATCCTAAGGAAGCTTTTAGGATGAAGCACCGCCGTCTCGAGGCGAACCTGGGCGAAACCAATCTAGGGCTCCGGCAGAGCTGTTCTGTCGGGGAAACATCCCTCCGGGAGGGGGAAATCACCGCCATCATCATCACCATCAATCCTCTCATCAGGGGGGTCAATCTCCATCAACATCTTCACCAGCACCATCTCCTCTCAAACACTAGTTCATCTCTTGTATCCTATCTTTGTCTCAAAACCTCAGATTGGTACCTGTGGGTTGCTAGTAGTGTTGATTACTCCTTGTAGTTGATGCTAGTTGGTTTATTCGGTGGATGATCATATGTTCAGATCCTTAATGCTATTCAATACCCCTCTGATTATGAACATGAATATGATTTGTGAGTAGTTACGTTTGTTCCCAAGGACATGGGAGAAGTCTTGTTATAAGTAATCATGTGAATTTGGTATTTGTTTGATATTTTGATGAGATGTATGTTGTCTTTCCTCTAGTGGTGTTATGTGAACGTTGACTACATGACACTACACCATTGTTTGGGCCTAGGGGAAGGCATTGGGAAGTAATAAGTAGATGATGGGTTGCTAGAGTGACAGAAGCTTAAACCCTAGTTTATGTGTTGCTTCGTAAGGGGCTGATTGGGATCCATATGTTTAATGATATGGTTAGGTTTACCTTAATTCCTCTTTCGTAGTTGCAGATGCTTGCGAGAGGGGTTAATCATAAGTGGGATGCTTGTCCAAGGAAGGGCAGTACCCAAGCACCGGTCCACCCACATATCAAATTATCAAAGTAACGAACGTGAATCGTATGAGCATGATGAAAACTAGCTTGACAGTAATTCCCATGTGTCCTCAGGAGCGCTTTGCTTTATATAAGAGTTTGTCCAGGCTTGTCCTTTGCTATAAAAAGGATTGGGCCACCGTGCTGCACCTTAGTTACTTTTTTACTTGTTACCCGTTATGAATTATCTTATCACAAAACTATCTGTTACCGATAATTTCAGTGCTTGCAGAGAATACCTTACGAAAAACCGCTTGTCATTTCCTTCTGCTCCTTGTTGGGTTCGACACTCTTACTTATCGATAGGACCAAGATAGATCCCCTATACTTGTCAGTCATTTCCCGCCACCCAGGCCTCACAATCGTGAGCCACTTGCGACTGAGCAGCTTGCTCGGCCTCAAGCTTCGAGCGGAGGGACGCCTCATGCTCCAGAACGGCTGCCCCGTTGCCCAACTCATCCGCCGCCACTTCTGGCCCGACATGGCCTCACTCAAGGAGTCGTGCGAGTGGTCCATGGAAACAACGGCCGCGAAGGAGAGGGAGAGGGGAGGAGGAGGAGTAGATCTACGGAAATGAGGAATGGGGAGGCGGAAGCGACGGAGATCAAAAGAAGATGTTGGCCTAGGAAGGGAGGTATGGAGCCTTTGCGGACCCATAAATAGCTGGAGCGAGCCAGGCCAAGGGAGGGCACGTAGGCCGAGCTAACAGGAGGGGGAGGTGGATGGGCCGAAGAAGGCCCAAGATGGAGAGCGAAGGAAAATCAGAGGGAGAAGTAAGAGAGGGTGGCCCGCCCGGCCCAACAAGCCGAGATGGGGCCAGAGAGGTCCCAACCAGGGGAGCACAAGCCGATGCCTTGCTGGAAATAAGGTCGTCTCTAGAAATTTTGGGGGCCGGGGCAAAATGCAAATATGACCCTATCTTATAAAAATCATACGACTAATGGTCAAGTATAACAGAAGCAAAATCTCGCTTGATTGTAGAATTTGATATGGGTGTTATGCCGTACACATGTAGAAATATACCTAATATCAATGCTAAAAAGTGAACATAACAAACTGATCTCATATTATACACCTAAAAAGAATCACAGGTCTAGTACCAATTCTGCTACAATTGTATTGTACATTGTAGATAACTACTTCTACTAGACAAGCTATAGAGGCAATTAGAAATAGGAGCGCTGGCTACATGTAGCGGGGGGGGGGGGGATCTATTAGTGCATCGTTGAAAAAATCTGGTCACATGATTGATCGAATCATGGGCTAACCAATGAACAGAATGGCAAAACTGACGAACGGAGCAGGTGGTGGCTGGTAAATGAACATGGAATTGGTCTGTGCAGTGTGTTTGTACTCGGATCGGTGATCACCTGATCAGTCGCTGGCCGGTAAGATCATCCGTACCCTCATATAGGAAGCGATCTGGACGGCACGCGCAATAGCCGAACATGTCGGGTGGTGATACGTCTCCAACGTATCTATAATTTTGACTGGTCCATGCTATTATATTATCTATCTTGGATGTTTTATATGCATTTATACGCTATTTTATATGATTTTTGGGACTAACCCATTAACCTAGCCTAGTGCCAGTTTCTGTTTTTTCCTTGTTTTTGAGTTTCGCAGAAAGGGAATATCAAACGGAGTCGAATTGACCTAAAAATTTACGAAGATTATTTTTGGACCAGAAGAAGCCCACGGAGCATCGGATATGGACTAGAAGAGTCCCGAGGCCACCACGACGATGGAGGGCGTGCCCTACCCCCGAGGAAGGTGCTCCTACCTCGTGGCTGCCTCGTGGACCCCCTGACTTGTTCCCGACGCCAACACCTCTTACATATCTCCAAACTTCTAGAACAAAACCTAGATCCGGAGGTCTGCCGCCGCAAGCCTCTATAGGCACCAAAAACCAATCGGGACCATGCTCCGGCACCCTGCCGGAGGGGGGATCCATCACCGGTGGCCCTCTTCATCGTCCTGGTGCTCTCCATGATGAGGAGGGAGTAGTTCACCCTCGGGGCTGAGGGTGCGTACCAGTAGCTATGTGTTTGATGTCTCTCTCTCTCTCTCTCTCTCTCTCTCTCGTGTTCTTTATTTGGCACGATCTTGATGTACCGTGAGCTTTGCTATTATAGTTGGATCTTATGATGTTTCTCCCCCTCTACCTTCTTGTAATGGATTAAGTTTTCCCTTTGAAGTTATCTTATTGAATTGAGTCTTTAAGGATTGGAGAACACTTGATGTATGTCTTGCATGGGATACCTGTGGTGATAATGGGGTATTCTATTGATTCACTTGATGTATGTTTTGGTGACCAACTTGCGGGTTTTGTGACCTTGTGAACTTATGCATAGGGGTTGGCACACATTTTCGTCTTGACTCTCCGGTAGAAACTTTGGGGCACTCTTTGAAGTTCTTTATGTTGGTTTGAATAGATGAATCTGAGATTGTGTGATGCATATCGTATAATCAAACCCGCAGATAGTGACATTAGGGTTTTGGTTGATGTGTGTCTTAAGGTGTTATTTTACTACGAACTCTAGGGCTGTTTGTGACACTTATAGGAATAGCCCAATGGATTGATCGGAAAGAATAACTTTTAGGTGGTTTTGTACCCTACAATAATCTCTTCGTTTTTTCTCCGCTATTAGTGACTTTGAGTGACTCTTTGTTGCGCGTTGAGGGATAGTCATATGATCTAATTATGTTATCATTGTTGAGAGAACTTGCAGTAGTGAAAGTATGAACCGTAGGCCTTGTTTCCAAGCATTGCAATACCATTTTTGCTCACTTTTGTTACTTGTTACCTTGCTGTTTTTATATTTTCATATTACAAAAACCTATATCTACCATCCATATTGCACTTGTATCACCATCTCTTCGCCAAACTAGTGCACCTATACAATTTACCATTGTATTGGGTGTGTTAGGGACACAAGAGACTCTTTGTTATTTGGTTTTAGGGTTGTTTGAGAGAGACCATCTTCATCCTACGCCTCCCATGGATTGATAAACCTTAGGTCATCCACTTGAGGGAAATTTGCTACTGTACTACAAAACTCTGCACTCGGAGGCCCAACAACGTCTACAAGAAGAAAGGTTGCGTAGTAGACATCAAGCTCTTTTCTGGCGCTGTTGCCGGGGAGGTTAGTGCTTGAAGGTATATCCTTATATCTTGAAATCAAACCTTTTAGTTTCTTGTTTTATCACTGGTTTAGTCTAAAAGAAAACTACAAAAAATGGAATTGAGGTTGCCTCATATGCTTCATCTTTTTAATGTCTTTCGTGAAAATAAGGATTCCGATAATTGTGCTCAATTGCTAGAGGAAGAATGAAATAAATGTTTGGCATAAAATCTTTGTATGATGAGCATGATTGCAATGTTGTTAGTATTAATTCCTTGAATATCCATGATGCTAATGATATGCAAAGCTACAAGCTTGGGGATGCTATGTTTGATAAAGATGATATTTTTAGTCCCCCAAGTTTTGATGAGCAAATTTATTATGATGAAAGCATGCCTCCTATATATGATGATTATTGTGATGACATGTATGCTATAAAGAATAATTATAACCTTGAAACTTTTCATCTTAATTTTAATTTTCAATCCCATGATAGTTGTTTTGTTGAGTTTGCTCCCACTATCCGAAATGAGAAGAATTTTGCTTATGTGGAGAGTAGTAAAAATTTCTATGCTTGTAGATCATGAAAAGAATGCTTTATGTGATGGTTATAATGTTGAATTCATTCATATTGCTACTGAAAATTATTATGAGGGATGAATATATGCTTGTAGGAATTGCAATAATACCAAGTTTCCTCTCTATGAGTTGAAAATTTTGAAGATTTGCTTGTTTTGTCTTCCTATGCTAGTTGATTCTTGTTCCCATAAGTTGTTTGCTCACAAAATCTCTATGCATAGGAAGTGGGTTAGACTTAAATGTGCTAGTTATATTCTTCATTATCTTTTATGTGAGCATCATTGAAATCATCATGCCTAGCTTAAAAGGCATTAAAGCAAATCACTTTTTGGGAGACAACCCAATATTTACCCCTACTCTTTTTGTGTGTTCACATGATTATGCTACTGTAGAAATCATGTTTTATAGAATTTGTTTCAATAAAGTTTCAAGTAAATCCCTTGGGATAGTGTGGATGGTAGTTGACTTGATTATGTGCAAAAACAGAAACTTTTGCACTTAGTCCAAGAAATTTGAAAATTCACTGGAATGGGCTTTTGATGTGAATATTTTACACAAGATTTATATACAAATTTCCTAGACTATCCTAATTTTTCAGAATTTTGGGAGTTACAGAGATATGGAAAGTTTCCAGATTACTACAAACTGTTCTGTTTTTGACAGATTCTGTTTTCTCTGTGTTGTTTGCTTATTTTGATGAATCTATGAGTAGTATCGGAGGATATGAACCATGGACAAGTTGGAATACAGTAGATATAACACCAATATGAATTTAGAATGCGTTCACCACAGTACCTAAGTGGTGATTTATTTTCTTATACTAACGAAGCTCATAAGATTTGTTGAGTTTTATGTTGTGAAGTTTTCAAGTTTTGGGTAAAGATTCGATGGACTATGGAATAAGGAGTGGCAAGAGCCTAAGCTTGGGGATTCCCAAGTCACCCCAAGGTAATATTCAAGGACAACCAAGAGTCTAAGCTTGGGGATGCCCTGGATGGCATCCCCTCTTTCGTCTTCATTCATCGGTAACTTTACTTGGAGCTATAGTTTTATTCACCACATGATATGTGTTTTGCTTGGAGAGTCATTTTATTTTGTTTATATTTGCTTGATGTTATTCAGAGACATGTTATATATCTTTTAGTTCAATAAAAAAAAGTCAAGTATAGCCTTTACCACGCTTATTTTACAAGTCTATATGTTGTTGTTTCGAAAACAGAAAGTTCGCTGTTATGTTTTGAATATTGGTGAATATTAAGAACATGATAAAATATTAAAATTTTGACACAATGAGTAACAACAAATTTTCTATAGTGTGGTAATTTTTCAGAATTTTTGGAGTTAGGGGAGTATAATTCCTCTTGCATTCTTTATAGACTGTCCTGTTTAGACAGATTGCTGGTACGTTTGCATTGTTTGCATATGTTTGCTTGTTTAATGATAGATAGGAGTGTTAAATATGCAGAGGAATTTAGTAGGCAGTATCAAATAATAATTTTAGTAATTTGCTACAGTAGAGAAATGATAAGGTTATCACGTTGATTTATACTAACTTATCTCACGAGTTCTTGTTGAGTTTTGTGTGGACGATGTTTTTAAGATTTAGGGAAACCGTGGTATAAAAGGAACTAAGGAGACACAAAAGATCAAGCTTGGGGATGCCCAAGGCATCCCTAATTAATATTTCAAGAAGTCTCAAGCATCTAACCTTGTGGATGCCCCGGGTTGCATCACATCTTCTTCAGCAACTATCGGCCAGTTCTGGTTGAGCCTAAGTTTTTGCTTCTTCACATGATATGTGCTATCCTTGCAATGTCATTTTATTTTGCTTTGCTTGTTGTTTGAATAAAATATTAAGATATGAAATTCTTAAATGTTAGAGAGTCTTCACATAGTTCAATAATTTTTTGACTACTCATTGATCTTCACTTATATCTTTTGGAGTAGTTTGTCATTTGCTCTAGTGCTTCACTTATATGTCTTTAGACCACGACAATGGCATTATTTTATAGAAATTGATGAACTCTCATGCTTTTATTATATTATTTTGAGAGTCTTTTAGAACAACATGGTAATTTGCTTCGGTTATAAATTTAGCCCTAATATGATAGGCATCCGAGGGGGATATAATAAAAAACTTTCATATAAAGTGCATTGAATACTATGAGAAGTTTGATTCTTTATGATTATTTTGAGATATGAAGATGGTGATATTACAGTTATGCTAGTGGAGTAATTTGTGAAATTTAGAAATACTTGTGTTGAGGTTTGTGAGTCCCGTAGCATGCACGTATGGTGAATCGTTATGTAACGAAGTTGGAGCATGATGTATTTTTTGATTGTCATCCTTTGTGGGAGGTCGGGATCGCGTGATGGTTAACTCTTACCAACCCTTCCCCTCAGAGCATGCACGTAGTGCTTGGTTTCGATGACTAATAGATTTTTTCAATAAGTATGTGAGTTCTTTATGACTAATGTCGAGTCCATGGATTATACGCATTCTCACCCTTCCACCATTGCTAGCCTCTCTAGTACCGCGCAACTTTCGCCGGTACCATACACCCACCATATACCTTCCTCAAAACAGCCACCATACCTACCTATTATGGCATTTCCATAGCCATTCTGAGATATATTGCCATGCAAATTTCCACCGTTCTGTTTATTATGACACGCTTCATCATTGTCATATTGCTTTGCATGATCATGTAGTTGACATCCTATTTGTTGCAAAGCCACCTTTCATAATTCTTTCATACATGTCACTCTTGATTCATTGCACATCCCGGTACACCGCCGGAGGCATTCATATAGAGTCATATTTTGTTCTAAGTATCCAGTTGTAATTCTTGAGTTGTAAGTAAATAAAAGTGTGATGATCATCATTATTAGAGCATTGTCCCAGTGAGGAAAGGATGATGGATACTATGATTCCCCCACAAGTCGGGATGAGTCTCCGGACGAAAAATAAAAAATAAAAGAGGCCAAAAAAGAGAGGGCCCAAAAAACAAAAACAAAAAACAAAAAAATGAGAGAAAAAGAGAGAAGGGACAATGCTACTATCCTTTTACCACACTTGTGCTTCAAAGTAGCATCTTGATCTTCATGATAGAGAGTCTCCTATGTTGTCACTTTCATATATTAGTGGGAATTTTTCATTATAGAACTTGGCTTCTATATTCCAGTGATGGGCTTCCTCAAATTGCCCTAGATCTTTGTGAGCAAGCGAGTTGGATGCACACCCACTTAGTTTCTTTTTGAGCTTTCATAAACTTATAGCTCTAGTGCATCCGTTGCATGGCAATGCCTACTCACTCACATTGATATATATTTATGGGCATCTCCATAGCCCATTGATACGCCTAGTTGATGTGAGACCATATTCCTCCCTTTTGTCTTCTCCACAACCACCATTCTATTCCACCTACAGTGATATGTCCATGGCTCACGCTCATGTATTACATGAAAGTTTGAAAAGACGTAATTACCTTGTTAGTATGCTTGAAGTATCATCATTTTTATGTCAATATTAAATTATTGTTTTGAATCTTATGGATCTGAATATTTTTGCCACAGTAAAGAATATTACATTGATAAATATGTTAGGTAGCGTTCCACATCGAAAATTCCGTTTTTATCATTTACCTACTCCAGGACGAGCAGGAATTAAGCTTGGGGATGCTTGGTACGTCTCCAACGTATCTATAATTTTTTATTGTTCCATGCTATTATATTATCTATCTTGGATGTTTTATATGCATTTATATGCTATTTAGATGATTTTTGGGACTAACCTATTAACCTAGAGCCCAATGCCAGTTTCTGTTTTTTCCTTGTTTTTGAGTTTCGCAGAAAAGGAATATCAAACGGAGTCCAATTGACCTGAAAATTTATGGAGATTATTTTGGCGCCAGAAGAAGCCCACGAAGCATTGGAGATGGACTAGAAGAGTCCTGAGGCCACCACGAGGGTCGAGGGCGCGCCCTACCCCCCAGGAGGGTGCTCCTACCTCGTGGCTGCCTCATGGACCCCCCTAACTTGTTTGGTTGTTCCCAACACCAACACCTCTTATATATACCCAAACTTCCAGAACAAAACCTAGATCGGGAGTTTCGCCGCCGCAAGCCTCTATAGCCACCAAAAACCAATTGGAACCCTGTTCCGGCACCCTGCTGGAGGGGGGATCCATCATTGGTGGCCATCTTCATTATCCCGGTGCTCCCGATGATGAGGAGGGAGTAGTTCACCCTCGGGGCTGAGGGTATGTACTAGTAGCTATGTGTTTGATCTCTCTCTCTCTCTCTCTCATGTTCTTGATTTGGCACGATCTTGATGTACCGCGAGCTTTGATATTCTAGTTGGATCTTATGATGTTTCTTCCCATCTACCTTCTTGTAATGGATTGAGTTTTCCCTTTGAAGTTATCTTATCGGATTGAGTCTTTAAGGATTTGAGAACAATTGAAGTATGTCTTGCATGGGATACCCGTGCTGACAATGGTGTATTCTACTGATTCACTTGATGTATGTTTTGGTGATCAAGTTGTGGGTTCTGTGACCTTGTGAATTTATGCATAGGGGTTGGCACACGTTTTCGTCTTGACTCTCCGGTAGAAACTTTTGGGCACTCTTTGAAGTTCTTTGTGTTGGTTTGAATAGATGAATCTGAGATTGTGTGATGCATATCGTATAATCAAACTCGCGGATACTTGTGGTGACATTGGAGTATCTAGGTGACATTAGGGTTTTGTTTGATTTGTGTCTTAAGGTGTTATTTTACTACGAACTCTAGGGCTGTTTGTGACACTTATAGGAATAGCCCAATGGATTGATCGGAAAGAATAACTTTGAGGTGGTTTCCTACCCTACAATAATCTCTTCGTTTGTTCTCCGCTATTAGTGACTTTGGAGTGACTCTTTGTTGCACGTTGAGGGATTGTCATATGATTTGATTATGTTATCATTGTTGAGAGAACTTGTAGTAGTGAAAGTATGAACCCTAGGCCTAGTTTCCAAGCATTGCAATACCGTTTTTGCTCACTTTTGTTACTTGCTACCTTGATGTCTTTATATTTTTAGATTACAAAAACCTATATCTACCATCCATATTGCACTTGTATCACCCTCTCTTCGCCGAACTAGTGCACCTATACAATTTACCATTGTATTGGGTGTGTTGGGGACACAAGAGACTCTTTGTTATTTGGTTGCAAGGTTGTTTGAGAGAGACCATATTCATCCTACGGCTCCCATGCATTGATAAACCTTAGGTCATCCACTTGAGGGAAATTTGCTACTGTCCTACAAAACTCTGCACTTGGAGGCCAAACAACGTCTACAAGAAGAAAGGTTGTGTAGTAGACATCAGGCGGGCGGCTGAATAGATGGCAGGCGATCAGAATCTCAAATAAAACCTAATGAGGAAAATTGCGATTGGGTGTGTAGCAACAATCAATCATAGGCCCGTTTGAATTCCCCTATGATGCTAATGAGATGGATTATTGGCTCTTTTTTCTAGATTAAACTATACCTAATGTTGTTGGTACATGATGATTTGGGGCCTCCAAGATTGTGGGGCCCTGTGCGATCGTCCAGTTTGGCCTCCCACATCGACGACCTTGCTGGAAATTAACATCAGATCCACGCAATCGTTCTTTAGAGCATCTACAGCCAGACCTATCAAACCCACCTCATACGTTCGGACAGGCCGTCTGGTCACTAACCGGTCACATCTTTTCGACCCAGACAGACGCCTCAGAAGGGCCTCAGACGCCCGGGCTGACCGGCACCCCCAATATCCAGCCCAAATATAGTGCTGATATGGGGCGCCTGGGCGCGGCCGCCACGTCGGACTGACGAAGGGGTCCCAGCAGAAAACACCCTCAAACCCGGTGGTCCGAAGCTCGTCTCCTCCAACGGACCCGTGGCGCCACATGGCGCATCTTCGACGGGACGCGTAGTGCATTGCCCGGCTATTTAAGTCGACTGGCAACACTGAAACCCTACCATCGATCCACATTTTCCTGCTCCTGTCCGCCGCCGCCACCACTATTCACTCCACTGGTCCGGCTAGTAGCAAAGTCCCCACACCACCGGGTGAGGAGCAAGCTCTTTCTGACACCGGAGCGTCGGCTCGAGCTTCTTGAGCAGATCCGGGCTAGGCGCGAAGCCCGGATCACCGCAGGCCTACCTCCGGATGAAGTGGATCCGGAGGAGGAGTTGGAGGATGAGGAGAATGAGGAGGAGGACTTTGAGGAAGAGGGGGATGAGCCGGAGGAGGAGAATGTAGGGGACGCTGGCGACGGGGATCTACACACAAAGCAGCAGGCCATCCTCGATTCGCTCCGGTCAGAGTTGGCTGCGGAGGCAAGACGCCGTCGCCGGCAGGACATGGGGGCACAAGGGGCCGCGAAGGAGGCGAAGATGTTCACCTACATGGATGAGGTCGGGTAGGAGGAGGATGAGCCAGAGCCCTCCAACCCGCCCGTCCAACCAGCGTCCCACACCGTCGTCGTGGACACCTCCGATGATGAAGAGTAGGTAGGGTAGTACATAGATGTAGTATGTAAGATTCATTTTTCATGCTTTGTATGGATCTAGCGGATGAAATATGAGAGAGTCAGATGCAAAGTGGCTAATTTGAGGCGTGCCCGGTCAGTTCCCGCGCTGGGCACATGATAAGTCTCCAACGTATCTACTTTTCCTAATGCTTTTCCTCTTGTTTTGGACTCTAATTTGCATGATTTGAATGAAACTAACCCCGGACTAACGTTGTTTTTAGCAGAACTACCATGGTGTTATTTTTGTGCAGAAATAAAAGTTCTCGGAATGGAACAAAACTTTGCGAGGATTTTTTATCAATAAAGAGAATATCTGGAGCCACGAGCCACCTGAGGGGGCACTTGGGTGGGCACAACTCACGAGGGCGCCCCCCCCCCAAGCACGCCCCGGTGGGTGCTCCCCACCAGGTGGCCCCGTTGACCCAGAAACCGATGCTATAAAATCACATTATTCCAGAAAAAATCAAAGAGAAAGAATTATCGCGTTTCACGACACGGAGCCGCCGCCGTCTCCTGTTCTTCATCAGGAGGCCAGATCTGGAGTCCGTTTGGGTCTTCGGAGAGGGGGGATCTTTGATCTTCGTCATCACCAACACATCTCCATCACCAATTCCATGATGCTCCCTACCGGGAGTGAGTAATCCCTTTGTAGGCTCTCTGGTCGGTGAGGAGTTGGATGAGATTCATCATGTAATCGAGTTAGTTTTGTTAGGTCCTGATCCCTAGTATCCACTATGTTCTGAGATTGATGTTGCTATGACTTTGCCATGCTTAATGCTTGTCACTTTGGGCCCGGATGCCATGATTTTTGATCTGAACCATTTATGTTATCACCATTATATCCATGTTCTAGATCCAATCTTGCAAGTTATAGTCACCTACTACGTGTTATAATCCGGCAACCCCGGAGTGACAACAGTCGGGACCACTCCCAATGATGATCGTAGTTTGAGGAGTTCATTTATTCACCATGTGTTAATGCTTTGTTCCAGTTCTCTATTAAAAGGAGGCCTTAGTATCCCTTAGTTTCCAATAGGACCCTGCTGCCACGGGAGGGTAGGACAAAAGATGTCATGCAAGTTCTTTCCATTAGCACGTATGACTATTTACGAAATACATGCCTACATTATATTTATGAACTAGGTCTATTGCCGTATCGCCCTAGGTTCTAACAGTCTCATGATGAATATCATCCAAGGAGTCATCAGTCCAATGCCTACAAATTTATCTTATATTGTTCTTGCTAAGTTATTACTGTTGCTACTCTATCATTACTGCTACAAAATCACTGCTATCACTGTTACCGTTACCGTTGCTACTACTGCTATCATCAAAACTATCATATTATTGTGCTACTAATCACTTTGCTGCAGATAATTAATCTCCAGGTGTGGTTCAATTGACCACTCAGCTGCTAATACGTTCAAATATTCTTTGGCTCCCGTTGTGTTGAATCTATAAATTTGGGTAGGATATTGTACCCTCGAAAATTGTTGCGATCCCCTATAGTTGTGGGTTATCAAGACCTTTTTCTGGCGCCGTTGCCGGGGAGCATAGCTATATTTGTTGAGTTACTTGGGATTATTATCATATTATCACTATGAAGAATCAGAAGGATGCTAAGACTAAGATTTTTCCCTCAAAAACGAGGGCAGATAAGGAACTGCCATCTAGCCCCGCTTTACATTCACCTTCTATTATAAGTAAACTTGCAACACCACAACATGCTATTAATTATGATATGTCGCAAGTTATTGATGATGCTAGTTCTGCTATGAATACTACTCATGATGATGCTAGTACCTTGCTTGATGATGATGTGCCACTAGGTGAATTTCTTGATGAACAAATTGCTAGAGTAAGACAACATGATATTGTTGAATCTGATGATGAACTTGAAACTGAAAATCTTGAAACACATACTAGAACTAGTTCTCCTAGATATGAATTGCCAAAGGTACCGAAAGGTTATACTATGAGTGAGGAGGCAACTAGAGATATTCCTGCTTGTAAGGATAGAGATGATCTAGAGAAATTATTATGCAAGTATAAAGAAAGATCTCTCAATGCTAAAATGAAATGTGATCCTGAGTTTGCTACCTCACCTATTTTTATTGATGATAAGGTTTATGAATTCTCTGTCAACCAAGAGTTAATCATTTTGGTTGAAGCTGATCCTTTCCATGGTCATGAAACTGAAACTATTGTGGCATATCTTACTAAGTTGAATGACATAGCCACCCTTTTTGCTCATGATGAGAAGATTAGCTATTACTATATTCTCAAGTTATTTCCGTTCTCATTAAATGGTGATGCCAAAGCTTGGTAAAATACTCTTGCTCCTGGTTGTGTGTGTAGTCCCTAGGATATGATTTATTACTTCTCTGAAAAATATTTCCCTGCTCATAAGAAACAAGCTGCCTTGTAGGAAATATTTAACTTTGTGCAAGTTGAAGAAGAGAGTCTCCCACAAGCTTGGGGGAGGCTTCTCCAGTTACTTAATGCTTTACTTGATCACCCTCTTAAGAAAAATGAAATACTTGATATCTTCTATAATGGACTAACCGATGCTTCTAGGGATTTCCTAGATAGTTGTGCTGGTTGTGTTTTCTGGGAATGAACTATTGTGCAAGCTGAAGAATTATTGAGTAACATATTGAAAATCATGATGATTGGACTCCTCCTGAAACACCTACTAAACCCACTCCGAAGAAGAGGCGTATCTTATATCTCAGTCCTGAAGATATGCAAGAGGCAAAGAAATCTATGAAGGAAAAAGGTATTAAAGCCGAGGATGTTAAAAATTTACCACCTATTGAAGAAATACATTGGCTTGAAGTACCACCACCACCTAAGGTGATAGAGGTAAAATCTTTAATGAAATTCAATGATAGTGATGATCCTTATAACAAACATCCTAGTCAATGCCTTTATGAGTTTGATAATTACATTAGAAAGCAAGATCACTTCAATGCAAATGTTATGAAACAATTGAAATACAACTCTTATATGATTGCTCGCTTAAGTGATTTGTTATTTATAATCTCAAATGATGTTAGTGGTGTAGGAAAACATGGCTCTATGGTTCAAACTCAATTAGAACACATTGCTAAATCTCAAAGAGAGTTACTTGATGAAATAAATAATAATATAAGTGACTTTGTTGTTAGAGTAGCTACTAGAGGAGGTAAAATTACTCGCGAACCACTTTATCCTGAGGGACACCCAAAGATAATTGAACAAGTCTCTCAAAGAATTAACACTGATGCACCTAGTCCTTCTAAAAAGAAAAGGAAGAAGAAAAATAATAGGACTTTGCCTGCCTCTAGTGAACCTAAAATAGAAATACCTCCTGATAATGATAATGAAGTTTCTGTCTCTGATGCTGAAACTCAATCTGGTAATGAACACTCACCTTCTGATAATGAAAAAAATATAATGATGAGGTTCATGAAGACACTCAAACAAATGATAAAGAACGAGATAATGATGTTGAGATAGAACCAATTGTTAATCCTGGCAACCCACAACCTAAGAATAAAAGATATGATAAAAGAGACTTTGTTGCTAGAAAACATGGGAAGGAAAGAGGACCATGGGTTGAAAAGCCTATGCCCTTTCCACCTAAGTCAACTAAAAATAAAGATGATGAAGAATTTGAACGCTTTGCAGAAATGCCGAGGCCAGTCTTTCTGCAAACTCGCTTAACTGATATCTTGAAAATGCCTCCTTATGCAAAGTATATGAAAGACATCATCACTAATAAGAGAAAAACACCGGAAGTTGAAATCTCCAGTATGCTTGCTAATTATACTTTTAAAGATGGAGTACCTAAAAAACTTGGAGATCTGGGAATACCAACTATACCTTGCTCCATCAAAAGAAATTATGTGAAAACTGCCTTATGTGATTTACGAGCTGGTGTTAGTGTTGTGCCTTTCTCTTTATATAAAAGACTAGATTTGAATAAACTCACACCTACTGAAATATCTTTGCAAATGGCTGATAAATCAACTGCCATGCCTATTGGTATTTGTGAGGATGTGCCCGTTGTTGTTGCTAATGTTACTATTTTAACTGACTTTTTTATACTTGAGATGCCCGAGGATGACAACATGTTGATTATCCTTGGTAGACCCTTCTTGAATACTGTAGGGGTTGTTATTGATTGCAATAAAAGCAAGGAACTTTTCATATCAATGGTAATGAGCATACGGTGCACTTTTCGAAGAAACAATTCCAAGTGAATGATATTAATGTTATTGAAAAATCTCCGACAATCACTATTGGAAGTTTTCAACTACCTCTACCTACTGTCAAAAAGAAATACGAAATGCTTATTGTTGGGGACATTCATATCCCCATTGAGGTAATTAGTGATTTACGAAAGTTCTTCGGTTTCATGCAAATCGAAAGTGGTTGTTAATAAGACTTGATCAACCTTATTAATGGATCATTTTTGAGTCGTATGTAGTTGATGAATTTAGTGAGCACTATCTTCTGTCCCTACCTTTTGTTTATGTTTTTCTTAGTTAAATAAAATAAAATGCCATGCTTTGTCTATTTTCTGAGTTTTCCGTGCAATAAAAAAATAACCCAAAAATAGAAGTTCTCAGAATGCTCTGAAAATTTGACACGATTTTTTCTGAATATTTCTGAATTTCTGGTGCAAATAATACCAGAGGGAGGTGCACCAGGTGGGCACAACCCACCTGGGCGCCCCAGGACCCCCAGGCGCGCCCTGGTGAGTTATGGTCCCCATGTGGGCCCCCTCACTTACTTCTTCTACCCACATCACTCCATACACCCAAAAAAATCACTATCACTCTCTCCCTCGTGTTCTTGCTCCCGAAACCGCGGATTTCGGTCACTTTGCTCGAAGCTCCATTTCCGAAACTGTTTCAGGGATTTGTTGCTTGGTATGTGATTCCTCCATGTGTCCAATTAGTTTTTGTTTTAGTGGTTTATATTTAGAATAATTAGCTACTCTTGGTGCTGCTGTAGATGGCTTGCATGTTGAATTCTTAAAGTTCTAAGTAGTTTGAATGCTTGCTATGGCCTCTATACATCCCTATGAGTAGTTGCTAACATTTTTGTGATGTGTTATTGAGAAACATTTTGTGGACTAAAAATTTCAGAATTTTCTTCATAGGAAAAAGATGAGTTTCTTTAGGAAGTTTGCTTTTAGGAAGAACTCCAAGGGGGTTATTGGGGAGTCATCTGACAATGATCTCCATACCCCGAGATTGGCGGAGCTACGGCCGTGCGAGTGGTCACATAATGCGTTCATGGAAGGGGTTGGAATCCTTCAAGAGTTCAACCAATATGCTGCTAATGCCGGCCTCACAGACGTCATCGCAGCTGAATGCGAATAGGGTGGATACAGGATTATGCCCGAGGACATTGTCGCTTACCGGAACAACCAGGCTGCGACACAGGCGGAGCCTCAGCAGTGGGACCCTATGGTGCTTGCTCCCCAGCACTTTAACATTGGACCTCACGGCTTCTACGACCGGTGATTACCAAGCTAGGGCAAAAGCCTAAGCTTGGGGAGTACGTATTCCCACCGACATTACATTCATCTCCACACATTTCATTCCAGTTGTCGGTGTCCATACTTTTTCATTGTATCATCCATGTTTAATTTATTTTCTCGCTTTCTTCTTGTGTGTCTGGAAAACATTGAGAAAATCCAAAAATATGTTTCTTGCTTCTTTTTGATTTTCATTCCTAGTTTAAATTGTTGCGGCACTAAAAAGAAAACCCAAAAAGATTTCCTTGTTCTTCTTTTTACTTGTTGGAGCTTTCCCGTGTAAATAGTTTTTCTTGTGCTTTTCTCTTTTCGTTTGCTCGTTTACGGAAAAACAAAAATTGTAAAAATATTTCATTGTGTTTCTTTGAATTTCTTTTCTTTTTATTGAGTCATACCGAGGAGAAGACCACGATTAAAATGTTGAGTGGCTCTCATTTGCATTATTGATCTAATAAAGAGTCCATATTACCTTGTCTTCTCCTCTTGAATAAAATGTTTGTAGATTCCAGCTTAGTCCACGACACTCTAGCACTATTATTATTTTCAAATCATTCGGTCGTGCAAGTGAAAGGCACTAATGACGATATTAGATGAACTGGCTGTGGCAGAGAGAAACAGGTATGAACTCGACTTGTTCTGTTTTTGTAAATATGTTTAACCTAGTATCCATGATTCTGCCTATTATAATCAAACATGTTTGCAATGACAATTAGAGATTATAGTTCCTCATGCCATGCATAATAAGATAGGAGTGAATGATGACTTGTCTTGGATATCAACATTGCGTTAAAATGACTGTGATGAAGTATGATGATATGGTATCCTCCTCTGAATGTTTGAGTGGCTTGACTTGGCACATGTTCATGCATGTAGTTGAATCAAAACCAACATAGTCTCTATGATATTTATGTTCGTGGTGTTCATATCCTACTCATGCTACTATCTAAGGTTACTTATGCATAATGCATGTTCATGACCGTTGTTGCTCTCTAGCTGGCCGCTTCTCAACCTATTTGCTAGCCTTCGCCTGTACTAAGTGAGAACTTTGCTTGTACATCCAAAAACATGAAACCCAAGTTATTCTAGATGAGTCCACCATACCTACCTATATGCGGTATTACCCTGCCGTCCTAAGTAAATTTGCATGTGCCATCTCTAAAAACTTCAAATAAATATCTATTTTGTGTGCATGGATCGTTCATGGAACGACAGGAGGTAGTCGGTATCTTCCATGCTAAGCGGGTTATTCTCAAGTCGAGTGTTTATTCACTCGCCATCGCACGTGAAAAGGGCGGTAATAGGGATGCCCAGTCCCACACTGCAAAAAGAAAAGAGCTTACAAATAATCAAAGAAAAACTCCCAATGGAGTCATAACCTTTACATTTCCGCTTGGGAATCGCCACTAGTGTGTTTAGCATGGAAGATATTGATAACTGATGGTCGTGAAGTAAATGAGAAGGGTGCATATCTCAAAACATCATTTACCTCTATTTTAAAAACTTGAGCTCTGGCACATCTGCAAATCACTGCTTCCCTCTGCAAAGGGACTATCTATTTACTTTTATGTTGTGTCATCACCTTCTCAAATAAGCGCCAGAACCTGAGGGCACCACTTTCATGCTGATGCATTGTGTGTTGCTAATGTTGGGTGCATCATGACTGGATCTTTTCTACCATGAATTACAATGTTTAGTCGCTGCTTGAACTTTGGGCGTGCTCTGCATTTATGTTTTGCGGTCTCAGAAAGGGATAGCGAGATGCCACTATTATCATATTGTATCATGGTTGTTTTGACAACGTGTTGTTGTTTTAGATATCTTATTATTGCTCTCTAGTTGATTATGTCGTTGATATGAGTTAATATAATTTTTAAGAGTTATTTTCGACATGGTTACTTAAAATCTTTGCTGAAAACCTGGGTGTTGTTTAAGCTTATTTATGAAACAAGAGCAAAAGAGTTCATAAGAGTTTTTATTTTTCACTTTCAGTTTATCAACTGAATTTCTTGAGGACAAACAAAGGATTAAGCTTTGGGGGGTTGATACGTCTCCAATGTATCTACTTTTCCAAATGCTTTTCCTCTTGTTTTGGACTCTAATTTGCATGATTTGAATAAAACTAACCACGGACTAACGTTGTTTTCAGCAGAACTACCATGTTGTTGTTTTTGTGCAGAAATAAAAGTTCTCGGGATGGAATGAAACTTTGCGAGGATTTTTTATATCAATAAAGAGAATTTCTGGAGCCAAGAGCCACCTGAGGGGGGCACCTGGGTGGGCACAACCCACCAGGGCGCGCCTGCCCCACCCAGGCACGCCACGGTGGGTTCTCCCCACCTGGTGGCCCTGCTGACCCTGAAACCGACGCTATTAAATCACATTATTCCATAAAAAAATCAAGGAAAAATAATTATCGCGTTTCACGACACAGAGCCGTCGCTGTGTCCTATTCTTCATCGGGAGGCCAGATCTTCGTCATCACCAACACATATCCATCACTAATTCCATGATGCTCCCCACCGGGAGTGAGTAATCCCTTTGTAGGCTCGCTGGTCGGCAAGGAGTTGGATGAGATTCATCATGTAATCGAGTTAGTTTTGTTAGGGCCTTATCCCTAGTATCCACTATCTTCTGAGATTGTTGTTGCTATGACTTTGCCATGCTTAATGCTTGTCACTTTGGACCCGGGTGCCATGATTTCAGATTTGAACCGTTTATGTTATCACCATTATATCCATGTTCTAGACCGATCTTGCAAGTTATAGTCGGGATCACTCCCAGTGATGACCGTAGTTTGAGGAGTTCATGTATTCACTGTGTGTTATTGCTTTGTTATGGTTCTATATTAAAAGGAGGCCTTAATATCCCTTAGTTTCCAATAGGACCCCGCTGCCACGGGAGGGTAGGACAAAAGATGTCATGCAAGTTCTCTCCATAAGCACGTATGACTATTTACGAATACATGCCTACATTATATTTATGAACTGGAGCTAGTGCTGTATCACCCTAGGTTATAACTGTCCCATGATGAATTTCATCCAACGAGTCACCGATTCAATGCCTACAAATATATCTTATATTGTTCTTGCTAATTTACTATTGTGCTACTGCTATCGTTACTGCTGCAAAATCACTGCTATCATTGTTACCGTTACCGTTGCTACTACTACTATCATGAAAACTATCATACTACTGTGCTACTAATAACTTTGCTGTAGATAATTAGTCCCTAGGTGTGGTTGAATTGACCACTCAGCTGCTAATACCTTCAAATATTCTTTGGCTTCCCTTTTGTCGAATCTATAAATTTGGGTTGAGTACTCTACCCTCGAAAACTGTTGCGATCCCCTATACTTGTGGGTTATCAGCATGTCCACGTGCGTTTGAGGGTCTGAATTTGCAAAGTCCGGCTGTATATCCCCCGGAGAAGGCGATAGAGGGGCAACGCCTTTTCTCCTAGTCTGGAGATAAAGCGGCTTAATGTTGCCACACATCTGGATAATTTTTGGACTTGTTTGAGGTCTGTTGGCGTAGCCAACTGTGACAAAGCTCAGATTTTAGTTGGGTTTGCCTCAATTCCTCTATTGGAAACGATGAAGCCTAGAAGTTTTCTAGTGGGAACACCAAAAACGCACTTTTCCGGATTGACCTTGATGTCATATGTTCGGAAGTTGTCGAATGTGAGACGCAGATCGTCTATTAATGATTCGACGTGTCTGGTTTTGATGACTACGTCATCCACCTATGCTTCAACTGTCTTGCCGATTTGTTTCTCCAGGCATGTTTGAATCATGCGTTGGTAGGTGGCGCCGGTGTTTTTGAGGCCGAAAGGCATCGTGTTCAAGCAGAAAGGCTCGTATGGGGTGATGTCATTGCGGCTTGATCAGACTCCTTCATCTAGATCTGATGGTATCCGGAGTATGCGTCGAGGAAACACAATGAGTCGTGTCCTATGGATGCATCGATAATCTAATCGATACGGGGGAGGGGGAAGGGATCCTTAGGGCATGCCTTGTTTAGGTCTTTGAATTGACACATAGGCGCCTTGATTTATCCTTCTTTGGTACCATCACAAGGTTTGCTAGCCAGTCCGGGTGTTTTATCTGTCTGATGAATCCGGCCTCGAGTAACTTGGCTAGCTCCTGTCCCATGGCTTGTCATTTGGGTTCGAAAAAGCGCCACAATGTTTGCTTGACCAGCTTATATCCCTTCAGTATGTTTAGGCTGTGTTCGGCCAGCCTGCGTGGGATCCCTGGAATATCAGAAGGGTGCCAGGCAAATATGTCCCAGTTGTCGCGTAGGAATGCCCGTAGAGCGGCTTCGACAGTGGGGTCCAGCTGTGCCTCGACGGATGCTATCTTCATGGAGTCCGTTCGGTGGACTTAGAATTTGACTATTTTGTCTGCTGGTTTAAAGGAGGTGGATTTGGGCTGCTTATCGAGGATCACGTCGTCCCTATCCACCGTGGAGCACAAGGCGGTTAATTCTTCGGCCGCGAGGGCTTCAGACAACGCCTCGAGGGCCAAGGTTGTGGTTTTCTTTTTGGCGCGGAGTGCTATGTCCAGATCGCTGGCAAGAGTGATGATACCATTGGGCCCGGGCATTTTGAGCTTCATGTACCCGTGATGGGGTATAGCTTGGAAGCTTGCAAATGCATCTCGCCCTAATAAGGAGTGATATCCACTGTTGAAAGGGGCCACTTGAAAGGTTATTTCATCGGCCGATAATTCTCGGCGTGCCGAATACCACATCCTGTGTGATTTTTCCCGCACATCGCGCCTCCTGACTGGGAATAATTCCTCAGAACGTCGTGCTACTTTGCTCAATGCGGCTCCTGTCTATTTCCATTTTGTTGAGAGTTTGCTCGTAAATGTGGTTTAATCCACTGCCGCCGTCCACAATCGGACTGAGGACCAATGCGGGTGGTGCCCGAATTGTTCTGAATTTTGGTTCGTCACTCGCATTGAAAGTTATGGCCGTGTCATTCCAGGGGTTTATTGCTGCAACTTGGTAGACTTCGGCGAGGCTGCGGAATGCCCTTTTACGCCTATTGTTTGAGGCGAAAGTCTCGAAGACTATCCATACCGTAGGGTTGTTGTCTTTCGTAGGATGTTGCTCTGAGGTATTTTTGGTGAGGAGATCCTCGCCTCTTTTGGCCACCAGCCGGAGTATCCAACATGCTCTAAGGCTGTGGGTTTGTACGGTATTCGATGTTGTGTGTATTTTACATGGCTTATCGAGCCATCCCTCCAGAATGGTTCCGCGCCCCGTAATGGGCTTCGATTTTTTGTTATTGGATCAGGCGACCGACGAGGGTGCATCCTTTTTGTCTGGACGAGGGGTTGAGTGGAAACCGGTGGCTCCCAAGAGGCTGCCTGAGTTTTCTAGGCACTTTCCATTGCGTAGTACTTCTGTACTATGGTTGCCAAGTCAGCGAAGTGTGATACGTGACGGCGGTTGATTGCATTGAGGATTCCCTCGTCTGTGCTGTTTTTGCAAAATAACGAGATTGCGTCTTCATCGCGGCAGTCTTTGATCTTGTCCTTGACAAGGAGGAATCTGGCCCAAAAGTGATGGACCGTTTCTTGGGACTGCTGTCTGATGTGGATACGATCGCATGTATCTGGGTGGGTGGGTGGATTTAAGTCCGAACCCTGGCCCAATCTGAGATCCGGAGTTTGAGAAACTTTCGAGATTAATAGTTCGGCTCCGGGATATCAACCAATTTTTCAGGCCCACAGTCTGACTCTAGGTTCGGAGTACGGGGCACGTCTTCCCGCGGGCGGGTATCCGGCTCTGTGAGCTCGGAAATCCGAACATAGTTCGTCCTCAATATAGAGGAAGATTTGTCGTATTGCTCCTCCACTACCGCTATCTGATGGGTGATCGGCGGAGATTCAATTTCTCTTTGATTGGGTTTAAGCCCAATCCTATCGTAGTCCGTAGCGACTCCCTAGGCGGCGATGCGATCCAGGAGTTCGTTTAAAGACAACAACTCTGTCAGATCTATTTGTTTGGAGTACTCTGAGCTGACGCGGAGGCGATTTTCGATGACCCGAGAAGTCATCGTCGGCCCGACGGCCGAATGGGCGGTCATCGTGAAGCCGCCCAACCAGAGGGTTTGGCCTGAGGCCAAGGATCCTCCCGAGGTGATGTTGTCCTTGATGACAAGGCGCACCATCAATCCCATCTTCGATTTCACAGCGGAACTCTCAACGAAAGCACCAATGTCAGTGTCAAAATCGGCGGATCTTGGGTAGGGGGTCCTGAACTGTGCGTCTAAGGTTGATGGTAACAGGAGACGGGGGACACGATGTTTACCCAGGTTCGGGCCCTCTCTATGGAGGTAATACCCTACTTCCTGCCTCATTGATCCTGATGAATATGAGTATTACATGAGTTGATCTACCACAAGATCGTAATGGCTAAACCCTATAAGTCTACCCTATGGGATTATGTTTGTGTCCTACGGACTAAACCTTCCGGTTTATATAGACAGCGGAGGGGGCTAGGTTGTACATAGTCGGTTACAGAGAAACGAATCTTCATATCCGAATTGCCAAGCTTGCCTTCCACGCCAAGTAGAGTCCCATCCGGATACGGGAAGAAGTCTTCTGTCTTGTATCTTCATAGCCCAACAGTCAAGCCCATGCATATAGTCCGGCTGTCCGAGGACCCCCTAATCCAGGACTCCCTTAGTAGCAAGGCGGGTTCAATGATGAGGTGTCCGGCGCACAGATTGTCTTCGACATTGCAAGGCGGGTTTCTTTTCCGATTACTTCACAGTCCCTGACTTAAAGAACAGTATCCGGCTTTTCATTCAATGTTGCGCCCATCGGCTTCTACAGCTTCATGATTTCTGCTTCCACATGTCGAGCGAATACGAGAGGTCGAGGCAATTTTGCACATACCACCCCGACCATGTGAGAAAATTGTCTATTTAATGAGACGGGGATCTTCAGATCTAATCCACACCATCTCCCCCAAACGAGGAAACCTCGGAGCTTGCCCGCAGAAACCACCCCAACATGGCTAGCGCTCCCAGCTCTTCCTCCCGCCCACACGGCCCCAAAAAGAGCGATTGGGAAAAGTGCTCCGTATCCCATAACCAATTGGTGAAGTTGCAGACACGGGGATTTCTTCCCCCCGCAGATCTAGTCCCCGTTCGAGCCGGATTGGCTTGCTTCGACGGTGGGGAGCAAGCAGAAAATTTTCCCAACCCATCCAGGGGGAACGAGTATGCTTTGTTCCTTACTTATTGAGAGGTGTCGGATTTCCAATCCATCCATTCCTTCAAGGTCTACTAGAGTATTATGGCCTCCAACTGCACAATTGCACTCCTACCTCCATCCTGCATATTGCGGGTTACGTTGCTCTTTGCGAGCTATTCTTGGGCTGCGAGGCCCATTTTGAGTTATGGAAGAAGCTATTCTGCCTCGTCCCACGTAATCAAGAGGGATCAATATTCCAAGTGGGCGGTGCCGAAATATGGCGCATCACCGAGGCCGGATATATGTCCGGCATGCCGAAGAAGGCATCCGAAGAATGGCCTTTCGAATGGTTCTATATTGAAGATGTCTCCCTTGCCAACCCAATCCGAGTGGGTCTTCCTGAATTTTCAAGTGCTCCATTGAAGAAACGCCTCAGCTGGCGTCCTCGGAACCTCACGAAGGGAGATAGCACGGAAGTCCGTCAATTGATGAGCAAGTGGTTTGTCAATAGTCGAGGTTATGGCGATATCCATAATGGGAGGGGTTCAGTCACTCCAATATCGAGGGCGTCCTATGTGGCACTTCAACAGAGAAGATGATGCCACCCACTGCGGTCGGAAGGGTCCGGGCACTCCCGCTTTGGCAAAAATACTGTCCGGATTATACAAAGGGGAGAAAGAAGAGTTCATCCGCATTAAGCCCAGAGATGGATTTTCCATGTACAACCGTCCCAGCTAGGTGAGTTTCCATCCCATTACTCAATTTACTCCCTGAGTCAATTTCCACAATATTAATCCATCCATTTGAAACAGGAATGGCGGAAGATCATCAAGGAGTTCCACAGTCCCGCACCACAGCCAGAGGACCACAACCATGCCCTTGACCCCGGATTCGTAGAAGATCCAGATATATTTGTGGAGCTCGGGTATGGAGTGTTCTACCAGGAGAGCCATGATGGCACAGAAGTGGCCATCACCGCTGACTATCCCGGCCTTCTCCCTGCCTCGCATGTAAGTAATCAGGATACTTATCCTTCAAAAGAATTCCCTCATTCTGCCTCACTCACCGAACCATCTCGTGCTCAAAAGGGGAGGTGATCGGCACGCCACACTACACTTGAGGCGACTCGCAAGAAAGTGGCGCCTACGCCGGGCAGGCCTTCAAAGAGGAAGGCAGATAGAAAGATGGTCGAGCCTTCATCAAAGAGATATGGATGTAAATATGGTCATGGCTGTCACCTTGGAGTATGACGTTATCCTTTGTGTCTTATCGGGAAAAACATTCGCCCAGACTATAACCGGCGATCCTGCCGGTCATGCCTCCACTAGCCAGATTCCAGACCCTATCTCAAGGACTGAGGCTAACGCGGAAGTGACTCCAAATTGTCCTTCTGCGGAGGATTCAGATAAAGTATCTGTCACAAACTCTGAAGTGGAAAGCGCTATGAATCATCGGAGCTGGCGGGCCGCTCTTCGTGACCCCGATTTTTCAGAACAGGCTTTCAATGCCTTCAACTCGGGTGATGCATACATCCGGGCTGCTCGAGATGGGCTTGCCAGAGCCACATGCCAGTATTTGAAAGATATGAGGGTAAGTACACATTTGTGCTAATCTGATAATCATATACCAGTAGCCCCTGAGACTTGAAACAGTTGGCACAACTGATTTAAGGATCATTGTATGACCAGGTGCTCATAGAGAAGAACAGCTTGTTGTCTCAATAGCTGGAAAAGTGTCAGGCCCAGCTTGCTGCTACTACCGTGAACTGGAGAAATCCAAGAAGGCAGCGTCTGGTAATGTTCCGCTCTATCGAGGAAACAAAATCGTATACCAGGATTATTAATACAGGTGCAAATCTTATGGTAGAGTCATCAGATCATCTGGAAGAGGCACCAGAAGTCGCACGAGCGGGAGGTACAGAATCCCAAAGGCAACTGGCCGCGGGCGAACATATATTGACACGGGTCAGGAATGAGAAGAACAAACTCCAAGATTCCCACACCAAGCTAGGCGAAGATCTTAAAGATGTGCGTGCCCAGCTGGCTGACTCCGTGAAAGAAAAATAAGAGGCTACGAGACGACATATTTAGTATGTGCTTAAACTTACCTCTGCGTAATTCGGCTAGGGAAGGAACTGACAAAATTATGTCTGTAGGTATGCTGACGGGCTGTCCCGAAGAGGAAGTGTCCGGATCTTCGAGCGATCTGTTACAAGAGTTGTTGCAAATGCACGAGCGAGCTCGGCTGGCGATGCGAAGTATTTCCAAGGCCTTGTGGCCATCCCACTCCCCTCCAGGAAGTATGGAGGAGCTGGTACAGCTATTTAAAGGAGTGCGGCAGCGCTTCCGATTATGGAAGATATCGGCCTGCCGGGAAGGTGCACGAGAGGCTTGGGCCATGGTGAAAACACGGTATACCAAGCTCGATCTGAGTCACATGGCCCGGGTCGGACCTTTAGGGTCAGATGGAGAAGAAATTCCCGTTAGTTTGGTATATGACCAGGTACAAGTAGCCGCCAAATATTTACAACAGGATTGTAGGCTAGATAGCCTCTTAGATGGCATAGAGGAAGAAGTTTTTGAGTCAAAGTAACTATGTACTTCAATTGAAAAATTATGTCTCTAGCTGAATTGTAAAACAATTGTCATGGCGGACATTTTCGCTTCGACCTCCGGACCCGAAGGTGCGGAGTGCTTCCGAATACCCGCTCGGTAATGTAGACTGGGGTATGCATGGAAACCAGGCGTAGGGGTCATAGTTGCTTGAACAGACAAGTATCCGGCTAGTTATGTTATATTACATTTTTATCGTAAGAAACATCTTCCAGATAGAATAGTTCCGTTAAGGGTTCCTTTCCCTTGGTAAGCATGCGTTAACTTGCATGTCCGAACTGTGATTGAAAAAACACAGCATATGTAACATCTGGGGGTTCATAGTGTAACGAGTAAAGAACATCTTTAGTCCGCCGACCTAATATTACCTTGAGAACGCTAGCTTTTGGCTTCACCCAGTCTGAGGTACACATCCGGATGACCTGGCAGTAATAATCGCAGAGGTGCTCCCTTTATGCCCTAGCCGAACTAATGGGAACGTAGGGCATAAGCACAGGAGCCAGGCAACCCAGCTTGGCCAAAACTTAAGTCATATCGATGCATATAATGGCGGAGAAAAGGTACATATGCAGAAAAGACACATGTGTGGTGAGCTTGATGCTCGGAAAATAATAATAATAAACTTCTGTACAGGAAGCCCCCAGGTATAGTTGACGTACATATTTGAGAATGTGTGCGTCGTAGTTGTGTGTCCTTGCCACACGAGATCTTTATGGCTTAATAAAAAAAAGAAGTGTGAAAAGAGAGGAAAATAAATAATGGAAACAAAAAGGGGAAAAGGAGATGAACAAAGAGTCCGGCGCTAGGCATAGAATCTTCGGAGTCGGGCCGCGTTCCATGGGTTCGGCTCTAGGCGGTTGTCTGATGCATCACGTAGGCAGTACGCTCCTCCCGTGAGAACTTCATCAATGATGAAGGGACCCTCCCACTTGGGCTTGAGTTTGTCCTTTTTCTTCTCCGGCAAGCGTACAACGGTTCACCAACATTATAATTCTTGGCCCGTACTTCTCTGCTTTGATACCTGCGGGCCTGTTGTTGATAAAATGCGGAACGGGCTTTTGCGATGTCGCGCTCCTCCTCCAGGGCATCTAAGTTGTCCTGCCGATCCAACTTGGCTTCTATCTCTTCATACATGCGCACTCGAGGTGAATCATGAATAATGTCGCAGGGTGACACAGCCTCTGCGCCGTACACCATGAAGAAAGGTGTATATCCGATAGAACGATTGGGCGTGGTCCGCAGCCCCCAGAGTACGAAGTTGAGCTCCTCGACCCAGTGCTTGTCTGATTCTTTCAAAGACCGCACTAACCTGGGTTTAATGCCGCTCATAATAAGACCATTGGATCGTTCGACTTGACCGTTGGTTTCTGGGTGATAGACAGAGGTGTAATCGAGCTTGATGCCCAGGTTGGCACACCAGGCTTTCACCTCACCGGCTGTGAAATTGGAGCCATTATCGGTGATGATGCTGTGTGGAACACCATAACGGTGTACAACCCCAGATATGAAGTCTATCACTGGTCCAGCTTCGGCCGTTTTAACTGGTTTGGCCTCTATCCACTTAGTGAATTTATCCACCATGACCAACATATATTTTTTCTTATGGCTTCCTCCTTTAAGGGGTCCGACCATATCAAGCCCCCAGACCGCAAAAGGCCACGTGATGGGGATTGTTTGTAGAGCGGTGGGTGGCATATGGCTTTGGTTGGCGAAAAGCTGGCATCCGACGCAAAGTTGGACAAGGTCCTGTGCATCTGCTCGGGCTGTCGGCCAATAGAAACATGTACGGAAGGCCTTGCTTACAAGGGCCCGACCCGCGGCGTGGTGACCACCGAGGCCGGCATGAATTTCAGCCAAGAGCTACCACCCTTCCTCCTCGGAGATACATCTTTGAAGTACTTTGGTAGCGCTTTTCTTGTAGAGTTCTCCCTCGTGAACCTTGTAGGCTTTAGAGCGCCACACAATGTGGCGCGCCTCATTCTGATCCTCAGGGAGTTCTCGCCTATTAAGATAGGCCAAGAAGGGTTCGGTCCATGGGGCAATGACTGCCATGATGAGATGGGCTGACGGTGTAATTTCGGTGGCTGATCCCCCGAAGGTGTCGGTGTGTTCAGAATCTGGGGTTATAGTCTGATACGGATTGGTGTTGCCGCTCCCCCCTTGCCACATCACGGATGGCTTGAAAAGTCTTTCCAAAAAGATGTTAGGTGGGACAGGGTCGCGCTTGGGCTGATGTGAGCAAGGACATCCGCCGCTTGATTACTTCTCGAGCCACATGGTGAAACTCGAGCCCCTCGAACCATGCCAACATTTTGAGGACGACGTTATGGTAAGCTGCCATCTTCGGATCTTTGGCATCAAAATCACCATTTATTTGAGATATTTCAAGGTTTGAATCCCCGCGCACTTCTAGGCATTGTATGCCCATGGAGACGACCATCCGAAGACCATGTAATAAGGCCTCGTATTCGGCTGCATTGTTGCAGTCCGTGAATAATATTTGGAGGACGTACTGAACTGTATCTCCAGTAGGGGATGTTAGGACAACGCCTGCTCCTAGGCCCGCCAGCATTTTGGAGCCGTCGAAGTGCATGACCCAGTTGGAACATGTGCCGTACTCTTTAGGGAGTTCGGCTTCTGTCCATTCGGCAACGAAGTCAGCCAGTACTTGAGATTTAATGGCCCGGCGCGGTTTGTATGTTATGTCGAATGGGAGGAGCTCGATGGCCCACTTGGCAATCCGGCCCGTGGCATCGCAGTTGTTTATGATGTCATTGAGTGGTACCTCGGAGGCCACCGTTATTGAGCAATCTTGAAAGTAGTGTCATAGCTTCCGAGATGCCATGAAGACCGCGTATGCTATCTTTTGGTAATGAGGGTATTGGGATTTGCATGGTGTCAGGACAGTAGATGCGTTGTATACCGGCTTTTGAAGCGGGAGTTTGTGTCCGTCCTCTCCTAGTTCAACGACGAGCACGACACTTACGACTTGGTGTGTGGCCGATATGTATAGTAACATGGGTTCGCCGATGTTTGGCGCGGCCAGGATTGGGTTGCTTGCTAGAAGAGCTTTTATTTCTTCCAGTCCGGCCATTGCCGCATCTGTCCACTCGAAGTGATCGGTACGTTGGAGAAGGCGATGGAGTGGCAACGCTTTTTCTCCTAGTCTAGAGATAAATCGGCTTAAAGCTGCCACACATCCGGATAATTTTTGGACTTGTTTGAGGTCTGTTGGCATAGCCAACTGCGACAAATCTTAGATTTTAGCTGGGTTTGCCTCAATTCCTCTATTGGAAACGATGAAGCCCAGAAGTTTTCTAGCGGGAACACCGAAAACACACTTTTCCGGATTGAGCTTGATGTCATATATTCGGAGGTTGTCGAATGTGAGATGCAGATCGTCTACTAATACTCGACGTGTCTAGTTTTGATGACTATGTCATCCACCTATGCTTCAACTGTCTTGCCAATTTGTTTCTCCAGGATTGTTTTGAATCATGCGTTGGTAGGTGGCGCCGGCGTTTTTGAGCCCGAAAGGCATAGTGTTGAAGCAGAAAGGCCCGTATGGGGTGATAAATTCTGTTGCGGCTTGATCGGACTCCTTCATCTTGATTTGATGGTATCCGGAGTATGCGTCGAGGAAACACAATGATTCGTGTCCTGCGGTAGCATCAATAATCTGATCGATACGGGGGAGAGGGAAGGGATTCTGAGGGCAGGCCTTGCTGAGGTCTTTGATATCGACACATAGGCGCCAGGATTTATCCTTCTTTGGTACCATCACTAGGTTTGCTAGCCAGTCCGAGTGTTTTATCTCAATGATGAATCCGGCCTCGAGTAACTTGGCTAGCACCTCCCCCATGGCTTGTCGTTTGGGTTCGGAAAAGCGCCGCAATGTTTGCTTGACTGGCTTATATCCCTTCAGTATCTTTAGGCTGTGTTCGGCTAGCCTGCGTGGGATCCCTGGCATATCAGAAGGGTGCCAGGAGAATATGTCCCAGTTGTCGCGTAGGAACGCCCATAGAGCGGCGTCGACCGTGGGGTCCAGCTGTGCCCTGATGAATGCTGTCTTCGTGGAGTCCGTTCGGTGGACTTGGAATTTGACTATTTTGTCTGCTAGTTTAAAGGAGGTGGATTTGGGCCGCTTATCGAGGATCACGTCGTCCCTATCCACCGTGGAGCGCAACGCGGTTAATTCTTCGGCCGCGAGGGCATCAGACAACGCCTCGAGGGCCAAGGCTGCGGTTTTGTTTTGGGCGCGGAGTGCTATGTCTGGATCGCTGGCAAGAGTGATGATACCATTGGGCCCGGGCATTTTGAGCTTCATGTACCCGTAATGGGGTATAGCTTGGAAGCTTGCAAATGCATCTCGCCCTAATAAGGAGTGATATCCACTGTTGAAAGGGGCCACTTGAAAGGTTATTTCTTCAGACCGATAATTCTCCGGCGTGTCGAATACCACATCGAGTGTGATTTTTCCCGCACATAGCGCCTCCCGACTAGGAATAATTCCTCAGAAGGTCGTGCTAATTTGCTCAATTCGGCTCTTGTCTATTTCCATTTTGTTGAGAGTTTCCTCGTAAATGAGGTTTAGTCCGCTGCCGCCATCCATGAGCACTTTGGTAAGCCGAAAGTCGTGCACAATCAGACTAAGGACCAATGTGGCTGGTGCCCGGACTGTTCTGAATTTTGTTCGTAACTGGCATTGAAAGTTATGGCCATGTCGTTCCTGGGGTTTATTGCTGCAACTTGGCAGAATTCGGCGAGACCGCGGAGTGCCCTTTTACGCCTATTGTTTGAGGCAAAAGTCTCGAAGATTGTCCATACCATAGGGTTGTTGTCTTCTGTAGGATGTTGCTCTGCGGTATTTTTGGTGAGGAGATCCTCGCCGCTTTTGGCCACCTGCCGGAGTATCCAACATGCTCTAAGGCTGTGGGTTGGTACGGTATCCGATGTTGTGTGTATTTTACATGGCCTATCGAGTCATCCCTCCAGAACGGTTCCACTCCCCTTAATGGGCTTCAATTTATGTGTCATTGGATCAGGCGACCGACGAGGGTGCGTCCGTTTTGTCGGGACGAGGGGTTGAGTGGAAACCGGTGGCTCCCAAGAGGCTGCCTGAGTTTTCCAGGAGCTTTCCATTGCGCAGTACTTCTATACTATGGTTACCAAGTTAGAAAAGTGTCATACGTGACGGCGGTTGATTGCACTGAGGATTCCCTCGTCTGTGCAGTTTTTGCAGAATAATGAGATTGCGTCTTGGGCCTGTTGTCTGATGTGGATAAGATTGTGCGTATATGGGTGGGTGGGTGGATTTAAGTCCAAACCCTGGCCCAATCTGGGAGCTGGAGTTTGAGAAACTTCTGAGCTTAACAGTTCGGGCTCCGGGATATCAACCAATTTTTCAGGCCCACGGTCCGACTCAAGGTTCGGAGTATAGGGAACGCCTTCCCGCGGGCGGGTATCCGGCTCTGTGAGCTTGGAGATCCGAACATAGTTTGTCCTCAATATAGAGGACGAGTTGCCGTATTGCTCCTCCACTACTGCTATCTGATGGGTGATCGGCAGAGATTCAATTTCTCTCTGATCGGGTTTAAGCCCAATCAGATCGTAGCCCGTAGCGACTCCCAAGGCGGTGATGCGATCCAGGAGTTCGTTTAAAGTCGAAAACCCCATCGGATCCATCTGTTCAGAGTATTCTGAGCTGACGCGGAGGTGATTTTTGATGACCCGAGAAGTAATCGTCGGCCCGATGGCCGAACAGGCGATCATAGTGAAGCCGCCCAGCCGGAGGGTTTGGCCTGAGGCCAAGGCTCCTCCGGAGGTGATGTTGTCCTATATGACAAGGCACGCCATCAATCTCATCTTCGACGTCACATCGGAACTCTCAATGAAAGCACCAATGTCGGTGTCAAAACCGGTGGATCTCGGGTAGGGGATCCCGAATTGTGCATCTAAGGTTGATGGTAACAGGAGACGGGGGACACGATGTTTACCCAGGTTCGAGCCCTCTCTATGGCGGTAATACCCTACTTCCTGCTTGATTGATCTTGATGAATATGAGTATTACAAGAGTTGATCTACCACGAGATCGTAATGGCTAAACCCTAGAAGTCTAGCCTATGGGATTATGTTTGTGTCCTACAGACCAAACCCTCCAGTTTATATAGACACCGGAGGGGGCTAGGATTGTACATAGTCGGTTACAGAGAAAGGAATCATCATATCCGAATTGCCAAGCTTGGCTTCCACGCCAAGTAGAGTCCCATCCGGATACGGGAAGAAGTCTTCTGTCTTGTATCTTCATAGCCCAACAGTCCGGCCCATGCATATTGTCCGGTCGTCAGAGAACCCCCTAATCCAGGACTCCCTCGGTGGTGCTATCATACATCCACGTTGATGGAGACTTCAACCCACGAAGGGTAACGGTTACGCGAGTCCACTGATCGCTCCACCCACGAAGAGTCCACGAAGAAGCAACCTTGTATATCCCACCATGGCCATCACCCACGAAGGACTTGCCTCACTCGGGTAGATCTTCACAAAGTAGGCGATCTTCTTTCCCTTACAAACTCCTTTGGTTCAACTCCACAATCTTGTCGGAGGCTCCTAAGTGACACCAAACCAATCTAGGAGACACCACTCTCCAAAAAGTAATAGATGGTGTTTTGATGATGAACTCCTTGCTCTTGTGCTTAAAATGATAGTCTCCCCAACACTCAACTCTCTCACACAGATTTGGTTATGGTGGAAAGAATATTTGAGTGGAAAGCCACTTGGGGAAGGCTAGAGATCAAAATTCTAGTGGTAGGATTGGAATGTCTTGATCTCAACACATGACTAGGTGGTTCTCTCTCAGAAAATGAGTAGTGGAGGTGTAGGCACGTTCTGATGGCTCTCTCTCAAATGGAGATGGGGTGGAGGGGTATATATAGCCTCCACACAAAATCCAACCGTTACACTCATTTGACCCAACTTGGTCCGATCGAATAGATGAACTCGGTGAGACCGATTCAGTTCAAAATGTGAACGTTAGTATTCTTGGTGGTACCGACATGATCAACTCGGTGGGACCGATGTGCCAGTGCTAGGGCAAAGCCTCATCTCGGTGAGACCGATTGCATGAACTCGGTGAGACCGATTTCAGCAATGAGCAAAGAGAGAGTTGGTCAGGCAAACTCGGTGGGACAGATCGCTCATTTCGGTGAGACCGAAATGTGACGAAGGGAAACAAAGAGTTTTGAATTCAATCTCGGTGAGACCAAGATCCGTATTGGTGAGACCGAATTGTCTAGGGTTTCTGGCAGTGGCTATGTCAAATGAAGAAAGATCAAATCGGTGGGGCCGAGTTTGACTTTGGGTTTTGGACATATGTGGAAATGAGAAAGTGGTTGAGGGTTTTGGAGCAATATCACTAAGCACTTTGAGCAAGTAGATCATTAAGCAACACCTCATCCCCTTTTAATAGTAATGTCTTTCCTATGGACTCAATGTTATCTTGGATCACTAAAATGAAAATGAAGAGTCTTGAGCTTTTGCCAATCTTTGTCCTTAGCATTTTGAAGGGTCCACATCTCTAGTCCATTCCATACCAATTATTGAACTTTCTGAAATATTTAACTTGAATGGATATTGGTTCAATGAGCTATATGTTATTATGAATTACCAAAACCACCCGGGGATTAGTTGCACTTTCAATCTCCCCCTTTTTGGTAATTGATGATAACATATAGATCAAAGCTTTGACAAAAGATAATATGAATGAAATACATCGTCGCTTTGAGAAGTATGTGATAAGCAAGAGCTCTCCCTAAGTTTGTGCATTATTTAAAATTTGCGTTCGAATGCAAATGCAGAATTAATTAGGATCATGAGTCACTCTTACATGTCACATACAACTTGGTGGATGCTCAAAATGATAATCTATAAAGAACATGCACTCATCACCAAGGATAAACATGATTGATCATACATAAGTATCATAGATATCATCAAGAAAGCACACATCAAGGCATAGTATGATCAAACACATGATCACAAGAGTATCTCACAAACAGGCACAAAAACTGTAGCATGCATCAAACAACCAAATGATCAAAGCAAATGATCAAAGTAGCAAGAGAGGCAACAAAAGACAAAACACACACTCTCTCTCGAAGCCTAATGATCTACACACTTTCTCCCCCTTTGGCAACAAGTTACCAAAAAGCTTGAAAATGCATAGTGCTATGCGGTACTCTAGGCACGATCTCAGGGAGCTCCTGAAGAGGTCTTCTAGCTGGTTGCTCCGATGTGCATAGATGGCATGGAGAGGAGTCCGTCTGCAAGAGCTTCAGCTGGCGTCTATGGAGCTGGAGGAGTTGAAACTGGAGGTTTGAGTGAGGCAGTTGCTGCAAGTGCTGAAATGGTAGTCCTGGAGTCTCTGACAATTGGCACAACTGTATACCTTTGTGCCCTCGGCACTTTCTAAAAAGCATCAGTGGTTGGTCTGCCACTCCTATCCTCAACCTCTTCCTGGAGTTTCCCCACAGTAGATTGGATATCTGTAACCTTCACATCCAGATCATGGAATTTGGTCTCAATGATCCTCTCAAGACTTTCTTGATTCTGAGTCAGGGTGGCCAAGCCCTTCTTAATCCTCATAGTAGCGTCAAGTAGATAACTGAGTTGAACTTTCTTGGTCTTGAGCATCACTTGTGAAGCATATGGTACACTAGTTGTTTTTGCTGCTTCAGCAGCCTTTGCTCTCTCTCTCTCTCTCTCTCTCTCTCTCTCTCTCTCTCTCTCTCTCTCTCTCTCTCTCTCTCTCTCTTCTCCTGGGCTTCTACACAGGTTGGATGAGATTCATCCATGATAATCTCATTGTCTTCAAATTCTGGCCTCAGGGGAAGGTGCTCTTTGTCTAGAAGATATGTCCCTGTTCTCATATTGGAGTTGATTAGCATCTTTATATGAGGGGCATATCCACATGATCTCTATCATCAGTTGCAGTTCTCTTCACTGTTTCAACAATAAAAGTCGTCACTTTAAATTTCTGTGGCACATCAAAGATATGAAGCAAGTTGATTGAGTGGCCACGGATCATCCTATGATCTCCTGACTCGGGCAACAGAGTGTGCCTCAATATGGTGTTGATGGTGGTCAAACTTAACAGCAGATAGTATATAGACCCAAGCTTGTGAGTCTCCAAGGCTTCATCAGGAATTTCCTTGTACATATTTGCCATTGAGTTGTGATCCTTCCTTGGCTTGGCATATACGTCTATTTCATTCTCATCCTCCTCAGGGGCATTGATCAACTTGGCCCATTCAGAAATTAAAGATTGATATCTGGTTCCTTCTGTCATCGAGACAATCTTGCCATCTAGATAGAAATGAGCAGTGGAGTAGAATTGCATAATCATTTCATCATTCCACTTTGTCAACTTCTGACCAACAAACTTGTCAACTTCATTCATTTTGAAGCTCTCATGCACTCCTGGAAAGTAGTCCTCATTATTATCAATGTATGTCCAGTCAACCCATCTCATGTCACACGCTATGGGCTTCTTGTCCAACAAGACTGTCTAGAAGTCCTGCTGTTCCTTAGTGTGGAAACGATAATCTATAGCAGTCCTTCTCCTGGTGGCATATGGATCAGTCTGTCTCCACAATCTCATACATGCATCCTTCCTTTCCTTCATGTTTCAAGCAACTGGATGATTGTCATCATGATCTAGAATCTTTGGCTTCAACTTTCTAAACACTTGGGATTCTTCCTCCTCTTGAACCTCTGGCACTGGGGCCTTGTACTTCTCACCAGTAGAGATGTTTCTAGTCGATCTCCTGGGTGCAGAAGATTTTGGACCTTGAGCTTGAGTTGGAGGCTTGGGGCAGACTTGGGCGTAGATGTAGCAACCCCTGATCTTATAGCATCCCCCATGAGCTTTTGAGTTTTTGGTGGAGGTGCAACAACCTCTTCCTCCTCCTCCTCTTCACAATCTCTCATCATGGAAGGTTTGTCAATTACTCTGGCCATAGTATTCTTGACTCTCTCCCTCTTCTTTCCTCAAGCAGCCTCTTCCTCTCTTTGTTCAAGAGTAAACTCCATGGTTTCCTGAGTGGAGGCTCTGGCTTTTGACATGGGCTTCCTCTTGGCAGGAGCTTTCTTCTTCATACCAGACTTTGTGGAAGCAGCAACATCTTACTCCTTCTTGAGCACTTTCTTCTTTAAGATCACCTCCTCATCAACAGCAAAATCCTCATCCTCTGAATCTGAGGTTCGCTTCTTTCTTTGCCTAGTATCAGCCTTAGGCAAGTTGCTTGGAGTGCTTCTCCTACCTTCATCATAACTGCTATTGGAGGGACTCGTGCCCTCACTGAGATTCACCTGCTCCTCAGACCTGTTCTGACTGTCACTGCCCTCTGACATCTCTGAAACTGACCCTGTGAATAGATAGGTATAGGTAGAGTGGATGAGCATCACAAAGTACAACTATTTTAAAAAATTGAGATAACAACTTAACTTTAATTTTCTGCAGAAAGCATTTCGGAGCTATCGATATGACAAACTCGGTGACACCGAAGCAGCAACAAAATCTAAACTTGCAATTTTGGTCAAACCGAAATGCACTTCGGTGACTCCGGGATGCTAGGGTTTCACATAGTGAGTGATTTGGTCACACCGATTGCTACGCTTCGGTCAGACCGAGTTGTACTTGTGCAATGGCCTAAGCCAAATCGGTGAAACCGAGATCCTCAGATCGGTCGGTCTGAGATGAGTTCAGCGGAAACCTAACCCCAAGTTTTCACATCAAATCTATTCTAATGGAACTTTTCGGCGAACAGATTGATCTCATTTATGGTAAAAATAAATGGCAATGATCTTTGTGCAAGAATCGGACAACGGAACGCACAAAGAGGTCGAGTCCGTACCCTAACTTGGCGACGAACTCGTTGTGGTGATAACGGCGGTGAGATTTCCGTTGACAGTGACGGAGAACAGTGGCAGGAGGACGCTGGCAACGACGGAGACAATCTGAAGACCAAGGGGGCGACAGAGCTGGGAGGCATGGATGAGTGGTTTGGAGGAGTTTCCAAAATTTCAACCTACGATATATATACCTAGTAAACTGTCGGTGTGACAGAGTGGAACAACTCGGTGGCACGGAGACGCAAAACTGCTAGCAGTTACTGCAACTCGGTGTGACCAAATTGTTCAAATTAGTTGCACCGAGGTGAAAATCTAGATCAACTTAATGAATTCGGTGATACCGAGTGGATGAGTTGGTCTGACCAAGATGCATTAAGAGGTTTTGGAAGTTTAACCCCTTGACGGATCGATGGCTCCGAGTGCTCCTCACCCGGAGGGTCCGAATTCGACTTGTTCAAGCTTTGTGATGTGGCATGAATAGAGTGTGAGACAAGAAAAGCATAGATAGCTAGAGGGAGTACTTAGGCATTCTTGTCCATCCATTTGGCAAAAAGAAAAGACTAATCAATCGAGGCAACAAATGGATGTCCTCGAATGGAGAAAATTATGCAACCAACATGCTCACACAATAAGATAGCAAATGAAATATGTGGCAAAGCATGCACAAACACTCTAGCATCTATCAAGCAATTGGCGATGACTAGGTCATCTATATATGACTATATTGACTTAGGAGTCAAATGAGAACATTTGACCATAGGTCATACTCACCGTTTAAGCACAAGTGGGGTTACCACTTTTACATAAAGCATTGTGTTCACACCATTAGAGTTGCTTTAGCTCAATTCTCAAAGCAAAGCTCACCCTAGATGTGATAACCCCCCTTAGAGGGATGACTAAGCTTGGGTTTTGTCGATGATGACTTCATGTAGATGTTGAAGATGTGGATGCTCAACGTTGATGTAGATCATTTGGCGCAATCCATTGAAATGAGTTGCACTTTCAATACCTACATGGGTTAGTCCCACAAGGAACAAACAAGGATATCCATAGACATAGAGTGAAGTACACATATGATGATGTCCATGGAAGAATTTGGTTACCTTGTCCCTTGACTTACCAACAAGAGGGTTTGTGACTCCTTGAACTAGTGAAAGATATGGAAATTGATTGCACTTGTCCTTGCCAAAATGAATATGAGTGAAGTATGTTGGCAGAGTCACCCCCAAGAACTCCCTAGATCTTCTTCTTTGGGACCCACATCAACTTGATGGGAATCCTTGGAGTTTTAGTCGTACTTGATGAAGTAGAACTTGATGTAGTCTTGGTAACCCACTAGACCAAGGCCTTAGGAGCTTATTCAAATGCATCAATCTCCTCTTGAAGCTTGTCCTTGCCTTTTAGCTTGTGGTCTTGTGGTGGAAGATCATCTTGAGGGTGTGTTCCCTTGAAAGAAGTAGGGTCATACTTATCTTGTTGGGAAACAAACTTCATATTGGGGTATTGATCTTCTTCCCACTCAACTCCATTGGCATTGAACTTTCGTTTAAAATCGACACCTTGATTCTTCCGGTGCCTTCCTTGCTTGCGTACAATTTCCTCAAATTGCTTACTTTCGGCAAGGCTCTTGTAAACACCTTTCTCTATAATTCCCTTCAATAGGATATTTTATTGCTCAAGTGTAACTTGGCTAAGAGAATCATTAGTGGAATCAAGAGAACTACTAGAAGCAAAAATATTGGATTGAGCATGATTATTGTTACTACTAGAAGAAGAATCTTTCTTGCTCTTGTTACTAGATTTTACTTGTGGCATGTAAGTAGACAAGAGCAAACACTTGGCAATGTAAGAAGAACTTTTCTTTCGAAGATCATCATTGATTGCTTTTAAGAACCCATGCTCTTGCTCTAAATTGAGCTTCTCAAAGTGTAGCTTCTCATGAGTCTTTAATAGCTATCGATGATCCTCTAAAGTAGTTTCATGAGCTAACTTAAGAGTGTTTAGTTCTTTAGTTAGACACTCAATCTCCTTCTTATCATTATAATTTGTTTCATCTTGATTAAAATGATTAATAGAAATTTCCTCATAGTTTTCACCACTAGTGTTGTCAACAAGTAAATCATTATCACCTAGAAATCATCTTCATCACTATTGAAATCAACATACTCAGGGTGTGATTGAGAGAGTCCTAGATTAGGGGGTATCCGGACAGCCGGACTGTGTACATCGTCCGGACTATTGAAGCGTGAAGACTCAAGACTTCGTCCCGTGTCCGGATGGGACTCTCCTTGGCGTGGAAGGCAAGCTTGGCGATCCGGATATTATGTTTCCTTCCTTGTAACCGACTCCATGTAAACCCTAGCCCTCTCCGGTGTCTATATAAACCGGAGAGGTTGGTCCTTAGAAGGCCGATCACAATTACAATCATACCATCATAGGCTAGCTTCTAGGGTTTAGCCTCGATGATCTTGTGGTAGATCTACTCTTGTACTACCCATATCTTCAATATTAATCAAGCAGGAAGTAGGGTTTTACCTCCATCGAGAGGGCCCGAACCTGGGTAAACATTGTGTCCTTTGCTTCCTGTTACCCTCAGCCTAGACGCACAGATCGGGACCCCCTACCCGAGATTCGCCGGTTTTGACACCGACATTGGTGCTTTCATTGAGAGTTCCTCTCTGTCGTCGCTGCAAGGCTTGATGGCGCCTTCAATCATCGTTAACAACACGGTCCAGGGTGAGGCTTTTCTCCTCGGATAGATCTTTGTGTTTGGCGGCTTCGCACTGCGGGCTAATTCGCTTGGCCACCTGGAGCAGATCGACAGCTACGCCCCTAGCCACCAGATCAGGTTCGGAAACCTGAACTACACGGCTGATATCCGCGGAGACTTGATCTTCAACGGATTCAGGCCTACTCCAGCGGCACCGGACAGTCACGACGAGCACGGCTTAGACCTGCTGTCGGACAATGCTCGGGGCATCACCCCCGCAGTAGCCCCGGGCTTAAATTCGGAGCAGGCTGCGCTGCCTAAGTACGGAGGGACGGACCCTGCCCCGCAGGCCGTACACTCATCGGCGGTGAAGCTGAACACAGGCCTCACTTTTGAGGAAGCCTATGACTCCGGAGCCCCGGATTCGTATCCGGTTGTAGGTTCCGGTCCGCACGCTCCTGAGCCCGCCGAGCCTGGTTGGGCTCCGGTAATGGAGTTTACTGCTGCGGACATCTTCCAGCGCTTGCCATTTGGCGACGTACTGAACTCGCTAAAGTCTCTATCTTTATCAGGAGACTCGCGGCCGAACTATGTCCGGCTCGAGTGGGAAGCAGGCGATGAAGGAATTCGGTGCCAACCCACCACCCACTTCATTGCCACGATTGATGACCTAACCGACGTGCTTGACTTTGACTCCGAAGACATCGACGGTATGGACGACGATGCAGGAGAAGAACATGAACCACCCTCACTGGGCGGTGGACAACCACCTCTTCCTATGATATATATATGGTGGACACTCCGAAGGAAACCCATGGCGATGAGGCAACGGAGGATAATCCCTCAGGGAGAAAAGCAAAGCATGGGCGGCGTCGGCGCCGCTCCAAGCCCCGCCACAGCAATACCGGCCCAGGAGACGAAAACAATCCGAATGGTGCCGAAGAAGAATACAACCCTGATCAGCCCGCCTTCGAGCAGGCCGAACAGGAAGATGAGCAGGTCAGCCCAGAAGAACAAGCGACGGACGGATACCCGGAGGAGGACAACTACATGCCCCCATCCGAAGATGAGATTAGCGTCGGCGACGACGAGTTCGGCGTGCCTGAGGATCTCGTAGAGCAAGAGTGCTTCAAGCGTCGGCTTATAGCCACTGCGAGGAGCCTGAAGAAGAAGCAGCAGCAACTCCAAGCTGATCAAGACCTGCTCATAGACAGATGGACTGAAGTCCTGGCAGCCGAGGAATACTGACTCGAGCGCCATACGGCTGACCGGCCACCTCGTGGCCGGGATAAAACGGCATATCAGCCTGCATACCACCGGGCACCCCCAGGCCAATATACTACGGCCCGGGGCAGTAGGCAGGACCTGCAAGATATATTGGAAAACAAAGAAGGACAACCAAGATCGATCTATGGATCGCGGGGGCGCGCCTCAGCACGCGACGATGACCATCGCGACGGATACATTATCAACAAGTCCGGCCGAGCCGAACATAACAACCCAGACCAATTCGAACTGCATAGTCAAATAGCCTGGCACAGAGGCGCCGCGCACCCCCTCTTCTTCACTGACGAAGTGATGGATCATGAATTCCCAGAAGGGTTCAAACCCGTAAACATCGAATCATATGATGGCACAACAGACCCCGCAGTATGGATCGAAGATTTCCTTCTCCACATTCACATGGCTCATGGAGACGATCTACACGCCATCAAGTATCTCCCCTTGCTTAAAGGACCGCCCGCATCGCTAAACAGCTCGCTAGCAAATTCCATTGGCAGCTGGGTAAACTCGAAGACGATTCTCGACAACTTCCGGGCACATATGTGCGACCACCGACGCCAATGACCTGAGCCACATTACTCAACAGCCCGGAGAGTCAGCCAGAAAATTCTGGACTCGGTTCCTAACTGAAAAGAACCAAATAGTCGATCGTCCGGACGCCAAGCCTCGGCGGCTTTTAAGCATAATATCCGTGACGAGTGGCTCGCCCGACACCTCGGCCAGGATAAACCCAAGTCCATGGCAGCTCTCACAACACTAATGACCCGCTTTTGCGCGGGCAAGGACAGCTGGTTGGCTCGCAGCAGCACTACGCCACATTCTGGCACTTCGAATGGCCGCGACAATAATGGCAAGCCACGGCATAACAGACATAAGCGACGGAACAACGGAGACAGCACTGAAGACACGGCAGTCAACGCCGGATTCTGCGGATCCAAGCCCGGTCAGCGGAAGAAGCCGTTCAAAAGAAATAATCAGAACCGCCCACCGATCACATATCGAGCGCTGTGCAAATTCATGGCACCCTGGACAAGCCAGCCAACCACACCAATAGAGACTGCTGGGTGTTCAAATAGGCCGGCAAAATAAACGCTGAAAACAAGGACAAGGGGCTGCACAACGACGATGACGAAAAGCCCCGGCATCCGAACACGGGGGGACAAAAGAAATCCCCCCCCCCCCCCAGGTGAAAACGGTCAACATGATCTACGCCACTCACATTCCCAAACGGAAACGAAAGCGAGCACTACGGGACATCTATGCGATGGAGCCAGTCGCCCCCAAATTTAACCCACGGTCAGCTTGCCCGATCACCTTTGATCGTAGGGATCACCCTACTAGCATCCGTCACGGCAGCTTGCCGCATTGGTCCTAGACCTAATCATCGACAGATTCCACCTCGCGCGAGTCCTTATGGACGGTGGCAGCAGCCTGAACCTGCTTTATCAGGACACAGTGCGCAAAATGGGCATTGACCCTTCAAGGATCAAGCCCACCAAAACCACCTTTAAAGGCGTGATTCTCGAGTAGAGGCCGTTGACGGGCTCTATAACATTGAAGTGGTCTTCGATCTCCGGATAACTTCCGGTTAAGAGTTAATCTTCGATATTGTCCTTTCCGCAGTGGTTACCACGCACTGATCGGACGAACCGCATTTGCCAGATTCAATGCGGTACCCACTACGCATACCTCAAGCTCAAGATGCCAGGACCACGCGGGGTCATAACAGTCAACGGAAACATGGACCGCTCTCTCCGAACAGAGGAGCATACTGCAGCCCTCTCGGCGGAAATACAATGCGGCCTACTCCGACAAACCAATCCGGCAACAACAACTTCGAGCACCGTCAAGAGAGTCCGGGGCACCCCGCAACAGGATCATCAAGCACGCCAAGAGCGCAACTAGCAGTACGGCTTCCGCTCAAGCCCCATCAAAGCAGCATTCATGCCACGCGTGCACAATTACGCACTCAAGATACCATGGGAATAGGCGGAAGCGCAACAACGACTCAGTCAACAATGCGGATAACCGCTACATACCTTCATAACCCATCCTTCTCCTTTTTCAGGACATTGCTTTAGAACAGACTCTTCAGAAGAGCCGGATTGCCGGACTTACATGGGAGAGAAAACCTAGGAGGCAAGAGGCTTCGCGCACAGAAGGAAACACCCAGGTGGAATCTATTTACGATCATTATACATGTTTTATCTATCCGTACGCGGCCTGCCCCTGGATAGGACATGTTTAATAGTTCTATTTATCTCTGCTTAATGCATTCATTGTAAACATACGCTTAAACATATTATTTATCAATGGGAGATCATATATAACATCAGCTTATTATTCTTATTTGAACATTTTTTACAAATGTCTCTTTGATATTGCATCCGTACACCTTGGCAGGGTCCGTTTGCCAGGGGCTTCCTATGGCGCCCCGTACTTCGGCAAATAAAGTCTGAACACTTTAAAAAGTGCGGCACCCCGAACTTATAACACTATATGCATCAGCTCCGAATCATGTCTTGGGTCTACAGTTGGGTTAGCCCGGCTCCCTTGTTTTGGTAGCTTACATTCCGTTGTATCGGCTAAGGTAGCGCAGGGAGAACTACTGCGATTGTGTCCCGGTTCTTCCGGACGAGCACCTCAGTAGAGAAAGCCGAAAACTGACCGGCATGATGCGGCGAGAGCTGGTCATTGTTCGAGAGGTCTTAAAATCCTTAAAGATTTTTCCACTTTAGGTGATAAATCGGCTTTGTCCGATCTAGGCGTGTATAGCGCCCCAATTCGGCCTTCCAGATTCTAGGGGCTTCGCCAAAATTTAAAATTGTAGACTTCTATGGCTAAGTCAAAGTTATAAAGTCGCATGGTCCGATTGCCTTGTTCGCTGCGCCGCACACCTCCTTAAGGGACCAAACATTTGGATAAAGAGTGCCCGGGTTTTCCACTTAACACCGCAAAGACAATTTACGTAAAGGTTTAACGATCGCCCACTTTCAGAATTTTATAAACAGCCGCACAGAAGGTAATATTTTAAATCAAACAGTGCTACATAGCACAAGTAACTTAGTCTTTAAATTACAACAGCGGCAGAGGTGCATTTAGTCAAAGATCTTGTCCTTGGTACACTCATCGGCCACGAGACGAGCGCCCTTCATAGTGCCATCATAGTACTTCTCGGGATGGCGATGCTCCTTGCCCTCTGGCGGACCGTCCTTCACCAGCTTCTCAGCATCCAGCTTGCCCCAAGCACCTTCACATGGGCGAGGTCTGACGGCACCCTCAATGCAAACACATCCCTTGATGACTTCGAGCCGCGGACAGGCATTCACCATCCGCTTGATCAGGCCGAAGTAGCTAGCCGGCAGGGGCTCACCAGGCCACATATGCACTATGAAATCTTTCATAGCCACTTCGGCCACCCTGTGGAGTTCGACCAACTGCTTCAGTTGTTCACTCAGAGGCATTGGGTGTTCGGCCCCATCATACTTGGACCAGAACAGCTTCTCTGTTGAGCTCCCCTCTTGGGCACGGTAGAACTCCGCGGCATCTGATACGCTGCGTGGCAGATCTGCGAATGCCCCTGGAGAGCTCCGAATTCGGGTAAGTCAAAGAAACGCCTCCTCCACATGTTTGCTTTGCATAAAGAATTTCTTACGCGCCGCTATCTTTTGGGCCTCCTGGATTTCCTGCTGCGCCTTCTCGGCTTCGGCCTTGGCGTCTTTCATACTCACAAGGGCCTTCGAAAGTTTGGCCTTTTTCATCTTCAGATCATGTTCCACAGACTCGTACTTCTTGCCGAGGTCCCGGAGCTCTTGCTGTACCTCTCCCACTCTAGCACTTTGCTTTTCGCGCTCCTTGCATTCTAAGGCCGCCTTGTCTTCGGCCTCGGACAGCGCTTTCTTCAGGGATGCCACTTCAACGGTGGCCCCTGTCACACAGTCACGATGCTTCGTCGTCAGACTAACCAATTTTATCTATCATTAAATACATAAGAGCGGAGACTCACTCACCTTTGCTCTCTTCGAGCTGCCTCTTCGTGAGGTCAAGCTCTTCCTGCGCCTGCTCCAGGTCCCGCTTTAGTTCGGCAACCTCGGCTGTGCGGGCAGCAGCGGCAAGCAGCACGGCATGCTTATTCACATGAACACTTATTAGACTCCTGCGGATTATAGTTGACCCTCCATTTTGCTTTTCTTTCCGAACAGCAAACAGAGTATTAGGGGCTACTACCTATTGGGTGGCAACTTCACACATTTTTTCACTTACCTGAAAGCCCGTCAGGAGGCTTGTGCAGGCTTCGGTTAGCCCGCTTTTGGCGGACAGAACCTTTTGAATCACCGCACTCATAAGAGTATGGTGCTCGTCATTCATGGAAGCGCCTTGAAGCGCGTCCACCAGACTATCCAGTATCACTGGCGCGTCGGATGTCCTCGGCATGGACGGCTCGCCCTCCCTAACGAGGGGTTGCCCGCCTAAGTCCGGAACCGTCGAAGGTTCCGGAACGGTGTTCGGTGGACAGCCCGCCCTGCTGCGGCTCTCATCGACACGATCAGCGGGGATCTTGAACCCCGCGTGTCCGACATCTGGAACTCTGCCTCGGGGCGTCTCCAGAGTCACCTCCCCCCACTCGGGGAGCCTTCGGGACAACACTTCTGTGTCATCCGCAGGCTGAGGAGTAGTGGCTGTCGGGAGCGAGTTCATCTCTGAAGCGCTCAGAGACCCATCCGAAGACGACGCCTCGGGATGAACCCTAGCCGAACTGCATATATGTTCGGCATTATTAAACAACTATGAGGTAAAATCACGATAGAGTGCAGGCACTTATGATCGCGCTAGGGGCTTCCCCCTGGGCAGCCACCCTTCTTCGCTATGAGCGGCTGTGGTGGAGTAGTCCAGAAGGGACGTCTTTCCCTTCTTGGACATCCCAGCCTCCCCCTCCGGGGCGGCTTTCCTCTTTTTCTCCTCCGCAGTGCGGGGAGGAAGAATTTCTTCTTGCTTCCCCCTGCCTCCGCGGGAGGAATCTGCTTCGTCGTCGTCGGACGACGTAGGTATGACGGCCTTGCGTCGAGGGCCTCTCCCGGCCCCCTGGTCCGCCTCCTCAGGCCCCTCATCCTTTCCGGATGGGGCGGCTTCTTCTTCTTCTTCCTCCCCTTCGGGAGAGGAGTGTGCCGCGTCGTCGTCGGACGAGGCTTCCGGGACAACCTTACGACGGAGACCCTTTCGGGTCCCCGGGGCCTTCTTTTCGTCCTTCTTCTCCGGCACCTTGTAGGGCGCCGGGACCAGCATCTCCGTTAGGAGAGCATCAGCTGGATCTTCTGGCAGTGGAGCCGGACAATCGATCTGCTCCGCTATCTCCACATAGTCCTGATCAAATATGCACAAACATTTAAGACTCCCCCATGAATGTATTGGGAAAAACCGAATTCGGTGGTAGTCCTAAAACTCACCGGACGGGGGGGGGGGGCATGAAGTCTGCGGTCCTCGGATGTGGGGGAAGGTACTTCGGAGGCCTTGAACAAAACCTTCCATGCGCCTTTGAGCGCATGTCGTAAAGCTTCAAAGCGTCCGTGTTCGCCGACAAACTCCCACAAATTAAATGCCCGCCTTTGGCACGGCAGGATCCAGCGAACGAGCATGACCTGGATCACGTTGACAAGCTTGATGTTCTTGTCCTTCGTACTCTTGATGCAGCTCTGGAGTCCGGTCAGCTCTGTAGGTGAGCCGCATGGGGGCCTCCGGATCGGGACTCGGGGGTCGCCGCCCAGTTGGCGTCGCGCGGCTCGGTGATGAAGAACCACCCCGATTGCCACCCTTTTATGGTCTCCGCAAAGGAACCGTCCAGCCAGGTGATGTTAGGCATCTTGCCCACCATGGTCCCTCCGCACTCCGCTTGCTGGCCGCTTACAATCTTCGGCTTCACGCAGAAGATTTGCAGCCACAGGCCGAAGTGAGGCCGGAAGCGGAGGAAGGCCTGGCATACGACAATGAACGCCGAGATGTTGAGGACGAAATTCGGGGCTAGATCATGGAAATCTAGCCCGTAGTAGAACACAAGCCCGCGGATGAATGAATGAAGTGGAAATCCCAGTCTACGGACGAAGTGGGCGACAAACACAACCCTCTCGTGGGCTCCTGGGGTCGGAATGACCTGCTCAATGTCCGGTAGCCAGTGCTCTATGTCTGCGGCCAAGTATCCGGCCGCCCGAAGATTTGCCATATGCTTCTCCTTGATGGTGGAAGCCACCCACCTGCCTCCTGCTCCGGACATGTTTAGTTGTGCGGAGAAGACTTGGGCTTGGGCGCTGGAGCTCGAGGGGGCAAGAGTGGGCAAAGGAGGAAGAAGGCGTGGGTAAAAAAGGGGAAATCTTATCCCTTTATAGAGGCGACGAAAGCGGTGCGCCTCCCCTCTTTCCCGTTGGGAATCGCTTGCTTCCCAAGCGCCACGATTGATGGCATGGTGGGATTACCCATACCCGTATTGATGAGAATCCCGTGATAAGGGGACATGATCTCTGCTTTGACAAGACGTGTCAAGGAAACCGCCTCGCAATATGCACAGTGGCTGGTTGTAGGAAAACGGTTCAAATAATGACCCGGCCGTAATGACATGTCGCGTTGTCTAACAAGTTGTCAGCAGATTGCATTTGTGAAATATCATTCTCTCTACGGTGGCATGTGAAGATCATTTTGTGGATTCGGACACGATTCAAGTGTTCGATAATTACTTTGGAGTATTTGGAGAAGGAACCCGCCCTGCAATGCCGAAGACAAGACTACGCGCCAAACTCATCGTCATTGAAGCCTGGTTCAGGGGCTACTGAGGGAGTCCTGGATTAGGGGGTATCCGGACAGCCGGACTGTGTACATCGTCCGGACTATTGAAGCGTGAAGACTCAAGACTTCATCCCGTGTCCGGATGGGACTCTCCTTGGCGTGGAAGGCAAGCTTGGCGATCCGGATATTATGTTTCCTTCCTTGTAACCGACTCCATGTAGACCCTAGCCCTCTTCGGTGTCTATATAAACCGGAGAGGTTGGTCCTTAGAAGGCCGATCACAATTACAATCATACCATCATAGGCTAGCTTCTAGGGTTTAGCCTCTACGATCTCGTGGTAGATCTACTCTTGTACTACCCATATCTTCAATATTAATCAAGCAGGAAGTAGGATTTTACCTCCATCGAGAGGGCCCGAACTTGGGTAAACATTATGTCCCTTGCTTCCTGTTACCATCAGCCTAGACGCACAGGTCGGGACCCCCTACCTGAGATCCGCCGGTTTTGACACCGACAGTGATACCTTGGGGCCTTTAGCCATGAAGCATCTTCCAATCCCTTCATTTGGTGAGCCAAATATGTCGTAGGAGTTGGATGACACAAGTGCAAGACCGACAACACCTTCATCTTGAGTATATTTGGAGTCGGGGTGATAACTTCTCTTGGAGTAGTTGTTGGAGTCAAAACCGGATACCCGCTCACCAACGTGAGCTTGATGTCTTCGTCTTGTGTAGCTCTTTGATGACATGTCCTTCTTTTCTGAATCCTTGCTTCTACGAGAGGGTCTTCGTTCATAACGATCATCTCTACTCCTTCTCTCTCTTGGTAGTGATTCCTCTCTTTTACTTCTCCTTTTAGGTGAGTCTTCTCTTCTTTTGTAGGGAGCCGTACACTCATTGGAGTACTGTCTGGGTCTTCCACAATTGTAGCAATTGTGATCACGACTAGAAATCTTTTGTCATTGTAGGACCTTGACTTGGAACTTCTCTCTTTGCTTCTACTCTTGTAGAACTAGTCGAAGTTCTTCACCATTAAGCTCAATTCTTCATTGAAGACTTGTTTTCACTTGATGTTGTAGGAGCATTAGGTGAAGCTTTGTAAGCACCACTAGACTTGTTGTGAAGCTCTTCCTTATCCTTGAGTGACATCTCATGAGCAACAATTCTACCAATGACTTCCGTTGGCTTGAGATCTTTGTAGTTGGGCATCATTTGGATCAAGGTTCACACAGTATGATATTTTCCATTGAAGTCTCTTAGGATCTTCTTGATGATGAATCTATCGGTGATCTCTTTGCTTCCTAAGCCGTCAATCTCATTTGTGATGATAGAAAGTCTAGAGTACATTTCAGAGACTCCTTCAGCATCCTTCATTTTGACCTTGGCAAGTTGACTTTGAAGCACATCCAATTTGGACTCCTTGACGGACTCAGTACCTTCGTGCATATCAACCAAAGTATCCCAAATTTTCTTTGCATTCGCAAGATGGCTGCTTTTGTTGAATTCTTCGGGGAACAATCCGTTGAAGAGGATATCACAAGCTTGAGCATTGTATTGCAACATCTTCAATTCTTCCATGGACGCTTCACGATCCGGTTCTCTTCCATCCTCGAAGTACTCACCTTGCAAACCAATACGCACAACAGCCCAAACGGCGGGCTTATGACCAAGAATATGCATTTTCATCTTATGCTTCCAAATAGCAAAATTAGTACCATCAAAGTAAGAACCTCTACGGTGGTAATCTCCCTCGCTAGACGCCATACTCTCCTAGGTTTTGAAACCAAGGCTATGATCACCAAAAGCTATGAAAATCAAGGCAAATGGAGACCAAAGCTCTGATACCACTTGTAGGATCGAAATTAGATCTAGAGGGGGTGATTAGACTACTTGACCAAATAAAAATCTAGCCTTTTCCTAATTTTAAGTCTTCGCAGATTTTAGCAACTTAGCACAAGTCAAGCAATCAACCTACACATGCAATTCTAAGAGTGTAGTAGCGGAAAGTAAAATATTGCATATGAAGGTAAAGGGAAGGGTTTGGATAAGGCAAATGCAATGTAGACACGGAGATTTTTGGCGTGGTTTCAATAGGTGGTGCTATTGTACATCCACATTGATGGAGACTTCAACCCACAAAGGATAACGATTGCACGAGTCCACGGAGGGCTCCACCCATGAAGGGTCCACGAAGAACCAACCTTGTCTATCCCACCATGGCCATCCCCCACGGAGGACTTGCCTCACTCGGGTAGATCTTCACTAAGTAGGCGATCTCCTTGCCTTTACAAACTCCTTGGTTCAACTCCACAATCTTGTCGGAGGCTCCCAAGTGACACCTAACCAATCTAGGAGACACCAATCTCCAAAGGGTAATAGATGGTGTGTTGATGATGAAATCCTTGCTCTTGTGATTCAAATGATAGTCTCCCCAACACTCAACTCTCTCACACAAATTTGGCTATGGTGGAAAGAAGATTTTAGTGGAAATCAACTAGGGGAAAGCTAGAGATCAAGATTCTAGTGGTACGATTGGAATGTCTTGATCTCAACAGATGAGTAGGTGGTTCTCTCTCACAAAATGAGAAGTGGAAGAGTAGGCAATTTCTGATGGCTCTCTCTCAAATGGAGATGGGGGTGGAGGGGTATATATAGCCTCCAAACAAAATCCAACCATTACACACATTTGACCAAACTCGGTAGACCGATTTAGTTCAAAATGTGAATGTTAGGAATCTCAGTGGGACCGACATGATCAACTTGGTGGCACCTATGTGCTAGGGCTAGGCCAAAACCTGTAATGCCCCGGATCCGGTGCGCCAGGTGTCCGCCAGTTATTCATCGTCCTTGCCATGTCATGTGCTTGCGTGTTGCCTTTGCCATGTCATCATATGCATTTCATATCATGTCATCATGTGCATCGCATTGGCATACGTGTTCGTCTCATGCATCCGAGCATTTTCTCCGTTGTCCGTTTTGCAATCCGGCACCCCTATGTCCCCCGGCGTCCCCTTTTGTCTATCCTTGTGAGTGGGTGTTAAACGTTCTCGGAATGGACCGAGGTTTGCCAAGCGGCCTTGGTATAGCACCGGTAGACCGCCTGTCAAGTTTCGTGCCATTTGGAGGTCGTTTGGTACTCCAACGGTTAACCGGGTAACCGTTAAAGCCTCTTTGTTTGCAGCCCAACACCCTTCCAAAGTGGCCCAAAACCCATCTAACTCCCTCCATGCTCTCGGTCGTTCGATCACGATCACAGAGTCAAAACCGCACCTCATTTGGACTCTCCTAGCTCCCTCTACCTATAAATAGTCCCCTCCCCCGAAATTTTCGTCCAAACCCTAGATCAAATCATCCCCGTCGCCCCCGGACACGTCCGTGAACCGCCGGACACGTCCGCTCCGCCGCCCGCCAACCACGCGATTGACACGTGGCTGCGCCGCCGCCCGCGCCGCCCGCCACATGCCGTGACCCAGCCAGTCCCGCCCGCCAACCCGCGCCCGCTGCCGCTGCCAGCGCACGCCGCCGCTTCGCCGCCTCCGCCGCCGTCGCCGGCGACCTCGCCCGCCGATGCCGCGCCAGCCCCCCCGGCCGCCTTGCCTCACTTACCATGCAGCCGCCTCCTTCTCGCCCGGCGAGATCCGCCACTGCCACGCCCGCCTCTCATCAGCGCCCATTGGCCGCCGCCGCAATCGCAGGCCGAGCCGGCCGGAACCAACGCAGCTCCTCCGGCGCCGCCCCCCGGCCTCCCTCCGGCTCGGATCCGGCCAGGATCCGCCGGATCCGGCCTCCCCGGCCACTTCCCCGACCTCTGGCGTCCTCCTCCCGCAAGTCCGGCGACTCCCCGGCGAATTCCGACGAGCTCTCCGGCGTGCATCAAAATCCGTGCAAGAGGTTGACCCCGAAAATCCACTAAGTCCCCGTAATTTTTTGCATAAACATGCCATGTTCATCGCATCACATCTCTGCATCTGTACCTCCGTTTCGTGCGTATAATATGTCAAATTGTTCGCCTCGACGAGTAGATCATTTCATTCCATTGCATCATTTTCATTTGAACTCATCTTGATGCCCAAATGTCATTGGAAGAGTGCATGTTGATGTTAATCAATAAACTGTTATAACTTGTCGTTTTATCATTTTGCCATGATTGATGTGTGCATCCTATGAGGTTGATGTCTACATGAATGTTGATCTATGCCATGCCATCTTTCCAGTGGTGCCAACCATGTATTTTTGTGAGTTGTGTGCTGAGTGTATCAAGCTTGTTAAGTAGGGTAGTTGTTGTTGTTGCTTTCCCGATGATTCTCATTATATTTTGTTGCTATGTTAACATGCTTCTTCTAATCATTCTATGCATAATCTGGAGATGCTCTATAAACATGTTTTGATCTACATGTCATGCTCTATCCATTCATGCCCTTGCTTGCAATTATAGCCTGCTGGATCATGTTCATATCTTGCTCCAAAGTTGCTTGAAAATGTTGCTGTCAGCCTGTTAACATTAAGTTCACTTGTTCCCATGTGTTTTCCTAGTGATCCATGTACCCTATGACCTTGCTCTTGCCATGCTTAGCTTCATAAACATGCCTTCTTACTATTGGGTGCTATTGCCATGCCATGTATTGCTCTGTGGTGAGTGATTCAAGCTCACGAACATGCCAACTTATTGTTGTTCCTGCCATGTTATGAATCTGTAATATAACTTGCCATGTTTACATGGGTGCCATCATATTTTCCGTGCATGTTTGGCTTATTGTCAGTAAGGGACTTTTGATCTATGCTATTAGTAGATTCATGCCATGCCTTTGTTTGCCATGATATGTTCCTATAACATGTTGTTTGATAGCTCTAAACATTGCAACCTGATGTTATTTCTGCTAAAGTCTGAAACTGTTATTATTTGCAATATCTCCATGTGTTTTGGAGCATGTTCTAGTTGTTTCTGGAGATAGCTCAATGTTCATGTTTTGTTATGCTTTACCTGTACTTCATGCCCATGCCTTTTGTTATTATGATGGGGTGCTGTAGCTTGTTGTTTTGATGCTTGCAAGACGCCTAGTTGCTGTTATGGACAGATTGTTGTTATGACTTGTATAGTGTGTGTGTGTTGCACCGTTGCTCCGTTTTGAGTGTGCTCTATATGAAACTTGCTTGTTTTTGCATGTAGCTTCATATTATCATGTTGCATCCTTGTTTTTGTGTGTTTGCTTGATGTTTGTATGCATTTTGCATCAATGCCATGTTTATCTTGTTTTCCTCATATCTTCTAGACCGTAGCTCCGAATCTAATGAACTTTATATGTAACTTGACTAGAATTTCGTGTAGTTCATCGTGGTGCATCTTAACTTGCTGTTTAACAACTTGAACATAAGGTTTATTCAGTTCTGGACCAATTTTGAAATTTGCATATGAGGACTTACCGGAATTGTTATATGTTGTTTCCGGCCTCATTTAAACTTGCCTCGATGTGTTGTTCTTGTTTGCATCATTTCTTGCCATGAGTAGCTTCATGTAGCCTTTGTCATGCATCATGCTTGTTGTGCATCATGCCTTGTTCATGTGTGGTGTGTTTACCTATGTTGTGTGCTTCTTCTTATTAGTTCCTATTTCGTTGCGATCGTGAGGTTTCGCTCGCTCACGCTTGGTTCTGCCTTCGTGGCTTCATCTTCTTCATGGAATCGTTCTTCTTCCTTATGGGATTTCGGCAAGATGACCGCTACCTCGGATCTCACTACTATCATTGCTATGCTAGTTGCCCGTTCTATCGCTATGTCGCGCCACCTATTACCTGTTTATCAAGCCATCCCAAATTGCCATGAACCTCTAACCTTTGACACCATTCCTAGCAAACCGTTGTTTGGCTATGTTACCGCTTTTGATCAGCCCCTCTTGTAGCGTTGCTAGCTGCAGGTGAAGTTGAAGATTTCTCCATGGTGGACAGGGTTATGTTGGGATATCACAATATCTCTTATATTATTAATGCATCTATATACTTGGTAAAGGGTGGAAGGCTCGGCCTTATGCCTGGTGTTTTGTTCCACTCTTGTCGCCCTAGTTTCCGTCATACCGGTGTTATGTTCCCGGATTTTTGCGTTCCTTACGCGGTCGGGTGATTTATGGGACCCCCCTGACAGTTCGCTTTGAATAAAACTTGTCCAGCAAGGCCCAACCTTGGTTTTACCATTTGCCTCACCACCATCTATACTTTTTCCCTTGGGAGTCGCTCTCTCGAGGGTCATCTTTATTTTAGCCCCCCCCCCCGGGGCCAGTGCTTGTCTAAGTGCTGGTTCGAACCGAGTAGATCGGGGCCCCTCGGGGCAACTCGAGGTCTGGTTTTACTCGTAGGATGTATCATCCGGTGTTGCCCTGAGAACGAGATATGTGCAGCTCCTATCGGGATTGTCGGTGCATCGGGCAGCTTTGCTGGTCTTGTTTTACCATTGTCGAAATGTCTTGATGTACCGGATTCCGAGACCGATCGGGTCTTCCCGGGAGAAGGTCTATTCCTTCGTTGATCGCGAGAGCTTGTCATGGGCTGTTGGGACACCCCGCAGGTATAAACTTTCGAGAGCCGTGCCCGCGGTTATGTGGAAGATGGGAATTTGTTAATGTCCGGTTGTAGATAACTTGACACTTGATCCAAATTAAAACACATCAACCGTGTGTGTAGCCGTGATGGTCTCTTCTTGGCGGAGTCCGGGAAGTGAACACGGTTTCTGTGTTATGTTTGACGTAAGTAGGTGTTCAGGATCACCTCTTGATCATTGCTAGCTTCACGACCATTCCTTTGTTTCTCTCCTCGCTCTCATTTGCGTATGTTAGCCACCATATCATGCTTCGTCGATGCTGCAACCTCACCACTTTACCCCTTCCTTTCCCTTTAAGCTTTGCTAGTCTTGATAACCATGGTAATGGGATTGCTGAGTCCTCGTGGCTCACCAGATACTTCCAAAACCAGTTTGCAGGTGCCTATGTTACCGAGCAGGTGACGCAACCAAGCTCAAGGAGGAGCTCGTTGAAGATCTTGCCCTTTGTGTTGTTTCGTTCTAGTTGATCAGTAGTGGAGCCCAGTTGGGGTCGATCGGGGACCTTTTTTCGCATTTGGGGTTCTTCTTTTATTTTGGTTCCGTAGTCGGACCTTGATTGTATCTGGATGATGTAATGCTTTATTCATGTATTTGTGTGAAGTGGCAATTGTAAGCCAACTATGTATCTCTTTCCCTTATGTATTACATGGGTTGTGTGAAGATTACCTCACTTGCGACATTGCTTTCAATGCGGTTATGCCTCTAAGTCGTGCTTCGACACGTGGGAGATATAGCCGCATCGAGGGCGTTATAAGTTGGTAATCGAGCCTTCCCGACCTTAGGAGCCCCACCGCTTGATCGCTTTTAGCGGCCGAGTTGTGTCTAGAAAATGTTTTGAGTCATTTAGGATTATATATATCGGAGAGTTAGGAATTCTTTTTACTCCTCAGTCCCTTCGTCGCTCTGGCGAGGTCTCCTGACGTAGAGTTTTGACTCTTCTCTTCTCAAATTTCACTAAAAAATTTTAGGATCACGCTGGTATCTTGGAATCGTTCGATGGTTTTATGATGAGAACATTGTCTTGGTGCCTCCTGTCAGGGTTTAGTGGAAGTGTCCCGGGAGTTGAGCTCGAGGTGTTGTCGTCATAATTTTATCGTTGCAGTTCGAATACCTGAGTTTAGTACCGACATCGAAAATCTCTTTTGTGCGTTGTTGGTGAGATAACCCCGTAACCCAAAGATCGAGGTGAGTACGGGAGTATTGCCATGACTCATATAACGGATGCTTTTCAAGGTTGAGGTACACGATTTCGAAGGTTTCTTGGTTATGTGTTGATGGATGGATACAATGGATGTAGGGATTGTTAGTTTGGGTGAGATATATTGCTTCCCCTGTATCCCCAACACCAGATTGCATAACCAGAAAGTTTCGGGAGTTTTATAGGTGGGAATTCAAGTAGCTCCTAGTATATCTTTCCGACAGATGCATGATATGGGATTGGGTAAATCTCTATCATATGTGTTTGTTCCGGCTTATTCTGCAAGCCAAATCCTTTGTTTTGTTTTAATTGTGGTATTCGAGTTGCTTCGAAGTCAAATGTTGATTCCATACCTTTCCTAAACGGTGTTCTCATATTGCTATGTGAATACTCATACTTCGTGATCATCGAGGTTGTCATGTTAATTCTTTTCCTACCGGCGTGCTTCTCTTCAAGTGGATCCGATCATTCTCCCCATCCGCAAGATCATTTCTAAGTTTTCTCAACGGTGTTTGTTTCATCCGTCCCAAGTTGCCTTTGTTTTTCCCGCCCTCCCACCCTTTTTCTTCAAGGACACAGATTTCTTAATCAAGTATCAATTTATTCATGTGAAGTCTCTTCATTCTTTTCAATCAATGGTCTTATCCGGTGATTTCTCATGAAGATGCTCAACAGTTTCTAGTTCGTCATTCCTCATTCGTTTCTCTTCTCTGGTGGATTCAAGTCAAGTTTTGTTGATCATACATTTTTCCTCATTTCAATGTCTTCTCATACCGGTGCACCACATTATCATTCTACTTCTCGCTATTTGTTATTCCGGAGTGCTCAAGAGATCTCAAAGATTCATGTTTCCACTCTACATTCGTTCAAGTCATTTAATTCAACCGGTGCAACATCTCTTTTAAATCTTTTCAACGCTGTTCTTTTGAGTGGGCCCTAACCCACAGGTCTTTTCCAAGGATCTTACCTGACTCTTCTATTTTCCCAGAGCTATCCTAAATTCTTCTCCAAGTTTGATGTAAGAATGAGTTATCATCAGTCAAATGCTTTTCTCCAAGATCTTTCAAATTCTTTTCATAGTTGGCTCAACCTCTTCGCTTTTGATTCTTCCGGTGTGCCTCAATAATTCTTGGTGGTGTTTCTCGTTGTCATTCTAATCATGTGAAGACCGAAGAAGAATTTCTCTTAAATCTTGCTCCATTCTCTTCAAGATTCATGGTTCTAGCTTCATGCCATCCTCATAATTGTTTTTGATTGTGACAATTCTTTTCTTACAATCCGGAGCATTTCATGAGTTGTTTCCATTTTTTTTCTCCGAAGGTCATCATGTCATAATTCTTCATTCTCAGCGTGTAGCTATCATTCTCCAAATCTTACCGGTGCATCATTCAAATATCCTCTAATCAGTTCATGATCTCTTCTAGTATCTAAATCCCCTCAAGTATCTTCATTCGTTTTCCAATTCTTCCCGATGTATTGTGCCTTTGCTACGTTCATTTTCAATTCTTATGGTGGTTCGTTCAAGATTTCACTTCCTTCATTATCATATCAATTCATTCGTTGTTTCCAAATCCCACCGGTGATTCCATCAATACCTTCTCAAGTTTACGCTATATCTCTCTTAATCCTTTTTTTTCAATGGGAATAAGTAGTATGCCAAATCCGTTGCTTGTCATCAATTAAATTTTATGAAGGATAAGCATACAATAAATCTTATTCTTATTTCCTCGAGGTGATTCAATTCTTTTCTTCCGAAGATTGTTCATGATGAAGTAATTCTCGGTTCTAGTGTTCATCTTTTCTTTCCGGAGTTCCAAGTTTTCTTGGATGTCTCGTCACAAAGCTCCATCTATATAATTGCAAGGCTTCAATCTTGTTTGCTTAAACCTTCAATTCTTTTATGTTATCATTTCCTATTCGGAGTTCTTCATGGAGGCAACATGGTGATTCATCAAGGATTCTCTTCATTCTTCAATTGTTCTTCAAGATTTCACTCGAAGTTATGATCCGCCAAGCTATACTCAAAATTAAACAGGGTGCCCAACACTTGTTTTGTTTTGAGAAGCTCAAGTATTCTCCGTCTTGCATTCCAAAGTGCAATTCCTTCTATCTTATCTTTTGAGATGGTGTTATGTCACTCTTGACAATTCCCTTCATGTTTCATGATTCATATTGTTGTCAAGAATGAGGTATTTTAAATCCATCAGTCTCTTCATTGGAGTTATCTTGGGTTATATTTCACCTAAAGCTTTCCCTAAGGATTGTTGCTATTTATGGTGCTTATAAATGACCCAAGTTCTTCATTTGTCCTCCCGGTGAAATAAGTTTCTCGTCTCCTTGTTGATATCAATCCAATCATTTGTTTCCGTTGGTGGCAGAAGCTCACCTCATAATTTTGAGATGTTTTCATAAGCCCGCCACAAGCTTGTGCTTCTCGTTGTTGATTTTCCAACAACTCCGCTCAATCCTTCTTGCAAGGGTGCCTTCCAAGTTCACTTGTGGCAAAAGTTGTCATTTTCTTCTCCGTCCCTTTATTCCAATGATCTATCTTCTATTCTTTCTTCCGGAGGCATGGTGATGTTGCTCTCTTCACTCATCATATCGAATGGTGAGGATCATGATCTTTTCGTGCTTATCCGTTTAGCCGGAGTGTTGTGTTCTCATTCAAGTTCTTTTCATCTTATCAAGTTTTCCTTCTTCTTTCAGTCGGAGTGCTGTCCAAATTCTGTCATTCTTGTTCCTTGGCTATCTCACTATACCGAGGTGGTCATATTCTTTTCGTTCGTGAAGCTCTTATTTCCATGTCTTTCAACCTTCAAGTTCTCGTAATGTTCCTTCTTCCTCTTTTCTAACGGGATTGTTTGCAATCTCGTTCATCTCTGTTGTATTGTTTCTTTTAAATTGCTCAACCTCTCAAGGTTCATGGTTTCACCTGCTCACAAAGAAGCAACTTAGTTTTACCTCTCCTCTTCCTCTTCCTTTTCCCTCCGGTGCCATCCTAGATCTCGGGACGAGATCCTCTCGTAGTGGTGGAGTGTTGTAACGCCCCGGATCCGGTGCGCCAGGTGTCCGCCAGTTATTCGCCGTCCTTGCCATGTCATGTACTTGTGTGTTGCCTTTGCCATGTCATCATCTGCATTTCATATCATGTCATCATGTGCATCGCATTGGCATACGTGTTCGTCTCATGCATCCGAGCATTTCCCCGTTGTCCGTTTTGCAATCCGGCACCCCTATGTCCCCCGGCGTTCCCCTTTTGTCTATCCTTGTGAGTGGGTGTTAAACGTTCTCGGAATGGACCGAGGTTTGCCAAGCGGCCTTGGTATAGCACCGGTAGACCGCCTGTCAAGTTTCGTGCCATTTGGAGGTCGTTTGGTACTCCAACGGTTAACCGGGTAACCGTAAAAGCCTCTTTTGTTTGCAGCCCAACACCCCTTCCAAAGTGGCCCAAAACCCATCTAACTCCCCTCCATGCTCTCGGTCGTTCGATCACGATCGCGTAGCCGAAAACCGCACCTCATTTGGACTCTCCTAGCTCCCTCTACCTATAAATAGTCCCCTCCCCCGAAATTTTCGACAAACCCTAGATCAAATCATCCTCATCGCCCCCGGATACGTCCGGCAGCCGCCAGACACGTCCGCTCCGCCGCCCCGGCCAACCACGCGTTGACACGTGGCCTGCACCGCCGCCCAGCTTCAAGCCCGCGCTGCCCATTGCATGCCCGCTGGCCCAAGCGCCGCCGCGCCGCTTGCCGTCTTGCTACCTGCCCGTCGCCGGCCTCCGCCTCGCCGTCGCCGCGGCGACCTCCCCCACCAGCGCATACTGCCTCCTCCCGCCCGCTGCCTCGCCCCCAGCGCCACAAGCCGCCGCCTCCTTCTCGCTGGCGAGATCCGCCCCCAGCGCTGCGCCCTCTCGCCCGGCTCGCGTCGCGCGCGCCGCCCGAATCAAGCGCCGAGCCGGGCCAGAATCCGCAGCTCCTCCGCCCGCCCTCGGCCTCCCTCCGGCTTGGATCCGGCCTCCCCGACCACTTCCCCGACCTCCGGCGTCCTCCTCCCGCAAGTCCGGCGACTCCCCGGCGAATTCCGGCGAGCTCTCCGGCATGCATCAAAATCCGTGCAAGAGGTTGACCCCGAAAATCCACAGTCCCCGTAATTTTTTGCATAAACATGCCATGTTCATCGCATCACATCTCTGCATCTGTAGCTCCGTTTCGTGCGTCTAATATGTCAAATTGTTTGCCTCGACGAGTAGATCATTTCATTCCATTGCATCATTTTCATTTGGGCTCATCTTGATGCCCGAAATGCTGTTGGAAGAGTGCATGTTGATGTTAATCTGCTGAAACTATTATAACTTGCTGTTTTATCATTTTTGCCATGATTGATGTGTGCATCCTATGAGGTTGATGTCTACATGAATGTTGATCTATGCCATGCCATCTTTCTAGTGGTGCCAACCATGTATTTTTGTGAGTTGTGTGCTGAGTGTATCAAGCTTGTTAAGTAGGGTAGTTGCTGTTGCTGTTTTCCTGACAGATTCTGTTATATTTTGTTGCTATGTTAACATGCTTCTTCTAATCATTCTATGCATAATCTGGAGATGCTCTATAAACATGTTTTGATCTACATGTCATGCTCTATCCATTCATGCCCTTGCTTGCAATTATAGCCTGCTGGATCATGTTCATATCTTACTCCAAAGTTGCTTGAAAATGTTGTTGTCAGCCTGTTAACATTAAGTTCACTTGTTCCCATGTGTTTTCCTAGTGATCCATGTACCCTATGACCTTGCTCTTGCCATGCTTAGCTTCATAAACATGCCTTCTTACTGTTGGGTGCCTTTCCATGCCATGTATTGCTCTGTGGTGAGTGATTCAAGCTTACGAACATGCCTACTTATTGTTGTTCCTGCCATGTTATGAATCTGTAATATAACTTGCCATGTTTACATGGGTGCCATCATATTTTCCGTGCCTGTTTGGCTTATGGTCAGTAAGGGACTTTTGATCTATGCTATTACTAGATTCATGCCATGCCTTTGTTTGCCATGATATGTTCCTGTAACATGTTGTTTGCCATGTTTACATGGGTGCCATCATATTTTCCGTGCCTGTTTGGCTTATGGTCAGTAAGGGATTTTTGATCTATGCTATTAGTAGATTCATGCCATGCCTTTGTTTGCCATGATATGTTCCTGTAACATGTTGTTTGATAGCTCTAAACATTGCAACCTGATGTTATTTCTGCTAAAGTCTGAAACTGTTATTATTTGCAATATGTCCATGTGTTTTGGAGCATGTTCTAGTTGTTTCTGGAGATAGCTCAGTGTTCATGTTTTGTTATGCTTTACCTGTACTTCATGCCCATGCCTTTTGTTATTATGTTGGGGTGCTATAGCTTGTTGTTTTGATGCTTGCAAGACGCCTAGTTGTTGTTATGGACAGATTGTTGTTATGACTTGTATAGTTTGTGTGTGTTGCACCGTTGCTCCGTTTTGAGTGTGCTCTATATGAAACTTGCTTGTTTTTGCATGTAGCTTCATATTATCATGTTGCATCCTTGTTTTGGTGTGTTTGCTTGATGTTTGTATGCATTTTGCATCAATGCCATGTTTATCTTGTTTTGCTCATATCTTCTAGACCGTAGCTCCGAATCTAATGAACTTTAGATGTAACTTGACTAGAATTTTGTGTAGTTCATCGTGGTGCATCTTAACTTGCTGTTTAACAACTTGAACATAAGGTTTATTCAGTTCTGGACCAATTTCGAAATTTGCATATGAGGACTTACCGGAATTGTTATATGTTGTTTCCGGCCTCATTTAAACTTGCCTCGATGTGTTGTTCTTGTTTGCATCATTTCTTGCCATGAGTAGCTTCATGTAGCCTTTGTCATGCATCATGCTTTTTGTGCATCATGCCTTGTTCATGTGTGGTGTGTTTACCTATGTTGTGTGCTTCTTCTTGTTAGTTCCTGTTTCGTTGCGATCGTGAGGTTTCGTTCGTCTACGCTTGGTTCGTCTTCGTGGCTTCATCTTCTTCATGGAATCGTTCTTCTTCCTTGCGGGATTTCAGGCAAGATGACCGCTACCCTGGATCTCACTACTATCATTGCTATGCTAGTTGCCCCGTTCTATCGCTATGCTGCGCCACCTATTACCTGTTTATCAAGCCATCCCAAATTGCCATGAACCTCTAACCTTTGAGACCATTCCTAGCAAACCGTTGTTTGGCTATGTTACCGCTTTTGATCAGCCCCTCTTGTAGCGTTGCTAGCTGCAGGTGAAGTTGAAGATTTCTCCATGGTGGACAGGGTTATGTTGGGATATCACAATATCTCTTATATTATTAATGCATCTATATACTTGGTAAAGGGTGGAAGGCTCGGCCTTATGCCCGTGTTTTGTTCCACTCTTGCCGCCCTAGTTTCCGCCATACCGTGTTATGTTCCTGGATTTTTATGTTCCTTACGCGGTCGGGTGATTTATGGGACCCCCACGAGCTTCGCTTTGAATAAAACTTGTCCAAAAAGGCCCAACCTTGGTTTTACCATTTGCCTCACCACCACCTATACTTTTTCCTTGGGAGTCGCTCTCTCGAGGGTCATCTTTATTTTAGCCCCCGGGCCGAGTGCTTGTCTAAGTGCTGGTTCGAACCGAGTAGATCTGGGGCCCCTCGGGCAACTCGAGGTCTGGTTTTACTCGTGGGATGTCTCATCCGGTGTTGCCTCGAGAACGAGATATGTGCAGCTCCTATCGGGATTGTCGGCGATCGGGCGGCTTTGCTGGTCTTGTTTTACCATTGTCGAAATGTCTTGATGTACCGGATTCCGAGACTGATCGGGTCTTCCCGGAGAAGTTCTATTCTTCGTTGATCGCGAGAGCTTGTCATGGGCTGTTGGGACACCCCCGCAGGTATAAACTTTCGAGAGCCGTGCTGCGGTTATGTGGCATATGGGAATTTGTTAATTTCCGGTTGTAGATAACTTGACACTTGATCCAAATTAAAACGCATCAACCGTGTGTGTAGCCGTGATGGTCTCTTCTCGGTGGAGTCCGAGAAGTGAACACGGTTTCTGTGTTATGTTTGACGTAAGTAGGTGTTCAGGATCACCTCTTGATCATTGCTAGCTTCACGACCGTTCCTTTGTTTCTCTCCTCGCTCTCATTTGCGTATGTTAGCCACCATATCATGCTTAGTCGCTGTTGCAACCTCACCACTTTACCCCTCCTTTCCCTTTAAGCTTTGCTAGTCTTGATACCCATGGTAATGGGATTGCTGAGTCCTCGTGGCTCACCACATACTTCCAAAACCAGTTTGCATGTGCCTATGTTACCGAGCAAGTGACGCAACCAAGCTCAAGGAGGAGCTCATTGAAGATCTTGCCCTTTGTGTTGTTTCGTTCTAGTTGATCAGTAGTGGAGCCCAGTTGGGGTCGATCGGGGACCTTTTTTCGCATTTGGGGTTCTTCTTTTATTTTGGTTCCGTAGTCGGACCTTGATTGTATCTGGATGATGTAATGCTTTATTCATGTATTTGTGTGAAGTGGCGATTGTAAGCCAACTATGTATCTCTTTCCCTTATGTATTACATGGGTTGTGTGAAGATTACCTCACTTGCGACATTGCTTTCAATGCGGTTATGCCTCTAGGTCGTGCTTCGACACGTGGGAGATATAGCCGCATCGAGGGCGTTATAAAACCTCATCTCGGTGAGACTGATTGCATGAACTCGGTGAGACCGATTTCAGCAATGAGCGAACAGAGAGTTGGTCCAGCAAACTCGGTGGGACAGATTGCTCATTTCAGTGAGACCGAAACGTTACAAAGGGAAACAAAGAGTTTGCAATGCGAAATCGGTGGGACCGATCGCTAATTTCGGTGAGACCAAAATGTTACGATGGGAAACAAAGAGTTTGCAATGCCATCTCAGTGAGACCGAGATCTGTATCGGTGAGACCGAATTGTCTAGGTTTTCTGGCAGTGGCTATGTCAAATGAACTTGGTGGCGCCGGATAGATCAAATAGGTGGAGCCAAGTTTGACTTTGGGTTTTGGACATATGTGCAAATGGGAAAGTGGTTGAGGGTTTTGGAGCAATATCACTAAGCACTTTGAGCCAGTAGACCATTAAGCAACACCTCATCCCCTTTTAATAGTATTGGCATTCCTATGGACTCAATGTGATCTTGGATCACTAAAATGAAAATGAAGAGTCTTGAGCTTTTGCCAATCTTTGTCCTTAGCATTTTGAAGGGTCCACATCTCTAGTCCATGCCATGCCAATCATTGAAATTTCTGAAATATTTAACTTGAATGGATATTAGTTCAATGAGTTATATGTTGTTATGAATTACCAAAACCGCCCCAGGGATTAGTTGCACTTTCACATGTTAACCTCGATGACATCTGGGAACACCTCAAAGGTGGTTGCGACCGCAAAATTGGATGTGTGGACTGCCTCCATCTCATGCTCCACCAGTCGGTGTTCCTCAATGAGTTTCAAGTTGTAATGCTTGTCCATCAGCAGTAGACTAAGAGCATACACCAGCAAGGTTTCGACGGACGCCACCACCTACGAAAGTGCCTCCTCCATTTTCTCCTCCTCCGGGTTCCAACTCCATCTCCTCCTCTAACAAGTTCAGCTCTAGAGAGCTCAGAGATTGGCTCACATTAATGCAGGCCTCATGCACGAGCATCCATGGAGTGGACCTCAATAGCGATTTGGGCGCCCCCCAACCCTTGATTCATGACAGGTGCATCCACCACGTATGTGTAGAGGCAATCACTACATGTCGATTGGAAGATGGCGACATGCAGTGGAAGAAGCAACTCCGGATGGTAGGTGTCGGTGTCAAAACTGACAGACCTCGGGGTAGGGGTTCCCGAACTGTGGATCTTCGACCAATGGGGAACAGGAGATGAAGGAGACAATGTTTACCCAAGTTCGGGCCCTCTTGATGGAGGTAAAACCCCTACGTCCTGCTCTTGTTAACATTGCTGATGATGTATCGAGTACAGAGTTGATCCACCTCAAGATCATAAGTTGTGGTCTAAACACTAGGGGTATGATGATGAAAGTCATAATGATATATTGACTGGCTTGGCCTCAACTCATATAGTGTACCGGAGGCCTAGGATAACAAGAGTCCTAGTCAGCTACGTCGGTGGAGAGGAGTCCTTGTCTTGATCACCAAGTCTTGTCGAATCTTCCTCGTATATGTCATGAGTTGTCCGAAGTGGCCCATTAATGAACCGCCACGGGGTCCTCAGCCCGATCCACTAGTTGGGAGACGACGTGGTGAGTACCACTAGTCCAGGACATCGTTAGTAGCCCCATGAACCGGTCTTCAAGTTAGGGTTGCTCCTCGATTTTTTCGAACTATTCTTCATCTTCGGTCGCCGGTCTTGAAAACTGGTTCAACAAATCTTCCCACCTTCGATCTTGAGGATTACTGAGCTAAATCCAAAGTGTTCACACGTAGGGCATCCGAGGAGCCCTTTAAGTCTTTGACCTTTATCTATGTCTGGTTATTTTGTATGCCACACCTCAGATTTGAAGTGTTTCCCTTGTGGCGGTGTCCCTTTGCGTCCGAGCTCCAATGTCGGACTAAATCTGAGGCGTCTTTTTCCAGCCGAGCTCCAATGCCGATCTTCATCCGAGATATCTATTTGCAGCCGAGCTCCAACACTGATCTGCATCCATGTGTCATAAATTACCTCATTCTTGAAAAACTTTGAAGGAGTTCAGCCGAGCTTGATGCTGGAAATGCCCTCTATGGAGCCAGCTACTTGCATCCGAGCTTTATGCCGGACTGCTTCCGTGGTGGTGCACTACCTGGGCCTTTGGGTTGATTTATTGTGGATAATTTTCTCGATTGGTGCAATTTATTCTCTGCCGAGATATATAGTTAGTAGCCCTCATGGTGTGTGTCGGCCTAAAATCCAAGATGCACCTGAAGGGAAACATGAAACCACTTATTCCAGTAGCTCCTGAGACTTAGGTCGATTCGCGAAATCGGCCTTAGGATCAACCTAGCTCGGCAGCATACGTAATAATGGAAACGCGGTGTGCATAGTCCCCGAGACTCAGGTTTGGTGTGTCCGACCAACTCGAGGTTCATAATCTCCTCAGAAATTGTTTTGCACTTTGAATCTTCTACATTGAATAGACAATGCAGTAGCCCCCGAGCCACTGGTCGGGTGGCAATAATAGATTAGGGGATCGATGTAACCCATTAATGGCTTTTAAGTGAGAAGTGCGAAGCTCAATATCTCCCGAGCCTTAATTTGTGCAAGGGTGGCTAACCTAAAGATCGATATCCAGAGTAAATTGACTTTAACCACAATTTATGTGTAATGGTTCTATGTATCCAAGTACTCTACATCATGAATGCTCGGATCCATATTGTACAAAATTTTGTTGACCGATCATCGGCTTCAACCTCGTTGGCCAATAGCCGTGGAGTGTTTGTCCTACTTTATAAAGCCTTTATAAGGGCAAAGATTTATGGCAAATGAGGCAATCCGGCCATATGGATTTATAAACAAAGGTACACGAGGAGATGTTTTATATTACTTTATAACGTAAGAAACATCTTCTGGGAAAAATAGTTCATTTATAAGTTCATTTTCCTAGGCTGTCATGTTGATCATGATCATGAAACCTCACCTCCGATCAATGTGGGATGAAAATATCGAGGATTTAGTTTGGGAAAAGTTCCCGGATCCTGTGGTCTTAATGAACCAAAAAAATTACTTCCGTCTTTGCCATCCAATTATATTCTTAATATTGCTAGCTTTCGGCTTCACCCATTCTGAGGTACTTACCCGGATGACCCGGAAGTAACAATCACAGAGGTGCTCCCTTTACCCTGTAGCCGAACTATCTGGAACGTATGGGGAGCCAGGCAACCCAGCTTGTCCAAAATCTAAAGTCAAATTGATGCATATTTATGGCTTTATAACGATGATTGTGGAAGGAAACTTCTCCATTGCGATTGTTTATAATCTGAAAGTAGCCCATCATCGGCTTCTACCCCATTGTAGATGCTACGTAGGGTGTTTATGTACTAACAAGACAACTCTTAGCTGACGTCTCAGTGCCCGGAGGGGGCTGTGTTAGCGGAAATGAGGCAATCAGATATGTAGGCTTTATAACTTTCACTTAGTCATAGGAGCTTTAAGTTGGGGAGGCTAGTTACTAGCCCCCGGTTAGTGTTTGGCGTCAGCTGAAGTCAAGCCATTAACACTTCGGCCAGTTTCACGAAAGGCTCATCGTCTAACACGGGGTGACCTCTGTGATCTATAGTTTCCCACAGTTGATGACCCACAAGTGTAGGGGATCTATCGTAGTCCTTTTGATAAGTAAGAGTGTCGAACCCAACGAGGAGCAGAAGGAAATGATAAGCGGTTTTTCAGTAAGGTTTTCTCTGCAAGCACTGAAATTATAGGTAATGGATAGTTTTGTGATAAGATAAATTGTAACGAGTAACAATTAAATAAAGTAAATAAAGTGCAGCAAGGTGGCCCAATCCTTTATGTAGCAAAGGATAAGCCTCGACAATTTCTAATAATGAGAAAGGAGCTCCCGAGGACACATGGGAATTATCGTCAAGCTAGTTTTCATCACGTTCATATGATTCACGTTCGGTACTTTGATAATTTGATATGTGGGTGGACCAGTGCTTGGGTACTGCCCTTACTTGGACAAGCATCCCACTTATGATTAACCCCTATTGCAAGCGTCCGCAACTACAAAAGAAGTATTAAGGTAAACCTAACCACAACATTAAACATTTGGATCCAAATCAGCCCCTTACGAAGCAACACATAAACTATGGTTTAAGCTTCTGTCACTCTAGCAACCCATCATCTACTTATTACTTACCAATGCCTTCCTCTAGGTCCAAATAATGGTGAAGTGTCAGGTAGTCGACGTTCACATAACACCACTAGAGGAAAAGACAACATACATCTCATCAAAATATCGAACCAATACCAAATTCACATGACTACTAATAGCAAGACTTCACCCATGTCCTCAGGAACAAACGTAACTACTCACAAAGCATATTCATGTTCATAATCAGAGCAGTAATAATATGCATTAAGGATCTGAACATATGATCTTCCACCAAGTAAACCAATTAGCATCAACTACAAGGAGTGATCAACACTACTAGCAACCCACAGGTACCAATTTGTGGTTTTGATACAAGATTGGATACAAGAGATGAACTAGGGTTTTGAGAGGAGATGGTTCTGGTGAAGATGTTGATGGAGATTGACCCCCTCCCAATGAGAGGATCGTTGGTGATGACGTTCGTGATGATTTCCCCCGCCCGGAGGGAAGTGTCCCCGGCAGAGCAGCTCCGCCAGAGCCCTAGATTGGTTCCGCCAAGGTTCCGCCTCGTGGCGGCGGAGTTTCATCCCATAAGCTTGCCCATGATTTTTTCCAGGGTAAAAGCCCTCATATCGCAGAAGATGGACACCGGGGGGCCACCAGGGGGCCCAGGAGACAAGGGGAGTGCCCAGTAGGGGTGGGCGCGCCCCCACCCTCCTGGACAGGATGTGGGCCCCCTGATGTATTTCTTCCGCTCAATAATTCTTATTAATTCCAAAAATAGGTTTCGTGGAGTTTCAGGATTTTTGGAGCAGTGCAAAATAGTTTCCAATGTTTGCTCCTTTTCCAGCCAGAATTCCAGCTGTCGGCATTCCCCCTCTTCATGGTAAACCTTGTAAAATAAGAGAGAATAGCCATAAGTATTGAGATATAATGTGTAATAACAGCCCATAATGCAATAAGTATCGATATAAAAGCATGATGCAAAATGGACGTATCAACTCCCCCAAGCTTAGACCTCGCTTGTCCTCAAGCGGAAGCCGATATCGAAAAATATGTCCACATGTTTAGAGATAGAGGTATCGATAAAAATAAAATACAGACATGAGGGCATCATGATCATTCTTATAACAGCAACATATATAGATTTTATCATATGATTTCTTATGCTCAAGTAACAATAAATTCACAATGTCAAGTATGGTTCAAAAACTTCATTGAGAACTAAAAAACTATAATCTCAGTCATTGAAGCAATTGCAATTTATCATAACATTAGAAAGATTCAACAATAGAGATTTTCAGCAAGTTCACATACTCAACTATCTTGTAGTCTTCTACATTTGCTAACACTCACGCAATTCTTGTGCTTATGGAGTTTCAACCCGACACTAAGAAAGATAGGGGCTTATTGTGTTGCCTCCCAACGCTTTCACATTTAGGTGATGTCAACAATAATAGCCCATGGAAACTTACATCCAATTGGATATATATATATATATCATGATCTTTCAAACACGAGGAGCTTGCCAAAGGATAAAATGAAAAAGGGAATGGAGAGGATCACCTTGACTCAAGCATAAAGTGAAAACATAAAGTAAAGATAGGCCCTTCGCAGAGGGAAGCAGAGGTTGTCATGTGCTTTTAGGGTTGGATGCACAAAATCTTAATGCAAAAGAACGTCACTTTATATTGCCCCTTGTATGTGGACCTTTATTGTGCAGTCCGTCGTTTTTATTACTTCCACAACAAGATCATACAAATCTTATTTTCTCTGCACTAATAAGTCATACATATTTTGATAGCAATTTTTATTGCCTGCAACATGACAACTTACTTGAAGGATCTTACTCAATCCATAGGTAGGTATGGTGGACTCTCATGGCAAAACTGGGTTTAAGGATATTTGGAAGCACAAGTAGTATCTCTACTTGGTGCAAGGAAATTGGCTAGCATGAGGGGGAAAGGCAAGCTCAACATGTTTGGAAGGTCAATGACAATATACTTTAACTGAGATGTGAGAAAACATAAACCATTACGTTGCCTTCCTTGTCCAACGTCAACTCTTTTAGCATGTCATACTTAATGAGTGCTCCCAATCATAAAAGTTGTCCAACATAATATATTTATATGTGAACCTCTCTTTCCTTATCACTTCCTATTAATTGTAATGATGACCAAAACTACGTTTATCAACTCTCAATAATTTTTATGCCTCATACTTTCTATGTGTGAAGTCATCACTAACCATAAGATTAATATGAACTCTTTTATTCTTTCCACTTCCTCAAGATCATAGAAACATAGCAAAGCCCCTTGACACAACACTAATCTTTATTATAGATAGCTCACGGACTCGATTACATAAAGAGATCACAAAGCAAAACTCAGAACTACTTGATATCAAAACTTCAATCTACTAGATCAAGATACTACTAAAAGGATCGAACTAAATAAAACGGTAAAGATAGGAGTGTGATGATGATACAATATCGGGGCACCTCCCCCAAGCTTGGCAGTTGCCAAGGGGAGTGCCCATACCCATGTGATTATGTCCTCGGAGGTGATGGAGGTGGTGATGATGATGGTGGATAATCGCACATTGAGCGTGAAAGCTCCTCCAACTTGCGGATAATGCCCTTGAGTCCGGCGCTATGATCCTTCAATAGAACATTCTCCTGTGTGAGATACTTGTTCTGAATGCGAGCTAACTCAATCATCTTGAAAGCTTCAATCTCTGTTGGAGTAAAGAGGTTAGGTAAAGGTTGAGGGATGCCTTCTTCTTTCACCGCCGGAGCTTGAACCTCCATGGCCTTTTTGATCCCTTCATCCTTGTTGATCTCTTCCGGTTCTTCTCTTTTCAGCTCTATCTTCAATAGCCAAGCATCCTTGTCTTCGTTGTTGGAGGAGGGCAACGTCATAGTGCTCTTGATCTACAACAGAAACAGCTCGAAATGAAAACAGAGGATATTTGCGTGATACAGTGGTCAAAACCTTAGGGAGTATATATAATGAATTTTACCGACCAAAATATGTAACATGCAAGAAAATGGAGTCCAGGAGGCACACGAGGTGCCCATGAGACAGGGGGCGCGCTCAGTAGGGGTAGGCACGCCCTCCACTCTCGTGGGGGCCTCGTGTCCCTTTCGGACTACTTCTTTCTTCCTAAAATTCTTAAATATTCCAAAACTGATAAAAATTGCCATTGGAGTTGTTTTGGAGTCGGTTTACTTACCGTACCACATACCTATTCCTTTTCGGAGTCTGGAACATTCTGGAAAGTGTCCCTTATGTATTCCTCCGGGGTTACGGTTTCACCAATATTAGTTTCAACATTGATAGGATTACATGCAATATAATGTTTAATTCTTTGACTGTTTACCACCCTCGGACTTGTGCCTTCGAAGTTGTTGATTTTTATGGCACCAGAACGATAGACCTCCTCGATAACGTAAGGACCTTCCCATTTAGAGAGAAGTTTTCCTGCAAAAAATCTTAAACGGGAGTTGAATAATAACACATAATCTTCTACGTTAAACTCACGCTTTTGTATCCTTTTGTCATGCCAGTGTTTGACTTTTTCTTTGAATAGCTTGGCATTCTCATAGGCTTGGGTTCTCCATTCATCAAGTGAGCTAATATCAAACAACCTCTTCTCACCGGCAAGTTTGAAGTCATAGTTGAGCTCTTGAATAGCCCAATATGCTTTATGTTCAAGGTCAAGAGGTAAATGACACGCTTTTCCATAAACCATCTTATAAGGAGACATACCCATAGAATTTTTGTATGCAGTTCTATAGGCCCATAATGCATCATCAAGTTTTTTGGACCAATTCTTTCTACATCTATTCACAGTCTTTTGCAAAATTAATTTGAGCTCTCTATTGCTCAACTCTACTTGACCACTAGACTGCGGATGATAAGGAGATGCAATTCTATGATTAACATCATACTTAGCAAGCATCTTACGGAAAAGCACCATGAATAAAATGTGAACCACCATCAGTCATAAGATATCTAGGGACTCCAAACCTCGGAAAAATAACTTCTTTAAGCATTTTAATAGAAGTGTTATGATCAACACTACTAGTTGGAATAGCTTCTACCCACTTAGTAACGTAATCAACAGCAACTAAAATATGTGTGTAACCATTAGAGGCAGGAAAAGGTCCCATATAATCAAAGCCCCAAACATCAAACGGTTCAATAACAAGAGAGTAATTCATTGGCATTTCTTGACGTCTACTAATGTTACCTATTCTTTGACATTCATTACAAAATAAGACAAACTTATGAGCATCTTTGAAGAGAGTAGGCCAATAAAAACCAAATTGTAGTACCTTGTGTGCAGTTCTATCTCAAGTGTGGTGTCCTCTGTAAGATTCAGAGTGACACTTGCGTAGGATCTGTTCCTGTGCATGCTCAGGCACACAACGTCTAATAACACCATCTACTCCTTCTTTATAAAGGTGTGTATCATCCCAAAAGTAATGTCTTAAATCATAAAAGAACTTTTTCTTTTGCTGGTATGTGAAACTAGGCGGTATAAACTTACCAACAATGTAATTAGCATAATTAGCATACCAAGGAGTAGTACGAGAAGCATTAATAACCGCTAATTCTTCATCAGGAAAGCTATCATCAATAGGCAGTGGGTCATCAAGAACATTCTCTAACCCAAGTTGTCTACAACGGGGTTCTCAGCTCTCTTTCTATCAATAATATGTAAATCAAATTCTTGGAGCAGGAGAACCCATCTAATGAGCCTAGGCTTAGCATCTTTCTTTTCCATAAGATATTTAATAGCAGCATGATTAGTGTGAATAGTTACTTTGGAATCAACAATATAAGGTCTAAACTTATCACATGCAAACACGACTGCTAAGAACTCTTTTTCGGTAGTAGCATAATTTCTCTAGGCAGTATCAAGAGTCTTACTAGCATACTGGATAACATTCAATTTCAAAGGGTAAATCACTAGCATCACACATAATTTCAAAGGGTAAATTCCAATTAGGTGGCTGAACAATAGGTGCAGTGATCAAAGCTTTCTTAAGTATTTCAAATGCTTCTTCACAATCATCATCAAAGACAAAAGGAATATCTTTTTGCAATAAATTAGTCAGAGGCCTAGAGATTTTAGAAAAGTCCTTAATGAACCTCCTATAAAAACCGTCATGACCAAGGAAACTTCTTTTACCTTTTATGTCCTTGGGACATGGCATCTTTTCAATAGCATCAACTTTAGCTTTATCAACTTCAATACCTCTCTCGGAAATCTTGTGCCCCAAGACAATGCCTTCATTAACCGTAAAGTGACACTTTTCCCAATTCAGGACGAGACTAGTGTCTTCGCATCTCTACAAAACTCGATCAAGGTTGCTCAAACAATCATCAAAAGAGGATCCATAAAAGGAGAAGTCATCCATGAATACCTCACAAATCTTTTCACAAAAATCAGAGAATATAGCCATCATGCATCTTTGAAAGGTAGCAGGTGCATTACATAAACCAAAAGGCATACCTCTATAAGCAAAGGTACCGAAAGGGCAAGTAAAAGTAGTTTTTGATTGATCCCCAGCTGACATAGGTATTTGAGAGAAACCAGAATAACCATCTAGAAAGCAGAAATGAGTGTGTTTGGATAGTCTTTCTAGTATTTGATCAATAAAAGGTAAAGGGTAATGATCTTTCTTAGTAGCCTTATTTAATTACGGAAATCAATTACCATCCTATAACCTGTAATAATTCTTTGCGGGATCAATTCATCTTTATCATTAGGAAAAACGGTAATACCTCCCTTTTTAGGAACACAATGGGCAGGGCTTACCCAATCACTATCAACAACGGGATAAATTATACCTGCCTCAAGGAGCTTTAGTATCTCCTTTCTTACCACTTCTTTCATCTTGGGATTCAGTCCTCGTTGAGGATCTCTAACTGGTTTGGCATCGTCCTCCAAATTAATTTTGTGTTGGCATAACATGGGACTAACGCCCTTAAGATCATCCAGAGTATATCCAATAGCTGCTTGGTGCTTCTTTAGAGTTTTCAATAATCTTTCTTCTTCTTGCTCTGAAAGGTTAGCACTAATAATAACATGATATATTTTCTTTTCATCAAGATAAGCATACTTAAGATTATCAGGTAATGGTTTGAGTTCAAACACGGGATCACCCTTGGGTGGAGGGGGATCCCCAAGAATTTCAACGGCAAGATTTTGTTTCAGCATAGGTTCCTGTTTAAGGAACACTTCATCTATTTCCTTCTTTCCTTCATAAACATATCATTTTCATGGTCTAGCAAATATTGTTCTAACGGATCAGTAGGAGGCACAACAATGGAAGCAAGTCCAATAATCTCATCCTTACTAGGTGGTTCCCTATCACGAGGTTGTCTACGAAACTTAGCAAAATTAAACTCATGAGACATACCATCTAAGCCAATGGTGACAGTATCTTATTCACAATCAATCCTAGCACTAGCTGTATTTAAGAAGGGTCTACTAAAAATAATGGGACAAAAATCATCTTGTGGGGAACCAAGAACAAGAAAATCAGCAGGGTATTTAACCTTCCCACACAAAACTTCAACATCTCTAACAATCCCAACTGGTTTAATGGTATCCCTATTAGCAAGCTTAATAGTGACATCAATGTCTTCTAATTCAACAGGTGCAATGTCATGCATAATTTCTTTATATAAGGTATAAGGTATTTGCACTAGCACTAGCACCCATATCACATAAACCATGATAACAATGATCTCCTATTTTAACAGAAATAACAGGCATGCCTATGACAGGTCTATGTATCTTAGTATCTGTTCTAGCAATATTAGCGGTTTCATCACAGAAATAAATAACATGCCCATCTAAATCATCATCCAATAGATCTTTAACCATAGCAATACTAGGTTCAACATTGATTTTCTCAGGAGGTGTATAAGTCCTAGTATTACTCTTACGAACAACAGTCGAAGTTTTAGCATGATCCTTTATTCTAACAGGAAAAGGAGGTTTCTCAACATAAGTAGTAGGAACAATAGGATCACTATAGGTGATAGTATTTTCTTCAACTGTAATAGGTGCAACTACTTTCACTTCAGTAGGAGGATTATATTTAAACCACTTCTCTTTAGGGAGATCAACGTGAGTAGCAAAAGATTCACAGAAAGAAGCTACTATCTCAGAGTCAAGTCCATACTGAGCGCTAAATCCACGAAAAGCATCGGTACCCATAAAAGATTTAACACAATCGAACTTAGGTGTCATACCTGACTCCTTACCATCGTCGGAACCGCGATCTTCAGAGTTGCATTTAATTCTTTCCAATAAGTCCCATTTGAAATCAATAGTCTTCAAAGATATAAGAACCAAAGACAGAAGTATCGAAAGGGTTGCGATCATTAAGAGAAAGCCAAGCATAAAAGTTTTGAATAATCATTTCCCAGGAGAGCTCATGATTGGGGCATAAATATAACATTGACTTAAGACTCCCTTAAGCTTGAGCGATGCTTTCTCCTTCATGAGGCCAGAAATTATATTTGTAATTACGATCACGATGAACAAGATGCATAGGATAGAACTTCTGGTGAAATTCCAACTTCAATCGTTTATAATTCCAAGATCTCGTATCATCACATAGCCTATACCATGTCAATGCATCTCCTTCAAAGATAAAGGAAGAACTTCCTTTGACAACATCATCGGGAATACCGCAAGCCTAAATAATCCACAAACTTCATCCACAAAGATAAGGTGTAAATCAGATGCAATGTTCCATCTCCTGCAAATGGATTAGCTAGCAGTTTCTCTATCATACCCGAAGGAATCTCAAAGTAAATATTTTCAAAAAGTTTAGTAGGTTGAGGAGCAACTCTTTGCTCTTCTGGTCGGGGTGAAGATACCCCGAACAAACCCCTCAAAGGATTAGGTTCCATAGTGACAAGTAACAGAAAATTTCAGCACACTATATAAATGTTTCCTTAACAAGTTCCACTCACTAAAAGCGCTACACTCCCCGGCAACGGCTCCAGAAAAGAGTCTTGATGACCCACAAGTGTAGGGGATCTATAGTAATCCTTTCGATAAGTAAGAGTGTCGAACCCAACGAGGAGCAGAAGGAAATGATAAGCAGTTTTCAGTAAGGTTTTCTCTGCAAGCACTGAAATTAGGTAATAGATAGTTTTATGATAAGATAAATTGTAACGAGTAACAAGTAAATAAAGTAAATAAAGTGCAGCAAGGTGGCCCAATCCTTTATGTAGCAAAGGATAAGCCTGGACAATTTCTAATAATGAGAAAAGAGCTCCCGAGGACACATGGGAATTATCATCAAGCTAGTTTTCATCACGTTCATATGATTCGCGTTCGGTACTTTGATAATTTGATATGTGGGTGGACCAGTGCTTGGGTACAACCCTTACTTGGACAAGCATCCCACTTATGATTAACCCCTATTGCAAGCGTCTGCAACTACCAAAGAAGTATTAAGGTAAACCTAACCACAACATTAAACATATGGATCCAAATCAGCCCCTTACGAAGCAACGTATAAACTAGGGTTTAAGCTTCTGTCACTCTAGCAACCCATCATCTACTTATTACTTCCCAATACCTTCCTCTAGGCCCAAATAATGGTGAAGTGTCATGTAGTCGATGTTCACATAACACCACTAGAGGAAAAGACAACATACATCTCATCAAAATATCGAACGAATACCAAATTCACATGACTACTAATAGCAAGACTTCACCCATGTCCTCACGAACAAACGTAACTACTCACAAAGCATATTCATGTTCATAATCATAGGAGTAATAATGTGCATTAAGGATCTGAACATATGATCTTCCACCAAGTAAACCAATTAGCATCAACTACAAGGAGTAATCAACACTACTAGCAACCCACAGGTACCAATTTGTGGTTTTGATACAAGATTGGATACAAGAGATGAACTAGAGTTTTGAGAGGAGATGGTGCTGGTGAAGATGTTGATGGAGATTGAACCCCTCCCGATGAGAGGATCGTTGGTGATGATTTCCCCCTCCCGGAGGGAAGTGTCCCCGGCAGAACAGCTCCGCCAGAGCCCTAGATTGGTTCTGCCAAGGTTCCGCCTCGTGGCGGCGGAGTATCGTCCCGTAAGCTTGCCCATGATTTTTTCCAGGGTAAAAGCCCTCATATAGCAGAAGATGGACACCAAGGGGCCACCAGGGGGCCCAGGAGACAAGGGGCGCGCCAAGTAGGGGTGGGCGCGCCCCCACCCTCCTGGACAGGGTGTGGGCCCCCTGATGTATTTCTTCCGCTCAATAATTCTTATTAATTCCCAAAATAGGTTTCGTGGAGTTTTGGGATTTTTGGAGCAGTGCAGAATAGGTTTCCAATGTTTGCTCCTTTTCCACCAAATTCCAATTGCCAAGCATTCCCCTCTTCATGGTAAACCTTGTAAAATAAGAGAGATTAGCCATAAGTATTGAGATATAATGTGTAATAACAGCCCATAATGCAATAAATATTGATATAAAAGCATGATGCAAAATGGACGTATCAACAGTCATCGGACCGTCGACCAGTTTATGCAAATTGTGACAGTCAGTTTTCGGCTTTCTCCACTAAGGAACTTAACCATTCGAGTTGGAGGCACACTCGCAGTGGTTCTCCCTTTGCACACCAAGCCGAACAAGGTGGAACGTAGGAGGCTAGCACATGAGCCGAGCAACCCAACTATTGACCAAAGACATAATTCAAAACCGATGCATATAAAGAAATATTTGAGAATGTTTTACCAAGGACTCCATGGAATACCTCGGCTTTTGGTGGGTTCGGCACTAGCTGCAGTCCCCCGTTGATATTGCCAATGCTTTAAAGACGACCGGCGTTGTAATGCGAGAGTTATGCAAGAGGCACACAAATTGGTTAAAAGTGCCACAAACTTAGAAAAAAACTCAGATGAAAACTTTAAGTCTAATTCAAATCAAGTTTTGGGTGTCAATACGAAATTGGTCTTAAAATTTTTTGTGCTTCCGTCGTGCTTTAATGTGACACATCCGATCTCAAGACTTTAAGTAGGTCAGCCTTCGGCTTCAACCTCCTACCCCGAAGGTGGAGTGTTTCTCAGGTCAGTTTAGTTGAGTGGTTTTAGAGAGAAACCAGGCTATCCGGATATTGACTACTCACTTGAGTCGAGAAAGGAGTGGTAGAAAAAGACTTTGCAACGACTTAGAAGAAAATACTTATTATAAAATGGCTCATATAAATTTTAACAACACCTAGTTAACCTAGGGAAATAAGTTTTTTTTAACAAACAACACTTTAAACAAATAAATTTTAACATAAATATAATGCTTGGTCGAACCGAACAAAAAAATTAAGAATTGAGGAGATTTGAGAATGAAAGCGACTTAGTGATAAATATCCAATGTATCTATAATTTTTTATTGTTCCATGCTATTATATTATCTGTTTTAGATGTTTTATATGCATTAATATTCTATTTAATATTATTTTTTGGACTAACCTGTTAACCTAGAGCCCAGTGCCAATTTCTGTTTTTTGCCTCTTTTAGAGTTTCACAGAAAAGGAACACCAAACGGAGTCCAAACGGAATAAAATTTTGCGATGATCTTTCTTGGACCAGAAGCAAACCAGGAGACTTGGAGATGAAGTCGGAGGATCCACGAGGCGGCCACAAAGGTGGAGGGCACATCCCCCTGCCTTGTGAGCCCCTCGTGGGTCTCCTGACCTAATTCTTTCGCACATATATACTCTTATACCCCAAAACCAGCAGGGGGAGCCACGAAAACACTTTTCCACTGCCGCAACCTTCTGTACCTGTGAGATCCCATCTAGGGACCTTTTGCGAGTCCTGCCGGAGGGGGATCTGAGGGCTTCTACATCAACACCATTGCCCTTCTGATGAAGCGTGAGTAGTTTACCACAGACCTACGGGTCCATAGCTAGTAGCTAGATGGCTTTTTCTCTCTCTTTGATTCTCAATACCATGTTCTCCTCAATGTTCTTAGAGATCTATTCAATGTAATATTCTTTTGCGGTGTGTTTGCCAAGATCCGATGAATTATGGATTTATGATCAGATTATCTATGAATATTATTTGAATCTTCTCTGATCTTATATGCATGATTTGATATCTTTGCAAGTCTCTTCGAATTATCGGTTTAGTTTGGCCTACTAGATTGGTTTTTCTTGCAATGGGAGAAGTGCTTAGCTTTGGGTTCAATCTTCCGGTGGCACATATCGTATTGTTGCCATCGAGGATAAAAAGATGGGGTTTTCATCATATTGCTTGAGTTAATTCCTCTACATCATGTCATCTTACTTAATGCATTACTCCGTTCTTTATGAACTTAATACTCTAGATGCATGTTGGATAGCGGTCGATGTGTGGAGTAATAGTAGTGGATGCAGGCAGGAGTCAGTCTACTTGACACGACGTGATGCCTATGTTCATGATCATTACCTTAGATATCATCATAATTATGTGCTCTTCTATCAATTGCTCGGTAGTAATTTGTTCACCCATCGTATTATTTGCTATCTTGAGAGAAGCCACTAGTGAAACCTATGGCCCCCGAGTCTCTTTTGCATCATATTAGTTTCCGATCTACTATTTTGCAATCTTTTACTTTCCGATCTATAAACCAAAAATACCAAAAATATTTACTTTACCGTTTATCTATCTCTATCAGATCTCACTTTTGCAAATAACCGTGAAGGGATTGAAAACCCCTTTATCGCGTTGGGTGCAAGTTTGTTTGATTGTTTGTGCAGGTATTCGGTGACTTGTGCGTTGTCTCCTACTGGATTGATACCTTGGTTCTCAAATTGAGGGAAATACTTACTCTACTTTGCTGCATCACGCTTTCCTCTTCAAGGGAAAAACCAATGCAAGCTCAAGAGGTAGCGGGAAGAATTTTTTGCGCTGTTGCCGGGGAGATCTACGCCAAGTCAAGACATACCAAGTACCCATCATAAACTCTCATTTCTTGCACTACATTATTGTCATTCTCCTCTCGTTTTCCTCCCCCCACTTCTAAAATGATTTTTGAAAAGATTTGCCTTTTCTTCGCCCCTCTTGTGTTTCTCTTCTTCGTTTGCTTTTTGTGTGCTCGTGTGTTGGATTGCTTACCTTGTCACGATGGCTCAAGATAATACCAAATTGCGTGACTTTCCCAACACCAATAACAATGATTATATTAGTACTCCAATTGCTCCTGCTACCAATGCGAAATCTTGTGAATTTAATGTCGCTTTGCTGAATCTTATTATGAAAGATCTATTTTCTGGCCTTCCTAGTGATGTCACATCCCATCTAAACAATTTCGTTGATTTGTGTGATATGCAAAAGAAGAAAGATGTGGATAATCATATTGTTAAATTTAAGCTATTTCTGTTTTCGCCTAGAGATCGTGCTAAAACTTGGTTTTCATCTTTACCTAAAAATAGTATTGATTCGTGGAACAAGTGTAAAGATGCTTTCATCTTTAAGTATTTTCCTCCTGCTAAGATTATCTCCCTTAGGAACGATATTATGAATATTAAGCAACTTGATCATGAACATGTTGCACAATTTTGGGAGAGGATGAAATTGATGATAAGAAATTGCCCTACTCATGGTTTGAACCTGTGGATGATTATACAAATATTTTATGCTGGATTGAATTTTGCTTCTAGAAATCTTTTAGATTCGGCCGCATGAGGCACTTTGATGGAAATTACATTAGGAGAAGCTACTAAACTCCTAGATAATATTATATTTAATTATTCTCAATGGCACACCAAAAGGTCTTCCACTAGTAAAAAAGTGCATGCGATAGAAGAGATTAATGTTTTGAGTGGAAAGATGGATGAACTTATGAAATTGTTTGCTAGTAAGAGTGCTTCTTTGATCCTAATGATATGCCTTTGTCCACTTTGATTGAGAATAATGATGAATCTATGGATGTGAATTCGTTGGTAGGAACAATTTAGGTAACAACACGTATAGACATAATTTCAATCGTAGGCCATTTCCTAGTAATTCCTCTAATAACTATGGTAATTTCTACAACAATTCTTATGGAAATTTGAATAAGATTCCCTCTGATTTTGAGATTAGTGTTAAAGAATTTATGAGTTCACAAAAGAATTTTAATGCTTTGATGGAAGAAAAATTTCTCAAGATTGATGGTTTGGCTAGGAACGTGGATAGAATTTCTCTTGATGATCATTCTTTGAAACTTAGATCTATTCCACCTAAGCATGATATCAGTGAGTCTCTCAAAGCCATGCGAGTTTCCATTAATGAAAGTGCAAAGAAAGAACCGCTAAGATGCGTGCCAAAAAGAATCAATTTGTAAAAGCGTGTTCTTCCAGTTTTCATGATAATAATGATGAAGATATTAAAGTGATTGATGTGACTCCTATTGAATCTTTGTTTTCCAATATAAATCTTGATAAAGATGGGACTGGAGATGAGTCAATTTTAGTTAAAAGGCATCCCAATGATTCGGAGTTTTTAGATCTAGATGCAAAAATTGATAAAAGTGGGATTGGAGAGGTAGACTTTAAGTAGCAATGAACCCACTCTTTTGGATTTCACGGAATTTAATTATGATAATTATTATTTAATAGATTGTATTTCCTTGTTGCAATACGTGTTGAATTCTCCTCATGCTTATAATCACAACAAAGTTTTTACTAAACATATCGTTGATGCTATGGTGCAATCTTTTGAAGAAAAGCTTGAATTGGAAGTTTGTATCCCTAGAAAACTTTATGATGAGTGGGAACCTACTATTAAGATTCAGATTAAAGATTATGAGTGCCATGCTTTGTGTGATTTGGGTGCTAGCGTTTCCACGATTCCAAAAACTTTATGTGATGTGTTAGGTTTTCGTGAACTTTATGTGATCGTTCTTTAAATTTGCATCTTGCGGATTCCACTATTAAGAAACCTATGGGAAGTATTAATGATGTTCTTATTGTTGCAAATAGGAATTATGTGCCCGTAGATTCCATTGTTCTTGATATAGATTGCAATCCTACATGTCCTATTATTCTTGGTAGAACTTTCCTTAGAATGATTGGTGCAATTATTCATATGAAAGAAGGGAACATTAGATTCCAATTTCCGTTAAGGAAGGGCATGGAACACTTTCCGAAAAAGAAAATTAAATTGCCATATGAATCTATGATGAGAGCCACTTATGGATTGCATACCAAAGATGACAATACCTAGATCTATTCATGTTTTATGCCTAGCTAAGGGCGTTAAACAGTAGCGCTTGTTGGGAGGAAACCCAATTTTATTTTTGTTCTTTACTTTTTGTTCCTGTTTAGTAATAAATAATTCATCTAGCCTCTGGTTAGATGTATTTTTGTGTTTTAATTAGTGTTTGTGCCAAGTTAAACCTTTAGGATAGCTTACGATGATAGTTGTGTTGATCCTGCTAAAAAACAGAAACTTTTGCGCCCAGTAAATAATTTCTAGAATTTTGTTGAACCATGATTTTGATCTTATTCTTTTTGCTCTGGATTGGTGCACAAATTGCTCAGGTTGTCCTAATTTTAAGAATTTTTGGAGTTACAGAAGTATTTGAGAGTTAGAGATTACTACAGACTGTTCTGTTTTTGATAGATTCTGTTCTCTATGTGTTGTTTGCTTATTTTGATGAATCTATGGGTAGTATCAGGGGGTATGAACCATGGAAAGTGGGAATATAGAAGATATTACACCAATATAAATAAATAATGAGTTTGCAACAATACCTTAAAGTGGTGATTTATTTTCTTATACTAACAAAGGTTATAAGATTTTCTGTTGAGTTTTCTTGTGAAGTTTTCAAGTTTTGGGCAAGGATTTGATGGACTATGGAATAAGGAGTGGCAAGAGCCTAAGCTTGGGTATGCCCAAGTGTAAGTGCATCTAGTGCCCCTTAGTGATTTTGGTGTATTTAAGACTTATGGTTTAAGGGACTGATGCGTTTGTGAGTGTACACAGGTCTATAAGTCTATGAGGAGTTTGATATTTACACAGAAAGTCGACCCCTAAAAATAAAGTTCTTCGACTGAAGACTTTGATATTCTGAAGACCTTCTGAAGACTTTGAAAGTGAAGAAATTGGTGTGACCTTGAAGACTTGATATTCATTTGAGGAACATGAAGCCTGAAGACTTTTGCTTTCGTAGTTTCATTTTCTCTTTCTTGAGTCATAAGAAACACCGTACTGTTAAAGGGGGTCGAGGAAATACTAAGGAAAAATTTCCATGTGATGCTCAACTCAAAATCCTACATCTACCAATCCCTTCGAGTGAAGCCATTGGAAATCTCATACAAATCAGTCAATTTCTTCATGTGATGAGACGCTGTTCTTCCGTCACCGAGGACTTTGCTCGATCGAGGAGTTAGGAATTCGCCAAAGTCGAATTGCCTACACAAAGGAGGAACATGATAGCCCCGAGGAATTTGAGAGTCAAATTTCCGACCGTTCTTTGTCTTCTTGGCCACTGTCCCAAATATCTTATCCACCTAACGGTCATATCATTGAAGGGCATTTATGTCTTATCATGTCGGGCTGCTCCCTAGGCTATAAATAGCCGCCCCCTACAACCACTAGCTGGTTGGCTACTCCGAGAGAACTTGACACTTGTCATTTGAGAGCAACCCATCCTCCGAGGACTTTGAGTGAAAATCATCAAGTGAGGAAAACCCAAAACCAAACCCCCACAAACCCAAAGTGATTGAGCATCACTGAAGAAATTGATCCTGCGTGGATCCGACGCTTGTTACCTTTGAAGACTGTGCTTCTTCCAGACGGTTAGGCGTCAAGGTCTAGAGCATCCAAGAGGAATTGTGGATTGCCGAGTGACCAAGTCTGTGAAGGTTTGGAAGTCACCTGAAGACTTACCACGAGTGATTGGACGAGGCCTGCGTGGTCTTACTTCAAGGAGAATACGGTGAGGACTGGGTGTCCTGAGTTGCGGCTCGATGGTGGGTGTCCGGATGCGTGTCCTTGAGTTTAAATACTCACCGCTCCAACCAGACGTATAACCGAGACAAAGCGAGCTTGGAACTGGTTTACCAAATCATTGTCTTCACCAACTAATCGGTTCTATTTCCTCAACCCTTTCATTTCCTCATTCTTGTGTTGATTGTTTGTTCATATCTCGTGCTTGAAGACTTTAATCAAGACGTTCTCAATTTCCTCGTTCAATTTCTTGATCTGTTTGTCTTCGCCTTGTGTTATCCTGTGATTACGCTTTCTGTACTCTGTGCTAGTCTTCATTTCATCATGATGACCATGCTTGTATTCTGTTATGCTTACTTCTGAGTACTTATTCCGCTGCAAGTAGTTCTTCGCTAAGGAATTTCCTCACCGACAAATTCCTCAGTGAAGAATTCATAAAAATTGCCTATTCACCCCCCTCTAGTCGATATAACGCACTTTCAATTGGTATCAGAGCAAGGTACTCCCTTGTTCTGTGTGATTTTGGTTTAACCGCCTGGAGTTTTAGTTATGTCGACCGCAGGTATGAAGAAAGTGACATGCCCTATCTTTGACGGTCATGACTATCCCAAGTGGAAGGCCATGATGAGGAAGCGCCTCATGGCAATGAACAGCAAGCTGTGGACCGTCACTGAGATTGGTCTTACTGATCTATGCAAGATGGCGGATGCTGATGATATTCGCAAGTACACTCGATTTGACATCATGGCGAAGGATATCATCTGTTCCTGCCTATCTAGAGATCAATTCGGGCGCATTATGCATCTTGGCAATTCGAAGCTTATCTGGGACCGAATCTCTGATGTCTATGAAGGTCATCGAACCCGTCATGATCCCTGGTTTGAGGACTTCAAGGAATCTCTCAAAACGATGACTTTCGAGCCAGAATCATCATCTTCTGCATCATGTCTCATGGCAGACGGTGCTGAGGTAACCGAATGCTCCTCATCCGAGTTTTGTGACGATGAATCTGATAATGATGAATCTGATAATGATGAATCTGATAATGATGAATCTGATGATGATATTGAATCTTGTTATACCAAACTTGTTTGCATCGCCACTAAACAACAAACGGCTTTGGAACAAGTTCAAAACATGCTAGACAAAAGTGATGATTTGTTGCGTAAAGAAATGGATCAGTCAAAAGCATTGGGTGAATGTCTTCAGAGAATTCACTCCAAGTTTGACGCCCTTCAAGATCAACATAATACCCTCTTGACTGATCACGAGAAGCTTTCTTATGAATCTCTTCAAAGAAAGGAAGATCTTGAAAAGCTAAGAGTGTGTTATGAAGATCTTCAGAAGGAGCGCGATTCATTACTAGCTCAACAAATCAGCGCTTCTCAAGAAGAATTTGTTCCTCCATGCTTAAAGTGCATTGAACGTGAATCTGCTAATTCTTCACCTGAATGTTCAAATGCTTCAACTGTTACAAATTCTTCATCTACCTCTGCTATCACTAATTCCTCATCTGAGGACATTGCTAGTATCACTGACAATGCAGGGCTGAAGGAATTGTACATGACAGCATGTACAAAAGCCTCAAAGGGCATCGACTCTTTGTGATGTGCTTAAAAGCAGATCCTCAACAAACCCTAGGAAAGAGGGTATTGCCTTTGAGAGGAAACTTAATCTTGATGGAACATATTGGAAGCCTGAGCAGTACCCCAAAACCTCATGGGTTGCTGCAAAGGACCTCCAGTTGATCCATCTAACTTATCTGGCTTTACATGTGAATCTCCTCATTCTTCCGATGAGTCATTTGACTCCAACTATAAACTGTTCAAAAATCGAATGGTGAAGTATTTGCTAGATATGTTGGCACTAATCGCAGAACGGTTCCCTATGAAGAAAATCTGGGTTCCCAAAAGTTATGTTGAAAGTCTTGGTGAATGTCCTCATGACACCACCGTGAAGAACAGAACCCTAGATCAAATTCTTCATATGGACCAAATTCTTCATATGGATCCAAGTCCTCATACGGACCAAATTCCTCACATGGATCAAATTCCTCAAAAGGATCAAAGTCCTCATATGATTATCATCGAGCTAACAACTCTGTCTCGCAGGGTAGAGCAAAGGGCTATGAATATGTGCATTATTCTTCAAATCATTATGTTCATAAGTCCTCGAAGAATTTCTCCGCTTATTCATATGATTACCCTAACCCCTCTTATGTGAAACGAAATGGTTTGGCATCTTTTCCACCTTTCTCATATGGTGCTCGTAGAGTGATGAGCTCTTTCCCACCCCTTTAGATGTGGGTGGTGAAGAAAAACAACTAATCTCTTCTGCAGGGTCAGGTCTCCAGACGTGCTTTAATGTCTGAAGAATTTGTTTGACCGACAAAAATGCACGAAGGACGCAGGCGAATCATGATGAAATGAACTTTCATTTCACATGTCCTCATACTGCTATATCTAATTACTGCTTGATGAAATTCATCTGATGAACTTGATATCATATTCTTCACTGATGAAGCATATGAGATTGTAAGCTACACTAATTCATCTGCAGGATGATCAACCCAAAACTACTGAATGGGTCCTCGATAGTGGATGTACGAATCACATGACTAGTGACAAGAATCTATTGGTGGATGCTCCCTGAACACCGTCACCTCTGAAGCATATCATCTTTGCTGACAAAGGCAAAAGTCAGGTATTGGGTCTTGGTAAGGTTGCAATCTCTAAGGATAAACACATGGACAAAGTCATGCTTGTTGAGTCCTTAGGATACAACCTCATGTCGATCTCAATGCTTTGTGATCTTGATATGGTTGTTGTCTTTGGCAAGTATCATTGTGTTGTGATTATGGAAGTCGACAATTCCAAAGTCTTCAAGGCTTTAGGAGAGGAGATTTGTATATTGTTGATTTCTCTACAGACCACAACCAGCCGTGTGTCTACTTGCAAAAGCTTCGAAGGCTGGCTATGGCATCGACGACTTGGTCACGCAGCATGAGGAATTTGCACACGCTTGAAGAAGAAGCATGTCATTGGCATTGAGAATGTCAAATTCCTCAAGGATCACTTATCACGAGCTGTGAAGCCGAAAAATGACCAAGGCCAAGCATCCAAATAAGACTATCATGACCACTACTCGTCCATTCGAATTGCTTCACATGGACCTCTTCAGACCTAACCATTACTCAGCAGTCACTAATGATGCATCTCTCTATGGTTTTGTCATTGTTGATGATTACTCTCGATATACATGGGTACACATTGTTACTTACAGACATGAAGTGCTGGAAGTCTTCAAACGATTTTCCTCGAGGGCTTCAACCAACTTTGGTGTGAAGATCAAGCACATCAGAAGTGACAAATGGAACTGAGTTCAAGAATTCCGGTCTTGATGCCTATCTTGATGAACTTGGTATTACTCATGAGTTATCTGCTCCCTATACTCCTCAGCAAAATGGCGTCGTGGAGCACAAGAACAGAACTCTTGTTGAGATGGCTCGCACTATGCTTGATGAATACACAACGCCCATAGTTTTGGATTGATGCAATTGATACTGCGTGCCACATCATCAGAGTATATCTTCACAAATTCTTCAAGAAGACGGCCTATGAACTCCTCACCGACAAGAAACCCAATGTGAGTTATTTCAAAGTCTTGATTGCTAAATGCTGGATTAGAGATCCTCACCACAACTCTAAATTTGCACCAAAGCACATGAAGGTTTTATGCTTGGTTACGGAAAGGACTCGCACACCTACAGAGTCTTCAACATTGTTCGTCACAAGATTGTTGACATTGTAGATGTGCGGTTCGATGAAACTAATGGCTCGCAAAGAGAGCACCTACCTTCGTGTTAGATGAACCAGCACCGAGGATTCCATCAAGTTCAAGGCAACCGAGGATGTCATTCCTCTTGAAGAATCTGTGAAGAATTCATTCCTGTTCATGAAGAACGCCGAGTGATGCACTGAAGAAAATCCCGAGGAAAATGGTGTCAAGAAAATGCCGATCAAATTCCTCGGCGACAACCAGCTCATCCTCGCGTTGCAAAAGAAGTGCAAGTGGAGAAGATCATCGATGACATTAGCGCACCAGGTCCTCTCACATGCTCAAAAGCTTCACATTTATCTAACTTTTGTGGGCACTATGCTTTTGTCTCTATCACAGAGCCCACTGAGGTAGATGAAGCATTTCTGGAGCCGGAGTGGATTCAGGCTATGCAAGAAGAATTACATCAGTTCGATCTTAATAATGTCTGGGAACTGGTCAACCGTCCAGATCCTCGCAAGCATAATATTATTGGCACAAAGTGGATCTACCGCAACAAGCAAGATGAAAATGGCCTTGTGGTGAGGAATAAGGCACGACTAGTAGCTCAAGGCTACACACAGGTTGAAGGAATTGATTTCGATGAAACTTTTGCACTGTTGCTAGACTTGAGGCTATTCATGATATTACTTGCTTATGCTAACCGTCATGATATCATCTTATATCAAATGGATGTGAAAAGTGCATTCCTCAATGGTAAGCTTGAGGAAGAAGTATATGTTGCTCAACCCCGGTGTTTTGAAGATCCAAAGAATCGACGACAAAGTCTTCAGACTTAATAAGGCCCTCTATGGCCTCAAGCAAGCCCCTCAAGCGTGGTATGATACATTGAAGGAATTCTTCGTGAAGAATGGCTTCACACCCGTTCACTCGACCCTACTCTCTTTACTAAATCTTATGATGGTGAACTGTTTGTGTGCCAAATATATGTTGATGATATTATATTTGGCTGTCTTGACCAACGTTATAGTGATGAATTTGCCTATATGATGAGTGAAGAATATCAAATGTCTATGATGGGAGAGTTGAAATTCTTCTTAGGTCTTCAAATTAAATCAAGAGCAAGAATGGCATATTCATATCTCAGAGAAATACCTCAAAGATGTATTGAGGAAATTCGCATGCAAGATTGCAAAGGCGTCAAAATTCCTATGCCCACAAATGGCCATCTATGCAATGATGAAAATGGTATTGACTTGATCACAAGGTATACCGCCCATGATTGGTTCTTTATTGTACTTATGTGCATCTAGGCGGATATAATGCTTAGTGTTTGCATGTGTGCCCGATTGCAAGCTGCACCGAAGGAATCACACCATAAGGTCAGTGAAGCATATTCTTCGATATCTAGCTCACACACCAACACTAGGATTATGGTACCCCAAGGGCTCTGCTTTTGATCTCATTGGATATTCGACTCGACTATGCTGGTGATTTTGTGGACCGCAAGTCAACATCCGCACTTGTCATTTCCTCGACGATCTTTGGTCCATTGGTCCTCGAAGAAACAGAACTGTATCACCGCTCTCATCTGAAGCTGAATACATTGCTGCTGGCTCTTGCAGTGCTCAACTGCTCTGGATGAAGCAAACCCTCAAGGACTATGGCATCAACGTGAAGAATGTGCCTCCCCTCTGTGACAATGAGAGTGCCATCAAGATTGCTCACAACCCAGTTCAAAGACTCAAGACAAAGCACATCCAGATTCGTCATCATTTTCTTCGTGATCATGTGTTAAAGGCGACATCTCTATCGAAAGCACGTGAAGATCAAGAACAGCTAGCTGATATCTTCACTAAGCCCTTGGATGAGAAGAGATTTAGCAAGTTGCGGTGTGAGCTAAATATCTTAGAATCTTCGAATGTTCTTTGAAAAGGACACACATCCTAACACTTATGCAAAATTGATGACTTAGATGTGCAACACACGAAGAAACGTTTTTCTTCAATCAATGAAGAATAACACTCTAAGTGTGAAGAAATTAATGAAGAATTTGATTCTCAAAACCCTACGACAATTGTACGCAGTGTCTGAAATCATCACTCTTATACGGTGGGTCACGCCACCACAAAAGTTGAAAATCTTCAATTTGAGTTTTTCCTCAGTTTTGAAATTCTTCAGTTTGTCAAATTCTTCAACTTTGCAAAATCTTCACTGTTTCCGTCGTTTTTCTTCATTGGCTATACATATATATATATGTGTGTGTGTGTGTGTGTGTGTGTGTGTGTGTGTGTGTGTGTGTGTGTGTGTTTATGTCCTCTACAACATTCACTTATGGCTATTTCTTCATGCTGTTTCTTCTGCTAAGTGAATGTGATCGGACCCTTCCCCCTCTATGCTATACTCAACCCAGTCTATTCACAAATTCCTCATGTGTGTTCTAATTGAAACTCGTTCAAAGTCTTCAATGAGTCCTTGACAACTGAAGAAATTGCGAACGAAACTTTAAAACAAATCGTATCCATATTTTCGGTTTTACCGCTCAAACCGTTCCGCATCCCATGATGTATTATTTTATTCACCCACGATCTTACACGATCTCATCTACACAGTACGTGGGTGACACATGTCGCGTGAAGGAGAAAGGGCAGGGGCATGTTCATCCCAAAATCTTCGGGCGAACAGTTTTTCACCGTGGCTATAAATACCCCTCTCCCCTTCCTCACTTCATTTACTCCACTCGGTCGCTGTCTCTCGCTCGAGCTCATCAAACCCTAGCGCCGCCGCTACTCCATCGTCTCCGGTGAGGAAGAGCTTTGCTGCCTCGACCTCGTCACCGTCATTTCGCTACTGTTGCGAAATCTTCACTCCGCCGCCGCCGTAGCTGTCTCCCTCTGCCAAGTTAGGGCGTGGGAGATCTAACCTGACGAACTTCACATCTGTTCATCTCAGTTCGTCGTGTTCTTCAGTTCGGGTAATTAAAAGTTACTTTTATTACTCACTTTGATTCTCAAGCTTTCCTGAAAATCTTCAAAGGTGTTTTATCTTCAAATCTTCACACATATGAACACCTCACACATTATATGATCTTGATCCATTTCTCTAAGAAATCATTTTCTTCAAGATTCCTCAATTGTGTGGATCTTCGATCTGTACAACTCTGGAACCTAAGACAAGAACGCTTAGTGAAATTCCTCAAGGCTCATCTGGTCAAATTCCTCAAAACTTGTCTTTTCAAAAAACCTTCTGAGAACGCATATGACCTCTCCAAATTCCTCGCACCTACACTCTGTTCACAGGTACTCATGTCCGCTGCTGAATCACTAGGTTCTCATCAACATAACTCATTTGCAGTGTTCCTCGAGGAAAAATTGCATACTTCTTCAGAGTGTTCAATTGTTCAAATTCCTCATCTGAAGAATATGGCTGAAGGAAAGAGACCGCAGAAAGGAGGAAAGAAGCCTGAGGTCATGACTGCTTTCGAGATTCCTGACGACATATATAAGGACTATTGCACACCTGATGAAGCCAAGTTTGGCAAAGAGAACAAAAATCAGCGCAAGGTGCGCAATTAGAGGATTGAACGGAGATGGGCAAGAGAATGGAGGGAGTACCGATATGTAACTCCAAAGTACATGAAGAAATTCGCTTTAAACCCTCCATACCCAAGAGCTTCATTCGCACCTGGCCAAGTAGCTGATCCCACCAGTATCAAAAGTGGTGAGGACTTTCCTGAAGAATGGGCTAAGCGCCAAGCCAAATTGGCAAGACAAGCCAAGGAGGCAGCAAGGAAATTCAATGAGGATTCTGCTGCTGCTGCTGCTACTGAGGCCTCGGTCAAGGCGAGGAAATCAATGCCAAAGAAGCCTGCTCGCAGGCCAAGTGCTTCACCGACAGCGCCCTCACGGCCAAGTTCCTCAGCTATGCCCTCACGGCAAATTCCTCAGACTGCTACAGCTCCATCAAAGTCTTCAGCTCCTGTGCATCTGGCTACATGTCAAAGGACTACGGGTTTTGTCGTGGATTTGTCACGGCAGATGTCCTTGTGAAAGGACTTAGTCGTGGAGCCATCGATACGGGTTAACTTGAAGGGGTTAAAGCGGACACAAAGACACAAGGGTTTATACTAGTTCGGCCCCTTCGATGAAGGTAAAAGCCTACGTCTAGTTGTGATGGAATTGATGTGGTCTCGATGACAAAGGAGCAAACAAGCTTCGCCTAGGCCTCGAGTTGTAGTTGTCTGTCCTTGAACCGCCACCGGGTCGTCCCCTTATATACACGGGTGACGCCCGTCGGTCCACAGAGTCCCACACCGGTTCATACTCGTATCCCGGTTGGTCTCTCTCTATTCCTAACTTACAATGCAAGTTTACATATCAAGCCGGTTTACGGCTATAGGTTCTAAACCGACTACAGGCCTTGGGCCTTCATCTGCTTAATCACCTTTAAACTACTAATGAGGCTAACCCGGCCCAGGTAGGCCGGTTCACGCCCAATGGTAATATCCCCAACATTAGGCCCCAGATTGATTTGAACTGGTTCATGTCAATCCTTCACAAAAATATTTGTCTTCAACATCTTCTGGTAATTGGTAAACCGCCATGTCGTCATCATCTCTGGTTGCTGTAAACCGGCATGACGTCATCATGAAGTTAACATTTATGACGCCTTCTTTTATTAATAGATCTGCGATACCCAAAGCAGCAGCTCCACTTCCGAATTTTGTGGCTCCTGGATCCGCGCGCCTGACACACGTCCTTTGCCTTATAAATAGGACCGAAGGGTCATTTTCTTTTCTCCCCTTCGTCTCTTTCTCTTCATCTTCCTCGCGTCGCCAGCCTCGGAGCTCCGCCGCCGCCGTTGACCTCTGCACCATCTTGGGCCGCTGCGTCAACCTGAACGCACGAGAGCACCGCGGCAGCCTTCCGCGTCTTCCTCGATTCTGGTAAGCCTTTTGTTCTTCTTAACATAGATCTGTTCTAGGGTTTCGTGTTCTTGCCGTGTTCATCACTTGTTCATGCTCGTACCCAGACTTCTGGATAGATCTGTGAAACCCTGCTCTGACTAGCAGTAGCTTTTTAGCATCCGCCTGTAGTTTCACGCTCAAGTCTATAGATCTCATCCACATACCTGCCCATTGATTTACTTCCGTTCTGCTTTAACCTTTTGAATATTTTCTGTTTTTCTGAACTTGCTTCAGATCCATTGCTGCAATAAGACCTTGTGAAACCTGTTTCTGCATACTTAGCCATCCGCAACCTCAATTGCTTTCAATGTTTAGATCAGGCGGTTTAACTTAATATAGAAAAAGTTAATAAACTGGTATATACCATTAGTCCCCTTGTTGAACCGCCAGAACTCTTTAGCCATATGAGGCCACTTCATAGAAATCCGGTTTAAATATACTGCCTCCGGTTTAGCATTGTTCATACCAGCGCCTTCTTTTATCCAACATATTCTTGAACCGGAATCACCTGTTTCTTGTAGATCTCACCATGGCCAAACAAGTATATGAGTGCAACTGGGTTCCTTCTCGTGTCACAGAAACTCAGTTGGATAATTTAGTCTTGATCGGCGCTTTAGACAGCAAAGAGACTATCCACTGGAGGGTTCCTGGTGATGAATGTCCTCCCACACCTCAAGAGGGAGAGGTTGTGATCTTTGCGGATCATTTAGCCCGGGGCTTCAAACCGCCCGGCTCTAAATTTTACCGGGATGTGTTAGCCAATTTTCAACTCCGCCCAAGATCTGGCCCCAACTCATTACCAACTTATGTCACTTCCAAGTGCTCTGTGAGGTATACCTTCAAGAGGAACCCACAGTTGAATTGTTCAGAGACTGCTTCCACTTAAACCGCCGCACAGAATTCACTGATGGTCCCAATACCGAATTGGGCGGTATGGCAATTCAGAAAAGGAAAGAGATCACTTATCCCCATGCCAGACTACACAGTCACCCCAAGGAGTGGAATGTAACATGGTTTTACTGCAAAGATACTTCCCCTGATGATGAAAATCTTTTGCCTGGCTTTCGTCCGGAGCGGCTCAGCAATACGCACCCCTTCCCACAAAGGTTAAGTGCCAAGGAGAGAAGTAAATACGCTCCGCAACTACCCAAGCTCCGAGCCTTCATGGCCAACGGTTTAACAGGAGTAGATCTCGCACGCTGTTGGATATCATGGAGCATACTGCCTCTCAGCCGGCGCTCCGGTTTAATGTGCAAGTATACTGTTAGCGTTGATGACCCGCTTCGACACACCAACATCCAGCTCTCAGATGATGAAGTCACAGAGGCTGTGAAGAAAATGTTGAATGAACCGGAACACCTCTGCGCTCAAAATGGCATGCTCCCTTTCTGTGCTACCAACAAACCGCCAGCTGTAAGATTCTGATTGCATTTTTTACTGAACCTGTTATTGCTATTTCTGCCTAACATCAACTACTGCTTACTCAGGGTGATAATCCATTTTGGAGCAAGAAGCTTCCACAAGAAAAACCAGAGAAAACGGAACGGTCAACCCGGCCAAAGACCAAGGTTGTCAAGAAGCCTGCTAAAAAGAGGAAAACCACCGCTTCTTCTGATCCGGCTGTGGATGATGATGTGGGTAACTCGGACCTTGAGGTAGAACTCGATTCACTAGGCTTACTTTTTAAACGCCTTATTGATGATGATACTTGTCAGGACGACGCTGAAGCCAGTAATGCTGATGTCGCTGAGGTAACTATTCTCTCTTCCGATTCAGATCCTTTGCCTTTGCCAAAACTTCGTCAGGCAAACCGGAAAGTTAAATTTTCTCACCCTCTTGCTTACTTGGATCTCATATTTCTTATGAAGACTCAGCAACATGAAGCTCGCCGCACGACCCGGCACAGCGGCCAGGTAGTTACCTCTGCCGGTTTACCAAATAGTCCGGTTCGAAAACGCTGCTCAGAGGTCTCCGACCTTTTTATTAATTTCTATCCTAAAGCGGGTTTCATCCGTCAACCTCTTAATCCGTTCGACTCCGATTATCAGGTTACTTCTCATTCATCCTCTGGTGAATCATCGGCCACTCAGCTGCCACCACTAAAAACGGTTCTTGGGTAAGCTAGACTGAACATATGCTTCTGGTATACTACGTTATAACTTATGCTGCTCCTTGACTCTTTGTTTCTCTTTCAGGGCTAAACCTAAACCGAGCAAGAAAGCCCGCCTGGATAAAGCGGCCGAGGAAGATATCGCCCCTGAACAGGATAAAGCACCAGATCTTGAAGTGTTCATTCATGAGGATATTCCCAATGATCCTCCCTTGCAAGATGATGTTATTCCTGACAAAAGGCCTATCAATACTCCAGGTCCTCGCTGACCAGCCTGCCAAAGACCGTCCGGATTGAAAGATCCCGTCCTTCAAAACTCGCCGATAAACCGACCGCGCCAACGCAAACCGGCGAGTCCAAGGATGATGACGTTGTAATTATCGGCGTGGTCGCTTTGAACCGAGGAATCTGCCGCTTTAGCCAAGCATCTTTGTGAAAGAAGATTTTTTGCCATGAACAAAGGTAAATGGGATTTTGATCTGAAACATATGCTTTGCTCGACGAGTGCCCAAGATCTTCATTCAGTTACTTGAACCGCTATATACTAGTCGTGGATTGTGAAGCTGGTGCAGTAAAGATGATGAGAGATAAATTTGAGGTAACTTCCTTGTGCTTCTTCTTTTAATTACTGCCACTGTATTACTCCTCCTAGCCCCCAAGGGCCGGTTTGTAACCTTCTTCAAACCGGGACTTGAATATAGTCCTCAATACTTTGAAATCCATCAATGTAGCCCCCAAGGGCCGGTTCAACTTAGTATAGTTAAACCGGGACTCCAATAAAGATTCTAACATCAGAACATAACTGAGCAAATAGCCATTAGCCCCCAAGTGCCAAGTTGAATACCTGTATTGAGCTTGGGACTCTGCGATTTAGTAATAGATGAATATTGAAGGTGCATTAGCCCCCAAGTATCAAGCGTATAACTTGTTATGTGGTTGGTACTTCAAATTCTTGTACCGTTTGTTTAAAGCCAAGCACTGTCTTTATGCAGGCTGAAGTGAGGATCAAAGAGGACCGGATTACTGATCTGCAGGAAACTTTGAAAACCCAACAAGCCGAAACCGACAAGGCAAGGGAAGAATTAACCAGCGCTTTGAGCATCACAGAACAGCTGAAGGAGGGCTTCAAAAAGGAGCGGGCTGATTGGGCCACTGAAAAGGCCGCTTTGATAAAAAGAGCTGAAAACGCTGAAGCTGCCCTTAAACCGGTGGTAGATGAGCTGACTGCTGTAAAGCGGCAAGTACATGCCATGACTGCTGCTATCTTTGGTAAGATCCTTTTGGTTTTTTTGACAACTTTGGCCTTCTTATAATAGATCCGGTTTGTGATCTTTTCTGTATTGTTGCAGGTACACACATTGGTCACTTAGGGTCAGATGTTCGGAAGAAATTGAAGGCTGCCTACACTTTAATTGAACAGCTGTATACCGGAGCGCAGCGGATCATCACCACTGCATCTCATAACAATCCGGCACCCACTTTAATCCAAGATACTCTGAATAGGTTGTCAACGCTTCCTACTCGGATTGAAGAGCTGAAAAAATCTGCTACTCGAACCGGAGCCATTAATGCCTTGATCCGGGCAAAAGCATGGGTGCCGGATTTCGATCCTGTTGAAGCAGCTCAAGGCTATCCCAGCTTGAAGGAAGATGTCTCAGAGTTCAATGAAGATGATTTGAGGGCGATAAACCATGCAGTACGCCCTCTGGCTTGTCAATTGGCTGAAGAGGCAGACTTGTCGCATTATCAAGCTCAGTACAATGATCAGAACAAACGAGTGGCTGCACCAATCCCTGAAGCGGAGAATCTGATTCCTCCAATCCGTAAGCATACTTACGCTCCTGATATTGGACTGTCTTCTCTGATCCATGAAGAGGCTGTCTTTCAAGCTTTAATGGGAATCGACTGGACCACTGTTGATTTCCAGCCAATGGATAGAGATGAGGAAGCTGAAGCGGCGCGGGACGATCCACAACCATCAGACCAGGGCGATGAGCAGGCTAGAACCGGAGGCCGGTTTAAATAGCTGCTTAATTATGATCCGCCAGAACAACAATGATCTTATTTGGGCACCGCGTTGCCTTGTAATAGAATAGCAAATATTGTTGCTTTAAATATGCCTTCGTGCATAAGTACTGATGCTTTTGCTTGAAATCCTCAATTTATATTTCCTGCAATCAGAAAATCTTGAACTGTGGTGGCGGTTATACCGCCAGCCGGTTTATGATCTTGATATATATATATCATCAATGTATTGAAGACATATAATCAAATATGCGAACAAAATACCTGCCATCGCTGGGCATGAAGTTGGCTTAGCCAGGCTTGAAACGGAGGTTTTATAAACCATTGCCATCAAAGGGGAGAAAACAACTCCCATGTAAACCGTGCTGGGTCATTATGAGCCCCCCTGTTACTCCATGATGTTAACAGGAAAGTTAAACCGGGCATATTTCTCCGGATTAAAAATGAACCGAATTCCGTCACCGAACGGTAAAAAGTGTTGTTGGTTTAAAGGAAACACAACAAAAATTGAAGAATAGTCATAAAAGAAATATGGAAGCAAAGGCAATGATAAAAACCGCTTGCAAAAACATGCTTTACTGAGCTGATCAGATGGCGTTACCATGGTCGGACAGGACCAAGCCCCCAATAGGAGTGACAATGGTTCAAGTCAGCCAGGTCCCCAAATGAAACCGTGGCATTTATGCCGATCAAAAGGCGTGGCAATGGTTCGGGTTCGACCAAGCCCCCAAGTGATTCTGTGGCCTTAGGCCGATCAAGAGGCGTGACTGGTTCAGACTTGACCATGTCCCCAAGTGATCTGGTGGCTTTCGCCTATCAAAAGGTGTCGCATTGGTTCGGACACGACCAAGGCCCCAAGTGATATCACAAAGCTTTTTTGAAAAGCAAATTTCAAGGGGTAAACCGGAGGCCGCTTTAAAACAGAACCACTCCATGTAACCACACATGATATGAAAGGACAGAGACCCCGCTTTAGCTGAGGCTCCGGTTTATTATATCAATGATAATATATACACTGTCATAATATGTACATAGATAGAGCTGATGGCTCAAGTGTAGTAAGGCCGAAGATGAGCTATGTTCCACACCCTGTTGGTCTCCTCCTCGATGTGCGTGAGTCTTTATGCTCTCGAATATCAATCGAGATAATACGACCCACAGTGCGATTCTTGTCGACCACGAAAGGTCCCTCCCAAGGTGGGGATAACTTGTGCATATCCGTCTAGTCTTGGATGAGCCGAAGCACCAAATCTCCTTCTTGAAAAGCTCTGGCTCTGACCCGGCGACTGTGATAGCGACGAAGATCTTGTTGATAAATCGCCGAGCGGGCAGCCGCTATGTCACGCTCCTCATCTAATAGGTCCAAAGCATCTTACCGTGCTGTCTCATTGTCCGCTTCAACATAAGCCACCACACGAGGCGAATCGTGCCGGATATCACTAGGGAGAACCGCCTCTGCTCCGTAGACCATGAAAAACGGCGTGTATCCTGTAGATCGGTTGGGAGTAGTATTGATACTCCATAGCACAGATGGTAGCTCTTCAACCCAACAACCCGGTGTTCTTTGCAATGGAACCATAAGCCGGGGTTTGATGCCTCGCAAGATCTCTTGATTAGCCCGTTCTGCCTGCCCATTGGACTGGGGGTGAGCCACTGATGATACGTCAAGTCGGATGTGCTCACGTTCACAGAATTCCTTCATAGCACCCTTGGATAAATTGGTACCATTGTCGATTAATATCTGTGTGGAAAGCCAAACCGGAAAATCACCTTTTTAATGAACTGCACCGCTGTAGCTGCATCACACTTGCTGACAGGCTCCACTTCAACCCACTTGGTAAACTTGTCAACTGCCACCAAAAGGTGGGTTTTCTTATCCTTGGATCTTTTAGAAGGTCCGACCATATCCAGCCCCCATGTTGCAAACGGCCAAGTAATTGGAATCATCCTCAATTCTTAAGCCGGCACATGAGCACGCCTTGAAAATTTCTGACAGCCATCACACCATTTAACCAAGTCCTCCGCATCAGCATGAGCTGTCAACCAGTAAAACCCGTGACGAAACACCTTAGCCACCAGTGACTTTGAACCGGCGTGGTGACCACAATCCCCTTCATGGATTTCGCGTAAAATTTCACAGCCTTCCTCAGGAGAGACGCAGCGTTGAAACGCCCCTGATACACTGCAACGATGCAATTCGCCATTGACAATTGTCATAGACTTGGATCGCTAGACTATCTGCCTGGCTAGAGTCTCATCCTCTGACAACTCTCCCCAGTTCATGTACGCAAGATAAGGAACTGTCCAATCCGGTATAATATGCAGGGCTGCCACCAATTGAGCCTCCGGATCAGGAATAGCCAAATCCGCTTCACCCGGGAGCTTGACTGACGGGTTGTGCAACACATCAAGAAAGACATTAGGCGGGACCGGTTTACGCTGAGAGCCCAACCAGCTTAAAGCGTCCGCCGCTTCATTTTTTTGACGATCCACGTGATCCACCTGATAACCTTTGAAGTGACCCGCGATCATATCCACCTCCCGACGATATGCATCCATATGTGGGTCTTTAGAATCCCAAGTGCCAGACACCTGTTGAGCCACGAGATCCGAGTCACCGAAGCACCTAACCCGACTTAGGTTCATCTCCTTAGCCATCCGGAGACCATGGAGCAAAGCTTCATACTCAGCTGCATTATTAGTACAAGGGAACATTAAGCGGAGAACATAACAAAACTTATCACCTCGTGGGGAAGTTAATACGACTCCAGCCCCCGAGCCCTCCAATTGCCTGGATCCATCAAAATGGATAGTCCAATATGTGTGATCCGGCTTCTCCTCTGGTGCTTGCAACTCAGTCCAATCATTGATGAAATTTACAAGGGCTTGAGACTTCACCGCCGTCCGAGGTATGTACTTCAATCCGTGCGGCCCAAGTTCTATAGCCCACTTGGCAATCCGACGATCGCCTCCGGTTACAGATGATATCGCCCAAGGGAGCTGAATCGACCATCGTGATGGGGTGCCCTTGGAAATACTGCTTCAACTTCCGACTTGCCATAAAACTCCATATACCAGCTTACGCCAATGCGGATACCTTTGCTTGGATTCAATAAGCACCTCGCCGATATAGTAAACCGCCACGAACGGATATTCCTTGCCCGCCTCCTTGCGTTCTACCACAATAGCCATGCTAACTGCACGAGCATTGGCCGCTGCATATAGTAATAACGGCTCCTTGTCGACCGGAGCTGCAAGAACGGGCGGATTGACTAATTGCCGCTTCAAGTCCTCCAACGCTTCATCAGCAGCCGTACTCTAGATGAATTGATCTGTCTTTCTCAACATCTGGTATAAAGGGATGGCCTTCTCTCCGAGGCGGCTGATAAACCGGCTTAGCGCGGCAATTCGACCTGCCAAACGTTGAACATCGTTGATACACTTCGGTTTAGCCAGGGAAGTGATAGCCGTAATCTTCTCGGATTAGCCTCAATTCCTCTGTTGGACACAAGAAAGCCCAGTAACTTGCCTGCCGGAACACCAAAGACACATTTGGCCGGGTTAAGCATCATCTTGTAAACCCGCAAGTTGTCAAAGGTTTCCCGCAAATCATCAACCAGCGTCTCCTTCTGCCTTGACTTGACTACAATATCATCCACATAGGCATGCACATTACGGCCGATCTGTTTATGCAGGCAGTTCTGTACACGTCGTTGATAAGTGGCTTGGGCGCTCTTGAGCCCAAAGGGCATAGATACATAGCAGAAGGCTCCAAAGGGAGTAATAAATGCCGTCTTCTCCTGGTCCTTAACCGCTGAGGGAGTCCTGGACAAGGGGGTGTCCGGACAGCCGGACTATCAATATCCGCCGGACTCCAAGACTACGAAGATATAAGATTGAAGACTCCGGCTCGTGTCCGGATGGTACTTTCCTTGGCGTGGAAGGCAAGCTTGGCAATACGGATATGTAGATCTCCTACCATTGTAACCGACTCTGTGTAACCCTAGCCCTCTCCGGTGTCTATATAAACCGGAGGGCCTTAGTCCGTAGGAGGAACATACATCTCAACAATCATACCATAGGCTAGCTTCTAGGGTTTAGCCTCCTTGATCTCATGGTAGATCTACTCTTGTACTACCCATATCATCAATATTAATCAAGCATGACGTAGGGTTTTACCTCCATCGAGAGGGCCCGAACCTGGGTTAAAACATTGTGTCCCTCGTCTCTTGTTACCATCCGCCTAGACGCACAGTTCGGGACCCCCTACCCGAGATCCGCCGGTTTTGACACCGACATTGGTGCTTTCATTGAGAGTTCCTCTGTGTCGTCATTAATAGGTCCGATGGCATCTTCAATCAACAACGTTGTCCAGGGAGAGATTTTTCTCCCCGGACAGATCTTCGTATTCGGCGGCTTTGCACTGCGGGCCAATTCTCTTGGCCATCTGGAGCAGATCGAAAGCTACGCCCCTGGCCATCAGGTCAGATTTGGAAGCTTAAACTTCACGGCCGATGTCCGCGGAGACTTGATCTTCGACGGACTCGAGCCACAGCCGAGCGCGCCGCACTGTGACGATGGGCATGATCTAGCTCTGCCGCCGAACAGTGCCCTGGTGGCCGCACATGGATCAGCTCCGGCCATTAGCCCAGAGCCGATTGCCCGGATCGAGGGTCGGCGGATAGACGCCGCCCTGGGGGCTTCAACATCTACGGTGATGGAGCCGAACACCAATCTTGTCCCTTGCGAAACTCGTGAATCCGAGACGCCTGACTCCTCGCCGGACTCCGAACCTCCCGTGCCCCAACCAATCAATCCGGATTGGGCGCCGGTTATGGAATTCACCGCCGCGGACATATTCCAACACTCGCCTTTTGGCGATATCCTAAATTCATTAAAGCATCTCTCGTTATCGGGAGAGTCCTGGCCGGACTATGGCCAGGATGGAGTGCGAACGACGAAGAAATTTAGAGCCCACCCACCACCCACTTTGTAGCCACTGTCGAGGATTTAACCGACATGCTAGACTACGACTCCAAAGACATCGACGCTATGGACGACGACGCCGAAGACGAACAGGAACCAGCGCCTACAGGGCATTGGAAGGCCACCTCGTCATATGACGTATACATGGTGGATACCCCAAAAGAAGGGGAGGGCGAAGAAGTAGCGGAGGCAGACTCTTTAAAGAAGCAGCCCAAGCGCCGGCGTCGTGGCGCGCTCTAAATCCCGCCACAGCAAGAATAGAGATTCCGCACGAGGAGATAACAATACCCCGAGAGTGCCGAAGACAACCCTCCAAAGAAGACTCGGCGCGGGAGGATGCGAAGCAAGCCCTCACGAAAGGGCGGCGATTTAAGAGGTCGAGGATCATAACTATATGCCTCCCTCCGAAGACGAAGCAAGCCTCAATGACGACGAACTCGTCGCGCCCGAGGACCCCGTCGAACAAGAGCTTTTTAAGCGCAGGCTCATCACCACGGCAAGAAGCCTGAAGAAGGAAAAACGGAAGCTCAAAACAGCGGAAGACACGCTCAGAATAAGATGGAGCAAAGTACTCAAAACCGCAGATAAATACGGCAATGGCCACCAATCAAAGAGCTACCCGAAGCGTAAGCTGCTACCAGAATTCGACGAAGAGGCCATAGAGCCTCCACCGTCAAATGGCCCAGCCAGGTCCATCTACGGACCCAAAAAGAAGGCCCCAGGAAGCAAAGCAACACGTCAAGTGTCCGGTGATAGCGGCACATACAAGTCTGGTAGCCAGCACACCCACTATGTTTCACCGATGAGGTCTTTGGACCATGAATTCCCAGCAGGGTTTAAACCCATAAACATAGAGGCCTACGATGGAACAACAGACCACAGAGTCGGATAGAAGATTATATACTGCATATACACATGGCGGAGGAGACGATCTCCACGCCATAAAATATCTACCCTCAAGCTCAAAGGGCCAGCCGTCATTGGCTCAAAAGCCTCCCGAAAACTCTTGTTGGAAGTTGGGAAGAGCTCGAGGAAGCGTTTAGAGCAAATTTTCAAGGGACTTATGTCCGTCCTCCGCATGCGATGATTTAAGTCATATAACTCAACAGCCCGAGAGTCGGTATGAAATTCAGAACAGGTTTCTTACCAAAAGAACCAAATAGTTGATTGTCCGGACGCCAAGCCTTAGCAGCTTTCAAGCACAATGTCCGAGACAAATGGCTGCGCCAGCACCTCGGTCAAGAGAAACCGAGGACAATGTCCGCACTAACAAGCCTCATGACCCGCTTACATGCGGAGAGGATAGCTGGCTAGCAAGAAGCACCAGCTGACCCAAGTACATCCGTAATAAGAGATGGAACGGAAAATCACGGTAGCGAGAAAAGAGCAGCGCCGGAATAAAGAGAAAAGCCCAAAAAGCACGGCGATCAACGCCGGATTCAAAAGCTCGCAGCCCAATAACAAAACTCAGCCTCTCAAGGATAGCGGTGTGGTGTCCAACTTAAACAAAATTCGGGTCGGATATGTCAAATCCACGGTACCCGGAAGGCTCGCAAATCACACCCACGAGATTGTTGGGTTTTAAATAGTCCGGCCGATTAAATGCGAACACAAGGGGCTCGGCGCGTCAGCGAAGAAGATAAACCCGCCAAAGGGCACCGAAAAACAAAAGACTTTCCCACAAGGGGTCAAAGCGAGAAACTCACTTCATGTGATAACACGGAAAAATAGTGCGGCACTTCCTAAAAGAGCTTCGCACAGTCCAACCCAGCGAACCGTAGAGATTGGATATCAAAACCAATCACTTTCGACCACCGACTATTCGAAGCGTTCAAATGCGGATGGACTCCTCGATATTGAATCCCATAATAGACGGATTACAATTTACTAACGTCCTAATGGGCGGAGGCGGTGACTTAAACCTGCTATATTCAAACACAATCCGTAGGATGGGGATGACCCTACCAAAATTCGACACAGCCGCACTTCCTTCAAAGGAGTGACGCCAGCCCTTACGCCAAGTGCACGGGCTCTATATTACTAGAAGTCGTGTTGGGATCGCGAACAATTGTCGACGCTGAAAAATTAATTTTCATATCGTCCCATTTGAAAGTGAATATCAAGCACTCTTGGGGCGAAAGGATTTTGTCCGCTTCAATGCCATACCGCATTACGCGTCTCTTACACTAAAGATGCCCGTCCACATGGCGCCATTTCAAAGTCGCTGGTCACTTAAAGACCCCGGACTCGGATAGACGAATCCGGCCTCAGCAGGCTAGGGGCTCCCTAGCCGCATACCCCTTCACAAGGGGCTGCGCGCACAAACAATCACGGTTTCATATAAACCTTGCTTTAATTATTTATATTTCTTATTTTACATATTTTTAGCACGAATTGTTTCTAAAACTAAACGTTCCTCTCTTCCTACAGATGAACAACGTGCATACCCGTCCAGGATAACGGCGCAACGGAGACACAGGCGCAGACGTGCAGCAGGGACCCGTTGCAAGGATTCTTTTCAGATTAAGACCCTGCGTAGACCTTTCTTACTGTCTCTTGTTGTTACTCTCCCTTGGTTTCTTCCTATAGCCAAAGCGGAGCCTGACGCTTTGGCATCGGCCGCGTCAGAAGACCATGCCCGTACCTGGACACTAGGGGCTTAGGGCATCGTTCTGCCCATTATTATAAAGTCCGAACACCTTCGGGAGTGTTCGGCGTCTCGAGTTAGGCATTATATGCATCAGCTCCGAATCATGTCTTTGGTCAAATGTTGGGTTTGCCCGGCTCCTGTTTTGCTGCCTTCGTTCCGTATCATCCGCTAACGCGCACCAAGAGAACTGCTGCGATTGTGCCCGGTTCGGCTGGCGAGCACCTCGATGAAAAGTCGAAAACTGTCATGATACAAATGAGTCCGTCAACCACTCGATCGACTACCGGAATGTTTAGAATTCCCGCTTTGTGAAGGACCGTTTCGGTCGGGCATACGCACTCGAATCCGGAGATGTGCGGTGCCACCAGGGCTATATCGTAGCCCCACCCTCGAGCTCCACCGCTAAGTGAAAGTGATAAAGCATTATAGTCCGCATTGCCTAGTTCGCTACGCTACCACCTCCTTATAACAGGACCGAGACGTCGGATTAAGTGTGAAAACGTGCTATTTTTGCGAACACCCCAGCACCTTGTGCGTGGGGGCTGAAGCCGAAGACTGCCATCTTTCAGGTTATACACAAGTATACATAAACGGCCGCACAGGAGAAGTTTTACTTGGTCGCACAAGTATAAAAAGCAGTTATAATATAATCATTAATTTACAAGCTAATGCGTTCATTTGAACGTTACATTCTTCGAAACATCGCGACTCTATTTCTGAGCACCGCGCATGACTTCTCCGGTAGTGCTCGGCGAGGAGCCGGCTTTCATCCGGACCACAGGTGGCAACGGCGGTGGCATCCATCTCCGGATAATGCACCTTCACACGGGCAAGAGCCATCCGCCCTCGATGCGAGCCGACCGCTTCATATCCTTTATATGCGGCACCGCTAAAAGGAATTGCTGCAAGATGGCGAAATAACTTGTCGCCTTGGACCTCCTGGCGGACATGGGCCACGATGTCGGACATGGAAAGTCCGGACAATCTATTTAGCTCGCCCATTCGCCAACCGTCCGTCAATGGAAGGGAGCGATCCGGACCGTGGAATTGAGACCAATACAGCTCTTCCGTCTCGTGATCCCCGACTCGGAAGTGCTTAAGGCATCGGCCGCACTTGCAGCTAAGTCCATATACGGATCCTCCGGACTCCACAGCCACTCAAATTGAGCATACTTTGCATCCATAAACCGGCGACGCAGCAGAATAGGCTTGCCAGCCACGATCTCTCCGGCTTGGCGCAGCTCCTCCTTCATAGCCCGCATTGCAGAGCGGGCATCCTTAACTTCGGTGGCCTTCTTCAGGTCTTCCCGCTCCGATAAGCGCTCCTTTTCAAGAGCCTCATTGCGGTCGGTAGCATCCTTTAATCCCTTGGCCAATTCGGCCACCTCCGCCCTGCTTAGGCAGTGCGCAGCCTTTTCGGCTTTCAACTCCTCGGCCGCCTTCGAGGTAGCCGCGTCACTCCTTCGGGCTTGCTCCTTAGCTCGAGCAAGTTCGGCCCGAAGGCTCTCCACAGCAGCAGCACTGTCTGTACAACAGCATACAATTCATCGGAAGAGGGCTTGACCCCTTAAATAAATAAACGTGGAGAATTTATTTACCTTGCGACTCGTCAAGTCATTTGGTTGACAAGCGATGTCGGCGTCCGCCACGTCAAGTTGCCGACTTAATTGGCAAACTCATTAGTCCGACCGCCCCGGACTATCCGCCACCAATGTAAGGACGGCGGTATTCATTACTTGAGATTTTGAGATTTTGATCCTCGACGCGCGTCGTTTCCGACAACCTACGAGTCTCGGGGCTACTATCTATACAGGGCGCATTTTTTATATGCAAAACTGTTAAAAGATGAAGGGGTGTGTCATTATTGCATACCTCAAATCCCGCCAGCAAACTCATGGCGGCATTACACAATCCGCTTTCAGCGGACGAAATCCTTCCAATCACCATACGCATTAACGCACGGTGATCTTCTGAAATGGACGCCCTCTCAAGCAGATGCTTCAGTTCTCCCAGCCGGATACTCATAGGTGCTGAACTCTCTGGCCCCTCCGGACTCGGGGATACCCTCTGTGATGACACTTCGGGTTCGCCTGCCTCATCTGGCGGCGCTGCGGATGGAGGCGTATCGCTCTCCATCATCTCCGGAAGAAGGTCCCCCGAAGATGAACTCATCTGAGAAGGCTGTAGATCCGAACTGCGATATAAATACTTCAGTTACCTACGGAAGCGCAAATGAAGGTATTTCCTTACTAATTAATTCCCTCTTTTATACTCACGGCTCGCTGGAGGGCCGATCCTTTGGCGATGATTGTGCGTCCGGATTCTCTCGGGCGCGGACCCCGGGAAGATCTCTTCCAGCTTAGGGGCTTTGGCCTCCGGATCTTGGGCGGTCCCTTCTCCCCTGAAGGGGGATTCTTGTTCCCTCCTCTTACGCCGCCTTTGGGCGAAATATTAGCTCCTCTATTTTCCCCGTTGCCCCCTTCTGTGGGAGCAACCTCCAACGTTCGGGCTCCAGTGCGGTCTATGGGAGGGGGGCCGGACACCTTATCAGCCTTGATCGCGCCACCCATTCCTGTAAAGAACAAAGGGTAAGGATCTGAACTCTAGAAAGGCACGTAATGTAATGTCCGGACTCGAGCTACTTACCCGAGTATCCGGGCAATCGCGGCTTAGGCCTGCATCCTCGGCTAAATCCGGACACGCCACCTGCGGTCCGAAGAACAACTCGTACATCTACGCGGGTGTCGCACCCATGAAGTGTTGGAGAATCCGAGGTCCCTCCGGGTTGAACTCCCATAGACGGAGAGGAAGACGTTTGCAGGGCAGGAGATGCCTCATTAGCATAACCTGCATCACCTTGACCAGGTCGATCTCCCTCGCTTGGAGATCTCGAATCCGGCCCTGCAGTGAGGGCACGTCTTCGGACGGCCCCCAGTTGAGCCCTTGGTTGACCCACGACATCAGTTGGCGTGGAGGTCCCGGGCGGAATGAGGGCGGCGGCTTTTGCCTGCTGCCCCTCGGAGCGGTGATATAGAACCACTCCTGCTGCCACAATCCGAGTTCCTCTTGGAAGGAACCCTCGAGCCACGGGGCATCGACCTTCTTGCTTATGGTCGCCCCACCGCACTCCGCTTGACGCCCCCCGATCATCTTCGGCTCCACCTTGAAGGTCTTCAGCCATAGGCCGAAGTGGGGGATGACGCGGAGGAAGGCTTCGCAGACGATGATGAATGCGGAAATATGGAGGATAGACTCCGGAGCCAAGTCGTGGAAATCCAGCCCATAGTAGAACAGGAGCCCTCTCACGAAGGGATCCGTCGGGAAGCCTAAACCCCGGCGGAGGTGGGATACGAAGACGACGTATTCACCGGGCTCGGGGGCTGGCACAGCCTGCCCTTGGGCAGGCAACCTGTGCGAAACTTTGTAGGCCAGGTACTTGGCCTCACGCAACTTCAGTATGTACTCCTCCGTGACGGAGGAGGGCATCCACCGGCCCTGGAGGTCGGAGCCGGGCATGATTAAAGATCCGAGGCGCTCGAATCTGAGGCTCTGGGTGTTGGAACTGGGAGCGGAAAAGAGATTTGATGCGAGATTGAAGAACAAGGACAGGCCTTGGTCCTCTTATAAAGGGGAAGATATACCAAGGGCCGTCTCTGTGACCGTTTGGGATTCCCCCGATAGAGGCGTGGCGGCGGAGCGGTTGGGTTACCCACGCGTATTGATGAGAATCCGGAATAAGGGGAACACGATCTACGCTTGACAGGACATGCCAAGAAACCGCTTAGCTAAGCGTCTTTGAGGTGGTACAATAAAAACGATTCAAACAAAGGCTTGGTAGCGGTGTGATGGCCACGCGTAACACGTCGGCCAGATTGAACTAAGTGTACATTTTATTCTCTCTACGATGGAATGTGGAATTTATTTTGCGAGCGGACACTATCACGGTGTTCATGATCTTCTCTGGATTATTCAAGGAAGGAACCCTCCTTGCAATGCGAACATTATGCACGCCGGACTTATCGTCAATGAAGACTGGTTCAGGGACTCTTGAGGAGTCTGGACTAGGGGTGTCGGACAGCGGACTATCAATATCCGCGGACTCCAAGACTACGAAGATAGAAGATTGAAGACTCCGGCTCGTGTCCGGATGGTACTTTCCTTGGCATGGAAGGCAAGCTTGGCAATACGGATATGTAGATCTCCTACCATTGTATCCGACTCTGTGTAACCCTAGCCCTCTCCGGTGTCTATATAAACCGGAGGGCCTTAGTCCGTAGGAGGAACATACATCTCAACAATCATACCATAGGCTAGCTTCTAGGGTTTAGCCTCCTTGATCTCATGGTAGATCTACTCTTGTACTACCCATATCATCAATATTAATCAAGCAGGACGTAGGGTTTTACCTCCATCGAGAGGGCCCGAACCTGGGTAAAAACGTTGTGTCCATCGTCTCTTGTTACCATCCGCCTAGACGCACAGTTCAGGACCCCCTACCCGAGATCCGCCGGTTTTGACACCGACAACCGCCATCTTGATCTGATGATACCCAGAATACGCATCCAAAAAACTCAAACGCTCACAACCCGCCGTGGCATCAATAATCTGGTCAATGCGGGGGAGGGCAAAAGGATCCGCTGGACAAGCCTTGTTAAGATCCGTGTAATCCACACACATACGCCAAGTGCCGTTTTTCTTAAGAACCAGCACTAGATTAGCAAGCCACTCTGGATGGAACACTTCAATGATAAAACCAGCGGCTAAGAGCCTGGCCACTTCCTCTCCAATAGCTTTGCGCCTTTCTTCGTTAAACCGGCGGAGAAACTTCTTTACCGGTTTATACTTGGGATCAACATTAAGAGTGTGCTCAGCGAGTTCCCTCGGTACACCTGGCATTTCAGAAGGCTTCCATGCAAAAATGTCCCGATTCTCACGGATGAACTCGATGAGCGCGCTTTCCTATTTAGGGTCCAAGTTGGCACTGACCGTGAACTGCTTGGACGAATCGTCGGGCACGAAGTCAACAAGCTTGGTCTCAGCCGCGGATTGGAACTTCAGATCTGAATCATGCTCCGTAGTTGGCTTCTTCAAAGGGGTCATGTCCGCCGGATCAACATTGTCCCTATAATATTTCAACTCCTCCGTGGCACAAACCGACTCTGCATAGGCCGCATCACCTTCCTCACATTCCAAAGCAATCTTGCGGCTCCCTTGAACCGTTATTGTCCCTTTGTGACCCGGCATCTTGAGCTGCAAATAGATATAACAAGGCCGTGCCATGAATTTGGCATAAGCCGGCCGCCCAAACAAGGCGTGATACGGGCTCCGGATCTTCACCACCTCAAAGGTTAGTGTTTCGGATCGGGAATCATGCTCGTCCCCAAAAGCCACCTCCAGGGCTATCTTACCAACAGGGTATGCTGATTTGCCAGGCACCACACCATGGAACACCGTATTAGACGATCTGAGATCTTTGTCCGTTAGTCCCATGCGGCGGAATGTCTCATAGTACAGGATGTTAATACTGCTCCCTCCATCCATGAGCACCTTGGTGAACTTATAACCTCCCACCTGAGGGTCTACCACTAATGCCAACTGGCCCGAATTGTCAACCTGGGGTGGGTGATCCTCCCTGCTCCACACGATAGGCTGCTCCGACCAGCGTAAATAGCGTGGTGCGGCGGTTCAACAGAGTTCACCGCTTCGCTTGTGGAGTTTCGGTCGCGCTTATCCAAGCTAGTTGTGAAAACGGATAATCTGCCCATTGTTCAACTGTTTTGGCTGGCTTTGATAACCCGATCTTCTTCTTCTTCTTGTTGGTTGTAACCCCTTGACCGCTCTGATTATTCGGGTTGTTGTGACCGCCTCGATTGAAACTCGAACCGAAGCTCCATCGTGACCCGGCCCATGGAAACGGATCTGAGCCACCACGACCCACGGTCATACCGAAGGCATTAGAGTTCTTAAATTCCTGCATAATGTAACAATCCTTCCAAAGGTGGTTAGCCGGCGCCTCCTTCGTCCCGTGCTTTGGACATGGCTGATTCAACAAATAGTTTAAGCGATCCGGGTTAGGATTTGGAGCCCCATTACGATTCGCCGCTTTACCTCTGCGCCGCTGACCCTTGTCCTGCGCATTAGTGTTGGCCACAAAGTCCATGCTGCCATCCGCTTTACGCTTGCCTCCGTTTCCATGGACCGCCGGTTTGTATTGATGCCCCTTGGAGTTGCTATTCTTCTTTCCCTTCCCTGCTTCGTCATCGTCAGTCTCGGGATCCTTGGTACTATCGGAATCAGCATACTTCACTAAAGCGGCCATGAGAGTTCCCATGTCATTCTGAACCGCTTCATCGCCCCAACTTCAACTTTAAAGGCTTAAACGGTAGTTGCCCTCCGAGGTTAAGATCGCGAGTCGACATTGATCTGTCGGGCGAGTGCAAGACTTCCAAACGCGCGTACCCAATGGGTTGTTGACTCTCCGTCCTCTGAACACAAGCCGCCAAGTCTACTATGGACTTAGGCTGCTTACGTATCTTTGAAATTCGGATAAACCGGCCCGCAATCGGGCCCATGAACTGATAAATTAGGCGGCGGGCTCTTGACCAAGCACGGGCCGTGCCTTCAAGCATCATGGTAAAGTACTTTGAACACGCGGTCTCATCCACATCCAGCATCTCCATGGCCATCTCATAACTCTCTACCCACGCTTCTGGAGATAAATCAGTGGTGTAATTTGGCACCTTGCGCGGACCCTTGAAGTCTTTGGGCAGGCGTACATTGCGTAAAGCGGGGACTAAACAGGGTACTCCCAAGCTAGATGCGACCCCTGGCCCGGCAGAGGTGGTAGGACGAACCGGTGTAAGCTGACCCACCTCGTTCTGTGCTGCTAACTCGGCCTCCCTTCATGCCCGGGCCCGGTCCACTACCTCCTGAGCATCACGAACACCACCTGCCGAGCTATTGCCACGGGCCGCTTCACGGTTCCACGCATTGCTTGATACGGCCGGTTCATCCATGCGCCTGCTATAGCTCCGGCTTGGACGAGGTGTGGAATGAATCCGATCGCGGCTGTATGAATATGCCTCCTGCTGAATCAAAGCGGTCCGGAGAAGTTCCTTAACTCGGCGCGTCTCTATTGCTTGCTGAGAGGCCCCTTCGACCGGGATAGCTTCTAATCGCGCAGCAGCTGCGACAAGATTGTCCATAGGATTAGAATAATGACCCGGAGGTGTCTGGACCGGCGGAGGAAACACAACGTTCTGCCGAGGAGGCTCCATCAGGCGGGGTTGGACCGTCGCTCCTGGCCCTGGTGCCTCGACCTGGTTTACCTCCTGGTGCCCCGGCGGATTGCTGGTTCCAGCTTCCGGAGTGTGAAAGAGATATCTAGGGTCGAAACCTAATGGCAGGTGTGATCTGTGCTTCCGCTTCAAGACCTCCTGTGATGCGTTCTGGTCGAGCATGAGCTTATAGGCTGGGCGTCCAATGTGGCCCTTCTGCGGCCATCCTCCTTCTCTGCTGCCGGTCGGCTTTGGCTGTCTGATCTGCTCTCTCACCTTTGCAACTTCTGCATCATGGGCATCCTGATCCGCCGAATTGGCCTCTGCCAGAAGTATAGCTAGTGCGTCAAACAGGTCAGACAAAACTTGAACCGGTGGGCGCACAAGGCCTCCTGCCCCTGCTGCTGCTGCCGCTGCTGATCCGGAGAGCATTGCTGCTGCGGTCGAAGAGTGATTCGCCGCCTGCGTGCCGGCCATGAATATTCCAACCCGGTTGATCTGATCTGGGGGGTCCGGAATACTGTCGCCATCGGAATAGCCCCTAATCTGGTCGTCTTGCAACTGGTATAATGACTCGGTCTCCCCGGTCGAGGACTCGTTGTCGGAATAGACGACGGTCTCGCTATCGTATTCTGACTCATCCTCATGCTCTCCTCCGTGGATGACTCCGACGAAGGCACGCTTCACGGCCAGTTTAACCTGGGTAGATCTCGCCGCCGAGCCGTCTCGGCGAGGTCGGTGCGGATGTCGGCTCGAGCCGAGCTCACCAATCTTGCCGATGAAAACGTGTATGCCACCAAAGGGGACCCGGTATCCGTACTCGATCGAGCTGGCTTCGGGACCCCATCCTGCATCGTTGATGTAGAGTTTGCCACGACGACTCTTGGTCATCCAGCCCACAAAGATAGCCTTGAGTCCTTGAATTTGCCCTCAAGATCATCAAACCATCGTGCGATAGCCCCACGGTGGGCGCCAACTTTCGTGGATTTGTCACGGCAGATGTCCTTGTAAAAGGACTTAGTCGTGGAGCCATCGTTACGGGTTAACTTGAAGGGGTTAAAGCGGACACAAAGACACAAGGGTTTATACTAGTTCGGCCCATTCGATGAAGGTAAAAGCCTACGTATAGTTGTGATGGAATTGATGTGGTCTCGATGACTAGGGAGCAAACAAGCTTCGCCTAGGCCTCGAGTTGTAGTTGCATGTCCTTGAACCGCCGCCGGGTCGTCCCCTTATATACACGGGTGACGCCCGTCGGTCCACAGAGTCCCACACCGGTTCATACTCGTATCCCGGTTGGTCTCTCTCTATTCCTAACTTACAATGCAAGTTTACATATCAAGCCGGTTTACGGCTACAGGTTCTAAACCGACTACAGGCATTGGGCCTTCATCTGCTTAATCACCTTTAAACTACTAACGAAGCTAACCCGGCCCAGGTAGGCCGGTTCACGCCCAGTGGTAATATCCCCAATAGGTTTTTCAATTGCTTCTGGTGTCTCAGCAAGTTCCTCAGCTGCACCAATGTCCTCATCAGGCCCCACACTGTTGAAGACTAAAGCAATAGCTAGACGCGGTCCTCGACCAAGTCCAAGGAAGAAGCAGGTCGCATTCCATGTGCCCTCTGATGATGAAGCTTCTGATGATGAACTTGCAGAAATCATCAGAGATAGACAAGTGAAGGCCGCTAGAGCCAAAGGCACATCTGTGCCACTGCTTTTGGATCCGAGGAAAATCCTCGACTACATTGACCTCTGGCACAAGGATCCAAACACCCCAATGCCTGATCTTCCTCTGACTCCTGGTCAAAGTCACATGATGACCCATTTCATCACTCAAGAGAAATGGAAATTTGAGAAGGCAAGAGAGATAAAGAAAGCTCAATACAGAAAGGAGAAGCTCCTGAAGAAAAATGTCGTCAGAATCACACCTGAGGAACTTCTCCAGGCTCAATCTAAAATTCAAGCCCTCAGCAAAGACTTTGATGCATACTATGCTGATTGGCAAGGAGCCAAAGTGAGATTCGTCAACCTGACGAAGAAAATGACAACTGTTGCAGCTCCATCGCAACAAGAAAACCCTCAGGCTGCAGACTCTGCTCAGCCTGCTGAAGAACATGATAGCACCGCTGATGACTTTCAACTGGCTTGATGAAAATACAAGTTCGGGGCTGATGACTCCATCCCAGCCAGCTGAAGAAATTGCCGGGGCATCCACTAGTGGTGCGCTGAAGAAACTGAAGAGATCGGGCAATCGCATCGGTTGCGCGAAAAAAATCAACCAAGTTCCTCGGCTCCTCCGGCGCCTACACCAACTTTAATTCTTCCTTCGCCTATGAAGTGAAGAAGACCAAGGCTCTGAGCGAGCTGCGGTGAAGAAAAGGAAGGCATCAGTGCGTCAAATTCTTGGTACCGTGAAGAAAATGAAGCCAATGACCAGCTCTTTTGATAATCCAATTGATGTTGTTCCAATTTCCTCCATGTCATCAAAGGAAATTGTTCCTTATGGAGAAGACTATAAGATCCCAAGTGGATCTGATGAAGAAAATCATTCTGCTGCTACGTCAGAGCAGCTTGATGACGAAATTGAAGTGGACGCAATCCCTTCAACGCCAGTCATTTCCTCACCTCTGCCTCAGTTCACAGCTGAAGAGGCTGGTGTTGAGGAAATTGAAGATGAAGATGTGGATATTGGATGCACCACACCTGTGATGAACGATGACTTTTGGGAAAGTCAGCATCCCAATACTCCTCTCTTCACTCCTATACAATAGATGGGCTCTGAAGAAACTCATCCCACTCCTTCTGTTCATGAAGATATTCCAGCCGCTAGTCTTTGAAGAACCTCTTCTTCTTGATCCTCAAGTTGCACAAGAAGAGGAACCAGAAATTCCTCGGCTGAAGAACTGAGCTCGCGATTCTGAGGTTGTCTTTGCAAATCATCTGAAACTCCTCTGCCCAAGCGAAGAATCTGTTCTCAAGCAAGCAAAAATTCAAGGTGAAGACTTCTTTTGAGCATGTGTTCTTCATCGACTATAATCCATATGACTCTGCTTTCGCATAAGGAAGAGGCGTTTTGGACTGCTAGTCAAGCCAACTTCTATTCCTCGGTCTTTGTTTGACAAGGACAAAATCTTGATCATGAACATATTCCTCACGTGGATATGGAATCTCTGCCATGCTTCGAGCCAGTCCTCAGTGTTATTCACGATGCAGGATTACTCAACTTCTGCACTGATATTTGTGATTGGAATGGAGAACTCATTCTTCAGTTCTACGCTACACTGCATATCATTGGCAATGCTGAAGATGTCAATTCATGGGTGCTGGATTGGATGACTGAAAACACTCATTATAAGGCACCGGCAACTGAATTGCTTCGTGTCCTTCCTCTTGATCCTCCACATGATAGTGCACGTTGCATCTACAACGACCCTGAACTGACAAATCACTATATGCAAGTGCTCATGAAGCCCTTGAAGCCAGGGCAGGCCCCACGAACCAAATTCCTCGTCAAGGAGTTGCTCTATGTGCCCCGGACTGTCTATCGCATTCTGACGAAGACAATGAGTCCTATCAAAGGCCACGACTCAAATGATGAAGAAGTCGTTGGCATCATGAAGAATATGCTTCTCATCATCATTCATGGCGTTCCCGTCAACTTCCATGATTTCTTCATGAGGACTCTGGCAAACGTTGCTATGTCACCATTCGAGCTAAAGCCCTATGCGCCTTGGATTATGAGATTCATAAGGGCAAGATCTTCACCAATTACAAAGTCGACACTCAAACCACGGTAGCTACTTGCCTCCCATTGAAGTCCTCAAGCGACCGGTTTCATCATCGATGATAAAGGCAAGGCAGCTGCTGTGATCGATGAAGGCACTCGTCCATTGGATGGTCAATTTAAATGCAGCTACATCTTACTCTACCAATGACGACTCGCCACATGACACTTGCCAAGAAATACCTCAGCCAAGCAAAATCCTCAAGCCACAAAGACCGGGTGATGACCGACCGTGAGTTACTCCTCAGTCTTCATCAGAAGGTTGATCGCAATCACAAATGGGTAAAGCATCAGTTTGGTGCAATTCTTCACAACATGACCTCAACACATAATGCAGTGAAGAAAAACCACTACTACCTTCATGAAACTCTCAACCGCACCTGGGCTGTTCTCACTCATGTTTATAGCGCTGAAGAACTGAAGACTATGGGTCTTAAGGAAGAATTTGACTGCTCTGCACCTCCTCCGAAGAAATTCAAGAGGGTCAAAGTTCCTCCACTGGTGACCAGCTCTTATTCTTCATCGCGTGATATTGATGAGTATGAAGATTTGGACGACACTGCGGCAGGCCCTGCTACAACAAACAACCCCGACAACGCTGGCGCTCCTCCATCAACTTGAAATTCTTCAGGGGCGTTAGTCCTCAGTTTCGATCCTTTTGGTCATTTGATGACAAAGGGGGAGAAATCTGAGTTAGTCTTCAAGCGGGTCTATACTAAGGGCGTTTTTTTAAGTTACAACTCTCGTTCTTCCGAAGCTTTTATTGGATCGAGTTGTAATCTTAAACCCGATGGTGCCTTGATACTTTTGGACGGTGCTCTGATACTTTTGATGCACTGAGCTCTGATACTTTTGATGTGTCATTCTGCATGCTTATTCCTCGTTAATATTATTGCACGCATGCTGAATTACATCAGGCACCATATTTCATCATGCATTTCAAATTCTTCAAACTATATATCAAATGCGTGTATGAATTACAAGATATAGGGGGAGATCTCCATGATTCAACTCTTCAAATGTGCATTGCCTCAAAAGCAAATTCCTCACTATGCACATCTTCAGGGGGAGTTCTTCCATATCTTGCAATCAAATTCCTCAATATCAGTATTTACACTTCATATGTTTATCCCCGTTGAAAACTTAACCTATGTTGTCATCAATCACCAAAAATGGGGGAGATTGTAAGTGCATCTAGTGCCCTTAGTGATTTTGGTGTATTGAAGACTTATAGGTTAAGGGACTGATCTTTTGTGAGTGTACACAGGTCTATAAGTCTATGAGGAGTTTGATATTTACTGAGAAAAGTCGACCCCTAAAAATGAAGTTCTTCGATCAAGACTTTGATATTCGAAGACCTTCAAGACTTTGAAAGTGAAGAAATTGGTGTGACCTTGAAGACTTGATATTCATTTGAGGAACATGAAGCTGAAGACTTTTGCTTTCGTAGTTTCATTTTCTCTTTCTTGAGTCATAGGAAACACCATCTTTTGTTAAAGGGGTCGAGGAAATACTAAGGAAAAATTTCCATGTGATGCTCAACTCAAAATCCTACATCTACCAATCCCTTGAGTGAAGCCATTGGAAATCTCATACAGATCAGTCAATTTCTTGATGTGAGAGACGCAGTTCTTACAGTCACCGAGGACTTCTTTCGATCGAGGAGTTAGGAATTCGCCAGTCTTGAATTTCCTACACATGAGGAACATGATAGCCCCGAGGAATTTGAGAGTCAAATTTCCGACCGTTCTTTGTCTCTGGCACCTGTCCCAAATATCTTATCCACCTAACGGTCATATCATTGAAGGGCATTTATGTCTTATCATGTCGGGCTGCTCCTAGGCTATAAATAGCCGCCCCTACAACCACTAGTGGATAGCTGCTCCGAGAGAACTTGACACTTGTCATTTGAGAGCAACCCATCCTCAGAGGACTTTGGCGAAAATCATCAAGTGAGGAAAACTCAAAACCAAACCCCACAAACCCAAAGTGATTGAGCATCATGAAGAAATTGATCTTGCGTGGATCCGACGCTTGTTACCTTTGAAGACTGTGCTTCTTCCAGACGGTTAGGCGTCAAGGTCTAGAGCATCCAAGAGGAATTGTGGATTGCCGAGTGACCAAGTCTGCGAAGGTTTGGAAGTCACCTGAAGACTTACCACGAGTGATTGGACGAGGCCTGCGTGGTCTTAGTTCAAGGAGAATACGGTGAGGACTGGGTGTCCTGAGTTGCGGCTCAGTGACTGGGTGTCCGGGACTGCGTGTCCTTGAGTTTAAATACTCAGCCATTCCAACCAGACGTACAACTGAGACAGCAATTGGAACTTGTTTACCAAATCATTGTCTTCACCAACTAACTGGTTCTATTTCCTCAACCCTTTCATTTCCTCATTACTGTGTTGACTGTTTGTTCATATATGTGCTTGAAGACTTTGACTGAAGACTTTCTCAATTTCCTCAGTTCAATTTCTTGATCTGCTTTGTCTTAATCTTGTGTTATCCTGTGATTACGCTTTACGTACTCTGTGCTAGTCTTCATTTCATCATGATGACCATGCTTGTATTCTGTTATGCTTACTTCTGAGTACTTATTCCGCTGCAAGTAGTTCTTCGCTAAGGAATTTCCTCACCGACAAATTCCTCAGTGAAGAATTCATAAAAATCGCCTATTCACCCCCCTCTAGTCGATATAACGCACTTTCACCAAGGCACCCCAAGGTAATATTCAAGGACAACCAAGAGCCTAAGCTTGGGGATGCCCCGGAAGGCATCCCCTCTTTCGTCTTCGTCTATCGGTAACTTCACTTGAGGCTATATTTTATTCACCACCTGATGTGTGTTTTGCTTGGAGCGTCTGGTATTATTTGAGTCTTTGATTTTTAGTTTGCCACAATCATCCTTGTTGTACACACCTTTTGAGAGATACATGCATGAATCGTGATTTATTAGAATACTCTATGTGCTTCACTTATATCTTTTGAGCTAGGCAATTTTGCTCCAGTGCTTCACTATATCTTTTTGGAGCATGGCGGAGGCTTTATTTTATAGAAACTAATGAACTCTCATGCTTCACTTATATAATTTTGAGAGTCCTTAGAACAACATGGTAATTTTATTTGGTTATAAATTTACTCCTAATATGATAGGCATCCAAGAGGGATATAATAAAAACTTTCATATAAAGTGCATTGAATACTATCAGAAGTTTGATTCTTTATTATTGTTTTGAGATATGAAGATGGTGATATTAGAGTCATGCTAGTGAGTAGTTGTGAATTCGAGAGTTGTGTTAAAGTTTGTGATTTCCATAGCATGCACTATGGTGAACCGTTATGTGATGAAGCCGGAGCATGATTTATTTTTTGATTGTCTTCCTTATGAGTGGCGGTCGGGGACGAGCGATGGTCTTTTCCTACCAATCTATCCCCCTAGGAGCATGCGCGTAATACTTTATTTCGGTAACTAATAGATTTTTGCAATAAGTATGTGAGTTCTTTATTACTAATGTTGAGTCCATGGATTATTCACACTCTCACCCTTCCACCATTGCTAGCCTCTCCTGTGCCGCACAACTCTCACCGATACCATACACCCACCATATACCTTCCTCAAAACAACCACGATACCTACTATTATAGCATTTCCATAGCCATTCCGAGATATATTGCCATGCTACTTTCCACCGTTCCATTTATTATGACAAGCTTGATCATTGTCATATTGATTTGCATGATCATGTAGTTGACGTTGTATTTGTGGCAAAACCACCTTTCATAATTCTTTCATACATGTCACTCTTGATTCATTGCACATCTCGGTACACCGCCAGAGGCATTCATATAGTCATATTTTGTTCTAAGTAACGAGTTGTGATTCCCGAGTTGTAAGTAAATAGAAGTGTGATGCTCTTTATTATTAGAGCATTGTCCCATGTGAGTAAAGGATGATGGAGGCTGTGATTCCCCCACTAGTCGGGATGAGACTCCGGATGAAAAATAATAAAAAAAGAGGCCACATAAAAAAAAGAGGAAAGGCCCAAACAAAAAAATGAGAGAAAAAGAGAGAAGGGGCAATGTTACTATCCTTTTACCACACTTGTGCTTCAAAGTAGCACCATGATCTTCATGATAGAGAGTCTCCTATGATATCACTTTCATATACTAGTGGGGATTTTTCATTATAGAACTTGGATTGTATATTCCAATGATGGGCTTCCTCAAATTACCCTAGGTCTTCGTGGCCAAGCAAGTTGGATGCACACCCACTTTGTTTATTTTTAAGCTTTCATACACTTATAACTCTAGTGCATCCGTTGCATGGCAATCCCTACTCACTCATATTGATATCTATTGATGGGCATGTCCATAGCCCGTTGATACGCCTAGTTGGTGTGAGACTATCTCCCTCTTTTTTTCTTCTCCACAACCACCATATTCTCTTCCACCATAGTGATATATCCATGGCTCACACTCATGTATTGCGTGAAAGTTGAAAAAGTTTGAGAACATCAAAAGTATGAAACAATTGCTTGGCTTGTCATCGAGGTTGTACATGATTTAAATATTTTGTGTGATGAAGATAGAGCATAGCCGGACTATATGATTTTGTAGGGATAGCTTTCTTTGGCCATGTTATTTTGAGAAGACATGATTGCTTTTATTAGTATGCTTGAAGTATTATTGCGTTTATGTCAATATTAAACTTTTGTTTTGAATCTTACAGATCTAAACATTCATGCCACAATAAATAAGATTACATTGATAAATATGTTAGGTAGCATTCCACATCAAAAAATCTGTTTTTATCGTTTACCTACTCGAGGACGAGCAGGAGTTAAGCTTGGGGATGCTTGATACATCTCCAACGTATCTATAATTTTTTTATTGTTCCATGCTATTATATAATTTTTTTTGGATGTTTTATATGCATTAATAAGCTATTTTATATTATTTTTGGGACTAACCTATTAACCTAGAGACTAGTGCCAGTTTTTGTTTTTTTGCCTGTTTTAGAGTTTCGCAGAAAAGGAATACCAAACGGAATAAAACTTTCGCGATGATCTTTCTTGGACCAGAAGCAAACCAGGAGACTTGGAGATGAAGTCGAGGAGCCACGAGGCGAACACAAGGGTGGAGGCGCGCCCGAGGGTAGGCGCGCCCTCCCTTGTGGGCCTTATGGATCTCGACCTAATTCTTTGCCCATATATACTCTTATACCCCAAAGCCATCAGGGGGAGCCACGAAAACACTTTTCCACCACTGCAACCTTCTGTGCCCGTGAGATCCCATCTAGGGACCTTTTCCGGCGTCCTGCCGGAGGGGGATTCGATCATGGAGGGCTTCTACATCAACACCATTGCCCTTCCAATGAAGCGTGAGTAGCTTACCACAGACCTACGGGTCAATAGCTTGTAGCTAGATGTTTTTTTCTCTCTCTTTGATTCTCAATACCATGTTCTCCTCGATGTTCTTGGAGATCTATCCGATGTAATCTTATTTTGCGGTTGTTTGTCGAGATCCGATGAATTGTAGATTTATGATCATCTTATCTATGAATATTATTTGAATGTTCTCTGAATTCTTATATGCATGATTTGGTATCTTCGTATTTCTCTTTGAATTATCGGTTTGGTTTGGCCAACTAGATTGGTATTTCTTGCAATGGGAGAGGTGCTTATCTTTGGGTTCAATCTTCCGTGATTTCACCTAGTGACAAGGTAGGGGTAGCGAGACACGTATTGCATTGTTGCCATCGAGGATAAAAAGATGGGGTTTTCATCATATTGCTTGAGTTAATTCCTCTACATCATGTCATCTTACTTAATGCGTTACTCCATTCTTTATGAACTTAATATTCTAGATGCATGCTGGATAGCGGTCGATGTGTGGAGTAATAGTAGTAGATGTAGGCAGGAGTCGGTCTACTTGACACGGATGTGATGCCTATGTTCACGATCATTGCCTTAGATATCGTCATATTTATGCACTCTTCTATCAATTGCTCAGTAGTAATTTGTTCACCCACCGTATTATTTCTATCTTGAGAGAAGCCACTAGTGAAACCTATGGCCCCCGGGTCTCTTTTCCATCATATTAGTTTCCGATCTAGACTTTTGCAATCTTTTACTTTTCGATCTATAAACCAAAAATACCAAAAATATTTACTTTACCGTTTATCTATCTCTATTAATATCACTTTTGCAAGTAGCCGTGAAGGGATTGGCAACCCCTTTATCGCGTTGGGTGCAAGTTTGTTTGATTGTTTGCAGGTATTCGGTGACTTGTGTGTTGTCTCCTACTGGATTGAGACCTTGGTTCTCAAACTGAGGGAAATACTTACTCTACTTTGCTGCATCACCCTTTCCTCTTCAAGGGAAAAACCAACGCAAGCTCAAGAGGTAGCACTTAGCTGGTTAGTGTGCTCTATGTTGATGAAGAGGTCTGGAATTGTGGCGGGACAAAGACGTAGTCCTCGGCTTGGCCGAGGTCCCAGTCCCCAAGACCGAGGTGATCGAGCGAAGAGCTCGGCTTGACGAAGTGGCGATGTAGGATGGTCGACATGGCAAGGCAAAGCCCCTATCCAGCCGAGGTGACGAAGCTAGTCGGCTGGTGATGCTGAACTCCCCAGAGTAGGTTCGTGAAGAGATGATGAAGCCCTCGGTCTAGCCGAGGTTGCAGCCCCCGCGTAGCCGAGCTATCGAAGTAGCTCAGTGTGGTGGATATCGGCTTGAAGAAACAATGGCGCGGCGATGCCGACGCAGGTCGGATCTTGTGACGCGGTCGATGGCGGCTTGATGAAGTGACCGTGCGGCGATGCCGGTGTGCCCGCTCCACGTAATCCATGGGGCGACGATGTTGGTGATGATTTAGCCTTCGTGATGCTGGACTCTTGGTCGGCTCGCTGGGGTGATAATCCGATGAGCTTGACCTTTTGAGACGACCTATCTAGCGCGAGTCGGCAACCGTGGAGCAACGTTGTCGGGCTGGTTTGACACCGGCGCGACGGTTAAGATAGTCTTGGAAAAGGCTCAAAATTTGTCAGCGCGTGTTTGAGAGCAACACACAATACCCTAGAATGAAATTCCTCAAAAAAGGTTGTCCAATATCGTGTTTATTAAGAAAGATAAACTCGGGTCGGGTTCGTATTCGCGCAGAAAATAGATCCGAAAATTGACCCACTCGTCGAAAGTTTCCTGGAGTTTGAACGGTTGGATCGGGCTGATATTCAGTTGGTAAAGGAATTCCGCAGCTGATGAACGGTTGAATCTTCCAAACGATCTCCGGGCTGGACGCTGGACTCCTCTCCCTAAACTCGTCCAGATTCGACAGGCTCCGGTATGTTGGAGATCGCCGGAGATTCCTCCATCGGAACGTGATGAATATTTTCAAGGTTGTTGTAGACTTAATTTCGCAAAATTTCACCAAAGCAATCGTCAAAGCGGCTCTCAAGGAGGCGGTGGCGGTGAATACAGGTTCCTGTCCAGAAAAACAACACGGTCGCCCGAGGGCAATGTTGTCGTTGAGCCCCCGAGCTCCATGGATGGTTCCTGCATGATCTTGATAAAGATCGACGTTGATGTTGTTGAAGGCCCACGTCTGAACATGATGATCTGAGGCGGAGCGCAGTCCTCGACCGAGCCAAGGTGACTAATTGAGCCGGCGACGAAGATGCCGACATCGCAGTTGATCTGCACGCGAGCCATTGATCCTTCGTCGATCTTACAACGGAAGTCTCAATGAAAGAACCATCGTCGATGTCAAAACCGGCAGACCTCGGGGTAGGGAGTCCCGAGCTGTGGATCTTGGAACAATGGGGAACAGGAGACGATGTTTACCCGGGTTCGGGCCCTCTTGATGCACGTAAAACCCTATGTCCTGCTCTTGTTTATATTGATGTTGATGTATCGAATACAAAGTTGATCTACTTCGAGACCGTAAGTTGTGGTCTAAACCCTAAGGGTATGATGTATGTCATAATGATTTATCGACTGGCCTGACCTTGGCTGATATAATGTTCCGGAGGCCAAGGATAACAAGAGTCCTAGTCGACTACGTCGGTGGAGAGGAGTCCTTGTCTTGATCACCAAATCTTGTGGAATCTTCCTCGTATATGTCATGAGGTGTCCGAAGTGGCCCATTAGTGAACCGCCATGGGGTCCTTGGCCTGACCCACTGGTTAGGAGACGACGTGGTGAGGTGACGGAAAACCGGTCAGCTTGCGGGAATGCAGGTAGGCGGACGGTAGGGCACATTCCTCTAAATGTGTGGAGGGTTCTCGAGCACACGCGAAAAGGGCTTGGGTCGATGTGTCGGGGTCCGACGTAGAAGATGTCGGTGCAGTGCCAAACATCCCACAGCTTACTTCTGATTTGATTTTTTTTTCGCGAATACGCTAGAGAGCGTATCATTTCATTGATAGGAAGGAGGGGAAGGTACAGGGGGGGCTCGGTGTCGGCCGCAGCAAGGCAGGAGCGAGGAGGCGGTGGTGACGGGCTGCTCGGCCGGGTACAAGCAAGGGACCTATGCCAAGCATGTTTAAACCGTGGCGCCACCCTAGCCCAAGAACGTGCCTCGTTCGATAATCTCAAGCCGGGAGGTGGAGGGGACTCGCCGTCGAAGACACAATGATTCTTGTTGCTTCCAGATAGACCAGGCCGTCGGGGTTGCAAGCGTGGCAAGCCCCTTACGGTGTCCAGTGGGGGAGCTCATGATCATGGAAGAGCACCAGGGGAGGAACTCCTCGGGGCCGGATGGGGGGGGGGGACGGTGGCGCGCACCCAAGACAGGACATCATGCCAAACCTGCCTGGAGAATGGGCAGACGATGATGATATGTTGCATGGTCTCGACGTGCTGGTCGCAGAGAGCACATCTGTCATTGTGGGGGAGACCGTGGCGTGCCAGTCTGTCGGCAGTCCAACAGCGGTCAAGGTTGGCCAACCAGGTGAACATCTTGACGTGTAGAGGGCCCCAACATTTCCAGGTGAGGTGCCAGAATGGGGCGGCTATGGAGCCAGCAAAGAGGGCTCGATAGCAGGATCTGGCAGAGTAGTTTCCATCCGTAGTCCAGCGCCAGACAAGACGGTCAGGGGAGGTAGATAGGTGGAGGTGACGGAGCCTAGTCCAGAGCTGGATGTACTCCACCAGGGCAGTGGGCGTTAGCGCGCCACGCAAGTCTGCAATCCAGCAGCGGTCCTGGAGCCCCTCCGCCACGGTGCATTTGCGACGCCGTCGGGGAACAAGGGGAAGCAGGTTAGGGGCGATGTCCGCGATGGCCATGCCGTCGATCCAAGCATCAGTCCAGAATCGGCAAGACCTGCCATCGTCGATAATCCAGGACGTGGACGCGTGAAAGATGGCGGAGGAGTCAGTATCGGAGGGCAGGTGCAGGTGAGCCCACGGCCTGACCAGGTCGGTGCGCTGCAGCCACAACCAGCGCACACGGAGAGAGATCCCTTGTCGATGGAGGTCCGGGATGCCGAGCCCGCCAAGATGGAGGGGCAGGCAGACGCGCTGCCAGTTGGATGGTTAAATATGTCTGAACCGATTGCTTCAAACATTTGTAGGCGATTTGGTGCCAAACAAGTTTGTAAGACGAGCCCAGCCCGGTTATTTTGACGAAATGGAAAAAAGGTAGAGTGAGTGACGGAAGTGGCGGGTGGGTCCCGTCCCCTCAGAGACCAAATCCTGGAAGCTCGATATTATTCTCCCAATGCCAATCCCATCCAATGCCGGGCCGCACCACGAGGCGGCCTCCATCCCTGCCGTCCGAATCATATCAGCGCCCACCTAGGCCCTCCACACGTGTGGCCTCGAAACCTGCGCCGCACCCACACATACCCTACGACAAAAGCCGAAACCGCCCAGGTAGACGGCGCCGTTACCTCTGGCCGTTAACCCACCCAGTCCCAGGCAGCGGCATAGGGAGGGATTTGGCGATAGCGCGACGGGGTTCCGTCCGTCCGTCCTTGCTCGGTCGGTCCCTCCCCCCGCACGTGCGGGCGCGTCGGAGGGAAAGCTGGCGCCTGCGTTCGTGTGCGTGTGCGCTTGTGTCAGGGCCGCGCTTGGCGGGTCCGCCTTGTCGCCTTCTGCGGTTGGCCCAGGGTTGGGCTGGGCCGGGCGGACGGACGTGACAGACCACCGAGGGATACACACATATTTTACTGTAGTCTGCTAAAAAAACATATTTTTACTGTACCGACCGGCTTCTCAATGTGTATTTGCTGCTTGACTCTACTGAGTACTCCTTGTTTATTTGCAAATGGTAAAAAATGTACTACTGCCTACTGGTTGTTGTTACCTTTGGATCTGTTTCCTTCTTGTTTATTTTCAACCAGAGTTATCCTTCTCTATCTCTCTCTACCAGAGTAAATCGGAAGGGAAATGAGGAAGGGAGCGAGGGAGAAACGGGGGCGGGATGGGAAGCAGAGGTGAAAAGCCAAACAGTTGAGGGGAAAGGAGGGAGCAACTTGCTTTGCTGTCTCCCTGACACCTGCAATAATAGGGAGAGAGATAGAGAGAGAAGTAGTAGTAGAACGAGAACTAGAGAGAGAGAGATGGTGGGCTGTGTGTGTGTGTGTGTGGCTGTAGCAGCAGCAGGGCACCGGGGCCCTATGCTACCGGCCTACGCTATAGCCCTGCGCTATCTTTAACCAAAAGTACTAAACCCACACCCCTACACTGCCACCACCACCATGCTGTGCTGGCGGCAGTAACAAACTGTAACCCCTCTCTCCCTCGCTCACACACAAATTGTTCCTTGCTGCCCTTTTTGCAAAAAACTACCTCATTTTACCCTACTTGTTGGCATGAATGAGTCTCCTTTTCTTGTTATGGGAGGGAGGGAGGGAGGGGTAGCACTGCACTGGCCTCAGGCAGGCTACCTCTGGATGGGAAGTTGCAGCTCATCGCTACATATGGAAATGTTCCATCATCGTATCCGGCTCTTTTTTATCTTTCGTTCATGCCATCAGTCTTTTCTTGTCAAAATGCAGCTGTCTTATTATTTCTTCCTCGTTATACACTTAACTACGAAACTGAAACGGAATCACTTCTCACCGCTCCTATGCACCTAGAAAAGGCACCGTCTCCATTTTCTGAAAGAATCTGCTGCAACATATGGACAAATTGCGCAGACCAATCTTTTTCTTATGTTGCCAGGTTCACAATACAATATTTTATGGCCATCAAAGGGGCTGTAATAGCTGCACAGGCCAAGGGGTGTTTCTGCCATTGTACATGGAAATGACAGGAGAAAATAATCAGCTGTTACTATACTGCAGGCTTGGCGAAAGAAGGAGGCCTAGCTAGCTGCTACGCATAATTGCCTACGCCCTGAAAACTTGTCGCTGGTCGCTGGATATTCATGCAAAATTGTTACTACTCCAGTACACACGCTATGGCAAAGGCACAAAGGAGCCACAAATGGTCTTTTTCCGCGAATAAAAGAGGCAACCGTCTTATACTGTTAGAACGGAGTCAAGGGAAAGCTAGCCATTTGGGCCGTGCCTCACGGGCCGACCCACGAGCATGAATTTTCAGCCCGACACAGGCCTTGCACGACACGCAATAAAAGGGCTCGGCCGGTCTTTGACGCGCGTCATGGAAGTGAAAAGCCAGGCGTGAAGGTCGAACATGACACGGCCCTTTTAGTTGAGGGGCCTTTTAGGGTTGTGTCGCTCAATGGTAAACTGGCACAACGATTTGCTGGACCATACAAGATTCTCACTAGAAGAGGCCAAGCATCTTTTTAGCAAGAACTATGAAAAGGGTTGTAACCCATATATGTATAACCCAAGAAAACTAAAGAAAGATAACTACCAACCTTTTATGTTATCATGTACGTAGTACACTCTCACCCAAACTGTAATTCGGGATAGTTTGTTGTATCGGTCGCCAGGAATATTGTAATATAGGGACTAGAGCAGCACTGATAGTAACCTGTAGGTGAGTTTTTTTTCCCCAAAACCCTAAAACCCTCTGGCGGCGCTGGTGGCGATTAGGGTTTTGACCGTGGAACCCGACGTTCGCCCGGAGATCTGTCGACGGAGGTGAAATCTGTCATTGCGATGGTCGCTCTGGCCTTGTGTGGCGAAGAGGGTGGTGACGCAGCCCGTGCGGATCGCGCAGCACGGAAGAAGCTTGAGGAGGCCCTGGGTAAACTTGACATCTCTGAAGAAGAGGCAACTCCCTTGGTGCTTGATGATCGTGTCAAGGGAACGCCGGCGAGGTGGCTGGTGGCTGGCAAGGTTCTGCACCGCAATCTACTCCACATACAGACCATCACCAACGCTTTACGGCCGGCCTGGGGCAACCCGAGGGGGTTGAAGTTCAGATCTGTGGGCTTTAACATGTTTGTGGCTGAGTTTGAATCACAGCGCGATCGTGATCGCGTGTGGGGAGGTTCGCCATGGCATATTAACAAGCATGCCGTGGTGTTGGCCGAATTTGAAGAACAGATGCGACCGGATGAGGTCAAGTTTGACAAGCTCCAAATCTGGGCCAGAGTTGTGAACTTACCCTTCAATTTGAGGGATGAATCGTGGTGGGAACCGATCGCAAAGCAGATGGATAAACACGCCCAGTCAATTAGTTTCGATCACAATGGTGGTTTTCGAGCACGGATCACCATAGAGGTTGAGAAGCCGCTGCGGAGATGGATTCTCATTGATTACGCCAGGGAGGAAGAAAGTGGACATGTATAACATACAATATGAGCAGGTGCCATATTTACGCTTCTCTTGTGGTAGATTGGGACACTCGGATCCGTACTGCCCAACACCGGGATCGCGAGATGAGAAGGGCGAGCTTCCCTTTGGATCGACGCTGCGGGCGCCGAAGATTACCGCAAGGCGCAGTCGTCAGAAAACTCCTCCAAGGATTATGGGGGGGCGAGCAGCAAACAGGCAACTAGGAACTCTAGTAACAAAAGAGACATGGGAGAGGAGGTGAACTCCCCAGTCAAGAACAGGCAGCAACAGAAACGCAAGGATGCTCCAAATCAAGTTTACAAGCCGGTGGCAAAGACCACCCTAACTGGCCGACCGACGAAGTGCGAAGTGGATGTTGATGGTAATACTCTGGCCAATTCTGATACAGCATCAGCAAGTCATGGGGAAGGAGAGGACTTTAGTCGGGACGCAAAAAAGAAGAAACCCACACCTGAAAACTCGGCAGAGACCGCGTCGCGGTCCTGCCAGTCCCAATGAGTTGCATCAGCTGGAACTGCCGGGGCCTGGGGAACCCCGAGGCAGTTCGTGAACTTCGCAGTATTGTGAAGTTGGAAGGCCCCGCCCTACTCTTTGTCATGGAAACGAAAATCAGAGCAAAAAGAGTAGAGGATCTGCAGCCTGAGTTTGGGTTTTTTGGTAGTTTTGCGGTGAGCAGTCACGGGCCTTAGTGGCGGCATTGGTCTTTTTTGGTCACGAGATGTGTCTGTTGAGCTCAAAAACTTCAGCCAACGCCACATCGATGTCCTGGTTACTAATAACCTACTGAATTCTCCACCCTGGAGGTTTACAGGGTTCTATGGAGCACCGCGAGCGGATGAAAGGCACCACAGCTGGAGGTTCTTACGTTCGCTGCATTCTATTCCTCATAATGCATGGCTGTGCATGGGTGATTTTAATGAGACGCTATACTCCAATGAACATTTTAGCCGGGCAGCCCGCCCGGAGCGACAAATGCGGGCTTTTCGGGAAGTTACAGAGGATCTCTCTCTGCAGGACTTGGGCTGGTCAGGCATGGCTTACACATGGGATAATCGTCAGTCTGGCGTGGATAATGTAAAAGCAAGGTTGGACCGAGCCTTTGCTAATGAGAATTTCCGGCAACAGTTTCAGTACATCAGAGTTCGGCACCTCTCTTCGGTGGAGTCCGATCACTGCTTTGTTGTTGCCGAAATTAAAGAAACCTTTGAGCCGCGGTCTAGGGCCAAGAAGCAGTTCAGATATGAAAATGTCTGGCAGTCTCACTCGGACTATGAACGGCTTGTGTCTGAAACCTGGCGGGGAATACAACGTGGCCCAGGGCTGCAAGGCATTTCCTCGGCACTAGGTGAACCGCAAGCAACTCGGAACCATGGGGTCGGGGAGTTTGGGTGCTGACCGGAGGGTCGATAACTCGAAAAAAGCAGCGAGCTTGATCGGCTGTCTATTGGGCGTGGCCCGACGGATGAGGAGCAAACTACAGTTAAGAAATTAAAGGAGGCACTGCATCTAGAGGAGGTGTGGTACCGACAGCGATCTCGGGTGCCTTGGCTACGGGAAGGGGACCGTAATACCAAGTACTTTCAGGCCCAGGCCAGGCAACGACAGAGAATGAACAAGATTCAGGGTCTCAGGCGATCTGACGGATCGGTCTGCGTGGATGAGAGTGATGACAAAGACGAAGTTCAGCAGTTCTATCGATCTTTGTACAAGTCGGCAGTTTCATGACCCAAAGCGAACTCCTAGCTCATGTCCCGTCCAAAATATCAGACGCGATGAACATGGAGCTTACTAAACCCTACACTGCAGGGGAGGTCAAAATTGCACTCTTTCAGATGTCTCCTTCGAAAGCTCCCGGTGTGGATGGTTTCACTGCAGGGTTTTACCAGAGGCATTGGGACCTGCTTGGTGGAGATGTCACTAATGCGGTTCTGGATTTTCTTAATGGCGGGGAGCTCGGCCCGGGACTAAATGATACTTCCATTACCTTAATTCCAAAGGTAAAGCATCCCCAGTCCATTTCTCAGTATCGTCCAATTGCTCTATGCTCTGTCTTGTATAAGATTGCGAGTAAGGCAATTACAAATCGGCTGCGAGGTTTTATGAATGAGATTATCAGCGAGGAACAAAGTGCTTTCGTGCCAAGTCGGCTTATTACTGATAACGTACTTGTGGCTTATGAGAGTGTGCACACAATGCGTAGAAGGAAGAAAGGAAATAATTTTTCTTGTGCGATCAAGCTTGATATGATGAAAGCTTATGACCGTGTCGAGTGGCATTTCCTCGAAGCAATTCTGTCCAAGCTGGGGTTCAGTATTGTTTTTGTCAGGCTGATTATGAAGTGTGTGTCTTCAGTAAGGTTTTCGGTGCGCGTAAATGGTGAACTCTTGCCGTTCTTCACCCCCTCTAGGGGGCTCCGCCAAGGTGACCCTGCCTCGCCGTATCTTTTCCTTCTTTGTGCGGAAGGTTTCTCCTCCTTATTGAAATATTACAATGGGGGTGCTATTGACAGAGGATTGAGAGTAAGCTATAGATCACCGTGGGTTTCTCATTTGCTCTTCGCAGATGACAGCCTCATCTTTATTGAGGCCAAGGACCACAGTGCTATTAGGCTTAATGAAATCTTGAGGATCTACGGTGATGCTTCTGGTCAGCGAGTTAACCGGGAAAAGAGCTCCATCTACTTCAGCACTAATACTCCTGATCATGTGAGGGAAACTATGAAAGCTGTACTGAATATCCAAGTGGAAGCTTTCAATGAGAAATACCTCGGGTTGCCCACGGCTGTGGGGCGTATTATGAGTGGGACATTTGATCATATCGGTGAAAGAGCTCGTGGATTTATGAACGGGTGGTCGGAAAAATTGCTTGCCTGCGCTGGGTGGGAAACGCTCATCAAGTCAACAGCTCAAGCGATCCCTACCTACCCGATGAGTACCTTTCTGTTTACAAAAAAGGTTTACAAGAGTCTGACCTCCCCTATGGCGAAATTCTTTTGGAGCAGCTCGTTGGATAAGAAGGCAATGCATTGGCTTTCCTGGGAGGAGATGACCAAGCCAAAGTGCATGGGTGGTATGGGTTTTAGAGACCTACGTCTGTTCAATCTTGCTATGCTCGGCAAACATGGATGGCGTTTTATGACGAATCCCAACTCCTTGTGTGCAAGGGTTTTGAAAGGCCGGTACTTTCCAGATACTGATTTTATGCAAGCTTCAGTCCCCAAATCTGCATCGGCCACCTGGAAGGCTATCGTCGCGGGAAGAGAAGCCCTGAATGTGGGGTTGATCGCAAGAGTGGGCGATGGAAGTTCTATTTCTGTGTGGAACCAAAACTGGATACCTGGTACTATCTCCATGCGTCCGATCTCACGGCCTCCGAATACCATTATCGAGAGAGTTTCTGAACTTATTGACCCTGAGAATTGGTCCTGGAGGCAGGATGTGGTTAGAGCGACCCTCATTGCACCGGATGCTGACGCTGTTCTTAATATCCCCATCCAGAGGGGAGGCGGGGAGGATTCGTTTGCTTGGGCTTTTGAAAAATCTGGCAACTACACTGTGAAGACGGCGTACCGTGCTCTCATGACTCGCAATGAGCGTCTTGCTCGAGAGGAAGGGGCGGCTACCGGAACCTCAGGGAATGATCAACAGTTGTGGAAGGCCTTATGGAAGCTCAATGTAATTCCCAAAGTGCGAGTTTTTTGGTGGAGAGTCCTTCGTGGCATTCTCCCAGATGAAAGCACGCTCAAACATCGACATATCGCAGTCATTGATCGATGCAAGGTATGCCTGGCCATGACTGAGGATTTAAAACATGCACTGATTCATTGCTCCCATGCTCGTCGTTTCTGGGAGGAGGCGTTCACATGGTTCGGCCTTCAGCTCCCGCGTCTCCACCCAGTTTCATGGGCGCGAGACATCATCTGCGATGCCAGGTTTTCTGACGACGATCGGGCAAAGATTACAACAATCATGTGGTCAATCTGGCACTCCCGAAACCGCATCAAGCATGGGGAAGAAGGACGTGACCCAGTAGCTACCACTCGTTCGGTCAAGGAGGCCATTGCTCTCCTTAATCTCCCACGGAAGGCAGCTCAGATTTTGCCAGGGTTTGGGTGGAGACCGCCTGAAGGGGATGTGATCAAAATCACCACCGATGGTGCGCTCAACTTTGAAGATGGTCGAGGGGGAGCAGGAGGGGTGGCTCGGTCGGCCACGGCCCTTCTCGGCGCATGGTGCAAGCCGTACTCAGGGATCTCAGATCCCCTGATCATGGAAGCTTTTTCGCTGCGAGATGGAGTTCTCTTTGCTGCCTTAAGGGGATTCTCGCATGTGATGATGGAAGTGGATTATGCGAGCTGGTGATGCTCGAAAGCCCGCCACAACTCTCGCTCCGTTGTGGCTCCGATTCTGCTAGAAATAGGAGAGCTTAGTGAAAGTTTTGTTCTTTTTGATGTTCAACATGTAAACCGGTCAGCAAATCTTCCTGCGCATCTTTGTGCAAAACATGCATGCACATTGAATGTTACGGATTGCTGGCTGGAGGATACTCCTAGCTTCCTTGTGACCAGCCTCTTGGCTGACTGTCCGGGGAATGCTTTTATTTGAATAAAGCTCTCTGATTTGCCCGCAAAAAAAAAAAAGCAGCACTGATAGTTCCTATATTTCTGACTTAGGGGTTGGGCCAAAAAACATGCTTCAATGGTTCCGTAAAACTGGAAAAAAGTAGAGGACCCCGTATAATCAATCCAACCCCCTCCATCTGGGGGGGGGGGGTTCACCATTTCTGTACATTTTTCACTAAACGTGGTGCCAAGAAACGTCCGCCTCCCGCCTAAACTTTCAGTGCTTCTTCATCTCCCGCCCTCATGAACCACCGCGGGATCGCCGCCGTCCGAGCATCGATGAGCATGGCCGACCACGCCGCCTGCCCTGCCTCCATCGGCTGGCCTAGGGCGGCCGCCTATCCTGATGGCCGCTACTTGGTCCACCCACCCAGCTTCCGTCGGCCCTGGACGTCACGACCCGCCATGAGAGATTGGTCGGCAAAGTTGCCCCACCCAGCCACCGACAACGTCACACCATCGTGCTGGCTAAGAAGCCACTGGCGCCGAAGAAGATGAGCATGGTCTGTCCTTCTCCCGTGTCGCTGCACCCATCATTGAACTTCAACCCTACCCACATCTGTCCTTCATGACCATGTCCTCCTTCCCTAAGGCCGATGAGGACTTTGACATGTACCAAACCAATGAGATGCGTGATGATCCGATTAAAAGGTAAAAAATTTGTGTTACTAGCTTGTTCATTTCCCGCAATAAACAATACTATTTGCATTCCTCATTAGTTTCATAAATTATAATAATGTAGTCAACATTCATACATGGAAATGCTGAACAATGTAGTGGGTATAGACGATATGTCTTTGTTCACTCCGGTTGAGGATGGTGTCGGTGTCAAAACCGGCATACCTCGGGGTAGGGGGTCCCGAGTTGTGGATCTCGGATCGAGGGTAACAAGAATGAAGGAGACGATGTTTACCCAGGTTCGGGCCCTCTTGATGAAGGTAAAACCCTACGTCCTACTCTTGTTTATATATGAAGATGTATCGAGTACCGAGTTGATCTACCTTGAGATCGTAATGTGTGGTCTAACTCAAGGGCCAGGTGAATGATTTTGCATTGATGTCCCCTCTACGGGCTAAACCCTATGGCTTATATACACGCCAGGGAGGGTATCTAGGGTTACAAGGTCGGTAACTAGGAGCTAGGCGGCGGCAGAGATCTTGGAGCATACGTCAAGTCTTTGGGGGAGGTAGTCTTGATCACGCCTCCTGCGTATAGCTTGTGGAGTCCATCAAGATCATGAATGAAGGCTTGCCAGCCCAACCCAAGGATAATGGGCCGACTGGGTTAGTGCCCCCTATCCAGGACACTGTCAGTAGCCCCTGAACTAGTCTTCTACGCTGAGGACGATCTTTCTAATAAGAACCTCGGATCTGAAGTCCTTGGCTCGACAAACTAGTTCCTCCTTGCAATTCTTGAACTACTCCTTCAAAGGAGTGATGCCAGCCGAAGCTCGACCGAACCTGTCCCCTTCACCTGAAGAGATCGGGAATCTTAGCCTCGAAGGCCAAGCACCTCGGTGTGAACGGTTCCACATGGTCTGACAACTTTATCGAAATGACCCACCGCACAACAGGTCGAGCAGTTACTGATTCCCTCAAATCTTGGCCCGAGGCAATCTTTTTACTGGCACGTCCCTTCGAGGCAGAGATCGTGCCCGTTTTCTCAGGGATATCATCAAGATTTTGTTTCCCCCCATATGCTGAACGACATCTTTGATGGGAGTGGCGAGTTTATCAGCGCAGCGAGGGGGACTCTTGGCCTTTTGCGGGCCTCCAAGAGTAAAAGGGAGGACAATGCAACTGACCACGCTCCCATTCTGCCCATCTTACTGCTTCATCTAGCTCCAACACCCAGATCCGATCCCGCACCTTTTCCCTCCGATGAGTCCATCCTCCTTTGCCAGCCATGGTTGAGACCCTCCAGGGGCACCGTGGTGGTTCCGTCATGACTGATGGCACCATCCAGGAGCTGCGCAACACGGGGGTACCTAACCACCGACATCGCCGCCCGCGCTCCCACCGCTGGCCAGCAAGTGCCCGCTCCCAATGTTGGGGAGCGTGTCGGATTTCGGGTTCCGGCAGACCCTCAAGGTTCGAACTCTGGGGTGCACGCAGAGATCACACCTCCAGCCTACCCGCGTCTCGTCGCCTCGCAAGGATCTGAACTACACGAAGTGAAGGAAATATGTCCTAGAGGCAATAATAAAGTTATTATTTATTTCCTTATTTCATGATAAATGTTTATTATTCATGCTAGAATTGTATTAACCGGAAACATAATACATGTGTGAATACATAGACAAACATAGTGTCACTAGTATGCCTCTACTTGACTAGCTCGTTTATCAAAGATGGTTAAGTTTCCTATCCATGGACAAAAGAGTTGTCATTTGATTAACGGGATCACATCATTAGGAGAATGATGTGTTTGACTTGACCCATTCCGTTAGCTTAGCACTTGATCGTTTAGTATGTTGCTATTGCTTTCTTCATGACTTATACATGTTCTCAGAACTATGAGATTATGCAACTCCGTTTACGGAGGAACACTTTGGTACTACCAAACGTCACAACGAATCGGGTGATTATAAAGGAGTACTACAGGTGTTTCCGAAGGTACATGTTGGGTTGGCATAATTCGAGATTAGGATTTGTCACTCCGATTGTCGGGGAGGTATCTCTGGGCCCTCTCGGTAATACTCATCACCTAAGCCTTGCAAGCATGTAACTAATGAGTTAGTTATGAGATGACGTATTGTGGAACGAGTAAAGAGACTTGCCGGTAACGAGATTGAACTAGGTATTGGATACCGACGATCAAACCTCGGGCAAGTAACATACCGATGACAAAAGGGAACAAAGTATGTTGTTATGCGGTCTGACCGATAAAGATCTTCGTAGAATATGTAGGAACCAATATGGGCATCCAGGTCCCACTATTGGTTATTGACCGAGAATAGTTCTAGGTCATGTCTACATAGTTCTCGAACCCGTAGGGTCCGCACGCTTAACGTTACGATGACATTTATATTATGAGTTTATGAGTTTTGATGTACCGAAGGAGTTCGGAGTCCCGGATGAGATCAGGGACATGACGAGGAGTCTCGAAATGGTTGAGACGTAAAGATCGATATATTGGACGACTACATTCGGAGTTCGGAAAGGTTCCGAGTGATTCGGGTATTTTCGGCAGTACCGGGGAGTTACGGAATACGGGTAAGAGTATTGGGCCTTGATGGGCTTTAGTGGGAAGAGGAGAAAAAGGCCAAGGGGCTGCTGCGCCCCCCCTCCCCTCTAGTCCGAAATGGACTAGGGAAAGGGGCCGCCACCTTCCTTCTCCTCCACTTCCTTCTCCTTCCTCCCTCTTGGTGGACTCCTACTAGGACTTGGAGTCCTAGTAGGACTCCACATCATGGCGCGCCCTCCCCTAGGGCCGGCCTCCTCCTCCCTTGCTCCTTTATATACGGGGGCAAGGGGGCACCCCATGACACACAAGTTGATCTACGGATCGTTCCTTAGTCATGTGCGGTGCCCCCTTCCACCATATTTCACCTCAATCATATCGTCGCGAAGCTTAGGTGAAGCCCTGCGCCGGTAGAACATCAAGATCGTCACCACGCCGTCGTGCTGACGGAACTCTCCCTCGACACTCGGCTGGATCGGAGTTCGAGGGACGTCATCGAGCTGGACGTGTGCTGAACTCGGAGGCTCCGTACGTTCGGTGCTTGGATCGGTCGGATTGCGAAGACGTACGACTACATCAACCGCGTTGTGCAAACGCTTCCGCTTATGGTCTACGAGGGTACGTGGACGAACACTCTCCCCTCTCATTGCTATATCATCACCATGATCTTGCGTGTGCGTAGGAAATTTTTTGAAATTACTACGTTCCCCAACAGTGGCATCCGAGCCTAGGTTCTATGCGTTGATGTTATATGCACGAGTAGAACACAAGTGAGTTGTGGACGATATAAGTCATACTGCCTAACAAATGTCATACTTTGGTTCAGCGGTATTGTGAGATGAAGCGGCCTGACCGACATTACGCCAGACGCTTCGCGAGATTGGTTTCACCGTTCGAGCACTCGTGCTTAAAGGTGGCTGGCGGGTGTCTGTCTCTCTCACTTTAGTTGAATCGAGTGTGGCTACGCCCGTCCTTGTGAAGGTTAAAAGCGAGTCTATTTGACAAACTATCGTTGTGGTTTTGATGCGTAGGTAAGAACGGTTCTTGCTAAGCCCGTAGCAGCCACGTAAAATTTGCAACAACAAAGTACAGGACGTCTAACTTGTTTTTGCAGGGCATGTTGTGATGTGATATGGTCAAGACATGATGAGATATAAGTTGTTGTATGAGATGATCATGTTTTGTTGAAGTTATCGGCAACTGGCAGAAGCCCTATGGTTGTCTCTTTGTTGCATAAGATGCAAGTGCCAAATAATTTCTTTACTTTATCGCTATGTGATAGCAATAGTTGCAAGAGCAATAGTTGGCGAGACAACCATATGATGACACATTGATATAGATCAAGATGATGAAGATCATGGTGTCGTGCCGGTGACAATAGAGATCATGACAGTACTTTGGAGATGGAGATCAATGGCGCAAGATGATCATGGCCATATCATGTCACATATTTTGATTGCATATGATGTTTATCTATTATACATCTTATTCTTGCTTTGATTGACGGTAGCATTTTAAGATGATCTCTCACTAATTATCAAGAAGTGTTCTCCACGAGTATGCACCGTTGCCAAAGTTAAATCGTGCCCGGACACCACGTGATGATCGGGTGTGATAAGCTCTCGTCCATCTACAACGGGTGCAAGCCAGTTTTGCACACGGAATACTCAGAGTTAAACTTGACGAGCCTAGCATATGCAGATATGGCCTCGGAACACGGAGACCGAAAGGTCGGCGTGAATCATATAGTAGATATGATCAACATAGTGATGTTCACCATTGAAAACTACTCCATCTCACGTGATGATCGGTTATGGTTTAGTTGATTTGGATCACGTGATCACTTAGATGACTAGAGAGATGTCTGTCTAAGTGGGAGTTCTTAAGTAATATGATTAATTGAACTTAAATTTATCATGAACTTAGTCCCGGTAGTATTTTGCAAATTATGTTGTAGATCAATAGCTTGCGTTGTTGCTTTCATATGTTTATTTTGATATGTTCCTAGAAAATTGTGTTGAAAAATGTTAATAGCAATGATGCGGATTTGATCCGTGATCCGAGGTTTATCCTCATTGCTACACGAAAGAATTATGTTCTTGATGCACCGCTAGGTAGCAGACCTATTGCGGGAGCGGATCACGACGTTATGAGCGTTTGGCTAGCTCAATATGATGACTACTTGATAGTTTAGTGCACCATGTTTAACAGCTTAGAATCGGGACTTCAAAGACGTTTTGAACGTCATGGACCATATGAGATGTTCCAGAATTGAAGTTAATATTTCAAGCAAATACCGAGTTGAGAGATATGAAGTCTCCAACAAGTTCTATAGCTAAAAGATGGAGGAGAATCGCTCAACTAGTGAGCATGTGCTCGATTATGCAGGTACTTCAATCGCTTGAATCAAGTGGGAGTTAATCTTCCAGATAAGATAGTGATTGACAGAATTCTCTAGTCACCATCACTAAGTTACTAGAACTTCGTGATGAACTATAGTATGCAAGGGATGACGAAAACGATTCCCGAGCTCTTCGTGATGTTGAAATCAACGAAGGTAGAAATCAATAAAAGACCATCAAGTGTTGATGATTGACAAGACCACTAGTTTCAAGAGAAGGGCAAAGGGAAAGAAAGGGAACTTCAAGTGGAAAGACAAGCAAGTTGTCACTCCTGCAAAGAAGCCCAAAGCTGGACCATAGCCTGAAACTGAGTGTTTACACTGCAAAGGAAATGGTCACTGGAAGCGGAAATGCCCTGAATATTTGGTGGATAAGAAGGATGGCAAAGTGAACAAGGGTATATTTGATATGCAGATTATTGATGTGTGCCTTACTAGTGTTTATAGTAGCCCCGAGTATTTGATACTTGTTCGGTTGCTAAGATTAGTAACTTCGAAGCAGGAGTTGCGTAATAAGCAGAGACTAGTTGAAGGAAAGTGACGATGAGTGTTGGAAGTAGTTCCAAGATTGATATGATCATCATCGCACACTCCCTATACTTTCGGGATTAGTGTTAAACCTAAATAAATGTTATTTGGCGTTTGCGTTGAGCATAAATATGATTTGATCATGTTTATTGCAATCTGTTATTCATTTAAAATTAGAGAATAATTGTTGTTCATTTTACATGAATAAAACCTTCAATGGTCATACACCCAATGAAAATAGTTTGTTGGATCTCGATCGTAGTGATACACATATTCATAATATTGAGGCCAAAAGATGCAAAGTTAATAATAATAGTGCAACTTATTTGTGGCACTTGCCGTTTAGGTCATATCGATGTAAAGCGCATGAAGAAACTCCATAAAGATGGATTTTGGAATCACTTGGTTATGAATCATTTGATGCTTGCGAACCGTGCCTTTTGGGCAAGATGACTAAAACTCCGTTCTCGGAACAATGGAACAAGCTCTTGACTTTTTGGAAATAATACATACCGATGTATACGATCCAATGAGTGTTGATGCTCGTGGCAAGTATCGTTATTTTCGACCTTCACAGGATGATTTGAGCAGATATGGGTATATCTACTTGATGAAACATAAGTCTGAAATAGTTGAAAGGTTCAAAGAATTTCAGAGTGAAGTGGGAAAATCATCGTAACAAGAAAATAAAGTTTCTATGATCTGATTGTAGAGATGAATATTTGAGTTACGAGTTTGGTCTTCAATTAAAACAATGTGGAATAGTTTCACAGCTCACGCCACTTGGAACACCACAACGTTATGGTGTGTCCGAACGTCGTAACCGCACTTTATTGAATATAGTGCGATCTATGATGTCTTTTACTGATTTACCAATATTGTTTTGAGGTTATGCATTGGAGACAACTGCATTCACATTAAAAGGGCACCATCTAAATCCATTGAGACGACAACATATGAACTGTGGTTTAGCAAGAAACCCAAGTTGTCGTTTCTTAAAGTTTGGGGCTGCGATGCTTATGTGAAAAAGTTTCATCCTGATAAGCTCGAAACCAAATCGGAGAAGTGCGTCTTCATAGAATACCCAAAGGAAATAGTTGGGTACACCTTCTATCACAGATCCGAAGGCAAGATATTCGTTGCTAAAAATAGGATCCTTTCTAGAGAAGGAGTTTCTCTCGAAAGAAGTGAGTGGGAGGAAAGTAGAACTTGATGAGATAACTGTATCTACTCCCTTATTGGAAGGTAGTTCATCACGAGAACCGGTTCCCGTGACAACTCCACCAATTAGTGAGGAAGCTAATGATATTGATCATGAAACTTCAGATCAAGTTTACTTGAACCTCGTGGGTCTACTAGAGTAAGATCCGCACCAGAGTGGTACGGTAATCCTATTCTGGAAGTCATGTTACTAGACCATGATGAGCCTACGAACTATGAGGAAGCGATGATGAGCCCAGATTCCGCGAAATGGCTCGAGGCCATAAAATCTGAGATATGATCCATGTATGAGAACAAAGTATAGACTTTGATTGACTTGCTCGATGATCAGCAAGCCATGTTAAATAAATGGATCTTCAAGAGGAAGACGGACACTGATAGTAGTATTACTATCTACCAAGCTCGACTTGTTGCAAAAGGTTTTCAACAAGTTCAAAGTGTTGAATACGATGAGATTTTCTCACTCGTATCGATGCTAAAGTCTGTTTGAATCATATTAGCAATTGCCACATTTTATGAAATCTGGCAAATGGATGTCAAAACTGCATTCCTTAATGGATTTATTAAAGAAGAGTTGTATATGATGCAACCAGAAGGTTTTGTCAATCCTAAAGGTGCTAACAAAATGTGCAAGCTCCAGCGATCCATCTATGGACTGGTGCAAGCATCTCGGAGTTGGAATATACGCTTTGATAAGTTGATCAAAGCATATAGTTTGATATGGACTTACGATGAAGCCTGTATTTACAATAAAGTGAGTGGGAGCACTACAGCCTTTCTGATTAGTATTGGGCCTTGATGGGCTTTAGTGGGAAGAGGAGAAAAAGGCCAAGGGGCTCCTGCGCCCCCCTCCCCTCTAGTCCGAATTGGACTAGGGAAAAGGGGGTCGGCCACCTTTCCTTCTCCTCCACTTCCTTCTCCCTTCCTCCCCTCTTGGTGGACTCCTACTAGGACTTGGAGTCCTAGTAGGACTCCACATCATGGCGCGCCCTCCCCTAGGGCCGGCCTCCCCCTCCCTTGCTCCTTTATATACGGGGGCAAGGGGGCACCCCATGACACACAAGTTGATCTACGGATCGTTCCTTAGCCGTGTGCAGAGCCCCCTTCCACCATATTTCACCTCGGTCATATCGTCGCTGCTTAGGCGAAAGCCTCGCGCCGATAGAACATCAAGATCGTCCTGCCACGCCGTCGTCTTGTGGGAACTCTCCCTCGACACTCGGCTGGATCGGAGTTCGAGGGACGTCATCGAGCTGGACGTGTGCTGAACTCGGAGGCTCCGTACGTTCGGTGCTTGGATCGGTCGGATCGCGAAGACGTACGACTACATCAACCGCGTTGTGCAAATGCTTCCGCTTACGGTCTACGAGGGTACGTGGACGAACACTCTCCCCTCTCATTGCTATATCATCACCATGATCTTGCGTGTGCGTAGGAATTTTTTTGAAATTACTACGTTCCCCAACACGAAGAACAACACAAGGGACACGAGATTTATACTGGTTTAGGCCACCATTGTGGTGTAATACCCTACTCCAGCTTGTGGCGTGGTGGATTGCCTCAGGGGCTGATGATGAACAGTACAAGGAAGAACAACCTCGCGAGGGGCTGTTCTTGGTTGATGCGATGAACTTCTTGGGTGAGTTCAGTCGCCTCTCTCTCTCTCTAGTCTCTTTTCTCCTCTCCTTTCTCTCTTCCTCTTTTTTCTCCCTTCTCTTCTGCGGTGGCTAGCTCTATTTATAGAGGGAGGCCCTGGGCCTATTCCCCAAATATTGAGCGGGAAGGGCGCCAACAATTGGCCGTTTTGAAGGGGAACATCTAGTACACTTATCCTGACTAAAGTCGGTCCTCGCCTGCCAAAGACCCTGACGGCGACGCCGGCTTGGGCTCCACGATGACCTCCATCCTGCCGTCCTGCTGGTCTTGGTCTCGTTGCACCGAAATGGTTGCCTTTGCTTGATACTCTTGCCTGCGCTTGCCCCCTTTGCACCAAAGAGGAAACAAGGACTCTGCGCAGGTCGGCGCCCACCTGGCGTCCGCCTGGCTTCAATCGTCATGGCTTGCATCATGGGCACCTCGTGAGGTACCCCGCCTTGATCTCTCCGCCTCCTCGCGAGCCAGCCTGACGAGGCTGTGCCCGAGGAAGCCTCCTGTCGTCCGCCCCTCGAGGCTTGGCCCCTCGCGAGGGTCTTGAGCATGTGTTGATGAAGATGGGCCATCTTGGGCGCTCCACGAGCCACGCCCGCAGCCGCAGCAGCAAGTCTCTGGTACCCCGTTCCCAGAACACCGACAGTAGCCCCCGGGCCCAAGGTGCGCCTGGACTTGGCTTAGCGGAGAAGCGAAGGGGCAAGTGCGAAGCGCCACGGGCCCCATCAGCCTGCGGCCTTGGGCGCCGCGTGGCGGTTGATTGGACATGGGTGTCCTATGAAGGAAATATGCCCTAGAGGCAATAATAAAGTTATTATTTATTTCCTTATATCATGATAAATGTTTATTATTCATGCTAGAATTGTATTAACCAGAAACATAATACATGTGTGAATATATAGACAAACAGAGTGTCACTAGTATGCCTCTAATTGACTAGCTTGTTAATCAAAGATGGTTATGTTTCCTAACCATGGATAAAGAGTTGTTATTTGATTAACGGGATCACATCATTAGTTGAATGATCTGATTGACATGACCCATTCCGTTAGCTTAGCACCCGATCGTTTAGTATGTTGCTATTGCTTTTTTCATGACTTATACATGTTCCTATGACTATGAGATTATGCAACTCCGTTTACGGAGGAACACTTTGTGTGCTACCAAACGTCACAACATGGCGGGTGATTATAAAGGTGCTCTCTGGTGTCTCCAAAGGTACTTGTTGGGTTGGCGTATTTTGAGATTAGGATTTGTCACTCCGAATGTCGGAGAGGTATCTCTGGGCCCTCTCGGTAATGCACATCACTCGCGCCTCCCCTTAGGCCGGCCCCCTCCTCCCTCCCTCCTTTATATACGGGGGCGGGGGGCACCCCATAGACACACAAGTTGATCATCGTGATCGTTCCTTAGCCGTGTGCGGTGCCCCCCTCCACAATATTACACCTCGGTCATATTGTAGCGGTGCTTAGGCGAAGCCCTGCGACGATTGAACATCAAGATCGTCACCACGCCCGTCGTCTTGTGGAACTCCTCCCATACCTCTGCTGGATCGGAGTTCGCGGTGCGTCATCGAGCAGCGTGTGTCAAGAACTCGGAGATGCCGGATAACGGTGCTTGGATCGGTTGGACCGGAAGACGTCGACTACTTCCTCTACGTTGCGTCAACGCTTCCGCTTGGTCTCACGAGGGTACGAGACAACACTCTCCCTATCGTTGCTATGCATCACCATGATCTTGCGTGTGCGTAGGAAATTTTTGAAATTACTCGTTTCCCAACAAGGGCATCCGAGCCTAGGTTTTATGTGTTGATGTTATATGCACGAGTAGAACACAAGTGACTTGTGGGCGATATAAGTCATACCGCTTACCAAATGTCATACTTTGGTTCGGCAATTGTTGGATGAAGCGGCCGGACCGACATTACGCCAGACGCTTCTGCGAGACTGGTTTTACCGCCGTGCTTTGCACACGGTGACTAGCGGTGTCAGTTTCTCCAACTTTAATTGAACCAAGTGTGGCTACGCCCGGTCCTTGCGAAGGTTAAAACAGCATCAACTTGACAAACTATCGTTGTGGTTTTGATACGTAGGTGAGATTGGTTCTTGCTTAAGCCCGTAGCAGCCACGTAAAACTTGCAACAACAAAGTAGAGGACGTCTAACTTGTTTTTGCAGGGCATGTTGTGATGTGATATGGCCAAGACGTGATGCTATATTTTATTGTATGAGATGATCATGTTTTGTAACCGGTTATCGGCAATCGGCAGGAGCCATATGGTTGTCACTTTATTGTATGAAATGCAAATGCCTGTAATTGCTTTACTTTATCACTAAGCGGTAGCAATAGTCGTAGAAGCAATAGATGGCGTGGCGACAACGATGCTACGATGGAGATCAAGGTGTCGCGCGGTGACGATGGTGATCATGATGGTGCTTGGAGATGGAGATCACAAGCACAAGATGATGATGGCCATATCATATCACTTATATTGATTGCATGTGATGTTTATCCTTTATGCATCTTATCTTGCTTTGATTGACGGTAGCATTTTAAGATGATCTCCCACTAAAATTATCAAGAAGTGTTCTCCTGAGTATGCACCATTGCCAAAGTTAAATCGTGCCTGCACACCACGTGATGATCGGGTGTGATAAGCTCTCGTCCATCTACAACGGGTGCAAGCCAGTTTTGCACACGCAGAATACTCGAGTTAAACTTGGCGAGCCTAGCATATGCGAGATATGGCCTCGAACACGGAGACCGAAAGGTCGGCGTGAATCATATAGTAGATATGATCAACATAAGATGTTCACCATTGAAAACTACTCCATCTCACGTGATGATCGGTTATGGTTTAGTTGATTTGGATCACGTGATCACTTTGATGACTAGAGAGATGTCTGTCTAAGTGGGAGTTCTTAAGTAATATGATTAATTGAACTTAAATTTATCATGAACTTAGTCCTGGTAGTATTTTGCAAATTATGTTGTAAGATCAATAGCTTGCGCTGTTGCTTTCGTATGTTGATTTTGATATGTTCCTAGAGAAAATTTTGTTGAAAAATGTTAGTAGCAATGATGTGGATTGGATCCATGATCTGAGGTTTATCCTCGTTGCTGCACAGAAGAATTATGTCCTTAATGCACCGCTAGGTGACGGACCTATTGCGAGAGCGGATCGCACATTATGAGCGTTTGGCTAGCTCAATATGATGACTACTTGATAGTTTTGTGCACCATGCTTTATGGCTTAGAATCGGGACTTCAAAGATGTTTTGAACATCATGGACCATATGAGATGTTCCAGAATTGAAGTTAATATTTCAAGCAAATACCGAGTTGAGAGATATGAAGTCTCCAACAAGTTCTATAGCTAAAAGATGGAGGAGAATCGCTCAACTAGTGAGCACGTGCTCAGATTATGCGGATACTTCAATCGCTTGAATCAAGTGGGAGTTAATCTTCCGAGATAAGATAGTGATTGATGAGTTCTCTAGTCACCATCACCAAGTTAGTAGAACTTTGTGATGAACTATAGTATGCAAGGGATGACAAAACGATTCCCGAGCTCTTCGTGATGTTGAAATCGATGAAGGTAGAAATCAAGAAAGAGCATCAAGTGTTGATGGTTGACAAGACCACTAGTTTCAAGAAAAGGGCAAAGGGATAGAAGGGAACTTCAAGAAGAACGGCAAGCAAGTTGTCTTGCTCAAGTGAAGAAGCCCAAGTCCGGACCTAAGCACGAGACTAAGTGCTTCTACTTGCAAAGGGACTGGTTCTCGGAAGCGAGAACTACCCCAAGTATTTGGCGGATAAGAAGGATGGCAAAGTAAACAAAGGTATATTTGATATACATGTTATTGATGTGTACTTTACTAGTGTTTATAGCAACCCTCGGTATTTGGTAATGGTTCGGTTGCTAAGAGTAGTAACTCAAACGGAGTTGCGAGATAAGCGAAACTAGTTAAGGGTGAAGTGACGATGTGTGTTGAAAGTAGTTTCAAGATTGATATTGTGATAGCCTGGCTTATTAGGGATGATAGACTACTCATATCAATAAGGAATTCCTTCTTTTCCGGGAGCCCATTCGGACAGAACTCCAAAGTTAAGAATGCTCGGCTTGGAGTAGTTTCAGGATGGGTGACCGACCGGGAATTTGCTCCCGGGTGCACACGAGTGAGGACAAAGTGTGCAGAAAAGACTAGTATTGATCTGTGGGGCCAGTCTAGATCCTGCCAGGAGTAACAACCACCGGCGGGTGTGTCCGGGGCGTTACAAGTTGGTATCAGAGCCGACCCTCGCGGTTACACGGATGGTTGCGGACAGGTGCGCGGTCATTTTCATGACGTTTGTGACCCGTCGTGGCACACGGCATGGCACATGTACGGGATGGATGCACAGACGGTTGTGCCAAGAGGAGCGTTCACGTGGCCCGACGAGGACGTCGGTTCCTCACGAGTGTGGGTGTATGTGATAGCCGGCTTATTAGGGATGATAGACTACTCATATCAATAAGGAATTCCTTCTTTTAAGGAGCCCATTGGACGTAACTCCAAAGTTAAGCGTGCTTAGCTTGGAGTAGTTCGAGATGGGTGACCGACCGAAGTTGCTCCGGGTGCGCACGAGTGAGGACAAAGTGTGCAGAAAAGACTAGTATTGATCTGTGGGGCCAGTCTAGATCCTGCCAGGAGTAACGACCACCGGCGGGTGTGTCCGGGGCGTTACAGATATGATCATCATCGCACACTCCCTATACTTTCGGGATTAGTGTTGAACCTAAATAAATGTTATTTGGTGTTTGCATTGAGCATGAATATGAAATGATCGTGTTTATTGCAATACAGTTATTCATGTAAGTAAGAGAATAAACTGTTGTTCTGTTTACATGAATAAAACCTTATATGGTTACACACCCAATGAAAATGGTTCATTGGATCTCGATCGTAGTGATACACATATTCATAATATTGAAACCAAAAGATGCAAAGTTAATAATGATAGTGCAACTTATTTGTGGCACTTGCCGTTTAGGTCATATTGGTGTAAAGCGCATGAAGAAACTCCATCTTGATGGGATTTTGGAATCACTTGATTATGAATCACTTGATGCTTATGAACCATGCCTCATGGGCAAGATGACTAAGACTCCGTTCTCGGAACAATGGAGCGAGCAACTAACTTATTGGAAATAATACATCTTGATGTATGCGATCCAATGAGTGTTAAGGCTCATGGCGGTATCGTTATTTTCGACCTTCACAGATGATTTGAGCAGATATGGGTATATCTACTTGATGAAACATAAGTCTGAAATAGTTGAAAGGTTCAAAGAATTCAAGAGTGAAGTGGAAAAATGATCGTGACAAGAAAATAAGGTTTCTACGATCTGATTGCGGAGACAAATATTTGAGTTACGAGTTTGGTCTTCAATTAAAACAATGTGGAATAGTTTCACAAATTCATGCCACCTGGAACACCACATCATAATGGTGTGTCCGAACGTCATAACCATACTTTATTGGATATAGTACAATCTATGATGTTTCTTACCAATTTACCAATATCGTTTTGGGATCATGCATTAGAGATAGCTGCATTCACGTTAAATAGGGCACCATCTAAATCCGTTGAGACGACACTATATGAACTGTGGTTTAGCAAGAAACCAAAGTTGTCGTTTCTTAAAGTTTGGGGCTGCGATGCTTATGTGAAAAAGTTTCATCTGATAAGCTCAAACCCAAATCGAGAAGTGCGTCTTCATAGAATACCCAAAGGAAATTGTTGGGTACACCTTCTATCACAGATTCGAAGGCAAAACATTCGTTGCTAATAAATGGATCCTTTCTAGAGAAGGAGTTTCTCTCGAAAGAAGTGAGTGGGAGGAAAGTAGAACTTGATAAGGTAATTGTACCTTCTCCCTTATTGGAAAGTAGTTCATCACAGAAATCTGTTCCTGTGACTACTACACCAATTAGTGATGAAGCTAATGATGATGATCATGTAACTTCAGATCAAGTTACTACCGAATCTCGTAGGTAAACCAGAGTGAGATCCGCACCAGAGTGGTATGGTAATCCTGTTCTGGAAGTCATGTAACTAGACCATGATGAACCTATGAACTATGAGGAAGCAATGATGAGCCCAGATTCCGCGAAATGGCTTGAGGCCATGAAATCTGAGATGAGATCCATGTATGAGAACAAAGTGTGGACTTTGGTGGAGTTGCCCGATGATCGGCAAGTCATAGAAAATAAATGGATCTTCAAGAGGAAGACGGACGCTGATAGTAGTGTTACTATCTACAAAGCTAGACTTGTCAAAAAAGGTTTTTGACAAAGTTCAAGATGTTGAATACAATGAGATTTTCTCACTCGTATCGATGCTTAAAAGTCTATCCGAATCATGTTAGCAATTTTCGCATTTTATGAAATCTGGCAAATGGATAAACAAAACTGCATTCCTTAATGGATTTATTAAAGAAGAGTTGTATGTGATGCAACCAAGAGGTTTTGTCGATCCTAAAGGTGTTAACAAAATGTGCATCTATGGACAAGAGCAAGCATCTCAGAGTTGGAATATACGCTTTGATAAGTTGATCAAAGCATATAGTTTATACAGACTTGCAGTGAAGCCTGTATTTACTAGAAAGTGAGTGGGAGCACTACAACATTTACGATAAGTATATGTGAATGACATATTGTAGATCGGAAATAATGTAGAATTATTCGCAAAGCATAATGGAGTGTTTGAAAGGAGTTTTTCAAAGAAAGACCTCGGTGAAGCTGCTTACATATTGAGCATCAAGATCTATAGAGATAGATCAAGGCGCTTGATAAGTTTTTCAATGAGTACATACCTTGACAAGATTTTGAAGTAGTTCAAAATGGAGCAGTCAAAGAAAGAGTTCTTGCTCGTGTTACAAGGTTGAGTAAGACTCAAAACCCGACCACGGCGTAAGATAGAAAGAGAATGAAAGTCATTCCCTATGCCTTGGCCATAGGTTCTATAAAGTATGCCATCTTGTGTACCGATCTATTGTATACCCTGCCTTTGAGTTTGGCAAGGGGTACAATAGTGATCTAGGAGTAGATCATCGACAGACGGTCAAAATTATCCTTAGTGGAATAAGGATATGTTTCTCGATTATGGAAGTGACAAAAGGTTAAATAAGTAAAGGGTTACGTCGATGCAAGTTTTGACACCGATCTGGATGACTCTAAGTCTCGATCTAGATACATATTGAAAGTGGGAGCAATTAGCTAGAGTAGCTCCGTGCAGAGCATTGTAGACATAAAAAAATTGCAAAATACATAACGGATCTGAATGTGAAAGACCCGTTGACTAAGATTCTCTCACAACATGATCACACCTAAGTACTCTTTGGGTGTTAATCACATAGTGATGTGAACTAGATTACTGAATCTAGTAAACCCTTTGGATGTTGGTCACATGGCGATGTGAACTATGGGTGTTAATCACATGATGATGTGAACTATCGATGTGAATCACATGGTGATGTGATCTAGATTATTGACTCTAGTGCAAGTGGGAGACTGAAGGAAATATGCCCTAGAGGCAATAATAAAGTTATTATTTATTTCCTTATATCATGATAAATGTTTATTATTCATGCTAGAATTGTATTAACCGGAAACATAATACATGTGTGAATATATAGACAAACAGTGTCACTAGTATGCCTCTACTTGACTAGCTTGTTAATCAAAGATGGTTATGTTTCCTAACCATGGACAAAGAGTTGTTATTTGATTAACGGGATCACATCATTAGTTGAATGATCTGATTGACATGACCCATTCCGTTAGCTTAGCACCCGATCGCTTAGTATGTTGCTATTGCTTTTTCATGACTTATACATGTTCCTATGACTATGAGATTATGCAACTCCGTTTACGGAGGAACACTTTTGTGCTACCAAACGTCACAATGTAACGGGTGATTATAAAGGTGCTCTACAGGTGTCTCCAAAGGTACTTGTTGGGTTGGCGTATTTGAGATTAGGATTTGTCACTCCGAATGTCGGAGAGGTATCTCTGGCCCTCTCGGAATGCACATCACTTAAGCCTTGCAAGCATTTCAACTAATGAGTTAGTTGCGAGATGATGTATTACGGAACGAGTAAAGAGACTTGCCGTAACGAGATTGAACTAGGTATTGGATACCGACGATCGAATCTCGGGCAAGTAACATACCGATGACAAAGGGAACAACGTATGTTGTTATGCGGTCTGACCGATAAAGATCTTCGTAGAATATGTAGGAACCAATATGGGCATCCAGGTCCCGCTATTGGTTATTGACCGGAGACATGTCTCGGTCATGTCTACATTGTTCTCGAACCGTAGGGTCCGCACGCTTAAGGTTTCGATGACAGTTATATTATGAGTTTATGTATTTTTGATGTACCGAAGGTTGTTCGGAGTCCCGGATGTGATCACGGACATGACGAGGAGTCTCGAAATGGTCGAGACATAAAGATTGATATATTGGATGACTATATTTGGACACCGGAAGTGTTCCGGAAGTTTTCGGAGAAAACCGGAGTACCGGAGGGTTACCGGAACCCCCCGGGAAGTAATGGGCCCTATTGGAGAAAGAGAGGGGCCGGCCAGGGCAAGTGGCGCGCCCCCTCCCCTTGAGTCCGAATAGGACAAGGAAGGGGGGGCGGCGCCCCCCTTGCCTTCCCCCTCTCCTACTCCTTCCTTCCCCCTCCCTCTTGGATTAGGAAAAAGAGGGGGGAAACCTACTTGGAGTAGGTTTCCCCCTCCTAGGGCGCGCCTCCCTCCTCCCTCCTTTATATACGGGGGCGGGCGGCACCCCATAGACACACAAGTTGATCATCATGATCGTTCCTTAGCCGTGTGCGGTGCCCCCCTCCACGATATTACACCTCGGTCATATTGTAGCGGTGCTTAGGCGAAGCGCTGCGACAGTTGAACATCAAGATCGTCACCATGCCGTCGTGCTGACGGAACTCCTCCCCATACCTCTGCTGGATCGGAGTTCGGGGTGTGTCATCGAGCTGTACGTGTGTCAAGAACTCGGAGGTGCCGGAGTAACGGTGCTTGGATCGGTTGGACTGGGTAGACGTACGACTACTTCCTCTACGTTGCGTCAACGCTTCCGCTTCGGTCTACGAGGGTACGTAGACAACACTCTCCCCTCTTGTTGCTATGCATCACCATGATCTTGCGTGTGCGTAGGAATTTTTTTGAAATTACTACGTTTACCAACATCCTAGATCCCCCATGATGCCTCGGCAACTGCACGAATTGACAAGAGAGCGGTACCCATCTAGGCTTACCTTCTTTGCCTTCTCTAGTCATTGCCCAGATCCACTTTCTCGCTCCTATCCTTCTCGCTTCCGAAATCCCCAGATCTACTCCAACCCTGCATCTTAGCGAGGCACGGCGCCTCGCCAGACCCCGGGCGGAATATGGTACTCGCCCGCTCTGGATCCTCCGAATGTGTCGGAGAAGAACCTTGCTCGGACATGCCAGATGATGGCGGCGCAAGGCAACGACGGGGCGGCCGTGCTCAAGGTTGGCTCCGCCCTTCCCGAGGACAAAGGAAGCACCTTATACCCGCTCTTCGTTAGCGCCATCGCTGCCGGTCTGGTGCCCCCCTTTTCCGAGTTCTTCTTTTCTGTTCTCCACCATTACAACCTGCAAGCTCTGCACCTCCATCCCAACTCTGTTCTTCTCTTGGCGATTTTCGCTTACTACTGCGAGGCTCATGTTGGGGTAAGGCCCTCGGTGGCCTTGTTGCGCCATTACTTTTACCTCCGGGTCTCTCGCGGCCCCATCACCGCGTGCGCGAGCTTTGTTGCGTACGCCAGCTCCAATGCTATCTCAAAGCCCGGGAAGAGGATTGAAGGCTTCAGGAGCAAGTGGGTCATGGTGGATGCTGGGCGCATCCATCCCCGGCTGATTCTGCCCACGAGGCAGCCCGAGTCTGTCGACGCTTGGTCCCGCATGAGCTCGTCGATCCCCGCGCGAAGCCAGTGCCGGAGAGGATGGATGCGGACCTGTGGCCGGGCAACATGGCGATGGCGAAGCTGACCGGGGTGTCGCTCCTGAGGGAGTTCCTGGAGCACCGGGTGGCTCCGCTCCGGGAACACTCGCTTCACCGTGGAGGCTCGGGGCGATGCTGCCCGCGCCTGAAGCTCAAGTCGTGGCCGACGAAGATCTGGCCGCGGTCCTCCAATCCTTGGTTGGGGGAGATGTAGCGAGATTGGAAGGTGCTCCCGTATCCCTGTTCCTTCGGGATGATTGGGAGGAGGTGGTGAACTCCATGCCCGCTTTCAACGGGGACGGGCCTATGCCCGCGGAGGTTCCTGAGGACCTGGCGGCCCTGGCGACGGTGAACGTATCCTCCGGCAACTCCGGCAGAGAGGAGGAAGAAGAGGAGCAGGAAGAGGAGCCCGATTCCGAGGCGACTAGCGGGGAGTCGAGAGCGCCCCTCCCTCGGCACAGGTCCCGCGCTCTTCGCCTCATGCCGGACGATGACGAGGATGGCGATAAGCGAGGCGGTGAGTGCTCGCCCCTGGTCCCGAAGAAGGACAGGACGGGGCTGGTTCTCCGTGGGCCTGCTCTGGCTCCGGGGCGATCTTCAGACGTGCCTCCTGCTCCCGAGTCTCTTGAGGTTGATCCCAGCAGCCGGCTCTCAGGCTTCAAGTTCGGCCGGAGGTTGCTTGAGCCCGTGAGCGATGACCAGTAAGTGCTTGATTCTCGTTTTGCTTCTTGCTTCGTTGCTGAGGCTTGACGCCCATATTCCTTGGCTAGGCCGGTGCCTGCAGCGAAAAAGCTGAAAGGGGCCCCTGAGGCTTCGTCCGGGGCAGCACTTCATGTTGGGGAACGTAGTAATTTCAAAAAATTTCCTACGCACACGCAAGATCATGGTGATGCATAGCAACGAGAGGGGAGAGTGTTGTCTACATACCCTCGTAGACCGAAGCGGAAGCGTTGACGCAACGTAGAGGAAGTAGTCGTACGTCTTCCCGATCCAACCGATCCAAGCACCATTACTCCGGCACCTCCGAGTTCTTGACACACGTACAACTCGATGACGCACCCCGGGCTCCGATCCAGCAGAGCTTCGGGGAGGAGTTCCATCAGCACGACGGCGTGGTGACGATCTTGATGTTCAACCGTCGCAGGGCTTCGCCTAAGCACTGCTACAATATGACCGAGGTGTAATATCGTGGAGGGGCACGCACACGGCTAAGAACGATTCGAAGATCAACTTGTGTGTCTATGGGGTGCCTTGCCCCGTATATAATGGAGTGGAGGAGGGAGGGCGGCCCTCTCTATGGCGCCCTAGGGAGTCCTACTCCCACCGGGAGTAGGATTCCCCCTTTCCTAGTCCAACTAGGAGCCCTTCCAAGTAGTAGGAGTAGGAGACAAGGAAGGGGAAGAGAGAAGGGAAGGAAGGAGGGGGTGCGGCCCCTCCCCCTAGTCCAATTCGGACTAGGCCATGGGGGGGGGGCGGCCTGCCCTAGGCAGCCCCTCTCTCTTTCCCGTATGGCCCAATATGGCCCAATACTTCTCCCCGGCGAATTCCCGTAACTCTCCGGTACTCCGATAAATACCCGAATCACTCGGAACCTTTACGAACTCCGAATATAGTTGTCCAATATATCGATCTTTACGTCTCGACCATTTCGAGACTCCTCGTCATGTCCCCGATCTCATCTGGGACTCCGAACTCCTTCGGTACATCAAAACTCATAAACTCATAATATAACAGTCATCGAAACCTTAAGCGTGCGGGACCCTATGGTTCGAGAAAATGTAGACATGACCGAGACGCGTCTCGGTCAATAACCAATAGCGGGACCTGGATGCCCATATTGGTTCCTACATATTCTACGAAGATCTTTATCGGTCGAGACCGCATAACAACATACGTTGTTCCCTTTGTCATTGGTATGTTACTTGCCCGAGATTCGATCGTCGGTATCCAATACCTAGTTCAATCTCATTACCGGCAAGTCTCTTTACTCGTTCCGTAATACATCATCTCGCTGAAGGAAATATGCCCTAGAGGCAATAATAAAGTTATTATTTATTTCCTCATATCATGATAAATGTTTATTATTCATGCTAGAATTGTATTAACCGGAAACATAATACATGTGTGAATACATAGACAAACATAGTGTTACTAGTATGCCTCTACTTGACTAGCTCGTTTATCAGAGATGGTTATGTTTCCTAGCCATGGACAAAAGAGTTGTCATTTGATTAACGGGATCACATCATTAGGAGAATGATGTGATTGACTTGACCCATTCCGTTAGCTTAGCACTTGATCGTTTAGTATGTTGCTATTGCTTTCTTCATGACTTATACATGTTCCTGTAACTATGAGATTATGCAACTCCGTTTACGGAGGAACACTTTGGTACTACCAAACGTCACAACGAATCGGGTGATTATAAAGGAGTACTACAGGTGTCTCCAAAGGTACATGTTGAGTTGGCGTATTTGAGATTAGGTTTTGTCACTCCGATTGTCGGAAAGGTATCTCGGGGCCCTCTTGGTAATGCACATCATTATAAGCCTTGCAAGCAATGTGACCAATGAGTTGGTTACGGATGATGCATTACGAGCGAGTAAAGAGACTTGCGGTGACGAGATTGAACTAGGTATTGGATACCGACGATCGAATCTCGGGCAAGTAACATACCGATGACAAAGGGAACAACGTATGTTGTTATGCGGTTTGACCGATAAAGATCTTCGTAGAATATGTAGGAGCCAATATGGGCATCCAGGTCCCGCTATTGGTTATTGACCGAGAATAGTTCTATGTCATGTCTACATAGTTCTCGAACCCGTAGGGTCCGCACGCTTAAGGATTCGATGACGCTTATATTATGAGTTTATGAGTTTTGATGTACGAAGGAGTTCGAGTGTCCCGGATGAGATCGGGGACATGACGAGAGTCTCGAAATGGTCGAGACGTAAAGATCGATATATTGACGACTATATTCGAGTTCGGAAAGGTTCGAATGATTCGGGTATTTTGAGTACCGGAGAGTTACGGAATTCGCCGGGAGAAGTATTGGGCCTTATTGGTCCCTGTGGGAAAGAGAGAGGGCTGCCTCGGCAGCAGCGCGCCCCATGGCCTAGTCCGAATTGGACTAGGGAGGCCGCACCCCTCCTTCCTTCCCTTCTCTTCCCTTCCTTGTCTCCTACTCCTAATACATGGAAGGAATCCTAGTTGGACTAGGAAAGGGGGAATCCTACTCCCGGTGGGAGTAGGACTCCCCATGGTGCGCCCCTTCTAGGGCCGGCCTCCTCCTCCCTCCCTCTTTTATATACGGGGGCAGGGGGCACCCCATGGACACACAAGTTGATGTACGGATCGTTCTTTAGCCGTGTGCGGTGCCCCCTTCCACCATATTCCACCTCGGTCATATCGTCGCGTAGCATAGGCGAAGCCCTGCGCCGGTAGAACATCAAGATCGTCACCACGCCATCGTGCTGACGGAACTCTCCCTCGACACTCGGCTGGATCAGAGTTCGAGGGACGTCATCGAGCTGAACGTGTGCTGAACTCGGAGGCTCCGTACGTTCGGTGCTTGGATCGGTCGGATCATGAAGATGTACGACTACATCAACCGCGTTGTGCTAACGCTTCCGCTTACGGTCTACAAGGGTACGTGGACGAACACTCTCCCGTCTCGTTGCTATATCATCACCATGATCTTGCGTGTGCGTAGGAATTTTTTTGAAATTACTACGTTCCCCAGTAGTGGCATCCGAGCCTATGTTTTATGGTTTGATGTTATATGCACGAGTAGAACACAAGTGAGTTGTGGACGATATAAGTCATACTGCCTACCAGCATGTCATACTTTGGTTCGGCGGTATTGTTGGATGAAGCGGCCCGGATCGACATTACGCGTACGCTTACGCGAGACTGGTTCTACCGCCGTGCTTTGCACACAGGTGGCTGGCGGGTGTCAGTTTCTCCAACTTTAGTTGAACTAAGTATGGCTACGCCTGGTCCTTGCGAAGGTTAAAATGGAGTCTATTTGACAAACTATCGTTGTGGTTTTGATGTGTAGGTGAGAACGGTTCTTGCTCAGCCTGTAGCAGCCATGTAAAATTTGCAACAACAAAGTAGAGGACGTCTAACTTGTTTTTGCAGGGCATGTTGTGATGTGATATGGTCAAGACATGATGAGATATAAGTTGTTGTATGAGATGATCATGTTTTGTTGAAGTTATCGGCAACTGAAGAAGCCCTATGGTTGTCTCTTTGTTGCATAAGATGCAAGTGCCAAATAATTGCTTTACTTTATCGCTATGCGATAGCAATAGTTGCAAGAGCAATAGTTGGTGAGACGACCATGTGACGACACATTGATATAGATCAAGATGATGAAGATCATGGTGTCATGCCGGTGACGATAGAGATCATGACAGTACTTTGGAGATGGAGATCAAAGGCGCAAGATGATCATGGCCATATCATGTCACAAATTTTGATTGCATATGATGTTTATCTATTATACATCTTATTCTTGCTTTGATTGACGGTAGCATTTTAAGATGATCTCTCACTAATTATCAAGAAGTGTTCTCCACAGTATGCACCGTTGCCAAAGTTCGTCGTGCCTGACACCACGTGATGATCGGGTGTGATAAGCTCCACGTCCATCTACAACGGGTGCAAGCCAGTTTTGCACACGCGAATACTCGAGTTAAACTTGACGAGCCTAGCATATGCAGATATGTCCTCGAACACGGAGACCGAAAGGTCGGCGTGAATCATATAGTAGATATGATCAACATAGTGATGTTCACCATTGAAAACTACTCCATCTCACGTGATGATCGGTTATGGTTTAGTTGATTTGGATCACGTGATCACTTAGTTGACTAGAGAGATGTCTGTCTAAGTGGGAGTTCTTAAGTAATATGATTAATTGAACTTAAATTTATCATGAACTTAGTCCTGGTAGTATTTTGCAAATTATGTTGTAGATCAATAGCTTGCATTGTTGCTTTCATATGTTTATTTTGATATGTTCCTAGAGAAAACTGTGTTCAAAAATGTTAGTAGCAATGTTGCGGATTTGATCCGTGATCTGAGGTTAATCCTCATTGCTGCACGTAAGAATTATGTCCTTAATGCACCGCTAGGTAGCAGACCTATTGCAGGAGCGGAGATGCGACGTTATGAGCGTTTAGCTAAGCTCAATATGATGACTACTTGATAGTTTAGTGCACCATGCTTAACGGCTTAGAATCGGGACTTCAAAGATGTTTTGAACGTCATGGACCATATAAGATGTTCCAGAGTTGAAGTTAATATTTCAAGCAAATACCGAGTTGAGAGATATGAAGTCTCCAACAAGTTCTATAGCTAAAAGATGGAGGAGAATCGCTCAACTAGTGAGCATGTGCTCAGATTGTGCAGGTACTTCAATCGCTTGAATCAAGTGGGAGTTAATCTTCCGATAAGATAGTGATTGACAGAATTCTCTAGTCACCATCACTAAGTTACTAGAACTTCGTGATGAACTATAATATGCAAGGGATGACGAAAGTTATTCCTGAGCTCTTCGCGATGTTGAGATCGGCGAAGGTAGAAATCAAGAAAAGAGCATCAAGTGTTGATGGTTAACACGATCACTAGTTTCAAGAAAAAGGCAAAGAAAAAAAGGGGAACTTCAAGAAGAACGACAAGCAAGTTGCTGCTCAAGTGAAGAAATCCAAGTCTGGTCCTAAGCCTGAGACTAAGTGCTTGTACTGCAAAGAGACTGGTCACTGGAAGAGGTACTACCCCAAGTGATTGGCGGATAAGAAGGATGGCAAAGTGAACATAAGTATATTTGATATACATGTTATTGATGTGTACTTTACTAGTGTTTATAGCAACCCCTCAGTATTTGATACTAGTTCAGTTGCTAAGATTAGTAACTCAAAAAACAGGAGTTGCAGAATAAACAGAGACTAGTTAAAGGGTGAAGTGACGATGTGTGTTGGAAATAGTTCCAAGATTGATATGATCATCATCGCACACTCCCTATACTTTCGGGATTAGTGTTAAACCTAAATAAGTGTTATTTGGTGTTTGCGTTGAGCATGAATATGATTTGATCATGTTTATTGCAATACGGTTAATCATGTAAGTTAGAGAATAATTGTTGTTCTGTTTACATGAATAAAACCTTCTATGGTCATACACCCAATGAAAATGGTTTGTTGGATCTCGATCGTGTGATACACATATTCGTAATATTGAAGCCAAAAGATGCAAAGTTAATAATGATAGTGCAACTTATTTGTGGCACTGCCGTTTAGGTCATATCGGTATAAAGCGCATGAAGAATCTCCATAAAGATGGTTTTCGGAATCACTTGGTTATGAATCATTTGATGCTTGCGAACCGTGCCTTTTGGGCAAGATGACTAAAACTCCGTTCTTCGGAACAATGGAATGAGCTACTGACTTATTGAAAATAATACATACTGATGTATGCAGACCAATGAGTATGAAGGCTCGTGGCAAGTATCGTTATTTTCTGACCTTCACAGATGATTTGAGCAGATATGGGTATATCTACTTGATGAAACATAAGTCTGAAATAGTTGAAAGGTTCAAAGATTTTCAGAGTGAAGTGGAAAATCATCGTAACAAGAAAATAAAGTTTCTGCGATCTGATCGTGGAGATGAATATTTGAGTTGCAAGTTTGGTCTTCAATTAAAACAATGTGAAATAGTTTCATAGCTCACGCCACCTGGAACACCACAACGTTATGGTGTGTCCAAACGTCGTAGCCGCACTTTATTGGATATGGTGCGATCTATGATGTCTCTTACTGATTTACCAATATCGTTTTGGGGTTATGCATTAGAGACAGCTGCATTCACATTAAATAGGGCACCATCTAAATCCGTTGAGACGACACCGTATGAACTATGGTTTAGCAATAAACCTAAGCTGTCGTTTCTAAAAATTTGGAGTTGCGATGCTTATGTGAAAAAGTTTCATCCTGATAAGCTCGAACCCAAATCGGAGAAGTGCGTCTTCATAGAATACCCAAAGGAAACTGTTGGGTACACCTTCTATCACAGATCTGAAGGCAAGATTTTCGTTGCTAAATTCGGATCCTTTCTAGAGAAGGAATTTCTCTCGAAAGAAGTGAGTGGGAGGAAAGTAGAGTTTGATAAGGTAATTTGTACCTTCTCCCGAATTGGAAAATAGTTCATCACTGAAATCAGTTCCTGTGATTCCTACACCAATTAGTGAGGAAGCTAATGATGATGATCATGTAACTTCAGATCAAGTTACTACAGAACCTCGTAGGTCTTCCAGAGTACAGTCCGCACCAGAGTGGTACGGTAATCCTGTTTTGGAAGTCATGCTACTAGAACATGATGAACCTACGAACTATGAAGAAGCGATGGTGAGCCCAGATTCCACGAAATGGCTTGAGGCCATAAAATCTGAGATATGATCCATGTATGAGAACAAAGTGTGGACTTTAGTGGAGTTGCCCGATGATCGGCAAGCCATATTGTATAAATGGATCTTCAAGAGGAAAACGGACGCTGATAGTATTGTTACTATCTACAAAGCAAGAATTGTCGCAGAAAGTTTTCGACAAGTTCAAAGTGTTGACTACGATGAGAGTTTCTCACTCGTATCTATGCTTAAGTCTGTCCGAATCATGTTAGCAATTGCCGCATTTTTATGAAATCTGGCAAATGGATAAACAAAACTACATTCCTTAATGGATTTAAAGAAGAGTTGTATATGATGCAACCATAAGATTTTGTCAATCCTAAAGGTGCTAACAAAATGTGCAAGCTCCAGCGATCCATCTATGGACTGGTGCAAGCATCTCAGAGTTGGAATATATGTTTTGATATGTTGATCAAAGCATATAGTTTTGTACAGACTTACGGTGAAGCCTGTATTTACAAGAAAGTGAGTGGGAGCACTACAACATTTCTAATAAGTATATGTGAATGACATATTGTTGATTGGAAATAATGTAGAGTTATTCTGCAAAGCATGAAAGGATACTTGAATAAGAGTTTTTCAAAGAAAGACCTCGGTGAAGCTGCTTACACATTGAGCATCAAGATCTATATAGATAGATCAAGACGCTTGATAAGATTTTTCAATGAATACATACCTTGATAAATTTTGAAATAGTTCAAAATGGAGCAGTCAAAGAAGGAGTTCTTGCCTGTGTTGCAAGGTGTGAAATTGAGTAAGACTCAAGACACGACCATGGCAGAAAATAGAAAGAGAATGAAAAGTCATTCCCTGTGCCTCAGTCATAGGTTCTATAAAGTATGCTATGCTGTGAACCATACATATTGTATACCTTGCTCTGAGTTCGGCAAGGGAATACAATTTTGATCTAAGAGTAGATCACCGGACTGCAGTCAAGAATATCCTTAGAGAGAACTAAGGAGATGTTTCTCGATTATGGAGGTGATAAAAGAGTTCGTTGTAAAAGTTACATTGGTGCAAACTTTTACACCGATCCAGATGACTCTAGGTCTTAATCTGGATACATATTGAAAGTGGGAGCAATTAGCTAGAGTAGCTCCGTACAGAGCATTGTAGACATAGAATATTTGCAAAATACATACGGCTCTGAATGTGACAGACCCGTTGACTAAGCTTCTCTCACGAGCAAAACATGATCACACCTTAGTACTCTTTGGGTGTTAATCACATAGCGATGTGAACTAGATTATTGACTCTAGTAAACCCTTTGGGTGTTGGTCACATGATGATGTGAACTATGGGTGTTAATCATATATAGATATGAATATTGGTGTTAAATCACATGGCGATGTGAACTAGATTATTGACTCTAGTGCAAGTGGGAGACTGAAGGAAATATGCCCTAGAGGCAATAATGAAGTTATTATTTATTTCCTCATATCATGATAAATGTTTATTATTCATGCTAGAATTGTATTAACCGGAAACATAATACATGTGTGAATACATAGACAAACATAGTGTCACTAGTATGCCTCTACTTGACTAGCTCGTTTATCAGAGATGGTTATGTTTCCTAGCCATGGACAAAAGAGTTGTCATTTGATTAACGAGATCACATCATTAGGAGAATGATGTGATTGACTTGACCCATTCCGTTAGCTTAGCACTTGATCGTTTAGTATGTTGCTATTGCTTTCTTCATGACTTATACATGTTCCTCGTAACTATGAGATTATGCAACTCCGTTTACGGAGGAACACTTTGGGTACTACCAAACGTCACAACGTAACTGGGTGATTATAAAGGAGTACTACAGGTGTCTCCGAAGGTACATGTTGAGTTGGCGTATTTCGAGATTAGGTTTTGTCACTCCGATCGTCGGAAAGGTATCTCTGGGCCCTCTCGGTAATGCACATCATTATAAGCCTTGCAAGCAATGTGACCAATGAGTTGGTTACGGGATGATGCATTACAGAACGAGTAAAGAGACTTGCCGGTGACGAGATTGAACTAGGTATTGGATACCGACGATCGAATCTCGGGCAAGTAACATACCGATGACAAAGGGAACAACGTATGTTGTTATGCGGTTTGACCGATAAAGATCTTCGTAGAATATGTAGGAGCCAATATGGGCATCCAGGTCCCGCTATTGGTTATTGACCGAGAATAGTTCTATGTCATGTCTACATAGTTCTCGAACCCGTAGGGTCCGCACGCTTAAGGATTCGATGACAGTTAGTTATGAGTTTATGAGTTTTGATGTACCGAAGGAGTTCGGTGTCCCGGATGAGATCGGGGACATGACGAGGAGTCTCGAAATGGTCGATACATAAAGATCGATATATTGGACTACTATATTCGGAGTTCGGAAAGGTTCCGAATGATTCGGGTATTTTTCGGAGTACCGGAGAGTTACGGGAATTCGCCGGGGAGAAGTATTGGGCCTTATTGGGCCTGCGGAAAGAGAGAGGGGCTGCCTAGGGCAGGCCGCGCTTCATGGCCTAGTCCGAATTGGACTAGGGGAGGCCGCACCCTCCTTCCTTCCTTCTCTCTTCCCCTTCCTTGTCTCCTACTCCTAATACATGGAAGGACTCCTAGTTGGACTAGGAAAGGGGGGATCCTACTCCCGGTGGGAGTAGGACTCCCCATGGCGCGCCCCTTCTAGGGCTGGCCTCCTCCTCCCTCCCTCTTTTATATACGGGGGCAGGGGGCACCCCATGGACACACAAGTTGATCAACGGATCGTTCCTTAGCCGTGTGCGGTGCCCCCTTCCACCATATTCCACCTCGGTCATATCGTCGCGTAGCTTAGGCGAAGCCCTGCGCCGGTAGAACATCAAGATCATCACCACGCCGTCGTGCTGACGGAACTCTCCCTTGACACTCGGCTGGATCGGAGTTCGAGGGACGTCATCGAGCTGAACGTGTGCTGAACTCGGAGGCTCCGTACGTTCGGTGCTTGGATCGGTCGGATCGTGAAGACGTACGACTACATCAACCGCGTTGTGCTAACGCTTCCACTTACGGTCTACAAGGGTACGTGGACGAACACTCTCCCCTCTCGTTGCTATATCATCACCATGATCTTGCGTGTGCGTAGGAATTTTTTTGAAATTACTACGTTCCCCAGCACTCGCAACTAACTCATTAGTTGCAATGCTTGCAAGGCTTAAGTGATGTGCATTACCGAGAGGGCCCAGAGATACCTCTCCGACATTCGGAGTGACAAATCCTAATCTCCAAATCGCCAACCCAACAAGTACCTTTGGAGACACCAGAGAAACACCTTTATAATCACCCGATTCACGCCAGACGTTTGGTAGCAGACAAAGTGTTGCTCCGTAAACGGAGTTGCATAATCTCATAGTCATAGGAACATGTATAAGTCATGAAGAAAGCAATAGCAACATACTAAACGATCGGGTGCTAAGCTAACGGAATGGGTCATGTCAATCAAATCATTCAACTAATGATGTGATCCCGTTAATCAAATAACAACTCTTTGTCCATGGTTAGGAAACATAACCATCTTTGATTAACAAGCTAGTCAAGTAGAGGCATACTAGTGACACTCTGTTTGTCTATGTATTCACACATGTATTATGTTTCCGGTTAATACAATTCTAGCATGAATAATAAACATTTATCATGAAATAAGGAAATAAATAATAACTTTATTATTGCCTCTAGAGCGTATTTCCTTCAGTCTCCCACTTGCACTAGAGTCAATAATCTAGATCACATCACAATGTGATTAACATGGATAGTTCACATCATCATGTGATTAACACCCATAGTTCACATCGCCATGTGACCAACACCCAAAGGGTTTACTAGATTCAGTATCTAGTTCACATCGCTAGGTGATTAACACCCAAAGAGTACTAAGGTGTGATCATGTTTTTCTTGTGAGAGAATCTTAGTCAACGGGTCTTTCACATTCAGATCCGTTATGTATTTTGCAATTTTCTATGTCTACAATGCTCTGCACGGAGCTACTCTAGCTAATTGCTCCCACTTTTAATATGTATGTAGATCGAGACTTAGAGTCATCCAGATCGGTGTCAAAACTTGCATCGACGTAACCCTTTACGATGAACTTTTTTTTTCACTTCCATAATCGAGAAACATATCCTTATTCCACTAAGGATAATTTTGACCGCTGTCCAGTGATCTACTCCTAGATCACTATTGTACTCCCTTGCCAAACTCAGTGTAGGGTATACAATAGATCTGGTACACAGCATGGCATACTTTATAGAACCTATGGCCAAGGCATAGGGAATGACTTTCATTCTCTTTCTATCTTCTGCCGTGGTCGGGTTTTGAGTCTTACTCAATTTGACACCTTGTAACACAGGCAAGAACTGTTTCTTTGACTGTTCCAATTTGAACTACTTCAAAATCTTGTCAAGGTATGCACTCATTGAAAAACTTATCAAGCGTCTTGATCTATCTCTATAGATCTTGATGCTCAATATGTAAGTAGCTTTACTGAGGTATTTATTTTAAAGAACTCCTTTCAAACACTCCTTTATGCTTTGCAGAATAATTCTACATTATTTCCGATCAACAATATGTCATTCACATATACTTATCAGAAATATTGGAGTCCTCCCACTCACTTTCTTGTAAATACAGGCTTCACCGCAAGTCTGTATAAAACTATATGCTTTGATCAACTTATCAAAGCGTATATTCCAACTCCGAGATGCTTGCACCAGTCCATAGATGGATCGCTGGAGCTTGCACATTTTGTTAACACCTTTAGGATTGACAAAACCTCTTGGTTGCATCGCATACAACTCTTCTTTAATAACTCCATTAAGGAATGCAGTTTTGTTTATCCATTTGCCAGATTTTATAAAATGCGGCAATTTCTAACATGATTCAGACAGACTTAAGCATAGATACGAGTGAGAAACTCTCATCGTAGTCAACACTTTGAACTTGTCGAAAACCTTTTGCGACAATTCTAGCTTTGTAGATAGTAACAATACTATGAGCGTCCGTATTCCTATTAAAAATCCATTTAATTAACATGGCTTGCTGATCATCGAGCAAGTCAATCAAAGTCCATACTTTGTTCTCATACATGGATCATATCTCAGATTTTATGGCCTCAAGCCATTTCGCAGAATCTGGGCTCATCATTGCTTCCTCATAGTTCGTAGGTTCATCATGGTCTAGTAACATGACTTCCAGAATAGGATTACCGTACCACTCTGGTGCGGATCTTACTCGGGTTGATCTACGAAGTTTAGTAACAACTTGATCTGAAGTTTCATGATCATTATCATTAACTTCCTCACTAATTGGTGTAGTGTCACAGGAACCGATTTCTGTGATGAACTACTTTCCAATAAGGGAGCTGGTACTGTTACCTCATCAAGTTCTACTTTCCTCCCACTCACTTCTTTCAAGAGAAACTCCTTCTCTAGAAAGGATCCATTTTTAGCAACGAATGTCTTGCCTCCGGATCTATGATAGAAGGTGTACCCAACAGTCTTCTTTGGGTATTCTATGAAGACGCACTTCTCCTTTTTGGGTTTGAGCTTATCAGGATGAAACTTTTTCACATAAGCATTGCAGCCCCAAACTTTAAGAAATGACAACTTTGGTTTCTTGCTAAACCACAGTTCATATAGTGTCGTCTCAACGGATTTAGATGGTGCCCTATTTAACGTGAATGCAATTGTCTCTAATGCATGATCCCAAAACGATATTGGTAAATCGGTAAGAAACATCATAGATTGTACTATATCCAATAAAGTACGGTTATGACGTTCGGACACACCATTATGATGTGGTGTTCCAGGTGGCATGAATTTGTGAAACTATTCCACATTGTTTTAATTGAAGACCAAACTCGTAACTCAAATATTTGTCTCCGCGATCAGATCGTAGAAACTTTATTTTTCTTGTTACGATGATTTTTTCCACTTCACTCTGAAATTCTTTGAACCTTTCAACTATTTCAGACTTATGTTTCATCAAGTAGATATCCCCATATCTGCTCAAATCATTTGTGAAGGTCAGAAAATAATGATACCCGCCGCGAGCCTTAACACTCATCGGATCGCATACATCAGTATGTATTATTTCCAATAAGTCAGTTGCTCGCTCCATTGTTCCGGAGAACGGAGTCTTAGTCATCTTGCCCATGAGGCATGGTTCACAAGCATCAAGTGATTCATAATCAAGTGATTCCAAAATCCCATCAGCATGGAGTTTCTTCATGCGCTTTACACCGATATGACCTAAACGGCAGTGCCACAAATAAGTTGCACTATCATTATTAACTTTGCGTCTTCTGGTTTCAATATTATGAATATGTGTATCACTACGATCGAGATCCAATGAACCATTTTCATTGGGTGTGTAACCATATAAGGTTTTATTCATGTAAACAGAACAACAGTTTATTCTCTTACTTAAATGAATAACCGTATTGCAATAAACACGATCAAATCATGTTCATGCTCAACGCAAACACCAAATAACATTTATTTAGGTTCAACACTAATCCCGAAAGTATACCGATGATGATCATATCAATCTTGAAACTACTTTCAACACACATCGTCACTTCACCCTTAACTAGTTTCTGTTTATTCTGCAACTCCCGTTTTGAGTTACTACTCTTAGCAACTGAACCAGTACCAAATATCGAGGGGTTGCTATAAACACTAGTAAAGTACACATCAATAACATGTATATCAAATATACCTTTGTTCACTTTGCCATCCTTTTTATCCACCAAATACTTGGGGTAGTTCGCTTCAAAGACCAGTCCCTTTGCGGTAGAAGCACTTAGTCTCGTGCTTAGGTCCGGACTTGGGCTTCTTCACTTGAGCAGCAACTTTCTTGCCGTTCTTCTTGAAGTTCCCTTCTATCCCTTTGCCCTTTTCTTGAAACTACTGGTCTTGCTAACCATCAACACTTGATGTTCTTTCTTGATTTCTACCTTCATCGATTTCATCATCATGAAAAAACTCGGGAATCATTTTCATCATCCCTTGCATACTATAGTTCATCACAAAGTTCTACTAACTTGGTGATGGTGACTAGAGAATTCTGTCAATCACTATCTTATCTGGAAGATTAACTCCCACTTGATTCAAGCGATTGTAGTACCTGCACAATCTGAGCACATGCTCACTAGTTGAGCGATTCTCCTCCATCTTTTAGCTATAGAACTTGTTGGAGACTTCATATCTCTCAACTCGGTATTTGCTTGAAATATTAACTTCAATTCTGGAACATCTCATATGGTCCATGATGTTCAAAAATCTTTGAAGTCCCGATTCTAAGCCATAAAGCATGGTGCACAAAACTATCAATTAGTCATCATATTGAGCTAGCCAAACGTTCATAACGCCCATACCGCTCTGCAATAGGTCTGTCACCTAGCGGTGCATTAAGGACATAATTCTTACAGGCAGCAATGAGGATAAACCTCAGATCGCGGATCCAATCCGCATCATTGCTACTAACATTTTTCAACACAATGTTCTCTAGGAACATATCAAAATCAACATATGAAAGCAACAACGCAAGCTATTGATCCTACAACATAATTTGCAAAATACTACCAGGACTAAGTTCATGATAAATTTAAGTTCAATTAATCATATTACTTAAGAACTCCCACTTAGACAGACATCTCTCTAGTCATCTAAGTGATCACGTGATACAAATCAACTAAACCATAACCGATCATCACGAGAGATGGAGTAGTTTTCAATGGTGAACATCACTATGTTGATCATATCTACTATATGATTCACGCTCGACCTTTCGGTCTCCGTGTTCGAGGCCATATCTGCATATGCTAGGCTCGTCAAGTTTAACTCGAGTATTCGCGTGTGCAAAACTGGCTTGCACCCGTTGTAGATGGACGTAGAGCTTATCACACCCAATCATCACGTGGTGTCTGGGCACGACGAACTTTGGCAACGGTGCATACTCAGGGAGAACACTTCTTGATAATTAGTGAGAGATCATCTTAAAATGCTACCGTCAATCAAAGCAAGATAAGATGCATAAAGGATAAACATCACATGCTATCAATATAAGTGATATGATATGGCCATCATCATCTTATGCTTGTGATCTCCATCTCCGAAGCACCATCATGATCACCATCGTCACCGGCGCGACACCTTGATCTCCATCGTAGCATCGTTGCCGTTTCGCCATCTATTGCTTCTCGACTATCGCTGCCGCTTAGTGATAAAGTAAAGCAATTACAGTATGCGTTGCATTTCATACAATAAAGCGACAACCATATGGCTCTGACGATTGCCGATAACCCGGTTACAAAACATGATCATCTCATACAATAAAATATAGCATCACGTCTTGGCCATATCACATCACAACATGCCCTGCAAAAACAAGTTAGACGTCCTCTACTTTGTTGTTGCAAGTTTTACGTGGCTGCTACGGGCTGAGCAAGAACCGATCTCACCTACGCATCAAAACCACAACGATAGTTTGTCAAGTTGATGCTATTTTAACCTTCGCAAGGACCGGGCGTAGCCACACTCGGTTCAACTAAAGTTGGAGAAACTGACACCCGCTAGTCACCTGTGTGCAAAGCACGGCGGTAAAACTAGTCTCGCGTAATCGTACGCGTAATGTCGGTCCGGGCCGCTTCATCGAACAATACCGCCGAACCAAAGTATGACATGCTGGTAAGTAGTATGACTTATATCGCCCACAACTCACTTGTGTTCTACTCGTGCATATAACATCAAACCATAAAACCTGGCTCTGATGCCACTGTTGGGGAACGTAGTAATTTCAAACATTTTCCTACGCACACGCAAGATCATGGTGATGCATAGCAACGAGAGGGGAGAGTGTTGTCTGCGTACCCTCGTAGACCGAAGCGGAAGCGTTGACACAACGTAGAGGAAGTAGTCGTACGTCTTCCCGGTCCAACCGATCCAAGCACCGTTACTCCGGCACCTCCGAGTTCTTGACACACGTATAGCTCGATGACGGACCCTTGCTCCGATCCAGCAGAGCTTCGGGGAGGAGTTCCATCAGCACGACGGCGTGGTGACGATCTTGATGTTCAACCGTCGCAGGGCTTCGCCTAAGCACTGCTACAATATGACCGAGGTGTAATATCGTGGAGGGGGGGGGGGGGCACCGCACACAGCTAAGGAACGATCACGAAGATCAACTTGTGTGTCTATGGGGTGCCCCTTGCCCCTTTATATAAAGGAGTGGAGGAGGGGAGGGCTGGCCCTCTCTATGGCGCGCCCTAGGGGAGTCCTACTCCCACCGGGAGTAGGATTCCCCCTTTCCTAGTCCAACTAGGAGCCCTTCCAAGTAGTAGGAGTAGGAGACAAGGAAGGGGAAGAGAGAAGGGAAGGAAGGAGGGGGTGCGGCCCCTCCCCCTAGTCCAATTCTGACTAGGCCATGGGGGGCGCACTGCCTGCCCTAGGCAGCCCCTCTCTCTTTCCCGTATGGCCCAATAAGGCCCAATACTTCTCCCGGCGAATTCCCGTAACTCTCCGGTACTCCGATAAATACCCGAATCACTCGGAACCTTTCCGAAATCCGAATATAGTCGTCCAATATATCGATCTTTACGTCTCGACCATTTCGAGACTCCTCGTCATGTCCCCGATCTCATCCGGGACTCCGAACTCCTTCGGTACATCAAAACTCATAAACTCATAATATAAGTGTCATCGAAACCTTAAGCGTGCGGACCCTACGGTTCGAGAACAATGTAGACATGACCGAGACACGTCTCCGGTCAATAACCAATAGCGGGACCTGGATGCCCATATTGGTTCCTACATATTCTACGAAGATCTTTATCGGTCAGACCGCATAACAACATACGTTGTTCCCTTTGTCATCGGTATGTTACTTGCCCGAGATTCGATCGTCGGTATCCAATACCTAGTTCAATCTCATTGCCGGCAAGTCTCTTTACTCGTTCCATAATACATCATCTCGCAACTAACTCATTAGTTGCAATGCTTGCAAGGCTTAAGTGATGTGCATTACCGAGAGGGCCCAGAGATACCTCTCCGACATTGGGAGTGACAAATCCTAATCTCGAAATCGCCAACCCAACAAGTACCTTTGGAGACACCTGTAGAGCACCTTTATAATCACCCGATTCGTTGTGACGTTTGGTAGCACACAAAGTGTTCCTCCGGTAAACGGGAGTTGCATAATCTCATAGTCATAGGAACATGTATAAGTCATGAAGAAAGCAATAGCAACATACTAAGCGATCGGGTGCTAAGCTAACGAAATGGGTCATGTCAATCAGATCATTCAACTAATGATGTGATCCCGTTAATCAAATAACAACTCTTTGTCCATGGTTAGGAAACATAACCATCTTTGATTAACAAGCTAGTCAAGTAGAGGCATACTAGTGACACTCTGTTTTTCTATGTATTCACACATGTATTATGTTTCCGGTTAATACAATTCTAGCATGAATAATAAACATTTATCATGAAATAAGGAAATAACTAATAACTTTATTATTGCCTCTAGAGCATATTTCCTTCACTTCCACCCGCGGGAGAAGGGGGCGGCAAGACCCGGGCCTGTCCTGCCCGGTCATCCTCGCGAGGACCGGCAGGGCGAGCTGGGGCGAGCTCAGCCCTCGTGGCCCAAGCGACTCCCGAGGTGTCCCTGCCTGATGCCACTGCCGCAGTCATCGGGGCGCATAAGGTCCCAACTCATGGTGCTATGATCACGTTGTCGTCTTCTCCTCCTACTCCGCCAACTGCCATTTCTCCGACTCCTTCTGCTGTCCTGGATCGTGCTGTTGAGCTGTACCGGCTGCGAGAAGATCTTCAGGGCGCCGACCCTCGCTTGGTGGCCGGGCGCCTGGAGCTGGCCTCCGGCTGGGTCCGCTCTGATGCTTCAGTCCGAGCGGCGCTGGCTCAGGCCGTGACGGCTTGCGACGAGGAGAAGCAGGCCATCCTTGAGGCTAAGGCCGCTCGCGCCGCCGCCTTGGGTGAGGTTGCGGATGTCCGGGGTCGCTGCAAGGTGCTGGAGAGCGAGCTGCAAGGCCCGCGCGACCAGCTCGCCAAGGAGGCCCGTGACCGCCTGGAGAAGGAGGAAGATATGAAGGCTCATGAGGCTGCCACCAAGGACCGGGATGCCAAACTTGATGAATGCCATGGCCACTTAGGTGCACTGGAGCAGGCGTTGGAGGCGAAGAGGATCAAGCTGGACGGCAAGGCGCGGGTCCTGGCCGAGGACCGCGTGGCCTTCGCGAAGCTGGAGGAGAAGGCTCGCACCTTGCTGAAGACACTTTATGACAGCGGCCTGGAGAGCCCGCTGGCCGGCGCCGAGGACGGCCCCGCCAAGCTGCTTCCCTTCCTGTTCCGCGCCCTTGAAGACGTTGCCCTTGGCCTTGGCCCCACGGCTGAGGCTGAGGCGCGTGTCCTTTCTTCTGCAGCGCTGACACGCGTCTTCACCCACGTCTACCTCCGCGACCCCAGCGTTGACCTTGACAGCCTGCTAGAGCCTGTGAGCGGCGAGCTTGCCGCTGTCGCTGCTGAGGCCATTAAGGGTCAAGCGGAGGCTCTACTGGCGAAGTTCCATGCTTTCAGCACCAAGCCAAGGCGAGGCGCTGCCGATCCTGAGGCTCCACGAGGCGAACCCGCCCAGCGCAGCTCCTCCACCAGCGATGGCGCTGCCAGAAAGTGACCCCTTCGCGGCTCCTGTCCTGTTTTTAGCTCCTGCAACATGCATCATGCCTCGTGGAGGCGTTTAAACTTGTGTTTGGCGTTGTCAAAGCACTCTATGGACTATAATATTTGCTTTTGAATTCCTTGAGATTTGCGCTTTTCCTTCCTACTTGCTTGTGTTCTACGTCGGTAGATCCCGGCCCCACGCATACCTCAGCCGCCGTTAGCCCCGACCGGAAACCAGGACGGGACCAAGGAGTGAGGGGCTACGTGACAAGTTAGGTTCCTGAGTCGCGATGCTCAGGAGTCCCCCTTGACGTGCGAATAGCAAGTAGGGAGGGGAGCTGTATGAGTAAATCTACCGTTCTACGTCGCCAGAGCCCGGCCCCGCGCATACCTCAACCGCCGTTAGCCTTTCAGAACTAAGGGGTGAGGGGCTACGTGACAAGTTAAGCTCCTGAGTCGCGATGCTCATGAGTCCCCCTTTACGTTCAAACGGCCTTCATACCTTGGCTCCGCTCGGGGAGAGACGTGCGACGAACCAGGGCCGAGGGGCCTGGCTGGGTGGCGTGCGCCTGAGCGTGACCCAGGCGTAGCCCCCGAGCCCAGCCCCCTCGCGCGGCACTCCTGAGGGGAGGCATTATGATGGGGCCGGACATTGAGCTCCGGGCTCCCTAAGGTTGATGCGGCCGGGGGCCACCCTCAGTTGTTTATCACCAGCGCGGAGCATAGCGCTTCCGTATACGTACGGGCATAGCCGCTCCTTGGCAGTGTCGTTAGCTAGCACAAAGCATGGTGCTTCCACTGGTGCGTGGGAGGGGGCTCCCCTCCGGGAGGAGCCCCCGGGGCGTGTACAGCCCCGCCCTGACACGTGGCTGGCACGGTAGGACCTGACGAGGTGTATCTGGGCACACGTGAGCCAACGTGGGACTCACGGGGCCCTACCTCAAGGCGGGTTGCGCCTGCCTCTGGGCCTTTACTTGTAATGTGTTACTACAAATTTTGTTAGATGCCGACGCTCTACGTCCTCAGGTCCCGGCCCTCGAGCGAGCTCAGCCATTGCTGGTATGCCAGGTCGCGATGCCGTGGACAAAGCCAGAGGGTGAGGGCTGGAGAGCCAGTAAGAGCCCATGAGTCGCGATGCTCAGGTACCCCCCCTTTAACGTGCAAGCGGCCGACATGGAGGAAGAAGGGTGCCATGGACAGACATCAAGTAATGATCATGATGAGTCAAACGCACGACTCAAATAAACGCGAGAGGGATACATGCCACTGGGTCTGGCCTAAGTGGCTTGGGGATAATGCAGCCCTAGGGGCGCCTCCAATAAAGTAAGCTAAAAACATGAACCAAAGGGATACATGCCGCAGGGACGGACTCACGCGGCCTGGGAATGGTGCAGCCCTGGGGGGCGCTCCCAGCTGAAAATGAAACTCGAAGGATGTCACCTGATGATGTTGAAGATGAAGGGATGCTGAAGTCGCAGACGGCGTGCGCTGCGGAAGCCGATCTTCACGAGCCCCCGGGTCCGGGAGCCTCGGGAGGCTCCGGAGGCGTTGGCGGCTCCTCGCAGACCATCTCCATCTTCACCAGGACTGTGGAATGCCTGGCCGCTTGAGCCTCCAGGATGCTCCTCATGAGGCGCTGACGCACAGAAGCCGCGTTCGGCAGGCCGTAAGGCATGCGAACATAGCTGTGGGGTGGACCTTCGCAGCATCCCACATGTGAGGGCCAGAGGCGCTCCTGAGAGGTGGCTCGGTTGAGTCCTGGTATGTCGATGCAGACGCGCAGCCCACCATCCTCGCCTGGATGGGGAGCTACGACGGGTAAGCGGCGGTTGCCACTCATGACTCTTGACTCCTGCAGCTCCTGAATGATCTCGCTGACGAACTCCTGAGGGTTTGGCCCTCCTTGCCTTGCTGCTTCCTGGGGGAAACGTGCTTTGAAGCACGCCTCCAAGTGGTGCCCGAGAGCCTCCCTTGTGATCCTAGCAAAGTCGATGGCCCTCCAGGAGAGAGCCCCCGAGCCTTGCTCGAGGAGGGCGTCGGGCGCGCCTTCCTATGCGACAGAAGGAGGCGCCCCCTGAATAGGCGCGGACCCTGAGGGGCCTGCCTCCCGAGGGGTCGGACCAGGCGATATCTTCTTCTTCTTAGGGGCAGCCTCGGGAAGCCTTCCGCTCCTGTGATCTGGGTCTTCAATTGACGCGGCTTGGAAAGCACGTTCCAGAAAACACACAGCGTCTCTCTCTTCACAAGGTACCGTGATGACTCCACCGCTTCCTGGCATCTTGAGGACATTGTAGCCATGATGAGTCACGGCCATGAACTTGGCCAGGGTTGGGTACCCGAGGATGGCATTGTACGGCAGGCAAATGTGAGCGACGTCGAAGTCAATGAGCTCGGTGCGGTAGTTGTCGCGCTTCCCGAAGGTAACAGGAAGGCGGACCTGCCCTATCGGAACCGTGGAACCATCAGTGACTCCTGAGAAAGGCTTGGTTGGCTGCAGCTGATTGTATGGCACTTGGAGATTGTTTGAACGTCTTGACGGATAGGACATTGAGCCCTACTCCGCCATCGATGAGGGTCCTGGTGACTTGCACATTGCTGATGATTGGGGAACAAAGCATCGGGAGGACTCCGGCTGTGGCTGCGCACTTGAGCTGATCCGCTGAGCTGAACGTGATGGCGCACGCTGACCACCTGAGAGGGCGTGTGGCCTCAAGCTTGGGAGGACTGCATTCACTTGCGAGCAAACTACTTGAAGATCTGTTGAGAGGCGGGGCTGGCGCCGCCCAAGATCTGGCGATTGCGCGCGGCTCCTGGAAGCCTCCAGCCCCCTCGTCCTGATGATGGTCTTCATTCCTCTTTGGCTGTGGTGGCAGAGGAGGGAGTCCCGCGTTGCCTTGTGGGCGATCCTCGCGAAGCGGATCCTTCCAACCTCCCTCACGAGGCGGGTCCCTCCAACCTCCCTCATGAGGCTGGTCCTGCCAGCGGTCCTCGCGAGGTTGGTCACGCCACCCTTGGCGAGGGCCACGGTCTTCCCATCGTCCTCCACCTCTTCCTCCTCCTCGGCCATAGCCCCGGTCGCTGTGCTCGGGGCGTTGGCTGGCACGCACGTCCTGCATGGCCCTGAGCTCTTGGCATTCGTTGGTGTTGTGGGTGTGGAGGTCGTGGTACACGCAGTATCGGCTGCCCTTGGATGACTCAGGCTGATCCCTGCCTCGCTTGGTGTCCGGCTCTGTTGCAAGCACGGCAGCCCCCTTGCGCTTCACGTCCTTGACCTTGGGCTTCTTCTCTTCTGGGTCGGCAGCTGGCAGCTCAAGGAGGGAAAGGCGCCCTTCCTCAGCCCTAGCGCACTTGGTCGCCAAATTGAACAGCTCCAGGGAGGTGCACAGGTCCTCATGGATCGCAGGCTCTTCCTTCATCTTGACGTCACGCACGCTGTCGGAGAAGGCTGAGATGATGGCCTCCTCAGACACCCTGGGGATCTTAAGGTGAGCGCTGTTGAAACGCTGAATGAACTTCTGTAGGGTCTCTCCCGGCTGCTACTTGATGCGGCGCAAGTCGCTCATGGCCGGGGGCCAGTCGCGGGTGCCTTGGAAGTTGGCGATCAATCGGGTGCGGATCTCGTCCTAGGAGGAGATCGTGCCAGGAGCCAGGTTCAGGAGCCAGGTGCGGGCACCATCCTTGAGCACTATGGGGAACCAGTTCGCCATGACCTTCTCGTCCCTGTTGGCGGCTTCAATGCCCAGCTCATAGAGTTGGAGGAACTCCGTAGGGTCAGCCGTGCCATCGTAGCGCGGGGGCAAATCTGGCTTGAACTTGCCCGGCCAGGCCACGCTGCGCAGCTCGACGGTGAAAACACGACAACTGCGATGGCAGGGAGGCCACAGGTGGTGGAGAGCTTGATCTTGGAAGTCTCTGTGCGCTGCCGCCAGGAGCGGCGCGGGGTCTTGACGTGCTGGAGCAGGAGCGCGTTCGTGCCCGGCTGGTGCGGGGAGCACACAGACAGCTTCTTGGGGGCGAGGGATCTCTTGGCAGCTCTTCTCTTGCTGTGCTGGCGCCGGACGGAGTGGGTTCCGCCCAGGGGCCACGCGCCTTGGGGCCAAGGCGCCTTCTTGAGGGGGAGGCTGCTTGGCGCCCGAGCTTCGTCGCCAGCGAGGCGGGCGCGGCAGCGAGAGGGATGGCGCAGGGGAGCCCCGAGCGGCGCTGACGAGCTTGGTGATGCGGGCGAGCCACTCATTGTAGAGGTCATCGACGGGATGGTAGTGCAGGAGCTCCCGCGCCAGGAGCAGCGCGGCATGCGCGTTCACAGGAGCGCGACGGGCGTGGGACGAGGAAACGGCTGGAGTCAGTGACAGGGTGGCGGTGCGGCCTTCTCGCCGCACCGAAGGATGCAGGGACGACGCCTGCTGCTTGTTCCCCGCCAGGACGGTGGCGGCGTTAACGGCAAAGCGACGGGAACGGCGGGCGCCACCGACGGGGCCGTCTGGGCGACGCGAGTGGCGAGAGCGGCCGGCGCTTCAGCAGGCTTGACGAAGGTCGACATGGATGCGATGGGCGGCGAAACACGAGGCGACGGAAGGCGGATTCCGGCGCCCCCCCCTACCTGGCGCGCCAAATGTCGGATTTCGGGTTCCGGTAGACCCTCAAGGTTCGAACTCTGGGGTGCACGCGGAGATCACATCTCCAGCCTACCCGCGTCTCGTCACCTCGCAAGGATCTGAACTACACGAAGAACAACACAAGGGACACGAGATTTATACTGGTTCAGGCCACCATTGTGGTGTAATACCCTACTCCAGTTTGTGGCGTGGTGGATTGACTCAGGGGCTGATGATGAACAATACACGGAAGAACAGCCTCGCGAGGGGCTGTTCTTGGCTAGTGCGATGAACTGCTTGGGTGAGTTCAGTCGCCTCTCTCTCTCTAGTCTCTTTTCTCCTCTCCTTTCTCTCTTCCTCTTTTTTCTCCCTTCTCTTCTGCGGTGCCTAGCTCTATTTATAGAGGGAGGCCCTGGGCCTCTTCCCCAAATATTGAGCAGGAATGGCGCAAACAATTGGCCATTTTGAAGGGGAACATCTAGTACACTTATCCTGACTAAAGTCGGTCCTCGCCTGCCAAAGACTCTGACGGTGACGCCGGCTTGGGCTCCACAATGACCTCCATCCTGCCGTCCTGCTGGTCTTGGTCTTGTTGCACCAAAATGGTTGCCTTTGCTTGATACTCTTGCCTGCGCTTGCCCCCTTTGCACCAAAGAGGAAACAAGGACTCTACGCAGGCCGGCGCCCGCCTGGCTTCGGTCGTCATGGCTTGCGTCATGGGCACCTCGTGAGGTACCCCGCCTTGATCTCTCCGCCTCCTCGTGAGCCAGCCTGACGAGGCTGTGCCCGAGGAAGCCTCCTGTCGTCCGCCCCGCGAGGCTTGGCCCGTCGCGAGGGTCTTGAGCATGTGTTGATGAAGATGGGCCGTACTGGGGCACTCCCTAAGCCACGCCGCAGGCCGCAGGAAGGCAAGTCTGGGTACCCGTTCCCAGAACGCCGACAGAGTGGGTAGTTTTCGTCCCCCACCTCGTCTGAGGGCTAGGGTTCCCGCTGAACCCCTTTGTGCGTGGGGAGATGTTCTACTACGGGTTGAATTTTTATCATCTGGCCCCGAACTCCATCCTCTACCTTGCCTCCTTCATCATGGTTTGTGAGGCCTTCTCTCCACTGCGAGCCACACTTTGGTCTATGGCTAAAGATCTTCAGAATCAAGCTGAAGTCCAGTGGCTCCGACCTCGCGGAGTGCAGAGGGGCCATGATTAGCAAGAACCAGGGGGCGAGTGGTTCAACGACACCATTATTGAAACGGTGAAGGAGTGGCAGCGGGAGTGGCTCTACATCACCGAACCACTTTCCCCTGGCCAGCCCGAGGTCCCAGCCTTCTCAGTCGGGCCTCCAAAGAAGCTCAAGTCCTGGAGGGAGAAGGGCGTCGCCTGGGGAAACCCGAAGGATGTGGAGGCCCTGGTCAAAAGGGTCAAATGGTGGTCCACCACGGGGAAGATCGAGCTTGCCAACGTCATCAATGTCATGCTAAACCGCCACATGCTCCCTCTCCAACTTCGGGCTGCCCCGATGTGGGCGTGATGACCCACAAGTATAGGGGATAAATCGTAGTCCTTTCGATAAGAGTGTCGAACCCAACAAGGAGCAGAAGGAAATGACAAGCGGTTTTCAGTAAGGTATTTTCTGCAAGCACTAAAATTATCAGTAACAGGTAGTTTGATAGCAATGTAATTTGTAACACGTAACAAGTAACAATAGTAACAGTAGGTATAGTAAGGTAGCCCAATCCTTTTTGTAGCAAAGGACAGGCCCGAACAATCTCTTACATAAAATATCATGTTGGTTTGATTCGCTTTCGCTACTTTGATAATTCAATATGTGGGTGGACCAGTGCTTGGGTTTTGTTCTTACTTGAACAATCCTCCCACTTATGATTAATCCCTCTCTAAAGCATCCACAACTATGAAAGAAGAATTAAGATAAAATCTAACCATAGCATTAAACATATGGATCCAAATCAGCCCCTTACGAATAGCGCATAAACTAGGGTTCAAGTTTCCATCACTCTAGCAACCCATCATCTAATAACTACTCCACAATGCATTTCCCTAGGCCCAAAGATGGTGAAGTGTCATGTAGTCGACGTTAACATAACACCCACTAAGCGAATTACAACATACATATCATCAAAATATCGAATGAATACCAAATTCACATGATTACTTATGACAAGACTTCTCCCATGTCCTCTAGAACAAAAGCAACTACTTAGAAATAATAATATTCATTCTCAAGATCAGAGGGATATTAAATAGCATAACAGATCTGAACATATGATCTTCCACCAAATAAACAAACTAGCATCAGCTACGAGATGTAATCAACACTACTGGCAACCCACTTGTACCATTACAAAGATTGAATACAAGAGATGAACTAGGGTTTGAGATGAGATGGTGCTCGTGAAGATGTTGATGAAGATTGGTCTTCTCATGATAAGAGGGTTGTTGGTGATGACGATGGCTTCGATTTCCCCCTCTTGGAGGGAAGTTTCCCCAGTGAAATCACTCTGCCGGAGAGCAAAAGTGCTCCTGCCCTGATTGCTTGTATCTGCGTTGGTATTTCCCCGAAGAGGATAGGATCATGCAGCAAAGCAACGATAAGTACTTCCAATCAGTAATGAAACCAAGGTTATCAATCCAGTAGGAGAACCAAGCAACACTATGTAAACTGCACCTGCACACAAATAAGAAATACTTGCAACCCAACATGTAAGAGGGGTTGTTAATCCATCCTCGGTGTTACGATAGATTAAATTGTAAGATATTGGATAAAATCTAGCAAAAACACAAAATAAAATAAATAAATAAAAAGTGCAGCAAGGTATTTTTGGGTTTTTGGAATAATAGATCTGAAAACAATATGACAGGAAATAGACCTGGGGGCCATAGATTTCACTAGTGGCTTCTCTTGAGAAAATAGCATAGGTGGGAAAACATATTATTGTTAGGCAATTAGTAGAAGAGCAAATAATTATGATGATATCCAAGGCAATGATCATGTATATAGGCATCGCGTCCAAGATTAGTAGACTTACTCCTGCATGCATCTACTACTATTACTCCACACATCGACCACTACCTAGCATGTATCTAGTGTATTAAGTTCACGGGGAAATGGAGTAATGCAATAAGAATGATGACATGATATAGACAAGATCTATTCATGTAGGAATAGACCCCATCTTTTTATCCTTAATGGCAACGATACATGCATGAAACGTCTCCTTCTGTCACTGAGAATAAACACCGCAAGATCGAACCCATCACAAAGCACCTCTCCCCATTGCAAGAAAAATCAATCAAGTTGGCCAAACCAAACCAAAGTTTCGGAGAAGAAATACGTGGCTATAAAGATCATGCATATAAGAGTTCAAAGAAGAGTCAAATAATATTCATAGATGGATCTGGTCATAAACTCACAATTTATCGGATCCCAACAAACACACCGCAAAAAGTCATTACATCAAATCGATCTTCAAGAAGATCAAGGAGAACATTGTATTGAAGATGAAGATCAAAAGGAGAGACGAAGCCATCTAGCTACTGCCTATAGACCCGTAGGTCTGTGATAAACTACTCACGCATCATTGGAGGAGCACCAATGAGGATTATGAACCCCTCCGTGATCGTTTCCCCCTCCGGCAAGGTGCCGAAATAGAGTTCTAGATTGGACCTCATGGTTCTGGAACTTGCAGCAGCTGTAATTGTGTTACGTCGACTCCCCTATGGTTTCTGGAATATCTAAGTATTTACAGAGCTGAGAGGTGGTGGAAAGATCACCATGGGGCCCAGAAGGCACCAGGGGGCGCCTGGGGCCTCTAGCGCGCCATGGTGTCTTGTGGGCCCCATGGCCCTCCTCTAGTACACCTTCTGGGCTCCCTGGGTCTCTTCTGGTTAGAAAAAGAATCTCCAAAAAGTTTCGCTGCATTTGGACTCCGTTTGATATGGATATTTTGCGAAGTAAAAAACAAGAAAAAACAACAACTGGCACTGGGCACTATGTCAATAGGTTAGTCCCAAAAAATGATATAAAGTTGCTAGTAAATGAAGGTAGAACATCCAAAATTGATATATAATTGTGTGGAACAATTATAGATATGTTGGAGACGTATAAACATCCCTAAGCTTAATTCCTACTCGTCCTCGAGTAGGTAGATGATAAAAACTGAATTTTTGATGCTGCCTAACATGTTCATCACATAATCTTTTCTTTTGTAGCATGGACATTTGGACTTTTAGATGATTCAGAGAAATAGTTTATAATTGACATGAAGGACAGCAATACTCAAGCATATCAATAAGCAACCATGTCTTTCAAAATAACAACACTAAAGAAAGCTATCCCTAGCCCATCATGCTCAATCATTGATCCATTCATGAAACACACTCAAATATTAGCTACATCCAATTCACAAGTATGATCATAGTGCTCCTGAGTTTGTGCTTTTATAAGAGAAGATGGAGACTCAAATAAAAATAAAAATTGCATAAAGTAAATAGATAGGCCCTTCGCAGAGGGAAGCAGAGATTTGTAGAGGTGCCAGAGCTCAAAGGTTAAATTGAGAGATAAAATTATTTTGAGAGGCATGCTTTTCCTGTCAGCGAAAACGAACGAGAATTCACAATACTTTCCACGATAGATACATCATAGGAGGTTCCCGCACATAAAATAAAGTTTATTCCTTTTTCCGCCATTCTTTCACAATCCATGGCTAGACGTATCCAAGGGTGCCTTCCATACCAACACTTTCCAAGGAATTTATTATTTGACAACATAGATAATTTTTTTTCATTTCGGGACAGGGCATCCCTATTACCGCCACATTCTCGTGCAATGACAAGTGAATAAACACTCATCTTGAGAATAACACATCTAGCATGGAAAAATATTGGCCACCCCCTGCCGCTTCTTGAGCGGTACGGGCACACAAAAAGGAAATTTATTTTTAAAATTAGAGTTGGCACATACAAATTTACTTGAATGGCATGGAAATACCGCATATAGGTAGGTACAATGGAGTCATTGGCACAACTTGGTTTAAGGAGTTTGGATGCAAAATTAATATTGCCACTTAGTACAAGGAAAGGCTAGCAAATAGATTGAGAAGCAACCAATCAAAAACAAAAACGATCATAAATGAGCATTAAACATAACTAACACCGAATAATACACCACAAGTAGGATGTAATTTCATTGCATAACTATTGACTTTCGTGCTTGCAAGGGGAATCACAAACCTTAACACCAATTTTCTTACTAAAGCATAATCACTCACCAACATGACTCACATATTACTATCTCCATATCTCAAAACTATTGCAAGGAATCAAGTTTATAATATCCAGTGATCTTCATGAAAGTTGTTATTATATCCCCCTTGGATATCTATCACTTTGGGACTAACTTCATATATTACCATTGCTTATAACAAGCTCTCAAATAAATTTAAGTGGAGAACATGAGCATAAATAATTTTTCATCTCTCAAAATAATATAAGTGAAGCACGGGGGAACTTCTACAATTTTTTTACTAACTCTCAAATTGATCTAAGTGAAGCATGAGAGTACTTCTTTCAAAAATTAAAGCACCACCGTGCTAAAAAGATATAAGTGAAGCACTAGAGCAATTCCATAGCTCAAAAACATTAAGTGAAACACACAGAACAATTCTAACAAATAATAGCATCATTATGGCTCTCTCAAACAAGTGTGTCCAGCAAGGATGATTGTGACAAACTAAAAAGCAAAACAAGCAAAGACCCATATAATAGAAGATGCTCCAAGCAAAACTAATGATATTTGACGAATAAAAATATAGCTCCAAGTAAAATCACTGATGGTCGTTAGAAGAAAGAAGGGATGCCTTCCGGAGCATCCCCAAGCGTAGTTGCTTGGTTCTCCTTGAATATTACCTGGGGGTGCCATGGGTATCCCCAAGCTTAGGTCCTTTTCACTCCTTATTCCTTCATCCATCGTGATCTCACCCAAAAATTCAGAACTTCAATCACACAAAACTTAAACAAAACCTTCGTGAGATCCGTTATATAATAAAGCAAATCACCACTTTAAGTACTGTTGCAAACCCATTCATATTTTATTATTGCATTATACCTACTATATTCTAACTTTACCATAGCTTATACCCCCATGCACTTCATAGATTCATCAAAATAATCACACAATGCAACGACACATAATGTATCAAAAACAGAATAGTCTGTAGTAATCTGAACTTTAACCATACTTGTGTAACTCCAAATATTCTGCAAAATTAGAAAAACATAGGCAATTTGTATATCAATCATGTGTAAAAAAACTCAGGATTTTATCGTTCTACAATGAATTTTAACAATTCTGTTACTGGACGCAAAAGTTTCTGTTTTCTAATAGGATCAAATCAACTAGCAGCCAACATGATCCAAAAGGCTTTACTTGGCACAAACACTTATTGAAACATAAAAACACAATAATAAAAGAAGTGTAATTGCATATTTATTGAAGAACCGAAAGAAATTAAAAAGTTTCAAAGATAACTATTGGGTTGCCTCCCAACAAGCGCTATTGTTTTACGCCCCTAGCTAGGCATAAAGTTCTATTGATACTCACATGAAAGATAATAAATGAAACACTAAGAGAGCATCATAAAACATGTGACAAACATATTTAAGTCTAACATACTTCCTATGCATAGAAATTTTATAAGCAAACAAATTACCAAGGCAAGCAAAAACTAGCATATGCAAGGAAGAAGAAAGAAACAATAGCAATCTCAACATAACGAGAGGTAATTTAGTAACATGAAAATTTCTACAACCATATTTTCCTCTCTCATAATAATTACATGTAGGATCATAATCAAATTCAACAATATATCTATCATATGAAATTTTCTCTTCTTGATCCACATGCATAAAAGTTTTATAATCTTCTAAGATAGTGGGATTAATATCAACTAAAGTCATGACCTCTCCAAACCCACATTTATCAAAAAAATCATAAGATTGAACACTCTCCAGATATGTGGGATTATTTTTACCTAGAGTTTACACTCTTTCAAACCCACTTTCAATTTAATTGCAAACCTATTCATCATGAGGCTTAAATAAACTATCAAGATCATAAGGAGCATTATCACACCAATCATGATCATGGCAATAAGTAGTGGACATAACAGAACAAAGCATCCCCAAGCTTGGAGTTTTGCATATTATTACACAGTTGACATTAATAGAATTTATAATAATATCATTGCCATCATGCTTTCCATTCAAGGAGCTATCGTGAACCACTTTATAAATTTCTTCTTTTACCACTTCATCACAATTCTCAGATTCACGAATTTCAATCAAAACTTCATAAAGATAGTCTAGTGCACTCAACTCACTAGCAATCGGTTCATCATAATTGGATCTTTTAAAAATATTAGCATGTGGATGAGGATCCATATCAATAGATTTCTAACAAGCGAAGATGCAAGCAAATAGAAGGCACATGGCAACACAAGCAAAGATAGGAAAAAGGCAAATGGAATTTTTTTGTATTTTTGCAAAACTTTTTAGAAGTGGGGGAGATGAAAACGAGAGGAAAATGGCAATTAAAATAACTGCAAGGAGATGAGAGTTTATGTGTTGGTACTTGATAGACGTTGATGATATCTCCCTGGCAACAGTGCCAAAAATTCTTCTTTACTGCTTGTATCTGCGTTAATATTTCCCCGAAGAGGAGAGGATTATGCAGCACAACAAAGGTAAGTATTTCCCTCAGTTATGAAACTAAGGTTATCAATCCAGTAGGAGATGCAAGCAACACTATGTAAACAACACCTGCACACAAATATCAAATACTTGCTACCCAACGCGTAAGAGGGGTTGTCGATCCCTCCTAGGTATTAAGATAGATTAAATTGTATGAGATTGGATAAATAGATCTATCAAAAACACAACATAAAATAAATAAAGAAAAAGTGCAACAAGCTATTTTTGGGTTTTTGGAATAATAGACATGAAAACAATATGATAGGAAATAGACCCGGGGGCCGTATATTTCACTAGTGGCTTCTCTCGAGAAAATAGCATACGGTGAGTAAAATTACTGTTAAGCAATTGATACAAGAGCAAATAATTGTGACGATACACAAGGCAATGATCATGTATATAGGCATCACGTCCAAGTTTAGTAGGCCGACTCCTGCCTGCATCTACTACTATTATTCCACACATCGGCCGCTATCTAGCATGCATCTAGTGTATTAAGTTCATGGGGAAACGGAGTAATGCAATAAGAACGATGACATGATGTAGACAAGATCTATTCATGTAGGAATATACCCCATATTTTTATTCTTAATGGCAATGATACATGCGTGTCATGTCTCCTTCTGTCATTGAGAATAAGCACCGCAAGATCGAACCCATCACAAAGCACCTTTTCCCATTGAAAGAAAAATCAATCTAGTTGGCCAAACCAAACCAAAATTTTCGGAGAAGTAATACGAGGCTATAAAGATCATGCATATAAGAGTTCAAAGAAGACTGAAATAATATTCATAGATAGATCTAATCATAAACTCACAATTCATTGGATCCCAACAAACACACTTCAAAAAGTCATTGCATCAAATAGATCTCCAAGAACATCGACGAGAACATACATTGTATTGAAGGTCAAGAACAGAGAACAAGCCATCTAGCTACTGCCTACGAACCCGTAGGTCTAGGGTAAACTACTCATGCATCATCGGAGGAGCACAAATGAGGATGATGAACCCCTCTGTGATTGTTTCCCCCTCCGGCAAGGTGCCGGAAGAGGGCTCTAGTTTGGATCTAATTGTTCTGGAACTTTTGGCTGCTGGAATTGTGTTTCGTCGACTCCCCTAGAGTTTCTGGATTATCTGGGTATTTATGGAGCCGAGAGGCGGTGGAAAAGATCACTGCTACTTCCTGAGCTTGCGTTGGTTTTTCCCTTGAAGAGGAAAGGGTGATGCAGCAAAGTTGAGATAAGTATTTCCCCGAGTTCGAGAACCAATGTATCAATCCAGTAGGAGCTACGAGCAAGTCTCCAATTTGTGCACCTGGACAAACAATCAAACACTTGCACCCAATGCGATAAAGGGGTTGTCAATCCCTTCACGGTCACTTGCAAGGATGAGATCTGATAGAGATAGATATAAAACATTACTAAAACATAAAACAAAAAACAAATAAATTGCAGCAAGGTATTTTTGGGTTTTCTGGTTTATAGATCTAAAAATATATGATGGAAAAATAGACCCGGGGGCCATAGGTTTCACTAGAGGCTTCTCTCTTGAAAGAAAACATACGCTGGGTGAACAAATTACTATCTTGCAATTGATAGAAAAGCGCAAAGTTACGCTCTAGGTTAATAAGTTAGTCCCAAAATAATATAAAATAACATATTAATGCATATAAAACATCCAAATCAGATAAAATAATAGAATGGAACAATCCAAAATTATAGATATGTTGGAGACGTATCAATCATTGTGGGCCCCACAAGGCACCAAGGCGCGCCTTGCTGTCTTGTGGGCCCCATGGGCCTCCTCTGGTACACCTCCTGGGCTCCCTAGGTCACTTCTAGGCGGAAAAAAAATCCCCAAAAAGTTTTGCTGCATTTAAACTCCGTTTGATATGGATATTCTGCGAAGTAGAAAACAAGCAAAAACAGCTACTGGCACTGGGCACTATGTCAATAGGTTAGTCCCAAAAATGATATAAAGTTGCTAGTAAATGAAGGTAAAACATCCAAGATTGATAATATGACAACATGGAATCAAAAGCTATAGATACGTTGGAGACGTATCATGCCCCAGTTCTGCCTCGAGGAGGCGACACTCCGTCCCAAAAGTCCTCCCACTATTTTTTCTATGGTAAATGGCCTCATATACCAAAAGATGGGCACCAGAAGCTGGCCAGGGGGCCACCACCCACCAGGGTGCTGGGGTGGGGGGTAGGCGCGCCCTGGTGCCTCGTGGGCACCTGGGTGGCTATATTTTTTATTTATTCCAAAATAAATCTCCGTAAAATTTCAGCTCATTTGGAGATGTGCAGAATGTGTATCTCTGACATAGCTTTTCCAGGTCCAGAATTCCAGCTGCCGGTAATCTCCCTCTTTGTGTAAACCTTGCATATTATGAGACAAAAGGCATTAGAATCACTCCACCAAGTGTTACATTGCTTGAAAATACTATAAATAACAGTAGGAAAACATGATGCAAAATGGATGTATCAACTCCCCCAAGCTTAGACCTCGCTTGCCCTCAAGCGAAAACCGATATCGAAAATCATGTCCACATGTTTAGAGAGAGAGGTGTCAATAAAAACAAATTATGTACATAGTAGAATCATGATCATTATTATAACAACAATATACATTATCATAAAACTTCTCATGAGCAAGTAACAATTCACCACAATATACAAGTATACAGAATAAACTTTTTTGAAAACTAACAAACTATGTTCTAGGTCAACAATGCAATCGCAATTCATCATTTTTTCAGGAAGGGTCTCATGCCGGAGCTTTGTTTAGCAAGTCCACATACTCAACTATCATATAATATTCTATGATTTCTAACACTCACACCATATATATTTTACAAAAGGTTTCAGCCAGACACAAAGAAAGATATGGGATTAAAATCTCACCTCCAAACCTATTCACCTCAAGGGTGATTTCAACAATAATAAATCATGATCGCTCATATCCAACTAGGTATATGTTCCTAGATCTTTCCCTACCATGTGATGCTTGCAAAAGAGAAAAATAAAAGGAATAGGGAAGAATACTATTGACTCTTGCATAAAAAGTAAATACATAAAAGGAAAGATATAAGTAAATGATAGGCCCTTCACCGGGGGAAGCAGAGGTTGTCATGCGCTTTTTATTTTGGATGCACAAGCTCTTGATGCAAAAGAACACCATGTTATATTGCCCCTTATGATAGCTACCTTTATTATGCAGTCTGTCACTTTTATTTCTTTGCCATCACAAGTTCGTACAACGCTTATTTTCCTTGACCATAAAAGATCACACATATTTAGAAGCAATTTTTATTGCCTTATGCACCGATGACAACTTACTTGAAGGATCTTATTCAATCCATAGGTAGGTATGGTGGACTCTTAGGACATGAAACTGGTTTAAAGGGTTTTGGATGCACAAGTAGTATCTCTACTTAGTGCGGATTTTTGGCTAGCAAAGATATTGAGCAAGCACCACATGTTAGAGGATCTATGACAATAGAACTTCTATGTGAATATAAACAATCATAAATCATTACATTGTCTTCCTTGTCCAACGTCAACAATTTGACATAAAATACTTAATGGGGGCTCACAATCATAAAGGATGTCCAAGATAGTATATTTGCATGTGAATCTTTGATTCCCTTATTAATTCTTTCATGAATTGCATCATTGACCAATTCTATGTTTGTCAACTTCCAATAAATTTTACCCTCTTATACTTTTATTTTATGTAAAGTGAATACTTTCCATAAGATTAGCATATGATCTTGTTCATGATTTTCATCGTTATGATTGAACATAAAAGTAAAGAAGAAAAAAACTCAAACTAATATTTATTATATAACTCTCAACTCGATTACATAGATGGATAGATCACGATACTAACACTCAAAAATAGATCATACTAAACTTTTATTCAACTAAATCATGAAATAACTAAGGATCGAAGTAAATACTGGTAAAGATAATAAAAGTGACAGTGATACGATACCGGGGCATCTCCCTCAAGCTTAGCGAAAGCCAAGGGGAGTGCCCATATCTGTGTACTCAAGTTTCTATTGCCTGTGATGGTGGTGATGATGAAGTGATGAGCTTGTCCTTCAGCCTTAGCAAATACTCCAATCTACGATTGATGCTCCTCAGGGCGATGTTTTTCTCTCCAACAAAATAAATTCACGAGTGAGGTAAGTATTCTGAACACAAACTATTTCACAGGTCCTCAGGGCTTCCATTTTGGATGGGGAGAGATGATCATAAAAGGGTTGAAGGATATCTCCCCCTGATGCAATTTCCTCCATGGGCACGACTTGCCCTCCTTCTTGGGATTGATCTCCTACAACTTCCTCAACCTTGTTCTCCTTAGGGGCCTCCTTTATTTATTCTCTCCTTAGTTCCATCTTCAGCAGCCAAGCATCGTCTTCTCTGTTCTTGTTGGAGGAGAGGGAAGACATGATGCCTGCCTTGATAGATCTGACAGAAAAATAGCACGAAACAAGAACAAAGGATATTTCCGCGATGCGGTGGTTGATGACCCACAAGTGTAGGCGATCTATTGTAGTCCTTTTGATAAGTAAGAGTGTCTAACCCAACGAGGAGCAGAAGGAAATGACAAGGGGGTTTTTCAGCAAGGTATTCTCTGCAAGCACTGAAACTATCGGTAACAGATAGTTGTGTGATAAGATAATTCGTAACGGGTAACAAGTAACAAAAGTAAACAAGGTGCAGCAAGGTGGCCCAATCCTTTTTGTAGCAAAGGACAAGCCTGGACGAACTCTTATATAAAGCAAAGCACTCCCGAGGACACATGGGAATTACTGTCAAGCTAGTTTTCCTCATGCTCATATGATTCACGTGCTGTCCTTCCTTGGAAAAGCCTCCCACTTATGATTAACCCCTCTCACAAGCATCCGCAACTACGAAGGAAAAATTAAGGTAAACCTAACCATATAGCATGAAACATATGGATCCAAATCAGCCCCTTACGAAGCAACGCATAAACTAGGGTCTAATCTTATCTCACTCTAGCAACCCATCATCTACTTATTACTTCCCAATGCCTTCCCCTAGGCCCAAATCATGGTGAAGTTTCATGTAGTCGATGTTCACATAACACCACTAGAGGAGAGACAACATGCATCTCATCAAAATATCGCACAAATCCCAAATTCAGATGATTACTTATAACAAGACTTCTCCCATGTCCTCAGGAACAAACGTAAATACTCAACAAGCATATTCATGTTCATAATCAGAGGAGTAATAATCATCATTAAGGATCTTAAAATATAATCTTCACTGGATAAACCAACTAGCATCAACTACAAGGAGTAATCAACACTACTAGCAACCCACAGGTACCAGTCTGAGGTTTTGAGACAAGGATTAGATACAAGAGATGAACTAGGGTTCAAGAGGAGATGGTTCTGGTGAAGATGTTGATGGAGATTGACCCCCTCTCGATGATAGGATCGATGGTGATGACGATGGCGGCGATTTCCCCCTCCCGGAGGGATGTTTCCCTAGCAGAACAGCTCTGCCGGGGCCCTAGATTGGTCCTTCCCAGGTTCCACCTCGAGTCGTCCTGAAAGCTTCTCTTTTATTTTTTCCAGGCAAAAGACATCATATAGCAGAAAATGGGCGTCAGGGGCCTGCCAGGGGCCCCACAAGACAGGGTGCGCGCCTAGGGGGGTAGGGCGCGCCCTCCACCCTTGTGGCTGGCTGGTGGCCCCCCTCTGGTGCTTTCTTCGCCCAATATTTTTTATTTGTTCCAAAATTGATCTCCGTGAAGTTTCAGGACTTTTGGAGTTGTGCAGAATAGGTCTATGATATTTGCTCCGTTTCCAGTCCAGAATTCCAGCTGCCGGCATTCTCACTCTTCATGTAAACCTTATAAAATAAGAGAGAAAAGGCATAAGTATTGTGATATAATGTGTAATAATAGCCCATAATGCAATACATATCAATATAAAAGCATGATACAAAATGGATGTATCAACTCCCCCAAGCTTAGACCTCGCTTGTCCTCATGCGAAAGCCGAAATGGAAAATTATTTCCACATGTTTAGAGATAGAGGTGTCGATAAAATAAAATACGAACATGAGAGCATCATGATCATCTTTAGAACAACAACATATATTGTCATATGATTTCTCATGCTAAAGTAACAATTCATTCACAAGGTAAAGTATGAATCGGAAACTTCATTGAAAACTAACAAACTATGATCTCAGTCATTGAAGCAATTGCAATATATCATAACATTGGAAAGAGTGAATATAAGAGCTTTTCAGCAAGTCCACATACTCAACTATCATTTAGTCTTTCACAATTGCTAACACTCACGCGATACTTATGGGTACAAAGTTTCAGTCGGATACAGAGAAAGATAGGGGCTTATAGTTTCGCCTCCCAACCTTTTACCTCAAGGGTAATGTCAACAATAATACTTTATGAAAACCTACATCCGAGTGGATATATATATCCGGATATTTCCAACACATAGTGCTTGCCAAAGGATAAAGTGGAAAAGTAAAGGTGAGGATCACCATGACTCTTGTATAAGGGTACAAGGTAAAAATAAATGGTAGGCCCTTCGCAGAGGGAAGTAGAGGTTGTAATGCGCTTTTATGGTTGGATGCACAAAATCTTAATGCAAAAGAACGTCACTTTATATTGCCGCTTGTGATAAGGACCTTTATTATGCAGTCCGTCGCTTTTATTTCTTCCATATCACAAGTTCGTATAAAGCTTATTTTCTTTGCACTAATGAATCATACATATTTAGAGAGCAATTTTTATTGCTTGCACCGATGACAACTTACTTGAAGGATCTTACTCAATCCATAGGTAGGTATGGTGGACTCTCATGGCAAAACTGGGTTTAGGGATGTTTGGAAGCATAAGTAGTATCTTTACTTGGTGCAAAGAATTTGGCTAGCATGAGAGGAAAGGCATGCTCAACATTTAAGATGATCCATGACAATATAACTTCTATTCGGATATAAGAAAACATAACCCATTATGTTGTCTTCCTTGTCCAACATAAACCTTTTAGCATGTCATATTTTAATGAGTTCTCACAATCAAAAAAGATGTCCAAGATAGTGTATCTATATGTAAAACCTCTCTTTCTTTATTACTTCCTATTAATTGCAGCAATGACCAAAACTATGTTTGTCAACTCTCAGTAACTTTTATTCATCATACTCTTTATATGTAAAGTCATTACTCTCCATAAGATCAACATATGATCTTTTTATTTCTTTTTATTCTTTCTTTAATTCCCTCAAGATCATAGCATGAAGGCAAAACCCTCAACTCAAAACTACTCTTTATTATATATAACTCACGGACTCGATTACATAGATAGCGATCAAAACAAAACTTAAGGGTAGACCATACTAGAACTTTATTCTACTAGATTATGATATAACCAAAAGGATCAAACTAAGAAAAACAATAAAGATAGAGGTGTGATGGTGATACGATACTGGGGAAACTCCCCCAAGCTTGGCAGTTGCCAAGGGGAGTGCCCATACCCGTGTATTTATGTCTCTTTCTTCGGAGGTGGTCATGATGGAGTTATTGATGATGTAGGCTTCTTCCTTAGCTTGCGCTTGAGGATAGAATTTTGCTGCCTTAAGTCATCGATGTCCTGCTCAAGACTTAGTATCTTTTTACATAGTTCCTGTTCGTTTTCCTTCAAGAGACGAAAAGGGGTAAACTCGATCTTAGGTTTCTTTGCTTTATTAGGGAGACTTGACTTTTTGAACTCCACGTGCATGTCCCCAGGTTGACGTAGTGGGACTTCATCTTCATCTGAGCTTGTCTCCTCCTTTCCTTTAAGATCATAGTCTTCTTCTTCCACCATGGTCCAACCACAATGCTCCATGTCCCCGTAGACTTTGGGGTCTGCGACATAATCAACCACATAGCTTTCTCCCTCCGAATGTTGGGACAACATATTGCACTAAATCTGTTGCAGAAACAGATCAAAACAAAAACAAACAATTTTGCCGTGGTACGGTGGTCAAAACCTTCTAGATATTATATAATGAATTTTTACCGACCAAAACGAAGTCTGGAGGGCACACGAGGTGGCCACAAGGTAGGGGCGCACCCAAGGGTGTTGGACATGCCCTCCACCCTTGTGGCCGCCTCGTGTCTCTTTTGGACTACTTTTAATTTTCCTAATTTTTTAAATATTCCAAATCGGAGAAAAATTTCTATTAGAACAGTTTTGGAGTCGGTTTACTTACCGTACCACATACCTATTCCTTTTCGGAGTCTGAAACATTCTGGAAAGTGTTCCTTATGTACTCCTCCGGTGTTATGGTGTCAATTATATTGGTTTCAACATTTATGGGACTACTTGTGATATAATGTTTGATTCTTTGACCGTTTACCACTTTCGGATTTGTGCCTTCGACATTGTTGATTTTGATGGCACCGGAATGATAGACGTCCTAGATAATGTAGGGACCTTCCCATCTAGAGAGAAGTTCTCCTGCAAAAAATCTTAAACGATATTTGTATAGCAAAACATGATTACCTACATTAAACTCACGCTTTTGTATCCTTTTGTCATGCCATCTTTTAACTTTTTCTTTAAACAACTTGGCATTCTCATAGGCTTGGGTTCTCCATTTGTCAAGCGAGCTAATGTCAAATAACCTCTTCTCACCGGCAAGTTTGAAATCATAGTTGAGCTCTTTAATGGCCCAATATGCCTTATGTTCTAGTTTGAGATGTAGGTGACAATCCTTTCCATAAACCATTTTATACGGAGACATACCCATAGGATTTTTATAAGCAGTTCTATAAGCCCATAATGCATCATCAAGTTTTTTTGGACCAATTCTTTTTAGATCTATTAACAGTATTTTGCAAAATCAGTTTAATCTCTCTATTACTCAATTCTACTTGACCACTAGATTGAGGATGATACAGAGATGCAATTCTATGGTTAACATCATACTTAGCAAGCATTTTACGTTAAGCACCATGAATAAAATGTGAACCACCATCAGCCATTAAATATCTAGGGACTCCAAACCTCGGAAAAATAACTTCTTTAAGCATCTTAATAGAAGTATTATGATAATCACTACTAGTTGGAATATCTTCTACCCACTTAGTAACGTAATCATCATCAACTAAAATATGTGTATACACATTTGAGGAAGGAAAAGGTCCCATATAATCAAAGCCCCAAACATCAAATGGTTCAGTAACAAGTGAATAATTCATAGGCATTTCATGACGTCTACTAATATTACCAATTCTTTGGCATTCATCACAAGAAAAGACAAACTTACGAGCATCCTTGAAGTGAGTAGGCCAATCAAAACCGGATTGCAATACCTTATGTGCAGTTCTATCTCCTGCGTGGTGTCCTCCGTAAGCCTTGGAATGACACCCGCGAAGGATCTGTTCCTGTTCATGCTCAGGTACACAACGTCTAAATAACACCATCTACTCATTCTTTATAAATGTGTGGCTCATCCCAAAAGTAATGTCTTAAATCATAGAAAAACTTTTTCTTTTGCTGGTATGTGAAACTAGGTGGTATAAATTTAGCAACAATGTAATTAGCATAATCAGCATACCAAGGAGTATTTTGAGAAGCATTTATGATAGCTAACTGTCCATCAAGAAAGCTATCATCAATAGGAAGTGGGTCATCAAGAACATGTTCTAATCTAGAGAAGTTGTCTGCAACGGGGTTCTCAGCTCCCTTTATATCAATACTATGCAAATCAAATTCTTGTAGCAAGAGAACCCATCTAATAAGTCTAGGTTTAGCATCTTTATTTTCCATAAGATATTTAATAGCATTATGATTAGTGTGAATAGTTACTTTGGAACCAACAATATAAGATCTGAACTTATCACAAGCAAATACAACTGCTAAAAATTCGTTTTCAGTAGTAGCATAATTCCTCTGGGCACTGTCTAGAGTTTTAATAGCATAATGGATAACATTTCATTTCTTATCAACTCTTTGTCCTAGAACAGCGCCAACAGCATAATCAGTAGCATCACACATAATTTCAAAGGGTAAGTTCCAATCAGGTGGTTGAACAATAGGTGCAGAAATCAAGGCTTTCTTAAGTATTTCAGATGCTTCTACACAATCATCATCAAAAACAAAAGGAACAACTTTTTGCAATAGGTTAGTGAGAGGCCTAGAAATTTTAGAGAAGTCTTTTGAACAAACCTCCTATAGAAACCAGCATGACCAAGGAAACTTCTTATACCTTTGATATCTTTAGGATACGACATCTTTTTAATAGCATCTAGTTTAGCTTTATCAACTTCAATACCTCTTTTAGAAAATTTATGCCCCAAGACAATACCTTCATTAACCATAAAGTGTCACTTCTCCCATTCAAGACAAGATTAGTTTCTGCGCATCTCTGCCAAATTCGATCAAGGTTGCTTAAGCAATCATTAAAAGAAGTTCCATAAACGGAGAAATCATCCATGAAAACATCAACAATCTTTTCACAAAAGTCAGAGAATATAGTAGTCATACATCTTTGAAAGGTAGCAGGTGCATTGCATAAACCAAAAGTCATACATCTATAAGCAAAGGTACCGAAAGGGAAAGTAAAAGTGGTCTTTTCCTGATCATCTTTTGACACAGGTATTTGAGAGAAACCAGAATAGCCATCTAAAAAGCAGAAATGTGTATGTTTGGATAGTCTTTGTAATATTTGATCAATAAAAGGTAGAGAGTAATGATATTTTATTGTAGCTTTATTTAATTTGCAGAAATCAATTACCATTCTCTAACCTGTAACAATTCTTTGTGGGATCAATTCATCCTTATCATTAGGAACAACAGTAATACCTCCCTTCTTAGGGACACAATGAACGGGACTTACCCACTGACTATCAGCAATAGTATAAATTATACCGTCTTCCAGAAGCTTTAGTATTTCATTTCTTACCACTTCTTTCATCTTAGGATTTAAACATCGCTGATGATCAACAACTGGTTTAGCATATTTCTCCAATTTTATTTTGTGCTGACATAGAGTGGGACTAATGCCCTTAAGATCATCAAGAGTGTATCGAATAGCGACACGGTGCCTCTTTAGAGTTTTCAATAATTTCTTTTCTTCATGCTCTGAAAGGTTAGCACTAATAATAACATGATATATCTTGTTTTCATTGAGATAAGCATATTTAAGAGTATCAGGTAATTGTTTAAGCTCAAACATGGGATCACCCTTGGGTGGAGGAGGATCTCTGAGAATTTCAACAAGCATATTGTGTTTCAAAATAGGCCCTTTATTAATAATACTTCATCTATTTCCCTTCTTTCATTCATAAACATATCATTTTCATGGTCTAGCAAATATTCTTCTAAAGGATCAGTAGGAGGCATGACAATAGAAGCAAGAACAATAATTCCATCCTTACTAGGCAGTTCTTTATCGTGGGGTTGTGTACGGAATTTGGAGAAATTAAAATCATGAGACATATCCCCTAAGCCAGTAGTAACAATATCTTTCTCACAGTCTATCTTAGCATTAATAGTATTCAAGAAGGGTCTACCAAATATAATCGGACAAAAGTGATCTTGTGGGGAACCAAGAACAAGAAAATCAGTAGGGTATTTTAATTTCCCACACAAGACATCAACATCTCTAACAATCCCAACTGGTGAAATAGTATCTCTATTGCCAAGCTTAAGAGTAACATCAATCTCTTCTACCTCAGCAGGTGCAATATCATCCATAATTTCTTTATATAGAGTATAAGGTATTTCACTCACACTAGCACCCATATCACATAAGCCATGATAACAATGATCTCCAATTTTAATAGAAAAGCAGGCATGCTAACAACAGGTCTATGTTTACCTTTAGTATCGGGTTTAGCAATTCTAGCAGCCTCATCACAGAAATAAATGACATGACCATCAGTATTGTTGACCAAGGGATCTTTAACCATAGAAATACTAGGTTCAACTTTAACTTGTTTAGGGGGTGTAGGTGTTCTAGTATAACTCTTATGAGCCACGGTTGAAGCTTTAGCACGATCCTTTATTCTAACAGGGAAATGTGGTTTCTCAATATAAGCAGTAGGAACAATAGGATCAACGTTATAAGTAATAGTATCTTCTTCAACTTTAATAGGTTCTATTACTTTCACTTAAATGGGAGGATGATATTTAAACCACTTCTCTTTAGGAAGATCAACATGAGTAGCAAACGATTCATAGAAAGAGGCTACCATCTCGGAGTCAAGTCCACATTTAGTGCTAAATTCATGAAAAACATCGGTATCCATGAAAGATTTAACACAATCAAACTTAGGGTTTATACCTGACTCCTTCCTTCGTCGAGTTCCCAATCTTTAGAGTTGCTTTTAATTATTTCCAGTAAATCCCATTTGAATTCAATAATCTTCATCATAAAAGAACCAGTACAAGAATTATTGAGCATGGAGCGATCATTATGAGAAAGCCAAGCATAATTTTTTTGAATAATAATTTCTCTCGAGAGCTCATGATTGTGGCATGAATATAAAATTGACTTAAGCCTCCCCAAGCTTGAGCGATACTTTCTCCTTCACGAGGCCAAATATATATATATAATTCCGATCACGATGAACCAGATGCATAGGATAAACTTCTGATGAAATTCCAATTTCAATCGGTTGTAGTTCCATGATCCAATATCATCACACAGCATCCCATGTCACTGCATTTCCCTTCAAAGATAAAGGAAAGACCTTCTTCTTGACAACATCCTCGGGCATACCTGCAAGCTTAAATAATCCACAAACTTCATCCACATAGATTAGCTGCATATCGGGATGTAACATTCCATGTCTTGTATAAGGATTAGCTAGCAGTTTCTCTATCATACTCAAAGGAATTTCAAGTAAATATTTTCAGTAGGTGCAGCAGGTTGAGGAGCAACTCTTTGCTCTTCCGGTCGAGGTAAATATACCCCGGACAAGCCCCTCAAAGGATTATTTTCCGTAGTGACAAGTGACAGTAAATTTCAGCACACTATATAAATGTTTCCTTACCATATTCCACTTACCAAAGGCGCTTCACTCCCCGACAACGGCGCCAGAAAAGAGTCTTAATGAGCCACAAGTGTAGGGGATCTATCATAGTCCTTTCGATAAGTAAGAGTGTCGAACCCAACGAGGAGCGGAAGGAAATGATAAGCGGTTTTTAGCAAGGTATTCTCTGCAAGCACTGAAATTATCGGTAACAGATAGTTGTGTGATAAGATAATTCGTAACGAGTAGCAAGTAACAAAAGTAAACAAGGTGCAAGAAGGTGGCTCAATCATTTTTTTAGCAAAGGATAGGCCTGGACAAACTCTTATATAAAGCAAAGCGCTCCTGAGGACACATGGGAATTACTGTCAAGCTAGTTTTCATCGTGCTCATATGATTCGCGTTCGTTACTTTGATAATATGATATGTGGGTGGACCAGTGCTTGTGTGTTGTCCTTCCTTGGACAAGCCTCCCACTTATTATTAACCCCTCTCGCAAGCATCCGCAACTACGAAAGAAGAATTAAGGTAAACCTAACCATAGCATGAAACATATGGATCCAAATCAGCCCCTTACGAAGCAACGCATAAACTAGGGTTTAAGCTTCTGTCACTCTAGCAACCCATCATCTGTTTATTACTTCCCAATGCCTTCCCCTTGGCCCAAATCCTGGTGAAGTGTCATGTAGTCAACGTTCACATAACACCACTAGAGGAGAGACAACATACATCTCATCAAAATATTGAATGAATACCAAATTCACATGATTACTTATAACAAGACTTCTCCCATGTTCTCAGGAATAAACATAACTACTCACAAAGCATATTCATGTTCATAATCAGATGAGTATTAATTATCATTAAGGATCTGAAAATATAATCTTCCACCGGATAAACCAACTAGCATCAACTACAAGGAGTAATCAACATTACTAGCAACCCACAGGTACCAATCTGAGGTTTTGAGGCAAAGATCAGATACAAGAGATGAACTAGGGTTTGGGAGGAGATGGTGCTAGTGAATATGTTGATGGAGATTGACCCCCTCTAGATGAGAGGATCAATGTGATGACGATGGCGGTGATTTCCTCCTCCCGGATGGATGTTTCCCCGGCAGAATAGCTCCGCCGGAGCTCTAGATTGGTCCTGCCCAGGTTCCGCCTCGAGACGGCGGCGCTTCGTCCCGAAAGCTTCTCTCTTATTTTTTCCAGGGCAAAAGACACCATATAGCAGAAGGTGGGCGTCGGGGGCCTGCCAAGGGGCCCACAAGACATGGGGGTTCACCCAGGGGGTAGGGCACGCCCTCCACCCTTGTGGCTGGCTTGTGGGCCCCCTTTGGTGCTTTCTTCGCCCAATAATTTTTATTTATTCCAAAACTGATCTCTGTGATGTTTTAAGACTCTTGGAGTTGTGCAGAATAGGTCTCTAATATTTGCTCCTTTTCCAGTCAAGAATTCCAGCTGTTGGCATTCTCCCTCTTCATGTAAACCTTATAAAATAAGAGAGAAAAGGCTTAAGTATTGTGATATAATGTGTAATAACAACCCATAATGCAATAAATATCAATTTTAAGACTTATAAAACCTTATAAAGCATGATGCAAAATGGACGTATTAGTGGTCAAAACATCTGGGTGTACATAAATAGAATTTTTGTCTTGCGAAACAAGTAACTTAAAGGAAAATGGATTCAGGAAGGCTCACGTGGGGCCCACCACCCACCAGGGCGTGCCTGGGAGGGGGGTAGGCCTGCCCTGGTGCCTTGTGGGCACCTGGGTGGCCTCCCCATGTGTTTTTTTAATATTCCAAAACTGACAAAAAAATATTTTTATGGAATTTTGGGAGTCGGTTTAGTTATTGGATCACATACCTCTTCCTTTTCAGTGTTTGGGAATGTTCTGGAAGGTCTCTTTAATATATTCCTTCGGTGCCATGTTTTGAATAATATTGGTTTCAACATTAATGGGCGTACCTGAAATATAGTGCTTAATTCTTTGTCCATCGACCACCTTTGGATTAGTGTCTTCGGCATTATTGATCTTAATAACTCCAGAGCGATAAAATTCTTCGATGATATATGGTCCTTCCCATCTAGAAAGAAGTTCTCCTGCAAAAAAAAATCTTAATTTATAATTGTATAATAAAACATATTCTCCTACTTTGAATTCCTATTTTTGGATTCTTTTATCATGCCATATTTTAACTTTTTCTTTAAATAATTTGGCATTTTCGTAAGCTTGGGTTCTCCATTCATCTAACGAGCTAATAGCAATAACCTCTTTCCATCGGCAAGTTTGAAATCATAATTGGGTTCTTTTATTGCCCAATATGCTTTATGTTCTAACTCAAAAGGTAAATGGCATGCTTTTCCATAAAGCATTTTATAGGGAGACATGCCCATAGGATTTTATAAGCAGTTCTATAGGCCCATAAAGCATCATCTAATTTCTTAGACCAATTCTTTCGAGACCTATTGACAGTCTTTTGCAAAATTAACTTTATTTCTCTATTGCTCAGTTCTACTTGACCACTAGATTGAGTGTGATAAGGAGATGCTATTCTATGGTTGACATCATATTTAGCAAGAAATTTATGGAATGCTCCATGAATAAACTGTGAACCACCATTAGTCATTAAATATCTAGGGACTCCAAACCTCGGGAAAATAACTTCCTCAAGCATTTTAATAGAAGTGTTGTGATCAACACTACCAGTTGGAATAGCTTCTACCCACTTAGTGACATTATCAACAACAACTAAAATATGTGTATACCCATTAGAGGAAGGAAAAGGTCCCATATAATCAAATCCCCAAACATGAAATGATTCAATAACAAGGGAATAATTCATAGGCATTTCTTGACGTCTACCAATATTACCAATTCTTTGATCTTCATCACAAGATAAGACCAACTTACGAGCATCCTTGAAAAGATTAGGCCAATAGAAACCAGACTGTAATACCTTATGTGCAGTTCTATCTCCCGCATGGTGTCCTCCATAAGCCTTGGAGTGACACTTTCGTAGGATTTGTTCCTATTCATGCTTAGGTATACAACGTCTAATTATACCATCTACTCCTTCTTTATAAAGGTGTGGGTCATCCCAGATGTAATGTCTTAAATCATAGAAAAAACTGTTTCTTTTGTTGGTATGTGAAATTAAGTGGTATAAATTTAGCAACTATGTAATTAGCATAGTTTGCATACCAAGGACTATTACGAGAAGCATTTACGACAACTAGTTGTTCATCATGAAAACTATCATCAATAGGTAGTGGGTAATCAAGGACATTTCCTAACCTAGACAAGTTGTCAGCTGCGGGGTTCTCATCCCCTTTCTATCTGTAATATGTAAGTCAAATTATTGTAGAAAGAGAATCCACCTAATGAGTCTAGGTTTAGCATCTTTCTTTTCCATAAGGTATTTAATAGCAACATGATCTGTGTGAACAATTACTTTAGAATCAACTGTGTAAAATATGAATTTATCACAAGCAAACACAACTGCTAAAAATTCTTTCTCAGTAGTAGCATAGTTTCTTTGAGCGTTGTCTAGAGTTTAACTAGCATAATGGATAACATTTCATTTCTTATCAACTCTTTGTCCTAGAACAGCACCAACAGCATAATCACTAGCATCACACATAATTTAAAAAGGCAAGTTCCAATCAGGTGGTTGGATAATAGGTGCAGAGGCAAGGCTTTCTTAAGTGTTTCAAAGGCTTCTACACAATCATCATCAAAAACAAAAGGGACATCTCTTTGCAAAAGATTAGTAAGAGGCCTTTAAATTCTAGAGAAGTCTTTAATACACCTCCTACGAAAATCAGAATGATAGAGGAAACTTCTTATACCTTTAATATCTTTAGGACATATCATTTTCTCAATTGCATCAACTTTAGCTTTATCCACCTGAAAGTGCTAGTTATCGACTAGAGGGGGGGGGGTGAATTGGCGATTTTTTATGGAAGTCTTCAAAACACGGGGGCTTTGAAGACAAACAGTAGCAATGAACCTATTGATATGCAGCGTAAGGTAGACTACACTAGGCAAGCCATAGTCAAGTAAGCAATGAAGTGAAAGCACGAAGACTATCAGCAGCTAGGTAGTAAGGATCAGGATGGAAGATAGTATGAAGCCAAACAACAACAGTGTTCACACAGTGAAGACAATCAGATCATGCAGGGAGGTAATGACTTCATGAAGACAAACTGTAAGTAAAGAGAGGTAAAGGATAGAACCAGTTGCTTGCAGAGCACAAGGATTTGTTGGACTAGTTCCAGTTGTTGTGACAACTGTACGTCTGTTTAGGGAGGCTGAGATTCAACTCAGAAGACCGCGTCTTCACCTTATTCCCCTTTAGCTAAGGACACTTAGTCCTCGCCCAATCACTCAGGTAAGTCTTCAAGGTAGACTTCCAAACCTTCACAGACTTCATTCACCGGCAATCCACAATGACTCTTGGATGCTCAGAATGCGACGCCTAATCGGTTGGAGGATTCACAATCCTCAAGTGTAACAAGTCTTCAGATCACGCGGACAGAAAGACTTCAGTGATGCCTAACACTCTTTGGCTCTGGGTGTTTTGGGCTTTGTCCTTGCAAGGATTTCTCTCTCAAAGGCTTTTGAGGTGGGTTGCTCTCAAACGACAAAAGCCGTGCACTAACTCTGAGCAGCCACCAACTTATGGTGTAGGGGGTGGGCTATTTATAGACATGAGGCAACCTGACCTGATTTGTCCAAAATGACCCTGGGTCACTACGGAACTGACACGTGTCCAACGGTCAGATTTGAAACACACGCGGCAGCTTGACTTGGGATACAAGTAAAGCTGACTCATCAAACTCTGGATAAGATTTGCTCCCATAGTGTTTGCTCGAAGACATAGGATTTGGTTGAGAATCACATCAATCACTCTGACTTTGTTCACTTGGACCCCACTTAACAGTGTAGTGATTCCTGTGAATTAACAAAGAAGAAATGGAAACTAGGAAACAACTATGTCTTCGCACTCCATAGTCTTCATGCGATGTCTTCTCATGTCATAGTCTTCAATGTGAATATCTTCATAGACCACCATTGTCTTCAATGTCTTCACACATTTTTAGGGGTCATCTCTGGTAGGTAAACCGAATCAATATGGGACTACTACCTGTGTTATCCTGCAATTCTCACAGACACATTAGTCCCTCAACCAAGTTTGTCGTCAATACTCCAAAACCAACTAGGGGTGGCACTAGATGCACTTACAATCTCCCCCTTTTTTGTGATTGATGACAAACTGGTTGAAGTTTTCAACGGGGATAAGAGTATGTGAAAGTTCAGTGTTGTGAGTATTGTCGTCATACATATGACGAGGCTCCCCCTAAAGATGTGCATATAAATGATTTGCTTTTGAATGCAAATGCACATGGCAGGTTTTCCTTTGTGGAGGCCATCTTCAAAGTGTGAAGACAATGCATCATGCATATACGAAGACAATAAAGATAATGATATGCATAATGGAAAATGGGCGTTTGTACAATGACTTCATGTAGAATTTATCATCGCATCACAAAGTGGCAATGAAAATAGCAGAGGACCATCAAGTTTAAGTGTTACAACTCAAATGCCAAAAGATTCAGAACGAGAGTTGGAAGAACTTAGCAAAATCTAAGCAACCACCCATATGGACCCGCTTGAAGACTATCAACTCATATGTTTCTCCCCCTTTTGTTAGTAATGACCAAAAAGGTTTCAAGACATAGAGTATCTACTCGTTCCCAGGTGGAGACGAAGTTGGAGCAGCAGGGTCGACGTTGGAGTTTAGTGGTGCAGAAGGGCCTGATGCAGCATCATTGTCACGCCCAATATGCGACCCTATCCAAAAGGAACTCGAAGGTCCCACCAAGGATAGACCCGCATATTGAAACGCTTTTAAAAGGTGGATATCATTACATCAACATTACATAATAGATGGGGATACATACATAAGGCATACAATGCCACATGAATACAACATCATATTACATAAGAGCACCATCCGACTACGGATGAAACACAAACAGAAACTCAAACGACATCCACCCTGCTAGCCCAGGCTGCCGACCTAGAACCTATCCCCTGATCGAAGAAGAAACAGAAGAAGAACTCCGAAACAAGCAAACATCGCTCTCGCGTCAAGATCATCGCATAACCTGTACCTACAACTGTTGGTGTAGTAATTTGTGAGCCACGAGGACTCAGCAATCCCATTACCATGGGTATCAAGACTAGCAAAGCTTAATGGGAAAGGAAGGGGTAAAGTGGTGAGGTTGCAGCAGCGACTAAGCATATATGGTGGCTAACATACGCAAATAAGAGCGAGAAGAGAGCAAACGGAACGGCCGGGAAGCTAGCAATGATCAAGAGGTGATCCTGAACTCCTACTTACGTCAAACATAATCCAGAAACCGTGTTCACTTCCCGGACTCCGCCGAGAAGAGACCATCACGGCTACACACACAGTTGATGCTAAAATAAAGATAACCCTTGGGATGCGCGATTCCCAAGGGAAAAAGGTAATAGGTGAGGCAAATGGTAAAACCAATGTTGGGCCTTGCTGGAGGAGTCTTATTCAAAGCGAACTGTCAAGGGGGTCCCATAAATCACCCGACCGTGTTAGGAGCATAAAATCCGGGAACATAACACGGTATGGCGGAAACTAGGGCGGCAAGAGTGGAACAAAACACCAGGCATAAGGCCGAGCCTTCCACCCTTTACCAAATATATAGATGCATTAATAATATAAGAGATATTGTGATATCCCAACATAACCCTGTCCACCATGGAGCAATCTTCAACTTCACCTGCAACTAACAACGCTATAAGAGGGGCTGAGCAAAGCGGTAACATAGCCAAACAACGGTTTGCTAGGAAGGGTGTCAAAGGTTAGAGGTTCATGGCAATTTGGGAGGCTTGAAGAGCAAATGATAGGTAACACAGCATAGCGATAGAACGCAACTAGCATAGCAATGATAGTAGTGAGATCCAGGGTAGAGGTCATCTTGCCTGAAATCCCGCTAGGAAGAAGAACGAGTCCATGAAGAAGATGAAGCCACGAAGACGAACCACACGTAGACGAACGCATCCTCACGATCGCAACGAAAAGGGAACTATCGAGAAGAAGCACACAACATGGTAAACACACCACACATAGGCAAGACATGATGCACAACCAGCATGATGCATGACAAGGCTACATGAAGCTACTCATGGCAAGAGATGATGCAAACAAGAACAACACATCAATGCAAGTTTAAATGACGCCGGGAACAACAATAACAATTCCGGTAAGTCCTCATATGCAAATTTCGAAATTGGTCCAGATCTGAATGAACCTTATGTTCAAGTTGTTAAACAGCAAGTTAAGATGCACCACAAGGATCTACACGAAATTCTAGTCAAGTTAGATATAGAGTTCATTTAGTTCGGAGCTACGGTCTAGAAGATAAGAGCAAAACAAGTTAAACATGGCATTGATGCAAAATGCATACAAACATCAAGCTAACACCTCAAAACAAGGATGCAACATGATAATATCAAACTACATGCAAAACTAAGCAAGTTCATATAAAGCACACTCAAAACGGAGCAACGGTTCAACACATACACTCTATACAAGTCATAACCACAATATGTTCAAAACAATATGCTACAACATCTCAACGTAATAACAAAAGGCATGGGCATGAAGTACAGGTAAAGCATAACAAAACATGAACACTGAGCTATCTCCAGAAATCAGTAGAACATGCTCAAACACACATGGAAAGATTGCAAATAATAACAGTTTCAGACTTATCAGGAAATAACATCAGGTTGCAATGTTTAGAGCAAGCAAACAACATGTTACAGGAACATATCATGGCAAACAAAGGCATGACATGAATCTACTAATTGCATAGAGCAAAAGTCCCTTAGTTACCATGATCCAAAAGGGCACAGTAAATATGATGGCACCCATGTAAACATGGCAAGTTATATGACAGATTCATACATGGCAGGAACAACAATAAGTAGGCAAGTTGGTGAGCTTGAACCACTCACCACAGAGCAATACATGGCATGGAAAGACAACCAACAGTAATAAGACATGTTTATGAAGCTAAGCATGGCAAGAGCAAGTTCATAGGTGCATGAATCACTAGAAAATAACATGGCCAAAACTGAACTTAATGTTAACAGGCTGAGAGCAACATTATTTAGCAAGTTTGGAGCAAGATAACAACAAGTTACAGCAGGCCATAAATGCAACCAGGGGCATGAATGGATAGATCAAGACATGTATAACAAAACATAATTAGTGAACATCTCCAGATTATGCATGGAATGACTTGTGGAAGCAGGTTTACATAGCATCAAAACATAGCAGAATCTGTCAGGAAAACCGCAACAGCAAGTACCATACTTAACAAGCTCGATGCACTCAGCACACAACTCACAAAAATACATGGTTTGCACCTCTGGAAATATGGCATAGCATAGATCAAAACACATGTAGACATCAACCTCATAGGATGCACACATCAAACATGGCAAAAATGACAAATGAGCATGTTATAACAGTTTCAGCAGGTTAACATCACATAGCACTCTTCCAACAGCATTTCGGGCATCAAGATCAGCTCAAATGAAAATGGTGCAATGGAATGGAATGAAGTACTCGTCGAGACGAACAATTTGACATATTACACGCACGAAACGGAGTAGTATGCAGCAAGTTATGATGCGTTGAGCATGGCATGATAATGTGTAGATCTGGGGACTTGGAAAATTAAACCCCTCCGAGAGAAGTCAATGGGACGGCGGGATCCAGGACGGGCGCGGTCGTGTTTGCTTGGAGGGCTCGGGGTGGACGAGGCCGATCCGGGACGAGGCGGTCCCAGCGACGGGTCAACGCGGCGACTCCCGCGAGGACGACGTCGGGGTGGCCGGACTCGGGCGGGGGAGGTCTCCTCCGGCCGGATCCCGCCGGATCCGGTGCGGGGCGGTGAGGGCAGGCCGGCAGGGAGCTGTGGGGTGGCGACGAGGTTGCGGATCCAGGGCGGTGCGGGCTGGTGGTGGTGGCCGGAGATGGATGCGAGGAGGGCGGCGCCGACGGGAGGCGAGACGAAGGCGGTTGGCGGAGGCCGAGGGCGGCGGCACAGGCGCGGCGGCGCGTCCCTCGTGATTTAAGAGGCGGGCACGACGTGCCGGGAGAGGAGGCGCGCGGCAGCCGAGATGGCGGCGGCGGAGCTCGGCGAGGTCCGCAAGCGGCGGCGGAGGCGCGAGCTCGTCTGAGGGCCCCGATGGGCTCGGGCGGGACCCGATCTGGGCCAGGAGGGTCGGCGTGGTGGAGGCAAAGGGCTGGCGGTGGAGTGGTGACGTGGTGGCTTCTGGTTGGGCGAGGAGTGGCGGCGGACGTGTCCGGCTGCGGGATGGACATGTCCGGCGGCGAGAGGTGGAAGAAGACTAGGGTTTGGACGAAAATTTCGGGGGAGGGGACTATTTTATAGGTAGAGGGAGCTAAGAGAGTCCAAATGAGGAGCGGTTTTAGCCCACACGATCGTGATCGAACGGCCGAGAGCATGGAGGGGAGTTTGCTGGGTTTTGGGCCACTTTGGAGGGGTGTTGGGCTGCAAAGGGAAAGGGGCTTCTACGGTTACCCGGTTAACCGTTGGAGTATTAAACAACCTCCAAATTGCACGAAACTTGACAGGCGGTCTACCTGTGCTATACCAAGGCCGCTTGGCAAACCTCGGTCCATTCCGAGAACGTTTAACACCCGCTTACAATGAGAGACAAAAGGGGAACACCGGGGAACATAGGAGTGCCGGATTGCAAAACAGACAACGGGGAAAATGCTCGAATGCATGAGACGAACACGTATGCAAAATGAGATGCACATGATGACATGGCAAAATGCAACACGCAAGCAAATGACATGGCAAAGACGGCGAATAACTGGCAGACACCTGGCGCATCGAATCCGGGGCGTTACAATCATTATGCTGAGTAGTGAGAGCAGGCAAAGGGGCGTCATCTTGTTCATCGACAACTCTGGCAACAACAGTTGCAGCCGAGGATGAGTACTCAGAATCTTTAAGGGAGGGTGTGCAATGCCAACTTGCATTTTGTGGAGGCCTGGAATCAAACTTGAAGTTTTCAGTGAAGCCATCTGCGCGAAGATCATCTTCAGCAAAGAGCAAAGTGAGACTCTTCCAGGAATGGCGGAAAGCTTCATGAGCAACATACGAGTTCTTGGTGGCTAAGTTGCGAATGTGATTGACTTCCACCATGATACTCTTCATCTGACGCTTTAGCCAATCATGATGCTTGTCATGCTTTTGATGTAAGGCCATTAGAAGCTCACGGTCATTGAGAACACGTGGATGCTTCTAAGGCCTTTGGGCAATGGTGCTTGCAGTGGCTTCAGTGTTTGCATGATGTGGTAGGTGCAGGTTTCCAGCCAAGGGATAGGAATGAGTTGCAGCATTTGGCACATGAACACATTCAATGGGTTGTGTGAAGCTCTGGAACTTAGCATTCGGAAGATGGAGGGGTTGCTTTGCAGGCTCAGGGTAGATTGCTTCAACATACATATCAACCTCAGGCAAGAATACAATGTGATTGCGTGTTGAGGGCCGATAGTCAATAGTTGAATGAAGCTTAATCAACCGCATCACCCATGGAGCATAGAACTTCAGACCAAACAAATCAATCTCGAAAGCAGCAAGTTGTCTGATGAAGAAATCCCGAGTATTGAATCTGATGCCATTTACGATGTAGAACACCAAAGCTTCATGGATCCTTCAAGTTTGGCTTCAGATGAATGGCCTTTGATGGGCCATAGAGTATGCCTCAAAATGTGATATACTGTGTGTGGCAGATACTCAAGGTCCTCAACAAAGAATTCCTTTGGATATTCAACGTCTTGGGGCAAAGGCTTCATCATGCTGAGCATTTGGCTCATGTTCGGCTCAGTCTTCTGAAATATGCTTTATAGTTCATTCTGATAAAGTCAACAACCAAGTTCATACAACTCACCTGGAGTGGGCAGGGAAGTGAGCTAGATGATATCCTGAGCTTTGGCTTCGTGATGCACATCACCTGTCATCCACTCGAGGATCCATGTCTTTGGATCCCTATTGTAGCCTCGAATATGTAAGGTGGCATTGAACTGCAGTCGGAGCTCTTCATTCCAGTGCTCTTTGTTGTGACAAATGCTAGATGACCAACATCCCTGAAGTAGTCAAGGGCTTTTTCCAGACCTGGCAGCCCAGCCATAGCATCATAATCCAGACGCCTGTGAGGAAATATTCTGTTTTGATTGTATAGAATGCAAGAGTAATAGCTTTGCTATTGGTGCTCCAAAATCTGTCAGATGAGATTCTTGGCTTCTTGTATCTTGGCACTGTCAAAGAAAGTATTGTCTTCTCTGAAACTGAGCACGCCAAAAGAGCCATGTGTAGTTACTGCACTTGGAAGCCTTGGCAGACGCGGCTTAGGCTTCTTAACTTGAGGCCTACGCTCCACATGATAGTCATATTGTGGTCCTGGAGTGGTGGGGGGAATCATAATTGGCCAGCGAATTGTGACCTGCTGCCCTTCACGATTGAAGGCCGTTTCCAAGATGTGAGGCCGTGGTGGAGGAACAGCGCCATCAGTGAGGACCGGCGTCACAGAAGCTTCAGGATTCACATTGGCTTCAGGCTCCACATTGTCTTCAGCCAAGATAGGGTCATTGGCTTGAATAGCAGTGTTGGTGGCAGCCTCATTGTTCTGAACATCCATTTGGTCAATGACCAGAGGGTCAGGCACAATCACATTCTCTTCAAGCTGTCTTGATCAACAACAGAGGGTGTGGCTTCTCTTTTTCTTTCTTCTCTTCTTTATTCTTCTTCGGCTGATGCAGCAGGAATGTCTTCAGCAGCTTTAGCTTCAGACGCTTGAACCATCGCAGAAGGATTCTCTTCAGGGAACACTTGATGTACCACTGAGCTGGTTGTTGTGAATCTTCTTCTGGGATGGTGGACATGGAGACAGATGGATTGAGACCTTTGCGAAGGCTGCGAAACACTGGCGGCACGTTTGGAGATGGAGTGGTCTCCATGTAGTTGTCGTCATGAAGTACCGGATTTGTAACTTGTGCTGGTGGAGTATGGGGTTTCTCATCTTGAACAGGGGTTTCTTCTTGTGGGCGCTCAGCCCAGGAATCATCTTGAGCAATTGGCGTCAATGGACGACCAATGCTAATGTATTCACTGCTTGTTGGAGCAGGCGATGATACCAACTAGTGCTCGAGCTGAAGGACTTCATCATCAACCACATTGTCTTCATGACCAATGTCTTCAGCTGCGTTGGGGTCAACAACTGGAACTTCTTCAGAATCTGGTGCCTCTGTGGAAACAGGCTCGTGGACAACGAGACGATGCTCGCGATTTGCAGAGGCAGGATATGCAACCGAAATGGGGTCAACAACACGGGGCTCAGGGGCAGCAGCACGACTTTTCTTTGAAGACTTAGATCCCTTAGTCTTCAGCTTTTTCTTGGAAGGGGCATCATCAGATGCATCCTTGTGCTTGCGCTTCTTGGCTTTGGCTTCAGCTGCCCTTGTCTTCTTTAGCTCTGAAGCTGCTGAGGTGACCTTAGGCTTCGAGCCTGCCATGCTAGCAGGGAAGACAATGCGAGGTGCTTCCTTCCTTGGTGCTTCAGTTTGTGTGACAACAGACTTCTTTTCTTCGACAGCCATCCTGGGATCAATGCGAGGGCGCCCAAGAGCTTTGTGCTCCTCAGCTTAATTGTGTGCTTGAACACATTTCTGTACGAAGTATTGTAGGCGCTCTCATGAGCCTTTAGCCTCATTGCGCTTCTTGTGAAACTTTTCGTTGAGGTCATGCATCATCTTCTTGAAGATTTGAACATCTGCCATGTTGAGCTTGGCCATGTTCTTCTTGAAGTGAGCCTTCTCATAATCAATTTTCTTCTTGAGCAAAACAATCTTCTGAGCCAAGGACAACTCATTAGCAATAGCTCCATGGAATGTGACGCTGATGTCCACCGGAAGCTGAAGATCATCAATGCTAATCCTCTTGTCATCGAACCACTCATCAACGAAGTTGTTAAGAATGTCAACATCACAGAGGGGCAGATCATTGAAAATTTCAGCCTCTTGCTTGCTCTTGATTAGCATCTCAAGGGCATCAGCACCGAGATCTTCATCGATGGACAGATCAATGGTGTCATCCTCGTTGCACAGAATAGCAAAAGGAGTGAGAGGTTGCCCAGTGGCCTTCTTGGGCAATGGCTTCTTGGTCCTCTTGGACACGCGAGATAAATCTTCAGACTGCACACTGGATTCAGGCGGTGCAGTATTCAGTGACTTCCTGGTTGAAGCTTTTGGTGTAGTAGATGGCTTTGAAGCTTTTGCTTTTTACTTTTTCTCCTTTGGTGGTGAGGGAGCATCATCAGAATCAGCTTCTTCAGCAAATTGCGCCACAACAGCTCTCTGGGCAGCAATATGAGACAGAAGCCCATCAAAACTAGCGAAGGGGCCAATTCTGTTCTCATTTGCTTCACGAGTCCCATCTAGTCTTGGACCGAAGGGGCCAGGGTTGAAGTTGAGGCCAAACTCCTTTGGTTCTTGATAGCAGAATCTTTTGCAAACTGATAGTTGCACTTGAAAATATTGTCTTCACAACACCATAAGAGAGAAGATGGGTCGGCATTCTCAGGCTGTGGTCCTCTGGCCATACAGGGATAGACCCTTGTTCAATAGCTTCAGCTTTGTTCTTTGGCACCAAGCCGCGGTACATACAGTCACCCCACGGGCGCTTGATAGCATTCTTTTCAGCATATTCAGGAGTTAGAAACATGTATTTGAACCATTGCTCTGCCCAATATCTTCTGATCCACTGGATCCGGTTCTTGCGCCGGGTGTAACTTTCCTTTGGGTCAAAGTTATATAGATCATACAGATTTTCATGCAGATCAAGTGAAGTGTTGCCACAGTGTTGCCTGCCACCTTTCCGTGCAGACTTCTGTGAAGCCATAACGTTCAAACTGATTGGCTTCAAAACAGTGAAGGGCTTCCCTTTGCTAGTCAGACAAGAACTGGCTTCAGGAGATTCGATGTGGCGCTGTAAGTATTCTACAAATGAATGCAGACTATGATAACCAAGGGATTCTCCCACGGACATGTACCTGTGACAGCATTAGAGATGTGAGGGAAGGGGAAGAGGTCATATGCATTCTCAGAAGATTTTTAAGATAAATTAGTTTAGAAGACATTGACCTCATAGTGTGAAGACATTCACTTATTTGAAGAGAGTTGGTTCCAAATTTGTACGAATCCATGAATAGGTATGAGTGAGGAATCTAACTAGTTATGAAGGATAAGTGAATATACTTGGCATGATATGAGGTGCAGATGAAGACAAATCCAGATTTGGAAGTGAAGAAACCACTTTTGGTTGAAGTGGATGGATTTGATGGATCAAAAAGGCAGTAAAAAGTGAGTTTTAATTACCACTGACGAACTGCTAGACGAGGTAGAGAGAGAGGCCGAGCGGTTCAATCTCCCGCGCCCTAACTTGGCAGTGGAAGACACCTACGGTGGCGGCGGAGAGGACAAAGTCGGCGGCCAGCATGAGGACGGCGTCGAAGAAGTCGCGATAGCTAAGCGCTTCGTCCCCGGCGTCGATGCGAGCTAGCGGAGGTGCTAGGGTTTGAGCGTGGTGGCGAGGAGAAGAACATATATTGGCTATGAGGGGTGAGTATTTATAGGAAGGAGGAGGGCGATGCAGCGCAATTACACAGGTGCCCCTGGCGGTTAAGATCCGAGGAACACGTGGCGTGCATGCAACTTGTCAAGAGTTGATATGTGTTCCCACGCACGCCTGGATTGTCGGGTGGTCGATCCGGCTTCTCCGGTATTCAAGCAATAAGGATGCAACATTAAAAACAGATTTAAATGTTTATCTCTTTGTCTTTTGCTGACAAGGACTCAGAGAAGACAATCGACAGGTTTCAATAGAATGCATATGATTTGGACAGATAGAATTTGAGGAAGAAGCACAAAAGAGGTTAGGGTCCGATCAAATTCACTTAGATCAATAAAGATTCAAGTATGAAGACATAGCTATAAGTGAATGTTGTAGAGGACAGACACACACACACACACACACACACACACACACACACACACACATATATATATATATATAGACCACACACACATGCACATATATATATATATATATTTATATGGTGGGTCTATTATGATAACACCCTCTAGAGTCTTATTCTGCACACCAAACCTTTATTCTGCTAACACCCCACCCGACACGCGCTAACCTAGCGAATAGAAAAATCCACCCTTCCTCCCACGGCTGCCCACCACTCCCCCCCTCGAACCCCACTCCTCCACCATGATACCCCACCCCACCACCACCTGCCTCCAGCACCGCCTTCGTCCACCACCTGCTTGGCGGCCGGCAACCAAGAGGATGGCCCCGACCACCGTGCCAACCCACCCCACCGCCTCCTCTCACTCCAGGTCTGCGCGCGCCTCCCTCCCCAAACCCATAGCGCCCCGCCTCCTCCTTCAGGCCGGCACCGACCCGCCTCCTCCTCCCACCGGTCGGCGCCGCCCGCCTCCTCCTCCCAATGGCCGGCCCCGCCTCCTCCCCCCGCCACCTACCGCCGCCGAGCCGCCGCCCACCCTGCCACTCAGGTACCCTCCTGCGGCCTCGCGGATCTGACCATATCCGAATCCGGCCACCGCGCCCCTCTCCCTGCTGACCGGCACCTGATGCGGCCACCACGCCCCTCTCCCTGCCGAGCGGCACCTGATCCGGCCGCCATGCCCCTCTCCTTCTTCCTTCCCGGCTGGGCGCTGGTCCCCACGCCGCCGTGCTGAACGGCCAGAGCAACACCAGAGGTGAGCCGCCCCTCCTCTCTCCTTTCCTTCTTCCTTCTCCTGACCTCTCCCCTCACACGCTTGTGCTGCAGGAGCCGCCATGGCCATCTCAAGCTTGCTCGTCGCTGCCGCTCTGGATCCGGCCGCCGACAGCCAGATCTGCTCCAGTGCACTGCTAGAAGCTGGGTAGAATAGACCCCGCTGCGTGCAGTTTGCCTGGGTCCCTCATGCGGTGCGGTGCATGGATGGGTTGCAGTTATGGGCCCTTTTTTTAGATTTTGCTTGTGCACAAGCACTGCAGTATGCATGAGTCCTTGGTGCGGCGAGGCTGGGTGTTCTGCTGCAGTTTTTTTTGTTGATTTTCCAATTTTTCGAAGATGTTTTACTGGAAAAAAGGAATTGCTCGCGCAAAAGGAAGGCACAGTTCCCTTCTGTGCTGCAAGGACCCTCGAGCAAGCGAGCAACGACAGGTTCGTGTGCATGCTGGTGACCCGACGGGAGCTCGCAGTTCAATTCACAGCTCTGTGTGCTTCATTGTGCACACTTGTGGTAGGAGGACACAAAATTGAGTGAAGTTCGCTCGTCTTGTCCTTGCGGAGCACATCTGCAGTACAGAGCAGATGTGAAACAACCATATAAAACAAAAACATGCGGTTTACTTAGTTGTCTTGAGCAGTCCCCTTTCAGTCGCGAGTGTACTTCCTTGCTTGAGAATTTTTCCGATGTAGTTCATTCATCTTGTCTAAAAAAACGATCTCGCCAATAAAGAAAAAGGTGGGAACATGACATAAAAAAATAATACAGTTCGCTAGGCTCCACCATGTAGTCCAAAAAGATGTCAGAAAAATTGTAGTCCAAAAAGAAATATATAGATAACAAAAAAGAAAGAGCCTAAAAGAAGACTGCAGTACACCTTTATACATGTGGGAGTTTGGTTTGAACTCTATGGAAGCTCACTCGGGCTAAAGGCAACACACATATCACACCACACGCCTCGTTTAAAAAAATTATAGCGAAAACACTACAGTCAAACTCGCATGCAGTTTTCTTGGTTCACATTGCAGTGCGTTTTGTAGTCTGAAGCAGTGCGGTCGGCCGTATGATGTTGTTCATCCCGTAAGTGCAAAAAAATTGTTACGAAAGCGAAAAAAGTAATGCGGTTCACTTTTTGGTAGTGTTGTGGTTCATTTACACCCGATGTGAAGTGCACTCTACTTTCTCGTTCTTGAAAAAATTATGTTTGAATAAAAGAAACCATGCAGTTCTCTTACCCCGTGTGATGCAGTGCGGTTTTTCGTCCGTTGCAGTGCGGTTTTCATTCGGATGAAGTACCCACGTCCATTTGGATTTCACAAAAAACAGAGTGTCCGCTTTTCCGTAAAATCGAAACTGCTCTTAAACCGTAATGAATTAGAGAGAGTGTTCTACATGAAAGAGTTGCGTATCGTCGATATCTTTCCAACGGCGTATCGTTTGAATCTTTCCGACCAGCGGTTTGCAAAAATTTTGCGAAAAAACAGCCGCTGCCTCTCAAGTCAGCCGCACGAATTTTAAAATTAACTAAAAATTGTAAAGAATCTCAAAACCATTTCAACATATGAAACTTGCGCCTTGTCCGTAGCTTTCCAACGGCGTATCATATGTCTCGTTTCGACAAACGGTTCGAAAACTGGAGCAAAAACAGTACCGAAAATTTCAAAAAATTTGAAAAACAGAGTTCCGCGATTTAGTTAATTTGAAACTGCTCTTAAACCGTAATGAATTAGAGAAAGATTTATATATGAAAAAGATGCGCCTCGACGATATCTATCCAACGGCGTGTCATTTGCTTTGTTCCGACAAGCGGTTTAGAAAAAAATGCGAAAAAACGCTTGCTGCCACTCGTCATCCGCCGCACTATTTTCAAAACTGCTCTTAAACCGTGTGGAATCTCGAAAAGTGTTCAACATGTCGAAGTTGCGCCTAATCCATAGCTTTTCAATGATGTATTACACACCTCATTCCGATAAACGGTTAAAAAATTAGAGTGAAAACCGTACCGAAAAAATAGCGCGTGCAGTTTTTTCCGACGAAAGTTCACTAGTCTCTATTGCGGTGCTTTCGTCGTCAAAATGATGCAATGCACTTACATTGAGCGTCAGATGCAAGTGGTGTGCAGAATAGTTATATATATATATATATATATATATATATATATATATATATATATATATATATATATATATATATATATATATATATATATATATATATGGACCAACTCAACATTGAGAAGATAAACCTTGAAGTCAAATCAATGTGGAAGAAAAACCAAATACAAAGACAATGCAACCATGTTGCCAAAATAAACACTTCAATAAGAATTTGGTGGTGGCGTTACACACTGTATAGGAAGTATTAGACCCAGACACGACGCACAATTATCGTGGTGCTCCGAAGTCAAATTCCATGTCAATGTATTCACACTTGGAGTGTATGTCTTCATTGATTGAAGATATACATTACTTCGTGTGTTGCACATCTAAGTCATCAATATATGCATAAGCATTAGGATGTGTGCCCAATTACAGGACATTAGAGGATTCTAAGATATTTAGCCCACACTGCAACTTGCAAAATCTTTTCTCATCCAAGGGCTTTGTGAAAATATCTGCCAATTGCTCTTCAGTGTTGACGTGAATGATATCAATATCTTCCTTCATGGCATGATCTCTGAGAAAGTGATGACGGATCTGTGTGTGCTTTGTCTTCGAGTGCTGAACTGGGTTGTTGGCAATCTTGATGGCGCTTACATTGTCGAAGTAGAGTGGCACATGCTTCAGATGGATACCATAGTCCTTGAGAGTTTGCTTCATCCAAGAAGCTGAGCGCAGCAAGATCTAGCAGCAATGTATTCAGATTCAGCAGCGGAGAGAGATACACAGTTCTGCTTCTTTGAAGACCAACAGACAAGAGATCGTCCAACAAAGTGAAATGTGCCTTATGTGGACTTGCGATCAACCTTGTCACCAGCATAATCAGCATCTGAGAATCCAACTAGATCAAACTCTGAGCCCTTTGGATACCATAATCCTAGTGTTGGGTTGTAAGCCAAATATCAAAGAATTTGCTTCACAGCTAAGTGATGCGATTCCTTTGGTGACGCTTGGAATCTGGCACACATGCAAACACTAAGCATTATATCTGGCCTAAATGCACACAAGTATAGTAAAGAACCAATCATGGAGCGGTATACCTTTTGATCGAACTCTTTACCATTTGTCGTCGGGGCCCAGATGACTTTTGGTTGGCATTGGCATCGTGTATCCTTTGCAATCTTGCATTCCAAACTTCTTCAGGAATTCTTTGAGGTATTTTTCTTGTGATATGAAGATGTCGTTGCTCTGCTGACGGATTTGATGACCGAGGAAAAATTTCAGCTCACCCATCACGGACATCTGATATTGCTCTTGCATCATGTGCCCAAACTCATCACTGTATCTCTTGTCAGTGCAGACGAAGATAATGTCATCCACATAGATTTGGCACACAAACAGTTCACCATCATATGTCTTCGTGAAGAGTGTAGGATCTAGAGAACCAGATTTGTAGCCTTTGCTCTCCAGGAAGTCTTTGAGTGTGTCATACCAAGCACGAGGAGCTTGTTTGAGGCCATACAGTGCCTTGTTGAGCTTGTATACCATATCAGGATGTTTTGGATCATCAAAGCCAGGTGGTTGTGCAACATACACTTATTCTTCAATCTTGCCATTGAGAAAGGCACTCTTCACATCCATTTGATACAGAAGAATGTTGTGATGGTTGGCATAGGCTAGCAGAATGTGAATGGCTTCAAGCCTAGCCGCGGGAGCGAATGTTTCATCAAAATCAATCCCTTCTACTTGAGTGTAACCTCGAGCAACTAGGCGAGCATTGTTTCTAACAACTTGACCATGCTCATCTTGTTTGTTGCGGTAGATCCATTTGGTGCCTATGATATTGTGCTTGCGAGGATCAGGACGCTTGACCAATTCCCATACATTGTTCGGCTCGAACTGTTGAAGCTCTTCTTGCATAGCTTGAATCCAATCAGCTTCCATGAAGGCTTCAACAGCTTTCTTGGGTTCAGATATAGACACAAATGCAAAGTACCCACAGAAATTTGCTAGCTGCGTTGCTCTAGAACGAGTGAGTGGACCAGGTGCATTGATGCTATCAATTATCTTCTCAATCTGTACTTCATTTGCAACACGTGGATGAACTGGACGAGGATTTTGCCCTTGCAGATCATTGTCTTCAGCTTCAGCATTGACTTCAGGTTGAGCATTGTCTTCGGGTTGATTTGGTGCAATGATAATTTTCTCATCCAAGGGCTTTGTGAAAATATCTGCCAATTGCTCTTCAGTGTTGACGTGAATGATATCAATATCTTCCTTCATGACATGATCTCTGAGAAAGTGATGACGGATCTGTGTGTGCTTTGTCTTCGAGTGCTGAACTGGGTTGTTGGCAATCTTCATGGCGCTTTCATTGTCGAAGTAGAGTGGCACATGCTTCAGATGGATACCGTAGTCCTTGAGAGTTTGCTTCATCCATGGAAGCTGAGCGCAGCAAGATCTAGCAGCAATGTATTCAGATTCAGCAGTGGAGAGAGATACATAGTTCTCCTTCTTTGAAGACCAACAGACAAGAGATCGTCCAATAAAGTGAAATGTGACTTATGTGGACTTGCGATCAACCTTGTCACCAGCATAATCAGCATCTGAGAATCCAACTAGATCAAACTCTGAGCCCTTTGGATACCATAATCCTAGTGTTGGGGTGTAAGCCAAATATCAAAGAATTCGCTTCATGGCTAAGTGATGCGATTCCTTTGGTGCCGCTTGGAATCGGGCACACATGCAAACGCTAAGCATTATATCTGGCCTAAATGCACACAAGTATAGTAAAGAACCAATCATGGAGCGGTATACCTTTTGATCGAACTCTTTACCATTGTCGTCGGGGCCCAGATGACTTTTGGTTGGCATTGGCATCGTGTATCCTTTGTAATCTTGCATTCCAAACTTCTTCAGGAATTCTTTGAGGTATTTTTCTTGTGATATGAAGATGTCGTTGCTCTGCTGACGGATTTGAAGACCGAGGAAAAATTTCAGCTCACCCATCATGGACATCTGATATTGCTCTTGCATCATATGCCCAAACTCATCACTGTATCTCTTGTCAGTGCAGACGAAGATAATGTCATCCACATAGATTTGGCACACAAATAGTTTACCATCATATGTCTTCGTGAAGAGTGTAGGATCTAGAGAACCAGATTTGTAGCCTTTACTCTCTAGGAAGTCTTTGAGTGTGTCATACCAAGCACGAGGAGCTTGTTTGAGGCCTTACAGTGCCTTGTTGAGCTTGTATACCATATCAGGATGTTTTGGATCATCAAAGCCAGGTGGTTGTGCAACATACACTTATTCTTCAATCTTGCCATTGAGAAAGGCACTCTTTACATCCATTTGATACAGAAGAATGTTGTGATGGTTGGCATAGGCTAGCAGAATGTGAATGGCTTCAAGCCTAGCCGCGGGAGCGAATGTTTCATCGAAATCAATCCCTTCTACTTGAGTGTAACCTTGAGCAACTAGGCGAGCCTTGTTTCTAACAACTTGACCATGCTCATCTTGTTTGTTGCGGTAGATCCATTTGGTGCCTATGATATTGTGCTTGCGAGGATCTGGACGCTTGACCAATTCCCATACATTGTTCGGCTTGAACTGTTGAAGCTCTTCTTGCATAGCTTGAATCCATTCAGCTTCCATGAAGGCTTCAGCAGCTTTCTTGGGTTCAGATATAGACACAAATGCAAAGTACCCACAGAAATTTGCTAGCTGCGTTGCTCTAGAATGAGTGAGTGGACCAGGTGCATTGATGCTATCAATTATCTTCTCAATCTGTACTTCATTTGCAACACGTGGATGAACTGGACGAGGATTTTGCCCTTGTAGATAATTGTCTTCAGCTTCAGCATTGACTTCAAGTTGAGCATTGTCTTCGGGTTGATTTGGTGCAATGATAATTTCTTCTTCAGCCTGAGCTTCTGACGGTATGATTTCTCCAATACCCATCAGCTTGATAGATTCACTAGGTGGGACTTCATCTAGCACATTTGGCAGGTGCTCTCTTTGCGAGCTATTAGTCTCATCGAACCGCACATCCATAGTTTCAACCACTTTATAGTGAAAGAGGTTGAAGACTCTGTAGGAGTGTGAATCCTTTCCGTATCCAAGCATAAAACCTTCATGTGCTTTCGGAGCAAATTATGAGTAGTACAAGAGTTGATCTACCACGAGATCGTAGAGGCTTAACCCTAGAAGCTAGCCTATGATGATTACGATTGTGATCGTCCCTCTAAGGACCAACCTCTCCGGTTTATATAGACACCGGAGAGGGCTAGGGTTTACATGGAGTCAGTTACAAGGAAGGAAATATAGTATCCGGATCGCCAAGTTTGTCTTCCACACAAAGGAGAGTCCCATACGGACACGGGACAAAGTCTTGAGTCTTGTATCTTCACGCTCCAATAGTCCGGACAAAGTATATAGTCCGGCCGTCCGGATACCCCCCAATCCAGGACTCCCTCAGTAGCCCCTGAACCAGGCTTCAATGACGATGAGTCCGGCGCGCAATTTTGTCTTCGGCATTGCAAGGCGGGTTCCATCTCCGAATACTCCAAAGTAATTATCGAACACTTAGACCGTGTCCGGATCTGCAAGATGATCTTCACATACCACCGTACGGAGCATAGCATAAATCTGATCTGCTGGCACCCTTGCATCGTGGCCCGGCCCAACACGAATCGGTTTTTCTGAGCCCACCTCGATACACATTGCGAGGCGGTTTTATTGGCATGCCCTGCCAAAGCAGAGATCGTGTTCCCCTTATTATGAGATCTTCCATCAATACGGGCGTGCGCAACCCCACGACGACTGTTGGTATGACTCCGTGTTCTTAGATAAGTCTCAAGCGGTCACGCTAAGGACTCTTGATATTCACCCCCTTTATAAAGGGGGCGAGGCCTATACCTCTTTTCCACCACCCTTGCACCTTTTTGCATCTCGAGTTCAAACACCCGAGAGACCCAAGCTCAAACACCCCGGATCTTCCACTATGTCCGGATCCAACCTTCAAGGCTGGTGGGTGGCCGCCTTGATCAAAGGGGAGGACATTGCGAGGCTTAGGGAGGTCGGATATCTGACTGCCGACATCCAGCACAGGCTTCCTGCTCCAAGGCAGGTCATCCCTACACCCGAGCCTAATGAGAGCGTCGTATTTGTTTCTCACTTCCTCCATGGCTTGGGCCTCACCCTTGATCCCTTTGTGAGGGGGCTCATGTTCTATTACGGGTTTGATTTTCATGATCTAGCTCCGGACGCTATCCTCCATATCTCGTCGTTCATCACTGTGTGCGAGGCTTTTCTCCACGTCACTCCACACTTCAGCTTATGGCTCAAGGCCTTTAATGTGAAGCCAAAGATGATTGAGGGGCGACATGCGGAGTGCGGAGGTGCTGTAATAAGCAGGAACGTCGATGCCCCATGGCCAGAGGGTTCTTTCCCAGAGGTATCTGATCTGTGGTAGCGGAGGTGGTTTTACGTCATGGCTCCCAGAGGCACAACGTGGGTGGCTGCCCCCCGACTTCCATTTGGGCCCTCCGTCACAACTGGCATCATGGGCCAATGTAGGACGAGATTGGGGGTCTGCTAGTGATGTACCCACACTGTAGAGCCGCATCCGGGAGCTTCTTGAGAGGGACATTAACCTCGTCAGTATAATTCAGGTAATGCTAATCCGACAGTTGTTGCCGGGCAAACGCCGGCCTCTCCGGATGTGGGAATTCAATCCAGAGGGTTCGCGGACTATTCTGCACTACTTCGGCCTGACGCTCGAAGGGATGTGTAAATTATTCTTTGGACCACAAGTAAAGTGTCCGGACACCATCGAGGATGCGGGCCTAAGCTGCAATCGCCCAGATACCCAAGTAAGTAACCCCGAAACCGAACACTTCGTTTATATTTATCATAATCATTATTCTGAAAATCCTCCGTGGCTAGGAATGGCTCAGCAAGGCGTAGGGATGGCAATGGGCCCCCATACCCGCCAAACCCATGGGGATTTCACATATTAGGAGGTGGAGATGGGCGAAAAACATCCCCATGGGGATATTTACCAAACTATTTTATTCCCCACAGGGTACAACGGGGATGGGGACGATATCCTATTCCCCAGACCCAATACCCATCGGGGACCCGATTAGTAACTGTGATACTAAGGTCAACCTTAAAATATTCACAAACAAACTTGCGAAAATAAAAAAAAGCTCTGAAAAAAACCTTAAACCTATCTCACATCCTCACCTCAGCTGCCACCATGACCAAGAAGTCAATACGACCAAGATAGGCATTAGCAGGACAAGGTAAACACCATGTATGTATGTTGATTATAGGGTGTTATATTATGTATATGAGTATTTGTTTATGGGGATGGGGACCCTAATGGGGCCCCATTTCCCAGTGGGGCGTGGGTATGGGGAAATTTCATCCCCAGTCATGTAAACGGGGATGGGGATGGGCTGATAGGTTATAGATGGGGATGGGGATGTTGTAGGTATCCCCATAGGGGATTGTCCCCATTGCCATCCCTAGAAAGGCGGAGAGAATCAGGCGTCCGGTGCCACTTCCCGAAGGCTCGCCTAGTCCTACCATAGCCAAGATGCTTGGCCGGGTGCTTAGCAAAATGCACTCAAGGAAAGACGAAGGGAAGAACAGAGAAGCCAAACTTCACACACTGCACAACCAAACCGGGGGAATTGCTACCTCCCCTAAGGAGGATGGTCGGGGAGGGGAGTCTAAAGCCTCCTCCCCGCGCGGGAAGAAGAGGCTGCCTCCGAAAACTTGGAGACGGAGGTGCCCAAGTAGGGGAAAAAGCTTCACCAGGGGGCCCTGCCCTGAAGGGCACCCTTACCGCGTCATGCCCGCCCACGGGCCAGCCCTCAACCGATCTGTGAGTTAATCGTAAATTCGAAGGTACTGCATTTCTCCGAGTATAATAACCAGGGTCCATTCTTTGCAGTCCGGCCAGCAGGTCTTCTCGATAGAGTTCGTCTTCGGGGGACCTCCCTCTGGAGATGATGGAGAGTGAGACCCCACCAACCTCTCCGCCTCATGAGGCGGGCGATCCCGAGGTGTCGTCATGAAGGAGTCCGGATCTGTCGAAGCCAGAAGCTACTCGTTCGGCCGCCCTGAGCCTGGAGCGTTCGGCTCCCACGGGGGGTGGTGAGAAGGGTCCGGCACAGGTCGATGTCCGAGCAGATACATTGACGGGCCTTCTGGAGCAAGCTGCTCTCGCGGAGGAGCACCGTTCATTAATGAGCATGGTGCTCAAGAAGATTTTATCCGCCACAAGCGGTTTGAATGAAGCATTTACGAGCCTGCTCAGAGGCTTTGAGGTATGCAATGAAAAATACATAATTTTTTGGCTGTGAGGCACGCGCTAGGTGTGCTCCATATGGATAGTAGCCCCTGAGACTCTGGTTGCCCGCCCTAGGTGGCAAACGGAGTGTAGCGACACGACCTCAGATGGTCAAGTCTCTGTGCTCAGGTATCATCCTTGGATCATTAATGCTGACACCACACAGTACTTCGAATGATTTATAACAGAGTAGCAATCACACACTTATTACATCGATGTCCCAAAAGAGGACTTATTACAATAAATATGGCTTAAGGCCATCTAATAACGATAATAGCGGAAGACTTGGAACATAAGTGAGTCCATCAACTCCAATGGCATCACTGAGTATAGAACCACGACCTAAAAGCACCTTACTCGTCGTCTGAAAAGTCTGCAACATGAAAGTTGCAGCCTGAAAATGGGTCAGCACATGGAATATGCTGGCAATGTAACACATAGAGAATAATGAATGACAAGCCTATACTAGATGCATATATGGCTGGTGGAAAAGCTCTATGGTTACAGTTTTTGCATAAAGCCAATTTTTCCCTACTGCAAAGGAATAAATTTATTTAACTATCATGGTGGTTGTTAAACAATGAGAATGGTTGACAGCATCCTCAATCCCAATTAAAAGTACTCATTAACAAACCCAACAATATTAAATTAGAGTAACATGTTGAGAATTCACATGATATTCAAGTACTAGATACTCAAGATGTCCATAACCGGGGACACAACTAATCATGATTAGTTTGTACACTCTGCAGAGGTTTGCGCACTTTTCCCCACAAGACTCGATCGCCTCCGTTTGGTTTCTCGCACTACATGGTGTTTGAGAAACGGATGACCGAGACATAGTCTTTCAGAAGCGCTAGCACCTTACGATGGGTAGACCCGTACACCTACATCCCCTACATCTGCTAGTCCACCACTATAAGAGTTTGCACGACTTAGTCAACTATGCCAGAGCCCATAATGGCTTGTGGCTGCACACGGAAGTTACTAGCATGAATTATCTTATGATCCCTTTGAGCCTGGGTGGCAGTCCATAGGAAAATCACACGGTAACCCTGGGATTTCCAAAAAAACAGGCAATCATTGGATACCCCAGGTGCCTCAATCCACCCAGATGTGTATTTAAGTTGCCACCTTAGATAAACCATTAATTAACAATCTCACATCTATCATGGATATTCACTCACCCAATCCACATCTACTAGCATAGCATGGCATAATAAGCAAACGCAGAAGTAACTCCCAAAGGTTTCATAAGTAAAACAGGTAATAGGTACTACCTCATCTACTTCCCATCCCACAATTTAGTTAGATCCTAATCATGCAAATGTTTGAGGATTGATCTAATGCACAAAAACTGGGTAGTAGAAAAGGTATGATCAAGTGTTACTTGCCTTACTGATGATCCGCGAAACCTAGAGATTCGAAGTAACAAGCGGCGCACTCCGGGTGATCTATAGCAGACAAACAACAAGAATACAATAAGTACTCATCTAATGAACAGGTAAATCTCAAATAAAAGATCTAACCAGAAAGCTCAACTTAAGAACCCTGGTTGCAAAAAGAATCAAATCAAATAAAGCAACGAAAGTCAAACGGCGAGAGAAAACAACTCGGTTCTAGCAAGTTGAAACTAGGTCAAATTTTACAGTAGCAAAACTTAGTTCAAGTTGATTAGTCGGAACGGCGGTTTCAAAACGAAACTCCAGGCGCTTGAATCACCTGATTCCGATAAACGAGCGAGAAGATAAACTAGAACGAAGATTGGATCTGAAATCGTGATCAGAAAATAACGGAATAAATCCGATTAAAAGAAAAACGATGAACGGTTAAACGAACGGACGTTTGTTAACTGAGAATAACCGGTGATCACGTTCGTTAAGATGAACGGTCCGGCGAATGCTCGCTAAACAACAAAACCGGAAATAAAAACTGATCTAGGGTTTCAGAAAAAAAAACGATTTAAAAAAAAAAACTGAACAGTTTTTATATAAAAACCGAATCGAGGGGAGGTGGCGCTGTCATGCTACCTCGACGAGGCGGGCTCAAGGGCGGCGGCTAGGGCGGCGGCGATGGCGACGCAGGCGGCGGCGGCGGCGGCAAGGGCCGCTTCTTGCTTAGGGGCGGCGGCATGGGTTGTGGGAGGAGATGGGGGTGCCGGGTATTTATAGGAGGGGGGGTGGCTTGGGGGAGGGGGCAAGGCAAGGGCGGCGGCAGAGTCCTAGCCGGACTCGGCTGGGCGGCGCGGCAGGGGCAGGCCACTGGGCCTTGGCCTCAAGGCGGGCGCTGCAGTTTTTTTTCTAAATAACGCGCGCAGAAAACGAATAAAATAAAATCTAAACGAACTCAAAAAATTACAAAGTAAATTTTCCCCGACTCCTAAAAATGAGTCGAACAAAATGAACTTTTACTTGTGGCCTAAAATGCAATTTTTGAAAACACGCATTTTTTCCCTAAGGCAAATAAACTCCGAGAAAATCCAAAATTTGATTTATTTATTTAATCTTCATTTTTCCTAAATTTTGGGAAAGTCGTATTATTCCCTCTCTTATTTTTGATATTGGAAAAATATTTGAAGATAAAATAAATAAAATCAAATGATCCTCTTTTCATAATTTGAGAGAACTCAAATAGGAAAATTTCGAAATCTCCAACTCTCGCCGAGGGTCCTTGAGTTGCGTGAAATTTCTAGGATCGATAAATGCAAGAAAATATGTAATGTATGATGATCTAATGTATAACATTCCAAATTTAAAATTTGGGATGTTACAAACCTACCCTCCTTAAGATGAATCTCGCCCTCGAGATTCGGGTTGGCTAGAAAATAGGTGAGGGTGGTCCTTGAGCAAATCTTCTTCTCTCTCCCAAAGTGGCTTCATCCTCCGTGTGATGGCTCCACTGAACCTTGCAAAACTTGATAACCTTGCTGTGAGTAACTCTGCTGGCATAATCGAGGATCTTGACTGGTTTCTCCTCATATGTTAAATCATCCTTCAACTGAATTGCTTCCAGTGGCACTGTATCTCTTAGCGGTACCTCTGCCATCTCGGCGTGACATTTCTTCAGCTGAGAAACATGGAATACGTCGTGAACTCGTGACAGTCCTTCTGGTAATTCCAACTTATAAGCGACTTCACCCATGCGTTGCAAGATCTTATACGGTCCAACAAAACGTGGTGCTAATTTTCCTTTAACTCCAAAGCGTTTCACTCCTCGAAGTGGGGATACTCTAAGATAAACTCTGTCTCCAACTTCATATTCTATCGCCTTGCGTTTTGAATCCGCATAGCTTTTCTGTCTGGACTGGGCTACCTTGAGCCTATCGCAAATCAACTTAACTTTCTGTTGAGACTTCTTAATCAAATCTGGTCCAAACAACTAACGGTCTCCAACTTCGTCCCATGACAATGGTGTCCTGCACCTCCTTCCGTATAAAGCTTCAAAAGGTGCCATCTTCAAGCTGGTTTGGTAACTGTTGTTATAAGAAAACTCTGCATACGGCAAGTCCTCCAAAATCTGATTGACTCTCTCAGTCTGTCTACCTGTCTGTGGGTGAAAAGCTGTACTGAATTCCAGCCTGGTTCCCAATGTTTCATGCAACTGATTCCAAAACTTTGAGGTAAATTGGGTTCCTCTATCGACATACTCCTCGAACTCCGTGCAAACACACAATTCTGGTCATGTATATCTTTGCCAACTTAGCACTGCTATAGGTAGTCTTGATCGAATGAAATGAGCTACCTTCGTCAAGCGGTCCACTATAACCCAAATCGAGTCATAGCTCGAACGAGTCTTTGGCAAACCCGTGATGAAATCCATGCCTAGTTTATCCCACTTTCATTCGGTATCGCAATGATTGCAACAATCCTGCCGCTTCGATGTTCAGCCTTCACTCTCTGACATACATCACAAACTGCTACATACTCCGCAATATCCTTCTTCATTCCGGTCCACCAGAACATTTCCTTCAAATCCAAATACATCTTGGTATTTCCTGGGTGAATCAAATAGGGTGAATCATGTGCCTCTTGCAGAATCAACTTTCTGATCTCTGGGTCATTTGGCACATAGACACGGTCCTCAAACCATAGGGTATCGTGCTCATCCTCATGAAATCCCTTTGCTTTTCCTTCGCTCATTTTCTTCTTTATATCCGCAATCTCTTTATCTTTTTTCTGAGCTTCTCTGATTTTATCCATCAAGGTAGACTGAATCTCCAATGCTGCTACATAGCCTCTCGGAACTATTTCCAAACATAGCTCACGAAGATCTTCTGCTTATTCCTTTGGTATCTCTCCGTCATCAACAGATAACATGGCTCTTGCGGCTCAATGCGCCGCCTACTACATTAGCCTTTCCGGGATGATAATGCAATCTCATATCATAATCCTTGATGAGTTCCAACCATCTCCTTTGTCTAAGGTTTAACTCCTTCTGCGTGAAAATGTACTTCAAACTCTTGTGATCCGTGTACACCTCACAATAATTTCCAATGAGGAAATGTCTCCATGTCTTCAAGGAATGCACTACGGCTGCTAACTCCAAATCATGTGTGGCATAATTTAATTCATGAGGTTTCAGTTGTCGTGAAGCATACGAAAGAACTCTTCCTTCCTGCATAAGCACTGCTCCAAGTCCTCGACGTGAAGCGTCGCAATACACCTCATAATCCTTGGTCTAATCTGGCAAAATTAACACTGGTGAGGTAACCAATCTTTTCTTCAACTCCTGAAATCTTGCCTCACAATCCACAGTCCATATGAACATGGTATCCTCTTTCAGCAACTCCATCATAGGCTTTGCAATCTTTGAAAAATTCTCAATGAATCTCCGGTAGTATCCTGCGAGTCCAAGAAAACTCCGGATCTCTCCAACTGTCGTTGGTGCTTCCCATTTGGTTACGGTCTCAACCTTTGTGGGGTCAACTGCTATCCCTTCTCCGGATATAACATGTCCAAGAAATCCAACTTCCTTTAACCAAAACTCACATTTGCTGAACTTGGCATATAACTGATGTTCCCTTAGTTTCTCCAAAACCAATCGCAAATGTTCCTTATGTTCCTCTTCATTCTTCGAGTAAACCAAAATATCATCAATGAACACCATGACGAACTTATCCAAAAACTCCATAAACACTTTGTTCATCAGGTTCATGAAATAGGCATGTGCGTTAGTCAGTCCAAATGACATAACGGTATACTCATACAGTCCATATCTTGTGATACATGCCGTCTTAGGTATGTCCTGCCCTCGAATCTTCAACTGATGGTACCCTGATCGCAAATCGATCTTGGAAAACACTTTAGCTCCTTGCAAACGATCAAATAGATCATTTATCATTGGTAGTGGGTACTTGTTTTTGATTGTTACTTCATTCAATCCACGATAATCAACAACCATCCTTAACGATCCATCCTTCTTCTCCACTAAAAGTACAGGTGATCCCCAAGGTGAAGAACTTGGGCGTATATAACCTTTATCCAATAGCTCCTTAATCTGCTTCTTGATTTCCGCCAAATCTTGTGCGGGCATCCTGTATGGTCGCTTCGATATTGGGCTTGTACCTGGCAAAAGCTCAATCAAAAACTCAATGTCTCTATCCGGTGGCATTCACGGCAATTCCTCGGAAATACATCAGATAATCCTTCACCACTAGTACCTCTTCCCGCACAACTCCCGATAAGGAATTTACTTGATTCCTATTTGGTCCATGTCGTGATACATACTTGATCCTTCTTCCTTCACGGCGTCGTGAGCAAAATCGTCTTACTTGCGCAATCGATGTTTCCTCCATACATCGACAGCCAATCCATACCGAGAATCACATCCAATCCTTGGGATTCCAGAACGATCAAATCCGTTGGGAATACATGCCTTCCTATACTCAATGGCACTTGAAAACATCCTTGTCTGGCCATGTACTCTGCTCCTGGTGAGCTTACTAGCATAGGGGTTATAAGAATCTTAGTGGGCAGGCTATACTCTTCTACAAATCCTTTGATATGTATGAATGTGATGCACCAGTATCGAAAAGAACAAGTGCAGTAAATGACTTAACCAAAAACTTACCGATTACTGCATCGGGCTGAGCTTCAACCTCCTCCACATCAATGTGGTTCACCTGTCCCCAGTTGAAAGGGTTTGGCTTCTTTCCAGAGCTTCCATTTCCACCTTGGCCTTCGGGACAATCATTTGCATAATGTCCGGTCTTGGAAGACTTGTAACAGGTGACATGGCTCAGGTCTTTCTTGGCTGGGGTTGATGGTGTGGTCCGGTTCTGGCCGTTGCTTCCTCCATTCCCATTACCATTCTTGTGGCCATTATGGTTGTGCGAACTACCTCCTCCCAGGGTATGCTGAAACCGAACTCCTGCTTAGGTGTATAACGGGCTTCATTGAGCTCCAGTGTTATACTTACCCTGCCCATACTTCCTCTTGCGATTCTCAATCTGCTGCTGCTTTCCTTCAATCATGAGAGCGCGGTCTACCAACTCCTGGTAGTTATTGAATCTTGCTACCATCAATCGCATGCTTAACTCATCATTCAGTCCTTCCGAAACTTCTCCCGCTTAGCTGCGTCAGTAGCAACGCTATCCGGGGCATAACGTGCTAACTTACTAAAATCATCCACATACCGCCAACAGTCCTTCCTCCTTGGCGTAAGTTGAAACTCACGCTTCTTCATGGCCATAGCTCCTGCTGAAACATGGGCAAGGCGGAAGGCTTGCTGAAACCGATCCCATGTGACAGTGTCTACTGGGTAAGTGCCTGTGAAATTTTCCCACCATGCTGCTGCGGGTCCGTCAAGCTGATGTGCAGCAAACTTCACCTTCTCACCATTGGTACATCCTGCAGTGGTCAACTCCCTTCCTATCTTGCGGAGCCAATCATCTGCTACAATCGGCTTGGTGCTACTGGAATACACCTGCAGATTCAGCCTAAGGAAACGAGTCAAGTAATCCGCAGGTGGTGGTGGTGGTGGGTTGTTGTCGTTGTTGCCTTGGTTCTGTACCAATGTTTGAATCAAAGTATTCTGCTGCTGAATCAACTGAGTGATCTCTGGCGGGAAAACAAACCCGGGGTCGCGTCTCGGAGGCATCTGAAGGGTTTAGAAAAGACGAGAAATTAAGAATAGAGTGAGGTCTAAGGAGAAAACACTACCCATATGCTCATGAGACAAATGCACACAAAATCACTTCATTCATTTCAAACAAAGGGCATACAACGGTCTAACTATCGCAAAAGTGCTTGTACTATAATGTTTACATGGAGGGAACACTACTAATATATGGGGGTCATCTATTAATTTGAACCGGTGGAAGACTCCATGATGTCTGCTCCAGCTTCGTCTTCAAAGTCGGGTTCACTTGGATCCGAATCAGTGTCGTCGATGATGATGTAGTTGCTCGGACAGTCGACGTACTTGTCTTCATTCTTGAGCGCTAATTTCTTCTTGAGTTCTCCAATCTCATACTTAAGATCGCTATTGTGCCTTACGACAACTACGATCTCGTCCATGTAGTCCTTGCGTGTAGACTTCAGCTCTCCTTCAAGTTCGATGATCCTTCCCTTCGCATTCTTCAATTCTATCATATCATTGCACATCTGATTCTCCTGGCGTCGAATGTGCTGATTTAACTCCTGGATGAAAGCTGCAATGGATCTATCCTTCTTGGTGTTGACTATCTCCCATTGTTCATCTTGGCGTCCGCAAATCTGGTAGATAGTGTCCTTGAGGTCTTCTTGATAAACATTTCCAATGCGTCCCATGGTGATATGAGCTGCCATGCTCTTTCCCAGACTCCAGGTTGGTGCACTGAAAACACTATCTATGGGCTTCGTGATTGGGGCGAATGTCCTTCCCGGAACATGAGCTTGAATCTTCCAGCGCTCCTCCTCATGAACAGTGGCGTTGAAAGTCCCGGTGAAGCTTGGTAGTCCAATGTGCAGGTACTTGGCGACTTCCTTCAAGTGGGATCCCAAAGGTGTGCCTTCATCTGGTTGGGCGTACTTGATCTTTGCGTCCGTCATCCTAAAAGAGTAGAAAAGATGAGGAGTTAGAAAATGAGAAGAGAATAGTGATCTATGGCTTTAACTTAGTGGTCGTGTCCTACACCAACAGTGTGCTCGATACCATCTCTGTAGCGACCCGACCTCGATGGTCAAGTCTCGTGCTCGGTGTCATCCACGGATCAAGAATGCCGACACCACACAAGATTGAAGGATTAATAACAGAGTAGCAATCACACACTTATTACATCGATGTCCCAAAAGAGGACTTATTACAATAAATATGGCTTAAGGCCATCTAATAACGATAACAGCGGAAGACTTGGAAGATAAGTGAGTCCATCAACTTCAACGGCATCACTGAGTATAGAACCACGACCTAAAAGCACCTTACTCGTCGTCTGAAAAGACTGCAACATGAAAGTTGCAGCCCAAAAATGGGTCAGCACATGGAATATGCTGGCAATGTAACACATAGAGAATAATGAATGACAAGCCTATACTACATGCATATATGGCTGGTGGAAAAGCTCTATGGTTACAGTTTTTGCATAAAGCCAATTTTTCCCTACTGCAAAGGAATAAATTTATTTAACTATCATGGTGGTTGTTAAACATTGAGAATGGTTGACATCATCCTCAATCCCAATTAGAAGTACTCATTAACAAACCCAACAATATTAAATTAGAGTAACATGTTGAGAATTCACATGATATTCAAGTACTAGATACTCAAGATGTCCATAACCGGGGTCACGGCTAATCATGATTAGATTGTACACTCTGCAGAGGTTTGCGCACTTTTCCCCACAAGACTCGATCGCCTCCGTTTGGTTTCTCGCACTACATGGTGTTTGAGAAACGGATGACCGAGACATAGTCTTTCAGAAGCGCTAGCACATTACCATGGGTAGACCCGTACACCTACATCCCCTACATCTGCTAGTCCACCACTATAAGAGTTCGCATGACTTAGTCAACTATGCCAGAGCCCATAATGGCTTGTGGCTGCACACGGAAGTTACTGGCATGAATTATCTTATGATCCCTTTGAGCCTGGGTGGCGGTCCATAGGAAAATCACACGGTAACCCCGGATTTCCAAAAAACAGTAATCATCGATACCCCAGTGCCTCAATCCACCCAGATGTGTATTTAAGTTGCCACCTTAGATAAACCATTAATTAACAATCTCACATCTGTCATGGATATTCACTCACCCAATCCACGTCTACTAGCATAGCATGGCATAATAAGCAAACGCAGAAGTAACTTCAAAGGTTTCATAAGTAAAACAGGTAATAGGTACTACCTCATCTACTTCCCATCCCACAATTTAGTTAGATCCTAATCATGCAAATGTTTGAGGATTGATCTAATGCACAAAAACTGGGTAGTAGAAAAGGTATGATCAAGTGTTACTTGCCTTGCTGATGATCCGCAGTAACAAGCGGCACACTCCGGGTGATCTATCGCAGACAAACAACAAGCATACAATAAGTACTCATCTAATGCACAGGTAAATCTCGAATAAAAGATCTAACCAGAAAGCTCAACTTAAGAACCCTGGTTGCAAAAAGAATCAAATCAAATAAAGCAACGAAAGTCAAACGGCGAGAGAAAACAACTCGGTTCTAGCAAGTTGAAACTAGGTCAAATTTTACAGTAGCAAAACTTATTTCAAGTTGATTAGTCAGAACGGCGGTTTCGAAACGAAACTCCAGGCGCTTGAATCACCTGATTTCGATAAACGAGCGAGAAGATAAACTAGAACGAAGATCGGATCTGAAATCGCGATCAGAAAATAACAGAATAAATCCGACTAAAAGAAAAACAACAAACGTTTAAACGAACGGACGTTCGTTAACCGAAAATAACCGGTGATCACGTTCGTTAAGACGAACGGTCCGGCGAACACTCGCTAAACAAAAAACCGGAAATAAAAACCGATCTAGGGTTTCGAAAAAAAACCGAAACGACAAAAAAAGAAAACCGGAACGTTTTTTTATATAAAAAACCGAATCGAGGGGAGGGTGGCGCAGCGCGGCTACCTCGACGAGGCGGGCTCAAGCGGGCGGGCTAGGCGGCGGGACGGCGACGCAGGGCGGCGGGCGGCGGCGGGCGGCGGCGGCAGCGGCACAAGGGCTTCTTGCTGCTGGGGCGGCAAGGCCGGGTTGTAGGGAGGAGAGGGGGTGCTGGGTATTTATAGGAGGGGAGGTGGTTTGGGGAGGGCAAGGCAAGGGCGGCGGCGGCAGAGTCCTAGCCGGACTCGGCTGGGGCGGCGGCGGCAGGGCCGGCTGGCCAGCTGGGCCTTGGCCCAGGCGGCGGGGCGCTGCAGTTTTTTTTAAATAACGCGCGCAGAAAACGAATAAAATAAAATCTAAACGAACTCAAAAAAATTACAAAGTAAAATTTCCCCAACTCCTAAAAATGAGTCGAACAAAATGAACTTTTACTTGGGGCCTAAAATGCAATTTTTGAAAACACGCATTTTTTCCTCTCTTATTTTTGATATTGGAAAAATATTTGAAGATAAATAAATAAAATCAAATGATCCTCTTTTCATAATTTGAGAGAACTCAAATAGGAAAATTTCAAAATCTCCAACTCTCTCCGAGGGTCCTTGAGTTGCGTGAAATTTCTAGGATCGACAAATGCAAGAAAATATGTAATGTATGATGATCTAATGTATAACATTCCAAATTGAAAATTTGGGATGTTACACGGAGGATCATATTCTGTAAGTAATGATTGCGTTGTATATATGCACATGTGTCTAAGGATCCGGCAGCCGACCAGTCCGTTGAAGTTACCGAACTTAGGAGGCGGATTGGAGTTATAGATGCCGATATCACGCTTGTGAACGAGCGGCTTGACGAGTCACAAGGTATGTGATCTGCTTTCCTTTATAGGAAAAATGAGTATAATATTGATGTGATATGTGTGGGCTGCAAATGGTGCTGCTGCTGTGGAAGCCCTGAGGGCGGAGCTTGCCAGACCAAGGAACAAGCTTGGGCTAGTAATGCAGCTGCCCTAAGGGCGGCCGAAGAGTTGAGAGCCGAACAGGCTGCTCATCGCCGAAGCAAAGACAAGATAGCCGAAATGGCTTTGGAGTTGAAACATGCCGTCGACCAGTATAAGCTCCTTGAAAAGGAGAATCAGGTTAATTCGGCTGACCTGAACAAGGCACTTGATGCGGCCAAGGAGATGCGGACCGAAATCAGGAATGTGCGGGAGGAGCTTTGACAGGCCGAGAAAATCGTGGCTGGGAACCCCTACTTATTGCGCATGAAGTTTTTGGATCCGAAGTATGCTCCCCTAGATCGACGCTGGAGTCCCGCAGACGCGTATGCGGACTTGGCGAAGAGTACGGCTGATGCGGCCAAGATTTTCGAGGATCAAGGTGATAAAGAAATGGAGAAGCTGTTCTGGTCGCAACTCAATGCTCCCGCGCGCCCATTGCCCTTGAGTGAGAAGATGGATGCTGTGGCTGAGCTTCATAGGCTGTCCGGGCTTGCAATGCGGTCTGTAATAGACCATCTTTGGCCGAAGGGTCCTAAGCTGGACAGTTATTTTGGTTTGGTGCAACAATTCCTCGGTGCCATACCTCAGATCGATTCCATGAGGAGGTCGGCGTGTATAGAGGGTGCACGGATGGCACTTGCCCGTGTTAAAGCATATTGGACAGATATGGAGGCCACCATCATTGCGACCCAGGATCCGGCGGGAGGCTAGGATCCGGCCGAGCACTACTTGGAGCAGGTAACAGAAGGTGCTCGTTTGATAGAGGCTCTGTGCTCGAAGAATGTCATGTTCGAGTGACAAATCATGTCATTGTAAAAACAATGTTATTTTGATTATGAGGCTATATTTGTACTTTGTGTCCGAAAGTATTATTGTGCCTCATGTGCGGCCGTTTTTGTATATGTGTAATCTGAAAGTTAGCAGTCATTGGCTTTAGCCCCCACGCATACAATGCAGGGGTGTTCACGAAAAATATGCGTGATCACACTTGATCTAACGTCTTGGTCCGTTAAGGAGGTGATCGCACGTCGAACTAGGCAACCGGACTATATAGCTGTAACACTTTCACTTAGCCATAGGAGTTTGACGGTGGGGCTACTATGTAGCCCCTGGTACCTTCGCGTGCATCCGAATACGGGCGCGTGTGTACATGACCGGGGAACGGCCCTTCGTTAATGCGGAGGAATCCTAAAGATTCCGGTAAGTCTTCGAGTGGTTGAACAGTCTCTCTCAGATCATGATAGTCGGTTTGCTTTCATCGAGGTGCTCGTCCGGAATAACCGGGGCACAATCGCAGTAGTTCTCCTTTGGCCGCCTTAGCCGATAAGAACGGAACGTAAGGTGGCAAACCCAGGAGCCGGGCAAACCCAACATTTGACCAAAGACATGATTCAGAGCTGATGCATATAAGGCCAAACTCGTGATGCCGAACACTCCCGAAGGTATTCGGACTTTGCAATATAAAATGGGCTAAAGAATGCCCTTTCATTATGAACCCTGTAGTTCCAGGTACGTGCATTAGTCTGTCGTGGCGAAATGCCAATAATAGCAGTACCCTCTGTGGGTATAGTACCCATTGGATGTGAAAACAACAAGAGACAATAAAAAAGGTTTACACATGGGCTTAATCTAAAGAGAAACCTTTAAGCGGGGCCCTGCTGCACGTCTGCGCCTTTGTCTCCGTTGTGCCGTTTCCTGGAAGGGCATCACGTGAATTGTGTTTGTGAAAAAGAAAAACTCATGTAGGAGAGTATAACATAAGCATGCGATGGATAGTAAAATTGTAAGACATTGGCCTGTTAATAAGGTTTAGCCAACAGTGGGCTGTATTAAATATCTATAGCCCCTAGTGTCCTTTATAGGATTATGTACATGGTGCCCTAGCTAACGTTTTTCCGGGCTACCGGACTCGTCTAGCCGTGTCCGTGGTCTTAACGACCAGCCATGCTTTCTGGTATTGGAGGCCGCTTAGAGTCCGGCTGATAGAGCCGTCGCGTATTCCTCCGCGCGTGAGGAGCGCTCTGCGTTTCCGTTAACGGTGATGACGCCGCGTGGACCGGGCATCTTGTAACGCCCCGGATCCGTTGCGCCAGGTGTCTGCCAGTTATTCGCCGTCGTTGCCATGTCTTTTGCTCGCGTGTTGCATTTGCCATGTCGTCATATGCATTTCATATCATGTCATCATGTGCATTTCATTTTGCATACGTGTTCGTCTCATGCATCCGAGCCTTTTCCCCGTTGTCCGTTTTGCAATCCGGCACTCCTATGTCTTCCGGCTTCCCCTTCTTCTCTCCTGTTGTGTGCGGGTGTTAAACTTTCTCGGAATGGCCCGAGGTTTGCCAAGCGGCCTTGGTATAGCACCGGTAGTCCGCCTGTCAAGTTTCGTGCCATTTGGAGGTCGTTTGATACTCCAACGGTTAACCGGGTAGCCGTAAAGCCCTCTTTTGTTTCAGCCCAACACCCCTTCCAAAGTGGCCCAAAGCCCACCAAACTCCCCTCCATGCTCTCGGTCGTTCGATCACGATCGCGTGGCCGAAAACCGCTCCTCATTTGGACTCTCCTAGCTCCCTCTACCTATATATATGTGTCCTCCCGGAATTTCCGCGCAGATCAAACCCTAGCCTCTCCTCGCAGCCGCACGGACATGTCGCGCCGCCGGACATGTCCGCCGCCACGCCGCGGCAGCCAATGGGTATCCGCCACGTCACGCTCCCGCCGCCCTCCGCTAATCGGCGTCGCCACTGTCCTCCTCGCCCGTCCCCACGCGCCAGCCCGCTGGGCGGATCGAACCCATGGGCCCAACCCCCGCCGCACCGCGCACACATGGCGCATCTACCCGCCAGCGACCAGCGCTGCCGCCGCCTCTGCCGCCACTCCCACCGCCTGCTTTGCTCCACACACTGCGCCGCCTGCCCTGCACAAGCCCTCTCACATGCTGCTGCCTGCGCCGCCTCCCCTGCTCATAAGGCCTTGCGCCGCGCCAAGCGTCTTCCTCACGCCCGCTGCTGCTCCGCCTTCAGGCCATGGCGCCAGCTTCGCCAGCGAGGCCGCCGTGCTGGCCTCCGTCGCCGGCCTCCCTCCGGCCGGATCTGGCCGGCGCCGCCCAGATCCGGGGGCCCCGACCTTCCCCAACCTCGCCCCGGCCACCTCCGGCCACTTCTCCGGCGGAATCTCCGGTGAGCTCGCGCCCCTGCCTCGAAAACCGTGCAAACCCGAGGTTGACCCCGAAAACTGCTAAGTCCCCAGGATTCTAACATTTTCGTGCATTTTCATAGCATCACATCTCCGCAACCGTGGCTCCGTTTTGGGCGTATAATATGTCAAATTGTTCGTCTCGAAGAGTACATCATTTCATTCCATTGCATCATTTGCATTTGAGCTCATCTTGATGCCCGAAATGCTGTTGGAAGATGGCTTCAGATCGTTAGTTTCAGAATCTTATCAGTTCGAGCTCTTTTGTCATTTTTGCCATGAATTATGTGTGCACCTTATGAACTTGAGTCCTACATGTGAGTTGAACATTGCCATGCCATCTTTCCAGGGGTGTTTGCCATGTATTTTTGTGAGTTATGTGTTGACTAGAACAAGCATGCAAAGTAGGGATGATGATGTTGCTGATTTCAGGAACTTAGTGTTTTCACTAAGTCTTGTCCTGCTGTTAATTTTATGCCACATGTTCATGTTGTTACAGAGAGATCTATGCCCTTTTTGAGCATGATCAGTAAGGGTGTTTTGAACATATGGATGTTTTCTATCCATCCATGCCTTTGTTAGCATTTATGGAGTAGTCTAGCATGTCATTTTCGTGCTCTACTTTTGCTTGAAAATGTTTCCTGGCAGATTGTTTGTATGAGATTCAATTTTCACGAGGTCGTTGTAGTTGATCCGTGTATGCTATGACCTTGCTCTTGCCATGCTTAGCTTCATAATCATGCCTTCTTACTGTTGGTTGCCTTGCCATGCCATGTATTGCTCTGTAGTGAGTGCATCGAGCTCACGAACATGCCTACTCGTTATCTGTTTTTGCCATGTCCTGATATTTCATTAAGTCTGAAATCTGTAATAAAACTTGCAATGTTTACATGGGTGCCATCATTTCTTAGAGTCCTTTTTGGCTTATGGTCAGTAAGGGACTATTGATATATGCTTTGAGTAGAATCATGCCAAGCCTTGTTTTGCTATTATAAGTTCCTGTAGCATGTTGTTTGCTGGCTCTAAACATGCCTTCCTGATGTTAATTCCTGGCATGTTAGTATTTTCACCAAGTCTGTGAACCTGATATTTTTAGCACTTTCACCATGCTTGTTTGAACATGTTATGTTGTGATTTAGCCGTAGCTCAGTATTCCTCTTTTGTTAAGCATCTCCTGTAGTTCGCTGCCATATGCTTTGCTTTTATGTTGGGGTGCTGTAGCATAGTTTCTTGTTGCGTGCTAAGTAGCATCGGGCTGTTAAACGCAGATTTGCATCATTCTTGTTTTGCTTGTCATTTGCAAACCGTGCATCCGATTCCGTGATCTTTATATCGATTTCACCAAATCATCTCATCTTTCCAGCGGCATACTTGGTTTGCCAAGTTGATGCCCGTTCATCATTTTCCTTCCGAGCACACATATGCATTGCATATCACATCTCGCATCGCATGTCATGTTTTGCATCATATTGCTTGTGCATTGTTCCTTGTTTGATTGTGGTTCCGTTGCTTGTGTTCTTGCTTTGGGTAGAGCCGGGAGACGAGTACGTGAACGAGGAACCTGTTGTGAACGCCTTCGAGGATAGCCTTCGACAACTCTGAGAACCTTGCAGGCAAGATGATCATACCCTCGAAATCACTACTATCTTTGCTATGCTAGTTTGCTCGCTCTTTTGCTATGCCAATGCTACGATGCCTACCATTTGCTTGTCAACCTCCCAAATTGCCATGACAAACCTCTAACCTTTGACACCATTCCTAGCAAACCATTGATTGGCTATGTTACCGCTTTGCTCAAATTTCTCTTATAGCGTTGTTAGTTGCGGTGAAGATGAAGTTTGTTCCTTGTTGGAACATGGAGGTGTTGTTCCTTGTTGGTACATGTTTACTTGTTGGGATATCACAATATCTCTTATATTATTAATGCATCTATATATTTGGTAAAGGGTGGAAGGCTCGGCCTTATGCCCGTGTTTTGTTCCACTCTTGCCGCCTCTAGTTTCCGCCATCCCGTGTTATGTTCCCAGATTTTATGCTCCTTACGCTGGTCGGGTGATTTATGGGACCCCCGACAGTTCGCTTTGAATAAAACTTGTCCAGCAAGGCCCAACCTTGGTTTTACCATTTGCCTCACCTAGCCCTTTTCTTCCCTTGGGTTTCCGGAGCCCGAGGGTCATCTTTATTTTAGCCCCCCGGCCGTGCTCTTCGAGTGTTGGTCCAACTGAAGCGATGTCCGCGCCCCTGGCAACCAGAGGTCTATGCCAACCCGACGTCTGCTCATCCGGTGTGCCCGAGAACGAGATATGTGCAGCTCCTATCGGGATTTGTCGGCACAATGGAGGCTTTGCTGGTCTTGTTTTACCATTGTCGAAATGTCTTGATGTACCGGATTCCGAGACCGATCGGGTCTTCTGGTGAAGGTCTATTCTTCGATGATCGCGAGAGCTTGTCATGGGCTGTTGGGACACCCCGCAGGTATAAACTTTCGAGAGCCGTGCCCGCGTTATGTGGCAGATGGGAATTTGTTAATGTCCGGTTGTAGAAAACCCGAAGTTGACCTTAATTAAAATACATCAACCGTGCGTGTTACCGTGATGGTCTCTTTCCGGCGGAGTCCGGGAAGTGAACACGGTGTTGGAGTTATGCATGACGCAGGTTGCTATAGGATCACTTCTTGATCATACTTGTATCGACCGTGCTTTGCCTTCTCTTCTCGCTCTCATTTTGCGATTGTAGCCACCATTTATGCTAGTTGCTTGCTGCAGCTCCACCTCATGCCTTTACCTTACCCATAAGCTTAAATAGTCTTGATCTCGCGGGTGCGAGATTGCTGAGTCCTCGTGGCTCACCAGATACTTCCAAAACCAGTTTGCAGTGCCTATGTTATCGAAAGGTGACGCAACCAAGCTCAAGGAGGAGCTCGATGAAGATCTTGCCCTTTTGTTGTTTCGCTTCTAGTTGATCAAGAGTGGAGCCCGCTAGGGGTCGATCGTGGTCCTTTGTCGATTTGGGGTTCTTCTTTTATTTTGGTTCCGTAGTCGGACCTTGATTGTATCCGGATGATGTAATGCTTTATTCATGTAATTGTGTGAAGTGGCGATTGTAAGCCAACTATGTATCTCTTTCCTTATGTATTACTTGGGTTGTGTGAAGATTACCTCACTTGCGACATTGCTTTCAATGCGGTTATGCCTCTAAGTCATGCTTCGACACGGGAGATATAGACGCATCGAGGGCGCTATGTTGGTAATCGAGCCTTCCCGACCTTAGGAGCCCCACCGCTTGATCGCTTTTAGTGGCCGAGTTGTGTCTAGAAAAATGTTTTGAGTCATTTAGGATTATATATATCGGAGAGTCTAGGAATTCTTTTACTCCCAGTCCCTTCGACCTTCTCGTGAGGTATCCCGACGAGAGTTTTGACTCTTCTCTTCTCAAATTTCACTAAAAATTTTTTTAGGATCACGCTGGTATCTTGGATTCGTTCGATGGTTTTATGATGACAACATTGTCTTGGTGCCTCCTGTCATTTAGGGTTGTGGCGGTGTCCCGGGAGTTGAGCTCCGAGGTGTTGTCGCCATAATTTTATCGTTGCAGCCTGAATACCTGAGTTTAGTACCGACATCGAAAATCTCTTTTATGCGCTTGTTGGTGAGATAACCCGCTAACCCAAGATCGATGTGAGTACGGAGTATTGCCATGACTCAGATAACGGATGCTTTTCAAGGTTGAGGTAGACGATTTCAAGGTTTCTTGGTTATGTGTTGACGGATGGATACAATGGATGTAGGGATTGTTAGTTTGGGTGAGATATATTGCTCCTCAGTATCCCCAACACCAGATTGCATAACCGTAAAGTTTCGGAGTTTTATAGGTGGGAATTCAAGTAGCTCCTAGGATATCTTTCCGACGGATGTATGATATGTAATTGGGGTTCGACGCCTAGTGGTCCGCCTATTCACGGTTGGTTTTACAAAGGGTCTCGTTGTGTCTTAAAGAGTCCTTGGCTATGCCGACTGGGGACACTTCAGATGTCATGTGCACTACCTTGTACATGATGGTGCTGTACGATCGAGCCCGTGTAGGCCCCACCACGAAAACTTCGGACGAAATCTCTATCATATGTTTGTTCCGGCTTATTCTGCAAGCCAGTCCTTGTTTTGTTTTGAGTTGTGGTATTCGAGTTGCTTCAATGTCAAGTGTTGATTCCATACTTTTCTGAAATGGTGCTCTCATATTTCTATGTGAATACCAATCCTTCTCGACAATCGAAATTGTCATGTCAATCCTCTTCAACCGGTGTGCTTCTCTTCAAGTGGATCCCATCATTTTTCCCATCCGCAAGATCAATTCTAAGTTTTATCAACGGTGTTTGTTTCGTTCATCCCAAGTTGCCTTTGTTTTCCCGCCCTCCCACCCTTTTTCTTCAACGACTCAGATTTCTTAATCATGTATCCTTTTATTTGTGCGAAGTATCTTCATTCTTTTCTTTCAATGTTCTTACCCGGTGGTTCTCAAGAAGATGTTCTACTAGTTCATCATCCTCCGTTCTCTTTTCTTCTCCGGTGGATTCAAGTCAAATTTTGTTGATCATACCTTTTTCCTCATTTCAATGTCTTCTCATACCGGTGCACCTCATTATCATTCTAATTCTCGCTATTTGTTATTCCGGAGTGCTCAAGATATCTCAAGATTCGTGTTTCCACTCTACATTCGCTCAAGCTCTTTCGAGATTGCTATCTCATTCAAGCCATTTAATTCAACCGTGCAACATCTCTTTTAAATCTTTTCAACGGTGTTCTTTTGAGTGGGCCCTAACCCACGTGTCTTTTCCTGTGATCTTACCCGACTCTTCTATTTTTCCCGAGCTATCCTAAATTCTTCTCCAAGTTTGACGAAGAATGAGTTATCATCACCAAATGCTTTTCTCCAAGATCTTTCAAATTCTTTTCATAGTTGGCTCAACCTCTTCGCTTTTGATTCTTCCGGTGTGCCTCAATAATTCTTGGTGGTGTTTCTCGTTGTTATTCTCATCATTTGAAAACCGAAGAAGAGTTTCTCTTTAATCTTGCTTTTTTCTCTTCAAGATTCATGGTTGTAGCTTGATGCCATCCTCTCATAATTGTTTTCGATTGTGAGAATTCTTTTCTTACCATCCGGAGTATTTCTTGAGTTGTTTCCATTTCTTTCTTTCCGGAGTTGGTCATCATATCACATTATCGGTTCGAGAGGCATCATCTTTCTTTTCGGAGTTCCAAGCTCTCTCATTTATCTCGTCGCGGAGATCCATCTAAATCATCGCAAGGATTCACCTTGTGTTTTCAATTTCTCTTTCTTTTCATTCCTTTTGTTTACCGGAGTTCTTCATGGAGGCTCTACATGGTGCTTCGTCAAGGATTCTTTTCATTCTTCAATTGTTCTTCAAGATTTCTCTTGAAGTTAAGATCCGTCAAGCCATACTTCAAAATATACATGGTGCTCAACACATGTTTTGTTTTGTGGAGTTCAAGTATTCTTCATCTTGCATTCCGAAGTGCGATTCTTTCTACCTTATATTTTGAGATGGTGTTATGTCACTCTTGACAATTTCCCTTGGTTATTCATGTTGTCAAGAATGAGATATTTAAATCCATCAGTTTCTTCATTGGAGTTATCTTGGGTTATATTTCACCTAAAGCTTTCCCTAAGGATTGTTGCTATTTATGGTGCTTATAAATGACCCAAGTTCTTCATTTGTCCTCCCGGTGAAATAAGTTTCTCGTCTCCTTGTTGATATCAATCCAATCATTTGTTTCCATTGGTGGCAGAAGCTCACCTCATAATTTTGAGATGTTTTCATAAGCCCACCACAAGCTTATTCTTTTCGTTGTTGGTTTTCCAACAACTCCGTTATAACCTTCTTGGAAGGGTGCTTTCCAAGCTCATTTGTGGCAGAAGTTGTCAATTTCTTCTCCGTCCCTTTATTCCAATGATCTATCTTCTATTCTTTCTTCCGGAGGCTTTGTGATGTTGCTCTCTTCACTCATCATCATCGATTGTGAGGGTCGTGTTCTTTTCTTGCTTATCCATTTAACCGGAGTGTTGTATCATCTCTTCAATATCTTTTAATCTTATCAAGTTTTCTTCTCTTTTCAACCGGTGTGTTGTCTCAAATCCTCTTACCCATTGCGAAAGGTGTTGTTGATTTCATCAAGTATCCTCTCATCTTGTCAAGTTCATGTTCAATTCCTTCCATTTATAGTCGGAGTGCTGTCCAAATTATATCAATCTTATTCCTTCTCTATCTAGTTTTAACCGGAGTGGTTTCAATATCTATCTTATCACTAAACCTCTTGGTTTTCATCATACTCCTTGTTCCTCTTTTCTAACGGATTGTTTTGCAATCTCGTTCATCTTTGTTGTACTCTTTCTTTTAAATTGCTCAACCTCTCAAGGTTCATGGTTTTCACTCTTTTGTCGAAGAAGCAATTTAGTTTTACCTCTTCTCTTCCTCTTCCGTTTTCCCTCCGGTGCCATCCTAGATCTCGGGACGAGATCATCTCGTAGTGGTGGAGTGTTGTAATGCCCCGAATCCGTTGCGCCAGGTGTCTGCCAGTTATTCGCCATCGTTGCCATGTCTTTTGCTCGCGTGTTGCATTTGCCATGTCGTCATATGCATTTCATATCATGTCGTCATGTGCATTTCATTTTGCATACGTGTTCGTCTCATGCATCCGAGCCTTTTCCCCGTTGTCCGTTTTGCAATCCGGCACTCCTATGTCTTCCGGCGTCCCCTTCTTCTCTCCTGTTGTGTGCGGGTGTTAAACTTTCTCGGAATGGCCCGAGGTTTGCCAAGCGGCCTTGGTATAGCACCGGTAGTCCGCCTGTCAAGTTTCGTGCCATTTGGAGGTCGTTTGATACTCCAACGGTTAACCGGGTAGCCGTAAAGCCCTCTTTTGTTTCAGCCCAACACCCCTTCCAAAGTGACCCAAAGCCCACCAAACTCCCCTCCATGCTCTCGGTCGTTCGATCACGATCGCGTGGCCGAAAACCGCTCCTCATTTGGACTCTCCTAGCTCCCTCTACCTATATATATGTGTTCCTCCGGAATTTCACAGAGATCAAACCCTAGCCCTCTCCCTCGCAGTCACGGACATGTCCACGCCCATACCGGACATGTCCGCCGCCACGTCGCAGCAGCCAATGGGTATCCGCCACGTCACCGCTCCGCCGCCCTCCGCCAATCGGCGTCCGCCACTGTCCTCCTCGCCGTCCCTCACCACGCAGTTCGCCCGCCGGGCGGATCGAACCCATGGGCCTAACCCGCCGCTGCCGCACACCGCATGGGCGCCATTACCCACCAGCGACCAGCGCTCGCCGCCTCGCCAAGAATCTGGCCAAGAATCCGCTTCCTGGCTCACACACTTGCCTGCCCACACATTCGCGCACACACACACGGCCACCATTGGCTGCCTGCCTGGCTCCTCATACCACCCGCCCAAGGTTTTCCTCACGCCGGCTTCCTGCTCTCGCCGCCTCAAGCTGCTGCCCGAGGCCAGCCGTCTTTCTCCGCCGCTGCCTCCTCCGGCTGGATCTGCCGGCGCCGCCAGATCCGGGCCCCGACCTTCCCAACCTCGCCTGCCACCTCCGCCACTTCTCCGGCGGAATCTCCGATGAAGCTCGCGCCGCCCTCGAAAACCGTGCAAACCTGAGGTTGACCCAAAACTGCTAAGTCCCTGTGATTCTAACATTTTCGCATTTTCATAGCGTCACATCTCCGCAACCGTGGCTCCGTTTTGGGCGTATAATATGTCAAATTCTTCGTATCGAAGAGTACATCATTTCATTCCAGTGAATCATTTGCATTTGAGCTCATCTTGATGCCCTAAATGCTGTTGGAAGATGGCTTCAGATCGTTAGTTTCAGAATCTTATCAGTTCGAGCTCTTTTGTCATTTTTGCCATGAATTATGTGTGCACCTTATGAACTTGAGTCCTACATGTGAGTTGAACATTGCCATGCCATCTTTCCAGGGGTGTTTGCCATGTATTTTTGTGAGTTATGTGTTGACTAGAACAAGCATGCAAAGTAGGGATGATGATGTTGCTGATTTCAGGAACTTAGTGTTTTCACTAAGTCTTGTCCTGCTGTTAATTTTATGCCACATGTTCATGTTGTTACAGAGAGATCTATGCCCTTTTTGAGCATGATCAGTAAGGTTGTTTTGAACATATGGATGTGCTCTATCCAGCCACGCCTTTGTTAGCATTTATGGAGTAGTCTAGCATGTCATTTTCGTGCTCTACTTTTACTTGAAAATGTTTCCTGGTAGATTGTTTGTATGAGATTCAATTTTCACGAGGTCGTTGTAGTTGATCCGTGTATGATATGACCTTGCTCTTGCCATGCTTAGCTTCATAATCATTCCTTCTTACTGTTGGTTGCCTTGCCATGCCATGTATTGCTCTGTAGTGAGTGCATCGAGCTCACGAACATGCCTACTCGTTATCTGTTTTTGCCATGTCCTGATATTTCATCAAGTCTGAAATCTGTAATAAAACTTGCAATGTTTCCATGGGTGCCATCATTTCTTAGAGTCCTTTTTGGCTTATGGTCAGTAAGGGACTATTGATATATGCTTTGAGTAGAATCATGCCATGCCTTGTTTTTCTATTATAAGTTCCTGTAGCATGTTGTTTGCTGGCTCTAAACATGCCTTCCTGATGTTAATTCCTGGCATGTTAGTATTTTCACTAAGTCTGTGAACCTGATATTTTTAGCACTTTCACCATGCTTGTTTGAACATGTTATGGTGTGATTTAGCCGTAGCTCAGTGTTCCTCTTTTGTTAAGCATCTCCTGTAGTTTGCTGCCATATGCTTTGCTTTTATGTGGGGGTGCTGTAGCATAGTTTCTTGTTGCGTGCTAAGTAGCATCGGGCTGTTAAACGCAGATTTGCATCATTCTTGTTTTGCTTGTCATTTGCAAACCGTGCATCCGATTCCGGTGATCTTTATATCGATTTCACCCGAAATCATCTCATCTTTCCAGCGGCATACTTGGTTTTCCAAGTTGATGCCCGGTTCATCATTTTCCTTCCGGAGCACACATATGCATTGCATATCACATCTCGCATCGCATGTCATGTTTTGCATCATATTGCTTGTGCATTGTTCCTTGTTTGATTGTGGTTCCGTTGCTTGTGTTCTTGCTTTGGGTAGAGCCGGGAGACGAGTACGTGAACGAGGAACCTGTTGTGAACGCCTTCGAGGATCAAGCCTTCGACAACTCTGAGAACCTTGCAGGCAAGATGATCATACCCTCGAAATCACTACTATCTTTGCTATGCTAGTTTGCTCGCTCTTTTGCTATGTCAATGCTACGATGCCTACCATTTGCTTGTCAGCCTCCCAAATTGCCATGACAAACCTCTAACCTTTGACACCATTCCTAGCAAACCATTGATTGGCTATGTTACCGCTTTGCTCAGCCCCTCTTATAGCGTTGTTAGTTGCAGGTGAAGATGAAGTTTGTTCCTTGTTGGAACATGGAGGTGTTGTTCCTTGTTGGTACATGTTTACTTGTTGGGATATCACAATATCTCTTATATTATTAATGCATCTATATATTTGGTAAAGGGTGGAAGGCTCGGCCTTATGCCTGGTGTTTTGTTCCACTCTTGCCGCCCTAGTTTCCATCATCCCAGTGTTATGTTCCCGGATTTTGCGTTCCTTACGCGGTCGGGTGATTTATGGGACCCCCCTGACAGTTCGCTTTGAATAAAACTTGTCCAGCAAGGCCCAACCTTGGTTTTACCATTTGCCTCACCTAGCCCTTTTCTTCCCTTGGGTTTCCGGAGCCCGAGGGTCATCTTTATTTTAGCCCCCCCGGGCCAGTGCTCCTTCGAGTGTTGGTCCAACCTGAGCGATGTCCGGCGCCCCCTGGGCAACCAGGGTCTATGCCAACCCGACGTCTGGCTCATCCGGTGCGCCCTGAGAACGAGATATGTGCAGCTCCTATCGGGATTTGTCGGCACAGCGGGAGGCTTTGCTGGTCTTGTTTTACCATTGTCGAAATGTCTTGATGTACCGGGATTCCGAGACTGATCGGGTCTTCCTGGGTGAAGGTCTATTCCTTCGATGATCGCGAGAGCTTGTCATGGGCTAAGTTGGGACACCCCGCAGGTATAAACTTTCGAGAGCCGTGCCGCGGTTATGTGGCAGATGGGAATTTGTTAATGTCCGGTTGTAGAAAACCCGAAGTTGACCTTAATTAAAATACATCAACCGTGTGTGTTACCGTGATGGTCTCTTTCCGGTGGAGTCCGGGAAGTGAACACGGTGTTGGAGTTATGCTTGTCGCAGGTTGCTATAGGATCACTTCTTGATCATACTTGTATCGACCGTGCTTTGCCTTCTCTTCTCGCTCTCATTTTGCGATTGTAGCCACCATTTATGCTAGTCGCTTGCTGCAGCTCCACCTCATGCCTTTACCTTACCCATAAGCTTAAATAGTCTTGATCTCGCTGTGCGAGATTGCTGAGTCCTCGTGGCTCACCAGATACTTCCAAAACCAGTTTGCGGTGCCTATGTTACCGAAAGCGGTGACGCAACCAAGCTCAAGGAGGAGCTCGATGAAGATCTTGCCCTTTTGTTGTTTCGTTCTAGTTGATCAGTAGTGGAGCCCAGTTGGGGTCGATCAGGGTCCTTTGTCGCATTTGGGGTTCTTCTTTTATTTTGGTTCCGTAGTCGGACCTTGATTGTATCTGGATGATGTAATGCTTTATTCATGTAATTGTGTGAAGTGGCGATTGTAAGCCAACTATGTATCTCTTTCCCTTATGTATTACTTGGGTTGTGTGAAGATTACCTCACTTGCGACATTGCTTTCAATGCGGTTATGCCTCTAAGTCGTGCTTCGACACGTGGGAGATATAGCCGCATCGAGGGCGTTACACATCTCGAGTGTGAGGTAGGCGTAACGGTACTACGTTGAAGCGGGCGAATGCCGTTCTCCCGAGCAATGCGTGATAGCCACTTTGGAGGGGGCGATGGTGAAGAGTAGTTCTTTGCTTCTGGAGTTGCCGGGGGAACCGAATGTTACCTCCAGTATGATGGAGCCCCTGCCGTGGGCTTCAACGCCTGGTATCATCCCTTCAAAGGCGGTGTTGTTTTGTCTGATTCTGGATGGGCCTATCCCCATCCTGCGGACAGTGTCCTGGTATATTAAATTGAGACTACTGCCACCGTCCATGAGGACGCGAGTGAGGTGGTATCCGTCGATTATTGGGTCGAGCACCAAGGCAGTTGATTCTCCGTGCCGCATACTAGTCGGGCAGTCCCTGTGATCGAAGATGATCGGGCAAGCTGACCAGTGGTTAAGTTTGGGGGCGACGGGCCTTACAACGTATGCGTCTCTGAGTGCGCGTACACGCCTTCTCATGGGTGTGTGAGTCGCGTGGATCATGTTTACTGTTTTTACCTCTGGTGGGAATTTTTTCTGTCCCCCAGTGTTCGGCTGGCGAGGTTCATCCTTGTCTTCACTTGGTGTTTCCCTTCCCTTGTGTTCGGCATTTAATTTGCCGGCCTGCTTAAAGACCCATCACTCTCTGTGAGTGTGGTTCGCAGGTTTGTTGGGGGTGCCATGAATTTGGCACAGTCTATCCAGGACTTTGTTCAGGCTGGACGGTCCTTCTTTGCTGCCTTTAAATGGCTTCTTTTGACCTGGTCGAGAGCCCCTGAATCTGGCGTTGACCGTTATGTTGTCCGGACTCTCTTCCTTGTTTTGCCGTTTGTTTTTATTGCGCCGTGGCTTCTTGTTGCCATCCCTGATTTCGGATGTACTTGGGTCGCTGGTGCCTTTACGGGCCAACCATCTATCTTCACTTGCGCAAAAGCGGGTCATAAGGCTTGTTAAGGCTGGCATTGTCCTCGGCTTTTCTTGGCCGAGATGTATGGCGCGCCACTCGTCCCGGATGCTGTGTTTGAAGGCTGCTAAGGCTTCGGCATCCGGACAATCGACAATTTGATTCTTCTTAGTGAGGAATCTGTTCCAAAGCTTGCGGGCGGACTCTCCGGGCTGTTGAATTATGTGACTTAAGTCGTCCGCATCCGGAGGCTGGACATAGGTCCCTTGAAAATTGGCCCTGAAAGCGTCCTCAAGTTCCTCCCAACTTCCAATTGAATTTTCGAGGAGGCTTTTCAACCAGTGTCGAGCTGGTCCCTTCAACTTGAGGGGAAGATATTTGATGGCGTGGAGGTCGTCCCCACAAGCCATGTGTATATGCAGGATCAAATCCTCGATCCAGCGTCCTGGGTCTGTCGTTCCGTCGTATGCCTCTATATTCACAGGCTTAAAACCCTTTGGAAATTCATGGTCCAGTACCTCTTCGGTGAAGCACAGGGGGTGAGCAGCCCCTCTGTATCTGGAGGCGCTATGGCATGCCGTCGGCTATTGTTGCATCCGGTGCTGATTCCGAATAGGTATCCGATCAGTATGATCGTTTTGGTGACCATAGTCCTGCGCCGGGGTGTGTCCTTTAGATCCATAGATGGACCTAGCCGCGCCGCCTTTTCTATCCAGGAGCTCGCGTAGATAGTGTGCGGCGTTGGTAGCTGCTTTGTTGCGGTTATGAAGTGGTTTGTCTAGCCTCCTGGCCGTGTCGTTCTTTGGTGGAACGGCCTCGTCGTCGAATTCTGGCAGTAACTTGCGTTTTGGATAGCTCTTTGTGTGGCGATCGTCGCCGTACTTTTCTTCAGTGTCTAGCACTTTATTCCATCTGCGGTTGAGCATTTCCTGTGCGGTCTTTAGCCGTTGCTTTTGCTTCTTTAGACTTCTCACAGTGGCCATAAGCCTTTTGTGGAGGTTATCTCATTCCAAGCGTGTTTCTGGGATGATGAATGCATCGTCATCCGGACTGTGTTCTTGTCCCGGGGCGGTTTGATGAATTCAACCCTCAGGATCATTGTGATCGGGTGTCTACTCCGAGTTTTGTTTGGCGTGACCCGGCTCATCCTCCATTGTTGGGTCCATATGGTCATTGTTGCCTTCGGAGTTGACAGGGGTGTCAATCTTTCTGACGCTTTTATCGCTATTTTTACTGTTGCTGGACTTTGAGCGGCGTCTGCGCGGTCGTTTTGGCTTTTGCCCGGGGGTTTTATCTTCCGGATTGTCGCTGTCATCCTCCTTAGGCGTATCCACCGTGTATATTTCATATGACGAGGTGGCAGTCCAGTGCCCCGTTGATTCTGAATCGTCTCCTGTGCCGACGTCCATACCATCGGTATCATCAGAGTCGAAGTCAAGCATGTCTGATACGTCGTCGACAGTGGCTATGAAGTAGGTGGTGGGTGGGCAACGGATTCCTTCGTTGCCAGCTTCCCACTCGAGCCGGACATAGTTCGGCCAAGAGTCTCCTAACAAAGAGAGAGAGACTTTTGCGAGTTTAGCACGTCGCCCAAGGGCGAGTGCTGGAAAATATCCGCGGCGGTGAAATCCATTACCGGAGCCCAACCAGGTTCGCCGGCCTCAGGAGTGCGCCGACTGGAACCTATAGCCGGATACGAGTCCGGGAGTCCGATGTCAAAGGCTTCTTTGGGAGTGAGGCCTATGTTCGGCTCTACCACCGATAAGTGTGCTGCCTGCGCGACGGTGTCCATCCACCCGTTCTTGGGCAAGGCGATCTGCTCCGGATTTAGGTCCGAGCCTACTGCAGGGGTGATATCCCGAGCATTATCCGACAGCAGGTCTAAGCCGTGCTCATCGTGATTGTCCGACGCTCTTGGCGCCGGCCCGAACCTGTTGAAGATCAAGTCTTCGCGGATATCGGCCGTGTAGTTCAGATTTCCAAACCTGACCTGGTGGCCAGGGGAGTAGCTGTCGATCTGCTCCAGTTGGCCGAGCGAATTGGCCCGCAGTGCGAAGCTGCCGAACACGAAGATGTGTCCGAGGAGAAAAGTCTCGTCCTGGACCATGTTGTTGATGATTGAAGGAGCCATCAATCCTTTGCAGTGACGACACAGAGGAACTCTCAATGAAACACCAATGTCGGTGTCAAAACCGGCGGATCTCCGGTAGGGTGTCCCGATCTGTGCGTCTTAGGCTAATGGTAACAGGAGACACAGGGCACAATGTTTACCCAGGTTCGGGCCCTCTCGATGGAGGTAAAACCCTACTTCCTGCTTGATTGATATTTAAGATATGAGTAGTACAAGAGTTGATCTACCACGAGATCGTAGAGGCTAAACCCTAGAAGCTAGCCTATGATGATTATGATTGTGATCGTCCCTCTAAGGACCAACCTCTCCGGTTTATATAGACACCAGAGAGGGCTAGGGTTTACATGGAGTCGATTACAAGGAAGGAAATATAATATCCGGATCACCAAGCTTGTCTTCCACGCAATGGAGAGTCCCATCCGGACACAGGACGAAGTCTTGAGTCTTGTATCTTCACGCTCCAACAGTCCAGACAAAGTATATAGTCCGGCTGTCCGGATACTTCTAATCCAGGACTCCCTCAGTGGGTAGGGCTGAATAAGTCCATGTGAAGCAGCTCGAAGGGACGTGATGTCGTCATGATTGTCTTTGAGGGATGCTTGGCCCTAGTAATCTTTCCAGCTTCGCAAGCACCACATAGATGACCCTTCTTGAACTTGACACCCTCGATGCCCACAACATGCTTCTTCTTCGCGAGAGTGTACAAGTTCATCATGCCAGCATGTCCTAGCCTCCGATGCGAGAGCCAGCACTCTGAAGCTTTTGCCAGAAGACATACGGCCAACTGTGCTCCTACTGAGAAATCTACCATGTACAGATCATCTTTTCGATACCCTTCAAAGACTAGAGATTTGTCAGATTCCATAAGTACAAGGCAACGATATTTTCCAAATATCACAATCATGTTCAGATTACAAAGCATTTAGACAGACATTAAGTTGAAACCAAGGGATTCAAGAAGCCTCACTTTATTCATGTGCAGATCCTTTGAGATTGCAACTCTACCTAGACCCAATACCTTGCTTTTACTAGTGTCAGCAAATGTGATATGACTTTTGTCAGACAGACATAGGGTTGAATCCATCAGAAGACTTTGATCACCAGTCATGTGGTTAGTGCATACACTATCCATAATCCACACTAATGGCTTTGGTGTCATACCCTACAGTACAGTTTAGGGGATAGGCTTCACCAAGGGTATTGTGAAGCATAAACATTTGACAAACAAGCGGATTATGAAAGTTCAGATCTTGGTTAGGATAAATAGGATGATTGTCAAGGACTCCTGGGACGAAATATATAGTAAGACCATTTGGAAATTTTATCTTGCGTCCCACAAGATGTTTAAGGTCCCTAGCATAAGCACCAGATGCCTTTGACTTCCGGCTGGAGACCACTCCCTGCAAAGAGAGTTAATTTTTCTTAATCACCCACATCTTCAGGGGTGGCTTAGAAGCAATGAGTCTTAAGTGCAGCATCTGAGAACTTTGGCTTTGGAACCCTAGCAAATAGCCTTGCAGGAGGTGAATAATACTCATAAGAATAAGCAGAAAAGTTCTTCGTCTTATGAACATAGCGGTTTGACGAGACATGCTCATATTCATAAGTCTGGGTATGGTTTCCCTGCAAAACATTGGCGTTAGGGTGACTCTGGTGAGTCCTCTATCTATATGACGCCTTTGGACCATATGAAGCCTTTGATCTGGGATTTGTGTTCTTCCCAGGTGGTGTCATGATGACATTCACGGGAAGATTATCAAGACAACTCTTGTGTACCCAGATCTTCTTAAGAGGTGGTTGTCGGTGTCAAAACCGGCGGATCTCGGGTAGGGGGTCCCGAACTGTGTGTCTAAGGTCGATGGTAACAGGAGACGGGGCACACGATGTTTACCCAGCTTCGGGCCCTCTCTATGGAGGTAATACCCTACTTCCTGCTTGATTGATCTTGATGAATATGAGTATTACAAGAGTTGATCTACCACGAGATCGTAATGGCTAAAACCCTAGAAGTCTAGCCTATGTGATTATGATTGCCCCTATGGACTAAGTCCTCCGGTTTATATAGACACCGGAGGGGGCTAGGGTTGTACAAAGTCGGTTACAGAGAAAAGGAATCTACATATCCAAACGCCAAGCTTGCCTTCCACGCCAAGGAGAGTCCCATCCGGACACGGGATGAAGTCGTCTGTCTTGTATCTTCATACCCCGACAGTTCGGCCCATGTCTTATTGTCTGGCCATCCGAGGACCCCATAATCCAGGACTCCCTCAGTAGCCCCTGAACCAGGCTTCAATGACGAGGTGTCCGGCATGCAGATTGTCTTCGACATTGCAAGGCGGGTTCCTCCTCTAAATATTCCAAAGTACCTGACTTAAAGAGCAGTATTCGGCCCTCCATTTAATGTTGCACTCCTCGGCTTCCACACCTTCCTAATTTTAGCTTCCATGCGTCGAGTGAATATGAGAGGTCGGGGTATTTTTGCACATACCACCCCGACCATGTAAGAAAGTTGTCTATTTAAAGAGATGGGGGACTTCAGATCCAATATACACCAAGCGAATAATCCTTAGAGCTTGTTAGGAGAAACCATTCCGACATGGCTAGCGCTCCCAGCTCTTCCTCCCATCCCCACGGCCCCGGAAAAGGCAATTGGGAGAAGTGTTTCATATCCCACAGTCAGCTAGTGAAGCTGCAGACGCAGGGATTTCTTCCCCTCGCGGATCTAGTCCCCGTTCGAGCCGGATTAGCTTCCTTAAATGGCGGGGCTCAAGCGGAGAATTTCCCCAATCCATCCAAGGGGGAAAGAGTGTGCTTCGCCCCCTACTTGCTGAGGGGCGTTGGATTTCCAATCCATCCATTCCTCCGAGGGCTTCTTGAGTATTATGGCCTCCAACTGCGCAATTTTACTCCCGCCTCCATCCTGCACATCGCAGGTTATGTCGCTCTTTGTGAGCTATTCTTGGGTTGTGAGGCCCATTTTGATTTATGGAGGAAACTATTTTGCCTCGTCCCTTGTATCCAAGAGGGATCGATATTTGAAGTGGGTGGAGCCGAGGTATGGCGTATCGTCGGGTGTCGTGGGAAACGAACACCTATTGGGCAGGGCCCCTTTCGGTCCGGCAAGGGAGCGGAGGGCGCACGAAGAGCGGATCAAGGCGGAGCACGCGAGCGATTTTTACCCAGCTTCGGAGCTCTCCGGAGAGATAACACTCCTACTGCTGCTTTGTGATTGTATTCTGTTCTTGCTTGAGAGCGTGAGAGTGATGTAGTTTCGAGTGAGTCGAACCCCTCCTACGTTGCACATGGGCCTCCTTTTATAGGCACAAGGGGTCACCGACAGGTGGCAGCGCAGTCAAGGGTACAAATGTAAAAAGGGTGGTTGGTACAACTGCTATCTATAGTGCACCCTACCTAACTCTGACAGCAGGGGACAAGAGCATTTAATGCTCGTCCGCATCGCCTAAACAGTGCAGAAAAGCGACCGTTAGGGGCGCCACCGCTTGCCACGATGGCCTTCTCGTCATCTCCAGTTGCCACCTCGCACCGCTTGGCCGCACAGCTTCCCGCCACGTGCTTCTGGAATGGTCTTAGGGCGACACGTCGACGGGTGCGCTGGAGCGTGGAGCACAGTGGTGGCCGCCCGCGGCAAGCGCCTTTGTCATGTCGTTGTCTTGCCGCACCCGAAAGCTTGTCGCTCGTCGGGCCTTGCCGGACGCTGCTGCGGCGCGTCGCGCAAGTTCTTTGAAGTGCCTTGTTGTCCTTCCCGCAAGCTCCTCTTGCCTCGGGTTTTGTCCTTCCCGCACGCCCTCTTGCCGGAGTCTTGTCTTCTCAGTTAAAACACTTTCTTCTTGAATGGCATCAATAGGAACTACGGAGGATCTTGGCAGACACCCGGCAAGCCTTGCCGTGGGACGCTGCGAATGCCCGTGCACAAGTTCGGGATACTAAGGTACCCCTACTTTAGTACACCGACAGGAGCCCCCGGGCCTGGGCCACACACGGTGCCAAGCGCTGTTGGGCCAGGCCCAAAACAGGGCACGGGCACACGCGGCCTGGGTCCACACCAAATCTAACTCTGTATCCACCGCGCCCTCCCGTAATGGCACGCGTCAAACGCAGCGTCGTGGAAGAGATCGTGGGTGATTCTTTAATCGAAAAAGGAGTAACGTTCGCCTCCTCCTCTTTATAAGCAGGGGAAACAGGGGCCGTTCCCCCACCTTCGCCACTTGCAGTTGCTTCCTTAGAAATCTCCGCCGCTCCCCTCCGCTTCTCAGAGCCGAAAGAGAGCAGCGCTCACGCCGCCGCCGCCGCCGCCGCCCTCGCCCCGCTTCTCTCAGCGCCGCCATGGCTCCGAAGACCGGGAAGGGTGCGAAGTCAGCCGAGGCGCTGCGGCTTGAGGCATAGCGCAAGGAACGAGCACTCCCCCCCCCCCCGAGCTCTCTGTGAAGGAGCTGCGGGAGTGGTTCTATCTCTTCTGGTCGACGGAGACGCGGGCGCATCCGCGCACGCAGGTACTCTCCGCCGAAGCTTCTATTTCAAGCGTGTCCAAAAGGATACTACTTTTTCCTTTTTTTCATCGCGGGCTCGCCCGCCTTTTTCTCGATTTCTTCAGGATATCATGAATACCTACGGGTTTCATCTCCTTGACTTCACCCCCAACGCCGTTCTGACCATGGCGGTTTTCGCACATCTCTGCGAGAACTTCGGCGGAATCCACCCAAATGTTGCCCTTTTTCGCCACTACTTCATGCCCCGGGCCGAGAAGGGAGAGCCCTTAGCTGGCGGGATCGTCTATCTGGAGGGGGAGCTCCGCAGCAAATGGGAGGAGTGGAGAGCGGAGTGGTGTTGGATTGTTGATGAGAACCCGCATCCATTCACTAATTTGCACCAAGCCCGAGTAGTGCGCAACGGCGACTGGAGCGCCCTGGCGGCGGACGATGCCAGATTGAAGATCGCCACCACCCGGATCTTGCGGCTCAGGCTTGCCGGGCTCACTGTGGGGGCTGTTGGCTCGGATTTTCTTCGCCGCTGTATGGCCCCTCTGCAGGAGAGGGGGAGACCCGCCTGGTTGTTCGGGGGTCCAGCGGATATCATGAGGTTGTGCCCATGCCTCAATTTTAACTTTACTGTCATGGAGTTGGATGGGACGCTGAAATAGCTGTTCAAGCACGACCCCTACCATCCCGAGTGGTTCAGACTGCCGCAAGGCGTCGTCCCGTTGTGCAATAACTCCCAGCTTGACCGCATCCGCGCAATGATGCCGGAGTGCGACTCGCATGGGATTATCCCAACTTGGCAGGAGCCCGCCGACGACGTCGTGCAACAGTTTTTCGACGACTTGGTGGAGGTGGCGGTCCGCGCCAACGAGCAGAGGCTTCTCACCCGCGACACCACTGATGATGAGATGCGGCACATCGCCACCAGGGCGGAGGAGGCGGCGGCAGCCGCCGCCGCGGGCGAGTTTGGGTTTACTTTGGAGGAGGCAGAGGCAGCCGAGGAGGCAAGCCTTGCCGACCGAGAGGATCTTGGCGGGAGGTCGCCACAGGGAGAGCCCGGTTTAATCGAGGAGCCTACTGGGGCGACGTGGCCAGCCGTCTTCAAGCAACTTGCCGCAGACGGAGCCCTCAGTACAGCCCCCAGCTCAACCAAGAAGGCGCCTCCGCAGGACCGGAGACACAACAGGGCGGCAAACGGGCCAACTGCCGCCACGCCGCAGGACACGCTCCACCGCGCCAAGCACCGCTGCCACGGCAGCGTCTCACGCCGCACTGCAATCGGGCGGGTCTTCGGCCGCCACTTCCGATCTCGCCGCAGCTCCCGCTAAGCGCCCAAGGGAGCCTACTCCTCCGCCTCGTCGCTGAAAGGGTGCTAGACTTTGATCTCTCCGCGCTCAGCTCCGACGAGGAGGAAGAAGAGGAGGACGAGTAAGTCTTTTCTTTTTGTTGTACTTATAGTTCTTCAATTCTTGCTGTTTCTTGTCTTGTTTCTGATCTGCTTTCTTATGAACCTTGTTCCTTTCCAGGACTCTGGCCCAGAGAGCGGCAAAGAGAGTCAAGGTCCCTGTGGTTGTCATCGAGGACGATCCTGCTGTGGCAACAGAGGATGCATCCGAGACCACCTTGTCGGACCCGGCAATCTCTCCCCGAAGCAGCCCCCAGCGCAGCCCCCAGCGTAAGTATTTGTTCACTTCCTGTTGTGGGGCGCGCATGGGTGCTCTTTCCTTGCTGATATCTTGTTTATTGGTTTGCTTGTGTAGGAGCAGAACAGGCTCACCAGGAACAACCAGAAGCTGCCCCAGAGGTGCTATCTGCTTCGACTACGCCGCCAAGGGGTGATTCTTCGGCAAGGGAGCACTCTCCGGCAAGGGAGAGGTCCCCGGCAAGGGAGGAGTCTCCAGCAAGGGGAGCACCAGCGACCCTCCGGTGGTGGAGCCCATGACCATGGACCCCAGCACTGGTAATTTCCCTTGCTTGAAACTTCCCTTGGATTCTTCTTCTTCTGATCTTCTTTTTTTGGATATTTGCTTGACTTCTTCCCCCTCTTCCTGTCTTCAGATCCCCCCTGCACTGAACCGATGGAGACTGAGGCCACCAGCGAGGAGAATGTGCGCGACAATACTGACAATGCCGCTGCTACTGAAGAAGGGGCCGGCGCTGATGATCCCGCCGAAGAAGAGGCCGCCAGGGCTGCCGGCGCAGGAGCTGGCGAGGGTCTGGCGATCGTACTAACGACCTGGGGGCCGCAGGAGCGCAAGGCGCTACGCCGACCGCTGATCCTCTGCCGCCATGCAGCGCCAGTTCAAGAGCCCCACCGCGCTTATTTGAAGGCCGGGCGACGGTGTCTTCATCAAGCTCCCCGGCATCAAGCCTGTGGCGCCGGTCGAGGGAGAGACTTTTGATGGAGAAGTGCTCGCCTCCGCTGGGCTGACGGTGGTGGACGCGCCAAGCAGCAGCAGCGGCGAGTCTGAGGAGGAGCAGCTGCTCCGGAAGTTGGTGTCACTCTACCGTACCCGCCAAGCGAAACTGGAGTCCCGGGAAGCGCTTGTCGCGCAGGCGGGAGTAGACAGAGAAAAGCATGCGGAGGAGCTCCAGAGCCGCAACCAAGAGGCCCTCCGGTCCATTGCAGAGGAGAGGGTGCAGCTTGTCGAGGCGCGGATGGCGTTCATCCTTGAGAAGGCTGAAGCCGAGGAGCAGCAGCGGCTTGCTGCCGAGGAGCTGTCCAAGCGGGAAGGTGAGCTGACGCAGAAGAAGGTTAACTTGGACAGCCATGAGGAGGAGCTTGCCGCGCGCGAGGAGACACTTGGCGGAGCCCTCGAAGAAGCGAAGGATGCTGCTGCAGCTGCCGAGGCCGCCAAGAAAGAGTTGGAGGTGAGGGTGACGGAGCTAGAAGCCACCCTCAAGACAAAGAATGAAGAGCTTGCCGCACTCCAGCGCGAGCATGAGAAGGACGCCCTTGCCCACGGTGAGCTGCAGGGTCGTCTCTCTGAGAAGGGCAGGGAGCTGAACGCCGCCAAGGACGCCAATGCCGATCTCGAGCTGAAGCTGGCCACGCTGACGAAGACGCTGGATGGCGCCAAGAAGAGGGAGGAGGACTTGAAGCAGGAGATCAAGGCCAATGAGGCGCTGGTGGCGAGGGCCGCCGAAACCCAGAACACCTTCAGGGCTACTATGGAGCTCTGGACGGAGGGCCTCGTCAACATCGCCAGCTCATCGACGAGGAGTCGGGCGAGCTGAACCGGAGGGCTTCGGTACTCTCTAACGAAAACCTCCAGCCCAGCGCCAAGCTCACTGTTTCTTCAAAGGCGTGGCGACGGCTCTCCAAAGAACTCCGGAAAGGATCCCAAGGCAGCTGGTCGACGAGTCGCAGGTAACTGCACCGTAGTCTTGGAGAAGGTGCTGGTGAAGGTGCTCTTCCGTAATCCGGGCCTCAACCTCACCAACGTACTCAAGAAGCTGCCGGCGGGTGCTGATCTTGAAGAGCTCAAGGCCCTTCTCGCACCCATTGTGGACAAGGTGAATGAAGTCAGGAGGATCGACGGCGAACGCGTGGATTAGGCCGCCCATTTTCTCCTTTCCTTGCCGCTGCCATTTATGTTATGAGAACAATTTAGTCAGTGCCACGACAAGTTACCTTTGTAATATAACTTTATCTTGGGCAATATTTGCTATGTTATTTCCTTTACTCGATTCCCTCCTTTGTATGTTTTCGCCCTCGCCAGTGGAACTTGCCGGGCGCAGCACCCTTGCCATGAAAGTGCCGAAAAGCGAACATCAACAGCCTGCCGGTGGTGTTGCATCCGGCAAGAAACCTTGTCGCAACTAGTTGCAGCACACTTAAGTTGTTGAGCGGACTCGAAACAAAGTAAGGGCGCAACTAGTTACGAGTTGGTTCCTCCGCGCACAGGTTTTCCATACAAAGCACGGTCGTTCATGGAAGATAACTTAAGAAATTTTAAAACTGATTGTGCTCAAACTTTGGCAAATTAGCTTTTCTGTCGTCTGCGTCCCGGCAAGGCTATACTTCTTTGAACGACGCCTGGTCCACACCATTATCTTCTCCTCCCCCCCGGTGAACTTGTGGGCGAGGGGAACCTTCTTTTTGAGAAAAAGAAAGAAGAGAAAATAAAGATATGGAGCCTTAAGGCTCGTTATTGCTTACCGGGGGCAAGTGCTGCACAAAGTGTCAGATAATGCATGCAAAAAAAAAAAAAGGTATGAATTTTGACAAGATGTGCGGCTAACATGAGCTTTATTTATGCACGGATCTGCGCCGGCTTTGTACAGAGGGTTACATGCAACAAATGCAAGGCTTGTATAAAGGTGGTTGTCGAACAGGTTCCGCAACCGCGCTTTATGGGTAAAACTTACGAAGATGCTCAATGTTCCAGTGAGTTGCTCACCGAAAGCCATCTTCGGTCTCAAGGCGACAACGCCAGCCTAGTGACTCGCTTTATTCGATAAGGGCCTTCCCACTTCAAGGCCAACTTGTTGGAATTCTTGGCGGATTGAACGCTACCAAGAACAAGGTCGCCTTCCTCGAGACTTCGCATTGACTTTGTGGCTATGGTAGCGCGCAAAGCTTGCTGATATCGAGCAGCTCGTCAGAGAGCACAAGATGATCTTCCTCAAGGAGCAGCGCGTCATCTTGTCGCAGCTGCTCTTGCTCAAGCTCATCATAAGCGAGCACTCGAGGCGATCCGTGATACGAAGTTCCGTGGGGAGAACTGCCTCGCTCCATAGACTAGAGCAAAGGTGTCCGCCGCTGGCTCGATTTGGCGTCGTCTGATCGACCAAAGAACCACCGCAGCTCCTCGATCCAATTTTTTCCAGACTTATGCAGCCCGTCGAAGTCCTGGTCTCGAGCCCGCAAGCACTTCAAGATTTGCCCTCTCCGCTGACCATTGCTTCTCGGGTGAGCATGAAGCGAAGCGGACCTTGGCGCCAAGATCTTGGACGATCGCATGAAGGTGCGGCTCGTGAATTGTGTGCCATTGTCGATGATGATCCTGTTAGGGACTCAAACGGCAAACAATTGACCAAGACTTTGATCACGACCGTCTTTGTCACCTTCCTCATCGCTTCCACTTCCGCCACTTTGTGAACTTGTCGATTGCTACGCATAAGTATTCAAAGCCCCGACAGCTCGGGAAAGGGACCGAGGATGTCGAGCCCCTGACCAAAATGGCCAGTGACAAAGGGATCGTCTGGAGAGCTTGAGCTGGTTGATGTATCTGCTTGGAGTGGAACTCGCATGCTTCACATTTGGTTACTTGTGCAGTTGCATCCTGGAGGGCTGTTGGCCAAAAGAAACCTTGCCGGAAAGCCTTGCCGGCAAGTGCTCTTGCGCCAATGTGATGACCACATATGCCTCCATGTATCTCCGCCAACAGCTTCTGTCCATCTTCCCGTGGAATGCACTTCAATTTCACTCCGTTGAATCTCCTTCTGTACAGTATGTCATCGACAAACTAGTACATACTTGATTGCCGGGCTACTCTCTCCGCTTCTTCTTGCTCTTCAGGAAGTTCTCCTGTCTGGAGGAAACGGACAATCTGCTGTGCCCATGCCGGAGCCTGCGGCTCAACAACAAGGACTAAAGGCATAAATGCTGCTGCGGGAACATCTGCTTCTACGGCAAGAACCTGTGGCTCAGCCGGAGCTTGATGTTCCCCGGCAAGCTTGCCGGAGGAAAACTTGTCGGGAGCGTCCGCTTCAATGGAACAAACCCTTGGGCTTGTCGGAGAAGACTGCCCCTCAACACTCTTGGTGTTGATCTTGGGGACCTTCTTGGCGGCGGCTTCGGGGAGCTCTGCCGGAAAGTAGTCACCAGAAATCAACTTCCTCTTCTTGCTCTGTCCAGTTGATGGTGTTACAGATGGTTGAGTCAGCTTGAGCACAAAGATCCCTGGTTACACAGATAACTTGAGTGCAGCGCACTTTGACAGGCCATCTGCAATGTCGTTCTGAGCTCTCGGAACATGTTCCATCTGCAGGCCGTCAAAGTGCTCTTCCAACTTTCTTACTTCATCAATGTAAGCTTCCATCAACGGACTCTGATAATCTTTGTTCACTTGGCGGACGACAAGCTGCGAGTCACCTCTGACAATAAGCTTCTTGATCCCAAGGTCTGCTGCGATCCTAAGTCCGGCAAGCAAGCCTTCATATTCTGCAGTATTGTTTGTCGCTTGCTCCTTGGGAAAGTGCATCCGACGACGTATTTGAGGTGCTCCCGGTGGGTGCGACAAGTAACACGCCCAAGACCGGCGCCTTTGCAGCGAGAAGGCACCATCAAAGTACATGATCCATTCTTTGCTCGCTTCCTTGACGGGATGTTCGCTTCGAGTTTCTTCATCGTGTTGGCGCCCATTCTGCTATGAATTCTGCCAATGCTCGCTCGATAGTTGAAGTACTCTCAAACTTGAGGCCAAAGCTTGACAACTCCGGTGCCCACTCGACAATCCTGCCTGTTGCTTCTGGATTTTGCAATATCCTCTTCAACGGAAAGCGAGTGACAACTGTGATCTCATGTGCTTGAAAGTAATGGCGCAGCTTTCTCGAGGCCATGAGAAGGCCGAAAAGCAACTTCTGCACACCAGATTACCTTGATCTAGCCCCCTGCAGAAGGGAACTGACAAAGTAAACTGGGCGCTGCACCACTTTCTTCTGCTTCTCTTCTTGTGGCTGCGCAAATTCATCCTTGTCGGGGCCAGAGCTTGTCGGGGAAGCCCCCTGCTTGTCGCTGGATGTGCTTGTCGCGGCTGCTGGCTCATCATCTGCCTCCCTCTCCGTTACTAACGTAGCACTAACCACTTGATTGGTTGCCGCTAGATATAGCAGCAACTTCTCTTGTGGCCTAGGTGCGACAAGTATTGGAGTGGAGGACAGATATCTCTTCAAGTCCTGCAGCGCAGCCTCTGCTTCCGGAGTCCATTTCATTGGACCTGCCTTTTTCAAAATTTTGAAAAATGGTAGGGCACGCTCAGCAGACTTAGAGATGAACTTGCTGAGAGCAGCTACGCAGCCGGCAAGCCTTCATACATCCTTGACGCGCTTCGGTGCTTCGATCTGCTCAATGGCCTTGATTTTGTCGGGGTTGGCTTCGATCCCCCGCTGAGACACAAAGAACCCGAGAAGCTTGCCGGAAGGGACTCCAAACACGCACTTCTTGGGGTTGAGTTTGAGATTGATCTTGCGCAGATTTGTAAAGGTCTCATCCAAATCTTGGATCAGAGTTGCTCTGTCTTTGCTCTTGACCACTATGTCATCCATGTAGGCTTCTATATTTCTGTGCAACTGTGGCTCAAAAGCTTCGTGAACTACCCTCGCAAATGTTGAACCAGCATTCTTTAGTCCGAAAGGCATCCGTACAAAGCAGTACGTGCCACATGGAGTAATGAATGCGGTTTTCTCCTCATCTTCTTCTGCCATAAAGATCTGATGATATCCTGAATATGCATCAAGAAATGAAAGCAAATCACATCCCGCCGTGGAGTCGACAATCTGGTCAATGCGCGGCAAGGGAAATGGATCTTTGGGACAAGCTTTATTAACATCAGTGAAGTCAATACAAAGCCTCCATTTCCCATTCGCTTTGCGCACGACTACAGGATTGGCCAGCCACGTTGGATGGAGCACTCCTCTGACCAGGCCTGCTGCTTCCAACTTCTTGATCTCTTCAGCAATGAATTCTTGGCGCTCCACTGCTTGCTTCCTAACTTTCTGCTTGACGGGCCGCGTGTGAGAGACGACAAGGTGGTGCTCAATTACTTTCCTGGAAACGCCGGGGATGTCAGATGGTTGCCATGCAAACACATCGACATTCGCCCGCAGGAGAGCAACGAGCGCGCTTTCCTATTTAGGGTCAAGCGTGGCACTGATGGTGAAGGTACCACCAGTGTCGTCCTCCTTAGCGGCCACTTTCTTGGTTTCTGGCGGAGCTGCCTTCGCCTTCTTACACTTGCCGGTGGAGCTCGATGGTGCGTCCTCGACGGTAGCGCAGCACTCCGAAGAGGTGCGCTTGCCGGAGTGGGCATCAGAGATCTTGCCGGACTTTGTCTTCTTCTTCCCCCCGGGAGCTTCAGCGGCAAGTGATTTGCGTTCGGCTGCGGCTGCTGCTTCCCGGTAGATCTTATCGGTACAGATAAGAGCATCCTTCTTGTCGCCAGGGATAGAGATGACACTTATCGGACCAGGCATCTTGAGCACGTTGTATGCGTAATGAGACGCTGCCATGAACTTGGCGAGCGCTGGACGGCCGAATATCCCATTGTAAGGCAATGGGAAATCAGCAACGTCAAAAGTAACTTTCTCCGTCCTGAAGTTCAGCTCGCTGCCAAATGTCACTGGCAATGTGATCTTCCCCTTTGGCTTGCTCCTTCCCGGATTGATTCCTTGGAAAGTACCAGTCTCTTCGAGCTCGCTGTTGGGGATCTGGAGCTTCTTGAGTACCACTGAGGAGATCAGGTTCAAGCCGGCCCCGCCGTCAACCAGCATCTTTGTGACCTTGAGGTTGCGGATAGTTGGTGAAACCAACATCAGCAAGCACCCGACCGCAGTTATGCGATCAGGGTGATCCTCAACGTCAAAGATGATGGGCGTGCTGGACCACTTCAGAGGCTTGCGTGACTCAACTGGTGGTTCTGCTGCATTCACTTCCCGCACCCATTGTTTGAGCTGGCGGTGCGAAGTATGCAGAAAAGCACCACCGTTAACGCACAGAACCTCCGTTGCTTTCTGAAACTCCTACTCGTCGGCCTCATCATTCTCCATGTCTTCGTCATCGTCTTCATCTTCATCCTTGTCGCGGCCGCGGGGAGGCCTGTCTCCTTGCCGCTGCTTGGCCTTGCCGCGGCGCCCTCCCCGGCCGGGACGCTTCTTGCCGGATCCTCCACCACCTTCTTGGGCCTTCTCCTTGTCGCGTCGCTCGTATTCAGCTTTCTGCAGTTCAACGAGCTGCTCAACTTTCTTGCAGGTCTAGAGATCATGGCCCTTGGTGCGGTGGATCTTGCAGTACTGCTTGCCGGAGCCGTCCTGCTTGTCGGCGACCACCACAGCCTCGCTGGAGTTACCAGCTTTGGCCTTCTCGGCGCCACCTCCGTTGCCGGACTGCTCGATAACTAGCACATCTTTAGCTTTCCTTTTCCTGTTGTTCCGCCTCCGGTTTTTCCTTGTCGAGGCGGCATCCTCACTGTCAGACCCCCTGCTCCTGTGTTCCTTAGCACGTGCACATCTGTCGGCCAGGGCGTATAGCTCACTGACGTCCCTGATCTTGCACATCGCCATCTCTTCCCTCATCCTGTGATTACGCACGTTCTGATGGAACGCGCTGATAACCGCGGCAGGGTGGACATCTGGGATGTTGCGCTGCACTTGGCTGAATCTTTGTATGTACTTGCGCAGAGGCTCTCCTTCCTTCTGGGCGAGCAGATGCAGATCGCTCTCCTGGCCATGGGGCTTGTGGCCGCCTGTGAAGGCGCCGACAAACTGATGGCACAGATCCGCCCACGAAGAGATGGAGTTGTCCGGCAAGTGCATGAGCCAGGATCTGACGTTAGGCTTGAGCACCAGCGGGAAGTAGTTGGCAAGGATCTTCTCGTCGCGCCCCCCGACAGCTTGCACCGTAATGGTGTAGATGCTAAGGAACTCCGACGGATGCAACCTGCCATCATACTTCTCCGGTACATCTGGCTTGAAGTTCTTTGTGCTGGGCCACTGGACTTGCCGCAGCTCACGAGTAAACGCAGGGCAACCTATCACAGACGGCAAGTCGCCTGTTCCCTTCGGCGCATGCATGTCAACAGGGCCCAGGTAGCTGGTCGGACCGACGCCGCTTCTCTCCGACGCCGATGCGAAAAGGAAGCGTCTTCGTGTCGTCGTTCTTGAAGAACTTGGCGTTGATCGCGACGAGCTCGTGGATCTGATGACGCCGTAGAGTCGGTGTCGTGGTTGATCCGGCGAGTCGGCGATCTTGGCCTTCGAGGCGGGGAATGCACGGTGGTTGCACCTCCACCGGTCTTGTCGCCATCGGCTCGCGTCTGGGTGTCTTGTCGCGGCTTCGACGTGCTCGGTTGCCAGGGAGTGTCACCGTTGGCGAAACCGACGAGGCTCTGAATGGTGGCCCTCCAATCGTCGATCTTGTCTGGCGCTGGAGGGTAATCTAGAAGCAACTGAGCTCGGGCCAACGCTTCTTCTGGGGTCTTCGGCGGCGGCGGTGAACGGCGCGAGGAGCGGGATATGCTCGGACTTCCAACTGGGTTGGAAGGAGCAGTACCCCGTCCAGGCGACCGTACCTCACTCGTTGTCGCGTCCGTCCACTCGAAGTGATCGGTGCGTCGGAGAAGGCGGTAAAGTGACAATGCCTTTTCTCCTAATCTGGAGATAAAGCGGCTTAAAGCTGCCACACATCCAGCTAGTTTTCGGACTTGTTTAAGGTCTGTTGGCGTAGCCAACTATGACAAAGTTCGGATTTTAGTTGGGTTCGCCTCAATTCCTCTATTGGAAACAATGAAGCCCAGCAGTTTTCCAGCGGGAACACCGAAAACACATTTTTTCTGGATTGAGCTTGATGTCATATGCACGGAGATTGTCGAATATAAGATGCAGATCGTCTATTAATGACTCGACGTGCCTAGTTTTGATGACGACGTCATCTACATATGCTTCGACTGTCTTGCTGATCTGTTTCTCCACGCATGTTTGAATCATGTGTTGGTAGGTGGCGTCAGCGTTTTTAAGTCCGAAGGGCATAGTGTTGAAGCAAAAAGGCCCAAATGGGGTAATAAATATTGTTGCGGCCTGATCGGACTCCTTTATCTTGATTTGATGGTATCCGGAGTATGCGTCGAGGAAACACAGTGATTCGTGTCCTGCAGTGGTGTCGATAATCTGATCGATGCGGGGGACGGGGAAGGGATCCTTAGGGCAGGCCTTGTTGAGGTCTTTGAAATCGACACATAGGCGCCAGGATTTATCCTTCTTTGGTACCATTACCAGGTTTGCTATCCCGTCCGGGTGTTTTATTTCTCCGATGAATCCGACTTCGAGCAACTTGGCTAGCTCCTCCCCCATAGTTTGTCGTTTGGGTTCGGAAAAGCGTGGCAGTGTTTGTTTTACCGGCTTATATCCCTTCAGTATATTTAGGCTGTGTTCAGCCAGCCTGCGTGGCATCCATGGCATATCAGAAGGGTGCCTGGCGAATATGTCCCAGTTGTCGCGTAGCAATGCTCGCAGTGCGGCGTCAACCGTTGGGTCCAACTGAGCCCCAATGGATGCTGTCTTGTTGGGGTCCGTCGGTGGACTTGAAATTTGACTGTTTCATCTGCTGGTTTAAAGGAGGTGGATTTCGGTCGCTTGTCTAGGATTACATCGTCCCTATCCACAGTGGATCGTAATGCGGTTAACTCTTCGGCCACGAGGGCTTCAGACAATGCCTCGAGGGCCAGGGCTGCGGTTTTGTTTTCGGCGCTGAGTGCTGTGTCCGGATCACTGGCGAGAGTGATAATTCCGTCGGGCCTGGGCATCTTGAGCTTCATGTACCCATAATGAGGGATGGCTTGAAAGCGTGCAAATGTGTCTCGCCCTAATAAGGCATGGTATCCATTGTTAAACGGGGCCACTTGGAAGGTTATCTCTTCGGACCAATAATTCTCCGGCATGCCGAATACCACATAGAGTGTGATTTTCCCTGTGCATCGCGCCTCCTGACTGGGAATGATTCCTTGGAAGGCCGTGCTACTTTGCTCAATGCGGCTCATGTCTATTTCAATTTTGTTGAGAGTTTCCTTGTAAATGAGGTTTAATCCACTGCCTCCGTCCATGAGCACTTTGGTGAGTCGAAAGCCGTCAACGATTGGACTGAGGTCCAATGCGGTTGGTGCCCGGATTGTACGGAATTTTGGTTCGTCACTGGCATTGAAAGTTATGGCCGTGTTATCCCATGGGTTTATTGCTACGACCTGACAGACTTCAGCGAGGCTGCGGAGTGCCCTTTCACGCTTGTGCTTTGAGGCGAAAGTTTCGAAGACTGTAAATACTCTGAAGTCATCGTCTTCCGGGGGATGTTGCTCTGTGGTATTTTTGATGAGGATATCCTCGCCGCTCTTGGCCACTTGCCGGAGTATCCAACATGCTCTAAGGCTATGGGTTGGTATGGTATCCGGTGGTAGAGTGTATTTTGCATGGCCTATCGAGCCATCCCTCCAGAACGGTTCCGCGCCCTGCAATGGGATTTGATTTCTTTACTATAGGATCGAGCGGCCCACAAGGGTGCATCCTTTTTGCCTGTATGAGGGGTTGAGTGGAAACTGGTGGCTTCCAGGGAGCTGCCTGAGTATTCCAGGCGCTTTCCATTGCGCAGTACTTCTGTACTATGGTTGTCAATTCAGCAAAGTGTAATACACGACGGCAGTTGATGGCATTGAGGATTCCATTGTTCATGCAATTATTGCAAAATACAAAGATCGTGTCTTTGTCGCGGCAATCTTTAATCTTGTTTTTAACAAGGAGGAATCTGGCCCAAAAGTGATGGACTGTTTCCTCAGACTGCTATTGTATTTGCATGAGATTGCGTATATCTGGGTGGGTGGATGGATTTGAATCTGAACTTTGACCCGATTTGGGATCCGGAGTTTGAAAAATTTCTGATCTTAATAGTTTGGGTTCTGGAATATCAACCAATTTTTCAGGTCCGCCGTCCGACTCTAGGTTCGGAGGGCGGGGCACGTCCTTCCGTGGACAGGTATCCGGCACGGAGATCCACACACAGTTTGTCCTCAATATAGAGGAAGACTTGTTGAATTTCTCCTCTACTACTACTATCTGGTGGGTGATCGGAGGAGATTTAATTTCTCTCTAATCGGGTTTAAGCCCAATCCGATCGTAGTCAGTAGCGACCCCCAAGGCGGCGATGCGATCCAGGAGTTCGTTTAAGGATGACAACTCCGTCGGATCCATCCGTTTGGAGTATTTGGAGTCGACACGGAAGCGATTTTTGATGACCCGAGAAGTCATCGCCGGCCCAATGGCCGAACGGGCGGTCATGGTAAAGCTGCCTAGCCGGAGAGTTTGGCCTGAGGCCAAGGCTCCTCCAGAGGTGATATTGTCCTCGATAACAGGGCGAGCCATCAATCCTGTCTTCGACGTCACATCGAAACTCTCAATGAAAGCACCAATGTCGGTATCAAAACCGGCGGATCTCGGGTAGGGGGTCCCGAGCTGTGCGTCTAAGGTCGATGGTAACAGGAGACGGGGTACACGATGTTTACCCAGGTTCGGGCCCTCTCCATGGAGGTAATACCATACTTCCTGCTTGATTGATCTTGATGAATATGAGTATTACAAGAGTTGATCTACCACGAGATCGTAATGGCTAAACCCCTAGAAGTCTAGCCTATGTGATTATGATTGCCCCTACGGACTAAGCCCTCCGGTTTATATAGACACCGGAGGGGGCTAGGGTTGTACAAACTCAGTTACAGATAGAAGGCATCTACATATTCGAATGCCGAGCTTGCCTTCCATGCCAAGGAGAGTCCCATCCGGACACGGGACGAAGTCTTCTGTCTTGTATCTTCATACCCCGACAGTCCGGCCCATGTCTCATAGTCCAGCTGTCCGAGGACCCCTTAATCCAGGACTCCCTCAGTGGTCCATTCCTGCAGTTAGTACCGATATACTTGGCAAAAACTTCACCATTCTTATCCTTAAACAGTTTATAGTTTGCATCAAAGTTCATCAATGATAATCAGATTAGCACAAGTGAAGCCAGATAAGGTAGATGGATCCGCTGAAGGTCCCTTTGGAGCAACCCATGTGGTTTTGGGGTACTGCTCAGGCTTCCAGTAAGAACCATCAACATTCATTTTCCTATCGAACCCAACACCCTCTTTCCTAGGGTTTCGGTTCAGATTCTGTTTCTTGAGGACATCGCATAGTGTCTGATGCCCTTTGAGACTTTTGTACATTCTTGTCTCAAGGAATGTCTTCAACCTGGCATTCTCATCAGCAATAGTAATGGTATCCTCAGCAGAGGGGTTAGTTACCACATTAGCAGTTGAAGATATTGCAATGGTAGCAGCAGTAGAACATTCAGCAATAGAGACAACATTATCACGCTCAAGACATTTTAGACATGGTGGTTCAAATCCTTCTTGAGCAGAACTTATCTGTTGAGCACGGAGTGACTCATTCTCCTTTTGAATATCTTCATGAGCCGATCTCAATTTCTCAAGCTCTTTCTTCCTTTGAAGATAATCATAGGAGAGCTTTTCATGAGTAGTTGAGAGCGTTTCATGATGACTTTCAAGTTCCTCGTACTTAACATGAAGATTTTTAATGTCTATAATTAAGGACTGAATTCGGGTCATTTCGCATCCAACAGGTCATCGCTTTTGTCTAGCAACTTTTGAATATGTTCCATAGTATTCTGTTGTTCAGTTGCAATTTTAGCAAGTGTTTTGTAGCTAGGTATAGATTCACACTCCAAGTCATCTTCACTTGATGTTTGAAAGTAAGCATCACGTGGGTTTACCTTGGCACCATGTGCCATGAAGCAGTATGTGGTAGCAGAGTCATCCTCATCCTTAGCATCAGTGTTGGTGACGAGGCCATTGTCTTCAGTGTTGAAGATGGACTTGGCGACATACGCTGAAGCTAGAGCCAGGCTTGCCACGCCGGAATCAGATTCCTCTTCAGACTCCACCTCTGCCTCCTCAGATGCAGACTCCTCCTCTGAATCCATCTCATTGCCACCAGATGCACGCCTTGCTGGATGAGCTCTTATTGTGCGATGAAGACTTCGACGAAGACTTGGAAGAAGACTTTGAGGATGTCTTCTTCTTGTTGTCATCAGAATCATATTCCTTGCTCTTCTTCTTCTTCTTGGTCTCATTGTCCCATTGTGGACACTCAGAGATGTAGTGACCAGGTTTCTTGCACTTGTGGCGTGTTCTCTTCTTGTGATCATGAGAGGAAGCTTCATCATTTCTAGAGCTGGATCTTGAAGACTTTCTGAAGTCTTTCTTCTTAGTGAACTTCTGGAGCTTCTTCACAAGCATAGCAAGCTCTTTTCCAATGTCTTCAGGATCCCCAGAACTGCAGTCAGATTATTCTTCAGATGAGGAAACAACATTTGCCTTCAAAGCACGAGTTCTGCCATAGTTGGGACCATAGATATCTCTTTTCCCAGATAGCTGGAACTCATGTGTGTTGATCCTCTCAAGTATGTCAGACGGGTCGAGAGTCTTGAATTCAGGGCGTTCTTAAATCATCACAGCGTGTCAAATGAGCTGTCAAGCAATCTCAGAAGCGTCTTGACGATTTCATGCTTGGTGATCTCAGTGGTGCCTAGTGCATGAAGCTCATTTGTGATATCAGTGAGGCGATCAAATGTGAGCTGGACATTCTCATTGTCATTTCTCTTGAAGCGATTGAAGAGATTGCGAAGAACACAGATCCTTGAGTCTCTCTGGATTGAGACGCCTTCGTTGACCTTGGAGAGCCAGTCCCAGACTAGCTTCGCAGTTTCCAGAGCACTCACACGACCATACTGTCCTCTGGTCAGATGACCACAGATGATGTTCTTGGCAGTCCAGTCCAGTTGAATCAACCTCTTCACATCAGCAGAAGTGACACCTTCATTGACCTTGGGAACACCGTTCTAGACGACATACCAGAGGTTGACATCAGTGGCTTCAAGACAGGGCACGCAGCGGAGACTTTGATTATCCCTGCAGTCGACATAGCTAAAACTCCAGGCGGTTAAGCTGAATCACACAAAACAAGGGAGCACCTTGCTCTGATACCAATTGAAAGTGCTAGTTATCGACTAGAGGGGGGTGAATAGGCGAATTTTATGAAAGTCTTCAAAACACGGGGGCTTTGAAGACAAACAATAGCAATGAATCTATTGATATGCATTGGAAGGTAGACTACACTAGGCAAGCCATAGTCAAGTAAGCAATGAAGTGAAAGCACGAAGACTATCAACAACTAGGTAGTAAGGATCAGGATGGAAGATAGTATGAAGCCAAACAGCAACAATGTTCATGCAGTGAAGACAATCAGATCATGCAGGGAGGCAATGACTTCATGAAGACAAACTGTAAGTAAATAGAGGTAAATGATAAAACCAGTTGCTTGGAGAGGACAAGGATTTGTTGGACCAGTTCCAGTTGCTGTGACAACTGTACATCTGGTCAGGGAGGTTGAGATTCAACTTAGAAGGCCGTGTTTTCACCTTATTCCCCTTGAGCTAAGGACACTTAGTCCTCGCCCAATCACTTAGGTAAGTCTTCAAGGTAGACTTTCAAACCTTCACAGACTTTGTTCACCGGCAATCCACAATGACTCTTGGATGTTCAGAACGCGAAGCATAGCCGGCTGGAGGATTCGCAGTCCTCAAGTGTAACAAGTCTTTAGATCACACGCACAGAAAGACTTTAGTGATGCCTAAAACTCTTTGGCTCTGGGTGTTTTGGGCTTTGTCCTCGCAAGGATTTCTCTCTCAAAGGCTTCTGAGGTGGGTTGCTCTCAAACGATCAAAGTCATGCACTAATTCTAAGCAGCCACCAATTTATGGTGTAGGGGGTGGGCTATTTATAGCCAGGAGGCAACCCGACCTGATTTGTCCAAAATGACCCTGGGTCACTAAGGAACTGACACGTGCCCAACGGTCAGATTTCAAACACACGCGGCAGCTTGACTTGGGCTACAAGTAAAGCTGACTCATCCAGCTCTGGATAAGATTTGCTCTCATTGTCTTCGCTCAAAGAAATAGGATTTAGTTGAGCATCACATCAATCACTCTGAGTTTGTTCACTTGGACCCCACTTAATAGTACGGTGATTCTTATGACTTAACAAAGAAGAAAAGGAAACTACGAAACAACTATGTCTTCGCACTCCATAGTGTTCATGCGATGTGTTCTCATGTCATAGTCTTCAATGTGAATATCTTCACAGACCACCATTGTCTTCAATGTCTTCACCCATTTTTAGGGGTCATCTCTGGTAGGTAAACTGAATCAATATGGGACTACTACCTGTGTTATCTTGCAATTCTCATAAACATATTAGTCCCCAACCAAGTTTGCTATCGGTACTCCAAAACCAACTAGGGGTGGCACTCGAGGCACTTACACCACCTCAATACCACGTTCTGAAATTTTATGCCCCAAGACAATACCTTCATTTACCATAAAGTGGCACTTTTGCCAGTTCAAGACAAGATTTGTTTGTTCACATATGTGCAAAAATTGATCAAGGTTTCTTAAGCAATCATCAAAAGAGGTTCCATAAACAGGAAAATCATCCATGAAAACCTCAACAATCTTTTCACAAAAGTCAGAGAATATAACAGTCATACATATTCGATAGGTAGCTGGTGCATTGCATAAACCAAATGGCATATGTCTATAAGCATAAGTTCCAAAAGGACAAGTATGGTGGTTTTGTGTTTATCAGGTTGTGATATAGGTATTTGAGAGAAACCAGAATATCCATCAAGGAAGGAATAGTGTGTGTGCTTTGACAATATTTCTAGCATTTGATCAATAAAAGGCAAGGGGTAATGTTCTTTTCTAGTAGCTTTGTTTAATTTCCTAAAGTCAATTACCATCCTATAGCTAGTCACAATTCTTTTTGGGATATGTTCATTTTTATCATTAGGAACAACTGTAATGCCTCCTTTCTTAGGGACACAATGAACGGGACTTACCCATCTACTATCATCTATGGGATAGATTATACCTGCTTCCAGAAGCTTTAATATTTCAGTTCTTACCACTTCCTTCATCTTAGGATTTAATCATCGTCTATGATCAACAACTGGTTTAGCATCTGGCTCCATATTAATTTTATGCTGACAGAGAGTGGGATTGATGCCCTTAAGACCATCAAGAGTATATCCAATAGCAGCATGGTGCTTCCTCTGAGTTCTTAATAATCTCTTCTCTTCATGCTCTGAAAGGTTAGCACTGATAATAACAGGATACATTTTCTTTTCAAGATAAGCATATTTCAAAGTATCTGGAAATTGTTTCAAATCAAACATGGGTTCATCCTTAGGTGGAGGAGGACCTCCTAGAGTTTCGGCAGGCAAATTGTGTTTGAGAATAGGTGGTTGATCAAAAAACATTATGTCTATTTCATTTCTTTCATGCAAGTGCATATGATTTTCATGGTCTAGCAAATATTGTTCTAACGGACCAGTAGGAGGTACTGGATATCATTTTCAAGTGCCTTCATCTTCCTGCGAAGGGTCCAGGGACATGCAGTCTGCTTAGTAAGGAATTACAATCTCTCCTGACAGTTAACATGCAGGTTCACCCGAGGCCAATCTACGGGCAGACCCCAGCGGTCACCACCTTACCCCGCGAGTCACTTGCGCGTTAAAGGGCGAGCTCTTGAGAATCACACCTCAGGAGCTCCTACTGGCTCTCCAGCCCTCACCCTCGGCCTTGACCACGGCATCGCGACCAGGCATACCAGCGGTGGCTGAGCCTGCTCGAGGGCCGGTACCCGAGGACGTAGAGCACTTAGGCAAGCAAGGGAAGAGGGTGATCGTCGAGGGCCCCGCCTAGTGACGCTACCCCAGATGCATGAATGGGCACTACTCAGGGAAAGCACGGCTAGTCCGCTAAAAGATTAGTCGCATGTGCCGTGATATGAGACTCACAACCCGCTCGCCCTAGTCTCGCACTCCCAATCCAGCAGTTTTACTTCCCTTCCATTTCTTAAGTAGGTGCTTGTACGCTAAGGGGGACCTCGCGAGCACCGCGCCTCATGAGCTCTCACCGGACCTCAGGCCTCTCACCTCCTAGCCTTGACCATGGCATCGTGACCTGGCATACTAGCGACGGCAGAAGCCTGCCTGGGGACTTGGTCCCGTCGGCATGGGGCGCTACGCTACCTAAGGGGAGGATAGGGGGGAATCATGCCAGTTTGAGACACACAATTTCATCATAAAACCAAAAGAGTGATGCTGGAATTAAAACATGTCGATCCTTACATGCCCCGCGGGGCTAGTTCTAATTCCATGCGGGGAAGCAAAAGGAGAAAGGCTTCAACTAGGTCAGCGCGCACCACTGACGATGCCGAGCGGCAGCCGCTGCCGCGCGGGAGCTTGGCGGCACGTAGATGTCACCGCTGGACTCTAGAGATTCCCTGGCTGAGGAGAATCCCTGGATTCCCAAGAGTCGCCGCTGCTACCGGAGGAGGTGCTGGCGGGGACGGAAGCAGATCTGGCACCCTCGGCCGCATTTCGTGGGCTGCTTCCCCAGAGGAAGCACTCCAGCCACCGGCCCTCCTCGTCGAACACCTTGGAGAACAGAGTGGAGGCGTCGTCGTATTCAAAGTGCATCGCAAGGGCCCCCACTACTCGGCAGGCTTGGGCGACTGTCGGTGTCAAAACTGACGGATCTTGGGTAGGGGGTCCCGATCTGTGCGTCTAAGGCTAATGGTAACAGGAGACAAGGGACAAGATGTTTTACCCAGGTTCGGGCCCTCTTGATGGAGGTAAAACCCTACTTCCTGCTTGATTGATCTTGATGATATGAGTATTACAAGAGTTGATCTACCACGAGATCGTAGAGGCTAAACCCTAGAAGCTAGCCTATGATGATTATGAGTGTCCCTCTATGGACCAAACCCTACGATTTATACAGACACCGGAGGGGGCTAGGGTTTACACAGAGTCAGTTACAAAGAAGGAGATCTAATATCCGGATCGCCAAGCTTGTCTTCCACGCAAAGGAGAGTCCCATCCGGACACGGGACGAAGTCTTGAGTCTTGTATCTTCACGGTCCAACAGTCCGGCCAAAGTATAAAGTCCGGCTGTCCGGATACCCCCTAATCCAGGACTCCCTCAGTAGCCCCTGAACCAGGTGTAACGCCCCGGATACAACTTTCCATATACATAACTCCAACTCTTGCCTTTTCCAGAGATGCGATATGATTTTTCCTTCGTGGTTGGGTTTTTGTCTGTTGTTTGCTTTTTGTTTTTGTTATGCATCTCGTCTCATGTCATCATACGCATTGCATTGGCATCATTTTCATAAAACTTGCATCCGCTCGTAGTTGCCGTGTCCCCCCTTGCTTTTGTTGGCCGTTCCGAGACCAACCGGGTTTTCCATTCCCTCTTGTCAAACCAATTAACCTCTCCCAAACCCCCCTCGTGTGCGCGTCCGAAACTTGCCCGAACCGGACCCGCTCAGTCGTTACCGTTGGATCCAGATCATCCCCAAACGTCTACAAAACATCCCCGTTTTCTTATTTGGACTCCCTAGTCTATTTTTCTCGACCATCCGATTTTTATCGGATGATCCAAACTCTCCTCCTTTCTATATATATAGTCTAACCCTAGCCTGTCTCATCCATTCCTCCCCAATCCTATCGCCGCCGCCGCCACTTCGTTTTCCTCGGGATCTTGCCCGATCCATTCGAGTCGCCCGACCACCCTCCAGGTTTTCAGCGCCGAGCCAACACAGTCCCTTCCATCCATCGATCTGGCCGCAGCCTCCTCCTTCCCGATCCACCCAGCTATCTCCTCCCCTGTCTCCTCGACGAGTCAGGCCGCCCGCATCTGCCTTCGTCCGCGAGTCACAGGAGCCGCAGCCGCGGCCAACCACCAACGGCAGTCACGTCCCCGCCATGGTTGCCCGCAGCTCCGTCGCTGCCGGGAATGAGTCCCTCCGCCCCGGATCTGGTGACTGCCTCATCTCGGACCTCACCTGCGGCTCCACCGCCCCGTCGAGTCCCTAGAGCCACCGCCCGTCAAGCTTCTGCGTCGCCGCGCCAAGTTCCCCTGCCTGCATCGCCTGAAGCCGTCGTGCCGCTTGTGTCCTCTGCTTCCAGGACGAGGCACCCGCTCGCCGTGGCCGTTGACCTGTCGCCCTCCTGCCAGAGCCGGCCGCGCTTGGTCGGATCCTCACGTCCCCGACATCCACGTGTCGCCGGAGGCCATCTCCCCGCCGACTCTTGCCGCTGTCCTGCACCAAGCCCGTGCGTCGGCGTCCTCTACATCAAAGCCCTGCTTCGGTTGCAGAGTACGAGCGCCTCCCTTCGTTCTTGACCGGCTGGGCCACCCACTTCGTTCGTTGACCGCGCCAGTCGCCAAGGCCCAACGCCCAGCTCCAGTCGGCCTCTCTTCCACCGAACGGGCCAAGGCCCAGGGTGAGCAGCCCCCTGGCCTCTCCTCTATTGGGCTAGCCATTTTCGGCCCGCTTTTGTTTTTTTTCCTTCTTGCGAATTTAGCTATTAACCAGTGATTTATCTGTTTTACAGAAAGACCCTCAAACATCATGCATTTAATAACTCACAATTGGTGCATCGGTTTAAAATGATTTAAACATGTAAAATGCTTAGAATTTTATCTAGTTTCACAATATGCCACTTTCATCCCATGTTAATATGTTTAAAATGTTGTTTACATTAATTTGCTCCTCTGCCATGCTAAAATGATTTATTTCATAACTATGTAACCGTAACTCCGAATTTAATAAACTTTATATGTAAATGGGGTGGAAAAATGCCTAGTTTAACATGGTACACTTTATTTTCCTATTTAACAACATTAAAATATGGTTTAGGGCAGAACAGTAGCAAATTCATAAATTGCATATGAGGATTTTCCGGAGTTGTTGTTTTGTTGTTCCGGCCTCATTTAAACTTGCCTAGATAGGTAGTATTCATTTGCTTCACCCCCTTGCCATGTTTAACAACATTTAATATTGATGAGTAGCATAACCGAGAGAGGACTAAATAATTGATGTGGTGTTTTGTCAATATGCAACTCGTTGCATATTGAGCTCCATTTAATTTGTAGTGTTGTTTGTTTGCACTTTGCCATGCCATGCCTCATTAAACCGGACATGCATCATACTTGTTTGTGCATCATTCCATTTGTATGCTTGTGTGTTTACCATGTTGTTTGTTTCTTTCCGGGTTGCTTCTCTCGATAGCTTCGGTTCCGTTCCGGAGTTGTGAGGATTCGCTCGACCACGTCCGCTTGTCTTCTTCATGGACTCGTTCTTCTTCCTAGCGGGATCTCGTGCAAGATGACCATACCCTCGAAATCACTACTATCTTTGCTATGCTAGTTTGCTCGCTCTTTTGCTATGCCAATGCTACGATGCCTACCATTTGCTTGACAGCCTCCCAAATTGACATGTCAAACCTCTAACCCACCATGTCCTAGCAAACCGTTGTTTGGCTATGTTACCGCTTTGCTCAGCCCCTCTTATAGCGTTGTTAGTTGCAGGTGAAGATGAAGTTTGTTCCTTGTTGGAACATGGAGATGTTGTTCCTTGTTGGAACATGTTTACTTGTTGGGATATCACAATATATCTTATTTAACTAATGCATCTATATACTTGGTAAAGGGTGGAAGGCTCGGCCTTATGCCTGGTGTTTTGTTCCACCCTTGCCGCCCTAGTTTCCGTCATACCGGTGTTATGTTCCCGGATTTTGCGTTCCTTACGCGGTCGGGTGATTTATGGGACCCCCTTGACAGTTCGCTTTGAATAAAACTCCTCCAGCAAGGCCCAATATTGGTTTTACCATTTGCCTCACCACCACCTATATTTCCCTTGGGAGTAATTAACCCAAGGGTCATCTTTATTTTAGCCCCCCGGGCCAATGCTTGTCTAAGTGTTGGTCCAAACTAGAGCCACTTGCAGCGCCACCTTGGGGAAACTTGAGGTCTGGTTCTAGTTGTACGTACTACTCATCCGGTCGTGGCCTGAGACGAGATACGCACGGCTACTATCAGGATGTCGGCACGCCGGGAGGTCTTGCTGGTCTTGTTTTACCATTGTCGAAATGTCTTGATGTACCGGGATACCGAGTCTGATCGGAGTGTCTCGGGTGAAGGTCTATTCCTTCGTTGACCGCGAGAGATTTTCATGGGCTAAGTTGGGACACCCCTGCAAGGTATAAACTTTCGAGAGCCGTGTCCGCGGTTATGTGGCAGATGGGAATTTGTTAATGTCCGGTTGTAGAAAACCCAAAGTTGACCTTAATTAAAATACATCAACCGTGTGTGTAACCGTGATGGTCTCTTTCCGGCGGAGTCCGGGAAGTGAACACGGTGTTGGAGTTATGCTTGACGCAGGTTGCTATAGGATCACTTGTTGATCATACTTTTATCGACCGTGCTTTGCCTTCTCTTCTCGCTCTCATTTGCGTATGTTAGCCACCATATATGCTAGTCGCTTGCTGCAGCTCCACCTCATGCCTTTACCTTACCCATAAGCTTAAATAGTCTTGATCTCGCGGGTGTGAGATTGCTGACTCCCCGTGGCTCACAGATACTTCCAAAACCAGTTTGCAGGTGCCTATGTTACCGAGCAGGTGATGCAACCAAGCTCAAGGAGGAGCTCGATGAAGATCTTGACCTTTGTGTTGTTTCGTTCTAGAAGATCAGTAGTGGAGCCCAGTTGGGGTCGATCGGGGACCTTTGTCGCATTTGGAGTTCTTCTTTTATTTTGGTTCCGTAGTCGGACCTTGATTGTATCTGGATGATGTAATGCTTTATTCATGTAATTGTGTGAAGTGGCGATTGTAAGCCAACTATGTATCTCTTCCCTTATGTATTACATGGTTTGTGTGAAGATTACCTCACTTGCGACATTGCTTTCAATGCGGTTATGCCTCTAAGTCGTGCTTCGACACGTGGGAGATATAGCCGCATCGAGGGCGTTACAAGTTGGTATCAGAGCCTTCCCCGACCTTAGGAGCCCCACTGCTTGATTGTTTTTAGCGGTCGAGTTGTGTCTAGAAAAATGTTTTGAGTCATTTAGGATTATATATATCGGAGAGTTAGGAATTCTTTTTACTCCTCAGTCCCTTCGTCGTTCTGGTGAGGTCTCCTGACGTAGAAGTTTTGACTTTCCTCTCCTCAAATTTCACTATTTTTTTTAGGATCACGCAGGTATCTTGGAATTGTTCCGATGGTTTTATGATGAGAACATTGTCTTGGTGCCTCCTGTCAGGGGTTTAGTCGAAGTGTCCCAGTGAAAGTGCAACTAATCCCCAGGTGGTTTTGGTAATTAATAACAACATATATATCATTGAACTAATCATTTCTTGATAATATTTCAGAAAGTTCAGTGATATGGGTATGGCAATGACTGATGATGTGGACCCCTCAAAATGCTAAGGAAAACATTGGCAAAAGCTCAAGACTCCATTTTTGGTTTAGTGATCCAAGATCACATTGAGTCCATAGGAAAGCCAATACTATTAAAAGGGGTGAGGTTATGATGATGATCTGGTTGCTCTAAGTGCTTAATGATTTATCTCTCAAACTATCAGCAATCTTTCATTCCAACATAAACTCATAAGTAATCTCGGTCCCACCGATTCCAAACTCACCACACCGAGATGAACCACCTCACCATATAGCCAAACCCTAAGAATCTCGGATTTTCCGATTCCAAACTCGGTCATTCGAAATTGGTGTTGCCAAGCTTCAGAACCTTCAGACTCAAATCGGTGTCACCGAGATGAGAAAGTCGGTCCCACCGAGATTGGCAAACCCTAGACTTTGGAAGAATCGGACTAACCGAGATTGTATTTTCGGTCCCACCGAAAATCCCAACGTTCACAATATTTGAACTTTCGGTCTGACCGAGTTGTCAACTTCGGTCTGACCGAGATTGGTCAAATGTGTGTAACGGTTGGATTTTGTGTGGAGGCTATAAATACCCCTCCACCTCCTCTTCATTCGTGGAGAGAGCCATCAGAAAGAACTACCACTCCTACCTTACATTTCTGAGAAGAAAACTACCTACCCTTGTGTTGAGATCAAGTTGCTCCACTCCCACCATATGAAACTTGATTTCTAGTCTTCCCAAGTTGCTTTCCACTCAATCCCTTCCTCCACCACAGCCAAATCAGTGAGGAGAGTTGAGTGTTGGGGAGATTATCATTTGAAGCACAAGAGCAAGGAGTTCATCATCACCAACCCCATCTATTACCTTTTGGAGGGTGGTTCCTCCTAGATTGGTTAGGTGTCGCTTGGGAGCCTCCGTCATGATGTGGAGTTGAACCAAGGAGTTTGTAAGGGCAAGGAGATCGCCTACTTCATGAAGATCTACCCCGAGTAAGGCTAGTCCTCCGTGGGCGTAAGCCATGATGGCATAGACAAGGTTGCTTCTTCGTGGACCCTTCGTGGGTGGAGCCCTCCGTGGACTCATGGCAGCCGTTACCCTCTCGTGGGTTGAAGTCTCCATCAACGTGGATTGACGATAGCACCACCTATCGGAACCACGAGAAAAAATCTCCGTGTCTCCATTGCGTTTGCTCTTCTCCTCCTCTCATTTACTATACGTGCAATTTACTTTCCGCTGCCATAACTCTAGAATTGCATGTGTAGGGTGATACTTGACTTGGTTATCATTGTGAACTTGCTAAGAAACTACTCCAATCAAAAGGCAAAATTTTAAGTTGTCAAGTAGTCTAATCACCCCCCCTCTAGACATACTTCCGATCCTACAAGTGGTATCAGAGCTTTGGTCTCCATTGGATTGGTTTCCATTGCATTGGACTCCATAAGCTTGGTTTCACAACCTAGGAGAGTATGGCGTCTAGTGAGGGTAATTTTCGTAGAGGTCCTTACTTTGATGGTTCAAACTTTGCTAGTTGGAAGCATAAAATGAAAATGCATATTCTTGGACATAACCCTGCCGCATGGGGCATTATTTGTGTTGGCTTGCAAGGTGAGTTCTTCAAAGAAGGAAAAGTTCCGGATCGCGAAGCTACTGCGGATGAGTTGCGGATGTTACAGAACAATGCTCAAGCTTGTGACATTCTCTTCAATGCTTTGTGTCCCGAGGAGTTCAACAAGATCAGCCGCCTTGAGAATGCAAAAGAGATTTGGGATACTTTGGTGAAATGCACGAAGGTACCGAGTCCGTGAAGGAATCAAAGCTAGATGTTCTTCAAGGTCAGCTTGACAAGTTCAAGATGAAGGAAGGTGAAGGAGTCGCTGAAATGTACTCTAGGCTTGCTCTCATCACCAATGAGATGGCAGGCTTAGGAAGCGAAGAAATGACCGACCGATTCATCATCAAGAAGATCCTCAGAGCTTTGGATGGAAAGTATGACACCGTGTGCACTTTGATCCAAATGATGCCAAATTACAAAGATCTCAAGCCTACCAAGTCATTGGAAGGATTGTTGCTCATGAGATGACACTTAAAGATAAGGAAGAGCTTCACAACAAGTCAAGTGGTGCTTACAAAGCTGCAGTTGAAGCTCCCACATCCTCAAGTGACAAGCTAGTTTCCAATGAAGAGATAAGCCTAATGGTGAAGAACTTCAACAAATTCTACAAGAGTAGAAGCAAGGAAAGAAGCTCAAAGTCTAGATCATATGATGAAAAGAGATCTTCTAGTCGTGATCGAAACTGCTACAATTGTGGAAGACCGGACACTACTCAAATGAGTGTTCGACTCCCCACAAGAGAAGAGAAGGATCTCCAAGAAGAAGAAGCTCAAGAGAAGAGTCGCCTCGAAGAGAGAAGGAGTAGAGATGATCGTTATGAACGAAGATCCTCTCGGAGAAGCAAGGATTCGGAAAGGAAGGACAAGTCATCAAGGAGCTACACAAGAAGAAAACATCAAGCTCATGTTGGTGAATGGGTTTCCGGCCCGACTCGACAATCACTCGAAAGAAGCTATCACTCCAACTCCGAATCTGACCAAGATGAAGGTGTTGCGGTCTTGCTCTCGTGTCCTCCAACTCCAACTCCTATGACATATTTGATTCACCAAATGAGGGAATTGGAAGATGCTTCATGGCAAAAGGCCCCAAGGTATCACATCCTGAGTTTATTGACTTTGATAGTGATGAGGATGACTTGCTTGGTGAAGATGAGCTTTTACATGATAAATCTAGTGAGCTTAGTAATGATGAACATGCTAGTAGTCTTTATAGTCGAGAAGAGTCGAATGACAATGCTATGAAGGAGATTGAGCGACTAACTAAAGAACTAAACACTCTTAAGTTAGCTCATGAAACAACTCAAGAAGATCATAGAGAGCTCCTAAGATCTCATGAGAAGCTACGCTCGAGAAGCTCAATCTAGAGCAAGAACATGAGTTTCTAAAAGCTATCAATGACGATCTTCAAAGAAGAGTTCTTCATATCTTGCCAAACGACTTCTCTTGTCTAATTTCTTGCCACCTATCAAAACTAAGCATGACAAGCATAAGAAAAATTCTTCATCTAGTAGTAACAATAATCATGCTAAATCAAATGTTGTTACTTCTAGTAATTCTCTTGATTCCACTAACAATGTTTCAAGCCAAGTTTCACTTGAGCAAGAAAATAGTCTATTGAAAGGGATTATAGAGAAAGGTGTCTACAAGAGTCTTGCCGAAGCAAGAGCTTTGAGGAAATTGTTCGCAAACAAGGAAGACACCGGAAGAATCAAGGAATTGGTTTTGAGCGAAAGTTCAACGCCGAGGGTGTTGAATGGGAAGAAGGTCAATATCCCACTCCAAAGTTTGTCTCTCAAGAGGAGAAGTATGATCCTACTTCTTCCAATGAGGAACAAGCTCAAGATGACCTTCCACCACAAGACCACAAGCTAAAAGGCAAGGACAAGCTTCAAGAGGAGATTGATGCATTCATTGAAGCACCCAAGGCCATGGTCAAGTGGGTTCCCAAGGCAACTTCAAGTTCTACTTCAACAAGCTCAACTACTACCCCAAGGATTCCCATCAAGATGATGTGGATCCCGAAGAAGAAGAACTAGAGAGTTCTTGAGGGTGACTCCGCCAACATACGTCACTCATATTCATTTTGGCAAGGACTTGTGCAATCAACTTCCACATCTTGCACTAGTTCATGGAGTCACAAACCCTCATGTTGGTAAGTCAAGGGACAAGGTAATCATTGCTTTCATGGACATCATCTATTGTGAACTTCAATCTATGTCCATGGATATTCTTGTTTGTTCCTTGTGGGACTAACCCATGTAGGTATTGAAAGTGCCCGAATCCAAAGGATTGCTCCCAACTCTTGATGATCTTCATCAACATTGAGCATCCACATCTTCAACATCTACATGAAGTCTTCAACGACAACCCAAGGTTAGTTTGACCCTTTAAAAGGGGTTCTCACATCAAGGGGGAGCTTTGCTCTAAAGAAATGAGCTAAAGCATCTTCTAATGATGTGAACACATCAATGCTTTATGGAAAAGTGGTAACCCCACTTGTGCTTAAACGATGAGTATGACCTATGATCAAATGTTCTCATTTGACTCCTAAGTCAATATACTCATATATAGATGACCTAGTCATCGCCAAATTGTGTGCTAACTGTTAGTGTTTTGTTTGTGCATGTTTGACACATATTTCATTTGCTATCTTATTGTGTGAGCATGTTGGATGCATGATTTTATCCATTCGAGGACATCCATTTGTTGCTTTGGTCTTTTGGTTTTCTTTCTTTTTGACCAAATGGATGGACAAGAATGCCTAAGTTCCTCCCCTAGCTATCTATGCTTTCTTGTCTCAAACTCTATTCATGCTTATATCACAAACTTTGAACAAGACTTTTTGGACAGACCGAGTGAGGAGCACTCGAGCCACCGATCCGTCAAAAGCCTAACTTCCAAAACCTTCTAAGTACTTTCGGTCAAACCGATATACTCAAATCGATGCATCAAATCACTTGGATTGATCTAGGTTTTCACCTCGGTGAAACCGAAGTTTCAAATTTCGGCGTGACGAAGTGTGTAATCGCACGCAGCTTAACCATCTCGGTCCCATCGAAGTTTTCAAACTCGGTCCCACCGACAGCCGAAGGGTATATATACTCGAGGACAGAGCGCGTTGATTACTTCTTCAAACGCTTCGCCCTCAAACCCTTAGCTGCCGTCGCCTTGGTCTCCGGATCGTCTCCGCTGTCGCTCAGGCGCCCTCGCCATGGTCTCCATCGCCGTCAACGGACTTTCTCATCGCGCCGTTGCCGCCGTAGTGAAGCTCCACCGCATTGGGTGAGTTTCATCCCTCTCGTGTTCCAACCGCTGATTCAATGCACGATAGGCGTTGCCATGTTTCTTGCCAAGATTGAGATCTCCCTATCCAGCCATTTAGATCTTAGAACAAATTTCGAGTGAAAATTTTAGGGTTAGGTTTCCGCCGAACACATCTCGGTGTGACCGATTCAACATTTTCGGACTGACCGATTTGGCCTCTGGCCATTGATTTGCACTTTTCGTGAAACCGAAGTTGTGCAAATCGGTAAGACCGAAGTGAAGATTCAGTGAAACCCTAGTAGTCTCGGCTAGACCGAAACCCATTTCGGTCCAACCGAAAGTGGTGTATGTGGTCTGTTTAGACATTTCGGTTTCACCGAATTGATAGACTCGGTCAGACCGACATGTATTCTGTGAAAACCTAAAACTAAAGTTTGAACTTATTCTTTTTGCAAAATCCTCTGCAGTTTGTGATAACTCTTCTATTCTGCCTATACCTATTCTATTCACGGGTTGTCACCATGTCGAAGGAAGTGACAGTCAGAACAGGTCTGAGATGCCAGTTGAGATTCCAGAGGCAGCTACAAGTCCAGAAGCAAGCAGTTTTTCAGATGATGGAGAGAGAAGCACTCCAAGTGGACTGCCTGCAGCTGCTACCAGGGCCAGGAGGAAGAGAAATTCTGATGAGGAGGATTCACACTTCATTGCAGATGAGGAGATAACTTCAAAGCCTAAAAGGCAAGTGGTTTCCAAGGGATATCAAGGGCAACAGTCAAAGAAAGGCACAAGCAAGGTGAAGAAATCCTCATTGCCTGAAAGCTCAAGATGGAAGAAACCTCCAAAGAAGATCAAGAAGACTTCCAAGAGGAAGAGGAAAGTTCATGAAGAAGCTGATGATGATGATGATTCTGATGAGGAAGCACCTCAACCTCCTCAGAAGCAGAAGTTGATGGGTGATGCCATCAGGGCAGGAGCACCTCCAAAAGGTTAAGCAATCAGCTCCAGCAAAGGCAGCCCAAGCAAAACCTGCTGCCAAGCCGAAGAAGACTGTGAGGAACATACCTGCTTCAGAGAAAAAGAAGGACAATGTGCCACCTGCAGAATCAGATGATGAGGCTCATGTTTTGCTCAAGCTCAGACAGAAACTGCCAGTTCATAATGATGCTCATCCTCGAGCTGAAAATATGAAGGAGAGAAAGGACAAAGGTCTAAGGCTATGGAGGCAAGCAGATCCATATGCCACCAGGAGAAGAACAGCAGTTGACTCAAGATTCCACACTAGAGAGCAACAAGACTTTTATGAGACAGTGCTCATGGACAAGAAGCCAATTGTTGCTTGACACCAGATCGTTGATTTGGGAATACATCGACGATGAAGAGCACAGAGACTACTTCCCACATGTGCATGAAAGCTTCACCGCTTGTGGGATTGCGAGTTCGTTGGTCGAAATTGACCGCTGGAACGATGAGATGATCATGCGCTTCTATGCCACCGCACACTTCTATCCAGATGGCAGGATTGTATGGATGATGAAGGCGTAGATTCCATTCTACTATTGAGGAATGGAGAGCATTGCTGAATGCACCTGTTTCAAGGGAAGATGATGTTGATGTGTATGGCATTCCGAAGAAAAATCACGAGTCAATGAAGAACATGTACAATGAAGTCAAGGAGAAGGATGTAGAGATATGGAAGCTTGGTTCAGTCTACTATCTTCAGGCAGGTCTCCCAACCACCAACACCATTCTCGAGGCATACTTTGATGCCTAAGTCGAGGACCACCGCATGATAAGAGGGTACTCTATCAACATGCTGCACATTCTAGATCGAAGACACCTTTTAAGGTGATGGACACGATAGTTGAGACTATCAAGAGGACAGCAAGTGACCGTAAGAGGTCATGTGGGTTTGCTCCGCATATTCAGATGCTCATTAATGCCAAGTTTGGCACGGACACCTACCGTTGGATAGACCCCACTTGCCACCGCAGCCCTGAACATGAGGATAACGAGGTTGTGATGATTGAGGATGCTCCCACATCCGTAGAAGGACATGCTAAGTCCGAAGCTGCCAAACAAGCTAAAGCCAAGAAGGAAGCAAGCAGAAAGCCCAAGAGCGTTGCAGAACAACTTCTTGAAGCCACTCGAGAATTGAGCTACACTGCCAGCATAGTGCGGTCTCGGGAGAGCCTTGAGAGGATCGTTGAGGATAAGTTCCATGCTCGACGGGCGTCAAAGATCAAGTGCAGGTCACCGTCAACAAGCTTGATGCGGACATCGAGGAAGCTAAGAGGAGAAGGCAGAACTCATGAGAGAGATGGAAGGTGATATGGTCCAGATGACTATGAGCAGCCTGCTCAAAGCCCACAAAGCCCAGATCATTGCTATTCGATTAGTCGACCCAGGGCTACTACATCAAGACCTCCTACAGCTCCGTCGGTTCCAAAGACCACCTTGAAGATCCACTCCTCCAGCTCCACAGACTTCAGCGAAGCTTTTGCAGATGCAGCTATCTCCACTCCATCGACGCAGCAGAGCCGCCAGCAGAGTCCCGAGTGACGATTAGCTCTATACCTTTCGAACTTTTGGTAACTTGTTGCCAAAGGGGAGAAATTGTATAGATCATAGGACTTCGAGAGAGAGAGTGCTCGTTTTGCTCTTTCGCTTGCGGTTTTCCTTGAGATACTTTTGAGTTCTTTGAGATACTTCGTGTGCTTGATACTACGTTTGCTCTATCTTGATGAGTGCTTGATCATACTGTGCTTAATGTGTGCTTGATGTCTATCATATTCCATTCATATCTTGTATGATCATTTACTCATGTCTTGGTGATTGGGTGCATGCTATTCATTCTTATCATTTTTGTGCGCTCCACCAAGATGTATGTGACATGGAAGAGTAACCCATGATCCTAATCGATTGTGCATTTGCATTCAAACGCAAATCTTAAATAATGCACAAATTTAGGGGGAGCTCTTGCTTATCACATACTTCTCAAAGCGACGATGTTATTCATTGATTATATCATTTGTCGAAGCTTTGATCTATATGTTGTCATCAATTACCAAAAAGGGGGAGATTGAAAGTGCAACTAATCCCCAGGTGGTTTTGGTAATTAATAACAACATATATATCATTGAACTAATCATTTCTTGAGAATATTTAAGAAAGTTCGATTGATATGGGTATGGCAATGACCGATGATGTGGACCCTCAAAATGCTAAGGAAAACATTGGCAAAAGCTCAAGACTCCATTTTTGGTTTAGTGATCCAAGATCACATTGAGTCCATAGGAAAGCCAATACTATTAAAAGGGGTGAGGTTATGATGATGATCTGGTTGCTCTAAGTGCTTAATGATTTATCTCTCAAACTATCAGCAATCTTTCATTCCAACATAAACTCATAAGTAATCTCGGTCCCACCGATTCCAAACTCACCACACCGAGATGAACCACCTCACCATATAGCCAAACCCTAAGAATCTCGGATTTTCCGATTCCAAACTCGGTCATTCGAAATTGGTGTTGCCAAGCTTCAGAACCTTCAGACTCAAATCGGTGTCACCGAGATGAGAAAGTCGGTCCCACCGAGATTGGCAAACCCTAGACTTTGGAAGAATCGGACTAACCGAGATTGTATTTTCGGTCCCACTGAAAATCCCAACGCTCACAATATTTGAACTTTCGGTCCGACCGAGTTGTCAACTTCGGTCCGACCGAGATTGGTCAAATGTGTGTAACGGTTGGATTTTGTGTGGAGGCTATAAATACCCTCCACCTCCTCTTCATTCGTGGAGAGAGCCATCGAAAGAACTACCACTCCTACCTTACATTTCGAGAAGAAAACTACCTACCCTTGTGTTGAGATCAAGTTGCTCCACTCCCACCATATGAAACTTGATTTCTAGTCTTCCCAAGTTGCTTTCCACTCAATCCCTTCCTCCACCACAGCCAAATCGGTGAGGAGAGTTGAGTGTTGGGGAGATTATCATTTGAAGCACAAGAGCAAGGAGTTCATCATCACCAACCCCATCTATTACCTTTTGGAGGGTGGTGCCTCCTAGATTGGTTAGGTGTCGCTTGGGAGCCTCCGTCATGATGTGGAGTTGAACCAAGGAGTTTGTAAGGGCAAGGAGATCGCCTACTTCGTGAAGATCTACCCCGAGTAAGGCTAGTCCTCCGTGGGCGTAAGCCATGATGGCATAGACAAGGTTGCTTCTTCGTGGACCCTTCGTGGGTGGAGCCCTCCGTGGACTCGAGCAGCCGTTACCCTCCGTGGGTTGAAGTCTCCATCAACGTGGATTGACGATAGCACCACCTATCGGAACCACGAGAAAAAATCTCCGTGTCTCCATTGCGTTTGCTCTTCTCCTCCTCTCATTTACTATACGTGCAATTTACTTTCCGCTGCCATAACTCTAGAATTGCATGTGTAGGGTGATACTTGACTTGGTTATCATTGTGAACTTGCTAAGAAACTACTCCAATCAAAAGGCAAAATTTTTAAGTTGTCAAGTAGTCTAATCACCCCCCCTCTAGACATACTTCCGATCCTACACCCAGGGAGTTGAGCTCTGAGGTGTTGTCGTCATAATTTTATCGTTGCAGTTTTGGAATACCTGAGTTTAGTACGCCGACTTCGAAAATCTCTTTTATGCAGTTGTTGGTGAGATAACCCCGATAACCCAGTACTGAGGTGAGTACGGGAGTATTGCCATGACTCGTATAACGGATGCTTTTCGAAGGTTGAGGTAGACGATTTCCGAAGGTTTCTTGGTTATGTGTTCAAGGATGGATACAGCTGGATGTCGGATTTGCTAGTTTTGGGTGAGATATATTGCTTCCCCTGTATCCCCAACACCTGATTGCATAGCTGGAAAATTTCGGGAGTTTCATAGGTGGGAATTCAAGTAGCTCTTAGGATATCTTTCCGACGGATGTATGATATGAAATTGGGGTTCGACGTCTAGTGGTCCGCCTATTCACGGTTGGTTTTACAGTGTTCTCGTTGTGTCTTAAAGAGTCCTTGGCTATGCCGACTCGAGGACGCTTCGTATGTCATGTGCACTGCCTTGTACATGATGGTGTTGTACGATCGAGCCCGTGTAGGCCCCACCAGGAAAACTTCGGACGAAATCTCTATCATATGTTTGTTCCGGCTTATTCTGCAAGCCGGTCCTTTGTTTTTGTTTTGAGTTGTGGTATTCGAGTTGCTTCAATGTCAAGTGTTGATTCCATACCTTTCCGAAATGGTGTTCTCATACTCCGATGTGAATACCAATCCTTCTCGACAATCGAGATTGTCATGCCAATCCTTTTCAACCGACGTGTTTCTCTTCAAGTGGATCCGATCACTTCAACATCAGCAAGACCAATTATCATTTCTCTCAACGGTGTTTGTTTCATCCGTCTCCAAGTTGCCTTTGTTTTTTTTTCCGCCCACCCACACTTTTTCCTCAAGGACTAAGATTTCTTTACCAAGTATCCTTTTATTTTTTTGTGAAGTCATTTAACTCTTTTCAATCAATGTTCTGATCCGGTGATCCCTCGTGAAGATGCTCACGAGCTTCAAGTTCATCATCCTCCGTTCTTTTTTTGCTTCTTCGGTGGATCCAATTCAAGCTTTCAGTGTTGATCATATTCCTTTCCTCGTGTCAAATGCTTTCTCATGCCGGTGCACCTCTCAATCACTCACCTCTTGCTATTCATTTGTTCCAGAGTGTTGAAGATATCTCAAAAGATTTGTGTTTCCATTCTTAATCCGTTCAAGCTATCTGAAGATTATTATCTCATTCAAGCCATTTAATTCAACCGGTGCAATATCTCTTTAAATCATTTCAACGGTGTTTCTTTTGAGTGGGCCCTAACCCACAAGATTTTTCCCAGGATCTTACCTGACTCTTCTATTTTCCCGGAGCTATCCTAAATTCTTCTCCAAGTTTGACGTAAGAATGAGTTATCATCAATCAAATGCTTCTCTCCAAGATCTTTCAAAAAAAATTCATCGTTGGTTCAACCTTTCTAATTTTCATCTCGGAGTTTCTCAACAATTTGGTGGTGTTTCTCCTCGTCATTCTCAGCATTTGAAGACCGAAGAAGGATTTCTCTTAAATTTTGGTCCATTCTCTTGAATATTCATGGTCCTAGCTTGATGCCATCCTCTCATAATTGCTGTCAATTGAGATAACTCTTTTCTTACCATCCGGAGCATTTCATGAGTTGTTTCCACTACTTTCCTCCGAAGGCCATCATTTCATAATTCCTCATTCTCAGCTTTCAGCTCTTGTTTTCTAAATCTTACCGGTTAATCATTCAAATATCCTCTAATCAGTTCATGATCTCTTCATCCTATTGTATCTAAATCCTCTCAAGTATCTTTGTTTTCTTTTTCTCCAATTCTTCCCGGTGATTTGTGCTTTTGCTACGTTCAATTTCAATTCTTATGGTGGTTTGTTCAAGATTTCACTTCCTTTGTTATCATATTAATTCATACATTGTTTCCAAATTCCATCGATGGTTCCATCAATACCTTCTCAAGTTTGCGCCATATCTATCTTAATCATTTCTACGAGAATAAGTAGTATGCCAAATCCGTTGCTTGTCACCAATTTTAATTGGTGAAGGATACGCATAACGTAATTCTTATTATTATTTCATCCAAGTGATTAATTCTTTCTTCCGGAGTTCGTAATGGTATCAATTTCCCAGTTCTAAGTTGTTCATTTCTTCTTTCCGGAGTTTGTTCATCATATCACATTATTGGTTCGAGATGCTTCATCTTTTCTTTTCCGGAGTTCAAAGTTTTCTCATTATATCGTCCTGAAGCTCCAGCTAAATCATTGCAAGGCTTCACCTTGTGTTTTCAACTTCCCTTTCTTTTTATCATCCTTTCTTTACCGGAGTTCTTCATGGAGGCTCTACATGGTGGTTCATCAAGGATTCTCTTCATTCTTCAATTGCTCTTCAAGATTTCTCTTGAAGCTATGATCCGCCAAGCTATACTCAAAATTAAACATGGTGCTCAACACATGTTTTGTTTTGAGGAGCTCAAGTATTCTTCATCTTGCATTCCAAAGTGCAATTCTTTCTACCTAATCTTCTAAGGTGGTGTTATGTCACTCTTGACCATGTTCTTCAAGTTTCATGATTCACATGTTGTCAAGAATGAGATATTTTTAAATCCACCAATCAACTTCTTCGTTGGAGTTATCTTGTGTCAGATTTCACCTAAAGCCTTTCCTTAAGGGTTGCTGCTATTTGTGGTGATTATGCGTGACCCAAGCTTGCTCTTTATCCTCTTGGTGAAAGAAGTTGTTCATCTCTTCTTTGATCTCAAGCAAGCAATTGTTTTCGTTAGTGGCAGGTTGTCACCTCATAATTTTGGGATGTCTTCCATAAGTCCACATCAAGTTTAAGTTTTCGTTGTTGATAATCCAACAACTCCGTTCAACCTTTTCTTCGTAAGCTTTCTCTTTCAATTTTATTTGTGAGAGTTGTCATTTTCTTATCCGTCCCTTTATCCCAACGATCTACCTTCTATTCTTTCTTTCGGAGGCATCGTGATGTTGCTCTCTTTACTCATCAACTCGAATTGTGAGGATCGTGTTCTTTTCCTTACTTATCCATTTAACCGAAGTGTCGTGTTTTCATTCGAGTTCTCTAATTTTATCAAGTTTTCCCTCCTTCCTCAACTGGAGAGCTGTCTGAAATCTTTCTTACCCCTTGTGCCATTCTTTCAATAGTTCCGGAGGCAGTGTGTTATTCATTTCATCAAGTATCCTCTCATCTTGTCAAGTTCATGTTCAATTCCTTCCATGTTCAACCGGAGTCTTTGAATTCTTCCCCTCTCATCTTGTTTTAACCGGAGTGGTTTCGAATTCTATCTTGTCCATTAAACTCTTCATTCATGTCTTTGCAACCTTCAAGTTCCCATAATGTTCCTTGTTCCTTTTTTTTCTAACGGATTGTTTGCAATCTCGCTCATCTTTGTTATACTCGTTCTTTTAAATTGCTCAACCTCTCAAGGTTCATGGTTTCACTCATTTGTCGAAGAAGCAACTTAGTTTTACCTCTTCTCTTCCCTTTCTGTTCCCTCCGGTGCCATCCTAGAACTCGGGACGAGATCCTCTCATAGTGGTGGAGTGTTGTAACGCCCCGGATACAACTTTCCATATACGTAACTCCAACTCTTGCCTTTTCCGGAGATGCGATATGATTTTTCCTTCGTGGTTGGGTTTTTGTCCGTTGTTTGCTTTTTGTTTTTGTTATGCATCTCGTCTTATGTCATCATACGCATTGCATTGGCTTCGTTTTCATAAAACTTGCATCCGCTCGTAGTTGTCGTGTCCCCCCTTGCTTTTGTTGGCCGTTCCGAGACCAACCGGGTTTTCCATTCCCTCTTGTCAAACCAACTAACCTCTCCCAAACCCCCCTCGTGTGCGCGTCCGAAACTTGCCCGAACCCGACCCGCTCAGTCGTTACTGTTGGATCCAGATCATCCCCAAACGTGTACAAAACATCCCCGTTTTCTTATTTGGACTCCCTAGTCTATTTTTCTCGACCGTCCGATTTTTATCGGATGATCCAAACTCTCCTCCTTTCTATATATATAGTCTAACCCTAGCCTATCTCATCCATTCCTCCCCTATCCTATCGCCGCCGCCGCCACTTCGTTTTCCTCGGGATCTTGCCCGATCCATTCGAGTCGCCCGACCACCCTCCCGGTTTTCAGCGCCAAGCCAACCCAGTCCCTTCCATCCATCGATCCGGCCGCAGCCTCCTCCTTCCCGATCCACCCAGCCATCTCCTCCCCTGTATCCTCGACGAGTCAGGCCACCCGCATCTGCCTTCGTCCGCGAGTCACAGGAGCCGAAGCCGCAGCCAACCACCAACAGCAGTCACGTCCCCGCCATGGTTGCCCACAGCTCCGTCGCTGCCGAGAACGAGTCCCTCCGCCCCGGATCTGGTGACCGCCTCGTCTCGGACCTCACCTGCGGCTCCACCGCCCCGTCCAGTCCCCGGAGCCACCGCCCGTCAAGCTTCTGCATCGCCGCGCCAAGTTCCCCTGCCTGCATCGCCTGAAGCCGTCGCGCCGCCTGTGTCCTCTGCTTCCAGGACGAGGCGCCCGCTCGCCGTGGCCGTTGACCCGTCGCCCTCCTGCCAGAGCCGGCCACGCTTGGTCGGATCCTCACGTGCCCGCCATCCACATGTCGCCGGAGGCCATCTCCCCGCCGACTCTTGCCGCTGACCTATGCCACGCCCGTGCACCGGCGTCCTCTGCATCGAAGCCCTGCTTCGGTTGCAGAGTACGAGCGCCTCCCTTCGTTCTTGACCGGCTGGGCCACCCGCTTCGTTCGTTGACCGCGCCAGTCGCCAAGGCCAAACACCCAGCTCCAGTCGGCCTCTCTTCCACCGAACGGGCCAAGGCCCAGGGTGAGCAGCCCCCTGGCCTCTCCTCTATTGGGCTAGCCAGTTTCGGCCCGCTTTTGTTTTTTTTTCTTCCTGCGAATTTAGCTATTAACCAGTGATTTATCTGTTTTACAGAAAGACCCTCAAACATCATGCATTTAATAACTCACAATTGGTGCATCGGTTTAAAATGATTTAAACATGTAAAATGCTTAGAATTTTATCTAGTTTCACAATATGCCACTTTCATCCCATGTTAATATGTTTAAAATGTTGTTTACATTAATTTGCTCCTATGCCATGCTAAAATGATTTATTTCATAACTATTTAACCGTAACTCCGAATTTAATAAACTTTATATGTAAATGGGGTGGAAAAATGCCTAGTTTAACATGGTACACTTTATTTTCCTGTTTAACAACATTAAAATATGGTTTAGGGCAGAACAGTAGCAAATTCATAAATTGCATATGAGGATTTTCCGGAGTTGTTGTTTTGTTGTTCCGGCCTCATTTAAACTTGCCTAGATAGGTAGTATTCATTTGCTTCACCCCCTTGCCATGTTTAACAACATTTAATATTGATGAGTAGCATAACCGAGAGAGGACTAAATAATTGATGTGGTGTTTTGTCAATATGCAACTCGTTGCATATTGAGCTCCATTTAATTTGTAGTGTTGTTTGTTTGCACTTTGCCATGCCATGCCTCATTAAACCGGACATGCATCATACTTGTTTGTGCATCATGCCATGTGTATGCTTGTGTGTTTACCATGTTGTTTGTTTCTTTCCGGGTTGCTTCTCTCGATAGCTTCGGTTCCGTTCCGGAGTTGTGAGGATTCGTTCGACTACGTCCGTTTGTCTTCTTCATGGACTCGTTCTTCTTCCTAGCGGGATCTCAGGCAAGATGACCATACCCTCGAAATCACTACTATCTTTGCTATGCTAGTTTGCTCGCTCTTTTGCTATGCCAATGCTACGATGCCTACCATTTGCTTGACAGCCTCCCAAATTGACATGTCAAACCTCTAACCCACCATGTCCTAGCAAACCGTTGTTTGGCTATGTTACCGCTTTGCTCAGCCCCTCTTATAGCGTTGTTAGTTGCAGGTGAAGATGAAGTTTGTTCCTTGTTGGAACATGGAGATGTTGTTCCTTGTTGGAACATGTTTACTTGTTGGGATATCACAATATATCTTATTTAACTAATGCATCTATATACTTGGTAAAGGGTGGAAGGCTCGGCCTTATGGCTGGTATTTTGTTCCACCCTTGCCGCCCTAGTTTCCGTCATGCCGGTGTTATGTTCCCGGATTTTGCGTTCCTTACGCGGTCGGGTGATTTATGGGACCCCCTTGACAGTTCGCTTTGAATAAAACTCCTCCAGCAAGGCCCAATATTGGTTTTACCATTTGCCTCACCACCACCTATATTTCCCTTGGGAGTAATTAACCCAAGGGTCATCTTTATTTTAGCCCCCCCGGGCCAATGCTTGTCTAAGTGTTGGTCCAAACTAGAGCCACTTGCAGCGCCACCTTGGGGAAACTTGAGGTCTGGTTCTAGTTGTGCGTCTTGCTCATCCGGTCGTGGCTCGAGACGAGATACGTGCGGCTACTATCGGGATGTCGGCACGCCGGAGGTCTTGCTAGTCTTGTTTTACCATTGTCGAAATGTCTTGATGTACCGGATACCGAGTCGATCGGAGTGTCTCGGTGAAGGTCTATTAATTCGCTGATCGCGAGAGCTTGTCATGGGCTAAGTTGGGACACCCTGCAGGTATAAACTTTCGAGAGCCGTGCCATGCGGTTATGTGGCAGATGGGAATTTGTTAATGTCGGTTGTAGAAAACCGAAGTTGACCTTAATTAAAATACATCAACCGTGTGTGTAACCGTGATGGTCTCTTTCCGCGGAGTCCGGAAGTGAACACGATGTTGGAGTTATGCTTGACGCAGGTTGCTATAGGATCACTTCTTGATCATACTTTTATCGACCGTGCTTTGCCTTCTCTTCTCGCTGTCATTTGCGTATGTTAGCCACCATATATGCTAGTCGCTTGCTGCAGCTCCACCTCATGCCTTTACCTTACCCATAAGCTTAAATAGTCTTGATCTCGCGGGTGTGAGATTTCTGAGTCCCCGTGGCTCACAGATACTTCCAAAACCAGTTTGCAGGTGCCTATGTTACCGAGCAGGTGACGCAACCAAGCTCAAGGAGGAGCTCGATGAAGATCTTGACCTTTGTGTTGTTTCGTTCTACAAGATCAGTAGTGGGGCCCAGTTGGGGTCGATCGGGGACCTTTGTCGCATTTGGGGTTCTTCTTTTATTTTGGTTCCGTAGTCGGACCTTGATTGTATCTGGATGATGTAATGCTTTATTCATGTAATTTTGTGAAGTGGCGATTGTAAGCCAACTATGTATCTCTTCCCTTATGTATTACATGGGTTGTGTGAAGATTACCTCACTTGCGACATTGCTTTCAATGCGGTTATGCCTCTAAGTCGTGCTTCGACACGTGGGAGATATAGCCGCATCGAGGGTGTTACACCAGGCTTCAATGAAGACGACTCCGGCACGCAGATTGTCTTCGGCATTGCAAGGCGGGTTCCATCTCCGAATACTCCAAGGTACCCGTTGTAACAAAAAGTCTCCGACTTCCCATCAATGTTGTACTCCTCGGCTTCTGTGCTTCAATAATGGGCATCTCCATGTATCGAGCGAATACGAGGAGCCGGAGCATTTTTACATTTGCCACCCCGGCCCTGCAGACAAACCGTCTATTTGAAGAGACGAGGATCCTCAGACCCAAATCTCACCTTCTTCCCTTGAGCAAACATCAACAGAGCGCATCCGGAAAAAAATCATCCCAACATGGTCGGCCGCCGCGGCTCCTCTTCTCGCTCCCTTAGCTCTAGGCCAGGTGATTGGGAAGAATGTTCTATTCCCCATAGCCCTTTAGCAGAGTTGCAGACTCAGGGGTTTCTTCCACCGGCGTTTATGGTCCTCGCCCGAGCCGGACTACCCACCTATAATGGCGGGAAGCAAGCGGAGAGATCTCCTAATCCATCTCAGGGGTAGCGAATATGCCTTATCCCGTACCTGCTAAGAGGCGTCGGGTTTCCAATCCACCCATTCCTTCGCGGGCTCCTGGAGTTCTACGGCCTCCAGTTGCACAACTTCACCCCTGCCTCCGTGCCGCACATCGCGGGATACGTCGCCCTTTGTAATTATTCCTGCTCTACGAGGCTGAGTTCGGGTTATGGAAGAAGTTGTTCTGCCTTATCCCCCGCAACCGGCAGAATCCATATGTCAAGTGGGCGGAGCCGAAATATGGCGCATCGCAGAGACCGGATACCTGTCCGGTACTCCCAAGAAGGCGTCTGAAAACTAGCCCTCAGAGTGGTTTTATGTTGATGACGTTCCCTTTTCGGATCTAATCCGGACGGGCCCCCCCCGAATTCAATAATGCTCCGCCAAAGACACGCCAAAGTTGGCGCCCTCGGGGTCCCCAAGAGGAAGATACTAGAGAAGTCCACTTCCTGATGAGCAGGATAAAGACACTGGCCAAATCAGGGCTGACAATAGTCGAGGTTATAGCAATATGCATAATGTGGGGGGGTGGATCCACTTCAATATCAGGGGAAGCCCATGTGGCACTTCAACGAGGAAGATGATGCCACCCGCTGTGGTCGTAAAGGTCCGGACTCCGCCACTGCTCTGGCGAGAATACTGTCCGATTTGTATAAAGGAGAAGAAGAAGAATTCCTTCGTATTAAACCGCGGGATGGATTTTCCATGTACAACCCCCAAGCTGGGTAAGTCATCACTCTTTCCTCCTCTCTATTCATTCTGGCGCCCTTCATCACAATCATTTGCCTCGATATTTCTGAGCAGGAACTGAGGAGGGCCGTGGAAGGATTCAATAGCCCCTCCCCGCAGCCAGAGGATCCCGGAAGGGCCTTTGATCCAGGACTTGAAGAAGATCCGGATATATCTGTGGAGCTTGTCAATGGGACATTTTATCAGGCCAGCTGTGACGGCGCCTTGGTGGCCATTATCGTCGACTATCCCGGACTGCTACTGGCGTCGTGTGTAAGCAAAGCCGAAACCTTATCCTATGAAGAGGACTCCTTTCTTATACCATGCCTTATGCATAAAATATTATATTTTTATAGAGACTACCATCGGAACGCGGCGCCGAGTCCCTGGGGGCTCGTCGGCAAAGGGTGTCCGGGTCAGGCAGGCTTAAGAGGAAGGCGGTCAGGGCCGAAATGCTGTTACAGAGGTATGGTAAAAATCTGCTCTATGATTATCGTGTTTGAAATGTAACAACGTCCTTCGTGTTCTGGCAGAAAGAGGAATCGCCGGACTATATCCGGAGATCCTGCCGGTCACGCCTCTACCAGCCGGATTCTAAAACCGGTTTCGAGAGAGGAGGCCGATGCGGGGCCGATGCCAAATTATCCTCCGACAGAGGATGCGGATATGCTCTCCGCCACAAATTCCGAAGTAGGGAGTGCCATGAATCACCAGCGCCGACGGGCCGTAATTCGCAATAGCATCTTTTCCGAAGAGGCATTTAATGCTTTCAATTCGGGAGATGCATACATTCGAGCTGCTCAAGGCGGGCTCGCCCGAGCGACGGACCAGTATGCAAAAGATATACGGGTAAGGAAATTTGATAAGCATGTATAGCAGTAGTCCCTGAGACTTGAAACGGTTGGAACAACTGATTTAAGGATCATTTTTCGCACAAGTCTTTGTAGAGAAGAATACCCAGTTGTCTCAAGAGCTGGAGGAGTGCAAGACCCAGTTGAGGTCCGCGGTTGCCAAACTAGAGGAATCCCAGAAGGCCTCACCTAGTAACATTCGTCTTAATAATGAAATTTGATGGAAATATACAAGTTAGTAATTGGCTTGCTTTATAGGTCTAACAGAAAATTCTGCAGACAATCCCGGGGAGAATCCGGAGATCGTAAGAGATAGCGAGTCACATATCCAAAGACAGCTAAAAGCTGGCGAGGATGTGCTTACGCAGGTTAGGCAGGAGAAAAACAATCTCCAAGATGCCAACTTCCGGCTGGGCGTCAAATTAGCAGATGTTCGAGCTCACCTGGTGGACTCATCGCGACATTTATGGTAAGTGCCTAAACGAACTGCAGTACGGTTCGGCGAGGAAGCATTTTTGTTTTTAAAAGAGCTTATATCTGTAGGTATGTTGACGGGCCGTCCTGAAGAGGAGATGCCCGGTCCGCAGAGCGATTCTTGCAAGATCTCTCACCGCACCTAACGAGTTCGGCGGTGATCAGGTATTGCCGTGCCTTGTGGCCATCCACTTCCCTGCCAAGAGGCATAGGGGAGCTCGTGGATATGCTCCAAGGAGCACGGCGGCGCTTCCGATTGTTGAAGGTATCAGCCTGCCGACAAGGTGCAAGGGAAGCCTGGGCCATGGTGAAGACGCGCTACACCAAGCTTGACCTGAACCATATGGCCGAAGTCGGACCGGCGGGGCCAGATGGGCAAGAGATTCCCGTGAGTCTGGTGTATGACCAGGTAGCGCTAGCCACAAAATATTCTCAACAGGATTGCAAGCTAGATAGCCTGTTGGATGGTATAGAGGAAGAATATAGCCAGTCCAAGTGACTATGTAATTCAATGGACATATGTAGTCCCTAGCCGGATTAAAAATCTTTTGTCGTGGCGGACCTTTTCGCTTAAGCCCCCGGACCCGACAGTCCGGGGTGTATCCGAGTACCGCTTAGTTATGCAAGACCGAGGTATGCGTGGAAACTAGGCGTAGGGGTCATAAGTGCTTGAACAGACAAGTATACAACTAGTTATGTTATATTACATGGCTAGTAAGAAACATCTTCCAAGGAGAATAGTTCCGTTAGGTTTCCTTTCCCTGTGTACGCATGCATCGATGTGCATGTCCAAACTGCGAACAAAAATGCAGGATAAAAAACATCTGGGGATTCACGTTGTAATAAACGAAAGAAACATCTTTTGCTCACCGGCCGAATATTCCCTTAAGAACGCTAGCTTTCAGCTTCACCCAGTCTGAGGTACACATCCGGCTGAACCGACAGTAACAATCGCAGAGGTGCTCCCCTTATGCCCTAGCCAAATTAATGGGAACGTAGGGCATAAACACAAGAGCCAGGCAACCCAGCATGGCCACATCTTAAGTCATATCGATGCATATAATGGTGAAGAAAAGGCGCATATGGAAAAAGAACTCATATGTGATAGGCAGGAAGCCATAAAAGTATTTATATTTAGCTTCCGTATAGGAAGCCCCTAGGTATGGTGAACACACATAGTGCGGTCGGAGTGATCCGAATGTCCGCACTGTATTGAATACTTTGTGTGAAGGAGGGAAAAAGGGCGAGAAAGGAAAAAAGGGGGGAGCATAATTAAAAGAGCGTGGGTAAGGAGACGAACACTAAGTTCGGCACTAGGCGTAGAGTCTCCAGAGGCTGGCCGCATTCCATGGGTTCGGCTCGAGTCTGTTATCGGATGCATTACGCAGGCGGTACGCTCCTCCGGTGAGACCTTTATCAATAATGAAGGGGCCCTCCCACTTAGGTTTGAGCTTGTCCTTCTTCTCTGGTAGGCGTAGAACGAGTTCGCCAATATTGTAAGTTTTGGCCCGCACTTCTCTGCTTTGATACCTTCGAGCCTGCTGCTGATAGAATGCGGAACGGGCTTTTGCGATGTCGCGCTCTTCCTCCAGGGCATCTAAGTTGTCATGCCAATCTAACTTGGCTTCCTTCTCTTCGTACAGGCGCACGCGAGGTGAGTCATGGATTATGTCGCAGGGTAATACTGCTTCTGCGCCATACACCATAAAAAATGGTGTATCCGGTGGTGCGATTCGGCGTGGTCCGCAGCCCCCAGAGTACGGAGTCGACCTCCTCGACCCAGTGCGTGTCCGATTCTATCAAGGACCGCACTAGTCTGGGTTTGATGCCGCTCATGATGAGACCATTTGCACGTTCGACCTGTCCGTTTGTTTGAGGATGGTAGACGGAGGCGTAATCGAGCTTAATGCCCATGTTGCCGCACCAAGTTTTCACTTCATCGGCTCTGAAGTTTGAGCCATTGTCAGTGATGATGCTGTGGGGGACGCCGTAACGGTGTACAACCCCTGATATGAAGTCTATCACTGGTCCAGATACGGCCGTTTTAACTGGTTTGGCTTCTATCCATTTGGTGAACTTGTCCACCATGACCAATAAGTATTTTTTCTTATGGCTTCCCCCTTTAATTGGTTCGACCATATCCAGCCCCCAGACCGCGAAGGGCCAAGTAATGGGGATTGTTTGGAGAGTGGTAGGGGGCATATGGCTCTGATTGGAAAAGAGCTGGCAACCGACGCAGTGTTGGACAAGGTCCTGTGCATCTGCTCGGGCTGTCGGTCAATAAAAACATGTACGGAAGGCCTTGCTGACAAGTGCCCGAGCCGCAGCGTGGTGCCCGCCCAGTCCGGCATGGATTTAAGCCAAGAGCTGCCGCCCTTCCTCTTCGGAGATGCATCTTTGGAGCACTCCAATTGCACTTTCCTGATAGAGTTCTCCCTCATGGACTTTGTAGGCCTTGGAACGCCGCACAATACAACGTGCTTCATTTTGGTCCTCGGGGAGCTCCTGCCTATTTACGTAGGCCAAGAAAGGCTCGGTCCACGAGGCGATTACAGCCATGATTTCGTGGGCCGAAGGTGTTACTTCGGTGGCGGAGCCCCCGATTACATCAGATGGTTCGGAATCTGGGGTTGTATTCGGATCCAGGCTAGTGTTGCCGGATTCGCCTTCCCATACCACGGATGGCTTGAACAGCCTTTCCAGAAAAATGTTAGGTGGGACAGGGTCGCATTTAGTGCCGATGCGGGCTAGGATATGCGCCGCTTGATTGTTTTCTCGATCCACATGGTAGAATTCGAGCCCCTCGAACCGAGCTGACATTTTGCCATTTTGGGATCCTTGGCATCAAAATCTCCATTTGTGATATTGCGAGGTTTGAGTCTCCGCGCACCTCCAGGCGTTGAATGCCCATAGAGACTGCCATCCGAAGCCCATGCAACAGAGCCTCGTATTCGGCTGCATTGTTGGAGTCTAGGTATAATATTTGGAGTACGTATTGGACCGTGTCTCTGGTGGGGGAAGTCAGGACTACACCTGCCCCCAATTTGGCCAGCATTTTAGATCCATCGAAGTGCATGATCCAATTAGAGTACGCGCCATACTCTTTAGGGAGTTCGGCTTCTGTCCATTCGGCACCAAAGCCAGCCACTACTTGCGACTTAATGGCCCGCCGTGGTTTATATGTTATGTCGAACGGAAGGAGCTCGATGGCCCATTTAGCAATCTGTCTCGTGGCGTCGCGGTTGTTTATTATGTCGTTGGGTGGTACTTCGGAGGCCACCATAATCGAACACTCCTGGAAGTAGTGTCGTAGCTTCCGGGATGCCATGAAGACCGCGTATGCTATCTTTTAATAGTATGGGTATCGGGTTTTGCATGGGGTGAGGACAGTGGACACGTAATATACTGGCTTTTGGAGTGGGAATTTGTATTGGTCTGCTTCTCGTTCGACGACGAGCACTGCACTTAGAACTTGATGCGTTGCAGCTATGTACAGTAGCATAGGTTCGCCAATATTTGGCGCTGTCAGGACTGGATTACTGGCCAATAGGGTCTTTATTTCATCCAGTCCGGCCGCGGCTGCATCCGTCCAGACAAAGTGTTCGGTGCGTCGAAGAAGGCGGTAAAGAGGTAGTGCCTTTTCTCCTAATCGGGAGATAAAGCGGCTTAAGGCAACCACGCATCTAGCTAGTTTCTCGATATGCTTGAGGTCTGTTGGGATAGCCAACTGCGAAAGAGCTCGGATTTTTGCCAGATTTGCTTCAATTCCTCTATTAGAAACGATGAAGCCGAGCAATTTCCCGGAGGGTACGCCAAAAACACATTTTTCCGGGTTTAGCTTGATGTCGTATGTTTGGAGGTTGACGAATGTAAGTCTCAAGTCATCTATTAAGGTTTCGACGTGTCTTGTTTTTATGACCACGTCGTCCACATATGCCTCCACTGTTTTGCCGATTTGCTTCTCGATGCATGTTTGAGTCATGCATTGAAAGGTTGCGCCGGTATTTTTAAGCCCAAAAGGCATAGTGTTGAAGCAGAAGGGACCATATGGCGTTATGAAGGCCGTTGCGGCTTGGTCGGACTCTGCCATCTTTATTTGATGGTATCGGAGTATGCGTCGAGGAAACATAGTGAGTCGTGTCCTACAGTGGCATCGATGATTTGGTCGATGCGAGGGAGGGGGAAGGGATACTTGGGGCAAGCCTTGTTGTGGTCTTTGAAATCGACGCATAGGCACCAGCATTTGTCCTTCTTTGGTACCATTACCAGATTTGCCAGCCAATCCGGATGCTTGATATCTCCGATGAATCCGGCCTCAAGTAGCTTGGCTAGCTCTTCTCCCATGGCTTGCCGTTTAGGCTCTGAGAAGCACCTGAGAGTCTGTTTGACTGGCTTGTATCCTTTCAGTATATTGAGGCTGTGTTCGGCCAGCCTGCATGGGATGCCCGGAATGTCTGAAGGATGCCAGGCAAAAATGTCCCAATTCTCGCGTAGGAAGTCTTGTAGTGCGGCGTCCATTGTGGGGCTCAACTGTTTCCCGATGGAAGCTATCTTTGTGGGGTCCGTTGGATGGACCTGAAATTTGACTATCTCGTCTGCGGGTTTAAATGAAGTGGACTTGGGTCGTTTGTCGAGTATCACGTCGTCCCTGTCCACTTTGGCACGCAGCGTTGTTAGTTCTTCGGCCGCTAGGGCTTCGGATAATGCTTCCAGGGCTAGTGCTGCAGTTTTATTTTCGGCACGGAGTGCGACGTCCGGATCACTAGCTAGAGTGATGATTCCATTGGGTCCAGGCATTTTAAGCTTCATGTACCCGTAATTGGGTATAGCTTGAAAACTCGTGAATGCGTCCTGCCCTAAAAGGGTGTGGTATCCGCTGCTGAAAGGAGCCACTTGGAATGTGATTTCTTCGGACCTGTAATTCTCCGGGGTGCCGAATACCACATCGAGTGTGATTTTTCCTGCACACCGTGCCTCCCGACGAGGGATGATTCCCTTGAAGGTCGTGCCGCTTTGCTCAATGCGGCTTTTATCAATTTCCATCTTGTTGAGTGTTTCTTCATAGATCAAGTTTAATCCGCTTCCGCCGTCCATGAGTACTTTAGTGAGCCGAAAGCCGTCCACGATTGGGCTAAGGACCAATGTGGCTGGTGCCCGGACTGTCTGGAATTGAGGTTCGTCACTGGCGCTGAAAGTTATAGCAGTGTCGTTCCACGGATTTATTTTTGCCACATGGCAGATTTTAGTGAAATTTCGATGAGCTCGCTTGCGCCTATTATTTGAGGCGAAAGTCTCGAAGACTGTCAGTACCGCATTGTTGTCTTCGGCGGGATGTTGCTCTGCTTTGTGGTTTACAAGAAGATCCTCGCCGCTTTTTGCTACCTGCCGGAGTATCCAACATGCTCTAAGGCTATGCGTTGGCGTAGTATCCGGCGAGCTGTGAATTTTGCATGGCCTATTGAGCCATTCTTCCAATACGCTTCCATGCCCTGGAGTGGGCTTTGGTTTTTTGGGAATTGGATCGGCTAACTTACGAGAGTTTGCCCTTTTAGCTCGAAGGAAGGGTCTAGTGAGAGCTGGATTATCCCAAAATTCTGTTTGGGTTTTCCAGGCACTTTCCATCGCACAGTACTTTTGTACTATGGCTGCTAAGTCGGCAAAGTGTACTATGTCACGGCGACTTATAGCATTAAGGATCCCTTTGCTCGTGCAATTTTTGCAGAAAAGTGAGATTGCGTCTTCCTCACGACAGTCCTTGACCTTGTTTATCACAAGAAGGAATATAGCCCAGTAGCGATGTACTGTCTCTTGGGGCTCTTGTCTGATATGGGAGAGACGACTTAAGTCTGGGTGGGCGGGCCTAGTTAAATCTGGATTCTGATCCGATCTAACGCCCAGAGGCAGAGGAGCTTCCGGGCTTGGCTGCTCGGGCTCCGGGGTGCTGTTCGATTTTTCCGACCGTTGCCCAATTCTAAGTTCGGGGTCTGGGTCATGTCCTCCCGCGAATAGGTATCTAGCTCAGAGAGCTCGGTAATCAGGACATAGTTCGTCCTCAAAATAGAGGGATAATCCAAGCCTGGCTCTTCCACTACCGCTATCTCGTAGGTGACTGGTGGGGATTTAATATCCCTTTGGTCGGGTTTAAGCCCAATCCGATCATAGTCTGTAGCGACTCCCAAAGCGGCGATGCGATCAAGGAGCTCATTAAGGGAGGAGAGCTCCATTGGATCCATCTGTTCGGCAAGTTCCGAGTTGACGTGGAGGCAATTTTTGATGACCTGAGAGGTCATCGTCGGCGCGGAAGCCGATCGGGCGGCCATGACGAAGCCGCCTAGTCGGAGAGTTTGGCCTACTGCCAGTGCTCCCCGAGAGGTGATGTTGTCCTTGACAACAAGACGGGCCATCGAGCCTTGCAGCAACGACACAGAGGAGCTCTCAATGAAAGCACCAATGTCGGTGTCAAAACCGGCGGATCTCGAGTAGGGGGTCCCAATCTGTGCGTCTAAGGCTAATGGTAACAGGAGACAAGGGACACGATGTTTTACCCAGGTTCAGGCCCTCTTGATGGAGGTAAAACCCTACTTCCTTCTTGATTGATCTTGATGATATGAGTATTACAAGAGTTGATCTACCACGAGATCGTAGAGGCTAAACCCTAGAAGCTAGCCTATGATGATTATGATTGTCCCTCTACGGACCAAACCCTACGGTTTATATAGACACGGGAGGGGGCTAGAGTTTACACAGAGTCGGTTACAAAGACGGAGATCTAATATCCGGATCGCCAAGCTTGTCTTCCACGCAAAGGAGAGTACCATCCGGACACGGGACGAAGTCTTGAGTCTTGTATCTTCACGGTCCAACAGTCCGGCCAAAGTATATAGTCCGGCTGTCTGGATACCCCCTAATCCAGGACTCCCTCAGCAACCTCGCCCCATCCGTGGGTCATAAAGACATCCCATGGGGAACCACCTCTACCACAGCTCAGGTGGCTAGGCTACATCACCCGGCGTGCTGCAGCTGCAACTCAAGTGGGCCGCTTTGTGGCAGCTTGTCGGCGAACAACCTCGGGAACCGGATCCATGAGTCGGGCGACATCACGGACCACACCATGAACTCATGAGAGCTACCCTAGGCATGGGTCTGCGGCTCGGCAGGGAGGACAACGACAGCTTGACCTTGGCCGCCTGGAATAGCTCAACAACGCACATTCTCATCCCGGGCACGGGTGTACAGAGGATGGGGGAAGCCGGGCGGAGGCCTCGATTGCCAAGGCCTGGTCACTTTCTGCCTCACGCCGGTGTCACGAGGAAGGCAGAACTATTTCTTTGGTGGGAGAGGATCATGCCCCTCCTGAGGAGCCTTTCCCTTTTCAGCCGCAGAAAACCTTCTGATCGGTGCCATGGAAGCAAGATGGGGAAGGAGAAGAAACAAGCTGCGGGAAGACAGAGGAAGATATGAGCGAGGGGGCTCTGCCCCTCCACTCATTTATAGTCGGAGGAAGGCCAACCGCTGGCCTCCACGACCTCATGCAATGATAATCTTCTGCATGCAGCATCGACTCTTCAAGTCAAACGGTCGCCGAGGTGGCGTGGGGAATTGGAGATGCCCGCGTCCCATCAATTGCCATGCGTCTTTCAAGACCGGAGGTGGTTAGGGCCCGCGGTGCTCCGCACTTTCCCTTTGGCTTCGCCTAGAAGCCATGTTCGAGCGCGCCTTTCGCCCGGGAGCTACTATCGGTGTTCTGGATACGGGGTACCCAGACTTGCTGCTGCATGCCTTCTTGGCAGCTCCATCCATCGCCTAATGCGGCCCGGCTTGACATCAACAGCTCAAGACCCTCGCGAGGGGCCAAGCCTCATGAGGCGGACGACACCAAGACCCCCAAGCGGATCGGCCTCCTCAGGCTGGCTCCCAAGGGGCGGAGAGTTCTATGCAAGGTGCACCTCACGAGGCTTAGCTGACGTGGGCCATGACGACCAAGGCCAGGCGGGCGCCGGCAGGTGCAGAACGCCAGTTTCCCCTTTGGTGCAAAGGAGGCAAGCGGTAGGTGCGGAGTCCCAAGGAATCTGCCAAAGGTTTCCATTCTTGTGCAACAAGACTAAGACCGCCATGACGGCAGGACGGAGGTCATCGACGAGCCCACGACAGCGTCACGACTAGAGGCTTTTTGTAGGCGAAGACCACTTTAGTCAGGATAGGATGTACTTGTTGTCCCCCTTCAAATCTGGCTATTGTGGGATCCCTTCCTGCCAACATTTGGGAAGAGGACCAAGGCCACTATAAATAGGACTTAGCCTCCACCATAGAGGGGGGGGATCAATCGGAACGGAGCGAAGCCATTCCTCCTCCACCAGCTCTCTTGAGCTCAAGAACACCTCACCTCCTGAGGCTGTTCATCCACTGTATTAGTTCATCCTCAGCCCTTCGAGGTAATCAACCACAAAGATGGAGTAGGGTATTACACCGCAAGGTGGCCTGAACCAGGATAAACTGTTGTGTCTCTCTGTTCATTCGAGCTCGACGTGCTAGGCTATGAGGATCGCGAGTAGGCAGGCTGGGTAGGTTGAGATATCCGCACGCACCCCAGAGTATGAACCTATCAAGGGTTTGCAGAACCTGAAATCCAATAGCCATCGAGTCAACTATCTAGTCGATGCGGGGCAGAGGAAAATGATCTTTCGGGCAGGCTCGATTGATATGCTTAAAATCAGTACACATACAAAGTGAATCATCTTTCTTAGGGTTACGCAGATGAACTCAGCAGCCAGGAGCCGAGCCACCTCCTCGCCAATCGCCTTTCTCTTCTCAACGGCGAACCGTCGAAGATGCTCTTTGACTGGTTTTGCTTTTGGGTCGACACCCAAACGGTGCTCAGCCAGCCCCCTGGGTACACCTGGCATGTCAGAAGGTTTCCATGTAGAGATGTCCCAGTTCTCACGAAGGAGCTGGATGAGCGCGGCTTCCTATTTGCTGTCGAGTGTCATCGATATATGAGTTAGAGCTGCATTAGGGTCTTTCGGGTGGATATGGACAGGCTTGGTGTCTCCAGCTGACTGAAATGCAGATTCTGAAGCAGGCTTCTTGGATCGCAACAAATCACTCGAATCTGCGGTTTACTCGTACTACTGCATCTCTACGGCTGCCATCTATTCATCTACAATCTTGAAACCCTTTTGAGGGCTCACTTCTGCCCTCTGGCTATTCCCTGTGAATGTGATCACACCCTTGGGACGGCAGGATAGAGGTCATCACCGAGCCCACCGCAGCGTCATGACCATTGGTGTTTCACAGGCGAAGACCAATTTACTCAGGATAGGATGTACTACTTGTCCCCCTTCAAATCTGGCCGTTGCAGGATCCCTTCCCACCAATATTTGGGAAGAGGACCAAGGCCACTATAAATAGGCCTTAGCCACCACCAAAGAGGGGGACGAACAGATCAGATCCCTTCTCGTCCAACCACCACACCAGCTCTCTTGAGCTCAAGAACACCTCACCTCCTGAGGCCAGTTCATCCACTGTACTAGTTCATCCTCAGCCCTTCGAGGCAATCCACCAAAACGCTGGAGTAGGGTGTTACACCACAAGGTGGCCCGAACCAGGATAAACTGGTGTGTCTCTCTGTCCCTTTGAGCTCGACGCGCTAGGCTTAGGAAGATCATGAGTAAGCAGGCTAGGTAGGTTGAGATCTCCGCACGCGCCCCAGAGTTTGAACCTACCAAGAGTTTGCAGAACCCGAAATCCGACATAACCGGCTCCTCAACCATTTCTTTAATAGGGGGGTGCTATTTAAACCACTTCTCCTTAGGGAGATCAACATGAGTAGCAAATGATTCACAAAAAGAGGCTACTATCTGTGAGCCAAGTCCATATTTAGTGCTAAACTTGTGAAAAACATCGGTATCCATAAAAGATTTAACAAAATCAAACTTAAGTGTTATAGCTGACTCATTACCTTTGTTGAGTTCCCAATCTTCAGAGTTGCACTTAATTATTTCAAGAAAGTCCCACCTGAATTCAATAGTTTTCTTCATAAAAGAGCCAGTCGAAGAAGAGCCGAGCATGGTTTGATCATCATGAGAAAGCCAACCATAAAATTTTTGTAAGATAATTTCCCTCGAGAGCTCATTATTGGGGCATGTATACATCATATACTTAAGCCTCCCCCAAGCTTGAGCGATAATTTCACCTTCACGAGGCCAAAAATTACATATATAATTCCAATCATGATGAACTAGATGCATAGGATAAAACTTATGATGAAATTCCAATTACAATAGATTCCAATCCAAAGCTCCAATATCATCACCTAGACTATACCACGTCAATGATTTTTCCCCCAAAGATAAAGGGAGAACGTTCTTCTTAACTTCATCTCCAGTTAAACCCGCAAGCTTAAATAAGCCACACACTTCATTCACATAGATTAGGTGCATATTAGGATGTAATGTTCCATCTCCTGCAAAAGGATTATCTAGCAATTTCTCTATCATACCCGAAGGAATCTCATAACCAATATTTTCAGTAGGTGGAGTAGGTTGAGGGGAAATTCCTTGTGCTTCCAATCAAGGTGAAGATACCATGAACTAACCCCTCAAAGGATTGTTTTCCGCAGTAGCAAGTAACAGTAAATTCAGCATGTAATATAAAATTTTCCTTACCAAATTCAACTCACCAAAAGCGCTTCACTCCTCGCCAACGACGCCAGAAAAGATCCTATATGACCCACAAGTATAGGGGATAAATCTAGTCCTTTCGTTAATTAAGAGTGTCAAACCCAACGAGGAGCAGAAGGAAATGACAAGTGGTTTTTAGTAAGGTATTCTCTGCAAGCACTGAAATTATTGGTAACAGGTAGTTTGATAGCAATGTAAATTGTAACAAGTAACTAGTAACAATAGTAACAATAGGTACAGTAACATAGCCCAATCCTTTTGTAGCAAAGGCAGGCCGGAACAATCTCTTATAATAAGTAAAATGTTCTCGACGACACACGGGAATTTCATCTAGTCACTTTCATCATGTCGGTTTGATTCGTGTTCGTTACTTTGATAATTTGATATTTGGGTGGACTGGTGCGTGGGTGCTGATTTAACTTGAACAAGCCTCCCACTTCTGATTAACCCCTCTTGCAAGCATCTGTAACTACAAAAGAAGAATTAAGATAAAATCTATCCATAGCATTAAACATGTGGATCCAAATCAGCCCCTTATGGAATAGCGCATAAACTAGGGTTCAAGTTTCTGTCACTCTAGGAACCCTAGGGAGTACTAGATTAGGGGGTATCCGGACAGCCGGACTATATACATCGTCCAGACTATTGGAGCGTGAAGATAGAAGACTCAAGACTCCGTCCCGTGTCCGGATGGGACTCTCCTTTGCGTGGAAGACAAGCTTGGCGATTCGGATATTTTATTTCCTTCCTTGTAACCGACTCCGTGTAAACCCTAGCCCTCTTTGGTGTCTATATAAACCGGAGAGGTTGGTCCATAGAAGGCCGATCACAATTACAATCATAACCATCATAGGCTAGCTTCTAGGGTTCAGCCTCTACGATCTCGTGGTAGATCTACTCTTGTACTACTCATATCGTCAATATTAATCAAGCAGGAAGTAGGGTTTTACCTCCATCGAGAGGGCCCGAACCTGGGTAAACATTGTGTCCCTTGCTTCCTATTACCATCAGCCTAAGACGCACTGATCGGGACCCCCTACCCGAGATCCACCGGTTTTGACACCGACATTGGTGCTTTCATTGAGAGTTCCTCTGTGTCGTCGCTGCAAGGCTTGATGGCTCGTCTCATTGTCAAGGACAACATTACCTCGGGGGGAGCTCTGGCTGTAGGCCAAACTCTCTGACTTGGCGGCTTCATCATGGCTGCCCCATCGGCGGTTGTGCCGACGATGGCCTCTCGGGTCATCACGCATAACCTTCGCATCAATTCGGAACTCGCCAAACAGATGGATCCGATAGAGCTCTCCTCCCTCAATGAGCTCTTGGATCGCATCGCCGCTCTGGGAGTCGCTACGGACTATGACCGGATCGGGCTTAAACCCGACCAAAGGGACATTAAATCTCCGCCGGCCACCCATGAGATAGTGGTAGTGGAGGAACCACACATGGATTGCCCCTCAATTTTGTGGACGAATTATGTCCGGACCACCGAGCTCCCTGAGTCGAACACCTGCTCAAGGGAAGACATCACCCGGGTCCCGAACTTAGAATCAGGCATTGGGCCGGAGAACTTGGGCAGCACACTGGATCCTGAGCTGTCAGACTCGGAAGCTCCCATGCCCCTGGGTGTTAGATCGGATCAGAATCCGGATTCAGCTAACAACACCCACCCGGACTTAAACCGTCTCTCCCACATCAAGCAAGAGCCCCGGGAGACAGTACATCGCTACTGGGCCAGATTCCTCCTTGTGCTAAATAATGTCAAGGACTGTCGCGAGGAGGACGTAGTCTCACTTTTCTGCAAAAACTGCACGAACAAAGGAATCCTTAATGCTATAAGTCGCCGTGACATAGTACACTTTGCGGACATGGCAACCATAGTACAGAAGTACTGTGCGATGGAAAGCGCCTAGAAAACCCAAACAGAATTTTGGGATAGTCCGGCTCTCACCAAAACCTTTGTCCGAACTAAACGGGCGAACTCTCGTAAGTCGGCCGATCCAATCCCCAAGAAACCAAAGCCCACCCCAGGGCAGGGAACCGTATTGGAGGAATGGCTCAATGGGCCATGTAAACTCCACAGTACCCCGGACACAACACCAACTCATAGCCTTAGGGCATGTTGGATACTCCGGCAGGTTGCAAAAAGTGGCGAGGTTCTTCTTGGAAGCCGTAAAGCAGAACAACATCCCGCTAAAGAGCACAATACGGTACTAAGAGTCCTCGAGACTTTCGCCTCTAACAATAGGCGCAAGCGAGCTCATTGAAGCTCCGCTGAAATCTACCATGTGGCAAAAATAAATACGTGGAACGACACTGCTATAACCTTCAATGCCAGTGACAAACCTCGATTCCAGACCGTCCGGGAACCAGCCGCTCTGGTCCTTAGCCCGATCGTGGACGGCTTTCGGCTCATTAAAGAACTCATGGATGGCGGAAGCGGATTAAACTTGATCTACGAAGAAACACTCAACAAGATGGAAATTGATAAAAGCTGCATTGAACAAAGCGGCACAACCTTCAGGGGGATTATCCCTAGTCGGGAAGCGCGATGAGCGGGGAAAATCACACTCGATGTGGTATTCAGCACCCCGGAGAATTATAGGTCCGAAGAAATCACATTACAAGTGGCTCCTTTCAGCAGCGGATAACACACCCTTCTAGGGCGGGACGCGTTTACAAGCTTTCAAGCTTGTAGGATCGAAAGTATGTCTAGAGGGGGGGTGATTAGACTACTTGACAATATAAAAATTCTGCCTTTTGACAAAGAACAGTTTTTGGCAGATTCACAATTATGATCAAGTCAAGCATCACCACATGCAATTCTAGAGTATAGGCAGCGGAAAGTAAATTGCACATGTAGTAAAGAGAGGTGGAGAAGAGCAAACGCAATTTTGGAGACGCGGTGATTTTTCTCGTGGTTCCGATAGGTGGTGCTATCGTACTTCCACGTTGATGGAGACTTCAACCCACGGAGGGTAGCAGCTGCGAGAGTCCACGGAGGGCTCCACCCACGAAGGGTCCACGAAGAAGCAACCTTGTCTATTCCATCATGGCCTCGCCCACGGAGGGCTAGCCTTACTCGGGGTAGATCTTCACAAGTAGGCGATCTCCTTGCCCTTACAAACTTCTTGGTTCAACACCACATCTCGATGGCGGAGGCTCCCAAGCGACACCTAACCAATCTAGGAGGCACCACCCTCCAAAAGGTAATAGATGTTGTAGATGATGATGAACTCTTTGCTCTTGTGCTTCAAATGATAATCTCCCCAACACTCAACTCTCCTCACTGATTTGGCTGTGGTGGAAGAAAGGATTGAGTGGAAAGCAACTTGGGAAGGCTAGAGATCAAGCTTCATATGGTGGGAGTGGAGCAACTTGATCTCAACACAAGGGTAGGTAGTTCTCTTCTCGAAATGTAAGGTAGGAGTGGTAGTTCTTTCGATGGCTCTCTCCACGAATGAAGAGGGGTGGAGGGGTATAAATAGCCTCCACACAAAATCCAACCGTTACACACATTTGAGCAATCTCGGTGGGACCGAAGTGGACAACTTCGGTGAGACCGATAGTTCAAATAATGTGAATGTTGGGATTTTCGGTGGGACCGAAAATACAATCTCGGTTAGTCCGATTAGTGCAATGACAAGAGCATGCCAGTTTGGTGGGACCGACTTCATCATCTCGGTGACACCGATTTGATGACGAAGATTCTGAAGCTTGGCAACTCATGTTTCGGTGAGACCGAGTTCGAATCGGAAAATCCGAGTTTGCTAGGGTTTGGCTTTATGGCTGAGGTGGTTCATCTCGGTGTGGTGAGTTTGGAATATTGGTGGGACCGAGACTACTTATGAGTGTATATGGCGGTGAAAGTTGCGATAGTTTAGGAGATGTATCACTAAGCACTTGAGCAACGGATCATCATCATAACCTCATCCCTTTTAATAGTATTGGCTTTTCCTATGGACTCAATGTGATCTTGGATCACTAAACCAAAAATGGAGTCTTGAGCTTTTGCCAACGCTTGCCTTAGCATTTTGAGGGTCCACCTCTTTAGTCCTTGCCATACCCATATCAATGAACTTTCGAAATGATTCTCAAGTAACTATTAGTTCAATGATATATATGTTGTTATTAATTACCAAAACCACACGGGGATTAGTTGCACTTTCAATCTCCCCTTTTGGTAATTGATGACAACATATAGATCAAAGCTTCGACAAAGGATATAATCAATGAATAATATAAATAAGCTTTGAGAAGTATGTGATAAGCAAGAGCTCCCCTAAATTTGTGCATTATTTAAGATTTGCGTTTGAATGCAAATGCACAATCGATTAGGATCATGGGTCACTCTTCCATGTCACATACATCTTGGTGGGCGCTCAAAATGATAAGAATGAACAGCATGCACCCAATCACCAAGACATGAGTAAATGGTCATACGAGATAGGAATGGCATATGATAAGCATTAAGCACACATTAAGGCATAATGCGACCAAGCACTCATTAAGGTAGAATCAAGCGAGTATCAAACACACTGAATGTCTCAAGACCAAAAGTATCTCAAAGAAACCGCAAAAGAACTAAAGAGCAAAAGCGCAAAGACAACAGCACTCTCTCTCTCAAAGTCCTATGATCTATACAATTTCTCCCCATTTGGCAACAAGTTACCAAAAAGTTCGAAAAAGCATAGAGCTAATCGTCACTGTGGACTCTGCTGGTGGCTCCGTGCAGGTTGATGTCGGAGTGGATATGACAAAGATCGGCGAAGACTTGGTGATGTCTGTCTTTGGAGGAGTGGACACTTTGGAGCTGGAGCTGGAGTAGGAGTAGCTTCTTTGGGCGTGGGAGGTCTTTGAAGCTGCAGATCTGTGGTCGATCCTTTGGAATAGCAGTGATCGGGTCCTTTGGGAACCGGAGCGATCTGTTGATGAGAATCTGGACTAAGTCATCCTGCAACTCACGCATAAGCTCTTCCTTCTCTGCTTTGCTTCCTCAATATCGCCTCGAGCTTGTTGTGATCACTTGCACTTGATCGACTTCACGTCCAGGCGTGGATCTTGTCCTCAACAATCCTCTCTAAGCTCTCCGAGGCTGTACAATGCTGGCGGCGTTGTTCAATCCTTTGAGTAGCTTCAAGAATCTACTCTCAAACTCTTTGGTTTAGCTGCTGCTGCTCTTTGCTTCCTTGTCGACTTTGGCTTTCTTAGCAGCTTGATCTTGGCTTGACCTTCAACGGATGTTGGATCCTCCTCATTCATCACAACAACATTGTCTTCATGCTCTGGCTGCAACGGCAAATGTTCTCTATCCAACAAGAATATGCCCGTGCCAAACTTGGCATTGATAAGCATCTGAATCTGCGGGGCAAATCCACACGACCTATTGTGGTCAGCTGCAGTCCTCTTAATGGTCTCTACCATCAAGTCCATCACCTTGAAAGGTGCTTTCTCATCAAGTATGTGCAGCATGTTGATAGAGTATCCTCGATCATCGATCATCTCACCTTTGGGCATCAAGGTATGCCTCAAAATGGTATTAGTGGTAGGTAAGCCTGCACGGAGATAGTAGATGAGCCGAGCTTCCAGTTCCCAAATCCTCTGCTGGAATCTCTTTGTACATGTTCTTCATGGATTCATGATTCTTATTTGGAATCCCATATACATCAATATCATCTTCTCGTTGCCTTTGGAGCATTGAATTTCTGCCCATTCTTCAACGAAGAAGAAAATCTTTGACCTTGATCATCCATATAATCTTTCCATCGGGGTAGAAGTGAGCTGTGGCATAGAATTGCATTATCATCTCATCGTTCCAAGCTGGTCAATTTCGACCACAAAGTCTGCAACTCCACATGCGGTGAAACTTTCATGCACATGTGGAAAGAAATCTCTGTGCTCTTCATTGTCAATGTACTTCCGGTCAACATATCGGTGTATCTGCGACTATGGGCTTCTTGTCCATCAAGCACGGTCTCATAGAAGTCCTGCTGCTCTCACGGTGTGAAATCTGGGATCTACAGCAGTTCTTCTCCTCACGGCATATGGGTCAGTTTGTCTCCATAGCCTGAGACCTTTATCTTTCCTTGCCTTCATATTTTCAGCTTGAGGATGAGCATCATTATGTAGTGGCAGTTTTGGACGAAGTTTCAGCAAGACTGGTCCTTCATCGTCTGACTCAGCTGGTGGCACATCATCCTTGTTCTTTTCAGACGCTGGAATGTTCCTGACGGTCTTCTTGGGCTTGGCGGCAGGCTTTGCTGGAGCTGCCTTAGCTGGAGCAGATATCTTGGGCTTTGATGTGGCTCCAGCCTTAATGGCATCACCCATGAACTTCGGCTTCTGAGGAGTAGGCTGGGGTGCTTCCTCATCCTCATCCTCTACTGCTGCATCATGCACTATCCTCTTTCTCTTGGTGGATTTCTTCACTTTGCTTGCAGCTGCCTCTCCCAAATTCAGCTTCTTGGCAACAGTTGACTGCTTGACTTTGCTGGTGCCCTTCTTAGATTGTTGACCTTGTTGCTCTTTGGCAACAACCTTCCTTTTAGGCTTTGAGGTCACCTCTTCCTCAACAACAAAATCTAAATCTTCATCATCTGAATTCCTCTTTTTTCTAGCTCTGGTGGCTGCAGGAGGCAAGCCACTTGGTGTACTCCTCTCACCATCATCAGATGAGCTACTAGGATCGGGACTAGTGCCTGCCTCTGGAATGTCTGCAATGGGTGCCTCTGACCTGTTACATTTGTCAGCGGCATCGACATGGTGACAACCTGTGAATAGATAAGGTGTAGGCGGAGAAGAAGAGTCATCACAAACTGCAGAAGTTTTGCAAAAAATGAGTTCAAATTCTAGTATTAAGTTTTCACAGAAGACATTTCGATCGGACCGAGTTTAAGATTCGGTGAATCCGAAGTGTTAAGCAGAGCTTGGCACACCACTTTCGGTTTGACGAAGTGGATTTGATCTGCCGAAAACACTAGGGTTTCACGAATCATTTCGGTCACACCGATTTTGCACAACTTCGGTTGGACCGATGGGTGCGATCAATGGCCATAGGCCAAATCGGTCATACCGAAAATATAAAATCGGTCTCACCGAGATGTGTTCGTGGAAACCTAACCTAAAACTTTTACTCGAATCTAGTTCAAGCGAACTAATCTGATGTCTGAGGAGGATTTCAATCGTGGCAAGATTCTAGGCAATCAAGCGTGCATTGAATCGAGATGGAGCACGAGTGGGATCAAATCTCACCCTAACTTGGTGGAGTTTTTCTCTGGCGGCAGCGGCGGAGGAGATGTCCGTTGGCGGCGGCGGAGACTCTGGCGGCGGCGCCTGGCGGCACGGCGACGATCCGGAGACCAAGGCGGCGGCGGCAAGGGGTGTGGGCGAAACGTTTGAAGGAGGAATCAGCGCGCGGCCCTCGGATATATATACCCCTTGCATGTCGGTGGGACGAGTTGTAAAACTTCGGTGGCACCGAGATGGATAACTTGCTAAGCGATTATGCACTTTAGTCACGCCGAAAATCACAACTTCGGTTTCACGAGATGAAAACCTAGATCAGTCTAAATGCTTTCGGTTCGACCGAGTTTGAGTGAGTTGGTCGACCGAAATCAATTAGAAGGTTTTGGAAATTAGCCCTTGACGGATCGGTGGCTCAGAGTGCTCCTCACCGGAGGTCCGAAAATGACTTGTTCAAAATTTGTGATGTAAGCATGAATAGAATTTGAGACAAGAAAGCATAGATAGCTAGGGGAGGTACTTAGGCATTCTTGTCCATCCATTTGGTCAGAAATATCAAAACGACCAAAACAAAAAATGGATGTCCTCGAATGGATAAAATTATGCATCCAACATGCTCACACAATAAGATAGCAAATGAAATACGTGTCAAACATGCACAACCAAAACTCTAGCAACTAACACACAATTTGTCGATGACTAGGTCATCTTTATATGAGTATATTGACTTAGGAGCCAAATGAGAACATTTGATCATAGGTCATACTCATCGTTTAAGCACAAGTGGGGTTACCACTTTTACATAAAGCATTGATGTGTTCACATCATTTGAAGATGCTTTAGCTCAATTTTTAGAGCAAAGCTCCCCCTAGATGTGAGAACCCTTTTAAAGGGTCAAACTAACCTTGGGTTGTCGTAGAAGACTTCATGTAGATGTTGAAGATGTGGATGCTCAATGTTGATGGAGATCATCAAGAGTTGGGAGCTATCCTTTGGATTCGGGCACTTTCAATACCTACATGGGTTAGTCCCACAAGGAACAAACAAGGATATCCATGGACATAGATTGAAGTTCACAAAGATGATGTCCATGAAAGCAATGATTACCTTGTCCCTTGACTTACCAACAAGAGGGTTTGTGACTCCATGAACTAGTGCACGATGTGGAAGTTGATTGCACAAGTTTTTGCCAAAATGAATGTGAGTGAAGTATGTTGGCGGAGTCACCCTCAAGAACTTTCTAGTTCTTCTTCTTGGGATCCACATCATCTTGATGGGAATCCTTGGGGTTGTAGTTGAGCTTGTGAAGTAGAACTTGGCGTTTCCTTGGGAACCCACTTGACCATGGCTTGAGGTGCTTCAACAAATGCATCAATCTCCTCTTGAAGCTTGTCCTTGCCTTTTAGCTTGTGGTCTTGTGGTGGAAGGTCATCTTGAGCTTGTTCCACATTGGAAGAAGTAGGATCATACTTCTCCTTTTGAGGAACAAGCTGTGGAGTAGGATATTGACCTTCTTCCCTCAACACCTTGGCGTTGAACTTTCGCTCAAAACCAATTCCTTGATTCTTCGGTGCCTTCCTTGCTTGCGAACAATTTCCTCAAAGTTCTTGCTTCGGCAAGGCTCTTGTAGACACCTTTCTCTATGATCCCTTTCAATAAACTATTTTCTTGCTCAAGTGTAACTTGGCTTGAAACATTGTTAGTGGAATCAAGAGAACTACTAGAAGCAACAACATTGGATTTAGCATGGTTATTATTACTGCTAGAGGAAGAATTTTTCTTATGCTTGTCATGCTTAGTCTTAATGGGTGGCAAGAAATTAGACAAGAGAAGTCGTTTGGCAAGATATGAAGAACTCTTCTTTGAAGATCGTCATTGATTGCTTTTAGAAACTCATGTTCTTGCTCTAGAGTGAGCTTCTCGAGCGTAGCTTCTCATGAGATCTTAGGAGCTCTCTATGATCTTCTTGAGTTGTTTCATGAGCTAACTTAAGAGTGTTTAGTTCTTTAGTTAGGCGCTCAATCTCCTTCATAGCATTGTCATTCGACTCTTCTCGACTATAAAGACTACTAGCATGTTCATCATTACTAGGCTCCTTGGATTTATCATGTAAGAGCTCATCTTCACCAAGCAAGTCATCCTCATCACTATTGAAGTCAATGAATTCAGGGTGTGATACCTTGGGGCCTTTAGCCATGAAGCATCTTCCAATTCCCTCATTTGGTGAATCAAATAAGTCGTAGGAGTTGGAGTTGGAGGATACAAGAGCAAGACCGCAACACCTTCATCTTGGTTGTAGTCGGAGTTGGAGTGATAGCTTCCTTGGATTGATTGTCGGAGTCGGGCGGAGACCCATTCACCTACATGAGCTTGATGTTTTCTTCTTGTGTAGCTCCTTGATGACTTGTCTTTCCTCTCCGAATCCTTGCTTCTCCGAGAGGGTCTTCGTTCATAACGATCATCTCTGCTCCTTCTCTCTTTCCGAGGTGACTCATCTCTTGAGCTTCTTCTTCTTGGAGATTCTTCTCTTCTCTTGTGGGGAGCCGTACACTCAATTGAGTAGTGTCCGGGTCTTCCACAATTGTAGCAGTTTCGATCACGACGAGAAGATCTCTTTTCATCATTTGATCTAGACTTTGAGCTTCTCTCTTTGCCTCTATTCTTGTAGAATTTGTTGAAGTTCTTGACCATTAGGCTTATCTCTTCATTGGAAACTAGCTTGTCACTTGAGGTTGTGGGAGCATCACTTGTAGCTTTGTAAGAACCACTTGACTTGTTGTGAAGCTCTTCCTTATCCTTAAGTGTCATCTCATGACCAACAATTCTTCCAATGACTTCGGTTGGCTTGAGATTCTTGTAGTTTGGCATCATTTGGATCAAAGTGCACACGGTGTCATACTTTCCATCCAAAGCTCTGAGAATCTTCTTGATGATGAATCGGTCGGTCATTTCTTCGCTTCCTAAGCCGGCAATATCATTTGTGATGAGAGCAAGCCTATAGTACATTTCAGAGACACCTTCACCATCCTTCATCTTGAACTTGTCAAGTTGACCTTGAAGAATATCAAGCTTTGATTCCTTCACGGACTCGGTACCTTCGTGCATTTCAACCAAAGTATCCCAAATCTCTTTTGCATTCTCAAGACGGCTGATTTTGTTGAACTCCTCGGGACACAAGGCATTGAAGAGAATGTCACAAGCTTGAGCATTGTTTTGCAACATCTGCAATTCTTCCGTTGTAACCGCGATCGAGAACTTTTCCTTCCTCGAAGAATTCACATTGCATACCAACACAAATAATGCCCCATGCGGCTGGGTTATGACCAAGAATATGCATTTTCATTTTATGCTTCCAACTAGCAAAATTTGTACCATCAAAGTAAGGACCTCTCTGAAAATTACCCTCACTAGGCGCCATACTCTCCTAGATTGTGAAACCAAGCTTATGGAGTCAATGCAATGGAAACCAATACAATGGAGACCAAAGCTCGATACCACTTGTAGGATCGAAAGTATGTCTAGAGGTGGGGTGATTAGACTACTTGACAATATAAAATTCTGCCTTTTGACAAAGAACAGTTTTGGCGATTCACAATTATGATCAAGTCAAGCATCACCCTACACATGCAATTCTAGAGTATAGGCAGCGGAAAGTAAATTGCACATGTAGTAAAGAGAGGTGGAGAAGAAAAAAGCAATTTTGGAGACGCGGTGATTTTTCTCGTGGTTCCGATAGGTGCTGCTATCGTACTTCCACGTTGATGGAGACTTCAACCCACGGATGGTAGCAGGCTGCGAGAGTCCACGGAGGCTCCACCCACGAAGGGTCCACGAAGAAGCAACCTTGTCTATTCCATCATGGCCTCGCCCACGGAGGCTAGCCTTACTCGGGGTAGATCTTCACGAAGTAGGCGATCTCCTTGCCCTTACAAACTTCTTGGTTCAACTCCACATCTCGATGACGGAGGCTCTGGCGACACCTAAACAATCTAGGAGGCACCACCCTCCAAAAGGTAATAGATGTTGTAGATGATGATGAACTCCTTGCTCTTGTGCTTCAAATGATAATCTCCCCAACACTCAACTCTCCTCACTGATTTGGCTGTGGTGGAAGAAAGGATTGAGTGGAAAGCAACTTGGGAAGGCTAGAGATCAAGCTTCATATGGTGGGAGTGGAGCAACTTGATCTCAACACAAGGGTAGGTAGTTCTCTTCTCAGAAATGTAAGGTAGGAGTGGTAGTTCTTTCTGATGGCTCTCTCCACGAATGAAGAGGGGGTGGAGGGGTATAAATAGCCTCCACACAAAATCCAACCGTTACAAACATTTGAGCAATCTCGGTGGGACCGAAGTGGACAACTCGGTGAGACCGATAGTTCAAATAATGTGAATGTTGGGCTTTTCGGTGGGACCGAAAATACAATCTCGGTTAGTCTGATTCATGCAATGACAAGAGCATGCCAGTTTCGGTGGGACCGACTTCATCATCTCGGTGACACCGATTTGATGACGAAGGTTCTGAAGCTTGCCAACTCATGTTTGGTGAGACCGAGTTCGAATCGGAAAATCCGAGTTTGCTAGGGTTTGGCTTTATGGCTGAGGTGGTTAATCTCGGTGTGGTGAGTTTGGAATATCGGTGGGACCGAGACTACTTATGAGTGTATATGGCGGTGAAAGTTGCGATAGTTTAGGAGATGTATCACTAAGCACTTGAGCAACCAGATCATCATCATAACCTCATCCCCTTTTAATAGTATTGGCTTTTCCTATGGACTCAATGTGATCTTGGATCACTAAACCAAAAATGGAGTCTTGAGCTTTTGCCAACGCTTGCCTTAGCATTTTGAGGGGTCCACCTCTTTAGTCCTTGCCATACCCATATCACTGAACTTTCTGAAATGATTCTCAAGTAACTATTAGTTCAATGATATATATGTTGTTATTAATTACCAAAACCACACGGGGATTAGTTGCACTTTCAATCTCCCCCTTTTTGGTAATTGATGACAACATATAGATCAAAGCTTCGACAAAGGATATAATCAATGAATAATATAAATAAGCTTTGAGAAGTATGTGATAAGCAAGAGCTCCCCCTAAATTTGTGCATTATTTAAGATTTGCGTTTGAATGCAAATGCACAATCGATTAGGATCATGGGTCACTCTTCCATGTCACATACATCTTGGTGGAGCGCTCAAAATGATAAGAATGAACAGCATGCACCCAATCACCAAGACATGAGTAAATGGTCATACGAGATAGGAATGGCATATGATAAGCATTAAGCACACATTAAGGCATAGTACGACCAAGCACTCACTAAGGTAGAATCAAACGGAGTATCAAACACACTGAATGTCTCGAAGACCAAAAGTATCTCAAAGAAACCGCAAAAGAACTAAAGAGCAAAAGCGCAAAGACAACAGCACTCTCTCTCTCGAAGTCCTATGATCTATACAATTTCTCCCCATTTGGCAACAAGTTACCAAAAAGTTCGAAAAAGCATAGAGCTAATCGTCACTTTGTGGACTCTGCTTTGGCGGCTCCGTGCAGGTTGATGTCGGAGTGGATATGACACATCGGCGAAGACTTCAGTGATGTCTGTCTTTGGAGGAGTGGACCTTTGGGCTGGAGCTGGAGTAGGAGTAATTCTTTGGAGCTGTGGAGAGTCTTTGAAGCTGCAGTCCTGGTGTCAGTCACTGGAATAGCAGCTGATCGGGGTCCTTTGGGAACCGGAGCAGTCTGTTGATGAGAATCCTGGACTAAGTCATCCTGCAACTCACGCATAAGCTCTTCCTTCTCCTGCTTTGCTTCCTCAATGTCTGCCTCGAGCTTGTTGTGATCACTTGCACTTGATCGGCTTCACGTCCAGAGCGTGGATCTTGTCCTCAACAATCCTCTCTAAGCTCTCCTGAGACTGTACAATGCTGGCCAGGCGTTGTTCAATCCTTTGAGTAGCTTCAAGAATCTACTCTCCGAAACTCTTTGGTTTAGCTGCTGCTGCTGCTTCCTTGTCAGCTTTGGCTTTCTTAGCAGCTTCGATCTTGGCTTGACCTTCAACAGATGTTGGATCCTCCTCATTCATCACAACAACATTGTCTTCATGCTCTGGCTGCAACGGCAAATGTTCTCTATCCAACAAGAATATGCCCGTGCCAAACTTGGCATTGATAAGCATCTGAATCTGCGGGGCAAATCCACACGACCTTTTGTGGTCAGCTGCAGTCCTCTTAATGGTCTCTACCATCAAGTCCATCACCTTAAAGGTGCTTTCTCATCAAGTATGTGCAGCATGTTGATAGAGTATCCTCTGATCATGCGATCATCTCCTGCTTTGGGCATCAAGGTATGCCTCAAAATGGTATTAGTGGTAGGTAAGCCTGCACGGAGATAGTAGATCGAGCGAGCTTCCAGATTCCCAAATCCTCTGCTGGAATCTCTTTGTACATGTTCTTCATGGATTCATGATTCTTCTTTGGAATCCCATATACATCAATATCATCTTCTCGTTGCACTGGAGCATTCAGAATTTCTGCCCATTCTTCAACAGAAGAAGAAAATCTTTGACCTTCAGTATTTGAGCAACCAGATCATCATCATAACCTCATCCCCTTTTAATAGTATTGGCTTTTCCTATGGACTCAATGTGATCTTGGATCACTAAACCAAAAATGGAGTCTTGAGCTTTTGCCAATGCTTGCCTTAGCATTTTGAGGGGTCCACCTCTTTAGTCCTTGCCATACCCATATCACTGAACTTTCTGAAATGATTCTCAAGTAACTATTAGTTCAATGATATATATGTTGTTATTAATTACCAAAACCACCCGGGGATTAGTTGCACTTTCAAAGCTATACCCCATTACGGGTACATGAAGCTTAAAATGCCCGGATCCAATGGAATCATCACTCTAGCCAGTGATCCGGACGTCGCACTTCGCGCCGAAAACAAAACCGCAACACTAGCCCTGGAAGCATTATCCGAAGCCCTACCAGCCGAAGAATTAACAACACTATAGGCCACCGTAGACAGGGACGACGTGATACTCGACAAATGACCCAAGTCCACCTCATTTAAACCCGCAGACGAGATAGTCAAATTCCGAGTCCATCCAACGGACCCCATGAAGACAGCTTCCATCGGGACACAGTTGAGCCCCGCAATGGACGCCGCACTGCGAGACTTCTTACGCGAGAATTGGGACATTTTCGCCTGGCACCCATCGGACATGCCGGGCATCCCACGCAGATTGGCCGAACACAACATCAATATACTGAAAGGATACAAACCTGTCAAGCAAACTCTAAGGTGGTTTTCAGAGCCCAAACGGCATGCCATGAGGGAAGAGCTAGCCAAGCTACTCGAGGCCGGATTCATTAGAGATATCAAGCATCCGGATTGGCTGGCAAATCTGGTGATGGTACCAAAGAAGGACAAATCCTGGCGCCTATGCGTCGACTTAAAAGACCTCAACAAGGCTTGCCCCAAGGATCCCTTTCCCCTCCCTCGCATCGATCAAATCATCGACACCACAACAGGACACGACTCGCTGTGCTTCCTCGACGCATACTCTGGATACCATCAGATAAAGATGGCAGAGTCCGACCAAGCTGCAACAGCTTTCATAACGCCATATGGCCCTTTTTGCTTCAACACTATGCCCTTTGGGCTTAAGAATGCTGGCGCAACCTACCAACGCATGATTAAAACATGTCTGGAAAAGCAAATCGGCAAAATAGTGGAGGCATATGTGGACGACGTGGTCATAAAAACAAGACACGTCGAAACCCTAATAGACGACTTGAAGCTTACGTTCGATAACCTCCGAACATACGACATCAAGCTGAACCCGAAAAAATGCATTTTCGGCGTCCCCTCTGGGAAACTGCTGGGCTTCATTGTTTCCAATAGAGGAACTGAAGCTGAATCCGGCAAAAATCCGAGCTCTGTCACAGTTGGCCGTACCAACAGACCTCAAACACATCCGTGGCTGCCCTAAGCCGCTTTATTTCCAGATTAGGAGAAAAGGCATTGCCTCTTTACCGCCTTCTTTAGCGCACCGAACACTTCGTGTGGACGGATGCTGTGGCGGCTAGACTCGACGAAATAATGACCTTATTGGCCAGTAATCTAGTCCTAACAGCGCCAAATATCGGCGAACCTATGCTGCTGTACATAGCTGCAACACATCAAGTTGTAAGCGCAGTACTCGTCGTCGAACGGGAGGTTGACGGATACAAATTCCCGCTCCAGAAGCCAGTTTATTACATATCCACGGTCCTCACACCATGCAAATCCCGATACCACACTATCAAAAAATAACATACGCGGTCTTCATGGCATCCCGGAAGCTACGACACTACTTTCAAGGGTGTTCGATTACGGTGGCCTCCGAAGTACCACTCAACGACATAATAAATAACCGCGACGCTACGGGCCGGATTGCTAAATGGGCCATCGAGCTCCTTCTGTTCGACATAACATACAAGCCACGATGCGCCACCAAATCGCAAGTACTAGCTGACTTTGTTGCCGAATGGACAGAAGCCGAACTCCCTAAAGAGTATGGCGCGTACGCTAACTGGATCATGCACTTCGACGGCTCTAAAATGCTGGCCGGATTGAGAGCATGTGTAGTCCTGATGTCTCCCACCGGAGACACGGTCCAGTACATCCTACAAATATTATACACAGACTCCAACAATGCAGCCGAATATGAGGCTCTGTTGCACGGTCTTCAGATGGCAGTCTCTATGGGCATTCAATGCCTAGAAGTGCGCGGGGATTCAAACCTCGCAATATCACAAATAAACGGAGACTTCGATGCCAAGGATCCAAAAATGGCGGCCTACCGTAATGTCGTCCTCAAAATGTCAGCTCGGTTCGAGGGGCTCGAATTCCACCATGTGGCTCGAGAAAACAATCAAGCGGCAGATGTCCTCGCCCGCATCGGCGCCAAACGCGACCCTGTCCCACCTAACATATTCCTGGAAAGGTTGTTCAAGCCATCCGTAGTATGTGAAGGGGAGTCTAGTGATATTTGCACGGATCCGAACACACGCCCAGATTCCGAACCATCAGACATAATCGGAGGCTCTACCATCGAAATAACATCTTCGGCCCACGAAATCATGGCTATAATCGCCCCGTGGACTGAGCCTTTCTTGGCCTACCTAAATATGCAGGAGCTCCCCAAAGACCAAAATGAAGCACACTGCATCGTCCGGCGTTCTAAAGCTTACAAAGTCCATGAAGGGGAACTCTATAAGAAAAGTGCGACTGGAGTGCTCCAAAGGTGCATCTCCGAAGAGTAAGGGCGGCAGCTCTTGGCTGAAATCCATGCCGGACTGGGAGGGCACCACGCCGCGGCTCGAGCACTAGTCAGCAAGGCCTTCCGTACAGGCTTCTATTGGCCGACGGCCCGAGAAGACGACAGGGACCTTGTCCAACACCGTCGGTTGCCACTCTTTGCCAATCAGAGTCATATGCCCCCTACCGCTCTCCAAACAATCCCCATAACTTGGCCCTTCGCAGTCTGGGGGCTGGATATGGTCGGACCTCTTAAAGGGGGAAGCCATAAGAAAAAATACCTATTGGTCTTGGTGGACAACTTCACCAAATGGATAGAAGCCAAACAAGTCAAAACGGCCGAATCCGGACCAGTAATAGACTTCATATCCGGGGTCGTACACCGATACGGTGTCCCCCACAGCATCATCACTCATAATGGCTCAAATTTCACAGCCGATGAAGTGAAAACTTGGTGCGGCAAAATGGGCATTAAGCTTGACTACGCTTCCGTCTACCATCCCCAAACAAATGGCCAGGTCGAACAGGCAAACGGTCTCATCATGAGCGGCATCAAACCCAGACTAGTGAATTCCTTGAATGAGTCGGACACGCACTGGGTCGAAGAGCTCGACTCCGTACTCTTGGGGCTGCGGACCACGCCGAATCGCACCACCGGATATACACCATTTTTTATGGTGTACGGCGCGGAAGCTGTACTACCTATGACGAGAATACATGATTAAGCCACGCGCGTCGCATGTCTGAAGAGAAGGAAGCCGATTTAGATCGGCAGGATAACTTGGATGCACTGGAGGAGGAGCGCGACGTTGCAAAAGCTCGCTCCGTATTTTATCAGCAGCAGGCTCAACGATATCAAAGTAGAGAAGTGCAGGCCAAAACCTACAATATTGGAGAGCTCGTTCTACGCCTACCGGAGAAGAAGAAGGACAAGCTTAAACCCAAGTGGGAAGGTCCCTTCGTCATTGAAAAAGTTCTCACCGGAGGTGCGTACCGCTTACGTAATGCATCCGATAACAGACTCGAGCCGAACCCATGGAACGCGGCCAGACTCCGGAGATTCTACGCCTAACGCCGAACTCAGTGTTCGTCTCCTTACCCCCTCCTTGTTAATTATGCTCCATCCCTCTTCCTTTCTCGACCTTTTTCCTCTTCACACAAAGTATTTAATACAGCGCGAACTCCGGATCACTCCGGCCGCACTATGTGTGTAAGCAATACCTGGGGGCCTCCTCTACGGAAGCTAAAAGTAATTACTCTAATGGCTTTTTGCCCATCACATATGTGTTTCTTTTTCCACATGTGCCTTTTCTTCACCATTATATGCATTGATATGACTTAAGATGTGGCCAAGCTAGGTTGCCTGGCTCTTGTGTTTATGCCCTACGTTCCCATTAATTGGGCTAGGGCATAAGGGGAGCACCTCTGCGATTGTTACTGCCGGTTTGGCCGGATGTGTACCTCAGACTGGGTGAAGCCGAAAACTAGCGTCCTTAAGAGAATATTCGGTCGGTGAACAAAAGTTGTATTCGTTTATTACAATGTAAATCCCCAGAAGTCTTGTATCCTGCGCCATCGTTCGCAGTCCGGACATGTGCATCATCGCATGCGTACCCAGGGAAAGAAACCCCTAACGGAACTATTCTCCCTGGAAGATGTTTCTTACTACGCATGTAATATAACTGAGTGGGTATTTGGACACACCCCGGACTGTAGGATCCGGGGGCTGAAGCGAAATGGTGCGCCATGACAAATGATTTTAATCCGGCTAGGGACTACTTATGTCCATTGAATTACACAGTCACTTGGACTAACTATATTCCTCCTCTATACCATCCAACAGGCTATCTAGCTTACAATCCTGTTGAGAATACTTGGCGGCTAACGCTACCTGGTCATATGCCAGACTCACGGGAATTTCTTGCCCATCGGGCCCCGCCGGTCCTACTTCGGCCATATGGTTCGGGTCCAGCTTGGTGTAGCGCATCTTCACCATAGCCCAGACTTCTCTTGCACCTTGCCGGCAAGCTGACATCTTCCACAATCGGAAGCGCCGCCGTGCTCCTTGAAGCATATCCACGAGCTCCCCCATGCCATTCGCCAGGAAGCTCGACGGCCACAAGGCCTGAGCAACACCCTGCATCACCTGCCGAGCTCGCTCGTGCAGTTGTGAGAGGTCTTGCAGTACATCGCTTGCTGATGAGGGCATCTCCTCCTCAGGGCGACCCGATAACATTCCTACAAGAAAAGTTCTTTCAATATACTTCCTCGCCAAACTATAATACAGCTCGTCTAGGCACTTACCATAAATGCCGCATCGAAGCCTTTTGTTCTCCTTCACGGAGTCCACCAGCTGAGCACGGACGTCTTTTAATTCCACGTCCAGCCCGACATTGGCATCTTGAAGATTGTTCTTCTCCTATGTAACTTGCGTAAGAATGCGCTCGCCAGCCTTTAGCTGCCTTTTGAGATGCGAGTCGTCATCTCTTACACCCTCCGGATTCACCCTAGGATTGTCTGCAGAATTCTCTATTAGACTTGTCATACCAGCCATTTACTAACTGGTGCATCTTCGTACAATTGCGACAAATGTTACCAGATGAGGCCTTCTAGGATTCCTATAACTTGGCAACCGTGTCCCTCAGCTGGGCCTTGCACTCCTCTAGCTCCCGAGATAGTTGCTCATTCTTATCTACAAGGACTTGTGCATAAATTGATCCTTAAAACAGTTGTTCCAACCATTTCAAGTCTCACGGGCTACTGCTATACATGCTTATCAAATTTTCTTACCCGTATATCTTTGGTATACTGGTCCATCGCTCGGGCAAGCCCGCCTTGAGCAGCTCGGATATATGTGTCTCCCAAATTGAAGGTGTTAAATGCCTCTTCGGAAAAGATGTCATTCCGAAGTACGGCCCGTCGGCGCCAGTGATTCATGGCGCTTTCTACTTCAGAATTCGTGGCCGAGAGCATATCCGCGTCCTCTGTCGGACAACTATGCAGCATCGGCCCCGCTCCCGCTCCCGAAGCTGGTTCTGGAATCCGGCTGGTGGAGGCGTGATTGGCGAGATCCCCGGATATAGTTCGGCTACTCCTCTTCCTGCCGGACACAAGGGACGCTGTTATACTTCAAAATACCATAATCGCAGCACATGTTTTTGCCTTACCTCTGTAGTGGCGTGTCGACCCTTACCGCCTTCCTCTTAAGCCTGCCCGATCCTGATGCCCGTGGCCGACGAGTCCCTAGGGGCTCGGCCCCACGCTCCGACCATCGTCTCTGCAAAAACATGACATTTCAAGGGTAAGGCATGACATTTGAAAGGAGTCCTCTTCGGAGGACAGGGTTTTTCGGCCTGGCTTACACACGACGTGGGTAGCAGTCCGACATAGTCGGCAATAATGGCCACTGAGGCGCCATTGCAGCTCGCTTGATAAAATATCCCGTTGATGAGCTACACGGTAATATCCGGATCGTCTTTGAGTCCTGGATCTAGGGATCTTCCGGGGTCCTCTGGCTGCGGGGAGGGGCTGGAGATTCCTTCTACAGCCCTCCTCAGTTCCTGCTCGGAAATATTGAGGCAGGTAATCTTAGCGAAGAACGCCACAATAAGTGAATCGGGGAAAGGAATGACGACTTACCCAGTTTGGGGGGTTGTACATGGAGAATCCATCCCACGGTTTAACGTGAAGGAATTCTTCCTCTTCTCCTTTGTATAAATCAGACAATATCCTTGCCAGGGCGGTGGCGGAGTCCGGACCCTTACGGCCGCAGTGGGTGGCATCATCTTCCCCGTTGAAATGCCACATGGGCTTCCCCCGATATTGAAGCAGTTGCACCCCCCTTATTATGCATATTACCATAACCTCGACTATCGTCAGTCCGGATTTGGCAAGTAACTTTATCCTACTCATCAGGAAGTGTATTTCCCTGGTATCCTCCTCTTGGGGGCCCCGGGGGCGCCAGCCTAGACGTGCCCTCGGTGGGGCGTCACTGAATTGGGGAAACATGTCCGGACTGGATCCGGAAGGGGAACGTCATCAATGTAAAACCACTCCAAAGGCCAGTTCTCTGGTGCCTTCTTAGGAGTGCCGGATAGGTATCCAGTCTCAGCAATGCGCCATACTTCAGCCCTGCCCACTTGACATAGGGATTCTCCCTGATTCCGGCGGACAAGGCAGAACAGATTCTTCCATAACCCGAAGTGAGGCTCGCAGCCTAGAAATAGCTCGCAAAGGGCAACGTACCCTGCTATATGTAGTACGGAGGCAGGGGTAAAGTTGTGCAACTGGAGGCCGTAGAACTCCAGGAGCCCGCAAAGGAACGGGTGGATGGGAAACCCGATGCCCCTTAGCAGATGCGGGATGAGGCATATTAGCTCCTCTGGAGATGGATTAGGAGATCCCTCCGCTTGTTCACCTCCGTTATAAGTAGCTATTCTGGCTCGGACGGGAACCATGAACACCGGTGGGAGAAACCCTTGGGTTCATAACTCTATTAAACGGCTATGAGGAACTGAACACTCTTCCCAGTCCCCCGGCTTGGAGCGAGGAGAGCGAGCAGAAGAGCTGCGACGACCGGCCATGTTGGAATGGTTTTTCCGGAGCGCTCTGTTGGATGCTTGCTCGAGGGGGGAGAGTGAGGTTTGGATCTGAGAATCCCCGTCTCTTCAAATAGACGGTCAGCCCGAAGAATCGGGGGTGGCGAATGCAAAAATGCTCCGGCTCCTCGCATTCGGTCGACACATGGAGATGGTCATTATTGAGGCACTGAAGCCAAGGAGTACAACATTGATGGGAAGCCGGACATTATTCGTCATAACAGGTACTTTGGAGTATTCGGAGATGGAACCCGACTTGCAATGCTGAAGACAATATTGCGCACCGGACTCATCGTCATTGAAGCCTGGTTCAGGGGCTACTGAGGGAGTCCTGGATTAGGGGGTATCTGGACAGCCGGACTATATACATCATCCGGACTATTGGAGAGTGAAGATACAAGACTCAAGACTCCGTCCCGTGTCCGGATGGGACTCTCCTTTGCGTGGAAGACAAGCTTGGCAATCCGGATACTGTATTTCCTTCCTTGTAACTGACTCTGTGTAAACCCTAGCCCTCTCCGGTGTCTATATAAACCGGAGACGTTGGTCCTTAGAAGGCCGATCACAATTACAATCATAACCATCATAGGCTAGCTTCTAGGGTTCAGCCTCTACGATCTCGTGGTAGATCTACTCTTGTACTACTCATACCGTCAATATTAATCAAGCAGGAAGTAGGGTTTTACCTCCAGCGAGAGGGCCCGAACCTGGGTAAACATTGTGTCCCTTGCTTCCTGTTACCATCAGCCTAAGATGCACAGATCGGGACCCCTTACACGAGATCCGCCGGTTTTGACACCGACAGAACCCATCATCTAATAACTACTTCACAATGCATTCCCTTAGGCCCAGAGATGGTGAAGTGTCATGTAGTCGATGTTCACATAACACCACTAAGGGAATCACAACATACATATCATCCAAATATCGAACGAATGCCAAAGTCACATGATTACTTATGACAAGACTTCTCCCATGTCCTCAAGAACAAAAGCAACTACTCACATTATTCATGCTCAAGATCATAGGGATATTAAATAGCATAATAGATCTAAACAGATGATCTTCCACAAAATAAACCAACTAGCTATCATAAACTACGAGATGTAATCAACACTACTAGCAACCCACAGGTACCAATCTGAGGTTTTGATACAAAGATTGAATACAAGAGATGAACTAGGGTTTGAGATGAGATGGTGTTGGTGAAGATGTTGATGAAGATTGTTCCTTTGATGATGAGAGGGTTGTTGTGCTGACAATGGCTTCGATTTCCCCCTCCTAGAGGGAAGTTTCCCCAGTGAAATCGCTCCGCTGGAAAGCAAAAGTGCTCCTGCCCTAGTTCCACCTCGAGGCGGCGGCGCTCTATCCCGAAAGTCCTCCCCTATTTTTTCTAGGGTAAATGGTCTCGTATACCAAAAGATGGGCACTAGAAGCTGGCCAGGGGCCCACCACCCACCAGGGCGCGCCTGGGGGGTGGGTAGGTGCACCTAGGTGCCTTGTGGGCACCTGGGTGGCCACCTCTGGTACTTCTTTGTTCCATTATTTTTCACTTATTCCAAAGTAAATCTCCATAAAATTTCAGCTCATTTGGAGATGGGTATCTCTGACATAGCTTTTCCAGGTCCAGAATTCCAGCTGTCGGCAAGCTCCCTCTCCATGTAAACCTTGCATATTATGAGAGAAAAGGCATTAGAATCACTCCACCAAGTGTTATATTGCTGAAAAATACTATAAATAAAAGTAGGAAAACATGATTCAAAATGGAAGTATGAGGGCGCAAAAGCCCGAGGACATGCGCCCCCCCTCACCGCCTTCTTCCGCTCCACCTTGGCCATTATGTGGAAAATGCTCATGAAGCTGGCCAAGGACAAGATCTCCAAGGAATTCGAGGACCGCAGCCTCGAGGACGGCTATGAATCCCCGCCCCGCTAAGAGATCTACTCACAAGTTATCATTCCTGTCATTTGAGGAGTAGATTTTAACGAATCTCTATGCTTGAAGCTTTGTAGAAGGGGCTGGCCTGGGTGTGCGATGCCCGGCTCCACTAACAGAGGAGCCCATCGCCCACCTTCTTGCGGTGCTCTTAAGAGAGGAGCCACACATGGTGGCCCGCAAAGGGACGAAGTCCTAGAAGGGCAAGACAAGTGCTCGGACCCGGGAGACTTCGGTCACTCGTTCCAAAGAGACCCACGCCTCTGCAACCCATGATGGCAACGCAGAGGAGGGCGATGTTGAGGATATCCCTCCCCCAAAAGGGAAGAGGGCATCATCAGGAGATGTTGAGGCTGGCATGCACCCCTAGGGCTCAAAGAGGCCACGGAGAACCTTGGCTAGAGCCGTCGGCAAGTTGCCGGAGAGAGTCAATCTCTCTAGCGACTCAGAAGAAGATCTCCTTGCAATGGAAAGGAAGAAACTAGCGCCTTGAGGGTAATTCATCATATTTATATCATGTATTTTTATTTAACAAGGTCCTTTAACAAGGGAGGGTTCACAGAGCATCTCTTCTTATGCAGTTCGCCAAGGGTGATCCCTAGTGGTTCCTCGAGTGGGTTGCCATCCGCCAGCGGGACTCCAGAGCATGCCATTCCTTCCCCAGCGCATGATGAGGTAGGGGAGGTGACATCCACTCTAGCCCCCGATGTCAACACGACGAGGGTCGAAGAGGTGGCTGTCATGGCCGAGGTTGACACCTCGACCCAACAAGACCAGGGGGAGAAGCACCCCGAGGTCGTCGAAGAGGGGTTGGGCTAGTCATCAGTCCAGCCAATATCTGGTTTAACTCCACCCTTACAGGTGGAGGCTACCCGGGCCGGCGCATCGGCACCTAGGTCCGAGGTCATCCGTCCACCCCCGCCAACTGCCCAAGGACGGGCAAGCGAGGGGTGGATCGAGGAGGTGTAGGAGACCCTGAAGGGTTCCTCCATCAATGAAGAGCACCGCGCCTTGATAGGCACGGCGCTGCAGGGCTTCTGGTCCACAGGGGGTAGCCTACATGAGGCTTTTAAGAGCCTTGTCATGAGCTTCGAGGTACGCTTCTTCCCCTTTATTTGGCAATTATTAAAGATTTATGCATCTATTCGAAGACATGTTATCACAACCTTCTAATGGCTTAGTGAGTGAGTAGTCCCGAGCCTAAAGGTGGTTTCAAGAAACCAGCATTATGACTTAATAGGATCACGTCATGTAGCCCCTAGGTCTTTTGTTTTAAAGTAGACGTCCTGGGTCTTCAATTATTTTGACTGTGGGCTTTGTAATAAGGATTTCTGTTGGCAGGTCTCGACCTTAGTTCCGAGCTCCGTCTCTGAGGAGATAGCGGACATGAAGCGGAAGCTCGAGAGGTCCTAGAAGGACCTCGACCTGGTGAACTAGAGATTCAAGCAGTCTCAAGGTAAGCAAGTCAAACGTGCATGACATTTTACCAGGAGAAATAGGTTTTGCTGGATAAAAAACTAAGGCCGAATTGTCTTAATGATAGAAGCGTTACCTGAGCTTGAGATGCTCAAGGCCGAGGTAAAACAAGCTCGGCAAGAGTCAAAGCTGCATGAAGCTACGGCCGCGAAAGCGGAGGAGGCCCAAGCCGCCGAGAAGGTAGCTTGGGACAAGGACCGGGCACGGGTCCTTGAGGTCGAGGAGACCCTAAAGGGCGTGTTCAAGGCACGTGACAAGCTTCAAGCAGAGGGGCAGTGAACAAAGGAGGAGCTCAAAAAGCTCTAGCTTGCCCATGCCGACCCCAAGACCACGACACGAGAGGACCGTGAGGTGCTCCAGAAGTTGGAGCAAATCGCCTCAGTTAAGCAATACTTACTGTAGTGTGTATTTGGCATCAAGGGGTGTGTCAAGCTCCCCCAGCTGTGGCATTCCACAGAGATATTCGTTGATCTCCCGCAGAATGTGGCGGATGCTGGTGCGCACTTTGACCAGTTGGCGGGCCACGAGGTGGAGAAGGCCTTCTGGGGACAATTCCTGATGTCTCCGGTTTGGCGGCTACTAAACAATCGAGTGAAGCAGCTGGCCGAGCTCCTTCGCATGGCGAGGCCGGCACTACAAGACCTTTGCGTCGTGCTGTGGCCTACCGACGCCCTTCCGGGTAGCCTCTTCGGCCTTGTGATGCGCCTGCGGGGGGCAGTCACACTGCTGATAACTGAAGGAGGTCTACGTGCTTTGAAGGAGCATGGAGGGTGTATGCTTGTGTGAAGACGCACTGGTGTAAGGTCAATGCAGTGGCTGTGGCCACAAGTCCTCCTTCGGACAAACCTCTCACCACAGAGCAGTTGTACTAGGAGGTGGAGGAGGGAGCTTGGCTTACCAAGACCGCGTGTCTGAAGGACAATTTGTATTATTAGGTAGTACTTCGGAATGCCGAAGTTATGGAATGTATAGAACAGTATCATTTGCTTCAATGGCCATGGAGTTAAATTCCATATGTGTGTTTTTTTAATTATTTTTACCTCATGGATGACTTTTTAAACTGAAAGTGGCCAATCGTCGGCTTTAGCCCCCATGTAGTTTTATACAAAGGATGTTCTGAGATGCAGATTTGACCCTTAGTTGACGTCCTGGTGCCCGGAGGAGGTCTTCTACATATAGGAACGAGGCAATCAGATTATAGTGGCTTGAGAGCTTTCAAGTAGTTCTAGGAGTTTGATTGTGGGGGCTGATGACCAGTCCACGGCATGGGAAGTGGCCACCCCTTTAGGCCAGGTCTAAGCCAAGACACTCTTCGGCTCAAAACTACAGCTCTTCTTTTTAACACGGGTGATCTCTATCGTCACATCGCTTAACGCGGTCTATGGATGGCCGACCAGTTTGCGCCAACCTAGATAGTCAGTTTTCTGCTTTCCCCACTAAGGTGCTTTGCCAATTAACCTGGTTGCACTATCGTAGTTGTTGCCCCGTTACACCCTTAGTCTAATTCATCGGGAACATAAGGGTTACACATAGGAGTCGGGCAACCCAACTATTGACCAGAGCCTAAGTCTGAAACTGATGCATATAAAGCCAAAATCCGAGACGCCGCATACTTCGGACTTATAATACAATTGTACCTTTTTTGAAGAACTTCTTCGTATCGCAGGGGCCATGCTTATAAATAAATTCGATAAGGACCTTAAAGGGTACAATTTCTTTATTTCATAATTTCAAGCCTTTACATGCCCAACTACAACAAGAGGAACTAAAACAATACAATTTAAGAGGAAGAAAAAGAAGAAGAAAATAGAGGGCGGGTATTGACGTCAGGCTTTTAGGAACCTGGGCTGCATCCTACCACATGTTTGTACTTCTAGGCTATTGACCAGCTTGCAATCACTGACGGTAGTGATTTAAGCAAGACCGCTTCAATCTTGGTCCTTCATGCGCTTTAGGCGTTTATTGTCCGAGCCCAATGAAGGAGGTCTTGCAAGAGTCTGCTTGCATGGTTTAAGCCATGCTGATAAATTAGTTGTTGCCGGCTCTTTGAGAGAGGCCTGCTGATATGAGGGCTCGAAGTCACGTCTGTTCTCGGTCGAGCCGTTCCGGCGTGTTGGTGAGTTTTGGCTCCTCGGTAGCCCAGGGAATCTTGAGTGCAAAATTATGCACACTTGGGACATAGTGCCCCATCCAGAGGAGCACACAAGGAGCCCATATCCCTATTTAGGGTATGGGGGTATGTGGACGAGGTCAATTTGTGCGTCCCGGATGTGCTTCAACGAGCTAGAAGCGTGTTTATCGCAATGGGTTGCCTCCTCGGATGCCTGTACCTCAGCTACAAAACCCGTGGCTTGCTCCTCAATCCGGAGCAAGCGCTCGGTGTCTCCATTGACTCCTATAACACTGTTGGGTCCTAGCATTTTAAGCTTGAGAGAAGCATAATGCGGGACTACATTGAAGCGTGCGAAGGCAATGCGCCCTAGGAGAGCATGATATCCGCTTCGGAAGGGGACGATATTGAACATTAACTCTTTGCTCCTAAAGTTTTCGGGCGAGCCAAAGACTACATCCAGGGTGATCATTCCAGTGCAACAGGCTTCGACACCTGGGATAACACCTTTAACGGTGGTGGTGCTTGGTTTGATTCGGGATGAGTTGATGCCCATCTTCTTAATTGTGTCCTCATAAATGAGGTTGAGGCTACCGCCTCTGCCCATGAGGACATGTGTCAGATGATAACCACCGACAATTGGGTCCAGGATGAGTGCCGCTAATCCGCCGTGCCTTATGCAAGTCAGATGGTCATGTTTTTCAAACGTGACTGGGCAAGCCGACCAGGGTTTGAACTACGGAGCGACAGGCTTCACTGCTCAGACATCCCAAGTACTCGCTTCCTCTCCTTTTTAGGGATGTGGGTAACGTAGATCATGTTGACGTCGGTTACCTCGTCAGGAAACTTCTTTTGGCCACCATTACTGGGCTGCCGAGGTTCATCATCGTCTTCATTGCGGTTTTGGGATTTACCTGGTCCCTCCACCATGACCTTGCTGGCCTGTTTAAAGACCCGGCTATTCCTGTTAGTGTGGGTTGCTGGCTTGTCTTGGGTGCCATGGATGTGACATGGCCAATCCAGGATCCTTTCGAGCTGGCTAGGTCCTTCTTTGTTCCCTTTGAAGGGCTTCTTTTTGTGGCCAGATTTAGGTCTGGTGAACCCGGTGTTGACCACAGCTTCTTACGTATCGTTTCGGCCATTTGTATACCTGCGCTTATTGTTATTGCGCCTAGGTTTTCCATTGGTGTCGCATGTTTCCGAGGTGCCTGCCTTGCCGTTGTGAGAACTGCTTGCGAGCCAACTATCCTCTCCCTCACAGAAGCAATTCATCAGCGAGGCGAGGGCAGCCATTGTCCTTGGTTTATCCTGGCCAAGCTGACGGGCCAACCATTCATCCCGGATGTTGATCTTGAATGCGGTGATGGCCTCAGCTTCGGAGCAGTCTATGATCTGGTTCTTCTTGGTGAGGAACCTGTTCTAGAATTTTTGGGCTGATTCGCTTGGCTGCTGGGTGATGCGGTGATGACCCACAAGTATAGGGTATCAATCATAGTCCTTTCGATAAGTAAGAGTGTCGAACCCATCGAGGAGTAGAAGGAAATGACAAGTCTTTTTCAGCAAATTATTTTCTTAAAGCACTGAAACTGTTGGTAACAGATAGTTCGATAGCAAGATAATTTGTAGAGAGCAAGTAACAGTAACGGTAAATAAAGTGCAGCAAGGTAGCCCAATCCTTTTGTGGCAATGGACATGCCAAAACGGTCTATTATGATAAGCAAAGTGTTCTTGAGGGTACATGGGAATTTCATCTAGTTACTTTCATCAATGTTGGTTTGATTTATGTTTGCTACTTTGATAATTTGATATGTGGGAGGACCGGTGCTTAGGTGTTTTTCATACTTGAACAAACCTCCTACCTAAGTTAACCCCCTCACAAGCACCCGCAACTACGAGAAACGTATTAAGAAATCTAACTATAATATTAAACTTTTGGATCCAAATCAGCCCCTTACGAAGTAGCGCATAAACTAGGGTTTAAACTTCTATCGCTCTAGCAACCCATCATCTAATAACTACTCAACAATGCATTTCCTTAGGCCCAAAATGGTGAAGTGCCATGAAGTTGACGTTCACATGACACCACTAAGGGAATCACAACATACATATCATCAAAATATCAAACACATATAAAGTTCACACATGATTACTTGCAACATGACTTCTCCCGTGACCTCAAGAACAAAAGTAACTACTCACAAATGATAATCAAGCTCAAGATCAAAGGGGTATTAAATAACATAATGGATCTGAACGTATGATCTTCCACCAAATAAATAATATAGTAATCAACAACAAGATGCAATCAACACTACTTGTCACCCATAAGTACCAATCTAAGAGTTGGTACAAAGATTGAACACAAGAGATGAACTAGGGTTTGAGAGGAGATTGTTGTTGTTGAAGATGTTGATGGAGAATGCCCTCCCAAAGATGAGAGGGCTGTTGGTGATGATGATGACGATGGTTTCCCCCTCCGGGAGGGAAGTTCCCCCGACAGAATCGCTCCGCTAGAGGGCAAATGTGCTCCTGCCCAAGTTCCGCCTCGAGACGGCGACACTTCGTCCCGAAAGTCCTCCCCTTATTTTTTCTAGGTCAAAATGACTTATATACCAGAAGATGGGCACCGGAGGTGGGCCGAGGAGGGCACAATCCACCAGGGCGCGCCTAGGCTCCCTGGCACGCCCAGGTGGGTTATGCCCACCTAGTGGTCCCCCTATGGTACTTATTTGCTCCATTTTTTATATAATCCAAAACAATTCTTCGTAAATTTTCAGCTCATTTGGAGATGTGCAGAATAGGTAACTCTGACGTAGCTTTTCCAGGTCTAGAATTCTAGGTGCCGACATTCTCCCTCTTTGTGTAGACCTTGCATATTATGCGAGAAAAGGCATTAGAATTACTCCATAAAGCATTATTATGCATTAAAACATTGTAAATAACAATAGGAAAACATGATGCAAAATGGACGTATGAACTCCCCAAATCTTAGACCTCACTTGTGCTGAAGCGAAAGCCGAAATCAGAAAACATGTCCACATGCTTAGAGAGAGAGAGGTGTCGATAAAAACAAAATACGGACATAGAAGCATCGTGCATATTATTATAACAGCAAGAAACTTTAACATAAGACTTTATCACAAAACTTTTACCATATAACTTCTCATGAACAAGTACAATTCACCAAAACATTGAAGTATAAAAGCATAAACTCTATTGAAAACCAACAAACTATCTTCTCAGTCAACTTTGCAACTACAATTCATCATCTTTTCAAAAAGGGTCACATATCGGAGCCTTTAGGAAAGTCCACATACTCAACCATCATATAATTTTCTATGGTTGCTAAGACTCACAACATACCCATGAACAAAAAGTTTCAACCGAATACATATAAATATAGGGGCTTATAGTTTCGCCTCCCAACGTATTAACCTCAAGGGTGATGTCAACAATAATAACTCATGCCCACTCATATCCAACTGGATATATGTGCCTCAATTTTTGTAACACCCCGGATGTAACTTTCCATAATTGTAACTCCAACTCTTGCCATTTTCGGCCATGTGCTATGATATTCCCTCCGTGGTTGGGTTTTGTTTTCGTTTTGTATTTTTTCCATGTCATGCATCTCATATCATGTCATCATGTGCATCTCATTTGCATACGTGTTCGTCTCATGATTCCGAGCATTTTCCCCGTTGTCCGTTTTGCAATCCGGCACTCCTATGTTCCCCGGCGCTCCCTTTTACATTTTTCCATGTGCGGGTGTTGAACATTCTCGGAATGGACCGAGCCTTGCCAAGTGGCCCTGGTATAGCACCGGTAGACCACCTATCAAGTTTCGGGTCATTTGGAGTTCGTTTGGTACTCAACGGTTAACCGCACTCTCGCAAAGGCCTCTTTTAAGTTGCAGCCCAACACCCTCCAAAACAGCCCAATAACCCATCTAAGTCACCTCCATGCTCTTGGTCGTTCGATCACGATCGGGTGGTAAAAACCGCACCCCATTTGGAGTCTCCTAGCTCCTCTACCTATAAATATAGACCCTTCCCGAAATCCGGACGAAACCCTAGTCTCCCTCTCCTCGTATCACGGGCCGAAATCCGGGCGGCGGACACGTCCGCCCGCGCCGCCGGACGAATGAGGCCGCCACGTGGCGCCGCCAGCCCGCCCTCGCCGCCCGCCCATGAAGCCCACGCAGGCCCTCCAGCGCGCCGGCCGGCAGCCCCACGCGCGCCGCCGCATCTCCGCCGCCCGCGCCGCGCCGCTTCGCCAAGGCCGCCCTTGCAGCCTGCCAGGCGCCGGTCCCGCCTCGCCTCGGGCACCACGCCGCCCGCGGCCGTCCCGCTCCACCGGCGCCACCGGCCGCCGTCGGGCCGGATCCGGCCGACCCGACCCGCCGCGACCTCCTCCCGGCCCGAGCTCCGCGCGGCGACCTCGACTCCGGCGACCCCGATCTGGATCCAGTAACCCTAAGGTTGACTTTCCCCGACCCCCAAAATCCACTAAGTCCTTTTCTGCATATATTTTTGTTGCATCTTCATTGCATCACATCTCCGCACCCGTGGCTCCGTTTTGGGCGTGTAGCATATCAAATTGTTCGCCTCGAAGAGTAGATCATTTCATCTCATTGCATAATTTTCATTTGAGCTCATCTTGATGCCCGAAATGCTATTGGAAGAGGGCTATGTGATGTTAGTTTCTGTTTCTTAACAGAACTTGCACTTTTATCATTTTTGCAATGATTAATGTGTGCACCTTATGAACTTGAGTCCTACATGTGAGTTGAACTATGCCATTCCATCTTTCCAGGGGTATATGCCATGCATTTTTGTGAGTTATGTGGTGACTAGAACAAGCATGCAAACTAGGGATGATAATGTTGCTGATTTCAGGAACTTAGTGTTTTCACAAAGTCTTGTCCTGCTGTTATTTTTATGCCATATGTTCATGTTGTTACAGAGAGATATATGCCCTTTTTTAGCATGATCAGTAAGGGTGTTTTGAACATATGGATGTGCTATATCCATCCATGCCTTTGTTGGCATTTATGGAGTAGTCTAGCATGTCATTTTCGTGCTCTACTTTTGCTTCAAAATGTTTCCTGGCAGATTTTTACATGAGATTCAATTTTCACAAGGTCGTTGTAGTTGATCCGTGTATGCTATGATGTTGTTCTTGCCATGTATAGCTTCTATGCCATGTCTTCTTGATGGGTATATGCTTAGTTTATCATGAGAGGCTCTGTAGTGAGTGCGTCGAGCTCACGAACATGCCTACTTGATATCTGTTTTTGCCATGCCCAGTTTTCTGCTAAGTCTGAGATCTGTAATAAAACTTGCAATGTTTACATGGGTGCCATCATATCCTCTAGTCCTTTTTGGCTTATGGTCAGTAAGGGACTATTGATCTATGCTTTGAGTAGAATCATGTCATGCCTTGTTTTGCTATTATAAGTTCATGTAGCATGTTGTTTGCTTGCTCTAAACATGCCTTCATGATGTTAATTTCTGGCATGCTAGTATTTTCACCAAGTCTGTGAACCTGATATTTTTTGCACTTTCACCATGCTTGTTTGAACATGTTATGATGTGATTTAGCCATGGCTCAGTGTTCCTCTTTTGTTAAGCATCTCCTGTAGATCACTGCCATATGCTTTGTTTTTATGTTGGGGTGCTGTAGCATAGTTTCTTGTTGCATGCTAAGTAGCATCGTGCTGTTAAACGCAGATTCGCGTCATTCTTGTTTTGCTTGTCATTTGCAAACCGTGCATCCTATTCCGGTGATCTTTATATCGATTTCAACGAAATCATCTCATCTTTCAGCGGCATACTTGGTTTGCCAAGTTGATGCCAGTTCATCATTTTCCTTCCGAGCACACATATGCATTGCATATCACATCTCGCATCGCATGTTATGTTTTGCATCATATTGCTTGTGCATTGTTCCTTGTTTGATTGTGGTTCCGTTGCTTGTGTTATTGCTTTGGGTAGAGCCGGAGGCGAAATGCGTGAGCGAGGAACCTGTTGAGAACGCCTATGAGGATCAAGCCTTCGACAACTCTGAGAACCTTGCAGGCAAGATGACCATACCTTCGAAATCACTTCTATCTTTGCTTACTAGATGCTCGCTCTTTTGCTATGCCTATGCTGCTATACCTACCACTTTCTATATCATGCCACCCATATTGCCATGTCAAACCTCTAACCATCCATGTCCTAGAAAACCGTTGATTGGCTATGTTACCGCTTTGCTCAGCCCCTCTTATAGCGTTGCTAGTTGCAGGTGAAGATGAAGTTTGGTCCTTGTTGGAACACGGATATTTTGGGATATCACAATATCTATTGTTTTAATTAATGCATCTATATACTTGGTAAAGGGTGGAAGACTCGGCCTTATGCCCGGTGTTTTGTTCCACTCTTGCCGCCCTAGTTTCCGTCATACCGGTGTTATGTTCCTTGATTTTGCGTTCCTTACGCGGTTGGGTGATTTATGGGACCCCCGTGACAGTTCGCTTTGAATAAAACTCCTCCAGCAAGGCCCAACTTTGGTTTTACCATTTCCCACCTACACCCCTTTTTCCCTTGTGTTTTCGCGAGCCCGAGGTCATCTTTATTTAGCCCCGGGGCGGTGCTCCTTCTAGTGTTGGTCGAACCGAGCAACTTCTTGGGCCACCACGGGAAACTTCGAGCCTGGTTTTACTCGTAGCTTGACTTATCTGGATGTGCCCTGAGAACGAGATATGTGCAGCTCCTATCGGGATTTGTCGGCACAATCGGGCGGCTTTGCTGGTTTAGTTTTACCATTGTCGAAATGTCATGCGAACCAGGATTCCGAGACTGATCGGGTCTTCCCGGGAGAAGGTTTATTCCTTCGTTGACTGTGAGAGTTTGTGATGGGCGAAGTTGGGACACCCCTGCAGGGTATTATCTTTCGAAAGCCGTGCCCGCAGTTATGAGGCAGATGGGAATTTGTTAATGTCCGGTTGTAGAAAACCCGAAGTTGACCTTAATTAAAATACATCAACCGTGTGTGTAGCCGTGATGGTCTCTTCTTGGCGGAGTCCGGGAAGTGAACACGGTGTTGGAGTTATGTTTGACATAAGTAGTTTCAGGATCACTTCTTGATCGCTACTAGCTTCACGACCGTGCCTTGCTTCTCTTCTCGCTCTCTTTTGCGATTGTAGCCACCATATATGCTAGTCGCTTGCTGCAGCTCCACCTCATTACACCAGCCTTCCCTTAAGCTTAAATATTCTTGATCTCGCGGGTGTGAGATTGCTGAGTCCCCGTGGCTCACAGATTCTACCAAAAGATGCAGGTACCGGTGACACCAGCGCAGAGGGCGCAACTGAGCTGAAGTGGGAATTTGATGAGGCCCTTGGTCGTTACTATGTTTCATTTCTAGACGATCAGTAGTGGAGCCAGTTAGGTAACGGGATCTGTGTTGCATTTGGGGTAGTCTTCTTTTATTTTGGTTCCGTAGTCGGACCTTGAGTGTAAACTGAATGATGGATGTTTATTTATGTATTGTGTGAAGTCGCGACTGTAAGCCAACTATGTATCTCTTTCCCTTATGTATTACATGGATTGTGTGAAGATTACCTCACTTGCGACATTGCTTTCAATGCGGTTATGCCTCTAAGTCGTGCTTCGACACGTGGGAGATATAGCCGCATCGAGGGCGTTACATCTTTCCTCACCACATGATGCTTGCAAAAAGAGAAAATAAAAAGGAGTAGGGAAGAATACTTTGACTCTTACAAAAAATTAAATGCATAAAAGTAAACGATAGGCCTTCCGCAGAGGGAAGCAGAGGTTGTCATGTGCTTTTTGGTTTGTATGCTCAATCTCTTAGTGCATAATATATAATGTCACGTTACATTGCCCCTTATGATAGCAACCTTTATTATGCAGTCTACCACTTTTATTTTTTTGCCATCACAAGTTCATACAACGCTCAATTTTCTCTTACACTAAATGATCCAACACATTTAGAAGCAATCTTTATTGCCTTATTGCACCGATGACAACTTACTTGAAGGATCTTACTCAATCCATAGGTAGGTATGGTGAACTATCAAAACTAGATTTTGGGTTTCAGGGTTTTTGGATGCACAAGTAGTATCTCTACTTAGTGCGGAATTTCTGGCTGGCAAAGATATTGAGCAAGCACCACGTGCTAAAGGATCTATGACAATATAACTTCTATGCGAATATGAACAAACATAAATAATTACGTTGTCTTCCTTGTCCAACGTCAACAATTTTGACACATAATATTAGTGGGGGCTCACAATCATAAAAGATGTCGAAGATAGTGTATTTTCATGTGAATCTTCTCTCCCCTTATTAATTCTTTCATGAGTTGCACTATTGACCAATGCTATGTTTGTCAATCTCCAACAAATTTTACCAATTATACTTTTACTTATGTGATGTCATTACTTACCATAAGATTAGCATATGATCTTTTTCATTTATTTTACTTTCTTTTTATTGAAACAAAAGAGTAAAGAAACAAAACTTGAACTACTCTTCATTATATATCTCGCACACGATTACATAGATAGGTAGATCACTAAGCAAGCACTCGAAAAGAAAGGATCGAACTAAACTTTTATTGAACTAAACCAATGGATGACTAAAGATCGAATTAAAAATAGGTAAAGGCAAAGATAGTGGTGGTAATACGATACCGGGGCACCTCCCCCAAGCTTGGCACAAGCCAAGGGGAGTGCCCATACCATGAACTCAAGTCTCCTTTGGTGGTGAAGAAGGAGGTGTTGATGATGAGGCTGTAATGTTTCCTAATATAATCATGAGTAGCTCCCTCAAGCCTTGAATCTCTCGAAGGACTCGATGAAGTAACTCAGTGTTTTTCTCCACTTTAGCCATAATGTGTTTATTCTCTTGGCCCTAAGAGTTTGTTCCTGCATTACTTTCTCTTGGGCGAGGTATGTCCCAATTTGACGGTAGGTGCACACGAGGAGTATTCTCGAACCCATAATTGTGAATCAAATTGTAAAAATTGTTCCGATGTAACCTGTGTAAAGGCCTCATCGGAGGGAGTTCTTCCTGCACTTTGGGGCTCTCTTGGCTGTTTGCTAGTCTCATGGCCTCATGGGGATTGGGACGAGTGGAGATGTCGGCTAGTGTGCCCCTCTCGGAGGTTGGAGGGTGAACTCCAAGTAAGTTCCCCTCATCCTCCTCCATGGTAGCATCCTCAATTCCCTCACCCTCAAGCTCCTCGTGTATCAACAAATCATCATCTTCCACGTTGTTGGAGGATGGGAAAGACATGATGCTAGCTCAATGGATCTGATAGAAAGACAGCAAGAAAAAGGAACAGAAGATTTCTCTATGATACGGTGGTCAATACGTTCAGGGGGTATATGATACGTCTCCAACGTATCTATAATTTTTGATTGTTCCATGCTATTATATTACCCCTTTTGGATGTTTATGGGCTTTATTTTATACATTTATATCATTTTTGGGACTAACCTACTAACCGGAGGCCCAGCCCATATTGCTGTTTTTTTTCCTATTTCAGTAGTTCAAAGAAAAGGAATATCAAACGGAGTCCAAACGGAATGAAACCTTCGAGAGCGTGATTTTTGGAATGAACGTGATCCAGAGGACTTGGAGTGCAAGTCAAGAAGCAGCCGAGGCCTCCACAAGATAGGAGGGCGCGCCCCCCCTATAGGGCGCACCCCCTGTCTCATGGGCCCCTCGGGCGTCCACCGACATACTTCTTCCGAAAATATAAGCCTACATACCCCGAAAACATCCAGGGAGCCAACGAAACACAATTTACACCGCCGTAACCTTCTGTATCTGCAAGACCTCATCTTGGAGCCTTTGCCGGTGCTCTGCCGGAGGGGGAATCGACCACGGAGGGCTTCTACATCAACATCCTTGCCCCTCCGATGAGTTGTGAGTAGTTTACCACAGGCCTACGGGTCCATAGTTATTAGCTAGATGGCTTCTTCTCTCTTTTTGGATCTCAATACAATGTTCTCCCCCTCTCTTGTGGAGATCTATTCGATGTAAACTCTTTTTGCGGTGTGTTTGTCGAGATCCGATGAATTGTGGGTTTATGATCAAGTTTATCTATGAATAATATCTGAATCTTCTCTGAATTCTTTTATGTATGATTGAGTTATCTTTGCAAGTCTGTTCGAATTATCAGTTTGGTTTGGCCTACTAGATTGATCTTTCTTGCCATGGGAGAAGTGCTTAGCTTTGGGTTCATACTTGCGGTGTCCTTACCCAGTGACAGAAAGGGTTGCAAGGCACATATTGTATTGTTGCCATCGAGGATAACAAGATGGGGTTTATGTCATATTGCTTGAGTTTATCCCTCTACATCATGTCATCTTGCTTAATGTGTTACTTTGTTCTTATGAACTTAATACTCTAGATGCAGGCAGGAGTAGGTCGATGTGTGGAGTAATAGTAGTAGATGCAGGCAGGAGTCAGTCTACTTGTTGCGGACGTGATGCCTATATACATGATCATGCCTAGATAATCTCATAATTATTCGCTTTTCTATCAATTGCTCGACTTAATTTGTTCACCCACCCACCGTAATACCCATGCTATCTTGAGAGAAGCCACTAGTGAGACCTATGGCCCCCGGGTCTATCTCTTATCATATTTGCTTCCAATCTACTTTTATTTGCATCTTTACTCTTTGCATCCATATTATAAAATACCAAAAATCTATTTATCTTATCATACTATCTTTATTAGATCTCACTTTCGCAAGTGGTCGTGAAGGGATTGACAACCCCTTCATTGCGTTGGTTGCGAGTTCTTTGTTTGTTTGTGTAGGTGCGTGCACCTTTTGAGGAGCCTCCTACTGGATTGATACCTTGGTTCTCAAAAACTGAGGGAAATACTTACGCTACTATTGCTGCATCACCCTTTCCTCTTCAAGGAAAACCAACGCAAGCTCAACACGTAGCAAGAAGGATTTCTGGCGCCGTTGCCGGGGAGGTCTTCGCTAAGTCAAGACATACCAACTACCCATAACAAACCCATCTCCCTCGCATTTACATTATTTACCATTTGCCTCTCGTTTTCCTCTCCCCCACTTCACCCTTGCCGTTTTATTCGCCCTCTCTTTCCCAATCTTCTCCTCTCTTTTCGCTTGCCTTTTTCTGCTTGCTTGTGTGTTGGATTACTTGTTGCCATGGCGCAGGATAATACCAAATTTTGTGATTTCTCGAATAACAATAATAATGATTCCCTTAGTACTCTGATTGCTCCTCTTAATGATGTTGACTCTTGTGAAATCAATACTGCTTTGCTGAATCTTGTTATGAAAGATCAATTCGTTGGCCTTCCTAGTGAAGATGCCGCTACTCATCTAAACAACTTTGTTGATTTGTGTGATATGCAAGAGAAGAAAGATACGGATAATGATATTGTTAAATTGAACTTATTTCCGTTTCCACTTAGAGATCGTGCTAAAGTTTGGTTTTCGTCTTTGCCTAAAAATAGTATTGATTCTTGGAACAAGTGCAAAGATGCTTTTATCTCTAAATATTTTCCTCCCGCTAAGATTATTACTCTTAGGAACGATATTATGAATTTTAAACAACTTGATCATGAGCATGTTGCCCAATCTTGGGAAAGAATGAAATTGATGCTTCGCAATTGCCCTACTCATGGTTTGAATTTATGGATGATCATACAAAAATTTTATGCCGGTTTGAACTTTGCTTCTAGAAATCTTTTAGATTCTGCCGCGGGAGGCACGTTTATGGAAATCACGTTAGGAGATGCTACAAAACTTCTTGATAATATTATGGCTAATTATTCTCAATGGCACACCAAACGATCTTCTAGTAAAAGGGTGCATGCTATAGAAGAAATCAATGTTTTGAGTGGAAAGATGGATGAATTAATGAAATTATTTGCTACTAAAAATACTCCTCTTGATCCCAATGATATGCCTTTTTCTACTTTGAATGAGAATAATAATGAATCTATGGATGTGAATTTTGTTGGTAGGAATAGTTTTTGGAAACAATGCTTATAGAGGAAACTTTAATGCTAGACCGTTCCCTAGTAATTCCTCTAATAATTATGGAAATTCCTACAATAATCTTATGATAATTTTAATAAGATGCCCTCTAATTTTGAGAATAGTGTGAAAGAATTTATGATTTCTTAAAAGAATTTTAATGCTTTGCTTGAAGAAAAATTGCTCAAAGTTGATGATTTGGCTAGGAACATTGATAGACTTTCGCTTGATGTTGATTCTCTTAAACTTAGATCTTCTTCTCCTAAGCATGATATTAATGAGTCTCTCAAAGCAATGAGAATTTCCATTGACGAGTGCAAGGAAAGAACCGCTAGATTGCCTGCTAAGAAAGATTGCTTTATAAAGGCGTGTTCTTCTAGTTTCCATGAAAATAATGATGAGGATCTTAAAGTTATTGATGTGTCTCCTATTAGATCTATGTTTTGCAATATGAATCTTGATAATTATGGGGCTGATGATGAGTCAACTTTACCTAGAAGGTGTCCCAAGAATTCAGAGTTTTTAGATCTTGATGCTACATTTGGTAAAAGTAGGATTTGAGAGGTCACAACTTTAAATAGTATTGAACCCACTATCTCGGATTTCAAGGAATTAGATTATGATAATTGTTCTTTAGAAGGTTGTATTTCCTTGTTGCAATCTGTTGTTAATTCTCCTTATGCTTATAGTCAAAATAAAGCTTTCACCAACTATATCGTTGATGCCTTGATGCAATCTTATGATGAAAAACTTAAGTTGGAAGTTTCTATTCCTAGAAAACTTAATGATGTGTGGGAACCTACTATAAAGATTAGAATTAAAGATCACGTGTGTTTTGCTTTGTGTGATTTGGGTGCTAGTGTTTCCACGATTCCGAAAACTTTTTGTGATATTCTAGGTTTCCATGATCTTGATGATTGCTCTTTAAATATGCACCTTGCGGATTCCACCATTAAAAAGCCAGTGGGAAGAATCAATGATGTTCTCATTGTTGCAAATAGAAATTTGGTGCCCGTGGATTTTATCGTTCTTGATATAGATTGCTATCTTTCTTGCCCTATTATTCTTGGTAGACCTTTCCTTAGAACGATTGGCGCGATTATTGATATGAAGGAAGGGAATATTAGATTCCAATTTCCATTAAAGAAAGACATGGAGCAATTTCCAAAAAATAAAGTCAAATTACCTTATGAATCTATCATGCGGGCTGCTTAAGAATTTAGTGCCAAAGATGGCACTCGTTAGCTCTATCTTCGCTTTTATGCCTAGCTAGGGGCGTTAAACGATATCTTTTAATTAGTGTTTGTGCCAAGTAGAACCTATAGGATAACCTATGATGATAGTTGATTTGATTCTGCTGAAAAATAGAAACTTTGCGTGTGCGAATTAGGTTTGTTAAATCACCGAAACGTGCTTTTTGCGTTGATTCTTTTTTCTGCTGATCAATAGACAAATTGTCCAGGACTTCCTATTTTGGTAGGATTTTTAGAGTTCCAGAAGTTTGCGTTAGTTACAGATTGCTACAGACTGTTCTTTTTTTGACAGATTCTGTTTTTCGTGTGTTGTTTGCTTATTTCGATGCATCTATGGGTAGTAAATTAGTTTATAAACCATAGATAAGTTGGATTACAGTAGGTTTAACACCAAAACAAATAAAGAATGAGTTCATTACAGTACCTTATGTGGTGGTTTTGTTTTCTTTCACTAACGGAGCTTATAAGATTTCCTGTTGAGTTTTGTGTTGTGAAGTTTTCAAGTTTTGGGTAAAGCTTTTATGGACTATGGAATAAGGGGTGGAAAGAGCCTAAGCTTGGGGATTCCCAAGGCACCCCAAGATATTCAAGAATAGCCAAAATCCTATGCTTGGGAATGCCCCGGGAAGGCATCCCCTCTTTCGTCTTCGTTCATTGGTAACTTTACTTGGAGCTATATTTTTATTCGCCACATGATATGTGTTTTGCTTGGAGCGTCGTGTATTATATTAATCTTTGCTTTTTAGTTTACCACAATCATCCTTTCTGTACACACCATTTGGTAGAAGCCTATTTGATTAGAATTTGCAAGAATACTCTATGTGGTTCACTTATATCTTTTGAGCTTGATAGTTTTTGCTCTAGTGCTTCACTTATATCTTTTAGAGCACGGTGGTAACTTATTTTTATTGAAATTTCTAGTCTCTCATGCTTCACTTATAGTATTTTTAGAGTCTTGTAGAACAGCATGGTATTTGCTATGGTTATAAATGTGGTCCTAGAATGGTAGGCATCCAAGTTCGGTATAATAAAAACTATCATAGGAAGTGAATTGGATGCTATGATCAATTTGATACGTGATAATTGTTTTGAGATAGGGAGGTAGTGATATTAAAGTCATGCTAGTTGGGTGATTATGAATACAAATAATGCTTGTGTTGAAGTTAGCAAGTCCCGTAGCATGCACGTATGGTTAAAGTTGTGTAACAAATTTGAAACATGAAGTGTACCCGGCTTGTGCATCCTTATGAGTGGCGGTCGGGGACGAGCGATGGTCTTTTCCTACCAATCTATCCCCCTAGGAGCATGCGCGTAGTACTTGATTTTTGATGACTTCTAAATTTTTGCAATAAGTATATGAGTTCTTTTGACTAATGTTGAGTCCATGGATTATACACACTTTTACCTTTCCACCATTGCTAGCCTCTCCGGTACCGTGCATTGCCCTTTCTCACCTTGAGAGTTGGTGCAAACTTCTCCGGTGCATCCAAACCCCGTGATATGATACACTCTATCACACATAAACCACCTTATATCTTCCTCAAAACAGCCACCATACCTACCTATTATGGCATTTCCATAGCCATTCCGAGATATATTGCCATGCAACTTTCCACCGTTCCGTTTATCATCATCATGACATACTTTACTTTTGTCATATTGCCATTGCATGATCATATAGTTGACATCGTATTTGTGGAAAAGCCACCATGCATTATTTTTCATACATGTCACTCTTGATTCATGGCACCATCCCGGTACACCACCGGAGCCATTCATATAGAGTCTTATCTTGTTCTAGTTCTGAGTTGTAATTCATATATTGTAATCAATAGAAGTGTGATGATCATCTTTATTAGAGCATTGCCCAAAAAGAAAAAAAAGAAAGGCCAAAAGAAAAAAAAGAAAGGCCAAAGAAAAAAAGAAAAAAAGGAAACGAAAGAAAAAAAGAAAAAAAGGAAGAAAATAAATAAAAAGGGCAATGTTACTATCTCTTTTTCCACACTTGTGCTTCAAAGTAGCACCTTGTTCTTCATGTAGTGAGTCTCATATATTGTGCGTCAAAGTAGCACCATGTTTTCCATATAGTGAGTCTCATAAGTTGTCTTTTTTCATACTAGTGGGAATTTTTCATTATAGAACTTGGCTTGTATATTCCTACGATGGGCTTCCTCAAATGCCCTAGGTCTTCGTGAGCAAGCAAGTTGGATGCACACCCACTAGTTTTCTTTAGTTGAGCTTTCATTCATTTATAGCTCTAGTGCATCCGTTGCATGGCAATGCCTACTCCTCATGTTGACATCAATTGATGGGCATCTCCATAGCCCGTTGATTATCGTCATCAATGTGAGACTTTCTCCTTTTTTGTCTTCTCCACACAATCCCCATCATCATATTCTATTCCACCCATAGTGCTATATCCATGGCTCACGCTCATGTATTGCATGAAGGTTTAAAAAGTTTGAGATTATTTAAGTATGAAACAATTGCTTGGCTTGTCATCGGGGGTATAGAAGCTGGGAACATCTTTGTGTGACGAAAATGAAGCATAGCCTAACTATATGATTTTGTAGGGATGAACTTTCTTTTGCCATGTTATATTGAGAAGACATGATTACTTTGATTAGTATGCTTGAAGTATTACTATTTATTTTATAAATATGAACTTTTATTTCGAATCATTTGGATCTGAACATTCATGCCACAATAAAGAAAATTACATTGAGAATTATGCTAGGTAGCATTCCACATCCAAAATTCTCTTTTTACCATTTACCTACTCGAGGACGAGAAGGAATTAAGCTTGGGGATGCTTGATACGTCTGCAACGTATCTATAATTTTTTATTGTTCCATGCTATTATATTACCCCTTTTGGATGTTTATGGGCTTTATTTTACACATTTATATCATTTTTGGCACTAACCTACTAATCGGAGGCCCAACCCGTATTGCTGTTTTTTTGCCTATTTCAGTATTTCGAAGAAAAGGAATATCAAACAGAGTCCAAACGGACGTGATTTTTGGAACGAACGTGATCCAGAGGACTTGGAGTGCAAGTCAAGAAGCAGCCGAGGCCTCCACGAGATAGGAGGGCGCCCCCCTATAGGGCGCGCCCCCTGTCTCGTGGGCCCCTCGGGTGTCCACCGACGTACTTCTTCCTCCTATATAAGCCTACGTACGCCGAAAACATCCAGGGAGCCAACGTAACACAATTTACACCGCCGTAACCTTCTGTATCCGCGAGACCTCATCTTGGATCCTTCGCCGATGCTCTAACGGAAGGGGAATCGACCATGGAGGGCTTCTACATCAACATCCTTGCCCCTCCGATGAGTTGTGAGTAGTTTACCACAGACCTACGGGTCCATAGTTATTAGCTAGATGGCTTCTTCTCTCTTTCTGGATCTCAATACAATGTTCTCCCCCTCTCTTGTGGAGATTTATTCGATGTAACTCTTTTTGCGGTGTGTTTGTCAAGATCCGATGAATTGTGGGTTTATGATCAAGTTTATCTATGAATAATATTTGAATCTTCTCTCAATTCTTTTATGTATGATTGAGTTATCTTTGCAAGTATCTTTGAGTTATCAGTTTGGTTTGGCCTACTAGATTGATCTTTCTTGCCATGGGAGAAGTGCTTAGCTTTGGGTTCAATCTTGCGGTGTCCTTACGCAGTGACGGAAAGGGTTGCAAGGCACGTATTGTATTGTTGCCATCGAGGATAACAAGATGGGGTTTATATCATATTGCTTGAGTTATCCCTCTACATCATGTCATCTTGCTTAATGCGTTACTCTGTTCTTATGAACTTAATACTCTAGATGCAGGCAAGAGTCGGTCGATGTGTGGAGTAATAGTACTAGATGCAGGTAGGAGTCGGTCTACTTGTTGCGGACGTGATGCCTATATACATGATCATGCCTAGATAATCTCATAATTATTCGCTTTTCTATCAATTGCTCGACAGTAATTTGTTCACCCACCGTAATACTTATGCTATCTTGAGAGAAGCCACTAGTGAAACCTATGGCCCCCGGGTCTATCTCTTGTCATATTTGCTTCCAATCTACTTTTATTTGCATCTTTACTTTTTGCAACAATATTATAAAATACCAATAATATATTTATCTTATCATACTATCTTTATTAGATCTCACTTTCTCAAGTGGCCGTGAAGGGATTGACAACCCCTTTATTGCGTTGGTTGTGAGTTCTTTGTTTGTTTGTGTAGGTGCGTGGGACTTTTGAGGAGCCTCCTACTGGATTGATACCTTGGTTCTCAAAAACTGAGGGAAATACTTACGCTACTATTGCTTCATCACCCTTTCCTCTTCATGGAAAACCAACGCAAGCTCAAGACGTAGCAGTATATAAAGACTTTTTTAATATTGGGAAACAAGCAACCGGGAGGAAAATGGAGTCGGGAAGGTTCCCGAGGTGGGCACAACCCACCTAGGCGCGCCAGGGGGCCCAGGCATGCCCGAGTGTCTTGTGCCCTCCTTGGTTGCCTTCCTGGTTGTTTCATATTTTCCTATTTTTTGTAATATCCCAAACTGACAGAATTTTTTTGCGTATTTTTCGGAGTCCGTTTACTCACCGTATTATATACCTCCTATTTTTCACGATTCTGGAGTGTTCTGAAAGGTTTCTTTTATGTGTTCCTCTGGTGTCATGGTTTGAATAATATATCTTTCAACATTAATATGCGTACCTAAGATATAGTGCTTAATTCTTTGTCCATTAACAACCTTCGGGTTAGTACCTTCGGCATTATTGATCTCGACAGCTCCAGAGCAATAAACCTCTTCAATAACATACTGTCCTTCCCATTTAGAGACAGGTTTTCCTGCAAAGAATCTGAAACAAGAGTTGTACAAAAGAACATATTCTCCAACTTTGAATTCCCTCTTTTGGATTCTTTTGTCATGCCATCTTTTAACTTTTTCTTTAAACAGTTTGGCATTTTCATAAGCTTGGGTTCTCCATTCATCTAAAGAGCTAATATCAAATAACCTCTTTTCTCTGGCAAGATTAAAATCATAGTTAAGTTCTTTAATTTCACAATATGCTTTATGTTCTAACTCAAGAGACAAATGACAAGCTTTTCCATAAACCATTTTATAGGGCGACATACCCATAGAATTTGTATATGTTGTTCTGTAAGCCCAAAGCGCATCATCTAATTTCTTAGACCAATTCTTGGACCTATTGACATTTTTTTGCAATATTAGTTTTATTTCTCTATTACTAAGTTCAACTTGAACACTAGATTGGGGATGATAAGGCGATGCAATTCTATGGTTAACATCATATTTAGAAAGCATTTTACGGAAAGCACCATGAATAAAGTGTGAACCACCATCAGTCATTAAATTTCTAGGGACTCCAAACCTCGGGAAAATAAATAATTTAAGCATTTTAATGGAAGTGTTATGATCAGCACTACTGGTTGGAATAGCTTCTACCCACGTAGTAACATAATCAACATCAACCAAAATACGTGTACACCCATTAGATGAAGGAAAAGGTCCCATATAATCAAAACTCCAAAGATCAAACAGATCAACAACAAGTGAATAATTCATAGGCATTTCTTGACGCTTACCAATATTACAACTTCTTTGACATTCATCACAAAATAAAACAAAGTTACGGGCATCCTTGAAGAGAGTAGGCCAATAAAAACCAGATTAAAATACCTTATGAGCAGTTCTATCTCCCGCATGATGCCCTCCATAAGCTTCGAAGTGACATTTCCATAGGATTTGTCCTATTCATGCTCAGGTACACACTGTCTAATAATACTATCTACAACTTCTTTATAAAGATGTGGGCCATCCCAAAAAGTAATGTCTTAAATCATAGGAGAATTTTTCTTTTGTTGGTATGTAAAACTAGGTGCTAGGTATTTGGCAACAATATAATTAGCATAGTCAGCATACCAAGGAGTATTATGAGAAACATTTATTGCAGCTAGTTGTTCATCAGGAAAGCTATCATCTATAGATAGTGGGTCATCAAGAATATTTTCTAACCTAGACAAGTTATCAGCTACGGAGTTATCCGCCCTTTTCTATCAGTGATATGTAAATTAAATTCTTGCAGCAAGAGAACCCATCTAATGAGTCTAGGTTTAGCATCTTTCTTTTCCATAAGATATTTTATAGCAGCATCATCAGTGTGAACAATTAGTTTGGAATCAACAATGTAGGATGTGAATTTATCACAAGCAAACAAGACTGCTAAAAATTTATTTTTCAGTAGTAGCATAATTTCTTTGGGCAATGTCTAGAGTTTTGCTGGCATAATGAATAACATTCAATTTCTTATCAACTCTTTGTCCTAGAACATCACCTACATCATAATCACTAGCATCACTCATAATTTGAAAGGGCAAGTTCCAGTCGGGTGGTTGAGCAGTAGGTGCGGTAGTTAAGGCTTTCTTAAGTGTTTCAAAGGCTTCTACACAATCATCATCAAAAACAAATGGAACATCCTTTTGTAAAAGATTTGCAAGAGGCCTACAATTTTTATAAGTCTTTAATAAACCTCCTATAAAACCAGCATGACCGATGAAACTACGAATACCTTTGATATCTCTGGGACATGCATTTTCTCAATTGCGTCAACTTTAGCTTTATCCACCTCAATACCTCATTCAGAAATTTTATGCCCCAAGACAATACCTTCATTAACCATAAAGTGGCACTTCTCCCAATTCAAGGCAAGATTAGTTTGCTCACATCTCTGCAAAACTCTATCAAGGTTGCTCAAGCAATCTTCAAAAGAAGTTCCATAAATAGAAAAAATAACCCATGAAAACCTCAACAATCTTTTCACAAAAATCAGAGAATATAGCAGTCATACATCTTTGGAAGGTAGCGGGTGCATTACATAAACCAAAAGGCATACATCTATAAGCATAAGTTCCAAAAGGGCAAGTAAAGGTGGTTTTCTGTGGATCGGGTTGTGAAACAGGTATTTGAGAGAAACCAGAATATCCATCAAGAAAGCAAAAGTGTGTATGCTTAGGTAATCTTTCTAGCATTTGATTAATAGAAGGCAAAGGGTAATGATCTTTTCTAGTTGCTTTATTTAGTATTCTAAAATCAATTACCATTCTGTAGGCAGTAACAATTCTTTGTGGAATAAGCCCATTTTTATCATTAGGAACAACAGTAATACCTCCCTTCTTAGGGACACAATGAATGGGACTTAACCATCCACTACTGGAATCAGCTACTTTGCCATCTGCCAGCTCTTTGCCGTCAGCTAGCGGACAGCAAAGAAGCTCTTTGCCATCAGCTACCCGAAAGCAGACGGCAAAGAGCTGGTTGATGGCAACAAAAGCCTTTGCCATCAGCCAGCTCTTTGCCGTCCGCTAGCTGACGGCAAAGAGGGAGGGGGGGCACTGAGGAGATGGTTAAAAAATACTTAACGTCCCCCCGCTTTGCCGTCCGCCGTGGACGGCAAATATGAAGAAAAGCAGACGGCAAAGGCTGCCCTAACTAACCTAACTAACGGCCGAGCCCCCTCCGCGCCGTTACTCAACTCTCTCGATCCTCGACCTCCTCCGCCCCCGCCCCGCCGCCCCGCCCCGCCGCCCGCCCCAGCCCGCCCCCGCCCCCACCACCGCCCCCCGGCCCGCCCGCGCCCTTTGCCAACCTGCGCAGCCTGCTCCGCCGCCTCCCCCCCTCCCGCCCGACCCGCCACCCACCCCGCCGCCCGCCCTCCCGCCCTCCCCCCCCACCCCGCCCCCTGCCAGCCCACTGCCCCGAGCCCCCCCCCCACCACCCACCACCCAGCGCCATGTCGCCCCCTCCGGTGAGTTTTTTTTCTTTTTTTCTTTTTTTGCTGTTTAATTCTTGTTTAATTGTTAGTGTTAGTGTTAGTGTTAGTGTTAAATTTAGTGTTAGAAAAGAAGAAAATTTAGTGTTAGTGTTAGAAAAAAGGATATGTAGAATAAAAGAAGAAGAAGTGGAAAAAAGATGAAAAAGAAGAAAAGAAAAGAAGTAGAAAAAAGATGAAAAAGAAGAAGAAGAAAAGAAGTAGAAGAAGTAGAAGAAGAAGAATAGAAGAAAAGAAAAGAAGTAAAAGAAGTAGAAAAAAGATGAAAAAAGAAGAAGAAGAAGAAAGGAAAGAAGAAGAAAGGAAAGAAGAAGAAGAAGAAGAAGAAGAAAGGAAAGAAGAAGAAGGATAGAAGAAGAAGAAGAAAGGAAAGAAGAAGAAAAAAGAAGAAGAAGAGAAGGAAAGAAGAAGAAGGATAGAAGGAAATACCCCGACCACTGACCCCGACACCCCGACCCCGACACCACACCCCGACACCTGACCCCGACACCCTAACCCCGACACCTCGACCCCGACACCACACCCCGACACACAGACCACAACACCACACCCGACACCCCGACCCCGACACGACACCCTAACCCCGAAACAGCACCCGGACATCGACATGACACCCCGACCCCCTAAACCTCCCGAAAAGGTGCTCTTTGGCCTTCCAGAGGCTGACGGGGTTATATATTTGTGAATTATTAGTTAGGTCATATATTTTTCGATTTTGTTATGAAAAACATCATATATAATTGTGTTGATCGGGTAGATTTAAATGTGCAGTTGTTTCATCGCTGCGAGGTTTGGTGTTCGACGACCTCGCCGTCGTTTGTGAGCTCTGCCCTTCGTTCGTGGGTGAGCACAAATTACATGTCCTTCTCCCCATTAATTATTTGCACAAATGACATGAAATTTGGTAGCTAGCTATATATGTGTCTTGAATCATCGATATCGTAACCAAAATGTGTCTCCCGTTCGAAGCGTCATAGTTATAAATATGTATGCATTTGCATATTTATAACCTTGATTCTTCAATTGTCCAATGCTATCCATGGACAGCCAGTATGTGTAGATTGGGTTCGTTTTCCCATATGCTTTGCTCGGATCCGGCGCATAAATTTAATCGATGCCTCCCTATTGTTCTCCGGGTACACGTCCTCTCTGTTTATTGCGAGACGTGTATCGAGAACAAACGGAAAATGCTGCCAAAATTAACGTCGAATCGAGCATAGCATATGGGAAAATGAACAATCTACACATACTCGGGTGAATTAGGACCTATCATTACCTATTAGAGTGTAGGTTGCATTGGCGTAATAAAATTCACAAAGTAGATCAACCGATGAATATATACATGGTGAATTATATATATAATTGTTGTGTGTCGGTAGCTCGAAAGTCAAGATGAGTGATCGATGCGTGGATGTATACGGTCACACTGGTCGAGAACAAATGGAGCGCTGAATGGTTCGGAAAAACCAAGGGGTTTGTGCAAGCCGCATTTGCAAATGGCGGAGGAAAACTTGGTGCCCTGTTTCCGATCGCGGCAATTGGGAAAAGAGGACAGAGGCTGAAATGGGTAAACACCGCGAGAAGAATGGTTTCGCCCGATTATACGGTGTGGACATTTCATGGTGAGTCTACCCAACGTGACCGAGCTGAGGTGGATCATCGTCGCACCGACGAGCATGGTACCGGGATGGAAAACATGGTGCAAGACTCTGATGATGCTCGGGATTCGGACGAGGAGATGGAGGAATCTGCAAAGGCCTTCAATGAAATGTTGGAGTCTTCAAAACATCTGCTCCACAAGCACACTGAGCTTTGTCAGTTGGATGCCATCTCACAAGTAATGGCTTTGAAGGCTCAGTTTAACTTGGGCAGAGAATGCTATGACGCAATTATGAAAATATTTGGACGCTTTCTACCCAAAGGCCATGTAATGCCTGCAAACATGTACCAGTCGGAAAAAATCCTCCGTGCACTGAAGATGCCCTATGAGAAGATACATGCCTGTGAGAAAGGATGTGCCTTATTTAGGGTTGACTATGCAGACTTGAACTATTGTCCCATTTGCAGGCAAAAGAACCGAACTAGATGCAGATGGGAAACTGATGATGGTACACACATCGGATGGTGTTGCGTGGAAAAGGTTTGATGAATTACATGTGACAAAGCGGTAGATCCGAGGCATCCTCGAGTCGGCATCGCACCGATGGGTTCGATGTGTTTGGTATGACGGCAGCCCAATACAGTTGTTGGCCCGTATTTGTCTTTCCACTCAATCTCCCCGGACAGATTATGCAAAGAAAGAACATTTTCTGGCGTTGATAATTCCAGGCCCAACTATCCGGGAAAATATGGATGTGTACATGCAGCCGCTTAGGACCAATTGCAAGAAGCAGGGATAATGGGTTCAAGACATCGACGCCTATAGCAAATGAAACTTCATAATGCGTGTACGGTACATGTACTCGATGCATGACTTGCGGTGTATGTGCTATTCGTTGGCTGGTGTGTGCATGGAAGGTTCCGTGCCCCACATGCAAGGGAGCTCTTGAGTTTCGTTGGCCGGGCGGTCGCAAGTTTTCTTGCTTCGACATGCATAGACAGTTCTGGATCCTCGCCATAAGTTCAGGAAAGACAAGAAGAACTTCATCGAGGTAGAGTTGTAAAAAACTCTGCACCACCTGCGTTGACATGCCAATAGACCATGGATCAGTTAAACGCTCTCGAGCCAGATCCAGAGCGTCCAGGGTACTTCAAGGGGTATAATTCTGAGCACGCCTGGACTCACAAAACATGCTTATGGGATCTGCCTTACTTCTAAGACCTCCTTTGCCCACACAACATCGATGTGATGCACACTGAGAAGAATATCGCCGAGGCACTTTTTGGTACATTGTTCGGCATAGATGGGAAGTCAAAGGATAATACTAAGGCTAGAGTCGATCTGGAGGCGCTATGTGATAGGCCGTTACAAAACATGAAAGAACCGAAGGAAAGCGAATCGGGCGAAGCCAAAGGCATGGTTCAATCTTGGAAGGCCAGCTATGAGGGAATTATCTTGTGGGTGAAAATGTAGTTGATGTTGCCCGATGGGTATGCAGCGAATCTAAAGAGGGGAGCGAGTCTTGATAAATTGAAGATATTTGGTCTCAAGATTCATGATTGGCACATATGGATTGGCGGGTAATGCGGTGATGTTGCGTGGCTTCATCCACGAGGATGAATGGCTAATCTTGGCGAACTCAGCTATTTCTTCCATGTTCTTTGTCGAAAGAACTATCGCTGGCGTGCTAGAAGAAATGGAAGAGTTGGCGCCAAAGTTGATCTGCAAGTTAGAGAGATCTTTCCACCGGCTTCTTTAATCCAATGCAGCATTTGATTTTGCATCTCCGACAAAGGCAAGATTGGGGGGGGCCCGTGCAAAATCTTTGGTGCTACCCAACTGAGAGGATGCGAAGGCGCTTGAGAAAAATGTAAAAATAAGCGTAGAATTGAAGCGTCTATGGCTGAGGCATTCATCATCGAGGAGGCGGCAAACCTCGTGACAGCACACTCTGAAACCAAAATCGTCATTTGCATAATCCGAAGCCTCGGTACAATCTTGACGAGCCTAAAAAGGTGGATCAACCTCAACCTATTCAAAGGCAATCTTGCACCAGCCGGTGTTTCAAATCCGGTATCTTTGGATAACGAAGAATGGCGGACCATTTCGTTGTATATCTTCACCAACTTTGATAGAAGTGCGGCCATACATCGAGTAAGTTCTTGGTACATTGTTTCGCAACTTCTATTTCCTTTGAACTTCTCTTATTCTGGATATTTCATACAATCGATCGTCGCCCTATTCTCGTATGGGCGGTGATCCAAAAGGATTCCGTCGAAGAGTATGAGCTTCTCGCAAAGCAAGGAGGCGGCTATACGGTTTCATCTCTTGGTTCAAACAAGCGGTAAATTCTATTAGACAATTTCATTTCATTCGCTAATTAGTGCGTAATGCAACAATCCTTTCATATTAAACTTGTAGGCTAATTCAGAGTCTATGGGCGCCGAATTGAGACAAGTCGCTAATGGTTTTGAATATAAGGTCCGTTCATTTGACAAATCGACATCAACGGGTATCGTTTTTCGTACATATGGCAAAGAGCTATCTATGGCCAACCGAAAGTCTACAAATTGTTGTGTATCGCTATCGGCGAAGGAGGTACCGAGTATTATGGGAGAGTTGAAGCAATTTATGAACTTCTATTCTATGGTGAAAACCCACCGAATGTCGTAGTCTTCAAATGTTATTGGTTTCAGCCGAAGGAGACTAGAAGGACTCATGAACATATAGGGCTAGTTGAAATCAACCAAAGCACCCATTTAGATGTTCCTGATGTCTATATTATGGCTCAACAGGCGACCCAAGTATTCTATCTACCCTGGGCCTGCCAAACTAATCCAAATCTAAAAGGTTGGGATGTAGTTTATGAAGTGCCGCCACGTGCTAGACTATCTCCTCCAAAGGAAGAGGATTGTGAACCTCACATTAACCCAGACACATATGAAGGAGAATTCTTCCAAGAGAACGTCTTTCCAAAAAGCATTTCAAGAACCGGTATACTTCACCCCAAAACATTGAAGTAGACAGCGACAGTGAATCCCACATCACCCCGGAGGAGGAACAAGAAGAGCGAAACAAGAAGAGGTTCTTGCTGGAAGACCTCTCAATGCTTGACCGATTACGTAAAGGTGGCCTTCCACATGTTGATGCCACTGAACCCTATGAGCCCGTCATTGATTATAGTGATGATGATGATTATGCATTTATTGATGATACTGATCGAGATTATTAGTAGTGTCAGGTATTCAATTTTTTTATGTTGTACTTGATGATGATACACTTAAGTGATATACATATTATTATTCATGTCGATATTTTTTATGTTGTACTAATTTCGTTTACTCTTTGTCATGGCGGTGTTGAAAGATGGAAGAGGAGCCGATCGAGGCCAAGGACAAGCGTGCCCAAATTGAAGGTGTGCCACACCATCAAGGTAGCTCCACTTATATCGATTCGGGAGGAATTGGGTAATGTGGTTTGCTTCATGATTAATGCAATTCATTCATCATGCTAGCTTGAGCCCTTTAATTACTAATTTACTTTGTTTCTCTCTTTCAGGCATGCTACAATAATACGGATAAGGTGCCAGAGAGGTACGACCTGTATGCCATGGCCCACACTGCCTCTTACAAGCAAGTCAAGGGGAAGGCGAGGAAAGGGGAGGAGTTTAACCCGAGCGGATCCCCCGCAATCGAGGCGGTGATGAGGTCCCATGGCTCCATAGCCATTGATCCAGAGATTGCTCCTGAGACCACGGTGAGTTTAATTTGAATGGACGTTACTTGCTAGTCTTAACATTTGAGTGTCATCATGATAACGAAACATTGGAAATGATCTTTGGTGCAGCGTAAGTCCACACAAGCATCACACGATCCTTCTCCAGCTACTGGCATGAGCCAGCCCGCTCCCACACCTCCATGATCAAGGTAAGTTTCTCTAGTTTTTGGCTTAACAAATGCATAAAGACCTAGACTTAGCTTTATTTCATCCAATATGCTTACCTTAATGACCTAGCTAGAGTTAGCTTCTTTTCCTGCAAAATGACTTAATAAGCTTACCAACCTCCAAAACCAGCCATTTTACCTAAGTTAGCTCTAAAATGATCTTTACTTAGCTTTGTTTCCTCCAAAATGACCTAAGTTAGTTATAATATGCTTAGTTAACTAGGGTTGCTCAATAATGACATGTACTTACCTTACTTATGTAAAAACGGCATAATTAGCTTAGTTAGCTCATAAATGATCCATTTTACCTACATTAGCTCTAAAATGATGCATTTTACCTAAGTTAGCTCATAAACGATCCATTTCACCTAAGTTACCTCACAAACGATGGCGTGCTACTTCTTCTAGTCTTCTTCTTTTAGTCACCTTTTCCTAACTTTCTTATTTGCCATTTTGCAGATTTCATTCACTTCTCAGAAGCTAGCTTGCTATGGAGTGCTTGTTTTTTATTTCATTCTCTTCTAGTATTCTTCTAATGGTTGCAACTTATGTGTATGCTACGATGGAACTTGCTATCTTGATGAAACTTTGCATTGTAATATGTATGTGCAACCTCCTAATGGTTGCAACTTATGTATATGTGCAACTTGCTATGTATGAGTGGATGGGACTATATATGTATGTACGATGAAACTTATGTGCTGTTAAATAGCCCTGTGAAATATGTCAATATATGTCATATATATTTGCTGTGAAAATTGTTGGATTAAAAAAACAGAAAAAAGAGACAATATGCAGGCTCTTTGCCGTCTGCCACCGACGGCAAAGGGCTCTTTACCATCGGCAGCCGACGACAAAAGAGGCCACGTGGCGAGCAATCTGTGCTTCGGGAGGTGACCTATTTGGTCGGTTTGCCAACAGATGGTGACGGCAAAGAGGAAAACAACTTTGCCTACAGCGGCGGATGGCAAAGAGGAAAAAAAACTTTGCCTACAGCGGCGGACGGCAAAGGCTTGCCGTTAACCACCTGACGGAGTAACAACGCCAATATTGCCGTCAGCATTCTTTGCCGTCGGCAGCTGATGGCAAAGGACCCTTTGCCGTCAGCCGCCCGAACCAGACGGCAATGTAGCTCTTTGTCGTCCCTTACATTGCCGTCCACTTTTGCCGTTCGCGGCCGACGGCAAAGACCTTTGTCGTACGCCATCCATGCCTTTGTCGTCCACCATGGCAGATGGCAAAGTAGCAGATTCCTGTAGTGATCTACTATCAGCTATGGGATAGATTATACCTGCTTCCAGAAGCTTTAATATTTCAGTTCTTACCACTTCTTTCATTTTAGGTTTCAAACATCGTTGATGATCAACAACGGGTTTGGCATCAGGTTCCATATTAATCTTGTGCTGATAGAGAGTGGGACTAATGCCCTTAAGATCATCAAGAGTATATCCAATAGTAGCACAGTGCTTCTTCAGAATTTTAAGTAATCTTTCTTCTTCATGTTTTAAAAGGTTAGCAGTAATAATAACATGATATGTCTTTTTCTCATCAATATAAGCATATTTTAAAGTGTCAGGCAATTGTTTTAATTCAAACACAGGATCACCTTTAGGTGGAGGAGGACCTCCAACAGTTTCAATAGGCAAGTTATGTTTGAGTAGGGGTCATTGTTCAAAGAAGATACTATCTATTTCATTTCTTTCAGGCATATGCATATCATTTTCATGGTCTAGCAAATGTTGTTCTAGTGGGTCACTTGGAGGCGCGACAATAGAAGCGAGACCAATTATTTCATCCATACTAGGTAACTCTTTCTTATGAGGTTGTCTATTAAACTTGGAAAAACTAAATTCATGAGACTCATCACCAAAGCTAACACTGACAGTTTGTTTATGAAAATCTATAGTAGCATTGACAATGTTCAACAAAGGTCTACCAAAGATAATGGAACAAAATTTATCTTTTGGAGAACCAAGAACTAGAAAATCAGTAGGGTATTTTATTTTCCCTCACAAGACTTCAACGTCATTAACAATCCCAAGTGGTGTGATGGTGTGTCTATTGGCAAGTTTAATAGGAACATCTGTGTGTTCTATTTTAGTGGGTACTATGTCATTCATAATTTATTGATATAAGGTAAAAGGAATAACACTCACGCTAGCACCTAAATCACATACACCATGATAACAGTGATCTCCTATTTTAACTAAGACAACAGGTGAGGGAGTCCTGGACTAGGGGGTGTCCGGACAGCCGGACTATCATCGTCCACCGGACTCCAAGACTACGAAGATACAAGATTGAAGACTAAATCCCGTGTCCGGATGGGACTTTCCTTGGCGTGGAAGGCAAGCTTGGCGATACGGATATGTAGATCTCCTACTATTGTAACCGACTCTGTGTAACCCTAGCCCTCTCCGGTGTCTATATAAACCGGAGGGTTTTAGTCCGTAGGACACAACATCCATTACAACAATCATACCATAGGCTAGCTTCTAGGGTTTAGCCTCCTTGATCTCGTGGTAGATCCACTCTTGTAATACACATCATCAATATTAATCAAGTAGGGCGTGGGTTTTACCTCCATCAAGAGGGCCGAACACAGGTAAAACATCGTGTCCCTCGTCTCTGTTACCATCCACCTAGATGCACAGTTCGGGACCCCCTACCTGAGATCCGCCGGTTTTGACACCGACATTGGTGCTTTCATTGAGAGTTCCTCTGCGTCGTCACCGATAGGCTCGATGGCTTCTTCAATCAACAACAACGCCGTCCAGGGTGAGACTTTTCTCCCCAGACAGATCTTCGTATTCGGCGGCTTCGCACTGCGGGCTAATTCACTTGGCCATCTGGAGCAGATCGAAAGCTACGCCCCTGGCCGTCAGGTCAGGTTCGGAAGCCTAAACTTCATGGCGGACATCCGCGGAGACTTGATCTTCGATGGATCCGATCCGCAGCCGAGCGTGCCGCACTGTCGCGATGGGCACGACCTAGCTCTGCCGCTCGACAGTGCCTTGGAGGCCGCACATGAATCCGCTCCGCCCATAGTTCGAGTCGATTGTGCAGATCGAGGACGAGTGGCTGGACGCCGCCTCGGGAGCTGCAACATCCGCGGTGATGGAGCCGAACACTGACCTTGTCCCCCATAAAGCTCGTGACTCCGAGGTGCCGGACTCCCTGCCGGACTCCGAACCTCCTGCACCCCTGCCAATCGAATCCGATTGGGCGCCGATCATGGAGTTCACCGCTGCGGACATCTTTCAGCACTCGCCCTTTGGCGACATCCTAAATTCGCTAAAGCATCTCTCCCTATCCGGAGAGCCCTGGCCAGATTATGGCCAGGATGGTTGGGATGCGGACAATGAAGAAATTCAAAGCCCACCCACCACCCACTTTGTAGCCACTATCGACGATCTAACCGACATGCTAGACTACGACTCCGAAGACATCGACGGTATGGACGACGATGCCGGAGACGATCAAGAACCAGCGCTCACAGAGCATTGGAGGGCCACTGCAACCCATGATGTATATATGGTGGATACCCCGAAAGGAAGCGATAACGAGGACCAACGGGGCGCGGCAAAGGATAATCCCGCCGATAAACAACCAAAACAGCGACGCAGACGCCGCCCTAAGTCCCGCCTCGACAACAATAGCGCTCCTAATGACCCAGCAATAGAGCAGGGCAAACCAGTGGACGACGAACATACAGCCAAGCAACCGTCCGAACACGACGAATCGGATAATCAATCCATGCCCGGCGAAACCAATAGTCCAGACGACCTCACGCCGGACACACCACCGGAGAATAAGAGCCTTCGCAAAGACTCGCCGCCATTGCAAGAAGTGCGAAGAAGGAAAAACGGAAGCTCAAAACAGCGGAAGACATACTCAGAATGAGGTGGAGCAAAGTGCTCAAAACCGCAGACAAATATGGCAATAGCCATCAATCAAAGAGCTACCCGAAGCATAAGCTGCTGCCAGAATTCGACGAGGAAGCCATAGAGCCCCCACAGTCAAAAAACAAAGAGGCCACCTGGCCGGATAGACGGCCAGATGATAGGCCAAAAAATATAAGCGGCGCCGCACACAAGCCGGCCCATAATCCTGGGAAAACAGATGGCCCAGCCAAGTCAATTTACGGACCAAAAAAGAGGGCCCCAGGAAGCAACACAACACGCCAAGTGTTCGAAGACAGCGGTACACCCAAATACAGGGGCGCCGCACACCCACTATGTTTCACCAATGAGGTGTTGGATCATGAATTCCCAGCAGGGTTTAAACCCATAAACATAGAGGCTTACGATGGAACAACAGACCCGGGAGTCTGGATAGAGGATTATATACTACACATACACATGGCTAGAGGAGATGACCTCCACGCCATAAAATATCTACCCCTCAAGCTCAAAGGGCCAGCTCGGCATTGGCTCAAAAGCCTCCCAGAAAACACTGTTGGAAGTTGGGAAGAGCTTGAGGATGCGTTTAGAGCAAATTTTCAAGGGACTTATGTCCGCCCTCCGAATGCGGATGATCTAAGTCATATAACTCAATAGCCCGGAGAGTCAGCGCGCAAATTCTGGAACAAGTTCCTTACTAAAAAGAACCAAATAGTCGACTGTCCGGACGCCGAAGCCTTAGCAGCTTTCAAACACGACGTCCGAGACGAATGGCTCGCCAGACACCTCGGCAAAGAGAAGCCGAGGACAATGTCCGCGCTAACAAGCCTCATGACCCGCATTTGCGTAGGGGAGGACAGCTGGCTAGCAAGATGCAGCACCAGCGACCCAAGTACATCCGAGATCAGAGATGGAAACAGAAAATCACGGCGCAGAAAAGATCCACGCCGGAATAAAGAGAAAAGCCCAAAGAACACGGCGGTCAACGCTGGATTCAAAAGCTTGCGGCCAAACAACAAAACACTGCCTCTTAAGGACAACAGTGACGAGCTATCCAACTTAAACAAAATTTTGGATCGGATATGTCAAATCCACAGTACCTCCGGAAGGCCTGCAAACCACACCCACCGAGATTGTTGGGTTTTCAAACAGTCCGGACGTCTCAACGCCGAACACAAGGGGCTTGACGCACCAAGCGAGGACGACGACGAACCCCACCAGCAGGGCACCGGAAAACAAAAGACTTTCCCACAAGAAGTCAAAGCAGTAAACTCACTTCATGTGATAATACGGAAAAACAATGCGGCACCCGCTAAGATGGGTCTCGCACGGTCCACCCCAACGGAACCTCGAGATTGGGTGTCAAAACCAATCACTTTTGACCACCTGGATTATTCCAGAAGTGTTCGAAATGCAGGATGGACTGCTTAGATATTGGATCCTATAATCGACGGACTACAATTTACACAAGTCTTAATGGACGGCGGCGGCGATTTAAACCTGCTATATCCAGACACAATCCACAAGTTGGGGATAGACCTTACTACAATTCGACATAGCCGCACTTCCTTTAAAGGAGTGATGCCAGGCCCTTACGCCAGGTGCACAGGCTCCCTATTACTAGAAGTTGTGTTCGGGTCACCGAACAACTTCCGACGCGAAAAACTAATCTTTCATGTTGCCCCATTCAAAAGTAGCCATCAAGCACTATTGGGCCGTGAAGCTTTTGTCCGCTTTAACGCCATACCACATTACGCGTCTCTTACACTTAAAATGCCCGGTCCACGTGGCATCATTTCATTAAGAGGGTCATTCAAAGACCCCGGACATGGCTAGACGAGTCCGGCATAAATAAGCTAGGGGCTCCCTAGCCGCACACCCCTTCACAAGGGGTTGTGCATATAAGCAATAATGAGCTAACATAGACTCCACTTTATTCATTTATTAATATTTTTCATGCACTTTTTTGCACGATTTCCTTTCAAACTAAGTTCCTCTCTTTTTACAGATGAACAACGTGCATACCCGTCGGGATAACGGCTGCAACGGAGACACAGCGCAGCGTGCGAGAGAGACCCGTCGCAAGGATTCTTTTGATTAAGACCTGCGTAAACCTTTTTCTTGTCTCTAGTTGCTATACTCCCTGGCTTTTCATTATAACCAGAGTGGAGGCGGCGTTTTGGCATCGGCGCGTCGAAGACCTTGCTGTGCACGGACACAAGGGGCTTAGGGCATTGTTTCGCCCGCTATTATAAAAGACCGAACACCTTAGGGAGTGTTCGGCGTCTCGAGTTAGGCCTTATATGCATCAGCTCCGAATCATGTCTTTGGTCAAATGTTGGGTTTGCTCGGCTCTGTGTTTTGCTGCCTTAAGTTCCGTATCATCGGCTAACGCAGCACCGGAGAACTCTGCGATTGTGCCCGGTTAATTTGGCGAGCACCTCGATGAAAGCCGAAACCGACTATCATGATACTGGCGAGAGATGGTCAACCACTCGATCGACCACCGGAATGTTTAGAATTCCTCCGCTTTGACGAAGGACCGTTTCCCGGTCAGGCACACACGCGCCCCGAATTCGGAGAGCGCGGTGCCCCCAGGGGCTATATCATAGCCCCACCCTCGAACTCCAATGGCTAAGTGAAAGTGATAAAGCACCATAGTACGGTTGCCTCGTTTGCTATGCTACCACCTCCTCAACAGGACCGAGACGTCGGATTAATTGTGAAATTGCGAACACCGCCGCACCTTGTGCGTGGGGGCTGAAGCCGAAGACTGCCATCTTTCAGGTTATACAAACGTATACATAAATGGCCGCATAGGAGATATTTCAATACTTGGAACGCACAAGTATAAAAAGCGATTACATCATAACCATTATTTTACAAAATAAAACGTTCATTTGAACGTGACATTTTTCGAGCACTGCGACTCTATTGCATGAGCACCACGCATAACTTCCCCAAAATAGTGCTCGGCGGGCAACCGGCTTTCGTCCGAACCCTGGGTTGCAACAGCGGTGGCATCCATCTCTGTCCAATGTGTCTTCACATGGGCAAGGGCCATCTGCGCACCCTCTATGCAGGCCGACCGCTTCATCACCTTGATATGCGGCAACCGCCCCAAGAAACTGCTGCAATAAGCCAAAATAGCTCGTCGGCTTGGGCCTCTCTGTCCAGACATGAGTCACGATATCCGTCATGGCAAGTCCGGACAACCTATTCAGCTCAGCCCATTCGGCCAACCGATCGGTCAGCGGAAGTGAACGATCCGGACTATGGAATTGAGACCAAAACGGCTCTTCCGTCTTGTGATCCTTCTGACTTCGGAAGTGCACAACGGCATCCGCTGCACTCGCCGCTAAGTCCATATATGGATCCTCTGGGCCCCACAGCTGGCCAAGCTAAGCATACTTTGGATCCGTAAACCTACGGCGCAGCAGAAAAGGCTTGCCAGCCACAATGTCTCCGGCTTGACGCAGCTCCTCCTTCATAGCCCGCATCGCAGAATGGGCATCCTTGGCTTCGGCGGTGGCCTTCCCCAGGTCTTCTCGCTCCGATAGACGCTCCTTTTCAAGAGCCTCATTGCGGTCGGTAGCATCCTTCAACTTAAAGGCCAGTTCGGCCATCTCTTCCCTGCTTCGGCAGTGTGCAGCCCTTTCGGCTTCTAACTCTTCGGCCGCCCTCGAGGCAGCCGCATCACTCCTTCTGGCTTGCTCCTTGGCTTGAGCAAGTTTTGCCCGAAGGCTCTCCACAGCAGCAGCACCATCTGCGTCAAGCATAAATATTGTAAGAGGTGGGCTTTGGCTCCCTTAATAGGTGACTGCGGAGAAACAATTTACCTTGCGACTCGTCAAGTCGCTTGTTGACTAGCGCGATGTCCGCATCCGCAACATTGAGTTGCCGCATTAATTCAGCAACTCCATCAGTCCGGCTAGCCCCCGGACTATCCGCCACCTGCATAGGAAAGGCGACACTCAATACCTGCGATTTTGATCCTCGGCACGCTGTCGCTTTCGACAACCTACCGAGTCTCAGGGGCTACTATCTATACAGGGCGCACTTTATGTGTAAACCTGTCAAAAAGGGGTGTCATTTTTACATACCTCAAATCCCGCCAGCAAACTCCTGACGGCATTATGCAATCCGCTTTCGGCGGACAAAATCCTTCTAATCACCGTACTCATCAATGCACGGTGATCTTCTGAGATGGACGCCCTCTCAAGCAGATCCTTCAGCTCCCCCGGCCGAACACTAGTCGGCGCCGAACTCTTCAGCTCTGCCGGGCTCGGGGATACCCTCCGTGACGACACTTCAGGCTCGTCCGCCCTATCCGACGGCGCAGCAGACGGAGGCGTCTCGCTCTCCATCATCTCCGTACGAAGATCCCCCGAAGACGAGCTCATCTGAGAAGGTCGCAGATCCGAGCTACAAGGTAAAAATTTCGGTTATCCTCAGAAGCACAAATAGGGATGTTTCTTATTAATGAACTCCCCCTTTTTCTACTCACGGCTCGCTGGAGGGCTGATTCTTTAGAAAGGCATGCGGCGGGACCCCAGACGCAGGACCCTCTAGTGAAGATTTCTTCCCCCGCTTAGGGGCTTTGGCCTCCGGGTCTTCGGAGGCGGTCCACTTCTCCCCCTGGAGGGAGGGATTCTTGATCCCCCCTTCTTCAATCGCCCCCTTGGGCGAGGCGGTAGCTCCTCTATTTTCCCCTTCGCCTTCTTCTGACAGCTCAACCTCCAACATCTCGACCAGGCCACGGGATCCGCGCGATCTCTGGGAGGGCGGACACCGTATCAGCTTTGCTTCCGCTATCCACTCTGTTGCGGGATAACGGGTTAAAAGGCGGTGTAGAAAAGCAAACAAATGGTACGTCCGAACACTGGGCTACTTACTTGAGTATCCGGGCGATTGCAGCTTAGGCCTGCATCCTCGTTCAATTTCGGACACGCCACCTATTGTCCGAAGAACAACTTGTACATCTCCACGGGTGTCGTACCCATAAAGTGTTGGAGAATCCGTGGTCCCTCGGATTAAACTCCCATAGCCGGAGAGGATGGCGTTTGCAGGCGAGAGGCGCCTAATCGGCATAACTCTGCATCACCACGACGGATCGATCTCCCTCGCTGGAGGTCTCGAATCCGCCTGCAATAGGGGCACGTCCTTTGACGACCCCGCTTGAGCCCTTCACTACTAGGGAAAAGCCTATACGAGAATCTTAGCAGGCGAGGGTTAAAACCTCGCTCTCGCTACTACTAACAACACAGGTTTTAAACCTCGCTACTACTAAGTTGATAGCAGCGGCGGGTTTGTAACCCTCGCTACTACTAAGCGGTCTCTACCGTGCACCCGGGATATGCCATAGTAGTAGCGGGCTTTTAACCTCGCTACTACTAAGTTGATAGCGATGGCGGGTTTTAACCTCGCTACTACTAAGTGGCCCTGGACCATGCCATAGTAGTAGCGATGGTTTTAACCCGCCATTGCTATGAACTTAGTAATAGCGAGGTTAAAACTCACTGCTACTAATCGTCTGCCATAGTAGTAGCGGGGTATGGCCTATTGTCAAAGTCTACCCCCCGTGGACCGCCTTTTCGGTTTAAAAAATAAAAGAAAATGATAAAAATGTCAAAAAAAATAAAAGAAAATAAGTTTCCCATGTGATATGTGGTCTAGTTGATGGGAAAATTTACAAATATGAATTTCGACTTTATTTGCAAAATCTCTCTGGAAATTTGTAAAATGGCCATAACTTTTGCATATGAACTCGGATGAAAAAGTTTTTTATATGAAAAATCATCTACTCGAAAAGTTACATCCGAGGCAAACAAATCCTCAAAAACATTTTTAAAATCCTCAAAAACCTAACAGAAAAAAAGTTACGGGGCTTTTAAGATCTGGAGGCAAACAAATTCATCAAATTTCAGTTTTTCTTAATTTTTGTTAAATCTGGTCAAACTATGGTCAAACTAATTATTCAAGAATATTAGTGTTACTAAATAATTATTTTAGTTTTTTTGACTTTTGGTCAAATCTAGTCAAACTATGGTCAAATCTGGTCAAACTATGGTCAAACTGTGGGTCAAACTAATTATTCAAGAAATATTAGTGTTACTAATTTTTTAGAACAATAGTTTCAAACTCAAACAGTGAAATGTGTCACTACATGCTCAAGCTAAATTCACGAGGTTAATAGGATTGACATCTTACTATTGTCGGAAAAGCGACAAGTCGCGACTTGGAAGCGAGGAGAATAGAACCCGGAAGTTAAGCGTGCTCGGTGGAGTAGTGAGAGGATGGTGACCGTCCGGGAAGTTAGATGATTTGGAATGATGAGGGGTGATTAGAGATTAAATTTAGCAGCGATGATGGGTGATTAGAGATTTGAGGTTAAAATAATTCAGAAATTTGAAAATTAGGGAAAAAATCAAAAAAAATCGAAAAAATTCAAAAAAAATTCAGAGATTACAGATTAGTAGTAGCGCGGGTTTTTACCCACGCTCTCGCTATCGTTAAACTGTAGTCTTGGGTGGCACCAGCTCTTCGCTATAAGTTAGTCTATGCGCCTTATTAGTAGCGCCGGCCCCCGCGCTACTAATAGGCCCAAAACCCGCGCTGCTGCTAGGCTTTTCCCTAGTAGTGCTTGGTTGACCCACGACATCAACCGTCGAGGAGGTCCCGGGCGGAATATGGGCGGCAGCTTCTGCCTACTGCCCTTCGGAGCGGTGATATAGAACCACTCCTGCTGCCACAAGCCGAGCTCCTCTTGGAAGGAGCCCTCGGGCCACGGGGCATCGGCCCACCTGCTTATGGCCGCCCCGCCGCACTCTGCTTGACGCCCCCCAATCATCTTCGGCCCCACATTGAAGGTCTTCAGCCACAGGCCGAAGTGGGGGGTGACGCGGAGGAAGGCTTCACAGACGACAATAAATGCGGAAATATGGAGGATGGACTCCGGAGCCAAGTCATGGAAATCCAGCCCGTAGTAGAACATGAGCCCTCTCACGAAAGGATCCGTCGGGAAGCCTAAACCACGACGGAGGTGGGATACAAAGACGACGTACTCGCCGGGCTCGGGGGTGGGTATGGCCTGCCCTACGGCGGGCAGCCTATGTGAAATCTCGTAAGACAGGTACTTGGCCTCTCGCAGCTTTAGCACGTCCTCCTCCGTGACGGAGGAGGGCATCCACCGACCCTGAAGGTCGGAGCCGGACATTGTTGAAGGTCCGAAGCACACGAATCTGGGGCTCTGGGTGTTGGAACTTGGGGCGAGGAGAAGATTCGATGGAGGATTGAAGAATAGAAATGAGCCTTTTTCCAATTATAAAGAGGGAGAATACCAAGAGCCGTCTCCGTGACGGTTCGGGACTCGCCTTCGATAGAGGGGGCGTGGCGATGGGTGCGGTTGGGTTACCCACGTCCGTATTGATGAGAATCCCAGAATAAGGGGAACACGATCTCTGCTTCGACAAGACGTGCTAAGGAAACCGCTTCGCTAAACGTGCTGAGGTGGTATAATAAAAAACGTTTTAAGTAAAAGCTTGGTAGTGGTGTGACGTCATGCCGCAGAATACGTCAGCAGATCGAACTCGTGTACATAATATTCTCTCTACGGTGGAGTGTGGAATTTATTTTGCAGAGCCGGACAATATCCTGGTGTTCACGATCTTCTATGGATTATTCTAAGGAGGAACCCGCCTGGCAATGCCGAACATTATGCGCGTCGGACTCATCGTCATTGAAGCCGAGTTCGGGGACTCTTGAGGAGTCTGGACTAGGGGTGTCCGGACAGTTGGACTATCATCGTCCGCTGGACTCCAAGACTCTGAAGATACAAGATTGAAGACTCCGTCCCGTGTCCGGATGGGACTTTCCTTGGCGTGGAAGGCAAGCTTGGTGATACGGATATGTAGATCTCCTACTATTGTAACCGACTCTGTGTAACCCTAGCCCTCTCCGGTGTCTATATAAACCGGAGGGTTTAGTCCGTAGGACACAACATCCATTACAACAATCATACCATAGGCTAGCTTCTAGGGTTTAGCCTCCTTGATCTCGTGGTAGATCCACTCTTGTAATACACATCATCATTAATCAAGCAGGACGTAGGTTTTACCTCCATCAAGAGGGCCCGAACCTGGGTAAAACATCGTGTACCCCATCTCCTGTTACCATCCGCCTAGACGCACAGTTCGGGACCCCCTACCCGAGATCCGCCGGTTTTGACACCGACAACAGGCATGCAAACAACATGTCTATGTTCGTCTTTTTCATTAGGTTTGGCAATTCTAGCAGCTTCATCACAGAAGTAAATAACATGCCCATTAATATTTTCTGCCAGGAGATCTTTAACCATAGCAACACTAGCTAGGTTCCACTTTAATTTGCTCAGTAGGTTTAGGTGCTCTAATATTACTTTTGCGAACCACAGTTGAAACCTTAGCATGTTCCTTTATCCTAACAGGGAAAGGTGGTTTTTCAATATAAGCAGTAGGCACAACTGGATCGACATTGTAAATAATAGTTTCGTCTTTAGCTATGACCGGTTCTTTCATTTCTTCTTTAATTGGTGGGTGATACTTGTATCACTTCTCTCTAGGGAGATCAACAGGAGTAGCAAAAGATTCACAGAAAGAGCCTACTATCTCAGAATCAAGGCCATATTTATTGCTAAACTTTTGAAAAGCATATTTATTCATAAAATATTTAATACAATCAAACTTGAGCTTAATACATAACTCTTTACCTTCATCGAGTTCCCAATCTTCAAAATTGTGTTTAACTCTTTCCAAAAGATCCACCTGAATTCAATAGTCTTCTTCATAAAAGAACCTGTACAAGAAGTATCGATCATGGATTGATCATCACGAGAAAGCCGAGCATAAAATTCTGAATAATAATTTCTCTTGAGAGCTCATGATTGGGCCATGAATATAACATTGAATTAAGCCTCCCCGAAGCTAGAGCGATACTTTCCCCCAATGCTTTTCCCTTCAATGATAAAGGGAAAACCTTCTTATTCGCTTCATCTCTGGATAAACCTGCAAGCTTAAGTAATCCACAAATCTTATCCACATATATCAAATGCATATCATGATGTTTAGTTCCATCTCCTGCATAAGGATAAGCTAGCAGTTGTTCTATCATACCCGAAGGGATTTCATAACCAATATTTTCAGTACGTGCAGTAGGTTGAGGGGCAACTAATTTTGGTTCTAGTCGAGGTGAGGATAACCCGAACAAACCCAATCAATGGATGGTTCTCCATAGTAACAAGTGATAATAAATTTCAGCACGTAGTAATAATTTTTGCTTACCAATTTCCACTTACCAACAACGCTTCACTCCTTGGCAACAACGCCAAAAAAGAGCCTTCATGACCCAGAAGTATAAGGGATCAATCGTAGTCCTTTCGATAAGAGTGTCGAACCCAACAAGGAGAAGAAGGAAATGACAAGTGGTTTTCAACAAGGTATTTTCTACAAGCACTAAAATTGCTGATAACAGATAGTTTGGTAGCAAAATAATTTGCAACGAGCAAGTAAAGGTAATGGTAAATAAAGTGCAGCAAGGTAGCCCAATCCTTTTGTGGCAAAGGACAAGCCAAAACGGTCTCTTATGATAAGCAAAGCATTACTGAGGGCACACGGGAACTTTAGCTAGTCACTTTCATCATGTTGGTTTGATTTGTGTTTGCTACTTTGATAATTCGATATGTGGGTGGACCTGTGCTTATATCTTGTTCTTACTTGAACAAATCTCCTACTAATGATTAACCTCTCTCGCAAGCATCTGTAACTACGAGAGACATATTAAGATAAAAATCTAACTATAGCATTAAACTTTTGGATCCAAATCAGCCCTTTACAAAGTAGCGCATAAACAAGGGTTGAAGCTTCTGTCACTATAGCAACCCATCATCTAATAACTACTCCACAATGCATTCCCTTAGGCCCAAATATGGTGAAGTGCCATGTAGTCGACGTTCACATCACACCACTAAGGGAATCACAACATACATATCATCAAAATATCGAACACATATCAAGTTCACATGATTACTTGCAACATGACTTCTCCCATGACCTCAAGAACAAAAGTAACTACTCACAAATGATAATCATGCTCAAGAACAAAGGGGTATTAAATAGCATAATATATCTGAACATATGATCTTCCACCATATAAACCATATAGTAATCAACTACAAGGTTTAATCAATACTACGAGTCACCCGCAAGTACCAATCTAAGATTCCGGTACAAAGATTGAACCCAAGAGATGAACTAGGGTTTGAGAGGAGATGGTGATGTTGAAGATGTTGATGGAGAATGCCCTCCAAAAGATGAGAGGGTTATTCGTAATGATGATGATGATGATTTCCCCCTCCGGGAGGGAAGTTCCCCCCGGCGGAATCGCTCCGCTAGAGGGCAAAAGTGCTCCTGGCCAAGTTCCGCCTCGAGATGGCGGCGCTTCATCCTGAAAGTCCTCCCCTTATTTTTTCTTGGTCAAAATGACTTATATACCAGAAGATGGGCACCGGAGGATGGCCGAGGAGGGATCAACCCACCAGGGCGCGCCTGGGCTACCTGGCGCGCCCAGGTGGGTTGTGCCCACCTGGTGGGCCCCCTTTGGTAGTTACTTGCTCCATATTTTTTATATAATCCAAAACAATTCTCCGTAAATTTTGAGCTCATTTGGAGATGTGTAGAATAGGTAACTCTGACGTAGCTTTTCCAGGTCCAGAATTCCAGCTGCTGGCATTCTCCCTCTTCTTGTAAACCTTACATATTATGAGAGAAAGGGCATTAGAAGTACTCCATAAAGAATTATTATGCATAAAAACATTATAAATAACAGTAGGAAAACATGATGCAAAATGGACATATCACGCGACTAAGGTCGTCGGCATCCGGAGCCCGGACATATGTGCCCTGGAAGTTTGCTCTTCTAGGGCCTCCCAGCTGCTAATTGAGTGAGGAGGCAGGATGTTAAGCCAATGCCTTGCTGAGCCCTTCAGTTTGAGCAGCAAATATTTAATGGCGTGCTGATCATCTCCATTGGCCATGTGTATGTCGCCAAGGAAGTCCTCAATCCATACTATCATATCGGTGGTGCCATTGTATTATTCTATATTGATGGGCTTGAATCCTTCGGGGAATTGATGTTCCATCACACTGTTTGTGAAACTGATCGGGTGAGGCAGACTTGGAACTGAGGAGTAAATTTTCCCTTGAAGAGGAAAGGGTGATGCAGCAAAGGTATCAATCTAGTAGGAGGCACAAGCAAGTCCCCAATATATGCACCTGCACAAACTAACAAACACTTGCACACAACGCGAAAACGGGTTGTAAATCCCTTCAAGGTCACGAATAAGAGTGTGATATGATATAGATAGGTATAAAAGATAAATAAAAGAGCAAACTAAAGTAAATATGAATAAATTGTAGCAAGGTATTTTCGGGGTTTTTGGTTTATAGATCTGAAAATATCTAATGGAAAATAAACCTGGGGGCCATAGGTTTCACTAGAGGCTTCTCTCTTGAAAGAAAACATACGGTGGGTAAACAAATTACTATCAAGCAATTGATTGAAAAGTGTGTATTTATGACGATATCTAAGGCAATGATCATGAATATAGGCATCACGTCCGTGACAACTAGACCGAAATGATTCTACATGTAGAGGGATAAACTCATGTAATATGATATAAACCCCATATTTTTATACTTGATGGCAACAATACAATACATGCCTCGCTACCCCTTCTGTCATTGGGTGAGGACACCGCAAGATTGGACCCAAAATTACGCATCTCCCTTTGCAAGAAAAACCAATCTAGTTGGCCAAACCAAACCGATAGTTCAAAGAGAAATACAAAGATATCTTAATCATGCATAAAAGAGTTGAGAGAAGACTAAAATAATGTTTATAGATAAATTGATCATAAATCCACAATTCATCGGATCTCAACAAACACGCCGCTAAAAGGTATTACATCGGATAGGTCTCCAAGAACATCGAGGAGAACATTGTATTGAAGATCAAAGAGAGAGAGAAGAAGCCATCTAGCTACTAGCTATGGACCCGTAGGTCTGTGGTAAACTACTCACACTTCATCGGAAGGGCAACAAGGTTGATGTAGAGGCCCTCCGTGATTGAATCCCCATCCAGCAGGGTGCCGGAAAAGGCCCCAAGATGGGATCTCATGGGAACAGAGGCTTGCGGCGGCGGAAAAGTATTTTCGTGGATGCTTCTGGCATAGGGAGAATATTTGATGATTTATAGTACTAAGATTAGGATTAGGAGACCCCTGAGGGGCCCACAAGCCTAGGGGGCGCCCCCCTAAGGCACGCCCCTAGGGCTTGTGGCCATGTCGTGTGTCTTCCGGCCTCCTCTCGAAGCTTCCTAGGTTTCTTCTGGTCCAAGAAAAACCATCGTAAAGTTCTATTCCGTTTGGACTCCATTTGATATTCCTTTTCTATAAAACTCAAAAACAAGGGAGAAACATAAACTGGCACTGGGCTCTGGGTTAATAAGCTAGTCCCAAAAATAATATAAAAGGGCCAATTCCAGTTCTGCCCCTAACTCGAACCCACTGCTCAGTTTTGCCCCTAATTTTTAGGTATGCTCAGTTTTGCCCCTCCGCCGTTAGTATCACTTATAGAAATGCCCTTTTCTTGCCGTTACCGTGCAGTCAAAGGACTTTGACCACCGAAAAAAAATCAAAAAATCTGAAATGTTGTGGGATCGAAGATAGTCATGTCCATAAAACGCGTGCAAATTGTGTGCCGTTCGGACACCACAGGAAACTTCGTGGCAAAGGAAATCATAAATTTTATGCGCATGTGAACAGTAAATTCGAAAAAATAGAAAAAAAATCAAAAAAATATGAAATTTTGGGGGACTGAAGATACTTAGGTGCACCTAAGTATCTTGTGCACCTAAGTATTTTGTGCACCTAAGTATCTTCAGTCCCACAAAATCTCATATTTTTTTGATTTTTTTCTATTTTTTTGAATTTACTGTTCACATGCGTACGAAAATTATGATTTCCTTTGCCACGAGCTCCCAGGGTGTCCGAACGACACACAAATTTGCACGCGCCTTGCGGACATGACTATCTTTGATCCCACAAAATTTCAGATTTTTTTGATTTTTTTTGCTATTTTTTCTGTGTGGTCAAAGTCCTTTGACCAGACGGTAACGGCGCAAAAGGGCATTTCTATCAGTGACACTAACGGCGGAGAGGCAAAACTGAGCATACCTAAAAATTAGGGGCAAAACTAAGTAGTGGGTTCGAGTTAAGGGCATAGATGTAAATGTCCCAATATAAAATGGCATATTAATGCATACGAAACATCCAAAATAGATAATATAATAGCATGGAACAATCAACATTTATAGATACGTTGGAGATGTATCAAGCATCCCCAAGCTTAATTCCTGCTCATCCTCAAGTAGGTAAATGATAAAAACAGATTTTTTTTGATGTGGAATGCTACCTAACGTATTATTCAATGCAATTTTCTTTATTGTGGCATGAATGTTCATATCCATAAGATTCAAAACAAAAGTTTAATATTGACATAAAAACAATTATACTTCAAGCATACTCATAAAAAATCATGTCTCAAAATAACATGGCTAAAGAAAGTTGCCCCTACAAAATCATATAGTTTTGCTATGATCCATCTTTATCACACAAAGTATTTCATCATGCACAACCCCGGTATTAGTCAAGCAATTGTTCCATACCTTAGTATTCTCAAACTTTTTCAACTTTCATGCAATACATGAGCGTCAGCCACGGGTATAGCACTATAGGTGGAATAGAATAGGGTGGTTGTGGAGAAGACAAAAAGAAGGAGAAAGTCTCACATCAACTAGGCAAATCATTGTGCTATGGCGATGCCAATCAATTTATATCGATGCAAGTGAGTAGGGATTTCCATGCACTGTATGCACTAGAGCTATAATTGTATGAAAGCTCAAAAAGCAACTAAGTGGGAGCGCATCCAACTTGATTGCTCATGAAGACCTAGGGTAATTTGAGGAAGCGCATTATTGGAATATACAAGCCAAGTTCTATAATAAAAAATTATCACTAGTATATGAAAGTGACAAAATAGGAGACTCTCTATCAGGAAGAATATGGTGCTACTTTGATGCACAAGTGTGGAAAAATGATAGTAACATTGTCCCTTCTCTCTTTTCTCTCATTTTTCTCCTTTTTTGTTTGGGATTTTTGGCCTCTTTTGTTTTTTTATAAAGTCCGGAGACTCATCACAACTTGTGAGGGAATCATAGCTTCCATCATCCTTTCCTCACATGGGACAATGCTCTAATAATGATAATCATCACACTTTTCTATACTTACAACTCAATACTTAGAAAAAAAATATGACTCTATATGAAAGCCTCCGGCGGTGTACCGGGATGTGCGGTAATCAAGAGTGACATGTATAAAAAATATGAATGGTAGCCTTGTCACAAATACTATGTCAACTACATGATCATGCAAAGCAATATGACAACGATGGTATGTGTCATAATAAATGAAATGGTGGAAGTTGCATGGCAATACATCTTGGGATGGCTATGGAAATGCCATAATAGGTACATATGGTAGCTATTTTGAGGAAGAGTATATGGTGGGTTTAATGCACCGGCTAAAGTTGCGCGACACTAGAGAGGCTAGCAATGGTGGAAGGGTGAGACTGTGTATCATCCATGGACTCAAAATTAGTCATAAAGAACTCACATACTTGTCTCAAAAATTTATTAGCCATCAAAACAAAGTACTACACGCATGCTCCTAGGGGAGAGGTTGGTAGGAGTTCACTATCGCACGTTCCCGACCTCCACACAAAGGATGACAATCAAAAAATAAATCATGTTCCGACTTCATCACATAACGGTTCACCATACGTGCATGCTACAAGAATCACAAACTTTAATACAAGTATTTCTACCAATCCACAATTACTCACTAGCATGACTCTAATATCACCATCTTTATATCTCAAAACAATTGCAAGGAATCAAACTTCTCATATATTCAATGCTCTTTATATGAAAGTTTTTATTATATCCCTCTTGGATGCCCATCATATCATGACTAAATTCATAACCTAAACAAATTATCATGCTGTTAAAAGACTCTAAAAATAATATAAGTGAAGCATGAGAGTTCATAAATTTCTATAAAATAAAACCACCACCGTGCTATAAAAAGATATAAGTGAAGCACTAGAGCAAACTACCTAGCTCAAAAGATATAAGTGAAGCACATAGAGTATTCTAATAAATTCACGATTAATGTGTGTCCCTCTCAAAAGGTGTGTACAACAAGGATTATTGTGGCAAACTAAAAAGCAAACACTCAAATCATACAAGACGCTCCAAGCAAAGCACATATCATGTGGTGAACAGAAATATAGCCTCAAGTAAATTTACCGATGGATTGAAGACGAAAGAGGGGATGCCAACCGGGCATCCCCAAGCTTAGATGCTTGGTTGTCCTTGAATATTACCTTGGTGTGCCTTGGGAATCCCCAAGCTCAGGCTTGTATCACTCCTTATTCCATAGTCCATCAAATTTTTACCCAAAACTTTGAAACTTCACAACACAAAACTCGCAAGATCCGTTAGTATAATAAAATAAATCACCAATTTAGGTACTATTGTGAACTCATTATAAATTTATATTGGTGTAATATCTACTGTATTCCAACTTCTTCATGGTTGATACCCCCCGATACTACCCATAGATTCATCAAAATAAGCAAACAACACATAGAAAACAGATTCTGTCAAGAATAGAACAATCTGTAGTAATATGGAGACTTTGTATACTTCTGTAACTCCAAAAAATCTGAAAAAAAGGACACCCTAGTAAATTCGTATATAAATATTATGTAAAACATTCATAATTTTATCGCGCTTCCATGAATTTAAACAATTCTACTATGGGACGCAAAAGTTTCTGTTTTTTAGCAAGATCAAATCAACTATCACCACCGACCATCCCAAACGTCTTACTTGGGTCAAACACTAATTAAAACACCTAGACATAATTACTACAGAAGTAATAATGTGTATTTGTTGAAAAACAGAAGCAGAAACAAAAAAGACACAAAATAAAATTGGGTTGGCTCCCAACAAGCACTATTGTTTAATGCCCTTAGCTAGGCATAAAACATAGATCTAGGTATTGTCATATTTGTTATGCAATTCCTCAATTGCACATTATGACCCCTAGGAGATTCTTTGGGTTTATTTATAATCACACTCCTAGGTAGGAAATCAAGAAATTCACTTGTAGCAATTGATTCTTCAATGATATTGATAAAGCTATACTAGATGATTCACCCTTATTTTTAGAAACATAGACAAAACTTAGTAGCTTTGGTATGATGAAAATTTGGAGTAGTTTTAAAAGAGGCAAAAGCGGGACCCAAGTTGGTAATAATATCTTCTAACTTATCGAATCTAGTAGAACCTTGCTCTACTTCTCATTAACTATATGTTCCTTTTCCTTTAGATTCTTTAAAGTGATTCCTACCTTTGATCCAATTTGAGTAATGTGATTATGGATCCTCTTATCCAAATTTTCAATAAGTTCTATGGTAAATTTTATTCTCAGTAATATGAAGGCTTTGCATCACATGTTCCAAAGTTAAAACTGTTTCACTAACCATGAGTGGTGGTGAGCCTACCAAATCTATAATAGCATTACAAGCATCCAATGTATGGCTACCCAAGAAATTACCTCTAATAATAGTATCTGGCACATATCCATACCAAATAGTAACACCCACATAAAAATTACGGCGGAGAACAATGCTGGATTGCTTATGAGTGGATCTATTTTGAGCATTGCAAATTCTATACTAAGCATCTTTTAAATTTTCTCCCTCACTTTCTTTAAAGTTGAGAACCTCACTTTCAGGGGTACTAATAATGATCGGAGGACTAGCCATGATAGTAAACAAGCGATCTAGCACACAAGCAAACAAGAAGCAAACAAAAAGATGAACGAAAGAGGGGCGAATAAAAAGGCAAATATTTTTGTATTTTTTTGAAAATGTTTTGGAAATCGGGGAGAGGAAATCGAGAGGCAACTAGAAACTAATGTAAGTGCAAGAGATGAGATTTTATGATGTGTACTTGGTAGGCTTGATGTAGAACCTTCCCGACAACGGCGCCAGAAATTCTTCCTGCTACTTCTTGAGCTTGCGTTGATTTTTCCCTTGAATAGGAAAGGGTGATGCAGCAAAGTAGAGATAAGGATTTCCCTCCGTTAAGAACCAAGGTATTAATCCAACAGGAGGCACAAGCAAGTCCCCAATATATGCACCTGTACAAACTAACAAACACTTGCACACAACACGAAAAAGGGGTTGTCAATCCCTTCATGGTCATGAACAAGTGTGAGATATGATAGAGATAGGTATAAAAGATAAATAAAAGAGCAAACTAAATTAAATATAAATAAATTGCAGCAAGGTATTTTTGGTTTTTTGGTTTATAGATCTGAAAATATATGATGGCAACTAGACCCGGGGGCCATAGGTTTCATAGAGGCTTCTCTATTGAAAGAAAACATACGGTGGGTAAACAAATTACTGTCGAGCAATAGATAGAAAAGCATGTAGTTATGACGATATATAAGGCAATGATCATGACTAGACGACACAAATCAAACCAACATGATGAAAGTGACTAGATGAAATTCCCGTGTACCCTCAAGAATGCTTTGCTTATATAAGAGACCGTTTTTGCCTTTCGTTTGCCTCAAAAGGATTGGGCTACCTTTCTTCAATTTTTTACCATTACAGTTACTTGCTCGTTACAAATTACCTTGCTATTAAACCACTCGTTACTTATAATTTCAGTGCTTGCAGACACTACCTTGCTGAAAACCGCTTGTCATTTCCTTCTGCTCCTCGTTGGGTTAGACACTCTTACTTATTGAAAGGACTACAATTGAGCCCCTATACTTGTGGGTCATCAAGGTCTTTTCTGGTAAATGGAAATCGATAAGAAAAAATTATTACTACATGCTGAAATTTATTGTTACTTGTTACTATGGAGAACAATCCTTTGAGGGGTTTGTTCGAGGTATCTTCACCTTGACCGGAACAACAATCAATTACCCCTCAACCTACTGCACCTACTGAAAATATTTGTTATGGAATTCCTTCGATTATTATAGAATAACTGCTAGCTAATCCTTATGCAGGAGATAGAACCGAACATCCTGATATGCACTTGATATATGTGGATGAAATTTGTGATTATTTAAGCTTGCAGGTTTACCTGGAGATGAAGCTACGAAGAAGGTTTTCCCTTTATCTTAGAAGGGAAAAGCATTGGCATGGTATAGGCTATGCGATGATATTAGATCCTGGAATTGGACTCGATTGAAATTGGAATTTCACCAAAAAAATTATCTTATGCATCTAGTTCATCATGATCGGAATTATATATATAAATTTTTGGCCTCGTAAAGGAGAAAGTATCTCTCTAGCTTGGGGGGAGGCTTAGGTCAATGTTATATTCATGCCCCAATCATGAGCTCTCAAGAGAAATTATTAATCAGAATTTTTATGCTCGACTTTCTCATGATGATCGATCCATGCTTGATACTTCTTGTACTGGTTCCTTTGTGAAGAAGACTATTGAATTAAGATGGGACCCTTTAGAAAGAATTAAGCGCAACTCTGAACATTGGGAACTTGATGAAGGTAAGGAGTCAAGTATTAAGCTTAAGCATGATTGTGTTAAATCTTTTATGAACACTGATGCTTTTCAAAAGTTTAGCACTAAATATGGACTTGACTCTGAGATAGTAGCCTCCTTTTGTGAATCATTTGCTACTCATGTTGACCTCCCTAAGATGAAGTGGTGTAAATATCACCCACCTATCAAGGAATAAATTAAAGAACCGGTAATCGCGAAAGATGAAACTATTATTTATAATGTTGATCTACTTGTTCGTACTGCTTATATTGAAAAACCACATTTCCCGGTTAGGATAAAGGAACATGCTAAAGTTTCAACTGTGGTCAACAAAAGTTATATTGGAACTTCCAAACCTGCTGAACAAATCAAAGTAGAACCTAGTGTTGCTATGGTTAAAGATCTCTTGGTTGAAAATATAGATGGGCATGTTTTTTACTTCTGCGATGAAGCTGTTAGAATTGCCAAACCCGATGAAAAAGATAAACATAGACCTGTTTTTGCATGCCTGTTGTCTCAGTTAAAATAGGAGATCAATGTTATCATGGTTTATGTGACATAGGTGCTAGTGTGAGTGATATTCCTTTTAACTTATATGAAGAAATTATGAATGATATAGCACCCACCGAAATAGAAGACATAGACGTTACTATTAAACTTCCTAATAGAGGCACCGTCACACCACTTGGGATTGTTAGGGATGTTGAAGTCTTGTGTGGGAAAATAAAATACCCTACTGATTTTCTTGTTCTTGGTTTCCCACAAGATGACTTTTGTCCCATTATCTGACCTTTCTTGAACACCGTTAATGCTAAAATAGATTGTGAGAAATAAACTGTCGGTGTTAGTTTTGGTGATGGCTCTCATGAATTTTATTTTTTCAAGTTTAGTCGAAAACATCATAAGAAAGAATTGTCTAGTAAGGATGAAATAATTGGTCTTGCTTCTATTGTCCTGCCTCCTACTGATCCTCTAGAACAATATTTGCTAGACCATGAAAATGATATGCATCTGCATGAAAGAAACGAAATAGATAAAATTTTCTTTAACAACGTCCTCTGCTTAAACACAATTTGCCTATTGAAACTCTAAGAGGTCCTCCTCCACCTAAAGGTGATCCTGTGTTTGAATTAAAACAATTACCAGACACTTTGAAATATGCTTATCTTGATGAGAAAAGGATATATCCTGTTCTTATTAGTGCTGACCTTTCAGAACATGAAGAAGTAAGATTATTGAAGGTTCTGACGAAGCACCGAGCTACCATTGGATATACTCTTGATGATTTGAAGGGAATTTAGTCCTACTCTCTATTAGCACAAAAATTAATATGGAACCTGATGCCAAACCTGTTGTTGATAACCAACGACGTTTAAATCCCAAAATGAAAGAAGTGATAAGAATTGAACTATTAAAGCTTCTGGAGGTAGTTATAATCTATACTATAGCTGATACTAGATGGCTAAGTCATGTTCATTGTGTCCCTATGGAGGGAGGTATTACTTTTGTTCCTAATGACAAAAATTAACTTATTCCACAAAGAATTTTCACTAGTTATAGAATGGTAATCAGTTTTAGAAAATTAAATGAACCTACTAGAAAAGATCATTATCCTCTGCCTTTTATTGATAAATGCTAGAATGACTATCAAAGCATACACATTTTTGTTTCCTTGATGGATTTTCTAGTTTTCCCAAATACCTGTTTCACAACCTGATCGAGAGAAAACCACCTTTACTTGTCCTTTCGGAATTTATGCTTATAGACGTATGCCTTTTGGTTTATGCAATGCACCTACTACCTTTGAAAGATGTATGACTTCTATATTCTCTGACTTTTGTGAAAAGATTGTTGAGGTTTTCATGGATGATTTCTCTGTTTACGGAAGTTCTTTTGATGATTGCTTAAGCAACCTTGATCGAGTTTTGCAGAGATGCGAGCAAACCAATCTTGTCTTGAATTGGGAGAAGTGCCTCTTTATAGTTAATGAAGATATTGTCTTGGAACATAAAATTTCTGAACGGGGTATTGAAGTGGATAAAGCTAAGCTTGATGCAATTGAGGAAATGCCATGTCCCAAAGATATCAAAGGTATTCATAGTTTCCTAGGTCATGCTGGTTTCTATGGAAGATTTATTAAAGACTTCTCTAAAAATTTCTAGGCCTCTTATAAATCTTTTACAAAAGGATGTTCCATTTTTTTATGATGATTGTGTAGAAGCCTTCGAATCACTTACGAAAGCCTTAATTTCTGCACCTATTGTTCAACCACCGGATTGGAACTTGCCTTTTGAAATTATGTGTGATGCTAGTGATTATGCTATTGGTGATGTTCTAGGACAAATAGTTGATAAGAAATTAAATGATATTCAATATGCTAGTAGAACTCTAGATAGTGCCCAACGCAATTATGCTACTACTGAAAAAGAATTTTTAGCAGTCGTGTTTGCTTGTGATAAATTTAGATCTTACATTGTTGATTCTAAAGTGACTGTTCACACCGATCATGCTTCTATAAAATATCTTATGGAAAAGAAAGATGCTAATCCTAGACTCATTAGGTGGGTTCTCTTGCTACAAGAATTTGATTTACATATCACTAATAGAAAGGGAGCTGAGAACCCCGTGGCTGATAACTTGTCTAGGTTAGAAAGTATTCTTCATGACCCACAACCTTTAATGATAGTTTTCCTGATGAACAATTAGCTGCAATAAATTTTTATCATAACAACCCTTGGTATGCTCACTATTCTAATTATATTGTTGCTAAATATATACCATCTAGCTTTACATACCAACAAAAGAAAAATTCTTCTATGATTTAAGACATTACTTTTGGGATGACCCACTGATACATCTCCAACGTATCTATAATTTATGAAGTATTCATGCTGTTATATTATCATTCTTGGATGTTTTACAATCATTTTATAGCAACTTTATATCATTTTTTGGGACTAACCTATTGACCCAGTGCCCAGTGCCAGTTGCTGTTTTTTGCTTGTTTTTACATCGCAGGAAATCAATATCAAACGGAGTCCAAACACTGCAAAACTTTTTATGGATTTTTAATGGACTAGAAGACATTCAATGGGCCAGAGCAGCACCTGGGGGGTGCCCCAAGGGGTCACAACCCACCCATGCATGCCTGGGCCTCCAGGCGCGCCCCGGTTGGTTGTGCCCACCTCGGTGGCCTCCCGCACCCCCTCTTCGCCCTATAAATTCTCAAATATTCCAAAAACCCTCGGGAGAACCTAGATCAGAAGTTCCGCCGCCACAAGCCACAGTAGCCATCGAAAACCAATCAGGAGCCCGTTCCGACACCCTGCTGGAGGGGGAGATCATCACCGGTGTCCATCTTCATCATCTCGACGGCCTCCACGATGAGGAGGGAGTAGTCCACCCTCGGGGCTAAGGGTTTGTACCAGTAGCTATGTGTTTAATCTCTCTCTGTCTCTCTCTCTCTCTCTCTCTCTCTCTCGTGTTCTTGATGGCACGATCTTATGTATCGAGGGCTTTGTTAATATAGTTGGATCATATGGTGTTTCTCCCTCTCTATCTTGTTGTGATGAATTGAGTTTTCCCTTTGAGATTTCATTGTTATCGGATTGATTAATTTTATGGATTTGAGAGGACTTGACAAATGTTTTGCATAGGAATACGCGTGGTGACAATGGGGTATTATATTGATTCACTTGATATATGTTTTGGCAATCAACTCGCGGATTCCCGAGGTGACACTGGTACACGTCGGTGCTATAAAAATGGTTTTTAACCCCTTTCTGCGACGACATTTGGAGCCGTTGCCAAGTGAGTGTGGGAAATAGGGGGGTCCTTCCCACACGACCCATAAACCGTTGGGGATAGGGAGCCAAGATGCATGTACAGTACTCCTACTCGTTTGTGCTCGCATTGCCATCGCAGTCAGTATTCTGTGATGCTACGTTTATGATGCGCGACCCATCACAAACGGTTCACTATTATCGAACGTGTATGATAAGCATACAATCACACACATTCGCTTTTCACAAACTGTATGCGATAACTAATTAATAAGATTAGCTAATCGTCGTACGAGTGTAAGATAGGATTACAAAATGTCGGACAGTCGTAACATTGTCGTACACGACAACTATCGCACACGCTATTATGTGGCGCAACGTTTACGATGCATACTTCATCAGAAAGAGTTCATGGTTGCGAATCGTATACGATAAGGCAACTATCGCACACGCTATTTTATGGTGCAACGTTCACGATGCATACTTCATCAGAAACAATTCATGGTTACGAATTGTGTATGATAAGGCAACTATCGCAAACGGTTAGTTTGCCAGCACCGTTTGTGATATTATCCAACATCACACATGATTTGCAAACGGCAACTGTGTGCACGCTTGTACACATTTCCTCTCTGTGAACCATCTCGGATTATTGTGTATATTGCAAATGTTTGTGTTTTACCAACCGTGTGTGCCGTAACAACCTGGAGAGCGTAATTTCACCAGAATTTAATTGCTGCTATATCAAATTGAAATTGAAATTGAAACTGAATGTATGCTATAGCTTTATTCATATCCATCGGGTTCAGACAACCAATGCATTATTCGATTCATAGGTACACATCAAGAATTACATAAGAACCAAATAAAGAATGATGAACCATAGTTGTATACTTGTACTATTAAAGACGGTAAAAAAAGATGTGAAATACATTCTGGTTGCTGAACAAGGTGAAGCGGAATGCCCATATTGTGCCCTCTACCATGCAGAAGGCACGCACGACTCTAGTCCAACCCCTTGTGATGGTTGACCGCCCATCCTTCACGGTCTTCATGAAAACATCTAGATAATCATCGTGTTCTGGTAGAAATACTTTAAGCTTTGCATGCCCACCAATCATGTAGTTTGAGAAGTAATCTTTAGTAAACTGCTTTGGGAACCACTGCAAAGGAAAAAAGAATCAGACATTGTCATCTAACACAACTCATTATGGGCAGTAAAAAGAAGGCTGCAGAGTTCTTACTAACCATCCTGTAGTTCGCTGTTGTATTGGATAAAGTGTAAACAAATAGTTTAATTGCCATCTTTTGACCCATTTTACTAACAATCTTATCAGCTTCCTCACTTGATGCTGGTTCATCGATATCTCATTTCCCCATACGCCGAAAGGGTCGAAGAGCAGTTCTTTACCAATGACATATGTACCTAAAAGCACCAAGTTAATATTAGAAGCTAAACACCAATTGCACAATGATGTAGTACAACACTCTTATAATATCTTATAACATCCAATATACTCACATATTAGATGAATTAACATCTTATATTATGGGCTAGAAGGAGTTTATTGCATTCTTACAAATTATCGGCCAATTAATTGTTGTTGTATCCATGGGTTGGAGTTAGTTTGAGCTAGTTCAGGCTCAAATAGCCCTAAAGTATATCTAAACATGAGGGCTAGTTTGAGGTAGTTGCATGTATAACCCACCCAAAAAAACTATCCAACCCAAAAGGTGCTAATTGGAGCTAGTTGTCCTAGTGCATTTATTGTCAATCTAAGTATTTAACCCTGTCATCCATACACGTCTTTGGATGGAGTTAGTTCAGGGTTAGTCATGAGCTAGAAACTAACTCTAACCTCTAAGCTAAGTTGAGTATCCAAATAGGGATGTGCTGTTGTTGTTGTTGCCGCTCTTCTACGTGTATCTAGACATCATCGGAACATTAAGGTAACACTCTTCCTTGTTGCTATGTAGCCTAGGATTGCATATGTAGACATTAAGTATAGTGCAAGTTGCTATGTAGCCTCAGATATATTACATATGGCCCTAGTTAGCCTAACGGTAAGTGAGTTGCAGATATATTCAGGTAAAAGTACGATTCACCAATTAGTCCCTTATCATCCCCCGGCCTATATGGTACCAGCTACCGATATCCTGAATAGTGAGCATATATATGCCATGGGATGAAACTAACCTCGATGGAAAACAACAGTCATTCCCAAGTAGGTACATCGAGAAGCATGTTAAGCACAACAGGCTAAAAATCAACCAAAATTATCCATGGTAGACAAAATAATCTCCAAAGGATAGCTTCAGTGTGCAGGTTTAAGCACACTAGTAAAGCAAAGCAAGTGAAAAGGTGTGTTAACTGCAACAGGCCTAACATATAACAACAAGCAAACATAGTCATTCAAACTAGTATTGTGCCGGTCTAAGTGCACTGGTTATTGTTAAATAAAAAAGGAAAGGCGTGTTTAACTACAAGATGTAGCAACCAAAGGTAGCCATGCATGCCCTATTTGTTTCAGCTTCTCTTGGATTTTAATCACCTATGGATTCGCTTCAGTGGCGAAGCTATTTTTGCGAATCAGCTTCACCACCGAAGTACACTTTGAGGTGCTTCAGGAAATTGCACTAAAAATGACCCAAATCCAGATTCAGCTTCACTAGCAAAGCTGATTCTAAATAGTTGTTTGTTTCAGATTCTAGATTCGGCTTCACTAGCAAAGTTGAATTTGGTCCCAGAATCCGAAACAAATAGGGCCATAGTGGTATTGTTGAAATTGGTACTGATGAAATTGAACTGCACAGTTCATACTTGCACATATAGAACATCACGTTGTGAATAACTGGAATAAACAAGGCATACTACAAACAACCAAAGATAGCATTTGAAAGTGGCCATATTCTAACTACAAACAACAAAACAATCAAGAAACTTTAAAAGAGGCATATGCTAGCTATAACAGGCTTAACGGCAAGCAAATATATGCATTCCTATCGGTATGTTTAAAATTGGATTGATGAAATGTATTGCACAGTAAATAATTGCACATACAGAGCATCACATTGTGAAGAACTGGAATAAACAAGGCATACTGCAAATAACTAGATATAGCAATTAAAACTGGACATATTCTCATTACACTACAGAAGGACTCGACAAAACAAATCATGGGGTTCCCCCTGTGAAGAGGCACGGCAAAAAAATCATGGGTTTCCTCACTTGTCATAGATGGGCTCATTCCCGTGGGAGGAGCACGGACCTTTGATGCACTCCATGTTATCGCAGATGGGCTCCTTCCCCTTGGAAGAGCACGGCTGTAGGGTGCCTTCCCCGATGTCGTAGACGGGATCTTTCCCCTTGGAAGAGCAGATGGGATCTTTCCCCTTAGAAGAGCCAGAAAGGGTGCCCTCCTCGTGGTCGCCGTCGATGAGGTCTGACTTGGAAGCTGTGGATCCCAAGCCAGCGTCGCAGAACATGTCCCTCAGAAATGACCAAAGGTGCTTGATGGCGATGTAGGATGGCAAGTGGTTGACAACGAGCCAGAGTAGATCAGCGGTGGGGCCATGGATGAGATCGATAGCGGTCGAACCTGAGGTGTTGGGGGTGGGCCACTTAACCTGTGACATAGCCCGCCTTAGGCCGTCGCTGTCAATGACCTTGCTGTCGTAGCCGGCAGCCGAGATATGCTTGCATACTCTAGCCCACTTCTTGAGTGCCTACCTCCAGTAATGGTCGTCAGCTTCCTCGGCGACGTCGGGCAAAGAGACCGTGATACACCTCTTTTGGGCTAGTCGCTCCTCGAGCTCCACGGGAAGTGTAGCCGGGCTTATGCTGCGACGCTCTGGAGTGGGGGATGGGGATGGGGATGGGGATCTGGGGAAAAGGGGCATTTGGCAGGAGTCATCTAAGAAACTCAGGGCAGCCTTGGTATTCAGATCGGTGGGTAAGCTGCACGGGCAAACCTGCAGATGTTGACAACGAAGGTCTCGCAACAGTGGCGGCGGCAGGGACCTTTCTAGGGTTTCGAGAGAGGGAGGGGTGTGTGTGCGCGCACGTACGAAGAGGTTTTGGTGTGTGTGTGTGTGTGTGTGTGTGTGTGTGTGTGCGTGCGTGCGTGGAGGGGGGCGGGGTGTGTTTGAGGAAATGACGTGGGTACTGAAAATTTTACTACACGGGAGTCAAACGCGGGAGTGAAATGCCAGGGGCTAATGAAAATTTTGATGATGGTGCATCGCACACGGTCCGGAGATAACAACTATGTGTTATGAAACAGAAAAACACTCGAGGCGGGCAGATATTTTCTAGGGGCAGGCGGAATTGGGAACAAGAAACATCGCATGCAGTCCGGAGATAACAACCATGTGTTATGAAACAGAAAAACCCTCGAGGCGGGCAGATATTTTCCATGGGCAGGCGGGATTGGGAACACGAAATATCGCACATGGTCCAGATGCAACTTCAATGTCGCACCTATCTTGCAAAGCGCATGGTATTGCTTGCCCCCACCCCTCATGTCAGCACGAAGGGAATCCTAAGCTATGAATGCATCCCCCCCCCAACCGAGGCTCACCTAGCAAAGTGCGAAGTAGCTAGCAGCCCCCCTCCCTCGTGTCAGCATGAAGGGAATCCTAAGCTATGAATGGATGCCCCCCCAACCGTGGTTCACCTAGCAAACTGCAAAGTAGCTAGTAGCACCCCCCCTCCCGCCCCCCGTGTCGGCTCGAAGGGAATCATAAGCTATGAATACATGCCCTCCTCCAACCGAGGCTCACCTAGCAAAGTGCGAAGAAGCTAGCAGCCAACCTCCCTCGTGTCGGCATGAAGGGAATCCTAAGCTATGAATGGATGCCCCCCAACCGTGGTTCACCTAGAAAAGTGTGAAGTAGCTAGCAGCCCCCTCGTGTCGGCACGAAGGGAATCCTAAACTATGAATGCGCCCCCCCCCCCCAACCGAGGTTCACCTAGAAAAGTGCAATGTAGCAGCCCCTACCCCCTCCCACACACACTTTTAGTCGGCGGGAGAGAGAGGCATCTCACCAAGATTGATCGTAAAATGGACCAAGAATAATCCACCTTGGTCGTACAACCTCTCTCTTGTTGCTGGTCAAAGTGATGGTCATCCATGCGACCCCAGATAGGCCAGCTCGCAAATAATCACACAAGTAGCTACGCCCTGAAGACAACTAGTGCATGCGTGTGGCCCAAACATATGTATGGATCAGGTGTGTTTTTTAGTACACAATGGAACAACTTTGATGTGGCATCGTGATTTCAAACTAGAAATCCCCACACTGAGTGAGGGTTAGGTTGATGGTGCATATGTATGTTACACCACACTTCAAGCCGATGACGGGGATTCATGCATGCATGCATGCATAGTATACGTGCTCAAACTTTAATTAGGTCTGAATCTCACCATGACCTATACTACGATAACACGAACAAAATGAAGAATCCACCATGGTAACGTATCTTGTTGTCGGTCAAGGTGATCATTGATGTCCACGCGGGCCCACGAATATATAGGCTTGTCGCCGATAACCACGCGAGGGAGTGTACCATTCGAAGATAATCACTACATGCATATGTTTGGAGGTGACGCGTGCATGCATGTTTGAATACCATTTCACAACATTGATGTGGCACGTGCGTCGAAAATCGTACACTCTCCCCAGTCGGAGAGAGATCGGTTCATGACGTATCGTTGTACTAGCCACTTCGACTCGATTTGAGGGATTTGTGCGTACATATGCATGCATATATATATATATATATATATATATATATATATATATATATATATACTATATCCACAAGAAAAAAATAACCACCCTCCTAAGTCAAATTAACCACTCCCGTTGTCAGGCAAAAAGTAGTGATGGACCAAGCGGGCCCACAAATGGAAAGCATCGATATCGCTGATAACCACTTAAGTGGCTATGAGAGGACAACAACCATTGCTTTGCAAGTGGGCCAAACATATGTTGAATATAATACCTAAAATGCACAACTTTGATGTGCAACACACGCCTCAAAAACTGTAAACCATGCACCCACACAGAGCGAGGTTCATGAAGTGTACTACATATATGATGGTCCCCTTCCCCCTCTTCGACGCATACTATATGCTCGTACCATAATACAACCCAAAAAGAATCCTCATCAATGGTGAAATTAATTAACCTCTCCCAATGTAGGTCAAAGTGATGCACATGCATCGACGATGGCCTTGTGGGCTCACAGATGGAAGCGTCACACGTGAGTGTACTAGCTAGGATAACCACCGCCTGCATGCATGTGGCGCAAAGAGGTGTTGTATGATGTTTGAATAGCCATTTTCACAATTTTGATGTGGCACGTGCCTCGGAAACCGAAAAGTCCCGACACTGAGTGAGGTGTACTTGTTCACAGACGCGTACATATTGTATATATACACCACCATAACACAAACAAAAAATATTCTACCTTGTTGGTCAAATTAACCTCACTACCAGTTGTTCATCAAAGTGATGGACGACGACCTCGCGGGCCCACAGAAAGCGTCATACACGACTATCGAGTGTCGTGTAGGACAACCATAGACTGCATGTGACCAAAACATGTATGTATGAAAGGGTTGTGTAATGTTTTAAATTACGAATTCACAACTCCGATGTGGTACTGGCCTGCCTAACAAAACGGCTAACCCACACGGTGGCTCACAACTCATAGTGTACTGCGAGCCACTCGCCACCCCCAGACGCACACACCCACACACACACTGTGAATTCATCGCAACTACGATGCATGTTACATTAATTATCCCGCGGTGAACATATATATGTTACCAAAGGAGGGATGTTTTAATTTCGAAAAAATCAGAGATCATTAAGACATTTTAATACATTAATTGATTGATTTTCTATGGGTATAATGTGCAAAAATCAAATTCGAGCTACATGCACACGTGACAGTGCACCTAAATGGATTGCAAAAACACATGTGTCTCACTAGGTGCATGTTTACTCCCCGTGTAACAAATTTCAAACAATGAGAATCTTGATTTTTAAATTCTAGTTCGTCCAAAACTTATTTGCAGTTCATGAAACTTATCGTGTTGTCATATGGACACCAATATAAAGTTGCATTGTACCTTTTTTGATCAAATTTGAGACCAGTTTTGATGTTATCTTTATCTAATTACAAACGAGGGATTATTAATAATTGGGAACCAATATCCCAAACGGACTATTTATTCGGACCGTGAGCTTTAGACCAACAATGGATACGTGCCATGCTTCGATTAAGCAAAAAATAAAGCGACACCATTAATCATCCAAATAGAAAAACAATATACGTGCCGCCACGTGACCCATGTATCGTGCAAGCTGGCGTGAGTTGACGGGACGCATGCGAGCAGTTCGTCGCATAGGGAGGCCAGGAGGCGTGCGTGTAGGTGTGTGAATCGACAGAGGCGTGCTCGCTGCGCAGTGTCATCGGGAGACGTGCATGTAGCTTTGTGAAACGACGGTAGGCATGCCAGCAGTCGGTGCGCAGGCTCGCCGAGAGGCGAGCCAGCGGTTTGACCGCCGCCCGCCTCTCCCCCACTACTCCATATTAATGGTGCGCCCGAGCGGCTGCACCCCCATCCTCGCCACACGAACAATCCCCTCTCTCCACTTGCTTCCTCGACGCCGCTCTCAGTCATCAAAGCCATCAGTGTATGTGGATGCCGCCGATGCGCCCCATTTGAGGTTGTGGCGACGTCGGGGCTGCTAAAGCACCGGAGCACGGCGTGGAGATGGAGACAGAGGTTGTCGTCACCGCCAGCGAGTTATCGCTACAACCTCACGTCATCGACGATGTCGAGATTCCACAGCCAGAGGCGGAGTTCCACACCGACTCCGGTGATGACTCGGGCGACGACTCTGACGACCACTCCGGCGATGACTCCAACGACAACGGACAACTGGTTATTCATCTATACCCATTTATGTGTCAAATAGATCCCAGGGTTTCTCTGGTTAATCCTGCCTCCCCCTTTTTGGAATAGAAATCCTATGGTTATGTTCTCCAAATCCATGAAATCTGAGTAAGTTTTGTTAGATCCGTGTAGTGTATTGATTGTTTGAATGGTACAATTGATAAGTGATTAGTTGTTTCATCTGTGGAAATGATTTTGCTAGTAATCCAACTAGGGTTAGTGTTCGTGCTAATAATTCCTAGCCAGGACTTGCAATTGATTTTGAATGACCTACATATGTTTGTGCCATTATTTTCTTCAAGATTGGTCTGTACATAGATGAGTGTGCTTAAAAATCGAACCATAATCTCTGGATATGTATATAAATAGCCATAAATTCCTAATCCTACTTCACGGCATGTAATCGTTGATTTGATGCCAATTTTTGGCAACTGCCAAATGTTCGCTAGAGGTTAGTTTGTAACCATTAATTTGACACCACATTATTTACTATTTGTATAGGTGCTATCTGATGATGTAGAGAACAAGGATGAAGATGTCTAGAGGAGGTACAAGAGGCAAATCCTGAGGGAGCTTTATGCGGGAATGCATAATAGGCATATTAGGACCTGGAACGGCGGCTATCGATGCCCATTTTGCAACCACAAGCTTCATGACACGTATCAAAGTGTTCTGGCGCATGCAAGAGGACAGGTTGTTGGCTCCTTCAAGAAGAAGTATTCTCGCAGGGTGGAGCATGGCCCGTACGCCGAGTACCTGGAAAAGTTTCAGGATCGTGCCGGCTTGTGAGATGAGATGTGGGATCGAACTATGTACGCTTGAGGATGCTTAACCACGGTTGAACTATGCTTGTGTACGTGTACGCTTATTATCTATGTCTGAGTATGTTTAATCTATGTTTTCTTATGTATAACTATGGGATATGGATGCAATCAGTTCTGTTGATGATTCTATCTCCGTCCTCATTTATTGGTCCCCTTTGTAATTTGTGTTAAATGCTGACCAAAGATTTAACTGACAAAATGTTAGTGCAGGTCAGCAAAATTATATCATTGGATGCATATTTGAACATAGTGTTCAATGACATGATTTTTGGTGACATGCATAAACATTTCTTAGTCAAATATTTGGTACAAATTACAGAGGGGACCAATAAACCAGGACGGAGGTAGTACATCAATCACACATGGTTCCCAAAATTGGAACCGTGCGCAATGACTTTCATTTTGCCTGTTGCTTCAAACACACACGGTTCCTAAAATTGGAACCGTGTGAAATGACTTTCGTTTTGCTTGTTGCATCAATCACACACGGTTGGCTCTAGCAAACCGTTTCCTCCGAAATTCTTTGTGGGATAGAAAACCCTCACCACCCAATTCAAAAAAGAAAATAGAAAACCCTCGCCATCCCCACGTCACAAAAACCCTCACCCCATGCCTCCGGTCCCCATTCACACATGAACAGGCTCCTCTGCGTCTATGCATGGCACCGCCTATCATGGAGGTAACCACTTAGCTCGACGCCTGCCACCGCCGCCAGGCTGCTGGCAAACACCACCGCATTTCGCCACTTCCGCTTGCCGCCGCCTATCGCCATCGACTTTCTCAACGCTGCTCGCGGTCGACCCAGCTCCGCTCGGTTGGGAAATCTTCCATACTGAGGTTTTTTTCTCATGGACGACAAGGTCACTGATTTAATGAGATATTATCTCATCTCTCATCCCAGTTCATCTGCCTCCTTTGATCACCCAGCGGAAATCACCATCAATTCATTTTTATTTGAGATGATTTGATGGTTTTTTTCATTCATAGAGTGTACGGTGCACCGACACATCAGGACCTTAAGACCTCTACCAGAGATTCAATCTCACCGTACCAGATGACTTGAGCATGTGTGTGGTATGTTCAATCTCACCCTAAATCGGTTGGCATGGCCTACTTTCCTGAAGATATTCTAAATATTGCTACATTTGGATAAAAGGTGCCACATGCACCATATACGTCAAAGGGGATTTACCCCCTCTTCTTTCTATATGAGGCAAATTAATGATGTATCGTTCTTTTGACTACTCTTCCATGACATCATGTTTACCCTATCTATTTAATTATAGATTTTTGTCCTTCGATTTCAAGTGTTGTATCAATTTGCGCCCATATTTGCATGTTACCATATTTTCTTTAACAATCCTACCATTTTCTGCGGCGCATCCCCTGCTATGCAACAGATTATGTAGTGCACAATTTTTTCCCTTTACATAGATCAAAGCTGCACGGATGTCATACTGCACATAAACCATGGATTTACAATCGTTGCTACTGTATGACTGGATGAACGTGGTGACTCCTATTTTGGCGCTGGCTTTTGGAAAGAAACTTCTAAGTTTTATGTACTAAAAGCTGGCACTAAAATTGGACTTCACATAAAAGGGCCTGGTCATGAGATATATGCTAACTTCCCCAACAAAATCATCCATCCTGACTTTTTTTGAAGTAAGTTTTCTTTTCAACTATCTGCATGTTGACTTACCCAGCAATGTTAAATGAATTGTGTAGTATTTAAGAAACCAATTGGTATTCCCTTTTCTTACTATAACCCTACCTAATAACTTCTAGTTACCAATACTTTTTCCCATTGCCCTGTTTTAACTAAATATTCCTTGTACTATCATTTCTATCAGAAAAGCGCCGCTGACAAGGAGACTCTGGAGGTGGAGAATGGGGCTGCCAACAAGTGGAGGCAGCCCGAGCTAGAACCGCAAGACTCCAGCAGGCATACACTTCATCAGTAGGCTCCCTGATGATATGTTGCCAGTCATCATCTCCCTCCTCCCAATCAAATGTGGGGCACGGATAACCGTCCTATCCCAGCGGTGGCGCCCCCTATGGAACTTCACCCCTCTCGACCGCATCCACACCCACGAGCTCTACCATGGCTATCGCAAAAGCTTGGATGCGTTCTCCAAGATGCTTGGCAGTCACCCTGACCCAACCAGAGGCCTTAGAATGGGCAAGTTCCTTTCCAACGACAGGGACTGAGCCATGCTTGATGACTGGTTAGGATCCCCCGCCCTAGATCAGCTCAAGGAGCTCACTTTTGATGATGGTCTTATGCGCTCGCTGCCAACGTCCACGCTCTGCCTCGCGCCCACGCTGCGCGTCGCCAAGCTCAGGAACTGCCATCCCCCCTTAATGATGCGCCCACTCTTATTCTACCATGACTGAAGCACCTCGAGATCGTCGCTGTCTGCCTCTCAGACGGTGACATGGAGCGCTTGCTCCGTGGCTGTACTACACTTGAGTAGCTCCATCTTCAGGCGATCAATGAGTTGACTACATTCCACGTCACCTCCATGACTCTCCGGACTATTTATGTGTGTTGTTAGTTCGTCAGGAAGACATCACAAGATGTGTACCACGGTATGGTCATTGATGACACACCTGCACTTGAGAGATTACTTGTACTTGATCAAGTAGGTGCAACAAGAATCAATGTCATTTCTGCGTCGAAATTGATAGTGCTGGGCTACTCGTCTCACAAATACTCCAAACTTGTTATTGGATCCACACCTGTTCAGGTACAACAGCCGCCTTCTACCTATCCTTCTACAAATTAACATTATTTTTTATTTTGAAGATGTTTGTTCATCTGTCATTCAGAAAATGATTCCAACAAGCCTGACCGCGAAACTACGCACAGTGAAGGTCTTGGCACTAGAATCTATCGGCCCCAACCTGGAGCAAGTTGTCACTATCCTGAGATGCTTTCCGTGCCTGGAGAAGCTATATATCGAGGTGATGTTCCTTTCCTATTAAATGTAAACCGTAAGGGAGTTCAAATTGTGACACATTTTTCCAAGTTTACAATGAGAATGTACTACGATTTTTGAAGGATTCTTTTGGAGGATTTCAGTACATACATGTCTCCTTTTCCAAGTTTACAATGACAATGCTTGATCCATATGGTTACAATCCATATGCATTTCTCCTTTGGTTTCATCTGTACTAGTTTTCTTAGGGAACTTTTCATCCACTCCAACATCTTGTGAAGATCGAAGATGGCATGTTAATGCCCATGTTAATCATGTCAGATCAAAAATGGCATGTCAGTGCATTTTACAAATCCTACAAACCAAATAGGCCTGTAGTAGTGTTCAAGACTGCATCTAGGCACTAACACGTTTTCTTCTTTTGCAGATAAGATTAGGCCCAGTGGTGGATAATGTGATACAATATAATAATCACGTCGAATGCCTAGATCTGCATCTCTTAGAAATTACTTTGAACTCCTATCGAGGGACCTCACCTAAGATTATATTCGCCAGGTTCTTTGTTGTTAGAGCAAGGGTGTTGAAGGTAATGAGGTTTGCCCTACATTTATTTCGGAAAAATGAGTGGTTTGCTGATCAGCGCCGGCGTCTGCGGCAGAATGGAATAGGCTCCAAAAATGTTGCATTTCCTTTTGGAACTTCAGATGACAGAGTAATCGGAACTCATCGTGTCAACCCCATACATGACTTCTCAGTGGTTGACACCTTTGCAAAAGTTCTGAGGTTTCAAAACTAGACTTAGAAGTGGTAATATTAGTTTGAACCTCTCTGATATCCATGTTCAGCGGATCAGCATGAGCGTTTGCAGCTCGTGAGCTGAATTTCATTTCTAATATCAATTTGAACCTTGTAATCTTCGAATTTGAGCCATATAACTCTGGAATTTGAACCTTGTAATATTTCGAGCCTTTGTGGTACAATCGTTGAAATGGCATCGTATGAGACTCATATATTAGTAGCACTATTTTCACCTTAATATGCAATGGTGTTAGATTTGATTTTATTAACCATTCTCGAATCTGTTTACCTTGTCTATCTCACAGCACACGATCTGTATAGCTAACTCGACTGCGATCTTGGACATTATTGCACACAGCTGGTTTCTTCCACCGTGTGCCCTGTAGAGCATAGAATTAATTATCACACTCGAGTGTCCATCATCACCCTTATGTGTAACTTTGACCTCATCACCACGGGTAAACTTACGACCGAAGTCATCCCACACACTTCCTTTTTACAAAAAAATTTGCCAATAAACGCCCACGATTTGTCTCTCCTCTAGCCGACGCGTGGCAAACCAAGCCGGGTGGGAAGCTTGCGCGGTAAACTGCGCGGTAGCGTGGGAACAGGTTCACCGATGATACATTTGGTGCCTCTTCAAGCCCACGCATGGTCAAACTGCGGTGCGGTGTTGTCAAGCATGCACTAGAATCCTCACTGCGGTGCGGTGTTGTCAAGCGTGCACTGGAATCCTCCACTATGAATGTCGTGACAAGACGTGACGATTACAGGCCGGCTGGCCCCCATTTGCTACAGCGGCTATTTAACCCTTGTGTCTCTTGAACCTTTCGTTCATGCCACACCATTGCAAGAAGCACACCCACCATGACAAATTCTTAGAGATTATCCTGCGCAGCTCCAATGGCACTCCGAGCGGCTGCCGACGAGAAGCAGCAGTTCACCATGCATGTCGTGGTGGACACCCAATGAAGGTCCACAGAGCTCTCGGTGGTGTACACCAACAACCCGGTCTGGGTGGAGCACTCCATCCGCGTCACGGAGCTGTTGCTTGCCAACGAGAATTACTAGGTGGTCGGGTTCGACCTCGAGCACACCCGCGCTTGTTCCGAGTCTCGTCCCAAGGTTGTTGTTCCCCAGATGTGCGTGCACCACCACGTCCTCGTCTACCATTACTACCTGGCCACAAGGCCTTGCGGGTGTTTCCCCATGTTTGTCAGCAGCCCCCACTAAATGTTCGCTACGGTTGACATCACGAACGATGTCAAGGTGCTCAAGAATTCGGGCATCGCCTGCCAGTATCTTGTGGACATCCAGGGCCAATACAAGATCTGGGACAGCAAGGAGCATGAGAAGGACTCATTGGTTCACCTCCCCGAGGCCATCATCAACCCCTGCTATAGAGACATGAAGAATTCCTGCAACAACGACAAGCGTGCCTGGCACTCGGCCTGGATGGAGAAACTCGACAAAGCTCACGTCGTGTATGCAGCAAAGGAGGCGTACATGTGCTACGACATGTACAGGCGGATCATTGACATAAGGAAGTGTCTCCTTCCCCAAAATGGCCAGGGATCCAGCCGGAAGCAGAGCAATGGCAAGCGTCGTCGCAACAAGAAGTCGATGATTAGATCCTCGTTTCTCCTAGTTTAGTATGCATGTAATTGCTTACTTTGTTATGTGAAAATGTTATCTGTGTAGTCACTTGTCTAATTGTATGCTTAATTTGGTTATGCAAAGCTGTCTTTTTAAGTATATACGTTGATGGTCTGTAGACATAGCAAATCACATCGCACACAGACTAAACGAGGGAACCCGTCGGTGATGATATCATCAGTCACTAACAATTGTATACCAGCAATCATTTGCTCACAACACGCACAGCTTGTTAACAGGAATCGTCTGTGTTGTTATCGGTCTTCCCACACATTTATGATTACAAACCTGTTTGTCGCGTATCACACACATCTTGTTATATTTAACCGTTTCTGTTCTCTTGTCTCAACATAAACAGTTCATCCGAGTGAACCGCATGCTGTATATAGCACACACCTTGATCTGGCTAACCGTTTCTTTTGTGTTGCCTAATCATAAACAGTACATCCGAGTGAACCGTATGATGTGAATCGCACATGCCTTCATCTGGCTGCCCGTTTCTTTTGTTACTCCTCATCGTAAACAATTAATTGAACTGAACCGTATGCCCTACATTGCACAAGCAACTAAAATCTGAACCATGTTTGATGCATCCGACATCACAAACGTTTTGCACATTTTTGACGGTTTTCTTACATCACTGTTTGCGATAATTACATTGCACACAGTTTCTTGAAGGGTCTCTGATCGTAGTGTCGCGTTAGCAGCATCCTGCAGTAGTTTACATTGGGGTCATCTATGCATAGGGGTTGATGCACGTTCTAGTCTTTGTTTCTCCGGTACAAATCTTGGGGCACTCCTTGAGGTTCTTCGTGTTGGATTGAGTATTATGAATCTAAATTTGCTTTGGTGTTATTTTAGTATGAACTCATGGATAGATCAATCGGAAAGAATAGCTTTGAGGTGGTTTCGTACCCTACAAACATTTTCTTCTTATGTTCTCCGCTAGATAAGAACTCTGGAGTGATTCTTCGTTGCACGTTGAGGGATGGTTCTGTGATCCAATTATATTAGTATTGTTGAGAGATTGCACTAGCGAAAGTACGGACCCTAGGCCTTGTTTTCAAGCATTGCAATACCGTTTGTGCTCCATTTTATCAATTTCTACCTTGCTGTTTTTATTTATTCAGATTATAAAAATATATTTTTACCATCCATATTACACTTTTATCACCATCTCTTCGCCGAACTAGTGCACCTATACAATTTGCCATTGTATTGGGTGTGTTGGGGACACAAGAGATTTCTTGTATTTCATTGAAGGGTTGTTTGAGAGAGACCATCTTCATCCTACGCCTCCCACAGATTGATAAACTTGAGGTCATCCACTTGAGGGAAGATTGCTACTGTCCGAAAAAACTCTGCGCTTGGAGGCCCAACACGAGTCTACAAGAATAAAGTTGCGAAGTAGACATCATTCTTGGAGGCCCAACACGAGTCTATAATTTTTGATTGTTCCATGCTGTTATATTATCATTCTTGGATGTGTTAGAATCATTACAGTCATTTTATATCATTTTTTCGTACTAACCTATTGACATAGTGCCCTGTGCCAGTTGTTGTTTTCTGCATGCTTTTTACATCGCAGAAAATCAATATCAAACAGAGTCCAAATGCTACGAAACTACTGGAGGATTTTTTTTTGGGCCAGAAGAAACCCAGTGGGCCAAGGAAGCACCTGGAGGGGTTGCTCGAGGGGAGTAGCACCCACCAGGGTGCGCCAGGAGGCCCAAGCGCGCCCAGGTGTGTGCTGCCCACCCTGGGTGCCCCCTAAGCCGCCTCTTTGCTCTATAAATACCCCAATATTCCAGAAACCCTAGGGGAGTCGACGAAATATTGATCCAGCCGCCGCAGAGTCCAGAACCACCAGATCCACTCTAGACACCATCACGGAGGAGTTCACCACTTCCGTTGGTGCCTCTCCTATGATGCATGAGTAGTTCTTTGTAGACCTACGGGTCCGTAGTTAGTATCTAGATGGCTTCCTCTCTCTCTCTCTCTCTTGATTATCAATACAATGGTCTCTTTGATATCCATATGATGTAAGCCCTTTTGCGGTGTGTTTTTTGGGATCCGATGAACTTTGAGTTTATGATTAGATCTATGTTTTTATCCAAGAAAGTTATTTGAGTCTTCTTTGATCTCTTATATGAATGATTGCTTATAGCCTCGTGTTTCTTCTCCGATATTTGGGTTTTGTTTGGCCAACTTGATCTATTTATCTTGCAATGGGAAGAGGTGCTTTGTAGTGGGTTCAATCTTACGGTGCTTGATCCCAGTGACAGAAGGGGAATCGACACGTATGTATCGTTGCTACTAAGGATAACAAGATGAGATCTATATCTCCGCAAAAGATAAACAGATCTCGTCTACATCATGTCATAGTTCTTATTGCATTACTCCGTTTTCTCATGAACTCACTAGATGCATGCTGGATAGCGGTCGATGTGTGGAGTAATAGTAGTAGATGTAGGCAGGAGTCGGTCTACTAATCTTGGACGTGATGCCTATATAATGATCATTGCCTGGATATCGTCATGATTATTTGAAGTTCTATCAATTCCCAACAGTAATTGTTTTCCAACCGTTTTCTATTTTTCTCGAGAGAAGCCGCTAGTGAAATCTACGGCCCCCGGGTCTCTTTTCATCATATTTGCCTTTGCGATCTATTTTCTCTTGCATTCGTTTTCAGATCTATTAAACCAAAAATACAAAAATACCTTGCTGCAATTCAATTGTTCTGCGTTCTATTTATCATATCTACCACTTTTACCTCGCGTTATTTGCCTATCTTGAGGCGTCGTACCCGGAAGGGATTGACAGTTGTGTTAAAGGGTATTTGTTATTTGTGTGCAGGTGTTGTTTATGTGGTGTGAGGAGGTTCTCCTTCTGGTTCGATAACCTTGGTCTCATCACTGAGGGAAATACCTACCGTTGCTATACTGCATCATCCCTTCCTCTTTGGGGAAATACCAACGTAGTTCTAGCAGACTTCAGTTCATATCATGCCTAGTAGTAGCTTTACATTGGGTTTAGAAAGTGAAATCTTTGAAGATTGACAATCACAATATTGGTCATACAAGCAATTCATGGATGATTACTATAAGAAAGAGAACTTTCACATGCAAATACACTACCTTGCAAATCTTTTATGATTGTGAGCCCCCATCAAAATATTATATGCCAAAATTGTTGACGTTGGATAAGGAAGACAGTGTAATGATTTATGTTTGTTCATATTCACGTAGAAGTTATCCTAATAGATTTTTCAACATGTGGTGCTTGGGCCCCATCTTTGCTAGCCAAAAATTCCGCACCAAGTAGAGATACTACTTGTGCAATCAAAAACCCTTAAACCCAAATCTTATTCTCAAGAGTCCACCATACCTACCTAAGGATTGAGTAAGATCCTTCGAGTAAGTTCTCATCGGTGCAATAAGGCAATAAAAATTGCTTTTAAAAGAGTTAGATCATTTTGTGTAAGAGAAAATTGAGCATTGTACAAACTTGTGATGGCGAAGAATAAAAGCGAAAAACTGCATAATAAAGGTTGCCATCATAAGGGGCAATATAACGTGATGTTCTCTTGCACTAAGGGATTGAGCATACAACCAAAAAGCGCATGGCAACCTCTGCTTCCCTCTGCAAAGGGCCGATATTTTACTTTTATGTATTTACTTTCATGCAAGAGTCAAAGTTTTTCTCTCTATTCCTTTTTATTTTTATCTTTTGGCAAGCATCATGTGGTGAGGAAAGATCTAGGCACATATATCCAGTTGGATATGGGTAGCATGAGTTATTATTGTTGACATCACCCTTGAGGTGAATATGTTGGGAGGCAAAATTAAAAGGTCCTATCTTTCTATGTGTCTGGTTGAAACGTTTTGCTCATGTGTATGCGGTGAGTGTAGCAATCATAGAAGACTATATGATGGTTGAGTATGTGGAGATCTTACTTAGACTCTATTGAATAAGTTGAATTGCAATTGTTTGGTGACTAAGAATATAGGTTGTTGAGTTTCAAGAGAATTCGTTGTTTGATCCTTAACATGTGAATTAGTTTCTACTTTACCATGAGAAGTTTTATAAGAAAGAATTGTTTTTATGATGCTAGGGAAAGTGATTGAAATTATCATCGATCAAACTTATGCACTTTGCTAGCATGCACACTTCATAAATTATTTCTTTTATCATTTACCTACTCAAGGACGAGTAGGAATTAAGCTTGGGAATGTTGATATGTCTTCAACGCATCTATAATTTATGAAGTATTCATGCTATTATATTACCATTCTTGGATGTTTTACAATCATTTTATAGCAACTTTATATCATTTTTTGGGACTAACCTATTGAGCCAGTGCCCAGTGCCAGTTGTTGTTTTTTGCTTGTTTTTTACATCGCATGAAATCAATATCAAACGGAGTCCAAACACTGCGAAACTTTTTGTAGATTTTTTATGGACCATAGGACATCCAATGGGCCAGAGCAGCACCTAGGGGGTGCCCCGAGGGGGGCACAACCGAGCACGGTGCGCCTCGGTGGCCTCCCGCACCCCCTCTTTGCCCTATAAATTCTCGAATTTTTCAAAAACCCTAGGGAAGAACCTTGTTCGGAAGTTCCGATACCGCAAGCCTCTGTAGCCACCGAAAACCAATCGAGAGCCTGTTCTGGCACCCTGCCGGATGGGCAGATCATCACTGGTGGCCATCTTCATCATCTCGGCAGCCACCACGATGAGGAGGGAGTAGTCCACCCTCGGGGCTGAGGGTTTGTAATAGTAGCTATGTGTTTAATCTCTGTCTCTCTCTCGTGTTCTTGATGGCAGGATCTTGAGGTATCGGGGGCTTTGTTAATATAGTTGGATCATATGGTGTTTCTCCCTCTCTATCTTGTGTTATGAATTGAGTTTTCACTTTGAGATTTCGTTGCTATCAGATTGAATACTTTTATGGATTTGAGAGCACTTGACATATGTTTTGCATAAGAATACTCGTGGTGACAATGGGTTATTATATTGATTCACTTGATATATGTTTTGGCACTCAACTCGCGGATTCCCGAGGTGACATTGGGGTAATCTATGCATAGTGCTTGATGCATGTTCTTGTCTTTGTTTCTCCGGTAGAAATCTTGGGGCACCGCTTGAGGTTCTTTGTGTTGGATTGAGTATTATGAATCTGAATTTGCTTTGGTGTTATTTTAGTATGAACTCTTGGATAGGTCAATCTGAAAGAATAGCTTTGAGGTGGTTTCGTACCCTACAAACATTTTCTTCTTATGTTCTCCGCTAGATAAGAACTTTGGAGTGATTCTTCGCTGCACGTTGAGAGATGGTTTGCACTAGCGAAACTACAGACCTATGCCTTGTTTTCAAGCATTACAATACCGTTTCTGCTCCATTTTATCAATTGCTACCTTGCTATTTTTATTTATTCAGATTATAAAAATATATTTCTACCATCCATATTACACTTTTATCACCATCTCTTTGCCGAACTAGTGCACCTATACAATTTGCCATTGTATTGGGTGTGTTGGGGACATAAGAGATTTCTTGTATTTGGTTGCATGGTTGTTTGAGAGAGACCATCTTCATCCTACACCTCTCACAGATTGATAAACCTTAGGTCATCCACTTGAGGGAAAATTGCTACTGTCCTAGAAAACTCTATGCTTGGAGGCCCAACACGAGTCTACAAGAATAAAGTTGCATAGTAGACATCACCCACATCTTTATAAAGAAGGAGTAGATGGTATTATTAGATGTCGTGTACCTGAGAATGAACAAGGACAAATCCTACAGAAATGTCACTCCGAAACTTATTGAGGACATCATGCAGGAGATAGAACTGCTCACAAGGTATTGCAATGTGGTTTTTATTTGCCTACTCTCATCAAGGATGCCCATAAGTTTGTTTTATCTTGTGATGAATGTCAAAGAATTGGAAATATTGGTAAGCGTCAAGAAATGCCTATGAATTATTCACTTGTTGTTGAACCATTTGATGTTTGGGGATTTGATTACATGGGACCTTTTCCTTCATCTAATGGGTATACTCATATTTTGGTTGTTGTTGATTATGTCACTAAGTGGGTAGAAGCTATTCCAACTAGTAGTGTTGATCACAACACCTGTATTAAAATGCCTAAGGAAGTCATTTTCCGAAGGTTTGGAGTCCCAAGATATTTAATGACTGATGGTGGTTCACACTTTATTCATAGTGCTTCCAGTAAAATGCTTGCTAAGTATGATGTTAACCATAGAATTGCATCACCCTATCATCCTTAGTCTAGTGGTCAAGTTGAACTTAGAAATAGAGAAATAAAATTAATTTTACAAAAAACTGTCAATAGGTCCCGGAAGAATTGGTCTAAGAAATTAGATGATGCACTTTAGGCCTATAGAACAACATATAAAAATCCTATGGGTATGTATCCTTATAAAATGGTTTATGGAAAGCTTGTCATTTTGCTCTTGAGTTAGAACATAAAGCATATTTTGCAATTAAAGAACTCAACTACGATTTCAAACTTGTCGGTGAAAAGAGGTTAATTGATATTGGCTCACTAGATGAATGGAGAACCCAAGCCCATGAAAATGCCAAGTTATTTAAATAAAAAGTTAAAAGATGGCATGATAAGAGAATCCAAAAGCGTGAGTTTAAAGTTGGAGAATATCTTCTTTTGTATAACTCTCGTTTCAGATTCTTTGCAGGAAAACTCCTCCCCAAATGGGAAGGACCCTATGTTATCGAGGATGTTTATCGATCTGGAGCCATCAAAATAAATAATGCCGAATGTACTAACCCGAAGGTTGTTAATGGATAATGAATAAAACAATATATCTCAGGTACGCCCATTAATGTTGAAAGAAATATTGTCCAAACTATGACACCAGACGAACACATAAAGAAACCTTCCGGAACACTCCAGAATCGTGAAAAAGAGGAGGTACGTGATACGGTAAGTAAACAGACTCCAAAAAATCCGCAAAAATATTTTTTTCCGTTTTGGAATATAATAGAAATTAGGAAAATAAGAAACTACCGAGAAGGCAACCCTGGTGGACACAAGACACCAGGGCGTGCCAGGCCCCCCTAGCGTGCCCAGGTGGGTTGTGCCCACCTCGGTTACCTTTAGTACTTTGTTTTTCTTCCGTTTGCTTGTTTCCCAAGATAAAAAATCCTTATATTGACCACCATATCGCGAAGAAATTTTATGTTTTCTTTTCCTTGTTGTTTTTTGATGGATCTAGTTCACCATGGCCGCTTCGAGCTCCTCCAAGGACAAGTTTTTTGAGAACGTCATCAACCCATAATTGCGAGAGGTGATGCAGCACCCTCAAGCTATCCAGATGCGTGAGGGGGTGCTCCACATCCGCTATATGCAAGGCCCCAAGGGGACGGGATCCTTGGAGGCTAGGCTTGAAGCTATGGAGCAGGAAGTCTTTCGGTGCAAGGGGATGGTGGAATGTGGACTCAATGCCAATCACCTCATGATCGTGGACTACACCCATGATATCAACGTGGATGGCAAGTCCATGAAGGACATCGTCTTCACCTTCAACAAGCAAATCAACTTCCTCCAAAGCCAGATCTATGATATCCAAAACCAAGTCTTTGAATATGAGGCGAGGTTTAAAGGTATGAGTTTGGCTGCCAGTTGTAGGACCCGTGAGACTCACTCCTCCTCTTATGATGGTGAGCCCTTGTTATGGAAACCCGAGGATAAGATTGCTACTACTTCATCACCACCACCTCCTTCTTCATCACCAAAGGAAACTTGAGTATCGGGTATGGGCACTCCCGTTGGCTTGTGCCAAGCTTGGGGGAGGTGCCCCGGTATCGTATCACCTCCATTATCTTTTACCTTTACTTATCTTAGTTCGATCCATAGTTATCTTTTGCTTTAGATGAATAAAAGTTTAGTTCGATCCTTTCTTTTCGAGTGTTTGCTTAGTGATCTATCTTTGTAATCGTGTGCGAGATATATAATAAAGTTTAGTTTGAGTTTTCTTCTCTTTACTTTCATGTTCAATAAAAAGAAAAGAAATAAATGAAAAAGATCATATGCTAATCTTATGGTAAGTAATGACATCACATAAGGAAGAGTATAAGTAGAAAAATTTATTGGAGATTGACAAACATAGCATTGGTCAATGATGCAATTCATGAAAGAATTAATAAGGGAAGACAATATTCACAAGAAAATATACTATCTTGGACATCTTTTGTGATTGTGAGCCCCCATCAAAATATTATATGACAAAATTGTTGACATCGGACAAGGAAGACAACGTAATGATTTATGTTTGTTCATATTCACATAGAAGTTATATTGTCATACGTCCTTCAACATGTGGTGCTTGCCCCTATCTTTGCTAGCCAAAAATTCCGCACTAAGTAGAGATACTACTTGTGCATCCAAAACCCCTTAAACCCAAATCTTATTTTGAGTGTCAACCATACCTACCTAAGGATTGAGTAAGATCCTTCAAGTAAGTTGTCATCGGTGCAAAAAGGCAATAAAAATTTCTTCTAAAAGTGTTGGATCATTTAGTGTAAGAGAAGATTGAGCGTTGTACGAACTTGTGATGGCAAAGAATAAAAGCAACGGATTGCATAATAAAGTCGCTATCACAAGGGGAAATAAAACGTGATGTTCTTTTGCACTAAGAGATTGAGCATACAAACAAAAAGCGCATGGCAACCTCTGCTTCCCTCTGCGGAGGGCCTATCTTTTACTTCTATGTATTTACCATTATGCAAGAGTCAAAGTTTTTCTCTCTGTTCCTTTTTATTTTCTCTTTTGGCAAGCATCATGTGGTGAGGAAAGATCTAGGCACATATATCCAGTTGGATATGGGTAGCATGAGTTATTTATGTTGACATCACCCTTGAGGTGAGTATGTTGGGAGGCGAAACTATAAGACCCTATCTTTCTATGTGTCTTGTTGAGACTTTTTGCTCATGTGTATGAGGCGAGTGTTAGCAATCATAGAATACTATATGATGGTTGAGTATGTGGACTTGCCAAAAAGGCTCTGATACGTGACCCTTCCTGAAAAGATGACGAACTGTAGTTGCAAAGTTGACTGAGAACATAGTTTGTTGGTTTTCAATAAATTTTATGCTGTATACTTTGATGTTGTGATGAATTGTTACTTGTTCAGGAGAAGTCTATGATAGAAGTTATATTATGAAAGTTCTATGATAAAGTTTTATCTTAAAGTTTGTTGCTGTTATAATAATATACATGATGCTTCTATGTCTGTAGTAAGTTTTTATTGACACCTCTCTCTCTAAGAACGTGGACATGTTTTTCGATTTCGGTTTTCGCTGGAGGACAAGCAAGGTTTAAGCTTGGGGGAGTTGATATGTCCATTTTGCATCATGTTTTCCTACTGTTATTAATAATGTTTTTATGCATAATAATGCTTTTTGGAGTAATTCTAATGCCTTTTCTCTCATAATATGCAAGATTCACACAAAGAGGGAGAATACCGGCAGTTGGAATTCTGGACCTGAAAAAGCTACGTTAGGCTACCTATTCTGCACAACTCCAAATGATCTGCAACTTCACGGGGATTTTTTATGGAATAAATAAGAATTATTGGAGCAAATAAGTACCAGAGGGGGGCCCAGCAGGTGGGCACAACCCACCTGGCGCGCCAGGGAGCCCAGGCGCGCCCTGGTTGGTTGTGCCCTCCTCGTCCCACCTCTGGTTCCCATCTTCTGGTATGTAAGTCATTTTGACCTAGAAAAAATTAGGAGACGACTTTCGGTACGAAGGACCGCCATCTCAAGGCGGAACTTGGGCAGGAGCACTTTTGCCCTCCGGCGGAGCGATTCCACCGGGGAGCTTCCCTCCTGGAGGGGGAAATCATCGTCATCATCATCACAAACAGCTCTCCCATCTTGGGGAGGGCAATATCCATTAAAATATTCTATAGCACCATATCCTCTCATACCCTAGTTCATCTCTTGTGTTCAATCTTTGCACCGGAACTGTAGTTTGGTACTTGTGGGTGACTAGTAGTGCTAATTACATCTTGTGGTTGATTACTATATGGTTTATTCGGTGGAAGATTATATGTTTAGATCCATTATGCTATTTAACACCCCTCTTATCTTGAGCATGATTATAATTTGTGAGTAGTTAATTTTGTTCTTGAGGTCACGGGAAAAATCTTATTGCAAGTAATCGTGTGAACTTGATATGTGTTTGATATTTTGATGGTATGTATGTTGTGATTCCCTTAGTAGTGTCATGTGAACGTCGACTACATGACACTTCCCCATACTTGGGCCTAAGGGAATGCATTGTGGAGTAGTTATTAGATGATGGGTTGCGAAGCCTAGTTTATGCGCTATTCTGTAAGGGGCTGATTTGGATCCAAAAATTTAATGCTATGGGTAGATTTATTCTTAATACGTTTCTCATAGTTGCGGATGCTTGTGAGGGGGTTAATCATAAGTAGGAGGATTGTTCAAGTAAGAACAACACTAAGCACCGGTCCACCCACATATCAAATTATCAAAGTAGCAAACACAAATCAAATCAACATGATGAAAGTGACTAGATGAAATTCCCGTGTACCCTCAAGAATGCTTTGCTTATCATAAGAGACCATTTTCGCCTGTCCTTTGCCTTAAAAGGATTGGGCTACCTTGCTGCACTTTTGTTACCGTTACCGTTACTTGCTCATTAAAAATTACCTTGCTATCAAACTACTCGTTACTTATAATTTCAGTGCTTGCAGACATTACCTTGTTGAAAACCACTTGTCATTTCCTTCTGCTCCTCGTTGGGTTCTCCACACTTACTTATCGAAAGGACTACGATTGATCCCCTATACTTGTGGGTCATCATCCACCTGCCGGTGTTTACCAGGGGCGAGGTGTTCTCTGCGGGGCCATCGGCATCTTCATCCATGTCTGTGGCCTCACCATAGTCTAATTCGTCGGTTAAATCGTTGATCGTGGCGACTAGGTGGGTGGTGAGTGGAATGTAAATTTCCCGGTTGTCAGCTTTAAGTCTGAACTGATCATAGACCGAAGTCTTGCCTTTCGAGATGGACATGCCCTGGATACGTTCAAGCATCTCATTGAGGTGAGACACCTTTTACGGATTCATTACTGAGTTGTAAGCGGGGCTGACTCAAAGTATGGCCAGCCGATACCTTGACGTGTCTTTAGAGTGAAGGGGATCCGAGAGTGATTCCAGATTCTGCGCCGAGGTCAGGTCCACCCCTGACGTGATTCCCAAAGTGGGGGTTGGATCTATATCCTGGCCAGAGATTGATAGGGCACTGGCTGAAGTAGTTACATCGGAGGTTTCTGACGATGCTGCGACGGAGATCGGTTCTAGGGTCGAACCTCCAGAGCTAGATGAGTTCTCGATTCTATAGGAGGCCCATCCTGATAGGACGAGATCACTATGGGGATCCGTGGTGTACTCAAGTCTGCCAAAGGTCATGATCTAAGCTAGGGCGTAGTTCTCGACCGACGCCATATGATCTATCGAGTCAGCACAAAAGCCATGCTGCTGAACACAAAAGCTGGTCGGGGCAAAATGGCCCGAGGCCATTGGAGCAGTTTGATCTGGAGATGACCATCGATCCTTCTGGTGATCGCACAATGGAACTCTCAATGAAAGCACCAGTGTCAGTGTCAAAACCGGCAGACCTCGAGGTAGGGGGTCCCGAGTTGTGGATCTCGTATCGAGGGTAACAGGAACGAAGGAGACAATATTTACCCAGGTTCGGGCCCTCTTGATGGAGGTAAAACCACATGTCTTACTCTTGTTTATATTGATGAATATGTATCGAGTACAAAGTTGATCTACCTCAAGATTGTAGTGTGTGGTCTAACTCTAGGGCTAGGTGAATGATTTTCGTTGATGTCCCCTCTATGGGTTAAACCCTATGGCTTATTTACACACTAAGGAAGGTTTCTCGGGTTACAAGGTCGGTAACTAGGAGCTAGGAGGCAGTAGAGATCTTGGAGTATACATCAAGTCTTTAAGGGTGGCAGTCTTGATCATGCCTCCTACGTACGGCTTCCGGAGTCCATCTTTAACGCAAATGAAGGCTTGCCAGCCCAACCCGAAGTGAATGGGCCGGCTGGATTAGTATCCCCTTATCCAGGACAGCGCTAGGTGGTGATGATCAAGTTGGTTTTGCTTCAAAGGAAAAGAAGTGAGGGGGAAACTTCTTCAAGGATGAGGATAACACTTTGGTTATGGCATGGTAAGTATAAGCATTGGTCCAATTGCAAGGACCGATCGAAGTATGAAGACATACTAGAAGAGCATTTCAAAACACTATCATCGCAAACATGTCCGTATCGATCTAGCGCTCCTGTTGTAGGGCCAAGCCTTATTTTCCCGACCTTCAGGGGAACTGAATTTGAGAAAGAACATGAATAACATGGGGGAAAACATGCATAATTCAAAGGGGAAACACTCTATTGGACAAGATTTGCACCAGGTACTCCTGAAATCAAAAGCAATTCCATGGTATGCATCAAGATCAAAGAACAACAAGGGTAATAAAGATACAAGGTTGGTTCATCCAAATCTCTAGGAGAGATGGGTCTTCAATTCCATGGAGGATTCTTCCCCTAAGGGGTCTGAACAACCATAGATGGTTCTTCTCCTAGGAGGACTTTAATCCACTCATGGATCCATTGCTAAGAGGAATCCCACAAGGGGAGATACATGAGCTAAGCTCTATGATTTGATTTCTATTTTTATCTCCCTAGAAATGAGGTGGAGGTGGTCTATTTATAGTGCCGGCCACAAAGGGGTAAGTAAGGGGCAAAAGGGGAAAGATACATGGCCACTTGGCCTTTCCTGTGCGTATGCAGGTAGGATGTTCCAACTTGGTGCCGGATGTTCCGACATGGTCAGCTGCCATGTCGGACATTACTGTCGGAGATTTCGACATGGCAATAGAGAGGAATGCCATAAGTTAGAGGTTGGGTCGGTTGTTCCTTAGCAGGCCGGAAAGTTTGACTTTCCTATAGCTTGTACTCTTCCTCACGAACCCTCCTCCGCTTCCAAGCTTGCTTCTTGGATGGTGTAGTCATTCTCTTGCGCTTGGCCTGTTCCTCGACAAGTGTGAAGCTGAACTCAAACCTATGAATGAACACAAGAGGAGAGTCAAGTAGTACACCATCCTCGACAGGCACAACAGACATGTGTAAAGGAGAAGATTGATATTTATATGTTTGAACTAGATGTTGCGTGTATCTCTTAGCAAAGGAGCTCTTGACATGCGCATGTCCGTGGGATGCTCCGCATCATCTCCATTAAGTCACTTGATACGTCTCCAATGTATCTATAATTTTTGATTGTTCCATGCTATTATATTATCTATTTTGGATGTTTAATGGGCTTTAATATGCTCTTTTATATTATTTTTGGGACTAATCTATTAACCGGAGGCCAAGTGCCAGTTTTTTTGCCTATTTTAGAGTTTTGTAGAAAAGGAATACTAAACGAAGTCCAAACGGAATGAAACCTTCGGGATTATCTTTCTTGGACCGAAAGCAAACCCGAAGACTTGGAGTTGAAGTCAAAGACGCAACGAGGCATCCACGAGGCAGCAGGGCGCGCCCAGGGGTAGGAGAGCCCCCACCCACGTGGGTCCCTCGTAGCTCCACCGACCTAGTTCTTTCGACTATATATACTCTTATACCCTAAAAACATCAGGGGGAACCACGAAAGCACTTTTCCACCGCCGCAACCTTCTGTACCCGTGAGATCCCACCTTGGGGCCTTTTTCGGCGATCTGCCGGAGGGAGGATCGATCACGGAGGGCTTCTACATCAACACCATTGCCTCTCCGATGAAGCGTGAGTAGTTTACCACAAACCTTCAGGTCCATAGTTATTAACTAGATGGCTTCTTCTCTCTCTATGATTCTCAATACAAAGTTCTCCTCGATGTTCTTGGAGATCTATTCGATGTAATATTCTTTTGCGGTGTGTTTCCCGAGATTCGATGAATTGTGGACTTATGATCAAGATTATCTATGAATATTATTTGGTTCTTCTCTGAATTCTTATATGCATGATTTCATATCTTTGCAAGTCTCTTCGAATTATCGGTTTAGTTTGGCCTACTAGATTGATCTTTCTTGCCATGGGAGAAGTGCTTAGCTTTGGGTTCGATCTTGCGGTGTCCTTCCCTAGTGACAGTAGGGGCAGCAAGTCACGTATTGTATCGTTGCCATCGAGGATAAAAAGATGGGGTTTATATCATATTGCTTGAGTTTATCCCTCTAGCTTAATGTGTTACTTCGTTCTTATGAACTTAATACTCTAGATGCATGCTGGATAGCGGTCGATGTGTAGAGTAATAGTAGTAGATACAGAATCATTTCGGTCTACTTGACACGGACGTGATGCCTATGTTCATGATCATTGCCTTAGATGTCATCATAATTATGGGCTTTTTTATCAATTGCTCGGCAGTAATTTGTTCACCCACCGTAATACTTGCTATCTCAAGAGAAGCCACTAGTGAAACATATGGCCCCTAGGTCTCTATTTCATTATATTGCACCTCTTTTCCATATTGTTGAATCTCGTTTACTATTTTGCAATCTTTACTTTCCAATCTATATATCAAAAATACCAAAAGTATTTACTTTATTATCTCTATCAGTTCTCACTTTTGCGAGTGACCGTGAAGGGATTGACAACCCCTTTATCACGTTGGTTGCCAGTTCTTGATTTTTTGTGCAGATATTCGGTGACTTGTGCGTCGTCTCCTACTGAATTGATACCTTGGTTCTCAAAACTGAGGGAAATACTTACGCTACTTTGCTGCATCACCCTTTACTCTTCAAGGGAAAACCAACGCAAGCTCAAGAGGTAGCATCACTCTCTCATCGTTGGATCTTAATTCATGAATCTTGTAATAGTTGGATTGGGTGTGTGACTCAAACGCAACATGCCAAAACTATTGTAATGACAGAGAACATGCTGGTGAAAAATCATTGTTCATATTTTTATAAATTGTACCTTCCAACACCAGTGCTGAAAAAGCCTAGATATGGCGTGCCAAAAATAGCGTTGGTGGTGTGGACACCCGACATCATCAATATGGTGGCATTGTTTAAAAAATAGTTCTGGCACTGTACCCTACGCCAACAGTATTTTGGATGGTAATGCCGCGCCACGTGGCTAACGCCAACACTATTATTCATCGGTAGTGACATTCCATGTTGTCACGACACCAATAATTTTGTTTTTAGATTTGAAATAAAAGTTGTACATCAGCGATCGCGACTAAAATGACAGCATATTCCAGTTTAATAATAGTAAATGATTCAACTATAAATGGACCCAATAGCAACATTTAAGTTCAACAATGCACTTATTGATATAGTTCAACGAAGTAGGAAAAGTAACACATGAATGTACAAGTTCAAATAAATAGAGGTGATAATAACAAGAGATCTTGCATGCATGCCAACTAGCTAACTAGACTTTTCGATGGGCGGAGTCAGGGTCATAGTCCGGAGTAAGTGAACCATCGTCGCTGCCAGTAGGCCTGTAGTATACCATGATCTCGTCACGATCGTAGTCAAGGTATAATGTGGCTCTGTCCCAAGCTTCCATCTCGTAAACAGTTGCAAGGGCTTTCCAACCAGGGCAACCGAAATAGGTGCGGTTTGCCTTGTTGCTAAAAGACAACTAAATTGTTGGGTCGTCTGTGATGGTGTCACATAGTGGAACTCGGAACTTCTCTAAGAAGTCATGCCTTGCCCCGCAAGGGATAACCTGAGCACAACTAAAATAAAGAACTAGCTAGTTAGACAATTTTGGGCACAACCGTATACATTACATATGAAACTCAATCAGAACATGTTCAACTTAAACATACTTTTCTAGTGAGGAAGTCATTCGACGGATCTATGAAGAACTTGTTATCCCTTTGGCACCTCATTGAACCACATATCTCACATGGGGAATCCATTCTTTCATCAAGTTCAGAAAATTAAGCATACATAATAGATGCATAGATATAATGCAACATAAGTAGTTAGTACGAACTAGCGCTATCGGCCATCTAGATATTGACACATCCTTGTAATGAAACAATTCTACAAACCCTGCGTAGTTCAAACATAAAACATGCATAAAAGTAAATAGTTCATACGAAATAGGTAGCTCGCGCTAAGCTAGTGGCCAGAGGGACCGGCCTCGTGGTCGTACCTAGTGGACCTACGATGACACCCCTGCTGAGCATCCTCCTCATGCTCCAAGGCATCCCAGTCAATGGGATCCTCCTACGTGCTCTTCCTGGTTGCATACTGAAGTAGCATCATCTTGTTGGTCTCCATCAATTTGTCATCTTGCGCAAGCTCGCTCACCAACGGGTCAAAGAACTGTAACTCGGCATGTTTGTTCTCCTTCTCCTCGGCCCTAGTGCATATCCTCATGCCCTCGAACGCGAGGAACCTCGCGTACTCATGACACTCAGGTAAGTTCAAAACCTCCCCTTCCTGGAAGAACTCTACCTCCATGGCATCTTAGGGCGCGCCGCTAACTCTGGGGTGTCCCAATGGCCAAGCTTGTGGACGACATTGTCCTTCCTAATGGTGGCATAGTACTTATTTCCCTTCTGTCGCACACCACGAAACTTTAGAGCCATATGTGGCAATGCATATATAACTACAAGTTAGTAAAGAATGGGCATATTACCAAGTACCTGCAAAACCTACAATCTACAATGTAATAAAACGTACACTACAACTACACTAAAATCATACTCTACAACTATACTAAATTCTTTCACTACAAGTATACTACATAGAACTACAATAAAAGTACACTAGCTAAAATCATATACTATAATTTTACACTAAAAGTTTACACTACTCTTACACACAAAATTCTACATTACTTTACCCTAAAAATTCTACACTACAACTACACATAAATCTACACTACAACTACACAAAAGTTTACACTACGAGTTCTACACTACTACTATTACGATAAGAATTCTACACTACAATTATACAAAAATCTACACTACAAATTCTACACTAATACTATTAAAATAAGAATTCTACACTACTACTGTTACAGTAAGGATTCTAAACTACAATTATTAGACTACAAATTCTACACTGTGTAGAACTCACCAGCGGCGGCAGGAGACCACGAGGAGGTGTTGCAGGGTGGAGACGACGGGGTGGCCGGGTGGAGACGGAGGCAACGGCGATGGCCATGCCGACGGCGGGGTGGAGGCAGAGCGATGGCGACGGCGATGGTGGCAGCGGTGGTGGAGGCGGAGTCGGCGCCGGAGAAGACGTAGACGATGAAGGAGAAGACGAAGACGGTGGCAGGGAAGACCGAGATGGCGACGACGGCCGGGGCACTGTCGACAGTGGTGGCGACGACGCGGGGTGTGTGGATTTGGAGAGGGTGGGGATTTAATGAGATGCGATGGGTTTGTGGAGGCGTGAATTAATCTAGGGGCGGCGTGGTAATTGCTGGCGTTGACATACGTGGCCAACACCATTGCTATTATTTTTAATTTTATTAATTTTTCTTTTTTACTTTTATGTGTTACACACATTGTTTTTTATATTCATATAGATGTTTAGTTTATTATTTTATTGTTTTATTTCCTATTATTCATTATATTCTTAATTTTATGTTTTATTTTATTCATTATTTTGTGTAAATATGTAAACATACAACTTCAATAATTAGAACACAACATCGCTTCACTAACTCTTGATCTAGACTAAGAACATCATAAGTGTAATGACTCCCACGAGAAAAAAATACTGCCACCGATCCAGCTGGAAGAACGAGGCCAAGCATAACCCCAACTAAAAGCGCATATCGAAGCATATTAAAATTTTAGATTTGGTTGCGCATCACATCAGTCTTGAGCCGCAGCTCATCTATCTGTTGTCTCAGTGGTCTAATGGAGTACTCAAGCAACTCGCACACGTACTTCTGCACGAAATCAACCCATATCCATGTGTAGCGATATTTTCTTCCTAATGCGTGTGGATCATAATACACACACATATTCATGTGAGCCACACTAGCTAGACGATATATCGAGTTGAATTGTGCAAATTAGCAGAAATAGATCGAGAGGTATTTTTTGTCATATTACCTTCCACGGTTAGCACAGATGTAGAACTCTCGCTCTGGATTCCATTCTCTGTGCGACATATGCTTATCAGCAGAGCGTCGATAGCTGCAAAGTAGCACAGGTGTCCTCACTCGTTTCCTGGCAGCTTCGGCGTCGATGGCATAGCTGTCAGATCGAACGGACGTCGCGCTGCAGCGGGATGATTCGCCGGACAGAGCCGGCTGCATTGGCCATGGCAAGCTCATGTCGTAGCCAATGGGGCCAGAAGAGAGCTCTGCCAAGGTCGCGGAGTCCCAAACTTTCGACACGCCCCGCCGACGTGGCCTCGCACGCGGGGCTCATGCCGATTCGACAAGCTCTGGTGGGTCCATTGTCACCAAAGCAGCTAACTAAGAGGGAGTAGAATTTTGTGGAGAATGTAAGTGAATGTATTTGAGAGACAAGTGCTGCCATCACTTCTATATATAGGCAGAACTTAGTGCTGGCGTTCCTAACGATGGCCCGGCAGCACTAGGTTACATATCTATGGCGTTTTTATATATTCTAAGCCAGCAGTATCTTGCAACTGGCCACGACAGTTGGGCCCGTATAGTAGTGACGTTAGGAAAAAATATCCACGCCAGCATTACCAAATCATAGCTGACGTGCCAATTTGGCCGACGCTAGCACTATTTGAAAAAAAATAGTGCTGGCATTATTGAAAAATGGTGCGCCACCAATGAAGGTTGTGGCTAGCCATTTTTCCACTAGTGCAATTTGTAATGTATAATTTTAATCTTAATAGGCAAGCTTCACAAACGAGTCATACAAGCAAAGGGAACCAAAAACAAGTCTTTTGCTTGCTTCCATTCTTGGGATTTGCTCCACAACAATGAGAAGTGGAATGACATGAACAATGATCCAACTCAAACGAATAGGAAGGCTAAATCTGTAGCACAAGTGGCCAACAAGGACGCTTCTGATGATATTGTTTATTACCAAATCAAAACCCCACTATTGTTCCAACCATCACTTAAAAGAGGCCACCTAGAAGGAGAGGTGAGAAAGATGAACAGAAGAGTAGAGGAGGCGGAATTGTGTTCAAGACTACAATGGAAGATATCATAGCAAAAAAAAGTAAGTCGGAGGAAGCAACAAAACTAGAGAAGGATTTGAGGTGGTCTGACGTTATGGCATTGGAGGAGTGCAAAGTGCAAATCGAAGAAGAGAAGCTCGGAGTCCTTGCACAAGACACATTATGTTCTAGCTACGCGCCCTAACTTTAGTATCTTGGGATCATGAAGGCACAAATTTTAGCATCAAAGATGGTAGGGGGTGCGGGCACGTGTGCACATGGCAGCATGGATCGCAATGTAAGTGGAAATGGCAATGGTGATGGAAGGCAGGAGTGATGGTAGGGACATGTTACGAAGCCCACCATCATTCTTGAAATAGTTGAATCACATGACCTATAGATTTGGCACACTTTCTTTGGCATGCCTGGGTCCCACAATGACATCAGTGTGTTGCAGCGGTCTTCATTGTTTGCTAGGTTGACTAAAGAACAAACTGCTTCGTGCAACTACATGCTACTTCTTGAGCTTGCATTGGTTTTTCCCTTGAAGAGGAAAGGGTGATGCAGCAAAGTAGATATAAGTACTTCCCTCAGTTTAAGAACCAAGGTATCAATCTAGTAGGAGGTACGAACAAGTCTCCAATCTATGCACCTGCACAAACAATCAAACACTTGCAGCCAACACGATAAAGGGGTTGTTAATCCCTTCACGATCACTTGCAAGGATGAGATCTGATAGAGATAGATATAAAAGATTATTAAAACTTAAAATAAAATAAAAGTAAATAAATTGCAGCAATGTATTTTTGGGTTTTCGGTTTTATACATCTGAAAGTATATGATGGTAAATAGACCTGAGGGCCATAGGTTTCACTAGAGGCTTCTCTCTTGAAAGAAAACATACGATGGTTGAACAAATTACTGTCGAGCAATTGATAGAAAAGCGCAAAGTTATGATGATATCCAAAGCAATGATTATGAATGTAGGCATCACGTCCGTTGAGGGAGTCCTGGACTAGGGGGGTCCTCGGGCGTCTGGTCCATTGAACGTGGGTCGGACTGATGGGCCGTCAAGATACAAGACAGAAGATCACCTCTCGTATTTGAAAGGGACTCCCGTATGCGTGGATGTCAAGTATAGGTGTCAGCATATGTTATTCCTTTCTGTAAAACCGACTTTGTACAACCATAAGCCCCTCCGGTGTCTATATAAACCAGAGGGTAGATCGGAGGAGGATCACAACATTGCTAGGCTAGCTAATCTAGGGTTAGCCAAATCGATCTCGAGGTATCAACTCTTGTAACCTCTATACCCTCGAATATAATCAAGCAGGAGTAGGGTTGTACCTCCATTAAGAGGGCCCAAACCTGGGTAAACACTGTGTCCTTTGTCCATAGTTACCATTGATCCTCAGACGTACAGCTTGGGCCCCCTACCCGAGATCTGCCGGTTTTGACACCGACATTGGTGCTTTCAGTGAGAACTCTATTGTATCATCGACAGAAGGATCGATGGCTCATCTCTTTGTCAATGATGATGCTGCCTCCAGGGAGACCTTTCTCCCTGGACAGGTTTTTGTGTTTGGTGGCTTTGTTCTTCGTGCCAACTCGACCGGCCTCCTCGAGCAGGTCGTTAGTTATGTCCCCAGCCACTAGATTAGGTTTGGAAACCTGAATTATGTTGCTGACGTCCGAGGAGACCTAGTCTTCAATGGGTTCACGGCCTCGGCCGCCACTCTGTGTCCCCGCCAAGAAGACTCTTCGGATCCCCTGTCAGATCTCGGTCAGGGGTCAACACCAACACCCACCTTGGCCTTAGATCCGGTGTAGGTCTCATCGTCCGAAGACGGGAGCTTGAGCCCCGCCGGACTTCTTCCCCTTGTGGAACTCCTGACCGAAGACCTAGATGCAATCTTAGACTTGGCTCTGGGAAACCATGCCGAACTGCCGAGGTCTGCACTCAGCGGGTCCGATCAGGCGCCCCATGCCGAACTTAGCCCAGCAGATCCGCAGTTTCCGGTCCCACTTCCGCTCTTAGACGAAGCATTGGGATTGATGCAGTCTCTCGCCATCACGGAGGCCTTACCTCCAAACTGTACCCAGCTTGGAGTGGGGGCTGAGAGCGGGGAATTTTATGCCCCACTCACCACCCACTTAATTGCCACTGTCAAGGACTCAACCGACATGTTGGAATATGCGTCCGAAGACATCGACAGCATAGACCATGCCGACCCGAACCAAGCCAAGTCCCACCCGTCACGGGGCGTTGGACGGCCACCTCGACCTACGATGTGTACATGGTGGACACTCTGGATAAAGAGAACGACGAGGATAAACCGAGCCCAGATGAGGACAAACCCGTCGATAAACCACCAAAGCGTCGGGCGAAGGACAACAATACCGGCACCGGAGATAATGAGACTCCGGACGATGCTGAAGATCCCGAACACCCTGTCGAGCCCACATCCGAACATGACAAAGGGAAAGAGGGTGAATATAGTCGCAGACACGCTGATCACGAAGATTCGGAAGACAACAACTATATGCCAGAAACTGAAGAAGAGGTTAGCCTCGGCGACGAAGATTTTATCGTCCTAAAGGAACCCCTCAATCAAGAACGCTTGAAACGACAGCTCATTGCTACAGCCTGGAGCCAGAAGAAGAAGCAGCAGCAGCTCAAAGCCGAGCAAGATACGCTAAATGAAAGGTGGAAAAAAGTCCTGGCCGCCGAGGAATATGGCCACGAGCGACCTGCTTAATGTTACCCTAAACGCAAGTTGCTGCCACAATTCGACGATGAAGCCCTTGAGCCAATACCATCGAAGTATAATCAGGCAGACCAACCAGACCGACCACCACGTGGGCGGGATAAAACGGCATATCAAGCGGAACACCAACCCGCACCCCCTCTCCGAAGAGGCAGGGAGATGGCAGTCGTGGGATACACATACGACTTGCAACGTGACCTAGCCAAAAAAGTTGGTCAGACTAGATCCATCTACGGATCAAGGGGCTGTGCCTTGGCGCGAGACAATGGCTATGAAGCTCGGCGTGATGACCATTACTATGTTCGGGATCAAAACCAAACTCAGATGTCAGCCGATCTCCGCCGCGACATTGCACGATATAGAGGGGCCGCACACCCCCGATGCTTCACCGGTGAATTCATGGAACATCAATTTCCGGAAGGGTTTAAACTTGTAAACATTAAACAGTAGGATGGAACGACGAATCCGGCTGTCTGGATTGAAGATTTTCTTCTCCACATTCACATGGCTCGAGGAGATGATCTCCATGCCATTAAATACCTTCCTCTAAAGCTGAAAGGACCAGCACGGCACTGGCTAAACAGGCTCCCAGAAAACTCCATTGGAACCTGGGAAGACTTGGAAGATGCTTTCAGGGCTAACTTTCAGGGCACTTTTGTCCGGCCACCGGATGCTGACGACTTGAGTCACATAATTCAGCAGCCAGGCAAATCAGCTCGCAAGCTTTGGAATCAGTTCTTAACTAAAAAGAAACAGGTCGTAGACTGTCTGGATGCCTTAGCCTTAGCAGCCTTTAAGCACAACGTCCGTGATGAATGGCTCGCCCGACACCTTGGGCAGGAAAAGCCGAAGACCATGGCAGCCTTATGTCACTCATGACCCGCTTTTGTGCAGGCGAAGACAGCTGGTTGTCTTGTAGAAGCAACAGCTCGGGTGACCCCGACACTTTTGAGGTGCGGGACAGCAATGGTAAACCTCGTCGCAATAAAAACAAACATTGGAATAACAGCAATGACGACGCAGACAGTACGATAGTTAATGCCAGATTCAGTGGTCCTAAGTCCAATTAGCGGAAGAAACCTTTCAAAGGCAACAAAGATAGGCCATCCAGCTTAGATAAAATCCTCGAGAGGCACTGTCAGATTCATGGCACGCCCAATAAGCCTGCAAACCACACCAACATGAATTCTTGGGTTTTCAAACAGGCCGGTAAGATAAATACCGAACACGAGGGAAAAGGGCCTCCAAGCAAAGACGATGACGAGCCCCGTCAGCCGAACACCGGGGGCCAGAAGCAGTTTCCCCACAAGGTGAAGATAGTGAATATGATATATGTCACTCATATTCCCAAAAGGGAGCGCAAGCGCGCACTAAAGGATGTCTATGCTGTAGAGTCTGTCGCACCCAAGTTTAACCCATGGTCAGCCTGTCCGATCACTTTTGATCGCAGGGATCACCCAACCAGTATCCGTCACGAGGGTTTGGCCACCTTGGTTCTTGATCCAATTATTGACGGATACCACCTCACTAGAGTCCTTATGGACGGAGGAAACAATCTCAACTAGATTTACCAAGATATTGTCCGTAAGATGGGGATCGACCCATCACGAATCAAGCCTAGTAACACTACCTTTAAAGGTGTGATACCATGAGTGGAAGCCCATTGTACGGGCTCAATAATACTGGAAGTAGTATTCGGCTCCCCAGATAACTTTCGCAATGAAGAGTTAATCTTTGACTTCGTCCCTTTCCGCAGTGGCTACCATGCACTACTCGGATGAACTACTTTCGCCCGCTTCATTGCAGTCCCGCACTACACTTACTTAAATCTTAAGATGCCTGGACCTCGCGGCATTATTACAGTCAACGGTAACTTGGAGCGCTCCCTCCATACTGAAGAGCACACAGCGGCCCTCGCAGCGAAAGTATACGGTGGCGTTATCAAGTCGAACAGTTCACCGGCCAATAAAGCCAACGACGTATCCAAACGAGTCCGGTCCGCGCATAATAGCGATAAATCAATGGATCTGGACCTTGATTAGCAGTTCGGCCTCCGCCGATCGCCCCACTAGGTTGCGGCTTACGTACCGCACATACATAATTACGCACTAAAAATACCTTGGGCGGCGCTGGAGGCACACTGCAGAAGAGGTCCGTGGCGCGGCTTGACCATAGGTTGACCGCATATATCTTTTTTCCCTTTTAACGCAGGTTCTTCAAGATCCTTAATTGTGAGATGGTTGTCGCAGGAGATCCTTTTAAGGCTGGTGCGTCCCATCCATCAAATACTCCTCCCAAAGGAATCACTACTAAGGAGAAAAGGCGCAGACGTGCGGCAGGGCATTATTGGAGTTTCTTTTCCGAACTATGATTTTTAGGCACTGTGTTAGACTTTCCCTTATGTAAAATCTTTTCTCTTTCATGTAATATGGCCTTAATATTGAACGATGTTGCATGTCATCGACGTATCACTAAAGATATAAAGGACGCAGATGATTATCACCTTCTTGGTTGGGTCTTGGTTTTTTCCTTGTCATATATGCTCCCCCTTACATTCGATTGACATACGTGGTTCGACACGGTCTTCATACTAGGAGCTGTACTCGGCCACACAAAATCTTAAGTCCGAACACCTATAGGGAACTCTCCGGCGTCCCGGATATTGCATTATATGCATCGCCTCTGAATCATGTCTTTGGTCTATAGTTGGGTTGCTCGGCTCCTCTGTTTGCCACCTTATGTTCCGCAAGTTCGGCTAAGGTGGTAAAGGGAGAACTACTGCGATTGTATTTCTGGCTCGTCCGATTAAGTACCTCAGCAGAGAAAGCCGAAAACTGACTGTCATGATAGGCGAGAGCAGGTCAGCAATTCGGTGACTTAGTGCCATACTACAAATCGTCACGATTTATGCCATGTTATACGAGGGGCCGAGCTTTCGACCAGCCTCGTTGCAAGGCTCCTGCACTCCGGATTGCCATTCACACAACAAGGGGCTAGTACTTAGCGCCACCAATGGACTCTTATGGCTAAGTTGAAGTATTAAAATTGCATAGTCTGATTGCCTAGTTCACCTCGCAAGCCGCCTCCTACATCGGACCAAGACATTGGATAAAGTGTGGCCATGCGTTCCTGAACACCCCTGTAATATTAACGTGGGGGCTGAAGCCGATGACTGGTAAACTTTCAGATATATAAAAAGCAGAATAGGATGATAAACTGATCATAAAGCATAAGCATAGCTATTATACATCATGAGTTTATTACAGGACTCTCACAGGCCGGACTCCAGTATTCAAATATGACGTCCTTTGAGCACTTGCCCTCTATGATGCGGGCTCCCTCGAGGACCTCGTCAAAGTATTTCTCCGGCCGCCGGTGCTCTTTGCCTTCAGCTAGCCCTGCGGTGGTAATCTCGGTGGCCCTCATCTTTCCCCACTTCACCTTGACACAGGCGAAGGCCATCCGGGCACCTTCAATGCAGGACGACCGCTTGAGGGTATCGATCTGAGGAAGCGCATCCACCAGCCGCTTCACGAGGCCGAAGTGGCTTCTAGGTATGGCATCGGCCGGCCATAGTCAGACTATAACATCCTTCATGGCCAGTCCGTCCACCCTGTGCAGTTCGGACAGCTGCTTCAGCTAGTCACTCAGGGACACTGGAAGTTCTGGTGCAAGGTACTGTGACCAGAACAACTTCTTTGCCGAGCTCCCCTCTTCTGCTTGGAAGAACGCGGCGGCATCCGCAATACTCCTCGGCAAATCCGCAAAGGCGCCTAGAGAACGCCAAACTCGGGTTACTAAAATATACTCTTGATAGTAAATCCACTTTGCATGACAAAGGCCTTACCGTCGCATTTTGCCTCGCCTCTTGAATCTCTTGCCGAGCGCCCTGGGCATCAACCCGGGCTTCCTACAGGCTCTCAAGATCTTTGGTGAGCTCGGAGGCCTATTCCGAACTCTTTTGCTCCAAGGACTCGCAGTTGACGATGGCGTCCTTGAGCTCCTGTCCGACCTCCTCCACCCGCGCCTCATGTCTGCGGTGGGCGGTTTGCTTCACATCTAGCTCCTTGGCCGCTTTGTCCGCGGCCACCTTGCTCGCCTCGGCCGCCTTCTTGGCTTCGGCAAGGACGCTCTTGAGGGACTCGACCTTGGCTGCACCAACTGCGAGTAATAACATTCTTAGTCAGTTTAAAACGACTACCATGCATATAATTTTCGGATATGCTAAAATACCGCATACCTTGGGTTTCGTTGAACCGCTTGTTGATGCAGTTGAGTTCCTCATCGGATAGCCGAAGCTTCTGATTGAGCTCGGCAATCTCTGCGGCCTGAGCAGTAGCCGCTAGCATAGAAGCCTGTCAAATAACAGCGTATTATATACTTGTTTGTGATCCTCCGTTTGGATTGTTCTAATCCGAACAGAGTCTCAAGGGCTACTGTCTACACATGGGATCCGCCTCACACATATACATATACAAAAAACTTCTGAAGAATATTACATCACATACCTCAAAGCCTGTTAGTAGGCTGGTGAAGGCTTCGTTCAGCCCGCTTTTGATGGACTGAACCTTCTCAACCACCGTACCCATGAAGGTAAGGTGCTCCTCCGCGACGGAAGCACGGCGAAGTGCTTCCACCAAAGTGTCCGGCACCTCCAGATTGATAGAGGTCACCGGTGGAGTCGACGCTCCCCCTCCTTCAAAGGGGGCTGCTCGCTCGATTTCGGAGCCGTGTGGGTCTCTGGAATAGTGTTTGGCGAGGGGTTGGATCGGTCATGGCCGCTGTCATCAGTCTCCATGGAGGTTAGTTCCCCCATGTTCTCGGCAGCCGAGGCATTACCCTTTGGCGCCGTCTTGGCGGACTCCCGCACCTCCATGGCCTAGAGAGGCTCTTCGGGACAAAACTTCGGTGTCGTCCGTAGCGGTTGGTGGAGAGGAACGCGGAGGCGTCTCGCTCTCCACCATCCCCGGCTCCAGCGAGTACCCCGGAGATGATGATAGTTGGGGGAGATCGCGGGTCGGGCTGCAGCACACAATATAATGTATTAAAAACTACAATCATAAATACCAATATATGTAAGGTATCCTTGGATACTTACGAATCCGCCAGGGGCTTCGACCTGGGGCATCACTTGGGGATGGCTTCGGCATCCGAATCTGAGCCGTCCGAGAGGGATATCTTCCCCCTCTTGGACACCTTCGTCTCTGGGTCTACGGAGGCCGCCCTTTTCTTCTTCCACCCCTTAAGGGGATAATCGCTCTCTTCCTCCTCCTCCTTTTCATCTTCATCTCCCTCGTGGGAGGAGAGATCTTCGGTATCTCTGGACACAACATCCGGAGTACCTTTACGGCGGGGGCCACCTTTGTCCTCCTTGCCCTTCTTCTTGGCCTTCTTCTCCGGCGCCTGGTATGGCGCCGGGACCAACATCCTCGTCAGCAGAGGATCGGCTAGGTTTTCAGGCAGCGGAGCCGGACACTTGATTCGCTCCGCCTGTCCATCCCTGATTAAAGGATGGAAGTCTCAGTATACCCCTTTTTATTTATGAACAAAGTTATGTTTGGAAACTACAAAACTTACCGGGGTGGCCGGGTGAGCGCAGTCGAGGCCGATGTCGTCGGTCGTCTCCGGCCACGACTTCTGGGCTTTGAAAACCATCCTCCAGATCTCTTTGTGCATCATGCTGAAGAATCGCTACAGGGTCCGCATCCCTTTCGGATTGAACTCCCACATATGGCGAGCTGCATCGAGGGTCCAGATTTAAACTAAGGAGTGGCTGCCCAGTTGGCACCGCAGGGTTCGGTGATGTAGAACCACTCCTGCTGCCATATCTTGACAATTTCCACGAAGGCCCCTTTGGGCCAGGTGACGTTGGAGAGTTTTCTCACCATAGCACCTCCGCAGTCTGCGTGTTGTCCGTCAACCACCTTCGGCATCATGTTGAAGACTTTAAGCCATAAGCCGAAGTGGGGGGAATGCGGAGGAGCGCCTCGCACACGGCGATAAACGCCAAGATGTGGAGGAAGGAGTTTGGGGCTTGATCATGGAAATCTAGCTCGTAATAGAACATGAGGCCGCAGACAAAAGGGTGATGTGGAAACCCTAGTACGCCCAGGAAGTGGGGGATAAATACCACCCTTTCGTCGGGCTCTGGAGTGGGGATGGCCTACTTCTTGGCAGGGATCATGTGCGCAATGTCCACACTCGGGTACCCCGCATCCCAGAGCTCCTTGATGTTCCTGTGCGCAATGTCCGCACTCAGGTACCCCGCATCCTAGAGATCCTTGATGTCCTTCTCCATCACGGAGGAGGCCACCCACTTGCCTTGAGAGTCGGATCCGTACATGGCTGGAGAGGTTGGTGGCGGCGGCGAAGATCGAAGCTTGGGTGTTGGAACTCGAAGATGGGAAGGCTGAGGAAGGAAGAAGGCGTGGGGTAGAAAAGATGGATCTTTATCCGCTTATATAGGCCGTGAATACCAAGCGCCCGCCCCACTAGCCTTAAAACCTCGCCTGTTCCCAATGTGGTTATGCGGCACAGACGGTTGGATTACCCAAATCTTATTGATGACGCAATCCCGTAATATGTGGGCATGATCTCTGTTTCGACGAGACATGCTGAGGGGCTCACCCTCGAAACACAAAATGTGGAGTGTAAAAATGGTTCAAAATACTGAAGGGTCAAGTCTGACGCTTCATCAAGAATTAAACTTGTCAATAAAGACACTACTCTTATTTTTTATATATCCTGCCTTCGCGGCTAAGGGTTGTGTTTATAATGAGGAGCCGGATGCAATTCTTTTATAGAGGAAATCCTATGTGTATTCTTCAGGGAACCTGCCTTGCAATGCCAAAGACAATTTGAACGCCGAATATATCATCATTGAAGACTGGTTCAGGGGCTACTTAGCGAGTCTTGGACTAGGGGGTCCTCGGGCATCCGGTCCATTGAACCTGGGCCGGACTGATGGGCCGTCAAGATACAAGACAGAAGATCACCTCTCATATCCTGAAGGGACTCTCGTATGCAGGATGGCAAGTATAGGTGTCCGGATATGTTATTCCTTACTGTAAAACCGACTTTGTACAACCCTAAGCCCCCCCGATGTCTATATAAACCGGAGGGTAGATTAGAGGCAGGATCACAACATTGCTAGGCTAGCTAATCTAGGGTTAGCCGAATCGGTCTCGAGGTAGATCAACTCTTGTAACATCTATACCCTCGAATATAATCAAGCATGAGTAGGGTTTTACCTCCATTAAGAGGGCCCGAACCTGGGTAAACACTGTGTCATTTGTCCATGGTTACCATTGATCCTCAGACGTACAACTTGGGCCCCCCTACCCGAGATCTGCCGGTTTTGACACCGACATCTGTGTCAAGTAGACCGAAACGATTCTACATCTACTAATTTTACTCCACACATCGACCGCTATACAGCATGCATCTAGAGTATTAAGTTCATAAGAACGAAATAGCGCCTTAAGTAAGATGACATGATGTAGAGGGATAAACTCAAGCAATATGATATAAACCCCATCTTTTTACCCTTAATGGCAACAATACAATACGTGCCTCGCTACCCCTACTTTGTCACTGGGTGAGGACACCGCAAGATTGAACCCAAAACTAAACATCTCTCCCATTGCAAGAATAATCAATCTAGTTGGCCAAACCAAACCAATAATTCGAAGAGAAATACAAAGATATTCAATCATGCATATAAGAATTCAGAGAAGATGCAAATAATATTCATAGATAATCTGATCATAAATTCACAATTCATCGGGTCTCGACAAACACACCACAAAAGAATATTACATCGGATAGAACTCTAAGAACATCGAGGAGAATATGGTATTGAAGATCAAAGAGAGAGAAGGAGCCATCTAGCTACTAGCTATGGACATGTAGGTCTGTGGTAAACTATTCACGCTTCATCAGTAGGGCAATAGAGTTGATGTAGATGCCCTCCGTGATCGAATCCCCCTCCGGCAGGGTGCCGAAAAAGGCTCCAAGATGGGATCTCACTGGAACAGAGGCTTGCGGCGACGGAAAAGTATTTTGGTGGATGCTTCTAATGTTAGGGGAATATTTCTGACTTTATGGGCCAAGAATTGGGGTTGGAGGACCTTCGAGGGGCCCACAAGCCCTCAGGGCGCCCCCTAGGGCGCGCCTCTAAGGCTTGTGGCCACCTCAGAACTCCTCTGACTTCATCTCCAAGTCCTACGGGTGTCTTCTGGTCCAAGAAAAATCATCGCGAAAGTTTTATTCCGTTTGGACTCCTTTTGATATTCCTTTTCTGTAAAACTCAAAAACAAGTAAAAACAGAAACTTGCACTGGGCTCTAGGTTAATAGATTAGTCCCAAAAATAATATAAAATAGCATATTAGTGCATATAAAACATCCAAAACAGGTAATATAATAGCATGGGACAATAAAAAATTATAGATATGTTGGAGACGTATCACTACACTGTCAATGGGCATGACTAAAACATGGGTTGCTATCTGGTTGACGGTATCTATCCTCTGTTGGCGACCTTCATCAAGGCCATCCCCGAGCCAGTTGGTCAGAAAAGAGCTCACTTTGCCCAGAGGCAAGAAGAATGGAAAGGCTGTGGAGAGGGCATTTGGAGTGCTCCAAACCCGTTTTGCAGTTGTTCGTGGATCTGCTAAACAATGGGATCCGGAGACTTGTGGGAGGTGATGACATGTTGTGTGATCATGCATAACATGGTCATGGAGGGAGGGTGAAGATGTTCCCGTAGTTCCGGAATTTGAGAACATGAGAGATCCCATCCAACATCCAAATCAGAATCCGGCCACGTTTGATGAATTTGTCCAAATGCATTAACAAATTCTGCATCAAGGAACTTACACCACAAGAATCAGCTAATTTGCCGTCAGTAAACCTCTTTCCCGTCGGCTTTTCGTCGGGGCTGGCGGCAAAGAAACATATATATGAGGGGAAGATCGGATTGGGCATATGTGGGGACTTCAATGTGACAACTAAAACATATATATGGGAGTTGAATCCAAGTTTAAACTATTTGATTTGAAAACGTAGTTGGATTGTAAAGTTCGTTTGGACTATTGTCACATTTTTTATATTTTCACTCCTCGAAGATTTGATATGCTATTATTTTGAGTCTTGCAGACTTAGACAAAAAGTACAGGCCAGACGTTTAGGAGACAGGGTTAGATGGCTGAGTCCTGTAACCGTGTCTGCAGGCGAGTTCGGACCAGTCCACAGATAAATAGTGTGTCCGTTTTGATGGTTGGCAGATACCCTAAGTTGTCGAGGGTACTCTCTTGTATCGATTGGCCATTGTAATCTATTGTTGTTTGATGTAACATTGGCCTTGTGTAATTTCTGGGTGGCTGGTTGATGTTTTTTTTTAATTCAAAGTCGTGTTTTTGTTGAGCCTTTTTTTTCTTTCTTTTTTTACAACATTCTCATATCCTTATTTGCAAGCAGGTCAAAATAATTTATGTAAATGGATTTTTGTTAAGTTGAAGAAATCGAGTACACCCCAACTCAGGATCATTATTGTGTTTTGCTTTCGGTCCTACGCACACGTTGAAATGCCCTTACATGTACAGTACAAAGGAAACTTTTGCAAGCTAAATTTCGAACATCACTGCAGTTACATTGTAGGAGTATATGAAAACAAAGTTACTGCAAACACGACGAATGGGCGGCGAGGTGTATAATATGATAGGGGCGAAGGGGGGACAAGAAGCACGGCGGAGGCAGACATTTTTGACCGATGAAAGGCCAAGTCGCTGAAAAAGGATGGTGGTCTTAATACTGCAGAAGGAAGCGAAAATTAAATTATAGCAGCATCATTGCAAGGCCGCGTGCATCTGCTGCGTACTTGGCACATGCTCAAATCGCCAGTACTAATAAATGGTGATTTAAATCTGAAAAAGCCTGGACCCTTTTTCTATTGCTGCGTCCGCGTAGCGTAGTGCAGGGGACACCTGTACCTTGTGAAAGGACGCTGCGATATTTGCCGAATCGTTGCATTCAAATTTGTCAAACGAGAAAGCAAGCACAGATGTCTGCTTCTGCAGAATGAGCTTTGAGCTAGCTGGCATGCATGTTCTGTGACTAGATAAATGCCAAGTTACCATGGGAAGTACAGTACGTATTTGGTAGAAGCTGTACTTCTTCATTATCATCACTTTACAGAGGGAAAAAAGGATGTTGCCTAAAGCATTCTTGGACAACATTCTAGTAGCAGTATTTGGTAGATGCACGCGTTGTGAAAAAAGAACGAGGAAACGAAGAAGAAAGACATTGTGGCTGTGTTTAACAGCCATTACAATGAAAGGGAGAGGAGTAGCTGGATTGATGTCATTCGTTGACTGTCGTTATCAACAAAACAAAACAAAAACCATGTACTAGTAGAGGAGTAAGTATCTCTGCACTGCAGCGAGCGAGCAGGACAGGACGGCTTCGCTTTATTACCGGACTAGTCTACCAGAGAGAGGCATGCATGCATGCGCATTGGAAGGAAACAAACAACCCAACCCAACCCAACGAACGAACCCGAAGAGTTAAAGATGATGAGGGTGGGTGCAAGTGCAGTGCAGCAGCGGCCGGTGAGGGCGAGGGCGAGGGCGAGGGCGAGGCTGAAGGAGTGTGTGCGGAAGGGGAAGGTGGTGGGGGTGTGCAGAGATGTGATGTGTGCGGGTCAGCATACACAGAGGGTTTTGATTTGCTTTGCTTGACTGCAAAAGATGAGCCAGCCACCTGGCTAACTACAAATGCTTCTGCTGTTTTATTGTTGGTCACCCACTGCTGCACACACACTCAAATTTCTGCAGGATTTTATTTCTTCCGCTCCCACCCAAAGCTCCTTTTTGCCAGTGATTAATCAGTTGACGCATGTGTAGTTTTTTGAGACCAGTAGAACCATGTTTAAATATGTTTGGGAAATAATCATTTGTTTGGACATAAAGTATTAGTACTACTATTATTTTCACGTCTGCGGTAGCGTCTGCGCTAGGGTCACAAAAATGGCCATAAAACAAACAAGCGAACCGCGTGCAATATGGCTAAGCATCAGACGGTAGGCTGCACCGGGCGCAGGCCTATGGCGAGTAGCCACTCAAAGCAAAGCAAACTTTAAATGATGTTTGGTCCGAGGGCAGAGCCATTCCAGTTTGCAGTTGATTCTCAACTCTGCCTCCGGATCATGCAGCATCGTCTTGTCAGCACTAGAGAGAGCAACAGCAGCAGCAGCAACACTTCTCTTTACTACCACAACCAACCAACTCTGCCTTGTAGCAGTATTATCTCACCGGCGGCACCTAATAACGAATCTCGCACGCGTCCAAGCAAGCCACATATATTTTCTCCTTTTGTCACTAACAACTTAAGATTATTACAGCATTTTCGTCCGCTGGTTTGAATCTAGCTGGAACAGTAGGAAAAAATTGCTGGAGGGGAACAATGTTTCTCTCTGAATCTAAAGACCCGTTGCAAAGAAAATAACGAGAAAAAGGACAGCAGTCACAGTGGCGTGGATTGATAAGACAAAGTTTTCGGAATAAAGACATGCAGTTACTCAACTAAAAGTAACTCGCCATTTTGACCCAAAAAACGGCAGTGGTCGATCACTGCCCGTTTTCCAAACAGCACCTACTCTTCTCTTTTCTGGCTCTTCTACTCCTCTCGTGCGTTGGTCCTATTGCGTCTTAGCACAATGACTTTTTGACTGTTTACTACAACAAAGTTTGCCCCACTCCGCGAGGGAGGGGTGATGACGGTGGTGTGTCTTTGATTCGCTTCGGTGCTTATAGTCGTCCCTAGGTGGTTCACGGACCTGATTGTAGTTTTTATTACCTTTGTTGTTCTTTGTAGTGCCATGATTGAAGATGAATAGATTTAAAGTTTCTCAAAAAAGAAAGGCATACCATGCAAATAGTGTCGTGATAAAAAGAACTGTGTTTACCTGTCCAGCTCATGGATTTGATAGGACCCTCTATCACTCCATGCATGCATAGATTTACCATTCAAGTGAAAAGGGGTTAAAAGCTAGGGTGCCAGTAAAAAAAGAAAGCAGCGAAGCCAAGCACCCTTTCCTTGTAATTTCTGCCTTCACCAACGCCATGTCATAACAAAATATGCTTTCCAAATTTCAATTATCATTTTATTTATTTTTCATTATTCATTTCACGTTGTTAGGGTATCTCCAACGTGGATGCTCAAATCGCCCCTATATTTCCTTTGCAGTAGTCTGGACACTTTTTGCCATCCTATGTTACTCCCAAAGCGTTTGGAAACGCGTTCGGACATCCAAACTCGCACAAACTAGAAGCAATTTTGGGGGTTGGGTGGGGGGGGGGCTTTGGGATAGCCTGGACATCCGTCTAGCCAACCAAAAGCCACCACGTCAGACATTCGGACATCTCTCCTCTCCTCAACCGCGACATGTACATGCATAGAAGGACATTGAGGGGACATGGTTGGATGGTCGGCTCCCGCATCAGTGTCACCAGTCCGCGGGCAAATAACGTGTCCATCTGCCCTTAGATTCTTTCCGGCGATGAGCGGTTTTATAGTGCCGAGAAAAGTAATTTCATCTACTTTCCTAGGTTTTAACATGGGTTCCATAGGTGTCTGGAACTGTACAGTAGGGATCAACAACTATGGCTCACCCTTACTGATGTGGAGCATTCTACGGACATCACCATGTCAAGAGTCCGTTTGGCAAGTGACACATGCGACATCTGCTTCACATACATAAAGGTGAAACATCTCCTTTACTGATGCTCACTTGACCCCTTTGAGGATGGTATACTAACACCCCTCTTGTGTGCATGCAGATATTGTTGGAGCTTCACGTACGACGAGGAAGAGTGCAAGTGCCAAGGAACGCCTACACCATCCACGAGGGAAGTGTGTAAGCGAAGACGGAAGAAAGCGGAGCTACTGAAGCTACAACAGCCGGACATCTGGGCCAAGGACTGGACATCCGATGCCTTTGCAGCCGAAGGCGTTGCACCAATGGTCGCCACGTGACTCTACTAGGGCCAGACATCCGGCCGACCCTCGGACATCCGGCACCCCTCAAGGGGCAGGACATCCGACGCCTCCCCAGAAATCCGGCGCGAGGTCTACAACACTGAAGACCAACTCCAGAATGGACATTTGGTGCCTCACGAGAGGCCGGACATCCGGCCCCCAGCCGGACATATGGCACCTGCCTGCGCGTAGCTTCGGGCTCGAAGCCCATGTACCCCTCTCCTACCTACCCATTCGCACCTAGCACTATATGTAGACCTCCTGTTGCTAATAAAACTATATATAGACCTCCTCCACCTCATTTTAGGAATCGCTAAGATTAGAACTACACATTAGAGCTTAGCTCATGTACCTCCCTTTGTCGGATTCTTCCTAGAAGAAGATCCATGAGTGGATTCAAGACCATTTTGGAGAAGATCCCCAAGTGGACTTCAAGGCCCCTTCATGGGAAGGATCTATCTAAATCATCAAGACCTCATCTCCTCTTAGTTTTGGGATGAACCTTACCATGTATCGATTTCCCTTTGATGGTTCATGTACCTTGTGGATCTTTGTCGGTACTAAAACCGACTGATCTCGAGTAGGGGTCCTCGAGCTGTGGATCTGGGAATGATGGTTAACAGGAGACAAAGAAGATGATGTTTACCCAGGTTTGGGCCCTTTCGAGTAGGTAAAACCCCACGTCCTGCTTTGATTACATTGATGTGATGGAGTATCGAGTAGAAGATGATCTACCACGAGATTGTATGTTCTGTTCGAAAACCTAAGGCTTATGATTCTGATTTTGCCCCTACAGACTAAAACCCCTCAGCTTATATACACTACAAAAGAAACATATCCGTGACATTATGGCCCGAATGAAAACTTTTTCTGTCATGGTTACGACACTTCCATGACGATAATTGTGAAAAAAACACGTATCATCATAGATGTGGTGGGCTCCTAATTCTATGACAAAAAATCATGACCGAAAATGGGGTTTTCATCCTGGGTGGTTTGGAGACACACCTGCATGACATTCTTTGGGCCGTCCATGACATAAAAAATCATGGTAGAATTGAGGGTGAGGAAATTTTTGGTGACTTCCGGGTTACAGTGGGTGGTCGGGGCCGAGCGATGCAGTGTGGTAGGCGTGTTTCTCTCTCATACGTGTGTGTGCTATGCGAGCCGTGTTCTCTATAACTGAATCTGAGCAAGACATTCGCTTACTAAACCCTAACGATCACATTACTACGTGATCGATCGATCCCTTCGCTGCTAACTGAACCTGACCAATTCCTTCGCTGCTAATTGAACCCGACTGACTCCTTTGCTGCTAACTGAACCCGATCGATCGCTACTGCTGCCTACTGAAGCCGATCAAGCCCCCGTGGGAGACGTAGCTAGCCAACCGGTTGGGTTGCCTCTGGATGAACAATGCCTGTTGCTGCCGCACGCGCGATACGTAGAATGACTCGAGACGTGGTGAGTCCAGCCTGTCGGTTGGCTGTGGATGAACTGTTCCTGGTGGCGTTGGATTATCAGGACCCCGTGGTTGCCGCTGGATGAACAGGACCCGAGAGGCCGCCACACCCTATCAGGTTGGGGTGGATGAACAAGACCCCTTGGAGGCTGGATGAATAGTAGCCAGTGGATGCTGGAGGAAGTCGATGGGGGGATGAACAGTAGCTGGTGGAGGCTGGAGGAAGTCGATGATGGATGAACAGTAGGCTGTTGAGTCCCATTTTATGGTACTCCACACCCTTCCGATGAACAGGACCCCGTTGCGACCGTAGGCGCTCGAAGAGAAGTCTTTTTCCTCCGTTTTGCGATATGCCAGACCCCTCTCGATCAACAGGACCCCGTTTCAACCTTAGGCGGTTGAAAAGAAGTCTGTTTCCTCTGTTTTGCGGTACGCCAGACCCCTCCCGATGAACAGGACCCCGTTTTGACTATAGGCGGTCGAAGACAACTCTATTTCCTTCGTTTTGCGGTATGCGAGACCCCGAGTGGATGAATAGGACCCCGTTTTGGCTGTTCCATCCAAGCCGGTTGGCTCTCCATGAATAAGACGCATTCCGACCCAGTTGGTTGCCTCCTAATGAACACGATGATGTTTCCTCCATTCTGACCCAGCCGGTTGGCTGCAAATGAACAGGACGCATCTGCTATACGCGTTCGAGACCCCGCCCGTATGTATGAACGTGGTCATATTTATTTTTTTGCAGCGTGGTTGTATGTACGTGTAAACGATTTATACAATACTGCTTGAACTGGGCTCTACTACGAAACGTGTCGCTCCATGCTCAGCCATGTTTCATCCTTGCAGAGAGACTGATCGACCAGTATGTACGTACACGTTACCGACCAGACAGAAAATCCTACGTACAGTTCGACTTGGTGGGTTCCAGTTGTCAGGGAGGATAAGAAGGCACTTCCTTTCGTGCGAAGATAGCTGTTGGATCCCAGATGTCAGTGGGAGGAATTATTTTTTTGCCCGTAATAAGGACACACTTCCTTTCATGCGAAGATCTAACTAGTGGGTCCCAGCTGTCAAGGGGAGGAAATATTATTTTTTGCGTAAAAAGAAGGCTGTTGCATGAATGCATCCATGGATGTGGTGCGTCCCCACTGTCAGCCTCTCCATGTACAGCCATCTTCCTATGACTCTTGTTTGTTGACCACGTTGACCACGCTGGGCCGAGCGCACCAAGGCGATGGACGATGGCGGGGCCCTTGACACAAACAACCCAGAGATGGGGAAGGCGTGCCAATGGAGTCGAAGACGGAGAGGAGTTCGAGACTTGATTGGTTGGTTGCAGCGTGGAGCTACACTCGACGGAGAATAACAGGAGGTGTGGAAGAATGGAGGGATGGCCTGGCCCTCGGTTGATATGTCTCCAATCTATCTATAATTTTTGATTGTTCCATGCTATTATAGTATCAATCTTGGATGTTTTATATGCAATTATATATCATTTTTGGGACTAACCTATTAACCTAGTGCCTAGTGCCAGTTGTTATTTTTGCTTGTTTTTGGCTTTTCAGGAAGTCATTAGCAAAACAGAGTCCAAACGAAGAAAATACTTTGAAATATTTTTTTGGACCAGAACGGACCCTAGAAGGTTCGGGAGAAGACTCGAAGAGTCACAAGGGAGCGCCAAGCTCGGGAGGCGTACCCTAGGGGGGGGCGTCCCAGGCTTGTGGGCCCCTCGTGGAACCTCTTGACCTAATTCCGCCTCTACAACTTCTCAAATATTCCCCTGACATCAAAGAGCCACTCAAAATACTTTTTGTGCTGCCACATTTCCGTCCTCATGAGATTCCATCTAGAGGTCTCCGCCGGTACTCTGTTGGAGGGGGAATTGACCACGGAGGGGCTCTACATCAACCTTACCGCCCTTCCGATGATGTGTGAGTAGTTTACCATAGACGTACGGGTCCATAGCTAGGAGTTAGATGGCTTCTTCTCTCTCTTTGATCTTCAATACAATGTTCTCCTTGATGTTCTTGGAGATCTATTCGATGTAATGACTTTTTGCGGTGTGTTTGTTGGGATCCGATACATTGTGTGTTTATGATCAGATTATCCATGAATATTATTTGAGTTTTCTCTAAACTCTTTTATGCATGATTGTTATAGCTTTGTGTTTCTCTTTGATCTATTGATTTGGTTTGGCCAGATTGATTTTTCTTGCAATGGGAGATGTGCTTTGTGATGGGTTCAACCTTGCGGTGCTCAATCCCAGTGATCGAAGGGGACTAGACATGTATTTGTATCATTTCCATTAAGGGTAAAACGACGGGGTTTATTCATGTATGAGCATTCTTTGTCTACATCATGTCAACTTGCTTAAGGCGTTTCTCCGTTCTTTATGAACTTAATACTCTAGATGCATGCTGGATAGCGGTCGATGTGTGGAGTAATAGTAGTAGATGCAGGCAGGGTCAGTCTACTTGTGTCAGACGTGATGCCTATATACATGATCATTGCCTTGGTTATCTTCATGATTATTTGCTTTTCTATTAATTGCCCAACAGCAATTTGTTTACCCACTATATGATATTTTTGAGAGAGAAGCCTCTAGTGAAAACTTTAGCCCCCGGTTTGACTTTTTATCATATATTAAAATCAAAAAATAGCTTGCTGCAATTTTTTTTTCTTTATTTTATTTTGTATTTTTGTTCTATTTATCTATCTATCTATCTATCTATCTATCTATCTCCATACATATTCTTCCAAGTAACTGCCGAGAGATTGACAACCCCTTGTTCGTGTTGGGTGCAAGGATTTGTTATTTTGTGTGTAGGTGTTTCTAATGAGGTGTTGTGTGGTTCTCCTACTGGATTGATAACCTTGGTTCTTAACTGAGGGAAATACTTATCTCTATTGTATTGCATCATCCTTTCCTCTTCAAGGAAATCCCAACGCAGCTCACAAGTAGCAGGAAGAATTTCTGGCGCCGTTGCCGGGGAGACATCATTAACATCTTCAAGTACCTACGCATAAACTTTCATCTCCTTGCATTTATATTATCTGCCATTTGCCTCTCGTTTTCATCTCCCCCACTTCTAAAATGTTTGCACAAAAACAAAAAAAATATTTTCCATTTGCCTTTTTACTTGTTTGCTCGTTTGCTTTCTTTTTGCCTTCATGTCAACACTCAAAAACAGGAAAAGAAATAAGAAGAATTAAGATGGATCCTTATCCTCTTGCTAATATTTAAAAAAAAAATCCAATTATGATGAACCAATTGCTAGTGAGTTGAGTGCACTAGATTATCTTTACGAAGTTTTTCTTGAAATTCTTGAGTCTGAAAATTGTGATGAAGTGTTAAAAGAATAAATTTATAATATGATTCATGATAGCTCCTTGAATAAAAAGCATGATTGCAATGATGTTATTTTAAATTGTATTAATATCACCTGTGTTAATGATATGCAAGACCCTAAGCTTGGGGATGATGATTTTGTTATGTCCACTACTCATTGTAATGATCATGATTGGGGTGATGCTTCTATGATCTTGAAAATTTATTTAAGCCTGATGATGAATTTGAAATTGATAATAGTGTTTGCAATACTATTGAAAGTGGGTTTGGAAGAGTGTCAACTTTAGGAAAAAAGGTTCCCACATATTTGGAGCGTGTTCAATCTTATGAAATTATTGATAAAAGTGGGTTTGGATAGGTCATGACTTTAGTTAATGTTAATCCCACTATCTCAGAAGATTATAATTTTTCCATGCATGTGATCATAAAGGGAGTGTTGTTTATGATTGCTATATTGTTGAATTTGAGTATGTTCCTACATGCAATTATTATGTGAGTTGGAAATATGGTTGTAGAAATGTTCATGTTACTAAATTACCTCTCGTTATGTCGAGATTGCTATTGTTTCTTTCTTCTTCCTTGTATATGCTAGTTGTTGCTTGACTTGATAATTTGTTTGATTCTGAAGTTCCTATGCATAAGAAGTATGTTAGACTTAAATGTGTTGGTCACATGTTTTATGATGCTCTCTTTGTGCTTCAATTCTTGTCCTTCATGTGAGCATCAATAAAAACTTAAGCCTATCTTAATGGCTATAAACAAAGAGCTTGTTGGGAGACAACCCAATAGCTTTATTTTCTATTTTTTTTGTGCACACAGTTATGCTACTGTTATGCTTGTTTTTTTGTGATTTAATTTGTGTTTGAGCCAAGTAAGGCCTTTGGGGTGATTTGGATGATAGTTGATTTGATTCTATGTAAAAACCAGAAACTTTTGTGCCCAGTTCTGGAATTTTGTAATTTCACAGAAACGTGCATTTGCTCTGACTTTTTTACACATGATTCATATACAAATTTCCCACGTTGTCCTAAGTTATCAGAATTTTTGGAGTTACAGAAGTATGGTCAACGTTCAGATTACTACAGACTGTTATGTTTTTGACAAATTCTGTTTTTGTTGCGAAGTTTGCTTGTTTTGATGAATCTATGGATTGTATCGGGGGGTATAAGCCATGGTGAAGTTAGAATACAGTAGGTATAATGCAATAATAAAATATGAATGAGTTTATAATATTACTTAAATTGGTGTTTTGTTTTATTATACTAATGGATCTCATGAAGGTTTTGTTGAGTTTTGTGTGTGAAGTTTTCAAGTTTTGGGTGAGATCACGATGGATGAAGGAATAGGGAGTGGCAAGAGCCTAAGGTTGGGGATGCCTGAGGCACCCCAAGGTAATATTCAAGGACTCCCAAGCATCTAAGCTTGGGTATGCTCAGAAGGCATTCCCTCTTTCTTCTACCGACCATCAGTAATTTTACTGGGAGCTATATTTTTATTCATCACATGATATGAGTTTTTCTTGGAGCATCGTGTATTATATGAGTCTTTGCTTTGTTTGCTTTTTAGTTTGTCAGAGTCATCTTTTCTAGACATACCTATTTGAGAGGGGCACACATTATTCGTGATTTGTTAGAATACTCTATGTGCTCCACTTAGAGCTAGGCAGTTGCTCTAGTGCTTCACTTATATCGGCGGTGATTATATTTTAAAGAAATAGTTGCACTCTCATGCTTCACTTATATCTTTTTGAGAGTTGATAAGAGTAATGGCAATTAGTGTGGGTTATGAATTTGGTCCTAACAGGATATGTATAAGAGGGACGTAATAAAAACTTTCATGTAGATCACTGAATATGATAAGTTTGATTCCTTGTGATAGTTTTGCGATATAAAGGTGGTAATATGTGGCATATGCTAGTGAGTAATTGTGGTTTAGTAAGAATATTGGTGTTGAGGTTTGTGATTCCCGAAGCATGCATGTATAGTCTCCCGTTATGCTAAGAAGTTGGAGCATGATTTATTATTGGTTGTCTTCCTTATGAGTGGTGATAGGGGACGAGCGATGGTCTTTTCCTACCAATCTATCCCCCTAGGGGCATGACAGTAGTACTTTGCTTTGAGGGCTAATAAACTTTTGCATTAAGTATGTGAGTTCTTTATCACTAATGTGAGTCCATGGATCATACACACTCTTACCTTTCCACAATTTGCTAGCCTCTTCGGTACCGTGCATTTGCCCTTTCTCACTTTGAGATGTGGTGCAAACTTCACCGGTGCATCCAAACCCAGTGATATGATATGCTCTATCGCACATAAGCCTCCTTATATCTTCCTCAAAACAACCACCATACCTACCTATTATGGCATTTCCATAGCCATTCCGAGATATATTGCCATGCAACTTCCACCGTTCCATTTTATTATGACACATATCATCATTATCATATTGCTTTGCATGATAATATAGTTGACATAGTATTTGTGGCTCATCCATCGTTCACATTTTTTATACATTTTACACTAAAATGTTGCACATCCCGGTACACCGCCGGAAGCAGTCATATAGAGTCATATTTTGTTCTAGTATCGAGTTGTATTTTTCTTTCGAGTTATTAGTAAATAGAAGTGTGATGATCATCATATTCATTATTAGAGCATTGTCCCAAGTGAAGAAATAAAAGAAAGGCCACAAAGTTCCCACACAAAAAATAGGCCAAAAAGAGCCCAACAAAAAAAGAGGAAAAAAGAAAAAATGAGAGAAAAGATAGAAGGGGCAATGTTACTATCCTTTCCACACTTGTGCTTCAAAATAGCACCATGTTTTTCATATATATAGTCTCCTATGCTTTATTTTCATATAACTACTGAGAATTTTTCATTATTAGAACTTGGCTTGTATATTTCAATGATGGCTTCCTCAAATTCCCGAGGTCTTTGAGAAAACAAGGTGGATGCACACCCACTTAGTTCTATTTTTGAGCTTTCATACACTTATAGCTCTTAGTGAATCCGTTGCATGGCAATCCCTACTCCTTGCACTGACATCAATTGATGGGCATCTCCATAGCCCGTTGATTAGCCTCGTCAATGTGAGACTTTCTTCCTTTTTTGTCGCCTCCATACAACCTCCAAACATCAGACTCTATTCCACCCATAGTGCTATATCCATGGCTTGCCCTCATGTATTGCGTAAGAGTTGAATAAGCTGAAGCGCATTAAAAAGTATGAACCAATTGCTCGGCTTGTCACTGGGGTTGTGCATGATAAATACTTTGTGTTAAGAAGATGGAGTGAGGGAGTCCTGGATTCGGGGGTCCTCAAGTGTCCGGCCCAGGATTATGGGTCGGGTTGAATGGGCCGTAAAGATCAAGATAAAAACCATCCTCCGTGTCCGGGTGGGACTCCTTCATGCGTGAACGGCAAGATTAGAGTCCGGGTGTATTGTTTCCTTCCCTTGTGAACCGACCTTGCAAACCCTAGGTCCCTCCGATGTGTATATAAACCAGAGGGTTTAGTCTGTAGGGGCTATCATCATTACCATCATCGAAATATTCATAGGCTAGACATCTAGGGTTTAGCCACCACGATCTCGAGGTAGATCAACTCTTGTAACCTCTATACTCTTCGAATATAACCAAGCAGGAGTAGGTTTTTACCTCCTTTAAGAGGGCCCGAACCTAGGTAAACATTGTGTCCCTTTGTCCATTGTTACCATTGATCCTTAGACGCACAACTTGGGCCCCCCTACCCAAGATCTGCCGGTTTTGACACCGACATTGGTGCTTTCTTTAAGAGCTCTGTCGTGCTGTCTACAAAAGCTATCTATGGCTCTCCTAGTCATCAATGACAATATAACTTCTGGAAGGGGCCTGACTTCTGGGCAGACCCTCCAGCTCGACGGTTTCATTGTAGGAGCTTGCTCGGCGGTTTTACCATGTAATTAAGTTAGTTTTGTTAGGGTTTGATCCCTAGTATCCACTATGTTCTGCGATTGATGTTGCTATGACTTTGCTATGTTTAATGCTTGTCACTAGGGCCCGAGTGCCATGATTTCAGATCTGAACCTATTATGTTTTTATGAATATATGTGTGCTCTTGATCCTATCTTGCAAGTCTATAGTCACCTATTATGTGGTATGATCCGACAACCCCGAAGTGACAATAATCGGGATACTTCTCGGTGATGACCATAGTTTGAGGAGTTCATGTATTCACTATGTGTTAATGCTTTGTTCCGGTTCTCTATTAAAAGGAGGCCTTAATATCCCTTAGTTTCCACTAGGACCCTGCTGCCACGGGAGGGTAGGACAAAAGATGTCATGCAAGATCTTTTCCATAAGCACGTATGACTATATACGGAATACATGCATACATTACATTGATGGATTGGAGCTAGTTCTGTGTCACCCTATGTTATAGCTATTACATGAGGAATCGCATCCGACGTAATTATCCATCACTGATCCAATGCCTACGAGCTTTTCACATATTGTTCTTCGCTTATTTACTTTTCTGTTGTTACTATTATAATCACTACAAAACCCAAAAACTATTATCTTTACTTTTGCCATTGTTACCTTTATTATCATACCACTTTGCTACTAAATACTTTGCTGCAGATACTAAGTTATCCAGGTGTGGTTGAATTGACAACTCAACTGCTAATACTCAATAATATCTTTGGCTCCCCTTGTGTCGAATCAATAAATTTGGGTTGAATACTTTATCCTCGAAAGCTGTTGCGATCCCCTACACTTGTGGGTTATCAAGACTAATTTCTGGCGCCGTTGCCGGGGAGCATAGCTCTATTTTCTGAGTCACTTGTGATTTATATCTGTTGATCATTATGAGGAACTTGAAAGATGAAAGAACCAAGATTTTACCGTCAACTACGAGGGGAGGTAAGGAACTGCCATCTAGCTCTGCACTAGATTCTCCTTCCGATATTAGTAAGCTTGCGACACCTAAACTTGCTACTACTATGAATTCTGATATGTCGCATGTTATTGATGGTGCCACTTCTGCTATGCATGATACTTATGATGAAACTATTTCTGTGTGTGATACTACTTTGCCATTAGGTGAATTTCTTGATGAACAACTTGCTAGGGCTAGAGAGAATGAAATTATTGAAGATGCTATTATTGATGATAGTGATGATGAAAGTTCTCCCAATGATTATGAATTGCCTGTTGTTCCTGAGGTTTATGTTATGGAAGAGGAAGCTGCTAGAGCTATGTTTGCTTGTAAAGATAGATATGATCTTAAGAAATTATTAGCTAAATGGAAGCAGCAGTCTCTTAATGCTAGAATGAAACCTGACCCTGCTTTTGCTACTTCACCTATCTGTGTTACTGATAAGGATTATGAATTCTCTGTTGACCCTGAGATTATTACTTTGGTTAAATCTGATCCTTTTTATGGCCTTGAATCTAAAACTGTTGTGGCACATCTTACCAAGTTGAATGATATAGCCACCCTATTTACTCATGATGATAAATCTCGCTATTATTATATCCTTAAGATATTTCTGTTCTCAATAAAGGGTGATGCTTAGACTTGGTATAATTCTCTTGCTCCTGGTTGTGTGCGTAGTCCCCAGGATATGATTTATTACTTCTCTGCTAAATATTTCCATGCTCATAAGAAACAAGCTGCCTTGCGGGAAATATATAATTTTGTGCAAATCAAAGAAGAGAGTCTCCCACAAGCTTGGGGGAGGCTTCTCCGATTACCTAATGCTTTGCCTGATCATCCTCTTAGGAAAAATCAAATACTTGATATCTTTTATAATGGACTAACCGATGCTTCCAAGGACTACTTGGATAGTTGTGCTGGTTGTGTTTTCAGGGAAAGAACAGTCGACGAAGCTGAAGTACTATTGAATAATATCCTGACTAATGAAAATAATTGGACTCTTCCTGAGCCAATTCCTGAGGCAATTCCTGAACCAATTGAGCCAACTCCTGAGCCTATTCCTAAACCCACTCCGAAGAAGAGAGGTGTTTTATTTCTCAGTCCTGAAGATATGCAAGAGGCAAAGAAATCAATGAAAGAAAAAGGTATAAAAGCTGAAGATGTCAAGAATTTACCATCTATTGAAGAAATACATGGTCTTAATATACCACCTGTTGAAGAACCACATTGTCTTGATAACCCGACACAAGTAGTAAAGGTAAATTCTCTCTATAGATATGATAAAGTTGAAATCCCCTCCACTAAATTTCATAGCCCGTGCTTAGATGAATTTGATGACTTTATGGCTAGGCAAGAAAGTTTTAATGCTTATGTTGGTAGAGAGTTAAAGAATAACAATTTCGAGATAGGACGCATGAGCGATCATATGGCTAGAGTTAAAGGTGAACTTAAACTCGTTAGCAAATATGCTTCTATGGTTGCTACTCAAGCTGAGCAAGTACTTAAAGCTCAAAATGATTTGCTTGATGAATTAAACAATAAAAATGAATTTGCTGTTAGAGTGGCTACTAGAAATGGTAGAATGACTCAGGAACCTTTGTATCCTAAAGGCCACCCTAAGAGAATCGAGCAAGATTCTCAGAGAAATAATTTCGAGGCACCTAGTTCTTCTAAAAAGTGAAAAACGATAGGACTTTGCATGCTTCTAGTGAACCTGCTGTAGACACACCTGATAATCCCAATGATATTTCTATTTCTGATGCTGAAACACAACCAGGTGATGAACATGAACCTAGTGATAATGTTAATGATAATGTTCATGTTGATGCTCAACCTAGCAAAAACAATGATGTAGAGATTGAACCTGCTATTGATCTTGATAACCCAGAATCAAAGAATCAACGTTATGATAAGAGACATTTTGTTGCTAGGAAGCACGGTAGAGAAAGGGAACCATGGGTTCAGAAGCCCACGCCCTTTCCTCCTAAACCATCGAAGACAAAGGATGATGAGGATTTTGAGCGCTTTGCTAAAATGATTAGACCTATCTTCTTACGTATGCGCTTAACTGATATGCTTAAAGTAAATCCTTATGCTAAGTATATGAAGGATATCATTACAAATAAAAGAAAGATACCGAAAGGTGAAATTTCCACCATGCTTGCTAATTACACTTTTAAAGGTGGAATACCAAAGAAACTTGGAGATCCGGGTGTACCAACTATACCATGCTCCATTAAAAGAAATTATATTAGAACTGCTTTATGTGATCTTGGAGCCGGTGTTAGTGTTATGCCTCTCTCTTTATATCATAGACTTGAATTGGATAAGTTGACACCTACTGAAATATCTTTGCAAATGGCCGATAAATCAACTGCTATACCTGTCGGTATTTGTGAGGATGTGCCTGTTGCGGTTGCACATGTCACTATCTTAACGGACTTTGTTATTCTTGATCTTCCCGAGGACGATAGTATGTCGATTATCCTTGGTAGACCCTTTTTGAATACTGCAGGGGATGTTATTGATTGCAACAAAGGCAATGTCACTTTTCATGTTAATGGTAATGAGCATATGGTACACTTTTCGAGGAAACAATCTCAAGTTCATAGCATCAATTCTATTGGAAAAATTCCAACTATCATTATTGGAGGTTTTGAATTTCCTCTCCCTACTGTCAAGAAAAAGTATGATATTCTTATTGTTGGGATGTTCATATCCCCGTTGAGGTAACTTAGTGTTATTCGAAATTTCTCCGATTCCGTGTTATTCGGAATGAGTTTGTTAACAAGACTTGATCAACCTTGTTAGTGGATTCATTTTGATGATCACGAGATGGATGAAACTAGAAGGCACAACCTTTTGTACCCTCTTTTTACTTTCTGTTATTTAGAATAAATAAAGCAAAAATAGTATTATCCGTCTATTTTCTAAATTATCCGTGCAATAAAAATATCCCGAAAATAAAAGTGCTCCAAATGCCCTGCAAATTTAGTATGATTTTTTATGAAATATTTGAGGATTTTAGGCACTGAAATCACTGCAGGAGGGGCAAGCACCAGGCCACGAGAGTGGAGGGCGCGCCCACTTACCCTGGGCGCGCCCCCTGTCTCGTGGGCCCCTGGTGGTTCCCTCCACTTATGCCAGCACCCACACAATCCATCTTCTTCCCAAAAAATCCCCATCCAGCTCAAGCACGAGTTCTAGCTCATTTTGCTGCAATTTTCGATCTCCTTGCTCAAAGCTCCATTCACAAAACTGCTTTGGGAGATTGTTGCTTGGTATGTGACTCCTCCATTGGTCCAATTACTTTTTGTTCTAGTGCTTTATTCATTGCAATTTTTTGCTGCATAAGTGACCATGTTCTTGAGGTTGCATGTTAAATTTATGAGGTCCCAAGTAATTCTAATGCATGATATAGGCTCTAGGCACTTGTAGGAGTAGTTGCTACCAATCTTGTTTAGTTTTATTCACTTTTATTTTGAAGTTACTAAAATTTCAGAAATTTTTCAGAAAAAGAATTATGTCTAGGAGAATGTACCAAGGTGGTTCCTCGGTAAAGAAAGGACCCAAGATTGCTATACGAGAGCAAGATGTTGAAGTACCGAGGGACGTAGATGTACGAGCTTGTGAGTGGCCATCCGACGATTTTATGGTCAAAGCAGGCTTTAAGGAGGAATTTGACGCGTATGTGTGTAGTGCTTATCTGGAGGACTTCTTACAAGATAAGTGTCCTCAGTACTATCAATTGACTGATTCATTTGTGTGGAGGTTTAAATATTACCGTACACATAATTCTCATAGTGTCCTATTTGATATCTATGATACATCTTATACCATGGACTTAGAGGATTTTACAACTGCTTGCAAACTTCCACAGTGGGGTAATATTAATGATCCTCACAAATCTGAATTTAGAGACTTTCTTGCTAGTATTACTGTGGGAGAATCTAGGTACATAGCACAAGCTACCATAGGGAGCATTCGTTTTCCTGCTATACATTATTTTGCTCTCTTCATTGGTAGATGCATTAACGGTAAAGACGAAGCATGTCATATGTGTGTCCCTGATCTTTGTGTCCTCAAGAGCGCTGTGTTAGGTTATAAAAGGTTATAACTTGGGGGCAATAGTTGCACGTAGGTTGCAGAATAATGGTAGAGCTGGAGATTTGTTTGGAGGAATTTATGCAACCCGTGTGGCAAATTTTCTTGGTATAGCCCCACGAGAGGGGGATATGATGTTACCTCCTGCTTATTTAGATTATGACGCTATGGTCCATCATCATTTTCTTAGGAGGAATGAACAATTCCTCCAATATCGACTAATCTATGACAGACGCAACATCGTCCATGTTACTCTTCCTGCTCCTCTCCTTTTTTATTATCAGGAAAAAGGAAGATATGTTGTTACCAGGGAGGAAGCATCTGAACATGAGGGAAGAGCGGAGGCAGCTTGCCAACATGCTGCAGCTCAGGAGGCAATTGCTGCTACATCTCAGTACGACCCCAGTTACAACTACGGATATCAGCCAGGCGGTCCTTGGTACTAGACCAACTTAGGCCAAAAGCCTAAGCTTGGGGGAGTACGTACTTCTCATCGACTTTACATTCATGTTCACACACTATTCTAGTCGTCGGTGCTCATACTCTTTCATTGTATTATCCATGCTAGTTTAAATTTCTTTTTCTAGCTTTCTTCTTGTGTGTTTGATAAACCTTAAGAAAAACCAAAAAAAATTAGTTAGTTTAATTTCCATGCTTGTAGTAGAAATTAAAATGAAGACCCAAATAGATTTCTAGTTCTTCTTCTTACTTGTTGGGAGCTTTCCCATGTAAATATTTTTCTTTTCTTTTCTTTTCTTTGGGGGTCGAGAGTAGAAGACCATATTGAAAATGTTTAATGGCTCTCATATGCATGATTGAGTATTTAACTTGGAGCCCATATTACTTTGTCTTCTCTTTTGAGTTGAATGCTTGCAGATTCCAGCTTAGTCCAATGCACGTGCACTATTATTATTATACACATCGTTCGGTCGTGCAAGTGAAAGGCAATAATGACAATATATGATGGATTTATTGAGATGAGAAAAGCTGGTATGAACTCGACCTCTCTTGTTTTTGTAAATATGATGAGTTCATTGTTTCTGATTCAGCTTATTATGAAGTAAACATATTTGCAATGACATCTAGAGATTATAGTTGCTTTTGCCATGCTTGATTATCTATGAGTTATAATGGTTTACCTTGCGTGCCAACATGCTATTAGAATGATTATGATGTGGTATGATGGGATGGTATCCTCCTTTGAATGAGTTGAGTGACTCGACTTGGCACATGTTAACGCATGTAGTTGAAACAAATCAACATAGCCTTCATGATATTTATGTCCATGGTAGATTATATCCTACTCATGCTTGTACTCGGTGTAAATTAATTTTAATGCATGTTTATGACTGTTGTCGCTCTCTTAGTTGGTTGCTTCCCAGTCTTTTGCTAGCCTTCACCTGTACTAAGCGGGAATACTGCTTGTGCATCCAAACTCCTTAAACCCCAAAGTTATTCCAATGAGTCCACCATACCTTCCTATAAGCGGTATTTACCTGCCGTTCCAAGTAAATTTGTATGTGCCAAACTCCAAACCTTCAAATGAAATTCTGTTTTGTATGCTCGAGCAGCTCATGTTTCAACTAGGGCTGCCTATATCTTCCATGCTAAGTGGATTATTCCCAAGAGGAGTGGACTCCGCTCCTCATTCACGAGAAAGGGCCGATAACCGGGATGGCCAGTCCCATGATCCAAAAAGATCAAAGCAAATCAAAATAATTAAAAAAACACCCCAGGGCTGTTGTTAGTTGGAGGCACTCGTTGTTTTGAGCAAGCCATGGATGATGCTTGTTGGTGGTTGGGGGAGTATAAACCTTTACCATTCTGTTTGGGAACTGCCTATAATGCATGTAGTATGGAAGATATAGCCATCTCATTGTTGTTGCGTTGACAGTGAAAGTATGCCGCTCAAAATGTTATTCAATCTCTATTTTAAAATCGAGCTCTGGCACCTCCACAAATCCCTGCTTCCCTCTGCGAAGGGCCTATCTATTTCCTTCTATGTTGAGTCATCACCCTTCTTATTAAAAAGCACCCGCTAGAGAGCACACTGTCATTTGCATTCATTATTATTGGTTTATATTGGGTATGACCTGACTGGATCTCTTTTACCATGAATTACAATGTTTAGTCAGTCCTTGATCTTTAAAGGTGCTCTGCATTTATGTTTTGCGGTCTCAGAAAGGGCTAGCGAGATACCATTTTGTTATATCATGTTATGATTGTTTCGGAAAAGTGTTGTCATCCGAGTTTTATTATTATGGCTCGCTAGCTGATTATGTTATTGATATGAGTAATTGTGGGACCTGGGTGTTATTATGAGTATGGTTAGTTCATAATATTTGCTGAAACCTGAATGCTGGCTTTGCATGTTTACAACAACAAGAGCAAACAGAGTTTGTAAAAGTTTTTCTTTATCACTTTCAGTTTATCAACTGAATTGCTTGAGGACAAGCAAAGGTTTAAGCTTGGGGGAGTTGATACGTCTCCAATGTATCTACTTTTCCAACCACTTTTGCCCTTGTTTTGGACTCTAACTTGCATGATTTGAATGAAACTAATCCGGACTGACGATGTTTTAAGCAGAACTGCCATGATGTTGTTTTATGTGTAGAAAACAAAAGTTCTCGGAATGTCCTGAAAATCCACGGAGGCACTTTTTAGAAAATATAAAAAATACTGGCGAAAGAATCAAGACCAGGAGGGCCACACCCTGTCCACGAGGGTGGGGGCGCGCCCACCCCCCTGGGCGTGCCCCCCTGTCTCGTGGGCCCCCTGAGGCTTCGCCGACCTCAACTCCAACTCCATATATTCCGTCTCGCGGAGAAAAAAACCAGAGAGAAAGTTTCATTGCGTTTTACGATATAGAGCCGCCGCCAAGCCCTAATCTCTCTCGTGAGGGCTGATCTGGAGTCCGTTCGGGGCTTCGGAGAGGGGGATTCGTTGCCGTTGTCATCATCAACCATCCTCCATCACCAATTTCATGATGCTCACCGCCGTGCATGAGTAATTCCATCACAGGCTTGTTGGACGGTGATGGGTTGGATGAGACTTACCATGTAATCAAGTTAGTTTTGTTAGGGTTTGATCCCTAGTATCCACTATGTTCTGAGATTGATGTTGCTATGACTTTGCTATGCTTAATGCTTGTCACTAGGGCCCGAGTGCCATGATTTCAGATCTGAACCTATTATGTTTTCATGAATATATGTGTGTTCTTGATCCTATCTTGCAAGTCTATAGTCACCTATTATTTGTTATGATCCGACAACCCCGAAGTGACAATAATCGGGATACTTCTCGGTGATGACCGTAGTTTGAGGAGTTCATGTATTCACTATGTGTTAATGATTTGTTCCGGTTCTCTATTAAAAGGAGGCCTTAATATCCCTTAGTTTCCGCTAGGACCCCGCTGCCACGGGAGGGTAAGACAAAAGATGTCATGCAAGTTCTTTTCCATAAGCACGTATGACTATATACGGAATACATGCCTACATTACATTGATGAATTGGAGCTAGTTCTGTGTCACCCTATGTTATAGCTATTACATGAGGAATCGCATCCGACATATTTATCCATCACTGATCCAATGCCTACGAGCTTTTCACATATTGTTCTTTGCTTATTTACTTTTCCGTTGTTACTGTTATAATCACTACAAAATCCAAAAACTATTATCTTTACTTTTGCCACTGTTACCTTTATTATCATACCACTTTGCTGCTAAATACTTTGCTGCAGATACTAAGTTATCTAGGTGTTGTTGAATTGACAACTCAACTGCTAATACTCAATAATATTCTTTGGCTCCCCTTGTGTCGAATCAATAAATTTGGGTTGAATACTTTACCCTCGAAAGCTGTTGCGATCCCCTACACTTGTGGGTTATCAGTACCCTGCCAGCCAACAGTCCTCCCAAACAAGGAGGATCTCCCATTTCCAATCGTAGTTCCCATGGCCGCCCGAAAAAGAGCCATAGAATCCTTAGGTACCTTGATATGGAACTCGCACCAGGGTCACGTGGGGTTGGCCACTGTAACCATGGCCATCTCTCCTACATTGCACTGTTCAGCCATATGAGGTTGGGAAGTCCTAGGACTCCTGCCCACTTTGGGGTGCATACGGTTTCCCACGCCACTGCACAATTTCCACCGTTAGCATGTGCCTTGTTGCACCATAAGAAGCCCGATGCAGATCTTTGTCATTGCCGCAATTGTCTTTGGCGAGATATCTAGAGCCATCATTGTGTGTATTAGGATCACGCAAAGGACCGATTGTACCAAGAGGAGGCGACCACTCTTCGTCAGTGAGGCTGCCCCCCAGGTGGGCAGATGAGCAACTACAGAAATAATGAAATCAATTATTTGAATTTTTTTAAGTATTGCAATTGGTCTTATCCTCCTTGATTTGTATATAGGACGGAATATTAGGTTACCATTACCAACCGAGTAATGAAGTAGTTAATAGGGAGGAAGTTTGATCGGAATAAATATAAATTCTTTTCTTATTTCTATGATTGACCAATATAAACATCAACAACTTCAAATTGGACTCGTTTCCCCTCAACAAATAAAGGCTTGGGCTAACAAAAACCTACCTAATGGAGAAGTCGTTGGCGAAGTCACAAGGCCCTCTACTTTTCATTATAAAACCGATAAACTAGAAAAAGATGGATTGTTTTGGGAAAGAATCTTTGGACCCACAAAAGGCGGGATTTGCGCTTGTGGCAATTCTTGAGCGAGCGGAGCTGAAAACGAAGACGAAAGATTTTGCCAAAAATGCGGTGTAGAATTTATGGATTCTCGGATACGAAGATATCAAATGGGATACATCAAACTCGCATGTCCCGTGACTCATGTGTGGTATTTGAAAGGTCTTCCTAGTTATATCGCGAATCTTTTAGATAAACCTCTTAAGAAGATGGAGGGCCTAGTATACGGCGATTTCTCTTTTGCTAGGCCCAACACTAAAAAACCCTCTTAGTGCTTATTGTCCTCGGTAGTGCTTATTGTTGACTACGTAAACCTCCTACCGTTATTTATGATGAATTGTGTTTTGTCGCTTGCGTCATATGATATCTAGTCGGTCGCCTACTAAATAGTCTTTCATCCTTCCAAATTGTATGAACCACTTCTACGACCCAACCCACCATGCAACGGGTATTATAGACATTGTTGAACCTGGCACGATAGCTTGTTGTTCTTGTTAGTTCGTTATTCCGCGATTACTGAAACCTATTAGTGGCATATATGGTCAATCAGGTTTTGTCTCCTGCGCCATCTGAAATTTGATTGCTCACCTACTAAAATGTGTTTCTTTTCTTCTAAAATATTTAGAACCATTTTTTCCTACCCTTCCCGCCGTGGTTCGTGGAGGCAGACAGTATACATTGTTGAACCTAGCTCGACACTTTGACTACGGTTACTATAATTATCTATATGCCAGTTAATCGCCTGGTCTTACGTAAAAGTGTTAATGTCTTAGTTACAAAAAAAATTGTAGCTTGCTTGCTTGCTTTGCTTTGCTGTTTCAAATATTTGACTCTGCAGCACTGAAAAGATATTCAAATCTTCATATACTAGTAACTAGTACGTAGTAATCAAAAGTGCAGGGTTGGGATCGCGATTGTTAGCCATATCCCCAAACATAAACACGGGATATGGAAAACCTGCTTGCGCTCAGTATTCGCGTATATTGGACATAAATAACGGGAGCAGAAGTAGTAAATGCATGAGATGGATATAGATACGATGAAGAAATGTGGGTATGCTACGGGGTGCGCGTAGAGAGTAAGGGCGTTCCGGTGGGTTTGTCAAGGTGGCAAGGGACAGAGTTCCACCCCCCGGCCCCTGGTAGTGGTTGGGATTGGACTCCCCAAACCCACACGAGTGGCCTCTGGAACCCAAAAAAAGAATCATAAAACCATCTCTCTCTCTCTCTCTCTGCCCTTCTTTTCCAACCCTTTTGCCATGAGTCTCAAAGTAAGGGAAACCCCCAAACCCAACCAAACCGAGTATCCGACCCAAGCACCGAACAATACTACTGCACAAAACCAATTAGCCGAGAGATATAAAGTTAAAGTTAGGAGGCATTAATTGGTTTCTTGTTTGGCATTTTGTTGCGGGTGGCGAAGCAAGAACAAGAGAAAGAGAGGAGGCGGCCTCCTCTTCCACCTCCACCTCCTATATTAGAAGAGAGGGACTCCCCTCGCAGCGGCATCAACAGCAAACAAGAAGCTGTCCCTTTCGCTCTCCTCTCTTCTTCCGTTACCACTCACCCTCCCGCTCCTCGCCTTTTAAGGCAAATAGCCCTCCTCCCTAAGACTCCTTCAACCTTAGAAAGAGAGAGAGAGAGACCAAGAATGGCTCGTGAGATGAATGGCTTCTTCAGCCACCCTCCGCCTCCGCCTCCGGCGCCGTACCAGGAGGAGGCGGCCGCGGACGTGGACGACGCGGAGGACGGCGGCGGCGGGCAGGGGAAACTCTGCTCCAGGGGCCACTGGAGGCCCGCCGAGGACGCCCGGCTCAAGGAACTCGTCGGCCAGTACGGCCCCCAGAACTGGAACCTCATCGCCGAGAAGCTCGACGGCAGATCAGGTAATAATAAGAGAAATATAAAACAACAACCTAATACTATGTGGAGATGCAATGCTGTTTCATTTCGGATTCGACGATGCATTGAATGCGCAAACGGAACTACTCTACTCTACTACTTTCTTTTACTGCAACCATCTTCCGTTTCGTGTGCATTTTATTAACTTGTTTTCTTTCTTTCTTTCTTTCTTGTAAAAATAAATAAAAGTGTGTTGCGGTTAACGCAATGGTGATCGTGGATTCTGATTCGTGGTTTATTTTGTGATGATGTCGGCCAACAGGGAAAAGCTGCCGTCTGCGGTGGTTCAACCAGCTGGACCCGCGGATCAACCGCCGGGCCTTCACGGAGGAGGAGGAGGACCGCCTCATGGCGGCGCACCGCGCCTACGGCAACAAGTGGGCCCTCATCGCCCGCCTCTTCCCCGGCCGCACCGACAACGCCGTCAAGAACCACTGGCACGTCCTCATGGCCCGCAGGCAGCGGGAGCAGTCCGGCGCCTTCCGCCGCCGCACCAAGCCCGCCTCCGCCTCCTCCTCCTCCATCGCCCCGGCGCCGCACTACGCGGGCGTCGTCCTCCAGCACCAGCACCAGCACCAGCACCAGTACCAGCACCACGGGGCATCTCCCATTCCCATGCCGCTCCAGCCGTTCGCCATGGGGGTGGCGATAGCGACCGGGATGTACAGCAAGGCCGCCACGGCCACGGCCAGCCGCGCCTACAGCGGCGGCGAGTCCGACGAGTCGGCGTCCACCTGCACCACCGACCTCTCCCTCAGCTCCGGCAGCGCCGCCGTGCCCTGCTTCTACCACCACCAGGGTACGTGCCTCCCTCGCTGCATGCTTGCCCTCAAGGCGCAAGTCCCAAGCGCCAAGCCCCAAGCTGTTGTTGTTTTGTTGCGTCGTCAGTCGTCAGTCCTCCACATGGACATGGACATGGACATGGCCAGCATTTTGATCCGACTCCGACTGACATGGTGGTCTTTGGTGCAGGCTACGACATGGCTCCGCAAGCTCACGCCGTGACCCAGGCGTTCTCGCCGAGCGCGCGCTCCGCCTTCTCCGCCCCGTCGTCCTCCTCGGCGCGGCAACAGCAGCACAGGCAGCAGCACGAGGAGGAGGATGGCGACAAGCTCAGCCTGCCCTTCTTCGACTTCCTGGGCGTGGGCTCGACATGACCGGGCGGGGCGGTGCGGTGCGGTGCGGTGTACAGGTGGAGGCCGAGATCATCATCATCATCCTACGGGAGGCGGCCAATCCGGAACTCCTAGCTAGTTAAGCAAGCTTAGAGTCTAGAAGAAGCAGACTAGGACAAGATGAGGAGGATGAGGAGTTAAGTTGTTTTATGGCGACGAATGTGACCTCTCTAGTTTCATTCCTCCTCAGTTTTGCTGCTGATTACAGTACTTATTCAGATGGAAAACAAGTCGCATGTGATGCAATGTAATGTAATGGTGGCAACCCGAACTTAGTTTCATGTTGTCTTCTCTCTTGTTTTCTCTCTAAGTCGCTATTCCATTTGTTTGTGCCGATCGAAGAAGCAAACCAGTTTCAAAAAAAAGATCGAAGAAGCAAGGAAATAACTAGTAAAAATTGCCCCCTGCAGCAACGAGCATTTGATATGTCCGTTGTTGTCCATCCCATTCCATTGTCGGTGCCCACCCAGGCGCCGGCGACGGCGAGAGAAAAACAAATTAATGGCTCACTCAGTTTACTAAGCCGGTGCACTAGGAGTAAGACTAGGACTAGGAGCGGACCGGCGTGATCGGTGCGTACGACGAGCGGCATATGTGAACGTTCTTTCTTTCTTTCTTGTTGCATTCATCAACAAGAACGACGAGTCATTTTCCTCTCCCTCTCTCCCTCTCTCTCTCTCTCTTTCTCTCTCTAGAGGGTCGGGGCGGGGCGGGGCGGGTCGGGGCCGGGCGGGCGTGGTCTCGAGGGATTCCGTTGGACTGTTGCGCGCATGGCCTGGTGGCGGGGACGGATGGATGGTGGCGGAGGAGGACCGCGCCTCATCCATCCTCACCACGCACGCCTTTGCAAGCCAACGAAACTGCTGTTGCAACAGCATCTCGTTGCTTCTTCTCTTCTTACTCCGTTACCACTTGCTACGTCACTCGCTCGCTTTCTGTAATTGCTGCTACCTGCAACTGCCTGCCTGCTCGCCTCATCACCGGCGACAATCCTATCTTAATTATGGCCCCTGCAACTGCAACCAACCCACACGGTCAATGCTAAAACCAAAACTTCATATCTCAACTGACCAAGAAACCGTGCAATGAGCAATCACTGCAATGTGAGCTTCTCGACCCACAGTGCCGGTTCTGCCCATGTTTGACTCGAGTTACTCTTTTATGTACTCACCAGTTTCAAACAAAAAAAAACTCTTTTATGTGCTCTCGAAAAAAAAACTCTTTTATCTATTGCTCCATTCCATACACCACCCTGGGCCTGGCATGCATGGACACACACACACACACTCGGAGGTGTACAGCAAAAATATCGAGCGAGCCTGTTGATCTGCTGAATGGATGGATGAAGACGTGCAGTCATCATGTTTTATAGTTGCACCAAAGAGGACTGGACTGGGTCAGGCTATGTGCGTGTCTGTGACCTGACACTCTCACGTCTGAATCCACTGCAGCAAAACTTATACTGCATTTGGTAGTTCAGGTCAAGTCCTGCCTTAAGACATGCATGCTAGCTACTCAGGTATATATATTTTGCATCTTATACCCAAAAAAAAAGTGATATAACTTGCTTGATCACAACCACACAGGGCATCCTTTTTTCTTGGGTAGTTGAATTTACCACAGATCTTTGGCCCGGCCTGCCTGCAATGGGTTGCTTTAGAGGGAAAGCATAATACTGTTGTGCTAATCGGGATATTACCCTTTTGGTTAAGTTGATGAATAGAGTATAGGCATCATTCTGTTCTGTCGTCAAGATTATTGCATGACAGGTTTAGATAGGTTTGAAAGCTGGAATAGGGTAAGTCCTCCTTTGATTATTATTACTACGGCGGCTGCTGAGAACCCATCAAGCATGCCAACTTTGTACTACAATGACATATTTACAATTTGATTTGACAATAATTTATCACGCTTCAACTACAACACTGAAAACTGCAGGTGTAAATTACATGTGCAATTCAACATGGAAGCGACAATAATTTTAGTTCAGTTGGTCAAAACTGTCTTTTTAATGTCTGCCTTCTTGCTAACGAAAAACAGCGATGAAAGCAATCTGAAAACAACAAGAGATGCCTCCAAGGGTGGAATATCTCCTTAACTACCTAGACAATCCCTTGCCTTGTTTCTTCCTATTAAGGGGAAGGAAAACGAACAGGTTAAAACGTGATATCATTGTCGGAAACTTTTGGAGCAATTCGTCCTCCATCTTCGTGTGCACCAACGCAGTTAAAAATAAACACTAAAATTATGTACAGGCAGACATGAACACTGGAACAATCCTCAAGTTATGACGCCATGCTTGCGCAGATTCATTCGAGTCGCAGACATTCTCTCCTGTAAAAGCAAAATCGAAATTCTGACTTGACATTGTGTACTTGTGCTAGGTTGGCAAATCTGAAGGAGGGTGATGCCAACACCAAATTCTTCCACCGTCGCATCAATGCCCATAGGCGAAAAAACCACATTCACCGGTTAAAACATGCACGTGGTTGGGTGACTGAGCATAAAGAAAAAGAGAAGATCATCTACGACCACTTCTCTGAGGTCATGGGGCGGGCAAGCACGAGTAACAAGGATTTCAATTGGGAGGAATTGGGCATCGAGAATCACGCTTTGCAAGACCTCGACTCCGCCATCACCGAGGACGAGGTTTGGGAGGCTATTAAGGAGATGCCTAGTGATAAGGCCCCGGGCCCAGACGGATTCACGGGGATGTTCTTCAAGAAGTGTTGGGGAACCATCAAGCATTCGATCATGGAGGTCATTCAACGATTTGATTCTTTGCACACCTCCAACCTTCAGTGGCTAAATTCGGCCAACATTGTTCCATTGCCAAAAAAGGATGGCGCGGAAGATATCTCTGACTATAGGCCCATTAGCCTCATCCACGCCATCGCTAAAATCATTGCCAAGATTCTCTCGCTCCGGCTTGCACCCCACATGGACGATCTTGTCTCCAACGCCCAGAGTGCATTCATCAAAAGGAGAAGTATCCATGACAACTTCATGTATGTCCGAAATTTCGCCCGACGTCTTCACAAATGCAAAACGCCCGCACTCCTCTTCAAGCTTGATATAAAGAAGGCGTTTGACTTGGTCAAGTGGGGATACATCTTGGAACTTCTCCAACGATTGGGCTTCCCTCCAAAATTCCGGGCTTGGATTGCTGCTTTGTTATCATCTTCTTCATCTCGGATTATGTTAAATGGGTTGCCTGGTCCTCCTGTCAAGCACGGTCGTGGATTCCGGCAGAGAGACCCCATTTCCCCCTCCTCTTTGTTCTGGCAATTGACCCCTTGCACAAGATCCTCGACTTGGCGACAAGAAAGGGACTCCTCCACAAGATCCGTGGCCGCGGGTCCATGGTGCGTACCTCCCTGTATGCGGATGACGCAGCGGTCTTTGTGGCTCCCATCAAGCGGGACATCGACAATCTCGCCTCTATTCTGAGAGGCTTTGGGGACGTGACGGGCCTTTGCTCCAACTTCCAGAAAAGCTCGGTTGTGCCTATTCGTTGCAACCACCTCGATCTGGAGCAAATCCTTGAGAGTATGCCGGCAACACGGGCCTCTTTCCCGGTAAAACACCTTGGCTTACCACTTTCAGTTTGGCAGTTGAAGAAGGTGGATTTCCAATACCTTGAGGATAAGGCAGCCGGGAAACTGGTGACCTGGGAGGAACAAAACATCACTACCATTGGCCGTACGACGCTTGTTAGGTCGGTCATCTCCTCCCAAGCGGTGCTCTCCATCATGCCCCTCGTCGTGCCTCAAGGCTCTCTTGACAGCCTAAACAAGATTGAGAGGGCTTTCCTTTGGTCCGGTGTAGACAAGACAACGGGAGCCAAATGCAAGGTTAACTGGGAAGTGGTTTGTAGACCAAAACAATACGGCGGCCTTGGAGTGCTCAACACCGACAAATTTGCGCGTGCTTTGCGGCTGCGGTGGCTGTGGTTTGAATGGAACGATCTCCGCAAATATGGGTTGGACTGGGAAACCCCTGCACCAAGGAGGACTACGAGTTTTTCTATGCCTCTATGACTATCACGGTGGGAGATGGCGCCAAAACGCCTTTTTGGGACTCCCCGTGGCTTCTTGGACGCAAACCCAAGGATATTGCACCTCTCATCTTTGCGGCCTCGACAAGAAAGAACTGGAAGGTTCGTGAGGCCCTCAAGGGGAACGCTTGGATCCTCAAGATCAGCCACATCGCGGTTGTCTCCGCCGCCCACATTCAGGAATTCTTCACTCTATGGATGCTCCTAAATGATTTTCACCTGCGCGAACAAACCGAAGATACCATCGGCTGGAAGCACGCGAATGACGGGATATACACGGCGGCCACCGCGTACCAGGCTCAATTCCTTGGCCTGACTTTTTCCCCCTTGGATCATATGGTTTGGAAGGCATGGGCACCTCCAAAGGTCAAATTTTCTGCATGGTTGGCATTGCAAGATAGGATTTGGACCGCCGATCGTTTAGAGAGGCGAGGTTGGCCAAGTGGCCTCTGCAAGCTTTGCAATAGGGAACAAGAAACGGGGGCCCACCTTTTCTTCAAGTGTCGCTATGCGATTCGGCTATGGAAGTCTCTCATTTTTTTGAAACAAGGCAAAAGATTTGCCATTTCATTGATTAAGAAGAAGGTTTAGACAGGCCACGAGGTGGCAAGAAATAAAATCTACTCTCGCGGCATTACAACACTCAAATGCTTGGCGCCCGCCAACGCCCAAAGCGACAGCTCCTCTTTTATCTTACTAATGACGACCGTCGTAGGTGCGGCGGTGTTGCGGAAAACTCTAGCATTGCGCTCCGTCCAAATTTCCCAGGAGATTAGCATCATTAGTGAGGCGAGCGTCTTGGGGGATTCAGAGCGAAGATATACGCTTTCCATTCCACCATTCCCACACCGAGCCCCTCACGACCGGTAGTAGCCTTGAGTGTGGTCCATGCCAAGCCAATGAAGAATATCGCTCCACACACGAAGGGTGTAGCGACATTGAACGATAAGTGAGCTGCCGTCTCGGGCTTTGCTTGCAAAGCGGCATAGCCCGCAGCTTGGGCCACCCACGTCGAGCAAGGCGGTCCGATGTCCGATTCTATCTTGAAGTACAAGCCATGCGAAAAATTTGCACCGCTGGAGGAGCCCACACCTTCCACACCGATAGGACCATGGTGACGTAGTTAGGCCCTCAAACTGCGCCTTTGTAAGCCGAGGAAGCTGAGTACGATCCGTCCTTGGTGAACTTCCAAATAATGGAATCCTCCACGTCCTCATCCAGAGTGACCGAGTCAATCTTCTCCCAAAGTGCGACGAACTGGTGGACATGGTCTCTTGTGAGACCGCCGGAGAAGTCAATATGAGAGATCCAAGTGTTGTTTGTTAAAGCCTGTTTGACCGAGCAGTTTTTCCTTCGGGAGAGGTCGAAAATGCCAGCGCTAAGTCCCGTATGCGCATGCCATGAAGCCGGGAGGAGTTCGAACTTAGCCACATGCCCATTGCCAACCGTGACCGGTGGCAGCTGCAAAAAGTCCTGTCTTCATCGATGCATGGCGTACCCATACCAATCCACGGTCTTGTGGGCTCTTGCCACTCGAACCAGAGCCATCGAAGCCTAAGAGCCTTAGCAAACTTGTCCAAGTTGAGCACACCTAAGCCACCGTGCTTCTTAGGCTTGCAAACAAGGTCCCAATTGACTTTGCATTTCCCACCAGAAACCTTGTCGGTGCCCGCCCAAAGATAGGCGCGACGGATAGAATCAATCTTTCTGAGGACCTTAGCTGGGATGTTGAGCGGCGTGAGGTGGTAAATGGCAATGGCAGTGAGAACAGCTTTTACAAGGACGGCCCGACCGGCGGTAGCGACATGTCTTCCTTGCCATGGAGGGAGTTTGCCAGCCACCTTATCCTCAAGGTGCTGAAAGTGGATCCTCTTAAGGCGCTTGACCGATAACGGTAGTCCAAGATATCTCATTGGAAAGGACGTGCGGACAGCCGGAAAAGCATGAAGAATGTCTTGAAGATCGACACTTTCTGGCGAATCGGGCGACAAGGCTTTTAGCACAGTTAGTGACTAAACCGGTAACCTCTCCAAAGGAAGCCAGGACAGAAGCAAAAAACTGGATGTCCTCCTTGATGGGCTTGACAAAGATGGCTGCATCATCAGCATAAAGAGAGGCGCGAATGATCGCTGTCCTGCCACAGAGAGGATGGAGATGCCCTTGAGATGTAGCCTTGTTTAGGAGATGGTGCAGGGGGTCAATTGCGAGCACAAACAGTAGCGGGGAGAGCGGGTCACCTTGCCTAAGACCGCGGCCATGCTTTAGAGGGTCACCCAAGATTCCGTTGATCAAGACCCTTGAGGAGGATGTGGAAAGGAGTGCCGAGACCCAGTCACGAAATCTGCTCGGGAAGCCCAAGTGCCTTAGAAGATCCAAGAGGAAATCCCACCGCACGGAGTCAAAAGCTTTCTTGATGTCAAGTTTGAATAGTAGCGTCGGCGTCTTGCTGCGGTGGAATTTCCTAGCCAAGCTCCTCACATATGTGAAATTATCATGGATACTCCTCTTCTTGATGAAGGCGCTTTGAGCATTAGAGACAAGGTTCTGCATGTGTGGTGCAAGTCTGGAGGCCATGACCTTAGCGATAATCTTGGCAATGGCATGGATGAGGCTAATGGGACGGAAATCTGAGATGCATTCCGCCCCATCCTTCTTCGGAATGAGGGCAATCTTTGCGGAGTTGAGCCAATGAAGGTTGGATGTATGCAAGCTCGAGAAATGGTTGACTGCGTTCATAATGTCGCCCTTGATGATTTCCCAACAGTCCTTGAAGAAGGCCCCGGTGAAGCCGTCCGGACCCGGCGCTTTGTCACTAGGCATATCAAAGATCGCCTTCTTGACCTCCTCTTCCGTGAAGGCAGCCCCAAGGTCAGAGAGATCGCAAGCGGGGGTTGGGATGTGATTCCAGTTGATATCAATGTTGCGGGGCGTCCCCCTCTTGGTGACCTCCGCGAAATGGTTTTGGATGATGGATTTTTTATGCTCATGCTCTGTGACCCATCCACTGTTATGCCTAAGGCGGTGAATGAAATTCTTGCGCCTTCTATGATTGATTCGGAGGTGAAAGAAACGAGTGTTGGCATCTCCATCTTTGAGATTGGTAATTCTCGAGCATTGCCTTTTCCGCGCACGCTCGAGCACGGACAAGCTAACCACCTTGCGCTTGAGCCTCCTCCGAATATCCAGCTCCTCTGCACTCAAAGGACGGCATTCTTGGGCCACATCCAGACGGAGAATGACCTCTAGGGCCATATGTATTTGTACCTTCGAATGCGCAAATATTGTCTTGCTCCATTTCCTAAGCACCTGACTTGTCTTCTTCATCTTGTGGAAGAGGATGTGGTAAGGATCTACATGGTTCACCTCTTGGTTCCATGCACTGTTGACAACCTCCTTGAATCTGGGCATCTTGATCCAAAAGTTTTCAAAGCGGAATGATTTGGTCCTCGGTGGCCCTTTGTCATTTGCGAGGAGGAGAGGGCAATGGTCGGAGAGCGGCGAGGAGAGAGCATGTAGGAGGTGCGTGCAAAGTGCAGTCCCATTCTTCATTGCGAGAAAAGGAATCTAGCTTGCTTAAGGTTGGGTCGTTTCGCTCATTACTCCACGTAAACTTCCTGTTTTGAAGATGTATCTCTTTTAGCTCGCACGCATTGAGGCGTTCATGAGCGAACGATGCGACTTCGGTCAACATTCGCACGGTTCTTGTCTCTCGCACGGTAAATTTGATTAAAATCCCCATTAACCAACCACCTTTCGCTAGGGTGGGGCTTCTCGCTGACCAATTCTTGGAAGAAGCTGTCTTTAAGGCTGCTTCTCGTTGGGCCGTACACGGTTGTGAGCTTGAAGGATTCACCCGACGAGGATAGGGAGACTTTGGCTGAGAGGAAGAAAGCACCAATGTTTACATCTTGGATTTTGACAAAATTTTCGTCCCAGAGAAGAAGGATTCCGCCTCGAGTGCCAACAGACGGGCGTTGAGCAAAACTCTTTAACCGATGGCCCCCTAGAAAAGAAGCAATGAACGGGTCGACATTCTGGAGCTTGGTCTCCTGGAGACACACAATGTGACACGGAGTGGCGGTGATGGTCTCGTGGATGGTGGCGCGCGATCGGGACAGTTCAAACCTCGGACATTCCAAAGACAATACTCAAGTTGTGGTCTAACATAATTGATAGCAGATTACACCATGGCCAATCTTGGCGTAACTAGCATCGAGAACACATGGGAGCGTCACTAGAGACAAATTACTTGACAGCAGATAGCAGATTACAACATGGTCAAGCTTGGCGTAACTAGCATCGAGAACATATGGAAGCGTCACTAGAGCGAGAATTACTTGATGCAGCAAGCAGACGTGTCGTAGGCCTCGCCAGAAGCAGGTAGCAGCGATCACCGGACCAGCAGACAAGCAAAGCGAACACACTAAGGGTTGTAGCTATCATTGGAAACAGAGTACGACCACGTGGCTGGCCTCGTCCAGCTTCGCCGCCTCCTCGGCGACCTCCTCTCCGAGTCAGCTGCAGTCCGGTCCAGCTTCACCACCATGCTCCACAAGCGCATCTTCAACTGCCTGCGCCAGGTCACAGTCGAGGTTGAACAGGGCTCTAAGAGCAGAAATTGTGATGTCTGGCAGCCTCCCTTGGAACATGGCGACGAACTTGCCGATGGCCTCTTCGGTAACCTGCTGGCCCTCGTCGATGATGCCCATGCGTTGGCAGAGCAGCCTCTCTGCCATCTGTGCAACCGGCATCGCCCTCTTCTTGGTCTGAAGACGCGGGCTGCGCCTGCTCAGGTTGAAGCCCGAAACGCCTGCCAGCGTCTTCCGTCGAGCCGCGGGCCGCCTTTGGAGGCGTGGAGCTAGGTGCAGAAGCGGGGTGGCTGGCGTGCCACAAACAGCGGAGTGCACATCGGACGCCGCTCGCTCCTCAGCGGGCTTGACATCGGGATGTGGATGGGTGTGGCGGCTCAGCTCCACGGTCGGCGAGGGAGCAGCCGGCGGGCTGCCGGCTACTAGGAGAGGACGGCTGCAGATGGATGACGCCACATCCGTTGTCGCGGGAAGCAGCTGCGTCTCCGGCGATCTTGGGCGAATCGAAGCTTGTCGCGCTTTGAGCCCGGCGCGGGCGACCCATCAGAGCTGTGAAGCATCACCGAGGAGGAGCCGACCACCACGATGTCGCGGGAGGTGGTGCGCGGGAAGGTGGCGAGGAGCGCCGCGGGTTTCTTCAAGGATCGGGCTAGCAGCAGCACCGGGCGCCCCACCGACACACAACAAGAGGCGGACGACGGCGGCCACGCCGGCCGGAGGCAGGAAGGACCGAGCCATCCGGGAGGCGCTGAACCCGCCTAAGGTCGATGGAGCGAGCGTCAGGGGCATCTGCGCCAAGCCCCCTGCGTCTTCCGTCACGGCCATCCCCCCGGCGGTCGTCTCTGTCATCGCGGTGGCCGCCGCGGTGGTCACGGCGGTTGTCGTCGTCGCGCCGCTCCGGGGCGCGAGACCTGCTGCGGAAGATGCGTTCCCGCCAGGAGGAGGGTCGATCTTCACGGCCCCTACGCCCACGGTCACGGTCATCGTCCGTGCGGTCGCGGTCGCGGTCGTGGTCCTCATGTCTACGCCGTCCAGCCGTCTCCGAGCTGTCGCGCATCCTGGACTCGCCGTCGATGTATCCCTTCCGCCAGGTGAGAGGATGCGATGAGCGTGGCCGGCTGGGGACATCGCCGTTGGCACCAGGGGTGAAATCCTCCACCATGGTGAGGTGCACCAGGACCCGCCTCTTCAGAGCACGCCTGCCCACAACGGCACTCGGGCCCGATGAGTAGCCCGCCGGCTGGTTGCCGGTGACAGTGAGGCGGAGGACCTTGGGGATGGCAGAGGGGTTGGCCGACCACGCCCAAAGGTTGAACGTGGAGGCGTCCTCCCGGCGCACGGTTTCCACGTCGAAGTAGTGGAGGAAGGTGTCGGGGCCGAGGACCTGGGTGGCCACCTCGTCGCACCAGGCATTGAGCGGGAGGTTCTCAATGCAGAGGTGGACGTGGTAGAACGCTTCCACCGAGTCCGCATGTGCCTCGAGACGCCACTTCGCAGCATGAATGTCGAGGCCGTCGTAGCTGAACCTCCCCGGTGACGCTGTGAGCAGGTCACGGTGGTGCTGGAAGGTGAAGAGGACGAAGAAGTCTTCCGGAAAGTGCGGCACCACTTTGATGTAGTTGCGGTTGATGACGAACTTGGTGGCGATGGCGCTCCTTATCTCCGCCGCGTCAACGCGGGGCCGGTTGCCTCCAAGCCACACCACCGCGCCCAGGTTGGACAGAGTGGCCGCACTGTCCTCCATAGCAGGCGTGGAGGTGATGACGACATGCGCCTCCTCTGGACGCAGAGCGGGGTCACCCACGCGCGGCATCTCCGGAGCGCGACGTAGCAGGGACAGCGACGGGACCAAGGGAGCGGCCGGGGCGGACGCAGAGCTTCTCGAAGATGGAGGCGAGGCCGTGCAGTCCTTGGCGCGGTGACCGCACCCCCGACACGCGCGGCACTTGAACGGATTCCGACAGTCCGCCTTGCAGTGGCCCTTGTCCAAGCAGCGGTGGCAAGTGCGATACTTGTGCTTGATGAAGGAGCCGCGACCAGGAGGGGAAAAAGAAGCCAGGGCCCTCCTGCGCCTTGAATGCTGGTGGTTGGGGAGCGCTCTCCACCAGAATGGTGGCTTTACGATCTGCCAACCCTCCATCGAGCTGTCGTCGGAAGACGCGGGGGGCACAGGGCTCGAGCTTGGCGCTGGGCTCGAGCGACGGGACGTCCCGGCCGCCCGCCGGCCGGTCTTGAAAGCTCCTGCAGGCGCCGTCTTGAGGCATGGCCGGTGTGCGCCATGAATGGGGGGTGGCGGAGTGGAGTCCAGCACGACCGCATTGATGGCGAATCTGACAGCGCGTGGCCGAGGCGACGCACCACGGTCCACCACAGCATCCTCCGAATGGGAGTCGGCGGCGAAGGCTCGGGCTGAGGCAGCGCGCGCAGCGCGGCGATGCAAGATCGGGCGGTAGAGGGAGCCCGAGCCCGCCGCGCCGCACACCGGCGGAGAAACCAGGAGGGAAGGGCGTCGGCGGGGATCCGCCTGGGGCGGACTGGGCGGTGGCGGCGGCGGTGGTGGCTGCGGGCGCGGGGTGGCGCGCCGCAGAGCGTGGGCGGCGAGTCGACATTCCGCTTTTGTTATCTGATGCTTGAAGTCTCTCATTGAGTTGCTTGGTCTCGCCCACATGGATACATCCGAGTGGCATATGGACGAATCCGTCTTCGAATGGTGGGACAAAAGAACCGACAACCGTAACCCCAACCGGCAAGCTTTGACCTCTCTCACCATGCTTGTCTCGTGGACCATTTGGAAAGAAAGAAACGCTCGGGTGTTTCGTCATAAGAGTGCGCCACCGACCATCCTACTCGCCGCCATCGTCGACGAGGCCAAGCTTTGGGTGACCGCCGGTGCAAAGAAATTAGGGTATATTTTTGCGGGCGAGTAATTGTCATGTCGTACCTGTGGGTGTGTTATAAAACTCTAAACTCTATTCTCTCCTTATTTAATAGATGAGGCAAATCTTTTGCCTCCGTTTCAAAAAAAAAAACAACTGATTAGCCTACTTTTGGAGTAGTTGCTGGAGTAATATTGGAGGGTTGAGTCCATATCGATGGTGATATTTGTAAAGCCCAACCAATCGGGTAGTTGAAAACGGATGACGAATTGAAGCATTAGTGGAGTATTTTCAGCATTTACTAGTATTGGACATGGTCTAAACCCCACGCACGCAATGAGTTCGTTAGTTGTTGGTTGTAACACCGTGCAGATATGCATGCACCAACTAGAGGGCTGAAAAATGAGGTAGGAACCTTGTTTCAAAAAAAAAATGAGGTAGGAAGGAAATATGATTGAGGTTGTGTGCCGATGGATCAAATTAACACACGTTCGGCATGCAATTGATTCTATTGACTTCAGATAGGGTTCGAATAAAATTTAATATTAAAAAAATAGGAATAGACACCCAAAGTTTGGCTTAAAAGGAGACGTAGGTGGCATGTGATACGACTGTTCATTCACTACCAACCAACTGAACCCCATTCATCAGTTTGAGACAGATATATGTGTACTAGCAACAAGTTTTCATTTTTACCAAACGTTTCAGTGTCCAGACGGATGTTCTACTCTCAAGGATAGGATAGGATCATTCGAGATGAACCACATAAAACATAATACTTTCTAAAGTTGTATCAAGTCAGCGACAATGAATATGGATCGAAAGAAGTATTATTGATGAGATAAACTGGTATACTAGAGAAGTTTTTAGGTTGTGCGGCGCTTGAGGCTTGAGGGCAGGGCAGGTCAGGGCACTCAAGTGAATGAAGCAGCACACGTATGGTATGGCGAGGGGAGGGCAGCGCTTATGCGGGCATATGTGAGGCAGCAGGTGTTCTGTTACGCGGCTGTTGGGAAAGGGACGTGACGTGCATCCATCCGCCCTCGTCCAAGGCATGTTCACGCAGTTTTCCTCCTCCCGGGAAGCAAAGACCATATGCGTGAGGCCCGATTCCTTTGGCTCCGCTAGCTTTGGCCTTTGGGGATGGAATGGATGATGAGAGCGCATTGTGGGTCCTGAGTCCTGAGTCTGAGTGGGAGCCAAAGCCAAACAAACCCAGCAACAAACCAACACCGAGATCGACGTGCGCCTATGCTATCGCTGTGCACGCACAGCACAGCCCCTGGAAGAGCATCGGATTCTCTACCTAGCTACCATCTTGTCATGCTGCTGCTCTAGCGTGTAGCTGGTTTTCCCTTTTCCATTCCTTTTCCTTTGGTTTCATAAACTTATTTGGGCTGGGCCTGAGAACTGAGAACTGAGATCGATCCATGCATGGAGAAAGAGCGTCCCAGCTGATGATTCTCATCCACGTACGTAATGACAACTGGCCACATTTGGCATCACAGAAAGAAAAGCGTACACATGGCTCGAATGAGCCATTGCATTCAGTGATATATGTGTGTGTACCACCCTATATATGCTAGCAACTATAGCTACACATGCAATGCAATGCACGCCTAGCTAGCTATATCTGCCTAACTGGCCTAGCCTCTCTATTGGCTGCACTGGTGCTCCCTCCACGTAATAGTAGTGATAGCTAGCGCCACTGTTACAGTCACTGCACTGTGCTCACCTCACCTCACTTCTACTACTACCCTACAAACCCCAGCCTCATGCATGCCCAAGTCTACACTGTGCATGCATGCAGAGGAAATGCAAAAGGACGATCGAGAAAGATGCACGCACGCACGCACGCACGCACGCAGCATTTTCACCGCTGACACAGGCCGGCGACGGGCAAAGCGAGGAATGAACCAGCCCGGTCGGCCTCTCCAAGACTCCAAGTCCAAGTAGAAAATGGAAGCCCATAGCTGGCTGGCTCTCTCCCTCTTGTACTGCCCTAGTTGGTACGTACGTACGTGCATGCATGCACACGGACGAGCCCGTACGTGTGCGAGCGGGCTCTCAGTCGCCAATCGCCAGTCGTGCGGTGGAGATTTTATTTTTACTGGACGCATGCATGGTGGCTGCGTCCCGATGCATGCGAAGCTAGCATTGGTGCTACGTACGCTATTGTCTGTGGAGTAGCACGTACGTACGGTACGCTGGCTGACGTGCAGTAAATGTGAAAGATCATGGCAGCGTGTGATGCATTCACGGCAACAGTCCGATAGTACGTACGTCTTGATCGCCCCCCGCGCGCTCTCTTCTCTTCTCTTCTCTTCTCTTCTCTTTTCTTGGACTTGGAGCAGTAGTATCTTCCTCGATCAAAACTTTTTGCAGCTCCAGCCTCCACCGACGCAGAAATCGGCCGACCGACCGGCGACCGGGTTAACTGCTGCCTGCTGGCCATCAAACCCACGTCCGGGCTCGATCGATACTACCAGCCTGGTCTCCGTGTCCATGACATGTACCGGTCTGTATACGTACGTTACGTACGTATGTATATGGATTAATTAAGTTTGTACTTTGACTGGTTAGTCACTGCAGTCCGGAACGTACGTCTTGTCGTGTGGTGAGCGCACAGCGCATCACGTATGCACTACTACTATGGAAAACAACAAATACGGAGAGTAGTACTAGTCGTAGAAAGGATCATGCTGACTTTTATTTTTTGGTGAGCCAGGCGTCCATTGTCTCTCCTGTCTCACGCCATGCCGTTGTTGCGTGACAAACGTCCTAGCGGGCCCGCTTGAGCCTCGAGATGAAACAGAAAGCCCATTTTCACATCCGTATTGGAAATGGAAATAAAGGCTACGTACGTGTCGTGTGTACACATCCATATAAATTGTCTAAAGAAACATCCGTATATATATAAAAAATACAGAAGATGCTAGCTACGTGGAGTACGCTGCGTACTTATATACTACATTTATAAAGAAGAATGGGGTCCATGGAAAGATAAGTGAAAGCTTGATGCCAACAAAAAGAAGAGAGAGGGAAAAGGATAACAGAAAGCAAAGGGTGAGGAGGGAGTGACACAAGTGTGCGTACCAGTGTGGTGTGTGCTGTGTGGTGTGAGGCAGGGGAGCAACGAAACGGCAACGGAAAGGTGGAGCACGTACGTATTCGGTAGGGCCACTCACCCATGACAGCACAGTGCTCCGTCTCCGAGACCAACCCAACAGAAAGTGGTCGCCGGTGGACGGGGGGCATGTACGTTCGACCGAGACCAAAAGGGATGGATTTCATTTCTCAACGGTGGCCGTCCGCGCATGCATGTGCCGTTGCTTACGGTACCACGGAGGTGCAGGTGGAGGTGGAGGTGGAGACGGGTAGGCGCACGCAGATATCGTGCGTATCTGCCGTGAGCTCATGCGTCCGGGCAGGGAGCCAGCCAGCCAGCCAGCCAGCCAGTAGAATCCCCAACGGCATCCATCCGTCTTGGCCTCTTGCTCCCTGATTCCAGGGACAGAATCCCCCAACGGCCAGCCATATACACCCATCTACGTACTCCATCCACCTTTGCTAGCTTCACATGCGTGCATCGCCATGCCTCTGCATGCCTTCCTGTCCGGCTACTGTGTGAGTTTAGACAGCTACTCCCTCCATTCCGATTTACTCGTCGTGGTTTTAGTTCAAAGGTAAGTAAGGGCGTGTTTGATTATCTACATCGATTTGGGTGCTTGCATTGAAAAAACGAGACATGCTGAGTGGAGACTGGTTGCCTGCATATGGTGTCTCCGCATCGTGAAAGCAATTTTCATCCGGTTTTCTATTTGGACTCGCTGATCAGCATTAAGTTGAACTCTCATGTTGATCAGGTTAAAGGTAAAACTGTCATATCTGATGACCGGCCTAGGGCGTCAAGTAATCCAACACCGGCTTTATGTTGGAAGCCACCGATTGAGGGATGGGTCAAACTGAACCCGGACGGGTCTTATATCTCAAGCGATGAGGCAGGTGCGGGTATGATACTTCGGAATACTAATGGAGCGATAGTATTTTCAGCATGCAGAGCTTTATTTGCTTGCAGAGATGCACTAAAGGCAGAACTATGTGCTTGAATGGAAGGGCTTTCTTCTGAACTTCCTATAGCTATTGGGATGGATTCAGTGGTGGCACCATCTATGATTTCTAGTGGAGTCACTGATCGTTCTGCCTATGCTTCGGTAATCAATGAGATCAAATATCTCATGAGTCTTAGATATACTTGTGTTACTCATGTTTCTCGTACTCAGAATAAGGCTAGTGATAGCTTAGCTAGTTTTGGTAGAATTCATGGCTGGACAATGACTTGGCTTGCTTCTGGATTGTATGAACTGATTGTAATGACTTTGTGATTGAGTAATGCAGGTATTTCTCCCGTGAAAATAAAATAAAATAACGACCTAGTGTCTGGTTGCCCGCAGCCATGGTAATTAGAAGTTAACAACTGTTCGCACATGAACACGTCACTGTGTATCTCCAACACCGAGGGTGATGCACGGCGGCTCACGTCGAAGAAGACCCTCCGAAAGCGCGGTACGCAAGCAATCCGGCGGGTGCTTTTGAGCACCCGAAACCCCACACGTCCGGGAGGGATTCCGTCTGGACGCGCGGCGGCTATGGGCTGCCCTAGGTCGATTCTCGCGCCCCTAGAGCCTAGAGAACCACTGCCCTTCAATACGAAGAATGAGAGAGAAAGAACAAGAGGGAGATGTAAAACTAGGGTAAGAAGTAGATGGGTTTTGTAATTGTGTGTTGTTGTTCAATCGGCCGTCACGTCTTATCTATATAAGAGGTGGATGGACTTCCCGTACAAGAAAAAGACTTGTCTTGTCATCCAAATCATCAAAACCTAACAAAACACGGACTATTCACGACCTCCAGCCCGGATGTCCGGCTGAAGGCCCGGATGTCCGGCCAAGCCCAGTTTTCGTGTAGCAGTTCACTAATCGGACTGTACCTTTCACATACAAACTCCGATTAAGACAATTTTTATATCAAAACCAACTGTTTCGACGAGACACACAACTTTTCTGTTAAATACTTTTTGATCTAAGGCCATCTTGAGGGGGTTTCGGTCTGTTTTCTAAAGTCTGCAGCAGAAAAAAGTCGTCCGAATGTCCAGACTTTGCCCGGATCGTCCGGCCTCCACCCGGATCATCCGGATCTACTACCAAATCATCCGGCCTCCACCCAGATCATCCAGGTCTACTACCAGATCATCCGGCCTCCACCCAGATGTTGGAAATATGCCCTTGAGGCAATAATAAAATGGTTATTATTATATTTCTTTATTCATGATAATTGTCTGTTGTTCATGTTATAATCGTATTATCCGGAAATCGTAATACATGTGTGAATGCATAGACCACAACAAGTCCCTAGTAAGCGTCTAGTTGACTAGCTCGTTGATCAACAGATAGTCATGGTTTCCTGACTATGGACATTGGATGTCATTGATAACGGGATCACATCATTAGGAGAATGATGTGATGGACAAGACCCAATCCTAAGCATAGCTCAAAGATCGTGTAGTTCGTTTAGCTAGAGCTTTTCTAAATGTCAAGTATCATTTCCTTAGACCATGAGATTGTGCAACTCCCGGATACCGTAGGAGTGCTTTGGGTGTGCCAAACGTCACAACGTAACTGGGTGACTATAAAGGTGCACTACGGGTATCTCCAAAAGTGTCTGTTGGGTTGGCACGAATCGAGACTGGGATTTATCACTCCGTATGACGGAGAGGTATCTCTGGGCCCACTCGGTAATGCATCATCATAATGAGCTCAAAATGACCAAGTGTCTAGTCATGGGATCATGCATTACGGTACGAGTAAAGTGATTTGCCGGTAACGAGACTGAACGAGGTATTGGGATACCGACGATCGAGTCTCGGGCAAGTAACGTACCGATTGACAAAGGGATTGTATACAGGATTAATTGAATCCTCGACATCGTGGTTCATCCGATGAGATCATCGAGGAACATGTGGGAACCAACATGGGTATCCAGATACCACTGTTGGTTATTGACCGAAGAGGCGTCTCGGTCATGTCTGCATGTCTCCCGAACCCGTAGGGTCTACACACTTAAGGTTCGGTGACGCTAGGGTTGTAGAGATATGAATATGCAGTAACCCGAAAGTTGTTCGGAGTCCCGGATGAGATCCTGGACATCACGAGGAGTTCCGGAATGGTCCGGAGGTGAAGAATTATATATAGGAAGTGCTGTTTCGAGCATCGGGAAAGTTTCGGGGGTCACCGGTATTGTACCGGGACCACCGGAAGGGTCCCAGGGGTCCACTGGGTGGGGCCTCCTATCCCAGAGGGCCCCGTGGGCTGAAGTGGGGAGGGAACCAGCCCCTGGTGGGCTGGTGCGCCCCCCCCTTGGCCCCCCCCTGCGCCTAGGGTTGGGAACCCTAGGGGAGGGGGCGCCTCCACTTGCCTTGGGGGGCAAGGCTCCCCCTTGGCCGCCCCCCCTAGGAGATCGCATCTCCTAGGGCCGGCGCCCCCCTGGGGACCCTATATAAAGAGGGGGGAGGGAGGGAAGCCGCACCCTTGCATCTGGCGCCTCCCTTCCCCCTTGCTACACCTCTCCTTCCCGCAGACGCTTGGCGAAGCCCTGCCGGATCCTTGCTGCATCCACCACCATGCTGTCGTGCTTCTTTGGATCTTTATCAACCTCTCCTTCCCCTTGCTAGATCAAGAAGGAGGAGACGCCACGCTGACCGTCACGTGTGTTGAACGCCGAGGTGCCGTCCGCTCGGCGCTAGGATCTCCGGTGATTTGGATCACGACGAGTACGACTCCTCAACCCGTTCTCTTGAACGCTTCGCCATGATCTACAAGGGTATTTAGATGCACTCCTCTCCCTCGTTGCTGGATGAACTCCTAGATTGATCTTGGTGAACGTAGGAAATTTTTTATTTTATGCAACGTTCCCCAACAGTGGCATCATGAGCTAGGTCTTTGCGTAGTTCTCTTTGTTGGAAATATGCCCTAGAGGCAATAATAAAAGTATTATTATATTTCAATGTTCATGATAATTGTCTTTTGTTCATGCTATAACTGTATTATCCGGAAATCGTAATACACGTGTGAACACGAAGACCACAAATGTCCCTAGTGAGCCTCTAGTTGACTAGCTCGTTGTGATCAATAGATAGTCATGGTTTCCTGACTATGGACATTGGATGTCGTTGATAACGGATCACATCATTAGGAGAATGATGTGATGGACAAGACCCAATCATAAGCATAGCATAAAAGATCGTATAGTTCGTTTGCTAGAAGCTTTGCCAATGTCAAGTATCTCTTCCTTCGACCATGAGATCGTGTAACTCCGGTTACCGTAGGAGTGCCTTGGGTGTATCAAACGTCACAACGTAATCGGGTGACTATAAAGGTGCATTACGGTATCTCCGAAAGTATCTTGGGTTGACACGGATCGAGGCTCGGATTTGTCACTCCGTATGACGGAGAGGTATCTCTGGGCCCACTCGGTAATGCATCATCATAATGAGCTCAAGATGACCAAGGTGTTGGCCACGGATCATGCATTACTGATGCGAGTAAAGTGACTTGCGGTAACGAGACTGAACGGTATTGGGATACCGACGATCGAGTCTCGGGCAAGTAACGCATCGATTGACAAAGGAATTGCATACGAGGGTTTGATCGAATCCTCGACATCGTGGTTCAACCGATGAAATCATCGAGGATCATGTGGGAGCCAACATGGGTATCCGCACCCGCTGTTGGTTATTGCCCGAGAGTCGTCTCGGTCATGTCTGCGTGTCTCCCGAACCCGTAGGGTCTACACACTTAAGGTTCGGTGGCGCTAGGGTTAGTAGGAAGTCAAGTATGTGACTACGAATGTTGTTCGAGTCCCTGATGAGATCCGGACGTCACGAGGAGTTCGGAAGGGTCCGGAGGTAAAGAATAATATATAAGAAGTGGTGATTCGCCATCGGAAAGTTTCGGGTCTCCCAGTAAAGTCTGGGACCACCGGAAGGGTCCTGGGTCCACCGGTGGGGCCACCTATCCGGAGGGCCCCATGGGCTGAAGTGGGAGGAACCAGCCCATAGTGGGCTGGTGCGCCCCTAGGCCCACCCCGCGCCTAGGGTTGAAACCCTAGGGGGGGGCGCCCACCGGCTTGGGGCACTCCACCCCTTGGCCGCCGCCCCAGAGATTGGATCTCGAGGCCGCCACCAGGGGCCTATATAAAGGGGGGAGGGAGGGGGCTGCTGTACCCATCTCCAAGGCGCAGCCCTCCCTCCCAACACTTCTCCTCCTCCGTAAGAGCTCGTGCGAAGCCACAGCCGAGATCTTGCTTCTCCACCATCACCACGCCGTCGTCTTTGCCGGTGGAGCTTTCTTCCTCAACCTCTCCTTCCTCCTTGCTGGATCAAGACGGAGGAGACGCTCGTCCGTACATGTGTTGAACGCGGAGGTGCTGTCCGTTCAGCACTTGGACATCGGTGATCTGAATCACGTTCGAGTACGACTCCATCATCACCTTGCAAGCTTCCGCACGCGATCTACAAGTGGTATGTAGATGCAAACTCTCTCCCGTTACTCGTTGCTTAGATGAACTCATAGATGGATCTTGGTGAAGCCGTAGGAAAAATTTTAATTTTCTCGCAACGTTCCCCAACAAAGGCATCATGAGCTAGGTCTATGCGTAGTTCTCTAATGCACGAGTAGAACACAATTTGTTGTGGGCGTTGATCTTGTCATCTTACTTGCCTCTACTAGTCTTTTCTTGCTCAACGGTATTGTGGGATGAAGCGGCCCGGACCAACCTTACACGTACGCTTACGTGAGACCGGTTCCACCGACTGACATGCACTAGTTGCATAAGGTGGCTGGCGGGTGTCTGTCTCTCCACTTTAGTTGGAGCGGATTCGATGAACAAGGCCCTTATGAAGGGTAAATAGAAGTTGACAAAATCACGTTGTGGTGATTCAGAGGTAAGAAAACGTTCTTGCTAGAACCCAATCGCAGCCACGTAAAGATGCAACAACAATTAGAGGACGTCTAACTTGTTTTTGCAGCGATTGATCATGTGATGTGATATGGCCAGAAGTTGTGATGAATGATGAATTGTGATGTATGAGATCATGTTCTTGTAATAGGATTCACGACTTGCATGTCGATGAGTATGACAACCGCGGAGCCATAGGAGTTGTCTTTATTTTTGTATGACCTGCGTGTCATTGAAGAACGCCATGTAAACTACTTTGCTTCATTACTAAACGCGTTAGTCATAGAAGTAGAAGTAGTCGTTGGCGTGACAACTTCATGAAGACACGATGATGGAGATCATGATGATGGAGATCATGGTGTCAAGCCGGTGACAAGATGATCATGGAGCCCCGAAGATGGAGATCAATGGAGCTTGATGATATTGGCCATATCATGTCACAACTATATAATTGCATGTGATGTTTATTATGTTTATGCATCTTGTTTACTTAGGACGACGGTAGTAAATAAGATGATCCTTACAAAATTTCAAGAAGTGTTCTCCCTAACGTGCACCGTTGCTACAGTTAAGTCGCTTCTAAGCACCACGTGATGATCGGGTGTGATGGATTCTTACGTTCACATACAACGGGTGTAAGACAGGTTTTACACAAAAAAACACTAAGGGTTAACTTGACGAGCCTAGCATGTGCGGACATGGCCTCGAAACACGGAGACCGAAAGGTCGAACACGAGTCGTATGGAAGATACGATCAACATGAAGATGTTCACCGACGATGACTAGTCCGTCTCACGTGATGATCGGACACGGGCTAGTCGACTCGGATCGTGTAACACTTAGATGACTAGAGGATGTCTAATCTAAGTGGGAGTTCATAATTTGATTAGAACTTTATTATCATGAACTTAGTCTAAAACCTTTGCAAATATGTCTTGTAGATCAATGGCCAACGCTAATATCAACATGAACTTCAACGCTTCCTAGAGAAACCAAGCTGAAAGATGATGGCAGAACTATACGGATCGGGTCCTAACCCGAGGATCATCCTCATAGCTGCCAGAAGCAATATGTCCTAGAAGGGCCGCTAGGTGCCGCTCCGTCGAAGAACCAAGACGTTATGAGCGCTGCAAACTCGTCTTGATGATTACTCCCTCGTTCGGTGGCGGCATGCTTTACAGCTTAGAACCGGGCTCCAAAAGCGTTTTGAGCATCACGAAGCATATGAGATGTTCAAGAGCTGAAACTAGTTTTCCAAGCTCATGCCCGGTCGAGAGATATGATGTCTCCGACAAGTTCTACAGCTTGTAAGATGGAGGAGAACAGTTACATCGGTGAGCACATCCTCAAGATGTCCGGGTTGCACAACCGTATGACCCAAATGAACATTAACCTCCCGATGAGGCGCCATTGACAGAATCCTCCGATCGCTCCCACCAAGCTACAAGAGCTTTGTGATGAACTACAACATGCGGGGATGGTAAAGACCATTCTGAAGTGTTCTCGATCTTGAAGTCGTGAGGCTGAAATCAAGAAAGAACATCAAGTGTTGATGGTCAATAAGACCACTAAGTTCAAGAAGGGCAAGGGTAAGAAGAACTTCAAGAAGGACGGCAAAGATGTTGCCGCGCCCGTAAGCTTGCTGTGCGGGAAGAAGCCAAAGAATGGACCCAAGCACGAGACCGAGTGCTTTTATTGCAAGGGAAGGGTCATTTGGAAGCGGAACTGCCCCAAATACTTAGCGGATAAGAAGGCCGGCAACACCAAAGGTATATTTGATATACATGTAATTGATGTGTACCTTACCATTACTCGTAGTAACTCCCGGTATTTGATACCGTGCCGTTGCTCATATTTGTAACTCACAGCAGAGCTGCGGAATAAACGGAGACCTGGCGAAGGACGAGGTGACGATCTTGCTGTCGGGAATGGTTCCAGAGTCGATGTGATCGCCGTCGACACGCTGCCTCTACATTTACCTCTGAGGATTAGTTTTGAACCTTAATAATTGTTATTTAGTGCCATGTTTGAGCATGAACATTGTATCTGGATCTCGTTTATCTGAGATGGCTACTCATTTAAGTCTGAGAATAATGGTTGTTCGATTTATATGAGAGATATGTTTTATGGTCATGCTCCGATGGTCAATGGTTTATTCTTAGTGAATCTCGGCGTAATATTACACATGTTCATAGTGTGGATGCCAAAAGATGTAAAGTTGATAACGATAGTCCCACATACTTGTGGCACTCGCCGCCTTGGTCACATTGGTGTCAAGCGCATGAAGAAGCTCCATGCCGATGGACTTTTAGAGTCTCTTGATTATGAATCGTTTGACACATGCGAACCTTGCCTCTTAGGCAAATGACCAAGACTCCGTTCTCCTAACAATGGAGCGAGCAACCAACTTGTTGGAAATCATACATACCGATGTGTGCGGTCCAATGAGCGTTGAGGCTCGCGGAGGATATCGTTATGTTCTCACTCTCACTGATGACTTGAGTAGATATGGGTATGTCTACTTAATGAAACACAAGTCTGAGACCTTTGAAAAGTTTTCAGAGTGAGGTAGAGAATCAGCGTGACCGAAAGATAAAGTTCCTACGATCAGATCGTGGGGGAGAATACTTAAGTCACGAATTTGGTACACACTTAAGAAAATGTGGAATCGTTTCACAACTCACGCCGCCTGGAACACCTCAACGAAACGGTGTGTCCGAACGTCGTAATCGCACTCTATTGGATATGGTGCGGTCTATGATGTCTCTTACCGATTTACCGCTATCATTTTGGGGATACGCTCTAGAGACAGCTACATTCACTTTAAATAGGGCACCGTCTAAATCCGTTGAGACGACACCGTATGAATTATGGTTTGGGAAGAAACCTAAGCTGTCGTTTCTAAAAGTTTGGGGATGCGATGCTTATGTCAAGAAACTTCAACTGAAAAGCTCGAACCCAAGTCGGAAAAATGCGTATTCATAGGATACCCTAAGGAAACTGTCGGGTATACCTTCTACTTAAGATCCAAGGCAAGGTCTTTGTTGCCAAGAACGGATGCTTTACGGAGAAAGACTTTCTCTCGAAAGAAGTAAGTGGGAGGAAAGTAGAACTCGATGAAGTACTACCTCTCGAGCGGGAAAGTGGTGCAACAGCAGAAACCGTTCTGTGATGCCCACACCAACTCAAGAGGAAAACAATGATGATGATCAAGGTACGTCGGATCAAGTTACTCTTGAACTTCAAGGTCCACGAGGACACGTTCCGCACTGCAGTGGTACGGCAACCTGTCATGGAAATCATGTTGCTAGACAACAATGAACCTTGAACTATGAAGAAGCAATGGCGGGCCGGATTCCAACAAATGGCTTGGAGCCATGAAATCCGAGATAGAATCCATGTATGAAAACAAAGTATGGACTTTGACAGACTTGCCGATGATCGGCGAGCGATAGAAAACAAATGGATTTTTAAGAAGAAGACGGACGCGGATGGTAATGTTACCATCTATAAAGCTCGACTTGTCGCTAAGGGTTATCGACAAGTTCAAGGGATTGACTACGACGAGACATTCTCTCCGTAGCGAAGCTTAAGTCCGTCCGAATCATGTTAGCAATTGCCGCATACTATGATTATGAGATATGGCGGATGGACGTCAAAACGGCATTCCTTAACGGACATCTTAAGGAAGAGCTGTATATGATGCAGCGGAAGGATTTGTCGATCCTCGAATGCTAACAAAGTATGCAAGCTCCAAATGATCCATTTATGGACTGGTGCAAGCATCTCGGAGTTGGAACATTCGCTTTGATGAGATGATCAAAGCGTTTGGGTTTATGCACTTATGGAGAAGCTGCGTTTACAAGAAAGTGAGTGGGAGCTCTGTAGCATTTCTCCTATTATATGTAGATGACATACTCTTGATGGGAAATGATACAAAACTTCGACAACATTAAGGCCTACTTGAACAAGTGTTTTTCAATGAAGGACCTTGGAGAAGCTGCTTATATATTAGGCATCAAGATCTATAGAGATAGATCGAGACGGCTCATAGGTCTTTCACAAAGCACATACCTTGATAAGATTTTGAAGAGGTTCAAAATGGATCAGTCCAAGAAGGGTTCTTGCCTATGTTACAAGGTGTGAGATTGAGCTCGGCTCGATCACCCACCACGGCAAAAGATAAAGAAGAGATGAGTGTCATCCCCTATGCTTCAGCCATAGGATCTATTATGTATGACATGCTGTGTACCAGACGCGATGTAAACCTTGTCGTAAGTTTGGTTGCAAGATACCAAAGTAATCCCGGCAAGGAACACTGGACAGCGGTCAAGAATACCCTAAAGTACCTGAAAAGGACAAAGGACATGTTTCTCGTTTATGGAGGAGATGAAGAGCTCGTCGTAAAGGGTTACGTCGACGCTAGCTTCGACTCAGATCTGATGACTCTAAGTCACAAACCGGATACATGTATATGTTGAATGGTGGAGCGATGGCTGGTGCACCGCAAGCGAGAGCGTCGTGGCGGGATCTACGTGTGAAGCGGAGTACATGGCAGCCTCGGAGGCAGCGCATGAAGCGATTTGGGTGAAGGAGTTCATCACCGACCTAGGAGTCATACCCAATGCGTCGGGGCGATCAAACTCTTCTGTGACAACACCGGAGCTATTGCCCTTGCCAAGGAGCCCAGGTTTCACAAGAAGACCGAGCACATCAAGCGTCGTTTCAACTCCATCCGTGAAAATGTTCAAGATGGAGACATAGAGATTTGCAAAGTACACACGGATCTGAATGTCGCAGATCCGTTGACTAAACCTCTCTCGCGTGCAAAACATGATCAACACCGAACTCTATGGGTGTTCGATTCATCACAATGTAACTAGATTGGTGACTCTAGTGCAAGTGGGAGATGTTGGAAATATGCCCTAGAGGCAATAATAAAAGTATTATTATATTTCAATGTTCATGATAATTGTCTTTTGTTCATGCTATAAGCAGTATTATCCGGAAATCGTAATACACGTGTGAACACGAAGACCACAAATGTCCCTAGTGAGCCTCTAGTTGACTAGCTCGTTGATCAATAGATAGTCATGGTTTCGACTATGGACATTGGATGTCGTTGATAACGGGATCACATCATTAGGAGAATGATGTGATGGACAAGACCCAATCATAAGCATAGCATAAAAGATCGTATAGTTCGTTTGCTAGAAGCTTTGCCAATGTCAAGTATCTCTTCCTTCGACCATGAGATCGTGTAACTCCGGTTACCGTAGGAGTGCCTTGGGTGTATCAAACGTCACAACGAATCGGGTGACTATAAAGGTGCATTACGGTATCTCCGAAAGTATCTCATTGGGTTGACACGGATCGAGATCGGGATTTGTCACTCCGTATGACGGAGAGGTATCTCTGCCCACTCGGTAATGCATCATCATAATGAGCTCAAGATGACCAAGGTGTTGGCCACGGATCATGCATTACGTTATGAGTAAAGTGACTTGCGATAACGAGACCGAACGAGGTATTGGGATACCGACGATCGAGTCTCGGGCAAGTAACGCACCGATTGACAAAGGAATTGCATACGTGGTTTGATCGAATCCTCGACATCGTGGTTCAACCGATGAAATCATCGAGGAGCATGTAGGAGCCAACATGGGTATCCAGACCCGCTGTTGGTTATTGCCCGAGAGTCGTCTCGGTCATGTCTGCGTGTCTCCGAACCCGTAGGGTCTACACACTTAAGGTTCGGTGGCGCTAGGGTTAGTAGGAAGTCAAGTATGTGACTACCGAATGTTGTTCGAGTCCGGATGAGATCCGGACGTCATGAGGAGTTCGGAAGGGTCCGGAGGTAAAGAATAATATATAGGAAGTGGTGATTCGCCATCGGGAAAGTTTGGGGTCTCCGGTAAAAGCACCGACCACCGAAGGGTCCTGGGTCCACCGGTGGGGCCACCTATCCCGGAGGGCCCCATGGGCTGAAGTGGGAGGAACCAGCCCATAGTGGGCTGGTGCCCCCCAGGCCCACCCCGCGCCTAGGGTTGAAACCCTAGGGGTGGGCCCCACCCGCTTGGGGCACTCCACCCCCTTGGCCGCGCCCCACGAGATTGGATCTCAGGGGCGCCACTGAGGGGCCTATATAAAGGGGGAGGAGGGGGCTGCTGTACCCATCTCCAAGGCGCAGCCCTCCCTCCCAACACTTCTCCTCCTCCGTAAGAGCTCGGCGAAGCCTCGCGCCGAGTCTCGCTTCTCCACCATCACCACGCCGTCGTGCTACCGGTGGAGCTGTCTTCCTCAACCTCTCCTTCCTCCTTGCTGGATCAAGGCGGAGGAGACGTCGCTCGTCCCGTACGTGTGTTGAACGCGGAGGTGCTGTCCGTTCAGCACTTGGACATCGGTGATCTGAATCACGTTCGAGTACGACTCCATCATCACCTTGCAAGCTTCCGCACGCGATCTACAAGTGGTATGTAGATGCAAACTCTCTCCCGTTACTCGTTGCTTAGATGAACTCATAGATGGATCTTGGTGAAGCCGTAGGAAAATTTTTAATTTTCTGCAACGTTCCCCAACACTCTTTGCACGAGTAGAACACAATTTGTTGTGGGCGTAGATGTTGACAACTTTCTTGCCAGTACTAGTCTTATTTTGCTTAAGCGGTATTGTGGGATGAAGCGGCCCGGACTGACCTTACACATACGCTTACATGAGACAGGTTCCACCGACTGACATGCACTAGTTGCATAAGGTGGCTAGCGGGTGTTTGTCTCTCCCACTTTAGTTGAAGCGGATTCGATGAAAAGGGTCCTTATTAAGGGTAAATAGAAGTTGGCAAATCATGTTGTGGCTTTAACGTAGGTAAGAAAACGTTCTTGCTAGATCACCTATAGAAGCCACGAAAAAACTTGCAACAACAATTATAGGACGTCTAACTTGTTTTTGCAGCAAGTGTTTTGTGATGTGATATGGCAAAAGGATGTGATGAATGACATATGTGATGTATGAGATGATCATGTTCTTGTAATAGGATTCACGACTTGCATGTCGATGAGTATGACAACCGGCAGGAGCCATAGGAGTTGTTTTTATTTTTGTATGACCTGCAAGTCATTGAAGAACGCCATGTAAACTACTTTACTTTATTGCTGAACGCGTTAGCCATAGAAGTAGAAGTAGTCATTGGCGTGACAACTTCATGAAGACACGATGATGGAGATCATGATGATGGAGATCATGGTGTCATGCCGGTGACGAAGATGATCTTGGCGCCCCGAAGATGGAGATCAAAGGAGCAATACGATAATTGCCATATCATGTCACTATTTGATTGCATGTGATGTTTATCATGTTTTTCATCTTGTTTACTTAGAACGACGGTAGTAAATAAGATGATCCCTCATAATAATTTCAAGAAAAGTGTTCCTAACTGTGCACCGTTGCGAATGTTCGTTGTTTCGAAGCACCACGTGATGATCGGGTGTGATAGATCCTAACGTTCGAATACAACGGGTGTAAGCCAGATTTACACACGCAATACACTTAGGTTAACTTGACGAGCCTAGCATGTACAGACATGGCCTCGAAACACGGAAGACCGAAAGGTCAAACATGAGTCGTATAGAAGATACGATCAACATGAAGATGTTCACCGACGATAGCTAGTCCATCTCACGTGATGATCGGACACGGGCTAGTTGACTCGGATCATGGATCACTTAGATGACTAGAGGGATGTCCATCTGAGTGGGAGTTCATTATTTGGTGAGATGAACTTAATTATCATGAACTTAGTCTAAAATCTTTGCAATATGTCTTTTAGATCAAATGGCCCACGCTAATGTTGCACTCAACTTCAACACGTTCCTATAGAAAACCAAGCTGAAAGACGATGGCAAAGAACTATACGGATCGGGTCCGAACTTGAGGATCATCCTCATAGCTGCCAAGAAAGCATATGTCCTAGATGCACCGCTAGGTGAAGCACCTGCTTTCCCAAAGAACTCAAGACGTTATGAATGCCCGGCGATTCTTGGTGATGATTACTCCCTGTTCAAGGCGGCATGCTTTACTTAGAACCGGGCTCCAAAAGCGTTTTGAGCAGCACGGAGCATATGAGATGTTCCAAGAGCTGAAAATGGTTTTCCAAGCTCATGCCCGGTCGAGAGATATGAAGTCTCCGACAAGTTCTACAGCTTGTAAGATGGAGGAGAATGGTTCTGTAAAGCAGCACATACTCAAAATGTCTGGGTTGCACAACCGCTTATCTCAACTGGGAGTTAATCTCCCGGATGACGCGGTGGTCGACAGAATCCTCCAGTCGCTCCCACCAAGCTACAAGAGCTTTGTGATGAACTTCAATATGCAGGGGATGGAAAAGACCATTCCTGAGGTATATTCAATGCTGAAATCAGCGGAGGTGGAGATCAAAAAGGAACATCGAGTGTTGATGGTGAATAAAACCACTAAGTTCAAGAAGGGCAAGGGTAAGAAGAACTTCAAGAAGGACGGCAAGGAGGTTGCCGCTACCGTAAGCCGCTTGCCGTGAAGAAGTCAAGCAATGGACCCAAGCCCGAGACTGAGTGCTTTTATTGCAAGGAAGCGACACCTTTGAGGCTTAAACTGCCCCAAGTACTTAGCGGACAAGAAGGCCGGCAAAACCAAAGGTATATGTGATATACATGTAATCGATGTGTACCTTACCGATTACTCGTAGTAGCTCCCAGGTATTTGATATTGTGCGATTGCTCATATTTGTAACTCAAAGCAGAGCTGCGGAATAAGCGGAGATCGGCGAAGGGACGAGGTGACGATGCTTGCGCCGAATGGTTCCAAGGTCGATGTGATCGCCGTCCGCACGCTACCTCTACATTTACCTATGGGATTAGTTTTGAACCTCAATAATTGTTATTTAGTACCAGCTTTGAGCATGAACATTGTATCAGGATCTCGTTTAATTCGAGATGGCTACTCATTTAAATCCGAGAATAATGGTTGTTCTATTTATATGAGTGATATGTTTTATGGTCATGCCCCGCTGGTGAATGGGTTATTCTTGATGAATCTCGAGCGTAATGTTACACATATTCATAGTGTGAATACTAAAAGATGTAAAGTTGATAATGATAGTCCCACATACTTGTGGCACTGCCGCCTTGGTCACATTCATGTCAAGCGCATGAAGAAGCTCCATGCTGATGGACTTTTAGAGTCTCTAGATTATGAATCGTTTGACACATGCGAGCCATGCCTCATGGGCAAGATGACCAAGACTCCGTTCTCCGGAACAATGGAGCGAGCAACCAACTTATTGGAAATCATACATACTCATGTGTGCGGTCCAATGAGCGTTGAGGCTCGCGGAGGATATCGTTATGTTCTCACTCTCACTGATGACTTGAGTAGATATGGGTATGTCTACTTGATGAAACACAAGTCTGAGACCTTTGAAAAGTTCAAGGAATTTCAGAATGAGGTAGAGAATCAACGTGACCGAAAGATAAAGATCTTACGATCAGATCGTGGGGGTGAATATTTAAGTCACGAATTTGGTGCACACTTAAGGAAATGTGGAATCGTTTCACAACTCACGCCGCCTGGAACACCTCAGCGAAATGGTGTGTCCGAACGTCGTAATCGCACTCTATTGGATATGGTGCGATCTATGATGTCACTTACCGATTTACCGTTATCATTTTGGGGATACGCTCCAGAGACAGCTACATTCACTTTAAATAGGGCACCGTCTAAATCCGTTGAGACGTGATGTCTACTACACAACCTTCTTGTTGTAGACGTTATTGGGCCTGCAAGTGCACAGATTTGTAGGACAGTAGCAAATTTCCCTCAAGTGGATGACCTAAGGTTTATCAATCCGTGGGAGGCGTAGGATGAAGATGGTCACTCTCAAACAACCCTGCAACCAAATAACAAAAAGTCTCTTGTGTCCCCAACACACCCAATACAATGGTAAATTGCATAGGTGCACTAGTTCGGCGAAGAGATGGTGATACAAGTGCAAAATAGATAGTAGATATAGGTTTTTGTAATCTGAAATAATAAAAACAGCAAGGTAACAAGTGGTAAAAGTGAGTGTAAACGATATTGCAATGATAGGAAACAAGGCCTAGGGTTCATACTTTCACTAGTGTAAGTTCTCTCAACAATAATAACATAGATAGAACATATGACAATCCCTCAACATGCAACAAAGAGTCACTCCAAAGACACTAATATCGGAGAACAAACGTAGAGATTATGGTCGGATACGAAACCACCACAAAGCTATTCTTTCGGATCGATCTATAAAAGAGTTCATACTAGAATAACACCTTAAGATACAAATCAACCAAAACCCTAATGTCACCTAGATACTCCATTGTCACCTCAAGTATCCGTGGGCATGATTATACGATATGCATCACGCAATCTCAAATTCATCCAACCAACATAAAAGTACTTCAAAGAGTGCCCCAAAGTGTCTACCAGAGAGTCAAGAATGTGTGCCAACCCCTATGCATAGGTTCCCAAGTGTCACGAAACCCGCAAGTTGATCACCAAAACATACATCAAGTGGATCAATAGAATAACCCATTGTCACCACGGTTATCCCACGCAAGACATACATCAAGTGTTCATAAAAGACTCAATCCAATAAGATAACTTCAAAAGGGGAAACTCAATTCATCACAAGAGAGTAGAGGGGGAGAAACATCATAAGATCCAACTACAATAGCAAAGCTCGGGATACATCAAGATCGTGCCATAGAGGAACACGAGAGGGAACACGAGAGAGGGAGAGAGATCAAACACATAGCTACTGGTACATACCCTTAGCCCCGAGGGTGAACTACTCCCTCCTCGTCATGGATAGCGCCGGGATGATGAAGATGGCCTCCGGTGATGGGATCCCCCCAGGAGTGCGAACGGGTCCCGATTGGTTTTTGGTGGCTACAGAGGCTTACGGCGGTGGAACTCCCGATCTATCTTCTGTTCTGGAAGCTTTAGGGTACGTAGGTATATATGGGTGCAGGGAGAACATCGGTGGAGCTACGGGGACCCCACGAGGCAGGGGGCGCGCCCAGGGGGAGGGCGCGCCCCCCACCCTCGTGAGCACCTCCCGTATCTTCTAACGTGGGGTCCAAGTCCATCAGGTGGGTTTCCTTCCAAAAATAACTTCTCCAGTTGATTTCGTTCTGTTTTGACTCCGTCTGATATTCCTTTTCCTCAAAACACTGAAATAGGCATAAAACAGCAAATCTGGGCTGGGCCTCCGGTTAATAGGTGAGTCCCAAAAATAATATAAAAGTGGATAATAAAGCCCAATATTGCCTAAAACAGTAGATAAAGTAGCATGGAGCAATCAAAATTATAGATACGTTGGAGACGATCAAGCATCCCCAAGCTTAATTCACCTTTCGTCCTCGGTAGGTAAATGATAAAAAAGAAATTTTGATGCGGAGTGATACTTTGGCATTATTTCAATGTAAATCATCTTAATTGTGATATGAATATTCAGATCCGAAAGATTCAAGACAAAAGTTCATATTGACACAAAAATAATAGTACTTCAAGCATACTAATCAAAGCAATCATGTCTTCTCAAAATAGCTGGCAAAAGAAAGTTCATCCCTACAAAATCATATAGTTAGGCTATGCTTCATTTTCATCACACAAAGATGTTCCCAACTTCTATACCCCCGATGACAAGCCAAGCAATTGTTTCATACTTAAATAATCTCAAACTTTTTCAACCTTCACGCAATACATGAGCGTGAGCCATGGATATAGCACTATGGGTGGAATAGAATATGATGATGGGGATTCTGTGGAGAAGACAAAAAAGGAGAAAGTCTCACATCAACTAGGCGTATCAACGGGCTATGGAGATGCCCATCAATAGATATCGATGTGAGTGAGTAGGGATTGCCATGCAGCGGATGCACTAGAGCTATGAATGCTCAACAAAAGAAAACTAGTGGGTATGCATCCAACTCGCTTGCTCACGAAGACCTAGGGCATTTGAGGAAGCCCATCGTAGGAACATACAAGCCAAGTTCTATAATGAAAAATTCCCACTAGTATAAAAAGACAACTTATGAGACTCACTACATGAAGGACAAGGTGCTACTTTGAAGCACAATATATGAGACTCCCTGATGGATTCATGTACCTAGGGTAGGGTCATAGGCCTGACCTAAACGTCCTACCCAAGGGTACTCACAGAAGAGATCATCTTCCAGTCGACCAAAGAGGAATTCACTCGACCAGACTGGAAGCACTCGACCATGGAAGACTCACTCGACCATGAAGGTTCACTCGACCACCAGAAGGTCAGAAGGCACCCCGCAGCGCAACGGTTTACTATTGAATAGACTTAATGATAGTTAAAGCGCCTTATGAGGGGCGTTACCAGTAACCCCCCTGGCTTAATGTACTTTAATCCCTCCATTATGTGAGCTGGCTGGGGTCCTGGCGCACTCTATATAAGCCATCCCGCTCCACAGATAGAAGGGTTCAGATTCTTGTAATACTCATACTCATAATCCACTCGACCGCCTCAGGGCTCCGAGACGTAGGGCTATTACTTCCTCCGAGAAGGGCCTGAACTCGTACATCCTTTGTCTCCACAACTGCTCCATAGCTAGGACATCGCCTCTCCTTAACCTACCCCTACTTCTACTGTCAGACTTAGAACCACGACAGTATATATACTTGGGAGGACTTGTCCCGAGTGTTTGTCAGGACTTTTGAAGGGACTTGCAAGCGACCGGCTGGTTTGACAGAGCTGCAAGTTTGTGTACAGAAGACCAATGAAACTCTCCGAGAGTACATTCAGAGGTGGATTACCTTGCACAATGTCAGAGAAAATGTGTCGACCATCGAGCGGTTTGCGCCTTCAAGGACGGTGTCAAAAACAGGGAATTGAGTCTGAAGTTCGGTCGAACCGGGGACATGACCCTGAGTCGGATGATGGAGATTGCTAGCAAATATGCCAATGGCGAAGAAGAAGACCGACTCCGAAGTGGCAAGTACAAGCCGAGCCAGTCGGAGAAGGGCCATTCCAGTCGGAAGCAGAAACGCAAAGCCGAGCCAGCAGCTCCCGGAGAGGCCCTGACCGTCACTCAGGGGAAGTTCAAGGGGAAACCCAAAGGATCCTGGAATCCGAAGAAAGTGAAAGATAAAGAAGGAAATGACGTGTTGGATATGCCATGCCATATTCACACGAAGAAAGATGAAGAGGGCAACATTATTTACCCGAAGCACACCACTCGCCAAAGGTCGACTCGATCCAGCGGCCAGGCAAGCGCCTAAGGACAAGGAGAAGGAGCCGACAAGGCCGGAGATAAAGAGGACAAGTGAGGAGGAATACCGCATGTCAACTCCACTGATGATCTTCGCGATGTGGAAAGCAAAAGTCGATCGAAAGTCATCAATCGGGAAGTGAATATGGTTGCCCAGTTAAGCCAAGTTATGTGAAGTGGTCCCAGACACCCATCACATTCGACCAATCTGATCACCGACTCACATTGCCACCCCGGGCGGCAAGCGTTAGTGGTCGATCCAATTGTCGAAGGCACTCGGCCGACAAAAGTGCCGATGGATGGTGGTAGTGGGCTGAATTTGTTGTATCGGATACATTGAAAGGGATGGGCATTCCGATGTCCCGATTAAGCGCCAAAGAATATGAGTTTCCACGAGTCATACCAGGGAAGAAGGCCAACTCACTCGCCAAATAGCCCTTGACGTGGTTTTGGTGATTCCAAGCACTTCCGCAAAGAAAAGTCGACCTTTGAGGTTGTGGATTTTCAGAGTGCATACCATGCCATTTTGGGAGGCCGCCACGCATCGATTCATGGCTCGACCATGCTACGTGTACCTCAAACTGAAAATGCCAGACCCAAGGGAGTGATCACCGCCACCGCGATCGGAAGAAGGCGTAAGAGTGCTTTCGAAGGGCTCAAAGATTGCCGACTCGCAAGTGTCGTGGTCGAATCGACGAGTACATGCAAAAGGCAGATCCGAGTGATTTGTTACGATCTAAGATGCACGCTATGTGATCCGCATTCAAGTCATCTGGTGAGACAAAGCCCGCCCATATTCATCCGATGACCCGATGCAGCTCCACCCACATATCCACAACACTCGACTCAAATAGGAAGAAGCGCCATCCGGTTCCTCCGTGAGAATCGGGACATTTTTGCATGGAAGCCACCGACATGCCGTGTTCCTGTGGAGCTGGCCGAGCATCGCCTTCAGTCGACAAATCAGCGAAACCAATAAAGAACATCTTGGTCCGCCGCCCGTAAGAGAAAGGCTATTGGTGAAGAAGTGGCTTGACTGCTGACAGCAGGATTTATCCGAGAGATTTACCACCCGAGTGGCTCGCCAATGTTGTCATGGTCCCCAAGAAGGATAACTCCTCCGCATGTGCATTGATTTTAAGCACATTAATCGGGCCTGCCCGGGATCATTTTCTCTCCCCGCATCGATCAAATTGTCGACTCAACCGCGGGGTGTGAGAGATTGTCTTTTCTAGATGCATATTCCGGTATCATCGATCCGTCTCAGATGGACCCGACGAAATCAAAACAGCTTTCATCACTCCATTCGGTGCTTCGCTATATCACCATGCCATTCGCCTCAAGAATGCCGGAGCCACATTTATGCGAATGATTCGAAGTGTCTTCTCACTCGATCACCGGAATGTGGAAGCGATATGGATGATATCGCCGTTAAGTCGCGAAAAGGTTCCGACCTGCTCGCGACCTCGCCAAACATTTGCCAACCTCCGAAGGTACGATATCAAGCTCAATCCGTCAAAGTGCACATTCGGGGTTCCCGTGGAAAATTACTCGGTTTTCTCGCTTCGAACGAGGAATCGACGCTAACCCGAGAAGATCGGCACCATTCTCCTAATGAAACGCCTACTGCGAAAGTGCACGACGCCGAAGCTTCTTGGATGCTTGGCGCTTTAAGTCGATTCATCTCACGACTCGTGAAAAGGCATTACCTCTTTACCGATCGATGAAGAAGGCCGACAAGTTCGAGTGGACTCGAAGTCGATGCAGCGTTTGTCGAGCTAAAAGCTCGCTTCCACCCACCGCTGCTTGCTGCTCCAACCAGCAAAGAGCCTCTGTTGCTTTACATTGCAGCCCTTCGGACAAGTTGTCGGGCTTCAGGCTTACGGTCGAGCGGGAAGAGGAAGGAAAGGCCTTCAAAGTTCAACGCCGGTGTATTATTTGTCCAAGTTTTGACTCCATCCAAGCGAGATACCTCATTATCGAAGCTTGTGTATGGCATATACATGACCACAAAGAAGGTTGCTCACTATTTCTCCGATCATTCATCACGATCGCCGCCGACGCCTTTATCGTAGATCTTGCATAACGAGACGAATCGGTCGAGTGGCGAAGTGGGCGATTGAACTTCTTCCCTTGATATTAAATTCGAGGCAAAGAAAGCCATTAAGTTCCGTGCTATAGCGGATTTCCTCGCCGAGTGGATTGAACAACAACAACCGATCGAAGTTCACTCGAGCATTGGACCATGTTCTTTGACGGCTCCAAGATGCTGAATGGTTCGGTGTCAGGGGTTGTTCTGTTTCCCCAGAGGAGATAAGCTTAAGTATGTGCTCCAGATTCACTTTGATTCCTCCAACAATGAGGCGAGTACGAGGCCCTTTTATATGGATTGCGCATGGCCATCTCACTCGGCGTCCGCCACCGATGGTTTATGGCGACTCAGATCTAGTGGTCAATCAAGTGATGAAGGAGGACGGCGTGAAGCCCGGCTATGACTGGATAATGCAATGCAATGAGGAAGCCGGAAAAGAAGTTTGAGGGTTGAGCTCCATCACATCCCCGATCGAAAAATCAGCAGCAGATGATCTGGCGAAGATAGGATCCAAGAGGGAAGCCATTCCGAGTGGCGTGTTTTGGAACATATACACACTCCGTCACCAAAGAAGATCCTACACAGAGGAAGCTCCACAACCCAAGAGTGCCACAGACTCGACCGAGGTTGAGGTCCCGATGGTCGACTTGGTCATGGAGGTTTTAGTGGTCACTCCCGATCGGACAATTCCATACATTGCGATATTCTCGAGAAAGGAACTCCCGGAGGATGAGGAAGAGGCTCGACGGATCGTCCGTCGATCCAAGGCCTTTATCGTTATCAATGGGCAAGAGATAGAGAAAGCCCAACGGAGTCGGACAAAATGCATAACGCCGTAAGAAGGTCGAGTCATTCTCAATGATATCCACTGGGACCTGTGGTCACCATGCGCCCTCTCGACCATCGTAGCCAAAGCATACCGAGCAGGATTTTACCGCCAAGAGCAAATGAGATGGCGAAAGAAATAGTGGACAAGTGCGAAGGATGTCGGTTCTATTCCAATATGTCACACAAGCTCGCGTCGACCTTGAAGACCATTCCGCCGTCGGCCTTTTGCAAGATGGGGGGTTGGACATGATCGGTCCCTTGCGAACGGGTCGGGCGGCTTCACGATGTAATGGTAGCAATCGACAAGTTCACCAAGTGGATTGAGGCTAAGCCAATCAAAAACTTGACGCTGGTATCGCTGTTTCCTTCATCGTAAAGTTGACGCTCGATATGGAGTCCCGCACAAGATATTATCACGGACAATGGGTCAAATTTTGACTCGGAAGAATTCAAGGATTTCGCAACTCTCAAGGCATACGAAGTCGACTATGCTTCATCGCCATCCACAATCGAATGGACAGCGAACGAGCCAATGGATTGATCCTCAAGGGTCCGAAGCCCCGCTTGATGCGAGATCTCAAGCATGCAGGTGGTGCTTGGGTCGATTTAACTTCCTTCGATGCTTTGGGGTCTGCGGACCACGCCTAATCGGTCGACCGGGAGAACTCCTTTTTCCCGGTCTATGGGGCGTAAGCAGTTTTACCGTGATCTCCTTCACAATGCTCCACTAATTGAACTTTATAATGAAGCGAAGCTGAGCAAGCGCGTCAGATGCAATCGACCTCTGGAAGAGGAAAGGAAATGGCTTTGATCCGCTCGACCATTTACCAAAGAAGACTTGCGCCCCAGACGCCGAAATGTGAGAGGTCGAGCCTTTCGGAAGGGGATCTGGTCCTTGGGTGGATCAGCGAAGCAACATAAGCTTGCTCCCTCCTCGGGAAGGTCCTTCATCGTCACAAAGGTTCTCCACAATGGGGCATATCGTCTATACAATGTCGAACACGATATCGATGAGCCCCGAGCTTGAATGCGGATCTGCTCCGCCCGCTTTACACTTAAAGTTTTTCACTCGGAAGAATTGTAATAAAGTACTCTTGTAGCTTACGAGCTTTGAAGTAATAGTGTCATAATTCCTTCATAATTTTTGTCACTCTTTATTTTATGTCGAGTAAAATTTTCACTTCCCCAAGGGTGGCTTAGGCGCGAACTGTTCCGCCTAAGTCTTTACAAATCCTACCGAGTGATAAGCCGACTTCCACTCGGAGGCTTAGCTGCAGCTGCTCGCCTAAGTTATTAAAATCCCACCGAGTGGAGAGCAAACCTCCCACTCGGGGCTTAGCTGCAGCCCAGTGCTCGCCTAAGGTATAAGAAATCCCACCGAGTGGTAAGCCGACTTCCACTCGGGGCTTAGCTGCAGCTCGGCTCGCCTAAGTTATTAAAAATCCTGCCGAGTGGAGAGCAAACCTCCCACTCGGGGCTTAGCTGCAGTCCAAGGACTCGCCTAAGTATAAAGTATACTAGCAAGGAAAACGAGGTGCAGGTCGACTGCGACCCTCTCCTCCGAGCTACACCATAAGTATGATGTGCGATTGCAAGGAAGACGAAGTGCAGGTCGATCACGACCCTCTTCTCCGAGCTCGACACAAATACAAAAGAAATCCTACCGAGTGGAGAGCAAACCTCCCACTGGGGCTTAGCTGCAGCCCAATGCTCGCCTAAGATAAAGAAATCCTACCGAGTGGAGAGTAAACCTCCCACTGGGGCTTAGCTGCAGCCCTGCTCGCCTAAGATAAAAGAAATCCTACCGAGTGGAGAGCAAACCTCCCACTCGGGGCTTAGCTGCAGCCCAGCTCGCCTAAGGTAAAAAAAATCCTACCGAGTGAAGAGCAAACCTCTCACTCGGGGGCTTAGCTGCAGCCCAGTGCTCGCCTAAGGTATAAGAAATCCTACCGAGTGGAGAGTAAACCTCCCACTCGGGGGCTTAGCTGCAGCCCAGTGCTCGCCTAAGATAAAAGAAATCCTACCGAGTGGAGAGCAAACCTCCCACTCGGGGGCTTAGCTGCAGCCCAGTGCTCGCCTAAGGTAAAAGAAATCCTACCGAGTGAAGAGCAAACCTCTCACTCGGGGGCTTAGCTGCAGCCCAGTGCTCGCCTAAGGTATAAGAAATCCTACCGAGTGAAGAGCAAACCTCTCACTCGGGGGCTTAGCTGCAGCCCAGTGCTCGCCTAAGGTATAAGAAATCCTACCGAGTGAAGAGCAAACCTCTCACTCGGGGGCTTAGCTGCAGCCCAGTGCTCGCCTAAGGAAAAAGTCGACTGCAGTCAGCATCTCGCTGTTAACCTGCAAAGAGCAATTCAAGCCAAGAGCGATCATATCCAAACATCCAATCCAAATTTAGGTTTCCCCCAGTGGGTGGCTTAGGCGCGAATCCGTTCCGCCTAAGTCTTTTACAAATCCTACCGAGTGATAAGCCAGACTTCCACTCGGAGGCTTAGCTGCAGCTCAGTGCTCGCCTAAGTTATTAAAAATCCTACCGAGTGGAGAGCAAACCTCCCACTCGGGGGCTTAGCTGCAGCCCAGTGCTCGCCTAAGGTATAAGAAATCCTACCGAGTGGTAAGCCAGACTTCCACTCGGGGGCTTAGCTGCAGCTCAGTGCTCGCCTAAGTTATTAAAAATCCTGCCGAGTGGAGAGCAAACCTCCCACTCGGGGGCTTAGCTGCAGTCCAAGGACTCGCCTAGGTATAAAGTATACTAGCAAGGAAAACGAGGTGCAGGTCGACTGCGACCCTCTCCTCCGAGCTACACCATAAGTATGATGTGCGATTGCAAGGAAGACGGCGTGCAGGTCGATCGACCCTCTTCTCCGAGCTCACACAAATACAAAAGAAATCCTACCGAGTGGAGAGCAAACCTCCCACTCGGGGCTTAGCTGCAGCCCAGTGCTCGCCTAAGATAAAAGAAATCCTACCGAGTGGAGAGTAAACCTCCCACTCGGGGCTTAGCTGCAGCCAGTGCTCGCCTAAGATAAAAGAAATCCCACCGAGTGGAGAGCAAACCTCCCACTGGGGCTTAGCTGCAGCCCTGCTGCGCCTAAGGTAAAAGAAATCCTACCGAGTGAAGAGCAAACCTCTCACTGGGGCTTAGCTGCAGCCCGTGCTCACAGTAAGGTATAAGAAATCCTACCGAGTGGAGAGCAAACCTCCCACTCGGGGCTTAGCTGCAGCCCAGTGCTCGCCTAAGGTAAAGAAATCCTACCGAGTGGAGAGCAAACCTCCCACTGGGGCTTAGCTGCAGCCAGTGCTCGCCTAAGGTATAAGAAATCCTACCGAGTGAAGAGCAAACCTCTCACTGGGGCTTAGCTGCAGCCCAGTGCTCGCCTAAGGTATAAGAAATCCTACCGAGTGAAGAGCAAACCTCTCACTCGGGGGCTTAGCTGCAGCCCAATGCTCGCCTAAGGTATAAGAAATCCTACCGAGTGAAGAGCAAACCTCTCACTCGGGGGCTTAGCTGCAGCCCAAAGCTCGCCTAAGGAAAAAATCGATCGCAACAAGATCTCATTGTTAACCTCGCAAAGAGCAATTCAAGCCAAGAGCGATCATATCCAAACATCCAATCCAAATTTAGGTCGATACCTAAAAGAACCGAGAGTGCTCGGGCACTAAGCCCATTAAGGTTTTATCGGTTATAACTCCACTCGCATACCGAGGCAAATTTAAGGTCAAAGAAAGTTTTTACCCTCCCGTGGAGGGTGGATGGAGCAACGAACTCGCCAAGATCAATCCGTCGGCGATCCGCGTGGCAGCAGCGATGAAAGTCTCCATGAAGGTCCCAAGTCGTGCTTTTTGGTGTTGGCCACTCGAGAGCCGCCACTTATCTTCTCGAGCTTCCTTGCAATGGACTCGCGCCGGAATTGTGGCAACGTCCGCACCGCACCGAGCGAAGATTTCTTCCACTTTGCACTCGGTCAGAACGGCGTTCGGTCGAGCCATCAATGACTCAAGGTCATTTTGGAGTGTCTCATTGGGCGAGCATCGAGTCGATGCGGACGAGCCACCTTCGGCCTTGCGAGATAATCCACAACAGCAGAAGAACGCTGACTCGAAATGAAGATGTTCATGGCGCTTTCATCGCATCGGAGAATTGACAGGTCAAGGTTCGTCTCCACCGACCGGTTTCTTCTTCGATTTGCGCGTAACTCGCAAAGACAAAACCCCGAGTCGGAAAACAAATAATGGAAACATAACAGTTGAGGAGATTGGTCGAGTGGAAAAGGTTACCTTCGAGCTTAAGAAACAGTTTCTTAGCAAGGCCGCCCAAGAAGCTTTCCATCTCGTTCTTCTTCCCAGCCAGTTGGAGGATCTTCTCGGTCAGGTTCTTCTTGTCAGCCTTCATTCGCCAAAGATCCTTGCGGCAGCGCGAGCAACCTTCAGGTCGGCGTTATCCTGTTCAAGCTTGGCAACAGAGGCCAGTTTTTCATCAGCAAGCTTGATCTTCTCAGACAGCTCAAGCTCCTTCTTCCTTTGAGCCTCCTTCACCTTGCCTGTAAATCGCAGCAAAGTCAAACTTGAAGCAAGTAGGAGGAGGACAGAGTCGTCGAAATCTCACCAAACATACCTTTGGTTTCTTCCTTCGCCTTCGTCAGATTCTCTTGCACCAGTTTCAAGTCCAACTCGAGCTGAGTATGCTTCGCTCCGCTTCGATATAGCGCCACAAAGATCACAAGATTTCTACGAAGAGTCATTGCAAAAATATCGAGATAATCCACTTCCGAGTGAATCAAGAAAAATGTGCGTTTCTAAGACTACGATCGAATGCAAGCATTCAACCGTAGTCTCGGGGATTACACCCAAGGGTGCACTCAGCGTGCCCCACCGGTCTTATTCAAGACATAGTCGACAAATCGACCAAGAAGGAGAGCGAGTCGATCACGACCAGCCCATTCTTAGTAAACCTAAGACAGAGTCGATCACGACCAACAAAAAAAAAAAATCGACCAATCGACGGAGATTCTTCGATCGTAATCCACCGCTAACAATGATCACGCCTCGGGATTACACCTGGGGTGCACTCAGCGTGCCCCCACCGGGTCTCGTAAACATATTCGAGTGATGACCAATATTTACTTATGAAGTCTAAGACCGATTGCCAATGACCTTAGCCTTGGGGACTACACCAGCGGGTGCACTCAAGCGTGCCCCGCTAACACGGAGTTTTTATCGACACACCTAGTGGGTGACTGCTATTGCTATAAATTTCGTAAAGAAAAGTTTCGATAGCATATCCTAACAGTAATGTGGTGGTCGATCGACCAACATTGCTCAAGGGCGAGCGGCATCGTAAGTCGCTTGGCTCGCATCCCGAGCGATCTTCACCGCTCCATCATGATCCTCGCTGACGGATCGCCTCCTTAGCAACATCGCCTTGGTCCTCCGGGACGTGGTGCGTGGTGAAGATCGAAGGTTGTCCAAGACTCGACGGTGGGCCGAGCCTTTGGTCACGGGCACCGCCAAGGTCACGCAGATGTCGAAAGTGCCGCCTCCCTTCCGTCACAATGGTCTCGGCGCCGTCGCACCTTGGGTTTCTCTGCCAACAGATGCCTTCCTGCTCCTCCTAGCCCTCGGTGGCTCTCATCCTCATCATCGCCATCGTGGAGAGTGATGATGTTATCGGCCGGAGCTTCGTAAAAGAGTTAAGATCAGAATTTTGAGTCGGTCGATCGAGAACAAGAATTAAGGATATAGTACCAGATTTGAGGTGGCGGCGTCTTCCATCTCATGGTCGCCAACCTTAGCTGAGGTTTCGAAGTCGCAGCTGAAATTCCAAAGAGTCACCGACCAATTCATATATCAACCAGAGACAAAATTTGTGTAAAGCAAGAAGACTTAAGCAATATGTTTACCCCGAGATGGTGGGGATGGACACCTTCATCTTTGGCAGAGGCTTGGTTGTCCTCGGCGGAACTACCTTCGTTGCTTGGCGCCTTCTCGATCGGCACCGGAGAAGCGGTCCGAGGATCGCTTGGTCGATCATGAGGCGCCGCGACTCCTACCGCTTCTCACCGAAGGGTCGTGCACAAGCTTTGACCGCCTTTCCAAGCGCGGTGGTGCGACTTCCTCCTCCTCATCCTCGCCGCCCTCGCCGCCCTCGCCATCATCATCATCGCCGCCGCCGCCTCTCGCGTCATCTGAATTCCACCTCCGGCTCTCACCTCCACTTCCCCTCCTCGCCGGAATCTGGCGCCGTTGGGCATTGAGTATAGCTCTGTGAGGGCCTCGGAGGTATCAAAGCGAGTTCATCGACCAAATTCTGTACACACTCGACATACATGCAATGTAAAATAGAACAAGTGTACCTTGTGCGAACATTGTCGCGATCAAGCGGAGAAATCCTCCGGATCCGCGAGGATTGTCCTTGTTTCCGTGATCGAGGCCATCCATCTTTCCACTACGGCATCGCCGACCGCCTCCGGTGGACGCGAAGTTTCGCCTTCGTGCCGCAATACAACCACATACAATGACTCGAACCGAAGGGGCTGGATTCGCCCCAAGAAAAACCTCCAGAGGTCCATGCCGATCACTCCGTCCCTAACCAGCTGCACCACCCGGTCCATCAAGATCTTCACTTCAGCCCTTTCTTCGTGGACAACCTTCAGGGAGGAGGGCCTGTTCACTCGACTCATGGTGAATTCTGGGAGGCCGGTCGACTGCCCCGGCGTCGCCTCATTCCGGCAATAGAACCAGGTCGACTGCCAGCCCCTAACTGACTCGGGAAAATGCATAGCTGGAAAAGTGCTTTTGTTCCTCAACTGGACTCCTAAACCACCACACATCTGGACTACCTGGGTCTTCTCGTCACCAGGACTTGCTTTCTTCACAGTCTGAGAGCGACATGTGAAGATGTACTTGAACAAGCCCCAGTGCGGTCGACAGCCCAGGAAGTTTTCGCACATAGATACAAACGCGGCAAGGTATGCGATGGAGTTTGGTGTGAAATGGTGAAGCTGGGCTCCAAAGAAATTCAGAAAACCTCGGAAGAATACACTCGGCGGCAACGAAAAACCTCGGTCGACATGGGTGGCCAAAAGCACGCACTCACCCTCTTCTGGTTGAGGCTGCCACTCTCGGCCAGGAAGTCTCGCGGCGTTGTGAGGAATCAATCCGTCGTTGGCCATATCAAGGAGATCCTTCTCCACGATCGTCGATCGATCCATCTCCTCGACCCACCTTTCGGCGATTTTGATCTCGACGAAGAGCCACCGCGACGGTGGATCTCCCTTCGCTTTCTCGACCGCCGACGACTTCTCCGCCATCGACGCTTTCTTCGCACGCCCAAAGATCGCGTCTTCTCTTTGCCCATAGCCGCCGGAATGCGCAAGGGAGAGATGGCAAGGAGCAGCGGCGAGGTGGAGAGCGGAGGCGAGAGAACGGGGAGGAAGGACAAGGTATCGTGCATGAGCCTCCGGAGTTGCATTTATAGCATCCTTCCGAGTGGATGACAGTGGACCCAAGCAATCCAATCATATCGAGCAGCCGCCAACAATATACGTGGCGGAGAAAGCGGCGCGAAATCGAGGCGCCTCGTTACGCCCCATCCGAGCGCGCTTGATCAGGCTGTTTAGCGCTTCCCCAAATTCAGATCCGCGAGATCCGTGGACGACGGATCACCATCAAGTCGCGAGATCTCCGCGATCTGTTACTCGTATAGCAAAGAAAGTCACTCGACTAAAGAACAAGAATGGATCAAGTCGATCAAGGAAAGTTTCTTATTATCAACAAAGAAGATCTTGATCCAAGACAACACGTAGTCGTAATGCAAAAGCGAATGGAAATAACGCCAACTCCTCCTTCACTCAAGCCTCAATCCATTCGGGGCTAATGATGGATTCATGTACCTAGGGTAGGGTCATAGGCCTGACCTAAACGCCCTACCCAAGGGTACTCACGAAGAGATCATCTTCCAATGACCAAAGAGGAATTCACTCGACGGATCGGAAGCACTCGACCATGGAAGACTCACTCGACCATGAAGGTTCACTCGACCACCGAAGGTCAAGGCACCCGCAGCAAGCGGTTTACTATTGAATAGACTTAATGATAGTTAAAGCGCCTTATGAGGGCGCTACAAGAACCCCCGGCTTAATGTACTTTAATCCTCCATTATGTGAGCTGGCTGGGTCCCGGCGCACTCTATATAAGCCATCCCGCCCACGATAGAAGGGTTCAGATTCTTGTAATACTCATACTCATAATCCACTCGACCGCCTCGGGGCTCGAGACGTAGGGCTATTACTTCCTCCGAGAAGGGCCTGAACTCGTACATCCTTTGTCTCCACAACTGCTCCATAGCTAGGACATCGCCTCTCCTTAACCTACCCCTACTTCTACTGTCAGACTTAGAACCACGACACTCCCTACATGAAGAACAAGGTGCTACTTTGAAGCACAAGTGTGGAAAAGAGATAGTAGCATTGCCCTTTTTATTTTTTTTATTTTTTTGGCCTTTCCCTTTTTTTTGCCTTTTCCTTTTTTTGGGCCTTTTTTTGGACTTTCTTTTTTTATTTAGGCAATGCTCTAATAATGATGATCATCACACTTTCATTACAACATATGAATTACATCTTGAAACTAGAACAAGATATGACTCTATATGAATGCCTCCGGCGGTGTACCTGTTGGGGAACGTAGTAATTTCAAAATTTTCCTACGCACACGCAAGATCATGGTGATGATATAGCAACGAGGGAGAGTGTTTTCTCGCACCCTCGTGAGACCAAGCGAAGCGCTGACGCAATGTAGAGGAAGTAGTCGACGCCCTCCCGGTCCGACCGATCCAAGCACCGCACTCCGGCACCTCCGAAGTTCTTGACACGCGACAGCTCGATGACGCACCCTCGATCTCCGATCCAGCAAAGGCGCCGAGGGGAGTTCCACAAGACGACGGTGTGGTGACGATCTTGATGTTCTCTGTCGTGAGGGCTTCGCCTAAGCACCGCCACAATATGACCGAGGTGTAATATCATGGAGGGGCACCGACACGGCTAAGGAACGATCAATGATCAACTTGTGTGTTCTAGGGTGCCCCTACCCTCTGATATAAAGGAGGGATGGAGGAGGTGGCTGCCCAAGGGGGCGCCATGGGGGGGAAACCTACTCCAAGTAGGTTTCCTCTCTTCCTTATCTTATTTGGAGGGGAAGGAAGGAGTACTAGTATTAGGAAGTAGTACTAGTAGTAGGAAGGAAGAGAGGGGAAGGAGAAAGGAAGGGGGCCCGCCCCTCCCCAATCGGATTGGGCTTGGGGCGCGCCCCTCCTTGCTCCTTCTCTCTTCCTCCTACATGGGCCCAATAAGGCCCATATACCTCCCGGGGTTCCGGTAACCTCCCTGAGCTCCAAACTTCTCCTAACATTTCCGGTGTCCAAATATATCCGTCCAATATATCAATCTTTATGTCTCAACCATTTCGAGACTCCTCGTCATGTCCGTGATCATATCCGGACTCAACAAACTTCGTACATCAAAATACATAAACTCATAATATAATTGTCATCGAAACCTTAAGCGTGCGGACCCTACGGTTCGAGAACAATGTAGACATGATCGAGACACGTCTTCGGTCAATAACCAATAGCGGGCCTGGATGCCCATATTGGTTCCTACATATTCTACAAAGATCTTTATCGGTCAAACCGCACAACAACATACGTTGTTCCTTTGTCATCGGTATGTTACTTGTCCGAGATTCGATCGTCGGTATCCAATACCTAGTTCAATCTCGTTATCGACAAGTCTCTTTACTCGCTCGTAATACTTCATCTCATAACTAACTCATTAGTTACATGCTTGCAAGGCTTAGGTGATGAGCATTACCGAGAGGGCCCAGAGATACCTCTCCGGCAATCGGAGTGACAAAACCTAATATCGAATTATGCTAACTCAACATGTACCTTCGGAGACACCTGTAGTACTCCTTTGTAATCACCAAGTTACGTTGTGACGTTTGGTAGTACCCAAAGTGTTCCTCCGGTAAACGGGAGTTACACAATTCTCTTAGTTACGTGAACATGTATAAGTCATGAAGGAAGCAATAGCGAATACTAAACGATCAAGTGCTAAGCTAACGGATGGGTTTATGTCAATCACATCATTCTCCTAATGATGTGATCCCATTAATCAAATGACAACACATGTCTATGGTTAGGAAACATAACCATCTTTGATAAATGAGCTAGTCAAGTAGAGGCATACTAGTGACTATATGTTTGTCTATGTATTCACACATGTATCATGTTTCCGGTTAATACAATTCTAGCATGAATAATAAACATTTATCATGATATGAGGAAATAAATAATAACTTTATTATTGCCTCTAGGGCATATTTCCTTCAGTACCAGGATGGTGCAATGAATCAAGAGTGACATGTATGAAAAATAATGCATGGTGGCTTTGCCACAAATACGATGTCAACTACATGATCATGCAATGGCAATATGACAAAAGTAATGTATGTCATGATGATGATGATGGAAGTTGCATGGCAATATATCTCGGAATGGCTATGGAAATGCCATGATAGGTAGGTATGGTGGCTGTTTTGAGGAAGATATAAGGAGGTTTATGTGTGATAGAGCGTATTGTATCACGGGGTTTGGATGCATCGGCGAAGTTTGCACCAACTCTCAAGGTGACAAAGGGCAATGCACGGTACCGAAGAGGCTAGCAAAGGCGGAAAGGTGAGAGTGCGTATAATCCATGGACTCGACATTAGTCAAAAGAACTCATATACTTATTGCAAAAATTTAGAAGTCATCAAAAACCAAGTACTACACGCATGCTCCTAGGGGGATACATTGGTAGGAAAACACCATCGCTCGTCCCCGACCGCCACTCATAGGGATGCACAAGCCAGGTACACTTCATATTTCAAATTTGTTACACAACTTTAACCATACGTGCATGCTACGGGATTTGCAAACTTCAACACAAGAATTTCTCAAATTCATAATTACCCAACTAGCACGACTTTGATATTACCACCGCCATATCTCAAAACAATTATCAAGCATCAAACTTATCTTAGTATTCAACACACTCATAAGAAAGTTTCACATATCTTGAATACCAAGTATATTAGCATTAAGCAAATTACCATGCTATTAATGACTCTAAAAATAATATAAGTGAAGTATGAGAGTTTGTGACGCCCTCGATTCAATCGTACACTAATCATGCACGCAAACGTGTACGATCAAGATCAAGGACTCACGCGAAGATATCACAACACAACTCTTGACACAAATTAAAATAATGCAAGCTTTATATTACAAGCCAGGGGCCTCGAGGGCTCGAATACATAAGCTCGAATACACAAGAGTCAGCGGAAGCAACAATATCTGAGTACAGACATAAGTTAGACAAGTTTGCCTTAAGAAGGCTAGCACAAAAGCAACAACGATCGAAAAGGCAAGGCCTCTGCCTGGAGCCTCCTAACTACTCCCGGTCGTCGCGGTCTTCATGAGGTAGTAGGCACCCTCGGGGTAGTAGTAGTCGCTCGGTGGTGTCGTCTGCCCTGGCTCCGGCATCCGTCAGCATGAACCGGAAAGAAAAGAAAAGGGGAAAGGGGAGCAAAGCAACCGTGAGTACTCATCCAAAGTACTCGCAAGCAAGGATCTACACTACATATGAACCATTATCAAAGGAAGGTTGTATATGTGGACTGGCCGCAGAAATGCCGTAATAGAGAGAAGGCCTAGTCCTATCGAAGTCTAGCATCTTCTCGAAACCACCATCTTGCAAAGAACAGGAGGGAGTAGAGTAGCATAAAGTAAAGTAGTAGTAGTGTTATCAACCTCGCCGAGATCCTTTCTCGACTCACGTGAGAAAGCAATCCCAGAGCCATACTATCCGGTTATCACCTCATCACAATCCATTACTCATCACCATCCAATTCTCATCACAAGTATCCAGCCTAGTTGTATCGATCGGGATACAACTCCAAGTGTCCGCTATCAGAGGACGTGCTATGCATAGATTAGTTCTTCCGCAGGGTGCACCAACTTACCCACCACGCCGCTTAACTCCGCCGACACACTTTCTGGGTCATGCCCGCCTCGCCAAACAATACGCCGCAACCCGACCTAGACTTAATAGAGAGGCCAAAGACGCCGACTAAACCTATGCCCCTGGGGTCATGGGCCATCTCCCCGAACTCCTCAAGACGCTATGACGCTGCGGTGAGCGCACCTAGCTACCTCCTTAAAAGGAAGAAGCTTACCACCCAACCCGGCCAAGGCCGCCCCGTCACGACGCCTAATAAGCTTCGATCGATGCATACGACGCAGAACGCCCATACTATGCCCACGTGATGGTTAGTGCTATCGGGCCGAGGCCCTCGGATCAAATATCCAAATCGTAGTGGATTAGGAGCACGCGGTAACAAGCGAGACTCACGAAGATGTGACCCGTTGCCCGCCTCGAGGACTTGCGGCAAGGGCTAAGAATGCCCGCCACGCCTCGTAATTATCTCTCGGGCACCTTCCGTGTCAACCCGACTCCACATCACTGCAATTATGCTCGCTGGTACCCTCGTATGGACCCGTCTTTAGTAACATGGTTCAGTGTAAAGTCATAGTAATCATAGTAACTGTGTGTCTAAACATCAAGGGTAAAACCCAAGGAATCACCCCCGGTGAACTCCACTCAATGTAATCATCAAGGTGAACGTAAGAGGAATCACCCTCGAAGTTCACACTTGAGGGGTTGCATGACGTAGTCGTGTCGGAAGTGGTTAAGGAGGAAATCACCCTCGATGACCACGACCGAATGACTACACTACACTACAGGTTAACATCGGCGTCAAGAGGTTCACCCTCGGTACTCAATAGTAACCCAAAGAAGTCGAGCAACTAATGGGAAAGTGATGTGCGGTGTCGGGGCTCGGTCTTCGATCCCGCTGATCGGGTCTTCTATGATGAAGCGAGGCAACAAGGACAAGGTGGGGTCATCGATGGATCACTAACCAACCTATACTAAGCAGCTTTAGGATAAGCGGTAGGTAACAATAGCGAAGTTACAATAAACAAAGCTATGCAAAGCAGAATAGGAGCAAACAATAACAATAATAAAATCTAATGCAAGCATGAGAGAATGGAATGGGCGATATCGGGATGATCAAAGGGGGCTTGCCCGGTTGCTCACGCAAGGAGGGGTCGTCGTCGACGTAGTCGATCACGAAGCGACATCGGTCTCGGTTCACCGGAGAGAAGAGGGAAGAAACAAGAATATAAAGCGAGCATAGCATCACAAAGCATAACATGGCAATAAGTCATGCGGGTGTAACCTAACGAAGGCTACACGATATAGGAGAAGGGAAAACCAACCGAATGTTTTCCTTGCCCTACTGTGCGAGAGATGACCGGAGGAAAGTTCCATGTTCACATGCTAGGGCATGTGATGATGAATGGACCGCGTATCCGGATTCGCCACGCGTTTTTCGAGCAACTTTCATGTAGAAAACATTTTCATCCGAGTTACGGTTTATTTTATATTAATTTTCTAAGTTTCAAACATTTTTCGAATTTAGCTTAATTAATAAATTCGAATGAAAACAGTGTAGTAACGTTTTATACACAGCGGCAGCTAGCCACTGTGTATGACAGTGGGGTCAGGGGTGGTCCAGTCAGCAGGGTCAATAGCAGTTGACCAGTGCATGTTGACTGGTCAACTGGGTCAAGCGGACCCGCATGTAAGTGTCACTAGAGCTAATAAAAGTACCTAGACTAAATAATCTAGAAGGGGCCACATGTCATCTACACATTTGACTAATTAAACAAATAAACTAACCTAATTAAATGAGACCCATATGTCACAGGGTAGCAACTAATTTTAACTAGTAGTACTAATTAGCCCCTAATCTAGCCTACTCCTAATTAACTGGGACGGCCATTGGTACAGCCGTGCCTCATGTTCAGTGGCCTTGCCACGGTTGTGTGACCATGGTCAACACACATGGGCGCAGAGGCAGCGACTATGGCCAATCTCAACAGCAGCAAAGCAGCGGGGCGTAGTAGTGCAAGCAAGAAGGGCAGCGGCAGCAGGAACTAAGAGCAGCAGTGACAGAAGCCAAAGCAGCGGCAGCAGCACCTGCAGGTAGCGGGGACAGCACGGAGGGCCGCGGCAGCGGGCGACTGCAGGCGACGACGAGCGCTGCGGGGGCACGGCCATGCACGGGCGGGTGCGGGGCTGCATGGTGCATCAGTCCAAGGCGCTGGCCTGGACGGGGGTTGCCAAGAACGACAACGACGTCGACGGCCGAGCAGCGACAGCGGTGGCGCTCGACGGGATCGAGCTCGAGCCCAGGGGCTCGGATTTGACGAACCGAGAGACTAGGCGGCATCTACACAGCTCCTGGAGCACGCACGCATCGACAGAGGGAGCTAGGGGACACGGCAGTGATGAGCCCGCCGACCGTGGTGGACGGCCGAGCCGGAACTCGCGAGGATGAGTGCTAGGTGACGAGATCGAAGGCGAGAACAGAGGGGAAACCACGCGGTGCTCACATCGGTGACGAGGAGCAACTTGGTGAAGCCGGAGCGGGTCGAACGGCGGGGGATCGAAGCGGCGATGAGCGGCGGCCGTGGCGGAGAAGACCCGCGATGGCGAGGCAGTAGGTCGTCCGAGCTCCAACCGATATGCGAGGGCGACAAAGACGACGATGGCGGAGCTCCCGGACGTCTTGGCGCGACGAAGGGAGGCTGGTGGCCACGGGATCGACGACGATGACGACGACCGCGAGCTCGGCCTCTTCCAGGTCGTCGAATATGAGTGAGGGAGAGGGGGATTTGGGGACTAGGGTTAGCAGAGGGGGTCACAGGGGTCCTTATCCATCCAGGGAATCGCACGATGGTTGACGTGTGGAGATCGGAGGAGCGAACGCACCGGCGAGCTCCACGCTGACATGATGAACAGGAGGTTGAAGAGATCGTGGTTGGGCTGGGCTGTGTACTGTTCCTTGTGGGCCAAAAAGCATAGGGTCATTTCTCCTCTCTAATTTTTAATAAAACTGCTACCATTTCCTATTTAGTTTAGATAGCAATTGAATTTTGTTGGAGCTCAAACTTTGCACAAAAATGCTATGCAATATCCTAGGGCTGCACAAAAAGTTTTGGGGCATTTGCAAAGGCTAAACAATTTGTTTATTTTGAAAAGGCCAATTTAAATACCTTTGGACCACTTATTAAAATCCTAGGAATTTATCTGTGAGACAAATTAAGTTGGTTTCAACATGACAATGATCAGGGGAATTTATAGAATTATTCGAACATTTTAGTTTCTCTGTTCGAAGAAATAATAATTTCACTTGCAATTTAAATTTGAATTTGACTTTGATTTTTGGACAAGTGGTAATTTGCATAGTAAGCACGATGACATGGCCATCATTAGGGGAGATTACTGTAGCAAGATTCTCGGGGTGTTACAGAGTTCATCTATTTCTTCAAAATAAAACTACCACCATGCTCTAGAAGATCTAAGTGAAGCACTAGAGCAAAAATTATCACGCTCAAAAGATATAAGTGTAGCACTATGAGCGAACTATCAAGCTCAAAAGATATAAGTGAAGCACATAGAGTATTCTAACAAATTCCAAATCATGTATTGCTCTCTCTCATTAAAGAATTTCAGATCTTGATACCTTATTCAAACAGCAAGCAAAGCTAAAGAAAACTACATTGCAAGGATAGCACAACTCATGTGAAGAAGCTAAAACTTAGGCTCAACCGATACTAACCGATAGTTGTTGAAGAAGAAAGGTGGGATGCCTACCGGGGCATCCCCAAGCTTAGATGCTTGAGACTTCTTGAAATATTTTCTTGGGGTGCCTTGGGCACCCCCAAGCTTGAACTTTTGTGTCTCCTTAATTCCTCTCATATCATGGTTTCTCTTTTTATCAAAAGCTTCATTCACAACAAACTCAACAAGAACTCGTGAGATAGGTTAGTATAAACCAATGCAAAACCTTATCATTTTCTACTGTAACAAATCACTTAAATTATTATTCAACATTTAATATTAAATGCCTCTGCATATTTAATACTCCTATCTTCAAATAGAATCATTAAACAAGCAAACATATGCAAACAATGCAACCATAACAGCAATCTGTCAAAACAGTACAGTCTGTAAAAAATGCAAGAGTATCAATACTTCCCTGACTCCAAAAATTATGAACTAAAATTCCCACTGTAATAAATTTATCAGAGCTCAATATTCAAAAAGATTCAACGTTAGACCATGCTCTGAATTTTCTAGGGAATTTTTGCAACAGCGGTAAACTTCCTGTTTTCAAACAACAAAATGTATACTAGCAAAATAAGCATGGCAAAGGCTATCCTTGACTTTTTTATTGAAACTAAAGAGGCAAAACACAATTCTAACTAACAGCAAGCAAAAACTAACAAAATAAATTGACGCTGCAAGAAAAACACATATCATGTGGCGAATAAAAATATAGCTCCAAGTAAAGTTACCGATAAACGAAGACGAAAGAGGGGATGCCTTCCGGGGCATACCCAAGCTTATTTGCTTGGTTGTCCTTGAATATTACCTTGGGGTGCCTTGGGCATACCCAAGCTTAGGCTCTTGCCACTCCTTATTCTATAGTCCATCGAATCTTTACCCAAAACTTGAAAACTTCAACCACACAAAACTCAACACAAAACTCGTAAGCTCCGTTAGTATAAGAAAATAAAACCACCACTTAGGTACTGCAATGAACTCATTCTAAATTCATATTGGTGTAATATCTACTGTATTCTAACTTCTCTATGGTTCATACCACTTAATACTAGCCATAGATGCATCAAAATAAGCAAACAACACATAGAAAACAGAATCTGTCAAAAACAGAACAGTCTGTAGTAATATGTATAAAACGTATACTTCTGGAACCCCAAAAATTATGAAAAAATTGCTGGACCTGAGAAATTTATCTATTAATCATCTTCAAAAAGAATCAACCTAAAAGCACTCTCCAGGGAAAATGGCAGCTAATCTCGTGAGCGCTAAAGTTTCTGTTTTTCACAGCAAGATCATATAAACTTCACCCAAGTCTTCCCAAAGGTTCTACTTGGCCCTTTATTGAAACAAAAGCTATAAAACATGATTACTACAGTAGCATAATCATGTGGACACACAAAAACAGTAAGGATACATATTGGGTTGTCTCCCAACAAGCGCTTTTCTTTAATGCCTTTTAGCTAGGCATGATGATGATAATGATGCTCACATAAAAGATAAGAATTGAAACATAACGGGAGCATCATGAAGCATATGACTAGCACATTTAAGCCTAACCCACTTCCTATGCATAGGGATTTTGTGAGCAAACAACTTATGGGAACAATAATCAACTAGCATAGGATGGTACAACAAGCATAACTTCAAGAATTTAATCACATAGAGAGGAAACTTGACATTATTGCAACTCCTACAAGCATATGTTCCTCCCTCATAATAATTTTCAGTAGCATCATGAATGAATTCAACAATATAACCAGCACCTAAAGCATTCTTTTCATGATCTACAAGCATAGAAAATTTTCTACTCTCCACATAAGCAAACTTCTTTTTTATAGCATACGTATCATCACAATAATCATCATAAATAGGAGGCATGCTTTCATCATAGTAAATTTGCTCATCAAAGCTTGGGGGACAAATAATATCATCTCCATCAAACATAGCTTCCCCAAGCTTGTGGCTTTGCATATCATTAGCATCATGGATATTCAAGGAATTCATACTAACAACATTGCAATCATGCTCATCATTCAAAAATTTAGTACCAAACATTCTATAGATTTCTTCTTCAAGCACTTGAGCACAATTATCCTTTCCATCATACCCACGAAAGATATTAAAAAGGTGAAGTGTATGAGACAAACTCAACTCCATTTTTTTGTAGTTTTCTTTTATAAACTAGACTAGTGCTAAAACAAGAAACAAAAAGATTCAATTGCAAGATCTAAAGATATACCTTCACTTACCTAGCCTCCCCGGCAACGGCGCTAGAAAAGAGCTTGATGTCTACTACACAACCTTCTTCTTGTAGACGTTGTTGGGCCTTCAAGTGCACAGGTTTGTAGGACAGTAGCAAATTTCCCTCAAGTGGATGACCTAAGGTTTATCAATCCGTGGGAGGCATAGGATGAAGATGGTCTCTCTCAAACAACCCTGCAACCAAATAACAAAAAGTCTCTCGTGTCCCCAACACACCCAATAAAATGGTAAATTGTATAGGTGCACTAGTTCGGCGAAGAGATGGTGATACAAGTGCAAAATAGATAGTAGATATAGGTTTTTGTAATCTGATATAATAAAAACAGCAAGGTAACAAGTGGTAAAAGTAAGCGTAAACGGTATTGCAATGATAGGAAACAAGGCCTAGGGTTCATACTTTCACTAGTGTAAGGTCTATCAACAATAACATAGATAGAACATATGACAAGCCCTCAACATGCAACAAAGAGTCACTCCAAAGACACTAATAGCGGAGAACAAACGTAGAGATTATGGTCGGCTACGAAACCACCACAAAGCTATTCTTTCAGATCGATCTATAAAAGAGTTCGTACTAGAATAACACCTTAAGATACAAATCAACCAAAACCCTAATGTCACCTAGATACTCCATTGTCACCTCAAGTATCCGTGGGCATGATTATACGATAAGCATCACACAATCTCAGATTCACCCAACCAACATAAAAGTACTTCAAAGAGTGCCCCAAAGTTTCTACCGGAGAGTCAAGAACATGAGCCAACCCCTATGCATAGGTTCCCAAGTGTCACGAAACCCGCAAGTTGATCACCAAAACATACATCAAGTGGATCAATAGAATAACCCATTGTCACCACGGTTATCCCACGCAAGACATACATCAAGTGTTCATAAAAGACTCAATCCAATAAGATAACTTCAAAAGGGGAAACTCAATTCATCACAAGAGAGTAGAGGGGAGAAACATCATAAGATCCAACTATAACAAAGAAAGCTCGGGATACATCAAGATCGTGCCATAGAGGAACACGAGAGAGAGAGAGATCAAACACATAGCTACCGGTACATACCCTTAGCCCCGAGGGTGAACTACTCCTCCTCGTCATGGATAGCACCGGATGATGAAGATGGCCTCGGTGATGGGATCCCCCCCAGTAGGTGCTTGAACGGGTCCCGATTGGTTTTTGGTGGCTACAGAGGCTTGCGGCGGCGGAACTCCCGATCTATCTTCTGTTCTGGAAGTTTTAGGGTACATAGGTATATATGGGTGTAGGGAGAACGTCGGTGGAGCTACGGGGGCCCCACGAGGCAGGGGGGCACGCCCAGGGGGGAGGGCGCGCCCCCCACCCTCGTGAGCACCTCCCGTATCTTCTGACGTGGGGTCCTAGTCCATCAGGTGGGTTTTCTTCCAAAAATAACTTCCGTTTTGACTCCGTCTAATATTCCTTTTCCTCGAAACACTGAAATAGGCATAAAACAACAAATCTGGGCTGGGCCTCCGGTTAATAGGTTAGTCCCAAAAATAATATAAAAGTGGATAATAAAGCCCAATATTGCCTAAAACAGTAGATAAAGTGGCATGGAGCAATCAAAAATTATAGATACGTTGGAGTCGTATCAAGAAGACACCGTATGAATTGTGGTTTGGGAAGAAACCTAAGCTGTCGTTTCTAAAAGTTTGGGGATGCGATGCTTATGTCAAGAAACTTCAACCTGAGAAGCTCGAACCCAAGTCGGAAAAATGCATCTTCATAGGATACCCTAAGGAAACCATTGGGTATACTTTCTACTTATGATCCGAAGGCAAGATCTTTGTTGCCAAGAACGGGTCCTTTCTGGAGAAAGAGTTTCTCTCGAAAGAATTAAGTGGGAGGAAAGTGGAACTTGATGAAGTACTACCTCTTGAACCGGTAAGTAGCGCAGCTCAGGAAGATGTTCCTGTGGTGCCTGCACCGACGAGAGAGGAGGTTAATGATGATGATCAAGATACTTCGGATCAAGCTCTCACTGAACTTCGAAGGTCCACAAGGACAAGTTCCGCACCAGAGTGGTACGGCAACCCTGTCTTAGAAATCATGTTGTTAGACAACGGTGAACCTTCGAACTATGAAGAAGCGATGGCGGGCCCAGATTCCAACAAATGGCTTGAAGCCATGGAATTCGAGATAGGATCCATGTATGAAAACAAAGTGTGGACTTTGACAGACTTGCCCGATGATCGGCGAGCAATAGAAAACAAATGGATCTTTAAGAAGAAGACGGACGCGGATGGTAATGTCACCATATATGAGGCTCGACTTGTCGCTAAGGGTTATCGACAAGTTCTAGGGATTGACTACGATGAGACATTCTCTCCCGTAGCGAAGCTGAAGTCCGTCCGAAGCATGTTAGCAATTGCCGCATACTATGATTATGAGATATGGCAAATGGACGTCAAAACGGCATTCCTTAATGGTCACCTTAAGGAAGAACTGTATATGATGTAGCTGGAAGGTTTTGTCGACCCTAAGAATGCTAACAAGGTATGCAAGCTCCAGCGCTCCATCTATGGGCTGGTGCAAGCATCTCGGAGTTGGAACATTCGCTTTAATGAGATGATTAAAGCGTTTGGGTTTATGTAGACTTATGGAGAAGCCTGCGTTTACAAGAAAGTGAGTGGGAGCTCTGTAGCATTTCTCATATTATATGTGGATGACATACTTTTGATGGGAAATGATATAGAACTTTTGGACAGCATAAAGGCCTACTTGAATAAGTGTTTTTCAATGAAGGACCTTGGAGAAGCTGCTTACATATTAGGCATCAAAATCTATTGGGATAGATCAAGACGCCTCATAGGTCTTTCACAAAGCACATACCTTGATAAGATATTGAAGAAGTTCAATATGGATCAGTCCAAGAAGGGGTTCTTGCCTGTGTTGCAAGGTGTGAAATTGAGTTCAGCTCCATGCCCGACCACGGTAGAAGATAGAGAAAAGATGAGTGTCGTCCCCTATGCCTCAGCCATAGGGTCTATCATGTATGCCATGACCTGTACCAGACCTGATATAAACCTTGCCGTAAGTTTGGTAGGAAGGTACCAAAGTAATCCCGGCATGGAACACTGGACAACGGTCAAGAACATCCTTAAGTACCTGAAAAGGACTAAGGACATGTTTCTCGTGTATGGAGGTGACGAAGAGCTCATCGTGAAGGGTTACGTCGACGCTAGCTTCGACACAGATCTGGATGACTCTAAGTCACAAACCGGATACGTGTATATTTTGAACGGTGGGGCAGTAAGCTAGTGCAGTTGCAAGCAGAGCGTCGTGGCGGGATCTACATGTGAAGCGGAGTACATGGCAGCCTCGAAGGCAGAACATAAAGCAATCTGGGTGAAGGAGTTCATCACCGACCTAGGAGTCATACCCAATGCGTCGGGGCCGATTACACTCTTCTGTGACAACACTGGAGCTATTGCACTTGCCAAGGAGCCCAGGTTTCACAAGAAGACCAGGCACATCAAGTGTCGCTTCAACTCTATTCGTGAAAATGTTCAAGATGGAGACATAGATATTTGTAAAGTACATACGGACCTGAATATAGCAGATCCGTTGACTAAACCTCTCCCTAGAGCAAAACATGATCAACACCAGGAAGCAATGGGTGTTCGATACATCACAATGTAACTAGATTATTGACTCTAGTGCAAGTGGGAGACTGTTGGAAATATGCCCTAGAGGCAATAATAAAATGGTTATTATTATATTTCTTTATTCATGATAATTGTCTGTTGTTCATGCTATAATCATATTATCCGAAAATCGTAATACGTGTGTGAATGCATAGACCATAACAAGTCCCTAGTAAGCCTCTAGTTGACTAGCTCGTTGGTCAACAGATAGTCATGGTTTCCTGACTATGGACATTGGATGTCATTGATAACGGGATCACATCATTAGGAGAATGATGTGATGGACAAGACCCAATCCTAAGCATAGCTCAAAGATCGTGTAGTTCGTTTAGCTAGAGCTTTTCTAAGTGTCAAGTATCATTTCCTTAGACCATGAGATTGTGCAACTCCCGGATATCGTAGGAGTTCTTTGGGTGTGCCAAACGTCACAACGTAAATGGGTGACTATAAAAGTGCACTATGGGTATCTCCGAAAGTGTCTGTTGGGTTGGCACGAATCGAGACTGGGATTTGTCACTCCGTATGATGGAGAGGTATCTCTGGGCCCACTCGGTAATGCATCATTATAATGAGCTCAAAGTGACCAAGTGTCTGGTCACGGGATCATGCTGTACGTTATGAGTAAAGTGACTTGCCGGTAACGAGATTGAACGAGGTATTGGGATACGACGATCGAGTCTCGGGTAAGTAACGTATCGATTGACAAAGGGGTTGTATACGGGATTAATTGAATCCTCGACATCGTGGTTCATCCGATGAGATCATCGAGGAACATGTGGGAACCAACATGGGTATCTAGATCCCGCTATTGGTTATTGACCGGAGAGGCGTCTCGGTCATGTCTGCATGTCTCCCGAACCCGTAGGGTCTACACACTTAAGGTTCGGTGACGCTAGGGTTGTAGAGATATGAATATGCAGTAACCCGAAAGTTGTTAGGAGTCCCGGATGAGATCTTGGATGTCACGAGGAGTTCCGGAATGGTCCGGAAGTGAAGAATTATATATAGGAAGTGCTGTTTCGGCCATCGGGAAAGTTTCGGGGGTCACCGGTATTGTACCGGGACCACCGGAAGGGTCCCGGGGTTCCATCGGGTGGGGCCACCTATCCCGGAGGGCCCCGTGGGATGAAGTGGGGAGGGGACCAGCCCCTGGTGGGCTGGTGCGCCCCCCTTGCCCCCCCGCGCCTAGTGTTGGGAACCCTAGGGGAGGGGGCGCCTCCACTTGCCTTGGGGGGCAAGGCTCCCCCCTTGGCCGCCGCCCCCTAGGAGATCCCATCTACTTGCGGGGCGCCCCCCTGGGGACCCTATACAAAGAGGAGGGGAGGGAGGGCAGCCGCACCCTTGCATCTAGCGCCTCCCTTCCCCCTTGCTACACCTCTCCCTCCCGCAGACGCTTGGCGAAGCCCTGCCGGATCCCTGCTGCATCCACCACCATGCCGTCGTGCTGCTGGATCTTCATCAACCTCTCCTTCCCCCTTGCTGGATCAAGAAGGAGGAGACGTCACGCTGACCGTATGTGTGTTGAACGCAGAGGTGCCGTCCGTTCGGCGCTAGGATCTCCGGTGATTTGGATCACGACGAGTACGACTCCCTCAACCCCATTCTCTTGAATGCTTCCGCTCGTGATCTACAAGGGTATGTAGATGCACTCCTCTCCCTCGTTGCTAGATGAACTCCTAGATTGATCTTGTGAACGTAGGAAATTTTTTATTTTATGCAATGTTCCCCAACACCAGATCATCCAGGTCTACTACCAGATCATCCGGCCTCCAGCCAGATCATCCGGGTCTACTACCAGATCATCCAGCTTCGCCCTTATGATTATGTTGTTTGGCTCATTCGTTCGGCCCCTGGCCCGAATCATCCGGCCAAACATTGCTGCAGAGCACGGTTTTGACTGTAGAATTCACATACGACCTTTGATGGGGATGAATTTTATATCAAAATAGCCTGTTTCAACGAGAAGAAGAACTTTCATGTTGATTTTTTTCTTTCAAGGACATTGTAGTTGAGTTTTTGGTCATGCAAAAATCTGTTGTCAACACATGCCCTCCTATTTTTTTGGCAAAGCTAGCGTGCCAAAAAATATATTGTGCCGTGTTTGTTCTAAGGATGATGTCAACACCCCATCGGCCATTTATATGTTTTGGGCGATAATTCTGTATCGTCCATGGTTATGCTTAGGGCGATAATTCTATATTGGCCATGTTCATGCTTAGGGCGATAATTCCATTCTCTCTCATGCTTGCATTAGATTTTGCTACTGTAATTGATTGTTCCTATTCTGATGCATAACCTGCTTTTGTAACCTGCTGTTGTACCTTACCTGCTTATCCTAAACTACTTATTATAGGTTGGTTAGTGATCCATCAGTGACCCCTCACCTTGTCCCAGTTGCCCCGGCTTGTTGACCGATGACTCGATCAACGTGATCGACGTCTAGATCCCGACACATCACCTCACCCCCCCTTTTAGTTGTACGACTCTGCAGGGTTACTATAAAGTGCCGAGGGTGATACCTCGTACATCACTTGTGATGCGATCTCTGTAGTGTAGCTAGTCGGTCATAGTCTATCAAGGGTGATTTATCCTTCACCACTCCCGATGACGACTCTGTCGTGCAACACCTCAAGTGTGAACCCTTTGATGGTGATTCCTCCTAAGTTCACCTTGCTGATTACATCGAGTGGAATCCATCGAGGGTGATTCCTCAGGTTCTCACCCTTGATGTTTTGGACACACGGTTACCCTGACTTTACTTCAGACCTTTGTTAAAGTCGGGTCGACCCCGAGGGGTAGCCGCGAGAGATACCTGTTAAAGTCGGGCGGGCCCAGAGAGCACCCGCGAGAGTTACGCCGGCGGCTAGCTATTAGCGGTACCACACAGGATGTGGTGGTAGCTCCGGACCTGTTCCGACAGCCATCACTTTAATAATGCACTAACAGGTTTGGGTATTTCTTCAGATTTGGCCACTGGCCTATGCGCACTAACCGCCACGAAGGAACAATTATGGGCACTCGGCGTTGTACGTTTCTTCTAAAAGCTCTGTTAGACATCTAGTTCAGCATTGCGGCACGGCTGGGCCGGCGCCATCCATGACAGAGATTGTGCCTGGGTCCGCCCTGCGTGCAATGACCTGGAGTGGAAAGGGTGATGGGCGCAAGAGCCCAGAGCGCTTAGCATGTAGACCAGCGGGGGCCTCTCTGCGGAGCCTAGGTAGGACTACAACGTGTTGATCCTGCTAGGCCGGGCATGACCCAGGAAAGTGTGTCCAGGCAGAGTAATCTGGCGTGTTGGGTAATGTGGTGCACGCCTGCGGGGAAGTTATCTATTTGAATAGTCGTGTCCATGGTAGTGGACGCTCAGAGTTGTATCTCGATCTATTACAACTAGAAATGGATACTTGAGACATGAGATGGACATGATGGCTCCGGATTGCTTTCTTGTAGGGAGTCGAGGAAGGATCTCTGGGTGTTAATACTACAACATGCTTGTTAATTATAAAATGCTATTATGTACTCTTCTGAATGTTGCAAGATTCTAGTCTTTGATAGGCTAGGTCTTCCCCTCTATTCTGGCATTCTGTAGTTCAGCCACAGATACATCCCTTCCCTTGACATCAATGCATACTTAGTATAGATCTGATGCTTGCAAGTACTTTGGATGAGTACTCACGGTTACTTTGCTACCTCTTTTTCCCCTATACCCGGTTGGTACGATCAGATGGTGGATCCCAGGAGCCAGCGCTGCCCTGGTCGACTACTACTACTACCCTGACTGAGCATACTACTACGTGGAGACCGCCGACGACTAGGAGTAGTTAGGAGGTCCCGGGCAGGAGGCCTGCGCCTTCTCGATCTGTATCTTGTTTGTGCTTGCCTTTTTAAGGCAGTCTTGTCTAACTTTATGCCTGTACTCAGATATTATTGCTTCCGTTGACTCTTGTGTATCAAGCTTATTTATTCAAGCCCCCGAGGCCCATGGCTTGTAATATAAAGCATGTATGATTTTTATTTGTGTTTAGAGTTATGTTGTGATATCTTCCCGTGAGTCACTGATCTTGATCGTACACGTTTACATGTATGATTAGTGTACGATTGAATTTGGGGCATCACAACAACCCTATTTCCCATGTTGGGTGCAAGTGTTTGTTTGTGTGTGTGCGTGTGTGTGTGCGCGCGTGCGTGCGTGTGTGTGTAGGTACTGATGACATTTATTTGTATGAATCTCCTACTTGTTCGAAAAACCTTGGTTCATAACTGGGGAAAATACTTTCTATTACCTCACCTCTTCGGGGAAATCCCAACGCCTATCGCAAGTAGCAGAAGACTTTCTAGTGCCATTGCTATGGAGACTTCATCAAACAAAGAAGGTCCCTTCACACATATTTATACTTTACTTGTTTTACTTATCATTTTCTTTTATTTGCCTTTATTAGTTTCCGTTGAAAAATATATATCAAAATGACCAAAAATATCTCGTGTGCTTTCTTGGTTGTTGCTATGGCTAGTTCTTCGCGTGTTGCATGTACCCATGAAAATGAAGCACTTAATTTTAAACAAAGGGAAGAAGAAAGTTTAAAAGATGCTTGGTATAGGAACATGCTTAAAATAGATCTACTCGTAAGCAATCCACCACTGTTCTTCTCGGCAAATTTTATCTCGATGTTACTACTTGGTATAGATTTTTGCTTGACACTATTACTAAAGGAAATTTTCTGATTAGTCACCCTTTGGATGCTTTTAATGCTATGGGAAATTTAGTGGGATCACCACCTATCACTATCAATGAAGCGACATTAACTTTGTAACATTTTATTGAGAACAAAATGCCAACTGTTGAACACATTGAAAATCTTGATAGAAAGGTGCAAAACCAACTCACTAAATTTGGCTTTTTAGTGGGAACCACATCAAAATTATTAAAGGATAGAGAACCAATTACCAATAGAGTATAACAAAGTGTTAGAATTGAAAAACTGGAAGAGATCGTAAATAACTTTCGCTCAGCTTTTTCTTCTGTCAAAACTATTGAAAGGACACCTACAAATAAGAATTCTAACATATGTGTGTTCCTAAAAACAAGGGCGCTTCCTCTAGTAAGGAGAAAGAAGATCTAAAAATGATTAGTGTTCACCCCAATTTCATTGAAATGATAAAGGAACCTATGTTAAAAATAAATTCCTTAATATTGTTCCTAGGAGTGTCATGATTAAAAATATGTTTGCTGGACCTCCTAGTAAATCACGTTGCGTAATTGATGAATTGGACGCGAAGGATGATAATACTTAAAACTTTGCATTATGCCTAACTAGGGGCATTAAACAATAACTCTTGTTGGGAGGCAACCCAATAGTTATCTTTTTGTTTTTATTTTATTTTCTTGAGTCAACGTGATTATTTCTACTGTATGTGTTTTATATTTTAATTAGTGTTTGTGCTAAGTAAAGCCTTTGCGACGATTTAGATGATAGTTGAACTAGTGTTGTGCAAAATTAGAAAAGTTTGCGCCGAGTGTTTGAATATTCTTATTTTACTGGAAAAGGATAAATCTTGAAATTTTTACAAAGTATTGAGATGGAAATTACCTACGCTGTCCTAATTTTTTGAATTTTTGGAGTTCCAGAAGTATGGTTTTAGTTCAGATCACTAGTTCACTACAGACCATTCTATTTTAGACATATTCTGTTGTTATTGCATAATGTGCTTATTTTGATGATGAAATGGATTACATAGGGGGTATAAGTCATGGAGAAGTTAGAATACAGTAGGTATAACATTGTGGGCTGCACAGATGACCCCATTGTTGTGGTCGAACCAATCAAATGCGGGGCGACAACCAGACAGGCGAGTCCGACCTCCCATCGCGTGGGGGACAACACAGGGGGTCTTGCTCTCGGGCACACTCGAAGCCGCCCCCATGACGGTGTCCCCGGGTGTGCCCGCGGTCCACCCGTCAGGGACCGTCGAGGCGGGTCTCCTGAGTCTAGGCCCTCCAGCCAGATCAAACGGCGTGGAGATTCCTCGAGAGGCCCCATGAAAAGACATGTGGAAACAGATGGCACGGAGGTCCTCTTCGCACTCGAAGGCCCCCAAGAGGCAGGGACTCCATTAACTTTTATAGGAATGATGATTAAGAATGGTCTCACTCATGGCTTGAATCAATGGATGGTTCTTCAAACTTTGTATGTTGGAACTATATGTCCATAAATTTACTAGATTCTACCGGAGGTGGCACCTTTATGGCAAGTAAGGACTACAAAGCTTCATGGCGAGATGATGACAAGTTATGCCCAATGACATTATGAAAGAGCTCCAAATAATAAAATAAGTTCTGTTGAGCATATTATTTACTTTAATGACTAGGTTAGTATGGTTATGTCTATCCTTGTAGCTAAAAATGTTCCTACCGATCTTCACAATATTTCTATTTCACATGTTGATGTAAATTTTAATTCAATAAATAATTTAATAATACTTATACAAACAATTTTAGTAATAAGGATGCTAGACCATTTAATTTCCTCATAATGCTCAAAACTTTTATGAAAACTTGATACATCTCAACAGGGTCTGTAATTTTTTACTATGTTCATGATATATTTACATCATTTATACATACTTTAGGCACATTCTATGCTATTTTTATTTCTCTAACGTATTAATTCAGTGCTAAGGACAATTTTTTTAGTGTTTTCGTAAATTGTAGAAAAGGAATATTTTCTGGGCGGGAAAAAATAGAAACATATGTCGAAATGTTTCTTCACTAGGAGCTTCCAGGGTATCTGGGTCCACCTGTAGGGGCTCATGTGGCCTTCACTCGAGATCGTCACGTGACATAGGTCCAGACCGCGCCATCTGGCCATGTGGCTAGCTGATAGGTTGGTTTACCCAGTCCTTTGACCGCAAACCTATCTCTGAAGTTTCTGAACCACCCTATATATTTGTATTTTTTAGAGTTAAGGATATCTTGTGGTCGATAAAATAGTGATATGACTCAGATTTCAGCATCTTAAAATACATCGCAGGGTTAGATCCAATCTCAGAGAGGGATCTCGCCCTCTCGGGGCCATGAGAACCATGGACCAAAGGGAGGAAAAATCTCCCAACTAGGGAGAAAGCAAAAGGAAGAAGAAGAAGAAGAAGATGATGAAGAAGAAGAAGAAGAAGAAGAAGAAGAAGAAGGAGGAGGAGGAGGAGGAGGAGGAGGAGGGGAAGGGGAACCGTCATCTGCGCCGTCGCCGCCATCGTCTCCATTGACTTCACCACCATATCAATTGTTAATACCTCCCTCTATAAAGTGGTCCACTACTCATCCAAAAAACCTTGTAATCCCCTACTTAAACATGGTGTTTCATGCTATAAATTATTTCCCAATGATTTGTTGCACTATTGCTATATCTGAGTAGATCCCTTTTGTCCTGTGACTTTTTGGTGATCTGTTTTGATTGATATGTGTCCTGTGACTTTTTGGTGATCTGTTTTGATTGATATGAGTCGTAAGTTATGATATGGCGTTGTCCTTTTGTTCCTATTGTCTGAGCACATGTGTAGGGTTAGTTTTATACTGAGACAACCAGGCTTAGGGTGGTGAAAGTGACATATATTACCATACCTAAGTACAGGAACTGATGCATATGGGATAAAGGGTATCCTTATATCTTAATGTGGAAATATGCCCTAGAGTCAATAATAAAGTATTATTTTATTTACATGTTCATAAGAAATGTTTAAATTTTTATGCTATAATTTCAGTGATTCCTAAATATGAGATTCAGAGAAAAACTCAGTTGCATGTGTGGGAACATAAACACCAAGTAGCTTCCTAGTCTTGCTTCTAAGACTAGCTCATGGATTGCATGATGATCCTATTTTCCTGATCATAGGGCATTATAAAAATAACAAGAATGCCGACAATAATGAACAAATTGTTGGCAAAACAATGGAGTTGAACGGATCCAACTTATGATATACTGTGAGATCCCATCATCACTATGTTAGCAGTATTATCATATTAACATATACTCACTTCCTTAGACCATGAGAATATGTGAACTTTCATACCAGATGGTTACTTTGGGAATGCCAAACGTTATCCATAATAGGGTGACCATAATAATAACTTTTGGGTACATCAGTTATGTATGTTAAGGGACTCAATAGTTCAAGACCGGGATTTGCTCCTATGATGGTGGAGAGATATTCTCCAGGCCCACTTTGTATTACAATACCCGTCATCATATGACCAGACATAGTGTGATAGTGATCATGGGATACCAGAATGTGGAAACGAGAAAAGAGAACAAAGCTGGTAACGAGGAGAACTGGTATCATATTCAAAGAGTTGTTTCACATGGATATTGATAAAAGTCTTGCCTTGTGTTTTGTTACGTATCGTGAAGCAAGGAAATTTTTGCCGAAACAGATGGTTCGCTCGATAAGATCTTCATGTATACGCGGGAATTAATATGGACGTGCAAATGCCGTTGTTATTGGCCGGAAAGTGTTCCGGGTCATGTCCACATATTACCAAACATGCAGGGTCAGACGCTTAACGGTTAGCGGTTTGATAAAGTACTAGGAGGTATTAGGAGAATGAGAGGGATGCACCGAAAATGTGCCGATCATACAAGAAGTGTTCTGGTGATACCGGGAATGTCCCAGCAATACCCCTCAAGGCCGTGTAAGGTCCTAGAAGGTTCGAAATGGCCCTAGTGGGTTGCGCCCTTGGCTGGCCCAAGCGGTGGTAGCCACATGAGCCGAATTGGCCCCAAGTGTTGCACCCCTAGGCTTGGGGTCAAGTTAGTGGTCCTGCTTGGTTAGGAACGGGATCCTCTAGAAGGATCTCCTCTCTGGTTCCTCGTCACTGAGGGGGAAGCCTCTTCTCCACGGTTGCGTCACCCAAGGTGAGGATACGACCTAGCAGGCCCAAGTAGCCCGTGTCCGCACCGAGAAAATCACTCGGTAGGCTCGACATTACCAGCTCAATTTATAATGGACCCTAATATCTAGGGAACCATTGCGAGGGAGCAGCTCTAAGCGAATGATTTCGTTCGCCATGGGGAGCGGCTCCCAGCATATGTTTCACCCCCCTCGATCATTCGCCCGGGGGGGGGATGGCCGGGGGAACCCCGATTGGCCTAGAGGCCTAATTAACTGTTTTATAAGTTCCATGAAAAAACAAAATTTTCTTATAAAAAAAAGAGAAACATAAATTTGTCAAAATGCCATGATTATGAAAATATGGAAAATGTCATGCTACTTCACAAAACTGCAGTCCTCTAATTTATAATTTAGAATGGTATGATTTAAAAAAAATGTGCCGTATTATCTACAAAAATAAGTTTATAAATTTGTCGTGTAGATGTTTCACTGTGCAAAAACTGCCATGTTTATGGAGAACATTTATTTATTTATTTATTTATTCCATGGATCAAGAACAACAATGGCCATGTGTTAGTTTTTTGCTTTATTTAGTCCACTACATAAAAATTCATAAAAAATGTTGTGTCGATGAAATAAAATAATATTGTCATGGGAATAAAAATGAAACTGTCATCCTCTTAATAACTAAATTGTCATCCTCTTGATAATAAAATGTTATGCAAATAATAATAAAACTTCCATCTTCTTGGTAATAAAAATGCCATGCAAACTATAATAAAACTAACATCCTATTAATAATTAAGATGCCATTTTATTAATAGTAAAAATGTCATGTTCTCAATAAGAAAATTGCTATCCTCTTAGTAATAAAATTGCCATGTTATTAAGTATTAAATGAGACATTTGTTCCCCTAACTCGAACCCACTACTCAAGTTAGCCCTAACTTTTTGATGTGCTCAAATTTACACCTAAAAAGTATTTTAACTCACGAGAATGCCCTTTCAGCTGGTCAAAGTTGTTCGATCGAAACTTTGAAAATTCATAACAAAGTCATATGAACTCAGAGGAATGCAAACTAAGATATCAAAATGTTCATAAAAACACCATTTATATGCACATGCCATTTACGTTCACGACAAAAGCACTCTTTAAAGCTTTTTAGGGTTTATAACATTAAAAAACTATTTAGGGATAATGCAAATAAATGCATGTGCGGGTGATGAACGTAATCAAGCTCTGCTCATGAATAAACAAGTACCTCCGTCAATGTTTTTGGAGAAAATATGGTACTGAGGAAAAATCTCCAGCTCTGATTGCATGGGATAAAGCTTGCCTTCCTAAATCACATGGTGGTTTGGGAATCCTTGATATCAAAACTCATAATCAGGCTCTGCTCATGAAGTTCCTGCACAAATTCCTCAATAAACTTGATTTACCTTGGGTTAAGATGATATGGGAGACTCACTACACAGACCAGGTTCCTGGAGTAAAAGTTACTAGTTCCTTTTGGTGGAAAGATATCATGAAACTGCTACCAACATTTCATCTGCACTCTCACTGCAAGGCAGGCATTGGAGACACTGTTAGGCTATGGCAAGACCCTTGGTAAGAGACACAACTTCAACTAAAGTTCCCAGAGCTTTACTCCTTTGCCATTCAGGTGGATATCTCATTACACAAGGCTTTACAATCAGACAACAGAGAAGCACTTTTTCACAGGCCTTTGTCTGCTACTGCACACCTACAATTTCTTCAGTGGCAAGATCTGCTTCACAACCACCACTTGGATGAACAAAAGGATAGATGGACATACAAATGGACTACACCAGTTTACTCATCTATCAAGATGTATAAAAGTTTAATGGGACCAAGAAACACTCACTTCCTCTTCAACATCCTCTGGAAAGCATCAAGTTTACTCAGGCATAAAATTTTCTTCTGGCTACTTCTTCATGACAGGGTCAACACTAGGAACCTTCTGAGAAGAAAACAATGGTCCTGAGCTCATTTGATTGTGCATTGTGCAATGATAAGACAGAAGAAACCTCACTCCACTTTTTCTGGGATTGCCCCTTCTCCATGCACTGCTGGAACTTAATTATACCTGCTAAGAAAAGAGGTATTTCCAATTTTGAAGAATTCTGTCTGGCACTGTCAGTCCTCCCAAAGGAGTTTGGTATTGACATCCTCATTGCTGCTTGTTGGAGCATTTGGTCAGTGAGAAATGATAAGATTTTCAAGCAAGCAGTGGCTCACCCTATGTGTTGGAAATATTACATGAGAGAAGGACTCAAGGTGCTCATCCTGAGAGCTAAGGCATCCAAGGCTGCAAAGATTACACGCTGGCTAGATGATAATCTGTAATTTATTTTTGATGTTAGAACCCACTGGCATTGGCTAACGCCTTTTATTTTGTAAGACTTTTGTACATAATTTATACTAATGAAAATATACCGTAGAACTATTGTTCTACGGTCAGGGGGTCAAAAAAAATGAACGTAAATGACATACGCGTATAGGTGTTATTGTTATGAAAATTTTGATATCTTATTTGCATTCTTCTGAGTTAATATGAATTTGTTATAAATTTTCAACGTTTCTATCAAACAACTTTGACCAGCTGGATGGGTGACCTAAAATACTTTTTAGGGGCAAATTTGAGCACATCAAAAAGTTAGGGGTAAATGAGTGGGTGCAAATTAGGGGCATAAATGTAAATGTCCCTTATTAAAATGACATGCTCTTAATGATAAAACAGCCATGTGAGAAAGTAAAAAACAACTCCAAAGTTGCAATGAATAAGTGATAAATTTTGCCAAACCATGCTATGGATCATTACAAAAAGACCTAAAATTGTCATGTTTAGGAACACAAAAAAAATCTCATGGATTAAAATAAGAAGAAATTGTCATGCTACCTATAACTAAAATGTACGGAAAGTTTAGAAAAAAAAATCCACTCTAAAAAGGAATTTTTATTCTTTCAAAAATGGAACAAAATCCAGGATGTTCAGAATTTTTTAAAAGAAAAATCAAATTTAAGGAAAAAATTAGCTTTAAAAATACATATACAGTTTGGTTGCAAGTGCTCACAAAAACCCTCTTAAGCCGAGTGGTAAGCTCCCCCATCCCCTAGCCTAGGAGGTTGCGAGTTCGAACCCCTCCTTGTGCACCTTTGTCATTAAATTTTTGGAGTAAAAAAGTAGAGAAGATTCGTTTTGGAAACGTACTACTCCGGCTGGTCTACGTGGCATCGGTCTTGCGCCAATATCCATGCAATGACGGGGAAGGCGTTCGCCGGGATGAGCTCCCTCACTGACGTCCGCCAGATATCATTTCTGTTTACAATTGGCCTACAAAGAGACGAGCAAGTTGCATGGTAGTAGGGTTACGGAAAGTAGGACCAGGATTATTTGAGGGATCTACGGAAGGCAAAATTCGGCCTGAAACATTTCTAGATAAATATAGATCACTATCATTTATACTCGAAAGCAAATGCAAAAGTGGCACGTAAACACTAAAAACAGAACTGAAAAGCGCGAAATCTCTGCACCATTGAATATAATGTGAAGGCACGAAAAAGTGGCCAAACAAGTAGAAACATGCAACTTGTCCATCGAACAAGAAGTTCTTTTGACCCTCAAAAAAAAAAAAAACAAGAAGTTCTTTTGTCCTCTTATTAGAACATGCACCACACACTCTGAGAGTTGAGAGGGTTTAGAAGTAATTATGGACAATCATGGCAGTTAGGAGTACTACAATCATAGTGGAGTTAGCTAAGCGCATCTTATATACGCCGCATGTAACTAAGACTCCAAGACCAAACTTGCATATTATATGACGATCTCAGACGCGAATAATCCCATCGTTAGCGCGCGGCAACCTGCATCTGCTGACCAACTCTTGTTTAATCCGGACATTTATAATAGAATTAACTAACCAAAGGCGCCGTGGCCGGCCATAGGTGCTCGATCGATCAGTGACTAAGATAATCCTTGGCAGCAATTGTTGACCTTTGGAAAGGTTCCAGCATTATAAGAACCTGCAACTACACAACACAAGCGTACATAAACAAAAGAACTACTATAATAAGAGAATCTGATCTCTCATAGAAAAAAAAGTCATATCCATGAGTGAGACGTGCACCAGATGTCAAGGGAAAGTTTGGCAGAACCCTACTTGTTAATTATGGTTAATCAGCCCGTGCACACTTTTCATCAATGGATCGATCGCTAGCCCACAAAGGGAGCCGCTAATTAGTGTATTATAAACAGTTAACTAGGGTGATATATGTCACTGTGTTTACCTTTGCCTTTTGTCCCGTTAACGGCAAAAAGGAGTTCTAGCTAGTTTACTTTAAGTGCGTAGCATCATGAGTTGCTTGTTCGAACACAAATATAATAGCCATATACATAGGTTTGGTTGTTAACTAAGGTGGCGCCAGTGATGTGTAAAGCTAGCTATGAATCTCGAATAATACTTTTCAACAGGTCTAGCTAGCTAGCATCAATTTTGTTACAGTGGGGTCGATCCGGTCATATATTCCATTTTGGCTTATGTTTAGTGGATCAGAGACAGATAGATTAGCGCTGCATTGCGAAGCCAAAAATGCTCGCCTGAGTTCATCTCCTGATCTTCTCAACATTTGTGTGACCACATATGAGTATGTACATTGCGATACTACACTTCTGCTAGGCTTGCCCACTGTTAGCGGAAATTAACGCGCTGCCTTCATTACCTGTTTCTCGAATACGCAAGTTGTGTATCATTCCATTGATAGGGTGGGAGAGAATACAGGGGGATCGTTCATATTGGATGGTGGTACCTAAGCGCGTAGGTGAGCAGCGAGAAATAAGAGGATGCTCAACCTCGCTAACTTCAGTTTATGTTACAAGAATGATTCGATCGAGCCCTTTGGTGCCGGCTCTTGCCCATAGTTTTGCCTCCTGTTGAATATCATCGAGAAGTTTGTTGTGGGAGCGTGCAACGTTGTTGAAGAGGGCTGCGTTGCGGTGTTTCCAGATTGCCCAAGAGGTGAGAATGACTAGGGAGTTCAGTCCTTTGCGGAGGCGGGTCGACACGTTTGCTTTTGCCACTGCCCACCAGTCGAAGAATCCGGTGGTGCCGTCGGGCGGTAGTGTGGGTATGCGGCACCAGGCCATGATGCCGTGCCATACAATGCGTGAGAAGACGCAACCAACGAGAAGGTGGTGGAGGGTCTCGTCGTCCTGGCCGCATAACTTGCATAGGGGATCATGCGGTAGGTCGTGTCGCGCGCGTCGGTCGCCGGTCCAACATCGGTTGAGAGAGGCAAGCCAGAGAAAGATTTTCGCGTTGGAAGGAGCCCAAGTCTTCCAGATAAGCTGCCAAGAGGGCGCGGTGGTGGCTCCAAGGAATAGCGCGTGGTAGGCCGACCGTGCGCAGTAGTTGCCATCGACAGTCCACTTCCAGGATAGCTTGTCTGGCACGTCGGAAAGATCAACGCCTTGGAGCAGTCTCCATAGCTCAACATATTCGATGACCGCGCGGGGGTTTAGGTTGCCATGGATGTCCGCGAACCAGCCTCTACTGCTGAGAGCCTCGCTAACAAGACGCCGACTTCTGCGTCGCCTCGGGATGAGGGAAGACAGGGTAGGCGCGATCTCAGGGATAGATCTACCATGGAGCCAATGATCTTGCTAGAATTTGCAGGTGTTCCCGTCGCCAAGGGTCCAGGTTGTGGAGGCGCGGAAGAACATGGAGGCCTCCTGGTCAGATGGCAGATGAAGATGCTTCCAGGAGCTCTCCGGATCAGTGCGCTGAGCCATAGCCAGCGTGTGCGTAAGGCAACTCTGGTGCGGTGTAAGTCGCGGATCCCTAGCCCACCGAGCGCCAAGGGGACGACAAACCTTTTGCCAGGACACAATGCAACAACCAACTTGTGCATCTTTGTTTCCATGCCAGAGGAAGTCGCGGACTAGCCGGTTGATCTTCTTGAGGATAGTCGGGTTTATCGCCAGCGCGAGCAAGATGTGCACTGGCATGGGTGTGAGGACGTGTTGGACAAGGGAAAGTCGCTGGCCACGTGACAACAGGGAGGCTTTCTAAGTAGCCAGTTTCTTCGAGAGGTTGTCGACGAGTGGAAGGAGCATGGAGGCCGGTACCTTGCGGGTTGAGAGGGGTAACCCGAAGTATTTGATGGGAAAATCCACAGTCGAGCAAGAGAGGGAGGCCCCAATGGTGGCGAGTTGGCCGTCGGTGCATCTGATAGGCGATGCCGAGCACTTGAGGAAGTTGGTTCATAGGCCGGATGCGTTGCTGAAAGTCTCAAACAACATTTTCATGGCGGTGATCTCATGGGCATCGGGGTGGCAGAAGATGACCACGTCATTGGCGAACATGGAGATACTGGACGTGGCGTGTCGTGAAGTGAGCCTCCGGAGGTCCCCTGGAGTGTTGCATACTCGAGAAGTGAGTTAAGCTTATTGACCACCAAGGTAAATAACATGAGGGAGACCGCCTTGACGAAGTCCTTGGGCATGGGCGGTCAGCGGCCCGGCGGTGCCGTTGACAAGGACACGCGTGGATGTGGTGTAGAGAAGGATCGAAATTCATTTGCACCATCGTCGGCCTAAGCCGAGGTGGCGTAGAGTATCGAGGAGGAATGGCCATGCCACCGTATCGAAAGCCTTGGCAATGTCTAGCTTGAGGAACACACGCGGTGCCTTGAGGTTGTGGAGGAGCCTGGCCGTCTGCTAGACGAGAAGAAAGTTGTCGTGCACACTTCTTCCTGCAATGAATGTGCTCTGGTTTGTGGACACCATGTCACGAAGTCGTGGCGCAAGCCGGAGAGAGACAACATTGGCGAAGAGCTTGGCAATGAGGTGGATTAGACTGATCGGTCGGTAATCCACGAGTGTCGATGCCTCTTGTCTCTTGGGTAGTAGGGTGAGGAGTGCCTCGTCGAGTTTGCAAAACCTCATGCCATTCATAGTGTAGAGCTTGTCAAAAGCGGCGCAAATATCCTCCTTGATGATGGCCCAACAAGAGCGCAAGAACTCCACTGTAAATCCATCGGGACATGGTGCCTTACCGGTGGGCATCATCTTGATTGTATGCCAAATCTCATCTTTAGTGAAATGTTCCTCCAGTGCATAAGGTCAAAGCGGCGAGAGTCAAAAGTGCATAGATCAAGGGTGTGTGATGACCCACAAGTACAGGGGATCTATCGTAGTCCTTTCGATAAGTAAGAGTGTCGAACCCAACGAGGATCAGAAGGAAATGATAAGTGGTTTCCAGCAAGGTATTCTCTGCAAGTACTGAAATAAGTGGTAACAGATAGTTTTGTGATAAGATAAGTTGTAACGAGCAACAAGTAACAAAAGTAAATAAAGTGCAGCAAGGTGGCCCAATCCTTTTTGTAGCAAAGGACAAGCCTGGACAAACTCTTATAATAGGAAAAGCGCTCCCGAGGACACATGGGAATATCGTCAAGCTAGTTTTCATCACGCTCATATGATTCGCGTTCGGTACTTTGATAATTTGATATGTGGGTGGACCGGTGCTTGGATGCTGTTCTTACTTGAACAAGCATCCCACTTATGATTAACCTCTATTGCAAGCATCCGCAACTACAACAAAAGTATTAAGGTAAACCTAACCATAGCATGAAACATATGGATCCAAATCAGCCCCTTACGAAGCAACACATAAACTAGGGTTTAAGCTTCTGTCACTCTAGCAACCCATTATCTACTTATTACTTCCCAATGCCTTCCTCTAGGCCCAAATAATGATGAAGCGTTATGTAGTCGACATTCACATAACACCACTAGAGGTTAGACAACATACATCTTATCAAAATATCGAACGAATACCGAATTCACATGACTACTAATAGCAAGACTTCTCCCTTGTCCTCAGGAACAAACGTAACTACTCACAAAGCATATTCATGTTCATAATCAGAGGGGTAATAATATGCATAAAGGATCTGAACATATGATCTTCCACCAAATAAACCAACTAGCATCAACTACAAGGAGTAATCAACACTACTAGCCCTACTAGCACCAATCCCGGACTTGGAGACAAGAATTGGATACAAGAGATGAACTAGGGTTTGGAGATGAGATGGTGCTGGTGAAGATGTTGATGGAGATTGCCCTCTCCCGATGAGAGGAGCGTTGGTGATGACGATGGTGATGATTTCCCCCTCTCGAAGGGAAGTGTCCCCGGCAGAACAGCTCTGCCGGAGCCCTAGATTGGTTCCGCCAAGGTTCCGCCTCGTGGCGGTGGAGTCTCGTCCCGAAAGGTTGCTTCCTATTTTTTTCTCATTGAAAGACTTCATATAGGAGAAGATGGGCGTCGGAGAGCCACCAGGGGGCCCACGAGGTAGGGGGGCGCGCCCAGGGGGAGGGGCACGCCCCCACCCTCGTGAGCAGGGTGTGGGCCCCCTGGCCTTCATCTTTGGCGACGATTTTTCTTTATTTATTTTAAGATATTCCGTGGAGTTGCAGGACTTTTGGAGTTGCGCAGAATAGGTCTCCAATATTTTCTCCTTTTCCAGCCAGAATTCCAGCTGCCGGCATTCCCCCTCTTCATGGTAAACCATGTAAAATAAGAGAGAATAGCCATAAGTATTGTGACACATCGTGAAATAGCAACCCATAATGCGATAAATATCGATATAAAAGCATGATGCAAAATGGACGTATCAACTCCCCCAAGCTTATACCTCGCTTGTCCTCAAGCGAAAAGCCGATAACAATAAATATGTCCTCATGTTTAGAAGTAGAGGCGTCGAAAAAATAAAATACGGACATGAAGGCATCATGATTATTTTCATAACAGCAACATATATAGATTTGTCATATGATTACTTATGCTCAAGTGATGATCTTTTCACAAAGCCAAAGTATGAATCATAAACCTTATTGAGCACCAACAAATTATACCCTCAGTCATTGAAGCAATTGCAATTTATCATAACATCGGAAAGAGTCTATGTCAGAGCTTAAAAGCAAGTCCACATACTCAACTATCACTTAGTCCTTCATAATTGCTAACACTCACGCGATACTTGTGGTTACGGAGTTTTAGTCGGACACAAAGAAAGATAGGGGCTTGTAGTTTTGCCCCACAACCTTTTACCTCAAGGGTAATGTCAACAATAATAATTCATGCTCCCCCACATCCAACTAGATATATATATCATGTTCTTTCCAACATGCTGAGCTTACCAAAGGATAAAATGAAAAAGGAAAGGTGAAGATCACCGTGACTCTTGCATAAAGTAGAGGATAATAATAAAAGATAGGCCCTTCACAGAGGGAAGCAGAGGTTGCCATGCGCTTTTATGGCTGGATGCACAAAATCTTAATGCAAAAGAACGTCACTTTATATTGCCCCTTGTATGTGAACCTTTATTATGCAGTCCGTCGCTTTTATTGCGTCCACAACAAGTTCGTACAAAGCTTATTTCCCTGCACTAATAAGTCATGCATAATTAAAGAGAAATTTTTATTGCTTGCACCGATGACAACTTACTTGAAGGATCTTACTCAATCCATAGGTAGATATGGTGGACTCTCATGGCAAAACTGGTTTAAGGGTAATTGGAAGCACAAGTAGTATTTCTACTTAGTGCTGAGGATTGGCTAGCATGAGGGGGAAAGGCAAACTCAACACGGTAGAGGAACCATGACAACATACCTTATCTCAGATGTAAGAGAACATAACTCATTATGTTATCTTCCTTGTCCAACATCAACTCTTTAGCATGTCATATTTTAATGAGTGCTCCCAATCATAAAAGATGTCAATGGTAATATATCTAGATGTGAAACCTCTCTCTCCTTATTACTTCCTATTAATTGCAATGATGACCAAAGCTATATTTGCCAACTCCCAACAACTTTTAATCATCATACTCTTTCTATGTGGAGTCATTACTTTCACTAAGATCAATATAAACTCTTTGTTTCTTTTTATTCTATTCTTTATTCACCCAAGATCATGGCAAAGTAATCAAGCCCTTGACTCAACACTAATCTTTATTATATAGCTCACGGACTCGATTGCATAGAGGGATCATAAAGCAAAACTCAAAACTAGATCGTGCCATGACTTTATTCTACTAAATCAAGATACTACTGATAGGATCGAACTAAGAAAAATGGTAAAGATAGGAGTTGTGATGGTGATACGATACCGGGGCACCTCCCCCAAGCTTGGCAGTCGCCAAGGGGAGTGCCCATACCCATGTGATTATATCTCCTTCTTTGTTGTTGGTGGTGGAGGTGTTGCTGATGATGGAAGCTTGTCGTCCACCTTCCATGGCATAGGCTCACCCTCATAGAAGGATGATCGAGTCTCCGGAATCCTCAAATCTGTAACGGAAACAACTCGAAACGAAAACAGAGGATATTTGCATGATACGGTCGTCAAAACCTTCAGGAGAATATATAATGAATTTTTACCGACCAAAATACATATCGTGCAAGAAAACGGAGTCTGGAGGGCACACGGGGTGCTCACGAGGTAGGGGGGCGCGCCCAGGGGGCACGCCCTCCACCCTCGTGGAGGCCTCGTGTCCTCCCCGGACTGCTACTTATTTTTCTATTTTTCTAAATATTCCAAAACAGAGAAATATTGCTTTAAAAATTGTTTTGTGGTCGGTTTACTTACCGTACCACATACCTATTCCTTTTCGGAGTCTGGAACGTTCTGGAAAGTGTCCCTTATGTATTCCTCTCGGGTTACGGTTTCAATAATATTGGTTTCAACATTTATGGGATTACCTGAGATATAATGTTTGATTCTTTGACCGTTTACCACCTTCGGATTTGTGCCTGCGAAGATGTTGATTTTTATGGCATCGGAACGATAGACCTCCTCGATAACGTAAGGACCTTCCCATTTGGAGAGAAGTTTTCCTGCAAAAAATCTTAAACGAGAGTTGTATAGCAATACATAGTCACCTACATTAAACTCACGCTTTTGTATCCTTTTATCATGCCACCTTTTAACTTTTTCTTTAAACAGCTTGGCATTTTCATAAGCTTGGGTTCTCCATTCATCAAGTGAGCTAATATCAAACAACCTCTTCTCACCGGCAAGTTTGAAGTCATAATTGAGCTCTTTGATAGCCCAATATGCCTTATGTTCTAATTCAAGAGGTAAATGACATGGTTTTCCATAAACCATTTTATACGGAGACATACCCATAGGATTTTTGTACGCAGTTCTATAGGCCCATAATGCATCATTCAGTTTTTTGGACCAATTCTTTCTAGACCTATTGACAGTCTTTTGGAAAAATAATTTGAGCTCTCTATTGCTCAACTCTACCTGACCACTAGACTGCGGGTGATAAGGAGATGCAATTCTGTGATTAACATCGTATTTAGCAAGCATCTTACGGAAAGCACCATGAATAAAGTGTGAACCACCATCAGTCATTAAGTATCTAGGGACTCCAAACCTCGGAAAAATAACTTCCTTAAGCATTTTAATAGAAGTGTTATGATCAGCACTACTAGTTGGAATAGCTTCTACCCACTTAGTAACGTAATCAACAGCAACTAGAATATGAGTGTAACCATTAGAGGCAGGAAAAGGTCCCATATAATCAAAGCCCCAAACATCAAATGGTTCAATAACAAGTGAATAATTCATAGGCATTTCTTGACGTCTACTGATATTATCAATTCTTTGACATTCATCGCAAGATAAAACAAACTTACGGGCATCCTTGAAGAGAGTAGGCCAATAAAACTCGGATTGCAATACCTTATGTGCAGTTCTATCTCCAGCGTGATGTCCTCCATAAGCTTCGGAGTGACACTTGCGTAGGATCTGTACCTGTTCATGCTCAGGTACACAACGTCTAATAACACCATCTACTCCTTCTTTATAAAGATGTGGGTCTCCCAGAAGTAATGTCTCAAATCATAAAAGAACTTTTTCTTTTGTTGGTATGTGAAGCTAGGTGGTATAAATTTAGCAACAATATAATTAGCATAATCAGCATATCACGGAGTGCTACGAGAAGTACTTATGACATTTAATTGCTCATCAGGAAAGCTATCATCAATAGGTAGTGGGTCATCAAGAACATTCTCTAACCTAGATAAGTTGTCTGCAACTGGGTTCTTAGCTCCTTTTCTATCAACAATATGCAAATCAAATTCTTGCAGCAAGAGAACCCATCTAATAAGTCTAGGTTTAGCATCTTTCTTTTCCATAAGATATTTAATAGCAGCACGATCGGTGTGAATAGTTACTTTAGAATCAACAATATAGGGTCTGAATTTATCACAGGAAAACACAACTGCTAAGAGTTCCTTTTTAGTAGTAGCATAATTTCTTTGAGCATTGTCTAGAGTCTTACTAGCATAATGGATAACATTTAACTTCTTATCAACTCTTTGCCCTAGAACAGCACCTACAGCATAATCACTAGCATCACACATAATTTCAAAGGGTAAATTCAATCGGTGGCTGAACAATAGGTGCGAGACTAATGCTTTCTTAAGTATTTCAAATGCTTCTACACAATCATCATCAAAGACAAATGGTACATCTTTTTGTAATAAATTAGTCAGAGGCCGAGAAATTTTCGAGAAGTCCTTAATGAACCTCCTATAAAATCCGGTGTGACCAAGGAAACTTCTTATACCTTTGATGTCCTTGGGACATGGCATCTTTTCAATAGCGTCAACCTTGGCTTTATCAACTTCAATACCTCTTTCAGAAACTTTGTGCCCTAAGACAATACCTTCATTAACCATAAAGTGGCACTTTTCCCAATTCAAGACAAGATTAGTTTCTTCACATCTCTGCAAAACTCGATCAAGATTGCTCAAGCAATCATCAAAAGAGGAACCATAGACGGAAAAGTCGTCCATGAAAACCTCACAAATCTTTTCACAAAAATCAGAGAATATAGCCATCATGCATCTTTAAAAGGTAGCAGGTGCATTACATAAACCAAAAGGCATACGTCTATAAGCAAAAGTACCAAAAGGGCATGTAAAAGTAGTCTTTGATTGATCTTTAGCCGACACAAGTATTTGAGAGAAACCAGAATAACCATCTAGAAAGCAATAATGTGTATGTTTGCATAATCTTTCTAGCATTTGATTAATAAAAGGTAAGGGTAATGATCTTTCTTAGTAGCTTTATTTAACTTGTGGAAATCAATTACAATCCTATAACCTATGATAATTCTTTGCGGGATCAATTCATCTTTATCATTAGGGACAACAGTAATACCTCCCTTCTTAGGGACACAATGGACAGGACTTACCCACTGACTATCAGCAACGGGATAAATTATACCTGCCTCCAGAAGCTTGAGTATTTGTTTTCTTACCACTTCTTTCATTTTAGGATTCAAACATCGTTGAGGATCATGAACTGGTTTGGCATCAGCTTCCAAATTTATTTTATGTTGACATAAAGTGGGACTGATGCCCTTAAGATCATCCAGAGTATATCCAATAGCGGCACGGTGCTTTTTCAGAGTTTTCAATAATATTTCTTCTTCATGCTCTGAAAAGTTAGCACTAATAATAACAGGATATATTTTCTTCTCATCAAGATAAGCATACTTAAGATTATCAGGCAACGGTTTAAGCTCAAACACGGGATCACCCTTGGGTGGATGAGGATCCCTAAGTTTCAACAGCAAATTGTGTTTGAGAATAGGTTTCATTCAAAGAATACTTCATCTATTTCCTTCTTTCATTCATGAACATATCATTTTCATGGTCTAGCAAATAGTGTTCTAAAGGATCACTAGGAGGTACAGTAATAGAAGCAAGACCAATAATTTCATCCTTACTAGGCAATTCTTCCTCACGATGTTGTTTACTAAATTTAGAGAAATTAAACTCATGAACCATATTATCCAAACCAATAGTAACAACATCCTTTTCGCAGTCTATCTTAGCATTAACAGTATTCAAGAAGGGTCGACCAAATATAATGGGGCAAAAGCTATCTTGTGGAGAACTAAGAACAAGAAAATCAGCGGGATATTTAGTTTTCTCACACAAGACTTCAACATCTCTAACAATTCCCACTGGAGATATAGTATCTCTATTGGCAAGTTTAATTGTAACATCAATATCTTCTAACTCAGCAGGTGCGATATCATGCATAATTTCTTTATATAAGTCATAAGGTATAACACTAGCACTAGCACCCATATCACATAAGCTATGATAACAATGATCTCCTATTTTAACAGAAATAACAGGCACGCCTACCACAGGTCTATGTTTATCTGTATCACAGGGTTTAGCAATTCTAGCACTTTCACCAGAGAATTCAATGACATGCCCATCAATATTATTGGACAAGAGATCTTTAACAATAGCAATATTAGGTTCTACTTTGACTTGCTCAGGAGGTGTATAAGTTCTAATATTGCTTTAACGAACAACAATTGAAGCTTTAGCATGATCCTTTACTCTAGCAGGGAAAGGTGGTTTCTCAACATAAGAGGTGGGAACAATAGGATCATTACAAGTGATGGTTTCTTCTTCAACTTTAATAGGTGCAACTACTTTTACTTCTATGGGAGGATGATATTTAAACCACTTCTCCTTGGGGAGATCAACATAAGTAGCAAAAGATTCACAGATAGAAGCTACTATCTCAGAGTCAAGTCCATATTTAGTGCTAAACTTACGGAAAATATCGGTATCCATAAAATATTTAACACATTCAAACTTAGGTGTCATACCTGACTCCTTACCTTCATCGAGGTCCCAATCTTCAGAGTTGCGTTTAATTCTATCCAGTAAATTCCATCTGAATTCAATAGTCTTCATCATAAAAGAGCCAGCGCAAGAAATGTCGAGCATGGTTTGATTATTATGAGAAAGCCGAGCATAAAAATTCTGAAGAATTGTCAATTTTGAGAGCTCATGATTGGGGCATGAATATAACATGGATTTAAGCCTCCCCCAAGCTTGAGCGATGCTTTCTCCTTCGTGAGGCCAAAAATTATATATATAATTGCGATCACGATGAACAAGATGCATAGGGTAATACTTTTGATGAAATTCCAATTTCACTCTTTTATAATTCCATGATCTCGTATCATCACATAGCCTATACCATGTCGATGCGTCTCCCTTCAAAGATAAAGGGAAAGCCTTCTTCTTAACAACATCATCGGGTATACCTGCAAGCTTAAATAATCCACAAATATCATCCAAATAGCATAGATGCTCGTCGGGATGCTTTGTCCCATCTCCTGTAAAAGTATTAGCGAGCAGTTTTTCCATAATACCCGAAGGAAATTAAAAAGGAGTTTCATTTTCAATAGGTTAAGTAGGTTGAGGGGCAACTATTTGCTCTACTGGACGGGGTGAAGATACCCCGAACAAGCCCCTCAAAGATTCACTTTCCATAGTAACAAGTGACGGAAAATTTAAGCACACTATATAAATTTTTCCTTACCAAATTCCACTTACCAAAAGCGCTACACTCCCCGGCAACGGCGCCAGAAAAGAGTCTTGATGACCCACAAGTATAGGCTATCGTAGTCCTTCCGATAAGTAAGAGTGTCGAACCCAACGAGGAGCAGAAGGAAATGATAAGCCGTTTTCAGCAAGGTATTCTCTGCAAGTACTGAAATAAGTGGTAACAGATAGTTTTGTGATAAGATAAATTGTAATGAGCAACAAGTAACAAAAGTAAATAAAGTGCAGCAAGGTGGCCCAATCCTTTTTGTAGCAAAGGACAAGCCTGGACAAACTCTTATAATAGGAAAAGCGCTCCCGAGGACACATGGGAATATCGTCAAGCTAGTTTTCATCACGCTCATATGATTCGCGTTCGGTACTTTGATAATTTGATATGTGGGTGGACCGGTGCTTGGGTTCTGTTCTTACTTGAACAAGCATCCCACTTATGATTAACCTCTATTGCAAGCATCCGCAACTACAACAAAAGTATTAAGGTAAACCTAACCATAGCATGAAACATATGGATCCAAATCAGCCCCTTACGAAGCAACGCATAAACTAGGGTTTAAGCTTCTGTCACTCTAGCAACCCATCATCTACTTATTACTTCCCAATGCCTTCCTCTAGGCCCAAACAATGGTGAAGTGTTATGTAGTCGACGTTCATATAACACCACTAGAGGTTAGACAACATACATCTTATCAAAATATCGAATGAATACCGAATTCACATGACTACTAATAGCAAGACTTCTCCCTTGTCCTCAGGAACAAACGTAACTACTCACAAAGCATATTCATGTTCATAATCAGAGGGGTAATAATATGCATAAAGGATCTGAACATATGATCTTCCACCAAATAAACTAACTAGCATCAACTACAAGGAGTAATCAACACTACTAGCAACCTACTAGCACCAATCCCGGACTTGGAGACAAGAATTGGATACAAGAGGTGAACTAGGGTTTGGAGATGAGATGGTGATGGTGAAGATGTTGATGGAGATTGCCCTCTCCCGATGAGAGGAGCGTTGGTGATGACGATGGTGATGATTTCCCCCTCCGGGAAGTGTCCCAGCGAGAACAGCTCTGCGGAGCCCTAGATTGGTTCCGCCAAGGTTACGCCCGTGGCGGAGTCTCTTCGAAAGGTTGCTTCCTATTTTTTTCTCATCGAAAGACTTCATATAGGAGAATATGGGCGTCGAGAGCCACCGGGGGCCACGAGGTGAGGCGCGCCCGGGAGGGGCGCCCCCCACCCTCGTGAGCGGTGTGTGGGCCCCGGCCTTCATCTTTGGCGACGATTTTCTTTAGTTATTTTAAGATTTTCCGTGGAGTTTCAGGACTTTTGGAGTTCTGCAGAATAGGTCTCCAATATTTGCTCCTTTTCGGCCGAATTCCAGTGCCGGCATTCCCCCTCTTCATGGTAAACCTTGTAAAATAAGAGAGAATAGCCATAAGTATTGTGACACATCGTGAAATAACAGCCCATAATGCGATAAATATCGATATGAAAGCATGATGCAAAATGGACGTATCAGTGTGCTCGCGCATGATCTAGGACCCAATGGTAGCAGAGAAGTGGGAGAATTGCACGTGAGCCATGCTTGGGTCTTGAGAAATGAAGTGTTTGTATCCCCTCCTTGAGCCAAGAGAAGCTAACTCGCACACGGGCAACGGATCACTCAGGAGAAGCCATGCCCAAGTACTTGCACTTCAACTCCCGTCGGAGCCAAATTTTGCTGGTGGTAAGTGGACGCGTGTCCTGGGCAACGTCAAGGCGGTAGATGAGCTCGCTGGAGACAAGAAGGTGTGTGGAAATGTTGCCGATCGAGCGTGAGCTCTAGCTCCATAGCACGCATGTTGTGGCTTTGAGTCTTGCATAAATTCATCTGAACGAGTCTGGGTCGGGGTCGTCGGAGTTCCAAGCACTCAAAACAGTCTGATGGAAGCCCTCAAGTCTGATGCCATGCATGAGTGTGGGGTTGTCTTGCACGTTAGACCAAGTGAATCACCTGCTGTGGTGGTATATGTCTTGCAAAGCCGAGTCAGTAATGAAGCGCCAAAACTGGTTCATAGTCCAGTGATTAACGCGGCCGTTGTTCTTGTCGGCGATGGACGTCACCATGTTGAAATCACCACCAATAACCCACGGTCCAGCAATAGAGTCTCGTAGGTCATGTAACTCGGAGAGGAACGCGATTTTATCAGGGATGCTCTAAGGCCCGTAGACGCCGGTCAACCACCATGTATTGCTCCCGGACAAGGAGGAGACCATCTCAGAAACGTGATAAGTCCCAATGATTGAGTTGGCGAATACGACCGCATCACTACGCCAAGCAAGTAAGATGCCACCATGTGTGCCCTCCCCTAGAAGGAAATAAAAGTCAGCGAAGCTGCCACCAAGCGTCTCGAAGACGAGAGAGGGTGTGACTAGGGATAGCTGGTTTCTTGCAGACATACCACAAGGGGGGAATCCGTGGTAATTACAGTGCGGACAACGGTGCACTTAGCTTTGCTGTTTAGAGAACGCACATTTCAAAAAACAACTTTATTGTGATTATGCATAAAGGTTTGGGGGTTCTAGGTGGCTAGGAATCATCCATTCATGCAGCAGTGAGAAGGGCCTGGCTACGTACGAGGCTCATGACAAGCTCTCGTGGCACTTGCCAGCCAAAGAAATCCGCAAAGGTGAGCACAACATCTGTGGCTAGCAGGCTGTCGAAGAGCCGTGAGTACTTGGCAAGAAGCACACGCTTGGCCTTTGTCGGCGGAGAGTGGCTCATCTTCCCCGAGCAGGCCTAGTTTACGGAGAAGCACACGCTTGGCCTTTGTCTCAACGTCATAGACCTGGTCATGCATGGCGATCCGGCCACTACCTCGTGGGGTGAAGTTGGGAGAGATCTCAACACATCTGCGCCTAGGAGCAGGGGTCACCAGCTGTGGCGTCGTTGGCGGCTTGATCAAGTCCAGTAGGCTTAGGACGTGGGGCGGGATGGCCGGCAGCAGTTCTATTGGACGTGCATGGAGGAAGCAGCAGTGTTGTGGTCATGGATGCACCACGTGGGTTGTAGTTGGCGTGACGCATGGGCGCGGTCGCCGTCAGGGGCATTGGCGGGGGTGGGGGGGGGGGTGGATGGTCAGCATGGTGGCCTGGAGATCCATAACGGGTCAAGACAGGTGATGGATAGCAGCTGCCGGCAGTTGCGCTTGGTTGGTCGCCAATTCCAAGGCTGCCCCCTGCTGTTGGCTGCTATCGTCTGAGGGAGGGGTCTGGCATGCCACATCCAAGGGGCCGGATTGGCTGTCATCGCATTTGGCGGTTGCCGAAGGCTGCAAAGGAGCTTCTGCTAACATGATGATAGGGTTATCTGCCGTGGTGTCTGGATGGACACAGAAGGTATCTGATGTCGCCTCAGGCTATAGCGGTGGATCAGAGGTGGGTCCTGCAGGAACTGCGGTGGAGGGCGTGTCGTGTGGCGAACTTGACCCGGTCAAAAGCAAGGTTTGAATTGTTGGGCTTCCAACCAGCATGATCACTTGGCTTGTAGCGGCCGGTGGGTCAGCCTAACCCGACAGGAGGAGGGTGGCAGGTGGGTCTTTGTGGCTGGTCGTCAGCCTCATGTGGATTGGAGGGTGATGTGGTGTCATACCAGTGGCTATGTAGGGGCCTAGCACGCCGCCCCAGTCGTGGCAAGTAGGAGGGATGCGGCGGCGACACCGCTTGCCAGTGTTTCCGTGGCCAGAGGGGCGGCCGACACGGTGGTTTCTGGGGGCTCGCGAAAAATCGTGCCTTCGTGGCCAAGCATCAAGGCTTCTGTACAACTTTTTGAAGTCACTGAGCTCATTTAATAACTTAAGAAAAAAGTTAGAGTATAGTGGAACCTAATTAAAAGGTGTCACGAGTGAAGAAATAATTCAACGGGTCCCACTCGTGTGTGTGTGTGTGTGAGAGAGAGAGACCCATAGGTCGATGCTCGTAAATACATCTTTCAGCCATATGCAGTGCTGATGCTCAGTAAAAACTTACATACTTGACACAATCAGATAGAACATCATATCACACTGAAATTGCATACAAAAATTTCATGCAGGCGGCACATTCAGGGTGGAAGCAGTGGATCGCTGAAGGTAGGGCTAAGTTGAAACCAACGAACTCGTACATAATGGTTCATCGTCTTTATCAATGACGGGGAAATATCTTGAATGTTGTGCAACGAAAATAGATAGACACCACAATAAGTTCTACTAGCATATTAAGTTGACGTACAACCCTTTATAAAAAAAGTTCAGGTACAAAAATAGAATAGGTCACAATCAAATGTACTAGCACATCAGTCCTTCACACCGATGGATCGGATTTAACTAGTATCTGACAAGATTCACTTGTTACCTTGATACATCTCCGTCGTATCTAATTTTCCAAACACTTTTGCCCTTGTTTTGGACTCTAACTTGCATGATTTGAATGGAACTAACCCGGACTGACGCTGTTTTCAGCAGAACTGCCATGGTGTTATTTTTGTGCAGAAATAAAATTTCTCGGAATGACCTGGAAATCCACGGAGCAACTTCTCAGAACTAATAAAAATATTGGCGAAAGAATCAGCACCAGGGGGCCCACACCCTGTCCACGAGGGTGGGGGGCGCCCCCCTAGGGCGCACCCCCTGGCTTGTGGCCCCCCTGGACCTCCACCGACCTCAACTCCAACTCCATATATTTGCTTTCGCGGAGAAAAAATTCAGAGAGAAAGTTTCATCGCGTTTTACGATACAGAGCCGCCGCCAAGCCCTAATCTCTCTTGAGAGGGCTGATCTGGAGTCCGTTCGGGGCTCCGGAGAGGGGGATTCGTCGCCATCATCATCATCAACCATCCTCCATCGCCAATTTTATGATGCTCACCACCGTGCGTGAGTAATTCCATCATAGGCTTACTGGACGGTGATGGGTTGGATGAGATTTACCATGTAAGCAAGTTAGTTTTGTTAGGGTTTGATCCCTAGTATCCACTATGTTCTGAGATTGATGTTGCTATGACTTTGCTATGCTTAATGCTTGTCACTAGGGCCCGAGTGCCATGATTTCAGATATGAACCTATTATGTTTTCATGAATATATGTGAGTTCTTGATCCTATATTGCAAGTCTATAGTCACCTATTATGTGTTATGATCCGACAACCCCGAAGTGACAATAATCGGTATACTTCTTGGTGATGACCGTAGTTTGAGGAGTTCATGTATTCACTAAGTGCTAATGCTTTGGTCCGATACTCTATTAAAAGGAGGCCTTAATATCCCTTAGTTTCCATTAGGACTCCGCTGCCACGGGAGGGTAGGACAAAAGATGTCATGCAAGTTCTTTTCCATAAGCACGTATGGCTATATTCGGAATACATGCCTACATTATATTGATGAACTGGAGCTAGTTCCGTGTCACCCTATGTTATAACTATTACATGAGGAATCAAATCCGACATAATTATCCATCACCGATCCAATGCCTACGAGCTTTTCACATATTGCACGTTGCTTATTTACTTTACCGTTGCCACTGTTACAATTACTACAAAACTCTCACATTACTTTTGCTCTCATTACCGTTACTTCCATACTACTTTGGTACTGAATACTTTGCTGCAGATACTAAGTTATCTAGGTGTGGTTGAATTGACAACTCAACTGCTAATACTTGAGAATATTCTTTGGCTCCCCTTGTGTCGAATCAATAAATTTGGGTTGAATATTCTACCCTCGAAAACTGTTGCGATCCCCTATACTTGTGGGTTATCAAGACTATTTTCTGGTGCCGTTTCTAGGGAGCATAGCTCTATTCTTTGAGTCACTTGGGATTTATATCTGCTGGTCACTATGAGGAACTTGAAAGACGAAAGAGCTAAGATTTATCCCTCAACTACGAGGGGAGGTAAGGAACTGCTATCTTGCTCTGCACTAGATTCTCCTTTTGTTATGAGTAAGCTTGCGACACCTAAACCTGCTTCTGCTATTAATTCTGATATGTCACATGTTATTGATGATGCCACTTCTACTATGCATGATACTTATGATGAAACTACTTCTATGCTTGATACTACTGTGCCATTAGGTGAATATCTTGATGAACAACTTGCTAGGGTTAGAGACAATGAAATTCTTGAAAATGAAACTATTGAAGATAGTGATGATGAAGGTTCTCCCCATAAATATGAATTGCCTGTTGTTCCTGAGGGTTATGTTATGGATGAAGAAACTACTAGAGATTTTCTTGCTTGCAATGATAGATCTGATCTTAAGAAGTTATTAGTTAAGCTGAAACAGAAGTCTCTGAATGCTAGAATGAAATATGACCCTGCTTTTGCTACTTCACCTATCTTTGTTACTGATAAGGATTATGATTTCTCGGTCGATCCTGAGATAATTAGTCTGGTTGAATCTGATTCTTTTTATGGCTATGAATCTGAAACTGTTGTGTCACATCTTACTAAGTTAAATGATATAGCCACCCTGTTCACTAATGATGAGAAATCTCGCTACTATTATATCCTTAAGATATTTCCGTTCTCATTAAAGGGTGATGCTAAAACTTGGTTTAATTCTCTTGATCTGGTTGTGTGCGTAGTCCCCAGGATATGATTTATTACTTCTCTGCTAAATATTTCCCTGCTCATAAGAAACAAGCTGCCATGAGGGAAATATATAATTTTGTGCAAATTGAAGAAGAGTCTCTCCCACAAGCTTGGGGGAGGCTTCTCCGATTACTTAATGGTTTGTCTAATCATCCTCTTAAGAAAAATGAAATACTTGATATCTTCTATAATGGACTAACCGATGCCTCCAAGGACCACTTGGACAGTTGTGCTGGTTGTGTTTTCAGGGAAAGAACAGTCGATCAAGCTGAATTGCTATTGAATAATATGTTGACTAATGAAAACAATTGGACACTTCCCGAGCCAACTCCTGAGCCAACTCCTAGACCAACTCCAAAGAAGAGATGTGTTCTATTTGTCAGTCCTGAAGATATGCAAGATGCAAAGAAATCTATGAAAGGAAAATGTATTAAAGCTAAAGATGTTAAGAATTTACCTCCTATTGAATAAATACATGGTCTTAATATACCACCTATTGAAGAAACACATGGCCTTGATAACCCGACACAGGTAGTGAAGGTAAATTCTCTCTATAGATATGATAAAGTTGAAATCCCGTTTACTAAGTTTGCTAGCAAATGCTTGGATGAATTTGATGACTTTATGGCTAGACAAGAAAACTTTAATGCTTATGTTGGTAGATAGTTAAAGAGTAATGCTTACATGATTGGACACTTGAGTGATTATATGGCTAGAGTTAAAGGTGAACTTAAACTCATTAGCAAACATGCTTCTATGGTTAACACTCAAGCAGAACAAGTACTTAAGGCTTCGAATGATTTGCTCGATGGAATAATAAACATGACTTTGCTGTTAGAGTGGCTACTACAACGGGTAATATGAATCAGGAACCTTTGTATCCTGAAGGCCACCCTAAGAGAATTGAGCAAGATTCTCAGAGAAATAATGTAGATGCACCTAGTCCTTCTAAAAAATAAGAAGAAGAAAAATGATAGGACTTTGCATGCTTCTAGTGAACCTGTTGTAGACACACCTGAGAATCCCAATGATATTTCTATTTATGATGCTGAAACACAATTTGGTGATGAACATGAAACTAGTGATAATGTTAATGATAATGTTCATGATAATGCTCAACCTAGCAATAATAATGATGTAGAGATTGAACCTGCTGTTGATCTTGATAACCCACAATCAAAGAATCAAAGTTATGATAAGAGAGATTTTGTTGCTAGGAAGCCCGGTAAAGAAAAAGAACCATGGGTTCAGAAACCCATGCCTTTTCCCTCCTAAGCCATCCAAGAAAAAGGATGATGAGGATTTTGAGCGCTTTGCTGAAATGATTAGATCTATCTTTTTGCGTATGCGTTTGACTCATATGCTTAAAGTAAATCCTTATGCTAAGTACATGAAAGATATTATTACAAATAAAACAAGATACCGGAAGCTGAAATTTCCACCATGCTTTCTAATTATACTTTTAAAGGTGGAATACCAAAGAAACTTGGAGATCCGGGAGTACCAACTATACCATGCACCATTAAAAGAAACTATGTTAAAACTGCTTTATGTGATCTTGGAGACGGTGTTAGTGTTATGCCTCTCTCTATATATCGTAGACTTGAATTGGATAAGTTGACACCTACTGAAATATCTTTGCAAATGGCTGATAAATCAACTGCTATACATGTCGGTATTTGTGAGGATGTGCCTGTTGTGGTTGCAAATGTTACTATCTTAACGGACTTTGTTATTCTTGATATTCCCAAGGACGATAGTATGTCGATTATCCTTGGTAGACCCTTTTAGAACACTACAGGGGCTGTTATTGATTGCAACAAAGGCAATGCCACTTTTCATGTTAATGGTAATGAGCATACGATACACTTTCCGAGGAAACAACCTCAAGTTCATAGTATCAATTCTATTGGAAGAATTCCAACTATTATTATTGGAGGTTTTGAATTTCCTCTTCCTACTGTCAAGAAAAAATATGATATTCTTATTATTGGGGATGTGCATTGCTACGTCTTGAGCTTGCGTTGGTTTTCCTCGAAGAGGAGAGGGTGATGCAGCAATAGTAGTGTAAGTATTTCCCTCAGTTTTTGAGAACCAAGGTATCAATCCAGTAGGAGGCTCCTCAAAAGTCCCACGAACCTACACAAACAAACTGAGAACTCGCAACCAACGCGATAAAGGGGTTGTCAATCCCTTCATGGCCACTTGCGAAAGTGAGATCTAATAAAGATAGTATGATAAGATAAATATATTTTTGGTATTTTACAATATAGATGCAAAAAGTAAAGATGCGAATAAAAGTAGATTGAAAGCAAATATGATAAGAGATAGACCCGGGGGCCATAGGTTTCACTAGTGGCTTCTCTCAAGGTAGCATAAGTATGATGGTGGGTGAACAAATTACTATCGAGCAATTGATAGAAAAGCGCATAGTTATGAGATTATCTAGGCATGATCATGTATATAGGCATCACGTCCATAACAAGTTGACCAACTCCTGCCTGCATCCACTACTATTACTCCACACATCGACCGACTCCTGCCTGCATCTAGAGTATTAAGTTCATAAGAACAGAGTAACGCATTAAGCAAGATGACATGATGTAGAGGGATAAACTCAAGCAATATGATATAAACCCCATCTTGTTATCCTCGATGGCAACAATACAATCGTGCCTTGCAACCCTTTACATCCTTTGGTAAGGACACATAAAGATTGAACCCAAAGCTAAGCACTTCTCCCATGGCAAGAAAGATCAATCTAGTAGGCCAAACCAAACTGATAATTCGAAGAGACTTGCAAAGATAACTCAATCATACATAAAAGAATTCAGAGAAGATTCAAATATTATTCATAGATAAACTTGATCATAAACCCACAATTCATCGAATCTTGACAAACACATCGCAAAAAGAGTTCACATCGAATAGATCTCCACAAGAGAGGGGGACAACATTGTATTGAGATCCAAAAAGGGAGAAGAAGCCATCTAGCTAATAACTATGGACCCGTAGATCTGTGGTAAACTACTCACAACTCATCGGAGGGGCAAGGATGTTGATGTAGAAGCCCTCCAAGGTCGATTCCCCCTCCGGTAGAGTGCCGGCGAAGGCTCCAAAATGAGATCTCGCGGATACAGAAGGTTACGATGGTGGAAATTGTGTTTCGTGGTGCTCCTGGATGTTTTCGGGCTACGTAGGTATATATAGGAGGAAGAAGTACGTCGGTGGCTGCCCGAGGGGCCTACGAGAGAGGGGGGCGTGCCCTACAGGCGGGGGGGGGGGGCGCCCTCTTATCTCGTGGGAGCCTCGGCAGCTTCTTGGCCTGCACTCCAAGTCCTCTAGATCACGTTCGTTCCAAAAATCACGCTACCGAAGGTTTCATTCCGTTTGGACTCCATTTGATATTCCTTTTCTTCGAAATACCGAAATAGGCAAAAAAAACAACAATACGGTTTGGGACTCCGGTTAGTAGGTTAGTCCCAAAACTGATATAAATGTGTAAAATAAAGCCCATAAACATCCAAAAGGGGTAATATAATAGCATGGAACAATCAAAAATTATAGAACGTTGGAGACGTATCAAGCATCCCCAAGCTTAATTCCTGCTTGTCCTCGAGTAGGTAAATGATAAAAAAGAAATTTTTGATGTGGAATGCTACCTAGCATAATTCTCAATGTAATTTTTTTATTGTGGCATGAATGTTCAGATCCAAAAGATACAAAATAAAAGTTCATATTGACATAAGAAATAGTAATACTTCAAGCATACTAATCGAAGTAATCATGTCTTCTCAAAATAACATGGCTAAAAAAGTTATCCCTACAAAATCATATAGTCTGGCTGTTGCTCTATCTTCATCACACAAAGTATTTAATCATGCACAACCCTGATGACAAGCCAAGCAATTGTTTCATACTTTAATAATCTAAAACTCTTTCAACTTTCACACAATACATGAGCGTGAGCCATGGACATAGCACTATATGTGGAATGGAATGGTGGTTGTGGAGAAGACAAAAAGGAGAAGATAGTCTCACATCAACTAGGGATTGCCATGCAACGGATGCACTAGAGCTATAAAAATATGAAAGCCCAACAAAAGAAACTAAGTGGGTGTGCATCCAACTCGCTTGCTCACGAAGACCTAGGGCATTTTTGAGGAAGCCCATCATTGGAATATACAAGCCAAGTTCTATAATGAAAAATTCTTCCCACTAGTATATGAAAGTGACAACATATGAGACTCTCTATCATGAAAATCATGGTGCTACTTTGGAGCACAAGTGTGGAAAAAGAGATAGTAGCATTGTCCCTTCTCTCTTTTTCTCTCATTTTATTTTTTTTTCTTTTTCTTTTTTTTCTTTCTCTTTTTTTCTTTGGCCTTCTTTTTTTCTTTCTTTTTGGCCTTTCTATTTTCTTCTTTTTTTTCTTTTTGTAAAGTCCGAAGTCTCATCCCGACTTGTGGGGGAATCATAGTCTTCATCATCCTTTCCTCACTAGGACAATGCTCTAATAATGAAGATCATCACACTTTTATGGATTTACAACTCAAGAATTACAACTCAAAGCTAGAACAAGGTATGACTCTATATGAATGCCTCTGGCGGTGTACCAGGATATGCAAAGAATCAAGAGCGACATGTATGAAAATTATGAAGGTGGCCTTGCCACAAATACAGTGTCAACTACATGATCATGCAAAGAGCAATATGACAAAAGTAATGCATGTCATATGAATGGAACGGTGGAAAGTTGCATGGCAATATATCTCGGAATGGCTATGGAAATGCCATAATAGGTAGGTATGGTGGCTGTTTTGAGGAAGGTATATGGTGGGTGTATGGTACCGGCAAAAGTTGCACGGTACAAGAGAGGCTAGCAATGATGGAAGGGTGAAAGGGTGCGTATAATCCATGGACTCAACATTAATCAAAAGAACTCATGCACTTATTGCAAAAATTTAGAAGTCATCAACAACCAAAGCACTAAGCGCATGCTCCTAGGGGATAGATTGGTAGGAAAAGACCATCGCTTGTCCCCGACCGCCACTCATAAGGAAGACAATCAATATAAAATTGTGCTCCAACTTCATCACAAAGCGGTTCACCATACGTGCATGCTACGGGAATCAGAAACTTCAACACAAGCATTCTTTAAATTCATAATCACCCAACTAGCATGACTTTAATATCACTACCTCCATATCTCAAAACAATTATCAAGCATCAAATTGATCATAGCATCCAATTCACTTTCTATGATAGTTTTTATTATACCCAACTTGGATGCTCATCATTCTAGGACCAACTTTATGACCATAGCAAATACCATGCTGTTCGAAAAGACTCTAAAAATAATATAAGTGAAGCATGAGAGACTAATAATTTCTTCAAAATTAAGACACCACCGTGCTCTAAAAGATATAAGTGAAGCACTAGAGCAAAAATTATCAAGCTCAAAAGATATAAGTGAAGCACATAGAATATTCTAGCAAGTTCTAATCAAATAGGCTTCTCCCAAAAGGTGTGTACAGCAAGTATGATTGTGGTAAACTAAAAAGCAAAGACTAATATAATACATGACGCTCCAAGCAAAACACATATCATGTGGTGAATAAAAATATAGCTCCAAGTAAAGTTACCAATGAACGAAGACGAAAGAGGGGATGCCTTCCCGGGGCATCCCCAATCTTAGGATTTTAGCTATTCTTGAATTTCTTGGGGTGCCTTGGGCATCCCCAAGCTTAGTCTCTTGCCACCCTTTATTCCATAGTCCATAAAAGCTTTACCCAAAACTTGAAAACTTCACAACACAAAACTCAACAGGAAATCTTATAAGCTCCGTTAGTGAAAGAAAACAAAACCACCACATAAGGTACTGTAATGAACTCATTCTTTATTTAATTTGGTGTTAAACCTACTGTATTCCAACTTCTCTATGGTTTATAAACTATTTTACTAGACATAGATGCATCAAAATAAGCAAACAACACACGAAAAACAGAATCTGTCAAAAACAGAACACTCTGTAGCAATCGGTAACCAACGCAAACTTCTGGAACTCTAAAAATCCTACAAAAATAGGAAGTCCTGGAAAATATGTTTATTGAACAGAAGCAGAAATAATTAATGCAAAAGCATGATCCTGTGATTTAACAAAATTATATTCGTGCGTGCAAAGTTTCTGTTTTTCAGCAGAATCAAATCAACTATCATCGTAAGTTATCCTATAGGTTCTACTTGGCACAAACACTAATTAAAAGATAAAAACACATCTAAACAGAAGGTAGATGCAAGATTTATTAAATAAAAGCAAGAAAAAATATTGGGTTGTCTCCCAACAAGCGCTTTTATTTAAAGCCTTTTTAGCTAGGCATTGAGATTTCAATGATGCTCACATGAAAGACAAGAATTGAAGCACAAAGAGAGCGTTATAAAACACGTGACAAACATATATAAGTCTAACATACTTCCTATGCATAGGCATATTATAAGCAAACAAATTTGCAAGGCAAGCAAAAACTAGTATACGCAAGGAAGAAGAAAGAGACGATAGCAATCTCAACATGACGAGAGGTAATTTAATAAGATAAAAATTTCTACGACCATACTTTCCTCTCTCATAATAATTACATGTAGGATCATAGGCAAATTCAACAAAATAACTATCACAAAACATATTATCAACATGATCCACATCCACGCAAAGTTGACACTCTTCCAAGATAGTGGGATTAACATTAACTAAAGTCATGACCTTTCCAAACCCACTTTTATCAAAAATGTCATAAGATTGAACATACTCCAAATATGTGGGATCTAAAGTTGACACTCTTCCAAACCCACTTTCAATATTATTGCAAACACTATTATCAATCTCATATCCATCATGGGGCTTAAATAAATTTTCAAGGTTATAAGAAGAATCACCCCAATCATGATCATTGAAACAAGTAGTAGACATAGCAAAACTAGCATCCCCAAGCTTAGGGTTTTGCATATTATTAGCACAATTGACATCAAGAGAATTTATAGGAAAATCATTGCAATCATGCTTTTTATTCAAGGAGTTATCGTGAATCACTTCATAAATTTCTTCATCGTAATTTTTAGATTCACAAATTTTGAGCAAAGCATCATACAGATAATCTAGTGCACAAAACTCACTAGCAATTGGTTCATTATAATTGGATCTCTTAAAAAGATTAGCAAGCAGATGATGATCCATAGATCTTAGGTTCTCTGTTTAGCAATAAATAAGCATCTATTCCAACCAAACGAGCAAACGAAAGGGCAAGCGAAAGAGAGGAGGAGATTGGGAAAGAGAGGGCGAATAAAACGGCAAGTGTGAAGTGGGGGAGAGGAAAATGAGAGGCAAATGGAAAATAATGTAAATGCGAGGGAGATGGGTTTGTGATGGGTAATTGGTATGTCTTGACTTGAGCGAAGACCTCCGGGCAACGGCGCCAGAAATCCTTCTTGCTATGTCTTGAGCTTGCGTTGGTTTTCCTCGAAGAGGAGAGGGTGATGCAGCAATAGTAGCGTAAGTATTTCCCTCAGTTTTTGAGAACCAAGGTATCAATCCAGGAGGAGGCTCCTCAAAAGTCCCACGCACCTACACAAACAAACTGAGAACTCGCAACCAACACGATAAAGGGGTTGTCAATCCCTTCACGACCACTTGTGAAAGTGAGATCTAATAAAGATAGTATGATAAGATAAATATATTTTTGGTATTTTACAATATAGATGCAAAAAGTAAAGATGCAAATAAAAGTAGATTGAAAGCAAATATGATAAGAGATAGACCCCGGGGCCATAGGTTTCACTAGTGGCTTCTCTCAAGATAGCCTAAGTATTACAGTGGGTGAACAAATTACTGTCGAGCAATTGATAGAAAAGCGCATAGTTATGAGATTATCTTGGCATGATCATGTATATAGGCATCACGTCCATAACAAGTTGACCGACTCCTGCCTGCATCTACTACTATTATTCCACACATCGACCGACTCCTGCCTGCATCTAGAGTATTAAGTTCATAAGAACAGAGTAACGCATTAAGCAAGATGACATGATGTAGAGGGATAAACTCAAGCAATATGATATAAACCCCATCTTGTTATCCTCGATGGCAACAATACAATCGTGCCTTGCAACCCTTTACGCCATTTGGTAAGGACACCGCAACATTGAACCCAAAGCTAAGCACTTCTCCCATGGCAAGAAAGATCAATCTAGTAGGCCAAACCAAACTGATAATTGAAGAGACTTGCAAAGATAACTCAATCATACATAAAAGAATTCAGAGAAGATTCAAATATTATTCATAGATAAACTTGATCATAAACCCACAATTCATCGGATCTCGACAAATACACATAAAAAGAGTTTACATCGAATAGATCTCCACAAGAGAGGGGAGAACATTGTATTGAGATCCAAAAGAGAGAAGAAGCCATCTAGCTAATAACTATGGACCCGTAGGTCTGTGGTAAACTACTCACAACTCATCGGAGGGGCAAGGATGTCGATGTAGAAGCCCTCCATGGTCGATTCCCCATCCGGCAGAGTGCTGGCGAAGGCTCCAAGATGAGATCTCGCGGATACAGAAGGTTACGGTAGGTAGATATATATAGGAGGAAGAAGTACGTCGGTGGCCGTCCGAGGGGCCCACGAGACAGGGGGCGCACCCTAAAGGGGGGGGGGCTCCTATCTCGTGAGAGCCTCGGCAGCTTCTTGGCTTGCACTCCAAGTCCTCTGGATGACGTTCGTTCCAAAAATCACGCTCCCGAAGGTTTCATTCCGTTTGGGCTCCGTTTGATATTCCTTTTCTTTGAAATACTGAAATCGGCAAAAAAAACAGCAATACGGGCTGGGCCTCCGGTTAGTAGGTTAGTCCCAAAAATGATATAAATGTGTAAAATAAAGCCCATAAACATCCAAAAGGGGTAATATAATAGCATGGAACAATAAAAAATTATAGATATGTTGGAGACGTATCATGCATATACCCGTTGAGGTGACCTAGTGTTATTTGAAATTTCTCCGCTTCCATGTTATTCGGAATGAGTTTGTTAACAACACCTGATCAACCTTGTTAGTGGATTCCTTTTGATGAGCATGAGCTGGATGAAGTTAGAAAGCACAACCTTCTGTACCCTCCTTTTACTTTCTGTTATTTAGATTAAATAAAGCAAAATTAGTATTTTCTGTCTGTTTTCTGAATTATCCTTGCAATAAAAATTACCCCAAAACTAAAAGTTCTCCAAATGCCCTGCAAATTTAGTATGGTTTTTTATGGAATATTTGAGAATATCTGGCACTGAGAACACAGCAGGGGGAGCTGGCACCTGGCCACGAGGGTCAGGGGCCCGCCCTACCCCCCTAGGTGCGCCCCCTGCCTCGTGGTCCCACTGTGCCCCCCATCCACTTATTCCTGCACCCACACACTTCATCTTCCTCTCAAAAAATCACCATCCAGTTCAAGCACGAGTTCTAGCTCATTTTGCTGTGATTTTCAATCTCCTTGCTCAAAGCCCCATTCACAAAACTGCTTTGGGGGATTGTTCCTTGGTATGTGACTCCTCCAATGGTCCAATTAGTTTTTGTTCTAGTGCTTTATTCATTGCAAACTTTTGCTGCCTAGGTGACCCTGTTCTTGAGCTTGCATGTCAAATTTATATGGTTCCAAGTAGTTCTAATGCATGATATAGTCTCTAGGCACTTGTGGGAGTAGTTGCTATCAATTTTGTTGAGTTTGGTTCACTTTTATTTTGAGTTACTAAAAATTTCAGAAATTTTCAGAAAAAGATGAAGAGATTTTTCTTTAGGGGCTCTTCTAGCCAAGGCTCTAAGGATAAACAAAGTAAGGAGAATGAAAAGCCCAAGTATAATCTCCCTCGCGTCGCGGAAGTTCAGCCGTGTGAATGTCCTTGTGATGATTTCTTGAGAGTAGCCGGGATTCATGATGATTTTTATTCGTTGGCTGATAACGCGGGCCTCACTGACTTTCTCCACGACCAGATCGAATAGTATCTCTTACTCAGCAATACTTTTGTGCAAAATTTCTACTTTTATCCTAAGAAATCACCTCCTTCAGTAGAGTTTCATTTATATGATGTGGCTAGGGAGATGTCACTATATGAATTTTGTGCAGTTTGCAAGATACCCTTCGGGGGCATCTTAGAGGAACCACATCGTAAAGTGTGGATGGATTTATTGATACTATTACTGTAGGGGAAACGAGGAAGGTTTCTGATGCAAGAATTACTAGCATACACTTTCCTGTTCTACGTTACTTTGCAATATTTGCTAGTAGATGCTTAATTGGTCACAGAAACTATGGAAACCTTAGTGTTCCGGATATTATTATTTTGTTCCATGCTTTATTTCATGATAACTCTGTTAGTATGGACGCTATTATTGCTAAACGATTAAGTCTGAACCGTACAAAGGGTCCCATCTTTGGAGGTATCTATGCTTCACGCCTTGCAAAACACTTCAAGGTACCTATTAGGCATTATGAGAAAGAGAAAAAGCTGATGCCCCCTACTTTTCTAGATTATAAGAGCATGGTAGCACATGAGTTTATTGTTAAAAATGATGAGAAGATGCTTAAGTATAATTTGAGATTTCATAAGAAACACAGTAAGATTATTATCTTGCCCGCGCCCACTTTGTTTGACTAAACTGCAGGCTCTTACCCCGTCTTGCCGGAGGCCGTTTATACGTACCAGGGCCAGACATCAGCTCTAGAGCCTGAGCCGAAACCACCACTTGATCCTTATTGTCCGTCCTTTTATCATTGGGATCCGGAGGAGATCGCCAGCTAGTGGCAGTATGATGACACTCCTCAGTACACCGGAGAGAGTAGCCGTGATCCATGGGCATAGACCAACTTAGCCAAAAGCCTAAGCTTGGGGGAGTACGTATTTCTCACCGACATTACATTCATATTCACACACTCATTCTAGTTGTCGGTGCTCATACTTTTTCATTGTACTATCGATGCTAGTTTAATTTCTTTTTCTTGCTTTCTTCTTGTGTGTTTAATAACCTTAAGAAAAACAAAAAAAAATTAGTTGTAGCATTTAGCTAGTTTACTTTCCATGCTTGTAGTAGTAATTAAAAGAAAACCCAAAAAGATTTCTCGTTCTTCTTTTGCTTGTTGGGAGCTTTCCCGTGTAAATAGTTTTATTTCTTTTCTTTCCTTTGGGGTCGAGAGGAGAAGACCATAATGAAAATGTTTAGTGGCTCTCATATGCATGATTGTTGATTTAACCAAGAGCCCATATTACCTTGTCTTCTCCCTTGAATTGAATGCTTGCGGATTCTAGCTTAGTCCAATGCACGTGCACTACGATTATTATCCACACCATTCGGCATGCAAGTGAAAGGCAATAATGACGATATATGATGGACTGATTGAGATGAGAGAAGCTGGTATGAACTCGACCTCTCTTTTTTTGTAAATATGATTAGTTCATCGTTCCTGATTCAGCCAATTATGAATAAACATGTTTGCAATGACAATTAGAGATTATAGTTGCTTATGCCATGCTTAATTAGCTAGGATCTTATAATGGTTTACCTTGCATGCCAACATGCTATTAAAATGGTTGTGATGTGGTATGATAGGGTGGTATCCTCCTTTGAATTATTTGAGTGACTTGACTTGGCACATGTTCACACATGTAGTTGAAACAAAATCAACATAGCCTTCACGATATTTATGTTCATGGTGGATTATATCCTACTCATGCTTGCACTCAGTGTTGATTAATTTTAATGCATGTTCATGACTGTTGTCGCTCTCTAGTTGGTCGCTTCGGTCTCTTTCTAGCCTTCACATACTAAGCGGAATCTTGCTTGTGCATCCAAACTCCATAAACCCCAAAGTTATTCCATATGAGTCCACCATACCTTCCTATATGCGGTATCTACCTGCCGTTCCAAGTAAATTTGTATGTGCCAAACTCCAAACCTTCAAATGAAGTTCTGTTTTGTATGCTCGAATAGCTCATGTATCAACTAGGGCTGTCTGTATCTTCCATGTTAGGCGGGTTATTCTCAAGAGGAGTGGACTCCACTCCTCATTCACGAGAAAATGGCTGGTCACCGGGATGCCCAGTCCCATGCTCAAATCAAATCAAACCAAAATAATTACAAACAAAACTCCCCCAAGATTGTTGTTAGTTAGAGGCACCCGTTGTTTCGGGCAAGCCATGGATTGATGCTTGTTGGTGGTGAGGGAGTAAAAACTTTACCATTCTGTTTCGGAACCGCCTATAATGTGTGTAGCATGGAAGATATCGAGATCTCTCGGTTGTTATGTTCACAGTGAAAGTATACCGCTCAAAATGTTATTCATCTCTATTTCAAAATTGAGCTCTGGCACCTCTACAAATCCCTGCTTCCCTCTGCGAAGGGCCTATCTATTTACTTTTATGTTGAGTCATCACCCTCTTATTAAAAAGCACCCGCTGGAGAGCACCGCTGTCATTTGCATGCATTACTATTAATTTATATTGGGTATGACTATGACTGGATCTCTTTTACCATGAATTACAATGTTTAGTTAGTCCTTGATCTTTAAAGGTGCTCTGCATTTATGTTTTGCGGTCTCAAAAAGTGCTAGCGAGACACCATCTTGTTATATCATATTACGATTGTTTTGAGAAAGTGTTGCATCCGAGTTTTATTATTGTTGCTCGCTAGTTTATTATGCCATTGATATGAGTAATCATGAGACCTAAGTGTTATTGTGAATATGGTTAGTTCATAATATTTGCTGAAAACTTGAATGCTGGCTTTACATATTTGCAACAACATGAGCAAACAGATTTTGTAAAAGTTTTTCTTTATCACTTTCAGTTTGTCAACTGAATTGCTTGAGGACATGCAAAGGTTTAAGCTTAGGGGAGTTGATACGTCTTCGTCGTATCTACTTTTCCAAATACTTTTGCCCTTGTTTTGGACTCTAACTTGATTGATTTGAATGGAACTAACCCGGACTGACGCTGTTTTCAGCAGAACTGCCATGGTGTTATTTTTGTGCAGAAATAAAAGTTCTCGGAATGACCTGAAAATGCACGGAGCAACTTTTCAGAATTAATAAAAAATATTGGCGAAAGATTCAGCACCAGGGGGCCCACACCCTATCCACGAGGGTGGGGGCGCCCCCGTAGGCCGCGCCCCACTGCCTCGTGGGCCCCCTAGACCTCCACCGACCTCAACTCCAACTCCATATATTTGCTTTCGCAGACAAAAAAATCAGAGAGAAAGTTTCATCGCGTTTTACGATATGGAGCCGCCGCCAATCCCTAATATCTCTCAGGAGGGCTGATCTGGAGTCCGTTCGGGGCTCCGGAGAGGGGGATTCGTCGCCGTCGTCATCATCAACCATCCTCCATCGCCAATTTCATAATGCTCACTGCCGTGCATGAGTAATTCCATCGTAGGCTTGCTGGACGGTGATGGGTTGGATGAGATTTACCATGTAATCAAGTTAGTTTTGTTAGGGTTTGATCCCTAGTATCCACTATGTTCTGAGATTGATGTTGCTATGACTTTTCTATGCTTAATGCTTGTCACTAGGGCCCGAGTGCCATGATTTCAGATCTGAACCTATTATGTTTTCATGAATATATGTGAGTTCTTGATCCTATCTTGCAAGTCTATAGTCACCTATTATGTGTTATGATCCGACAACCCTGAAGTGACAATAATCAGGATACTTCTCAGTGATGAGCATAGTTTGAGGAGTTAACGTATTCACTAAGTGCCAATGCTTTGGTCCGGTACTCTATTAAAAGGAGGCCTTAATATCCCTTAGTTTCCATTAGGACCCCGCTGCCACGGGAGGGTAGGACGAAAGATGTCATGCAAGTTCTTTTCCATAAGCACGTATGACTATATTCGGAATACATGCCTACATTACATTGATGAACTGGAGCTAGTTCTGTGTCATCCTATGTTATAAATATTACATGAGGAATCGCATCCGACATAATTATCCATCACTGATCCAATGCCTACGAGCTTCTCACATATTGCTCTTTGCTTATTTACTTTACCGTTGCCCTTTATTACAATTACTACAAAACTGCTCTTCATTACTTTTGCTCTTTATCGTTACTTCCATACTACTTTGCTACTAAATACTTTGCTGCAGATACTAAGTTATCCAGGTGTGGTTGAATTGACAACTCAACTGCTAATACTTGAATATTCTTCGGCTCCCCTTATGTCGAATCAATAAATTTGGGTTGAATACTCTACCCTCGAAAACTGTTGCGATCCTCTATACTTGTGGGTTATCATACCTCAAATTAGAGAACATCCAGGCGGCCAGCCCTGCCTCTTCTCCCAAAGAAGCAGTGGCCTTTGTCGCACAATGGAGTAGGACCCGTGCCATCCATCATTCCGAGCAACATGGGAAAAGTCTAACGTTGAACACTGGCACCAGCGGCGGCGGTAGGACTTCGATTGATGGATTGACCACTTCTTCGACATGCACGAACACTCGATACAAGTACATCCCTAACGTGGTCCCCGACAGCCTTGGTGGCGACGAATAGTACAACCCCGTTCCTGCATCGGTTTCTCAACACCAATCACCTTCGGTATGATGGATGACTTCTTCATCCATGCCATAACCTTCTGAGCCCAGCTGTTTGGAGGAACAAACTTACTTACGAGCTCACCTCCAAGGTCGTTGATAAGCTCATTCATGGACTCACTATTCCAAGCACATTGAGGCATGCCATGGAAGGTAAGCTTTGTTAAAAACTCAAGCTCAGAGGGCACCGAGCGCCATCCTGGGTGCCACCGATCAAAGCTCACCAGCGTGCCATCACAGAACAAACACCAGGAAGATTCAAACACACGACTGCAGTTGAAAGTTGTCCAGAACCTGATGAAGAAATCAACCGGTGGTGGACAGACTTCGACAAGCAAGTCACTTATTTGGATGTCGTGCGCAATGCCAAGAGCTTTGACAAGGTCCTCCGGTGAGACAGGAGGCCGGTCGCTGTTGATGGTTACCATTAGCACTTTCTCGGCAAACTGGTCGTCAAGCGTCGCCATGCCACTGTTAAGCGAAAGCATGCAACGCCCGAAGGCAGGACGGACCTCAGGATCTCCGTCTCAGTGATCCGCGTTGACCGGCGACATGATAGTGCACTTGAGTACCGGGAGTACAGGAGGGGGATTTGGTGGAACTGTAGTAGGAATCGATATTCCAGAGGTGGGGGAGGGACGGGAGATTGGGGATGAAAAGGTAGCATTAATTTCAAACACGCGCCAATATGCTCTCAACGCGCAAGCGCACAAAAACACAGGTGGCGTAAGACTCCTTATTCTTTCTTTTTTTTTGAGAGCCCGACCTTTTTTTTGAGGATCTTTTGAGAGCCCGGCCTGAGAGTCATAATTGACCTGTTTGGCATTGCGTTACTACTCTGCCCATATTCAACGACACCTCACTGGCCCAAACAAGTGTACATCATCGAAAAGACACTGAGCTGAAATTATAACTTGAAAAAAGAAGATATACTCTGAACACTGGAGAATGGTGATGCCCTCATTTAGCCCACCAACAGTTCAAGACAGTAAATAGGTCGAAACAATGATATATACAACATTCAAACACTCACTAGTGACTACTACTGACATAAATAGCAAGACATGATAGTTCATAAGAAGTCTTGCTAAACGACCAAAATGCACATATCTGCAGCACTCAGACTCGTGATCCAGACTAGAATAACATTCTAAATAGAGGCAACTATTACATAGTAAGAGTGACATAGACGAGGATGACCAAATGACATGGAATATGCATAACAAAAGAGAGAACTACCCATCCAGAACAAGTAGCAAAGACAACAAGTCATTTGAAGAGGGATGATCCAACACCATCATAATTTGCAGCCCCGCTTCAGCCACTAGTAATCCGGAGACACCAGTACTATCGGGGATATACCCCGCGGTATGACCCGGCCAGAAGTATGACCCGATCGGGCTTGGCGTTTTCATTGGTAACCCGCCGGAGGACTGGCGACTCATGAGTCTGGCGGCTCACTGGTCTGACGACTCACGAGCCTGGCAAGCTGATTGACACGTACCTTTACGTACAGAAAAAACCTATGGCAATGAGCAAGTACTACTTCCATTAGTACTCGGACCCTTGAAGTCACCTCCGAATCAGTTTTTTCTTTGAAAAGGCCTCTGTTTGTTACGCAGAGAAGCAAACCCCTCAAGGGCATAGATTCCTAGGCCAATCATTACCTTGCAATTGATCTCACAAAAAGATTTCCAAGTGGTTGCTCACGTGAGTTTCCGATTTTCAAGTCTTGCACGGCTTTTAAAGAGTCGAGATGAATTCAAGCTGGGTTTGATGTGTTGATCTATTACTCGAGAGTTCTTGCTGTGGTTTCCTGTGTTCACGGCTATTGGTACCCTAAAAAAAATTGCCATGACCCAGATGCAGATACGACTGTCACCCGGTTTCACCAGAGTGGTTTTCCTCAAACCGGCCCGCCTTCTGTGTTGACACGCCTGGGAATATTAAACGGTGGTCACTCTGGACTGCAGTCGCGTCAGCAGTCAGCTCCGTCAGTGTGCGCTACCATTACTGGTGATACTTTGTTACTACCATTTATCTATCCGGCTCAAGATGGACATCAGAAGGCTCAAGTTGGACGGAAAACGACATCGCCGACTGCCTGTCAAAGCACGTTGCCCTCAAGCTACCTGTGGAACCAGGCACTTTTGTGCTTCGGTTAACTCAACCATCCGTCGAACCATCAACCGGGCAGAACAAGCGGAGGAAGCTAGGCCCGGCAAGTACTTCCCCACCGAGCTCCTCGAAGCCGCTGGCGAGGATGTTTCCATGGATGCCAATCCTGCCGCGGGGCAACCGACTCCGGCAGGGCCTCAGGCCATGGCCGTAGAGACGGCCGCTCCCGTGGCGGAAGAGATGCCTTTGGTCCTTGTCGTCGAGCCAAGGGCTCAGGCATGGGCGCAACACACCGTCCGATTCCTCCAAAAAGGAGAGCTTCCTGAGGAGCAGGAAGAGGCAGAGAGAGTAGCCCGCCGGTCTGCTCTGTACCAATTCATTGACAATGTCTTGTACAGAAAAAGACTGAATGGGGTGAAATTGAAGTGCATCTCCCGGGAGGAAGGACTAGAGCCATTGCTAGAGATACATGGAGGCATATGTGTCTCCCACATAGGGTCGAGGGCCCTTGCTGGCAAGCTTTTCCGGCAAGGTTTCTTCTGGCCCACTACCCTCCAGGATGCGACGGCACTAGTAACCAGGTGTGAAGTGTGTCAGTTCCATTCAAAGAAGCTTCATAAGCCAGCTCAAGCCCTTCAAACCATCCCTCTCTCCTGTCCTTTCTCGGTCTGGGGGCTCGACATATTGGGCCCTTTCCCTCGTGCCGTCGGGGGCTTTGATTACTTGTACGTTGCAATCGACAAGTTCTCAAAGTGTCTAGAGGTGGAAGCAGTGAGGAAGGTGACAACGCAGTCAGCCATGAAGTTCTTCAAGGGGCTAGTTTGCCGTTTTGGGGTACCCAACAGGGTCATCACCGACAACGGCACACAGTTCACAAGCCACGCCTTCATGCAGTACATTGAGGATCTCGACATCAAGGTCTGTTTTGCTTCCGTGGCACACCCACGGAGCAACGGCCAAGTAGAGAGAGCAAACGCTGAAGTTCTGCGAGGCTTAAGAATGAAGACTCTTGACAGGCTGCGCAAGAGTGGAAGGCGCTGGATTGACGAGTTGCCGGTGGTTCTTTGGTCGATCAGAACGACGCCAAATTGAGCCACCGGCCAGACACCCTCTGCCCTGGTCTACAGGGCAGAGGCAGTTCTCCCCATGGAACTCATATACGGCTCCACCTCGAGTGCTCGCTTATGATGAGCTTGAGTTAGAGCGATTGCGGCAAGATGACCCAACGCTCCTTGTGGAAGATCGTCTCCGGGCGGCTGTGAGAGCAGCACGCTACCAGCAAGCCTTGCGCCGCTACTATAGCCACAAGGTTCATGCCCGGAGCTTTGAGGAAGGCGACCTTGTTCTTCGGCATGTTCAGTCGGCCAAGAATTCCAACAAGTTGACGCCAAAGTGGGAAGGCCCTTATCGGGTAACACGAGTCACCAGGCCCGGTGCAGTCCGCCTGGAGACCGAAGATGCCATCCCAGTGAGCAACTCCTGGAACATCGAGCATCTTCACAAGTTTTATCCAAAAGGCGCGGCTGCCGGGCCTCCCGGCAAGCCACCTTTTGTACAAGCCTTGCCGGCAAGGCATGTAACCCTATGTACAAAGCCATGCGCAGACCCTAGCATAAATAAACGAAGCGCTGGCGCCCTAAGTTATAGCATGCATGCTAGGTCGAGTCTCTTCCTTGGTTAGGGTTGATAGTGCTTAGCGGTGGCTAACCCCTAGCTTAGAGGTCGAGTGCGCCTCTCTCTGTTCTTTTCTGTCCTCTTTGGTTCGCAGGGCACATGAGCACTTTTGCCGAGCTATTTCGAAGAGAAGGAATGGACCGGTGTCCCGACCCCGATAAACCAAAGTTGTCGGGGACTGCAAGTACAAGGATCCAACCGCGGCAAGCCAAGCTTGCCGGGGGCTGCAGATCCAGATAAGTCTTGTATCCTATATCATGCATTTTGATATGGAACTGGGATATGTGAAACCTCGTTTTATTTCTAGGCTACCGTGCTTCCCTTTTTATGTACCCAAGGATTATCTCCTGGGTTCGGATTTGGTTGTAGTCGCGGCAGCAAGGAAATGGAACGAGGAGCCCAAGCCCACTTCATCCCTGCCTCCGCCAAGGGCACGGGAAAGGTCGAGCAAAGTGGGGGGATGGCAAGGCCTGTTGCCGGGCGAAAAACGTTTATCTTAAATAATAACGAGGATTCGCTCCTTGTCGCGGGTTTCACCCACGAACGTAAAACCCGGCAACACCCATTTTTCATTAAAAACATCCCGTACAGGTATAGTTCATACAGAATGAAAAACATGAGCAAGAGGATTACAAGTTCTAAATTTAACAAAGGCTCGAAGGCTTACAGACTAAAAAAGATAATATGCCCGTAATCCCTTTCTTGTCCCTCTCCTCAGGAAATGAAACAAGAAAGCAAAAGGGCAAAAGGGCGCCTAGGAGAGGTACGAGAAACAGAAGGCGCTAAGAGAACATGCCGGTGGTCGCCTAGGAGAGGGTTGGCGGTGGTGGCGCCGGAGGAAGAGCTGGAAGATGAGGCAGCGGCCCGTCAATACACTATGAAGGCGTCGGAGCCATCGTACTCCGACTTGACGGCCCACCACCCGCCTTCTTCGCCTTCTCCGGCCTCCCTACGCTAGCCGCCCAAGGAGGCGACCCCGAGAAGTTGAAGGAGCCGGCGACACGGATGATGGGGTCGCCGATGTCGCCCGGAGTGGCGCCCGATGCTTAGTCGAATCCGTCACACTGCCGCCCGCTAGCCTCGTCGTCGCTGCCGCTGTCCTCCTTGCCACTCTTGCTCAAGGAGGAATCTTCATCGTCAGAGGAGCTCTCCACGCAGCACCTTACGCGAGTCCCGAAGTGCCCAAAGACCTTGACGGAGAGGAGGCTGCTCTCCATTAATTTGAAATGGAGAGTGAGCCCCTCCACCAGGCTGTGGATGCGGGCAAAAGTCTTCCACCCTCGGCGAAGATACATGATGTGAGGGGCAGGTAACTCGACGTCGACCCATGTGCCACTGTTCCCACAGCCCCTCATATGCAGCTGCAACGCCTGCGGCGGGTCCAGCTCCATCTTCCGTGCAAATGGAGTCGGGAGGCGAAGACGACTGCGCGGTGGCAGGCACAGCCTGATGAAGAACTCATAAGGGTTGTCCCTGACGCGGCACTCCACAGGGGGAGGGGCCGCTGGCGGAGGCGAGGCCGATGCGCCGCCCCGTCCTCCTCTTCCCCGGGCACTGCGACCGATGCTACCTCTTGAGCATTGCGTTGGATTTCCCCGAAGAGGAGAGGATGATGCAGCAAAGTAGCGTAAGTTTTTCCCTCAGTTTTTGAGAACCAAGGTATCAATCCAGTAGGAGACCACGCATAAGTCCGTCGTACGTACACAAAACGATAGCAACTCGCAACCAATGCTTAGGGGTTGTCAATCCCTTCAAGGTCACTTACGAGAGTGAGATCTGATAGAGATAATATTTTTGGTATTTTTGATAGATAGATGCAAAGTAAAAAGTAAAGGTAAAGTAAAAACAAAGCAAGTAAATAAAGTGATATAGATTGATATGATGAGAATAGACCCGGGGGCCATAGGTTTCACTAATGGCTTCTCTCAAGAGCATAAGTATTCTACGGTGGGTGAACAAATTACTGTTGAGCAATTGACAGAATTGAGCATAGTTATGACTATATCTAGGCAATGATCATGTATATAGGCATCACGTCCAAAACAAGTAGATCGAAACGATTCTGCATCTACTACTATTACTCCACTCATCGACCGCTATCCAGCATGCATCTAGAGTATTAAGTTAAAAAAAGAGTAACGCCATAAGCAAGATGACATGATGTAGAGGGATAAATTCACGAAATATGATAAAAAACCCCATCTTGTTATGCTCGATGGATATAATACAATACGTGCCTTGCAACTCTTTACATCCTTGGTAAGGACACATAAAGATTGAACCCAAAGCTAAGCACTTCTCCCATTGCAAGGACTACCAATCTAGTTGGCCAAACCAAAAAGGATAATTCGAAGAGACTTGCAAAGATAACTCAATCATACATAAAAGAATTTAGAGAAGAATCAAATATTTTCCATAGATAATACTGGATCATAAACCCACAATTCACCGGTCTCAACAAACAAACCGCAAAAAGAAGATTACATCGAATAGATCTCCACGAGAGAGGGGGAGAACATTGTATTGAGATCCAAAAAGAGAGAAGAAGCCATCTAGCTACTAGCTATGGACCCGAAGGTCTGAAGTAAACTACTCACACTTCATCGGAGGGTCTATGGTGATGACGTAGAAGCCCTCCGTGGTGGATGCCCCCTCCGGCGGAGCTCCGGAACAGGCCCCAAGATGGGATCTCGTGGATACAGAAGGTTGCGGCGGTGGAATTAGGTTTTTGGCTCTTGTTACGATCGTTCGGGATCGTGGGTATATATAGGAGGAAGGATGCGTCGGTGGAGCTCAGGGGCCCACGAGGTAGAAGCGCGCCGAGGCGCCCTCCACCCTCGTGACCTCCTCGGAAGCTTCTTGGAGTAGGGTCCAAGTCTCCTGGATCACGTTCGGTTGGAATATCACGATCCCAAAGATTTCATTTCGTTTGGACTCCGTTTGATATTCTGTTTCTTCGAAATACTGAAAAAGGCAAAAAACAGCAATTCTGGCTGGGCCTCCGGTTAATAGGTTAGTCCCAAAAGTAATATAAAAGTGGAAAAAAAATCCCAATATATTCCAAAACAGTAGATAAATTAGCATGGAGGAATAAAAAATTATAGATACGTTGGAGACGTATCAAGCATCACCAAGCTTAATTCCTGCTCGTCCTCGAGTAGGTAAATGATAAAAAAAGAATTTTTGATGCGGAGTGATACTTTGGCATAATTTCAATGTAAATCTTCTTAATTGTGATAGGAATATTCAGATCCGAAAGATTCAAGACAAAAGTCCATATTGACATGAAAATAATAATACTTCAAGCATACTAATCAAAGCAATCATGTCTTCTCAAAATAACATGGCCAAAGAAAGTTCATCCCTACAAAATCATATGGTTAGGCTATGCTTCATTTTCGTCACACAAAGATGTTCCCAACTTCTATACCCCCGATGACATGCCAAGCAATTGTTTCATACTTAAATGATCTCGAACTTTTTCAACTTTCACGCAATACATGAGTGCGAGACATGGATATAGCACTATGGGTGGAATAGAATATGATTATGGGGATTGTGTGGAGAAGACAAAAAAAAGGAGAAGGTCTCACATTGACGAGGCTAATCGACGGGCTATGGAGATGCCCATCAATTGATGTCAATATGAGGAGTAGGGATTGCCAGGCAACAGATGCACTAGAGCTATGAATGCTCAACAAAAGAGAACTAGTGGGTGTGCATCCAACTCGCTTGCTCACAAGACCTAGGGCATTTTGAGGAATCCCATCATTGGAATATACAAGCCAAGTTCTATAATGAAAAATTCCCACTAGTATAAAAAGACAACTTATGAGACTCACTATCATGAAGATCTTGGTGCTACTTTGAAGCACAATATATGAGACTCACTACATGAAGAACAAAGTGCTACTTTGAAGCACAAGTGTGGTAAAAGGATAGTAGCATTGTCCCTTCTCTCTTTTTCTCTCTTTTTTTTGTTTGGGCCTTTCTCTTTTTTTTATGGCCTCTTTTTTTTCGTCCAGAGTCTCATCCTGACTTATGGGGGAATCATAGTCTCCATCATCCTTTCCTCACTTGGGACAATGCTCTAATAATGATGATCATCACACTTTTATTTTTCTTACAACTCAACAATTAAAACTCGATATTTAGAATAAAGGATGACTCTATATGAATGCCTCCGGCGGTATACCGGGATGGTGCAATGAATCAAGAGTGACACGTATGGAAAATAATGCATGGTGGCTTTGCCACAAATACGATGTTAACTACATGATCATGCAATGGCAATATGACAAAAGTAATGTATGTCATGATGATGATGATGGAAGTTGCATGGCAATATATCTCGGAATGGCTATGGAAATGCCATGATAGGTAGGTATGATGGCTGTTTTGAGGAAGATATAAGGAGGTTTATGTGTGATAGAGCGAATCGTATCACGGGGTTTGGATGCACCGGTGAAGTTTGCACCAACTCTCAAGGTGAGAAAGGGCAATGCACGGTACCGAAGAGGCTAGCAAAGGTGGAAAGGTGAGAGTGCGTATAATCCATGAACTCCACATTAGTCAAAAGGACACATATACTTATTGCAAAAAATTTAGAAGCCATAAAAAAATTCAAGTACTACGCGCATGCTCCTAGGGGATAGATTGGTAGGAAAACACCATCGCTCATCCCCGACCGCCACTCATTAGGATGCACAAGCCAAGTACACATCATGTTTCAAATTTGTTACACAACTTTACCCATACGTGCATACTACGGGACTTGCAACTTCAACACAAGTATTTCTCAAATCCACAGTTATCAACTAGCACGACTTTGATATTATTACCTCCATATCTCAAAACAATTATCAAGCACCAAACTTATCTTTAGTATTCAATTTACTCAAAAGAAAGTTTCACATGTCTTGAACACTAAGTATATTAACATTAAGCGAATTACCATGCTATCAATGACTCCCAAAATAATATAAGTGAAGCATGAGAGATCAATAGTTTCTTTAAAACAAATCCACCACCGTGCTCTAAAAGATATAAGTTTAGCACTAGAGCAAAATTATCACGCTCAAAAGATATAAGTGAAGCACTATGAGCAAAACTATCAAGCTCAAAAGATATAAGTGAAGCACATAGAGTATTCTAACAAATTCCAATTCATGTATGGCTCTCTCAAAAGGTGTGTACAGCAAGGATGATTGTGGTAAACTAACAAGCAAAGACACAAATAATACAAGACGCTCCAAGCAAAACACATATCATGTTGGTGAATAAAAATATAGCTCCAAGTAAATTACCGATGGAAGTGGACGAAAAAGGAGATGCCTTCCGGGGCATCCCCAAGCATTGACTTTTTGGTGTCCTTGGATTATCTTGGGGGTGCCATGGGCATCCCCAAGATTAGGCTCATGCCTCTCCTTGTTCCATAATCCATCAAAGAATTCACCCAAAACTTGAAAACTTCACAACACAAAACTCAACAGAAATCTCGTGAGCTCCGTTAGAGAAAGAAAACAAAAGACTACTTCAAGATACTGTAAAGAACTCATTCTTTATTTATATTGGTGTTAAACCTACTGTGTTCCAACTTCTCTATGGTTTATAAACTAATTTACTAGCCATATATTCATCAAAATAAGCAAACAACACACGAAAAACAGAATCTGTCAAAAACAGAACAGTCTGTAGCAATCTGTAACTAACGCAAACTTATGGAACTCTACAAATTCTACCAAAATAGGAAGTGCTGTACAATTTGTTTATTGGTCATCAGCAAAAAGAATCAACGCCAAATCACGTTCCTGTGATTTATCATAACTAAATTCGTGCACGCAAAGTTTCTGTTTTTCAGCAGAATCAAATCAACTATCATCGTAGGTTATCCTATAGGTCCTACTTGGCACAAACACTAATTAAATCATAAAACCACATCCAAAAAGAAGGTAGATGGATTATTTATTCCTAAACAGAAGCAAAAACAAAAAACACAAAATAAAATTGGGTTGCCTCCCAACAAGCGCTATCGTTTAACGCCCCTAGCTAGGCATAAAAGCAAGGATAGATCTAGGTATTGCCATCTTTGGTAGGCAATCCATAGGTGGCTCTCATGATAGATTCATATGGTAAATTTATTTTATCTCTAGGGATGTGTTCCATACCCTTCTTTAAGGGAAATTGGAATCTAATATTCCCTTCCTTCATATCAATAATTGCACCAATCGTTCTAAGGAAAGGTCTACCAAGAATAATAGGACATGAAGGATTGCAATCTATATCAAGAATGATAAATCTACGGGCACATAATTCCTATTTGCAACAATAAGAACATCATTAATTCTTCCCATAGGCCTTTTAATAGTGGAATCCACAAGATGCAACTTTAGAGAGCAATCATCAAAATCACGGAAATCTAGCAAATCTCATAAAGTTTTGGGGATAGTAGAGACACTAGCACCCAAATCACACAAAGCATGAAACTCAAAATCTTTAATTTTAATTTTAATAGTAGGTTCCCACTCATCATAGAGTTTTCTAGGGATAGAAACTTTCAACTCAAGTTTTTCTTCATAAGATTGCATCAAGGCATCAACAATATGTTCGGTAAAGGCCTTATTTTGACTATAAGCATGAGGAGATTCTAGCACGGATTGCAACAAGGACATACAACCAATCAAACAGCAATTTTCATAATTAAATTCCTTGAGATCCAAAATAGTGGGTTTAACAACATCACGGTTTTTATTTATTTCAATCCCACTTTCATCAATTTCATCATCAAGATCTAGAAACTCCGAATTCTTAGAACGCCTTCTAGGTAAAGGAAGATAATCTTCAGATTCATCAAGATTCATATTGCAAAACAAAGATTTAATGGGGGACACATCAATAACTTTTAGATCTTCATCTTGATTTTCATAGGGATTGGAAGAACACACTTTAATAAAGGCATCTTTGGAAGCATGCATCCTAGCGGTTCTTTCCTTGCACTCATCACTGGAAATTCTCATGGCTTTGAGAGACTCATTGATATCACGCTTAGGAGGAATAGATCTAAGCTTTAAATAATCAATTTCAAGAGAAATTCTATCAACGTTCCTAGCCAAATCATCAGCTTTAAGCAATTTCTCTTCAGCAAAGCATTAAAATTCTTTTGTGAATTTATAAACTCTTTAACACTACTCGCAAATTCAGAGGGCATCTTATTAAAATTTCCATAGGAGTTATTGTAGGAATTTCCATAATTATTAGAAGGATTATTAGGATAAGTCCTAGGATTAAAATTCCCTCTATAAGCGTTGTTTCCAAAACTATTCCTACCAACAAAATTCACATCCATAGATTCATTATTATTCTCAAGCAAAGTGGACAAAGGCATATCATTGGGATCAACAGGAGTATTTTTAGGAGCAAACATCTTCATAAGTTCATCTATCTTTTCGCTCAAAACATTGATTTCTTCTATAGCATGCACTTTTTTACTAGAAGATCTTTCGGTGTGCCATTGAGAATACTTAGCCATAGTATTGTCAAGCAATTTGGTAGCATCCCCTAACGTAATTTCCATAAAAGTGCCTCCCGCGGCCGAATCTAAAAGATTTCTAGAAGCAAAATTCAATCCGGCATAAATTTTTTGTATGATCATCCATAAATTCAAACCATGAGTAGGGCAATTGCGAAGCATCAATTTCATTCTTTCCCAAGATTGGGCAACATGCTCATGATCAAGTTGTTTAAAATTCATGATATTGTTCCTAAGAGTGATAATCTTAGCGGGAGGAAAATACTTAGAGATAAAAGCGTCTTTGCACTTATTCCGAGAATCAATACTATTTTTAGGCAAAGATGAAAACCAAATTTTAGCACGATCTCTAAGTGAAAACGGAAATAAATTCAATTTGACAATATTGTTATCCATATTTCTTCTTTTGCATATCACACAAATCAACAAATTTTTTTAGATGAGTAGCGGCATCTTCACTAGGAAGGCCGGCGAATTGATCTTTCATAACAAGATTCAACAAAGCGGTATTGATTTCACAAGACTCATCATTATTAAGAGGAGCAATCGGAGTACTAAGGAAATCATTATTATTGATATTCGAGAAATCACACAATTTGGTATTATCTTGCGCCATGGCAACAAGTAATCAACACACAAGCAAACAGAAAAGGCAACGGAAAAAGGCAAGCGGGAAAGAGAGGAGGAGATTGGGAAAGAGAGGCAAATAAAATGGTAAGGGTGAAGTGGGGAGAGGAAAAGCGAGAGGCAAATGGCAAATAATGTAATCGAGAGATAGGGATTGCGATGGGTACTTGGTATGGTTGACTTGCTTGCGTGAGCCTCCCGGCAACGGCGCCAAAATTCTTCTTGCTACCTCTTGAGCACTGCGTTGGATTTCCCGAAGAGGAGAGGATGATGCAGCAAAGTAGCGTAAGTATTTCCCTCAGTTTTGAGAACCAAGGTATCAATCCGATGAGGAGACCATGCACAAGTCCCTCGTACCTACACAAAATTATAGCAACTCGCAACCAACGCTTAGGGGTTGTCAATCCTTCACGGTCACTTATGAGAGTGAGATCTGATAGAGATAATATTTTTGGTATTTTTGATAGATAGATGCAAAGTAAAAAGTAAAGGTAAAGTAAAAACAAAGCAAGTAAATAAAGTGATATAGATTGATATGATGAGAATAGACCCGGGGGCCATAGGTTTCACTAGTGGCTTCTCTCAAGAGCATAAGTATTCTACGGTGGGTGAACAAATTACTGTTGAGCAGTTGACAGAATTGAGCATAGTTATGAGTGTATCTAGGAAATTGTCATGTATATAGGCATCACGTCCAAAACAAGTAGATCGAAACGATTCTGCATCTACTACTATTATTCCACTCATCGACCGCTATCCAGCATGCACCTAGAGTATTAAGTTAAAAACAGAGTAACGCCGTAAGCAAGATGACATGATGTAGAGGGATAAATTCATGCAATATGATAAAAACCCCATCTTGTTATCCTCGATGGCAACAATACAATCGTGCCTTGCAACTCTTTATGTAATCGAGTAAGGACACATAAAGATTGAACCCAAAGCTAAGCACTTCTCCCATTGCAAGAACTACCAATCTAGTTGGCCAAACCAAAAGGATAATTGAAGAGACTTGCAAAGATAACTCAATCATACATAAAAGAATTCAGAGAAGAATCAAATATTTTCCATAGATAATACTAGATCATAAACCCACAATTCATCGGTCTCAACAAACACACCGCAAAAAGAAGATTACATCGAATAGATCTCCACGAGAGAGGGGGAGAACATTGTATTGAGATCCAAAAAGAGAGAAGAAGCCATCTAGCTACTAGCTATGGAACCGAAGGTCTGAAGTAAACTACTCACACTTCATCGGAGGGGCTATGGATATGATGTAGAAGCCCTCCGTGGTGGATGCCCCCTCTGGCGGAGCTCCGGAACAGGCCCCAAGATAGGATCTCGTGGATACAGAAGGTTGCGGCGGTGGAATTAGGTTTTTGGCTCCTGTTCTAATCATTCGGGGATATGTAGGTATATATAGGAGGAAGGAGTACGTCGGTGGAGCTCCGAGGGGCCCACGAGGTAGGGGGCGCACCCAGGGGGCGCCCTCCACCCTCGTGACCTCCTCGGAAGCTTCTTGGAGTAGGGTCCAAGTCTTCTGGATCACGTTCGGTTGGAAAATCACGATCCCGAAGGTTTCATTCCATTTGGACTCCGTTTGATATTCTGTTTCTTCGAAATACTGAAAAAGGCAAAAAACACCAATTCTGGGCTGGGCCTCCGGTTAATAGGTCAGTCCCAAAAGTAATATAAAAGTGGAAAATAAAGCCCAATATAGTCCAAAACAGTAGATAAAGTAGCATGGAGCAATCAAAAATTATAGGTACGTTGGAGACGTATCAACGGCCTCGACCACGCCCCCTCCCCCTTCCTCTAATGGCTGGCTCTGCCACCACGAGCTCTGGGGGAGGAGTGATGCATTTTCTAGCCGAGACCCTCGCTGCCACCGATGAAGCATCCCCACGCCCCCTCGCCATGGCAGAAGGAAGGACGGAGCAGGAATTGGGAGAAGCGGATGACAAAGGATTGAGAAGCACCATTCCTCCCGCTCCCCTCTTTATAAAGGGGCGGGGGCGGGGCTCGTCCGCCCCTTTCGGCCAATCCAGCCCATTGAAGTGACAGCGGGAAGGGCCGTCGACTGCCCTCCCCGCCCAATTGAAGGCGTGTGGGGATCCGACCCATGCGCGCGCAACTTCCCGTATCCCGCGCACCTGTCATTTGCTCTGCGTCGTGCATGCAGCAAACATGGCGCAAGAGATGGGCGCAATGGGATGCGTGGAGTGACGGTTCCCAAGTAAGGGCAGTAAATGAGTAGTGGCCCTGCGGTCTCGAGGGGACACGCAAGCCGCCTCTTTACTGTCCGGCACAAGATGACGCCAGCGTGCTTCGGTCACTCGCACACGCACGACCCCCACGTCGCACATTCAACGCGGGTCGTGGGGAAGCGCAGCGGGCGAAAAGTTTTTACCGCAGTGAAAACCGCCATGTCTGCCTGCGCACCGTTTTGGACCTGGCCCACCAACGCGTTGCGCCTATGTGTGACCCAGGCCCGGGGGCTCTGGTTGGTGTACTAAAGTAGGGGCACTCCTTTGTACCCCTTACTTTGCGCGGGCAGTCAGACCCACGGACAGAAGCCGCACTTAGCAGGGCAAAAGGGAGGAGGCGAAGCCGCAAGACAATCAGCGCAACGCCAAAGATCGAGACCACAGAGAGCAGATGGACAAAGCAGGTTTCCCCGGCAAGACCCTTGCCGGGGCAGCCTCAGCAGCCCCGGTAAGCCCCTTGCCGGGGCGGCTCGCCCACACCAGCAGAGTGAGTCACCCTCGAACCCACGGTCTCCAACACCATCAACCACGTTGGGCCAGGGCTCGGGAGGCACCTCCACTGTGGCAGCCCCTTTCGACTATAAAAGGAGGCCCATGGCGTACTGGAGAGGGATTCGGCTCTTTTGAACCACGCGGCCACTATAGCTAGTTCAGGAGCCCAAGAACACTCAATACATCCACCAAAGCAGGACTAGGGTTTTAAGCATCCTCGCGGCCCGAACCTGGGTAAACGATCCTTGTGCTGATTACTAATCCTGCTCTTCTCACAATCCCGCGCCCCGCAACCGCAGAAGGGATCCTCGTGATCCCATAGGTGTCGTTTCCCACCGACAAGTACATACCTGACAAGAAGTTTCGGGCGATGGTGATCAAATCAAAGTCAAGGGAAATGATGTACGGTGACCCACTACATACCTGCAAAGAAGGTTTGGTTAATGGAGGTCGGATTGAAGTCGAGGGGCATCATGCACGCCTCTATATCATGGTGAGCAAATCTCGCAAGACTAGTTAACAACAAGCAGGGTGTCTTGAAAAGCTTAGGCCTCGCTCGATGATGGCCGTGTGCATGTCCCTCAAGCATGCAGCCAGCCGCATGACGCTCAACATATCCATACATGAACAACAGAGGTCGAGGATGTCACTAGGGAGATTGCTCCAATCGCGGCTCATATGGATGCTGTGCTGTTCGCGTTCGGCTATGGTGGAGTTTGGAAGGTGGGGTTTTGGGGGGCTTGATTTACAGGGGAGAAGGCTCTTGGTGCTAGAGCGGCTCGGGAGGGAATAGTGGTACTGGGGGAGGCAAGCGAGACGAGGGTACGCGGGTGCACAGTGAGATGGAGATGGAGATGGAGTGGTGCTAGGGGAGAGGGAGACGAGGTGAGGCATGCTATATATCGGCGGTGACAGTGACTGCACAGTGCACAAGGCAAGGCTGACTTTGGTAACCCGAACATGCCGCATGGACTAGTGTCCAGTGCAGGGTCTTGTCACTTCACTGTGAGGACCGGATGAATAATATTTTGACCATCAAGTGTACCACAGTTGTACTACTACTACTAGTAGTAGGAATAGTAGTAGTACTATATAGCGGAAATAGGTATCCCATGCTAGCATGCCTCTGGGTTCACTTCATCCTCTAGGTATCATCCAAATTACGAGCAGAACCAAATTCTCGTGCATGCGGAAGGGAGAAGAAGGGCTTTTTCCTTTTTTTAGGATAAATGCATATTCCTTTACCAGAGAATGTTGTGTCTCCCACGCATGCGCCAATATCCATTTGAACCAGCTAGGACACATTTTTTATATCTGTTTGCATAGGTACCACCTGTCAGGAGGGGTGCAGAAATAAAAAGGAATCATAAAATGTCTCGCCACGGTGATTCGAAAGAGTGACCTCAACTAGCTAGTGGCACATGTAGTGCTAGAAGGATGGGCACGTACACGGACAGGTACCACTCCTCAGTCTACCCGCATAGCCTTTTCGTTTAGTCTACCTAGCCGTCTAACCAATTGCTTGCAGGCCACTTCTCCCATTTACTTCTCCATCGGGAACCGATTTTCCTTGGCTTCTTCACCTCTCCTTCATCTTCATTTGCATCCAAACCCCACTGCATTCACATTGTTTTAACCTCTTCACATACTCCTGGAGTAATTCCGAAGCCCCTTTAAATAATCATCTTCTTCAGTTAGACTAGCCATCTAGTCCTAATTCTCCAAACCATAGCCCTCCGGTCCAGCGGTTCCAAATGGTGAAAGAGGTCCAGATGCAGGTTTTTAGTGTCCAACATGTCCTCGTCGAAGGCTCATTGAGCATAGTCGCCACCGTCACCGACCACCCAAGGGTTGTTCGGAAGTGGATACATAATGTATCCAACTCCCTCAAAAAGGTAGAGATGAAGGTCATCGGTCTCGACATAGAGTACTGGGAGCGTGCAACTGGGAAGATTCAACACGTTGTCGTCCTTCAACTATGCCTTGAAGATGATGTTTTGGTGTACCACATCATACACGCACCCTCCATACCAGGTGAGCTCCACGATTTCTTGTCTCAGGAGGATATCTACTTCTGTGGGGCAGCCATCGTATGGGACAAACAAAAGTTGGCGCCGTACAACCTTGATTTAAAAAGCATCACTGACCTACAAACCAGAATCAATATTCCTGTAGAAGATTGTGATAAACAGACACCATCCCTATTCGACGTTGCAAATTTTGTGCTTGGTACAATTCTTCAGAAGGGTGATGAGACGCTGACATTAAGGTCGTCTGGATGGGAGAATTATCCCTTGACGTACGAGCGAATAAAATATGCTACCCTCGATGCCCGTGTGAGTTTCGAAATAGCTGCAAGGTCCAAAGAGCTTGTTGCGAAGCTGTCTCCCACAGAGAATGAGAAGAAGAAGAAGAATAAGAATAAGAAGAAGAAGAAGCTGCACCACCAGCAGGGCATTATGGATGGATGAACTATTTCCTCTCTTGTAATTTTTTTCCTCTTTGTGTATATTGATATAGATGAACTATTTCGATGGTGTGCATGTCTTTGGAACAAGTAGCAGCATAAGTCCGCTTGACTATAAGAAACTATTTATCCGCCTAGCTTTCTCTACTACTCCTTCTAGTGATCGATATGCAATACGTGTGTCAGTAGACATGAAAGCTTGTCCATGGAAGTTGAACTATGACGACCATCACGTTTCATACACTGCCACTCGCGATTTCCATAACACCGCTGCAACCCACGGCACCACGTCCCTCGACGTGCACCTCACCCTCTCGGCCGCACCGCCCCTTTGCCTTTGTGTGCATGACATGTGGGATAGCTGAAATGCGGCGAGCATCAAGGTTCTACCAGAGCCACACGCAATTCCCATGACGCCGCTCAAACCCATGACACCACACGTCCCCCGAGCTGCGATCACCCCTCTAGGCCCCACCGCCCTTCTGCCTTCGGGAGCATGACATGTGGAGGAGCCACCTATCAGGTCCACTAAAGCTCAGTCTTGTGGGCCCTAAGAGGGAAATGTAACTCCTGCGCCAGGCCTTGTGGTGTTATCGCTGCACGAACTCGTGACAAAATCGAGATTTGTTTCTTAGTAGCAAGATGCCCATGCGTTGCATGGATCATCAAGATGCATTTGTATGAGTAGTTTATCTTGCGGGAGAAAAGGATGAACAAGGGAAGGCATTATTTGCAAATGTGGAGAGGGGTGTGGGTATCTTTTTACAAAATTGCCATAGTTTCCTTCCATGGACATCTACACCTCATAACACCCCGACGTCCAGCTGTGGCACCCTAGTCACGACCAGGCCACCACTGGTCGGTTCAACTTGAATGAGTGAGTCGCGAATGCCGCCGCAACAGCGGCCTGCTGGGCATCTTGAACCACACCGATGCGACTTCCCCATAGCCGACCTACGCTGGCATGTGGTCGCATGCCATTGAGCCACGCGTCAACGTACAGCGGCAGGAACGCCTCTAGGCTCATTGGCTCAACTACATCGAGTACATCACATTTGCAAACCGATATCCGTTGAGCTGGTTGCTCCCGCCCACGAGCACACGCCTATACGTATCTAACATTCCAGTTTCGTCGCTAAGTGGTACATCCTCGGGACGGTGCAAGCGGTCGGAATCTCGAGCCTAAGTCGAGTTATGTCCACCGGGTAGATCACTGGCTCCCGCCCAAGCTCTCACCTGGCCGTCGTTGCCGTCGCACTAGTAATGATCAGGAGCAGCACCCTGCCGCTCATTTGAAGCGCGAGCTAGTAAATGTCGTGTGGCACGTCACAACAGTCAAGCACCTCGACATGCGTCGGCTGGACAGAGACTTTTCTTGGCCACAAGCTCCATGGTCTCGTCCAAGATCAGTGTGGTACTGCAGTCGAACATGCGGGTAAAATGGGAGCAGCAGCATGTGCATGGCCCAGACACCGATGTTGGCGTGGAGGAGGTGGTACCCGGTGGCGCCGCAGCGTGCTACATGGCTTAGGCTGGCACCTGTTGCGACGCTCTAGCGTTGGCACCGACATTGTAAATGCAGCTGATGATCCGAAGGAGGACAAGCAAGAAAGGGAAGGGTCTTGCATGTGTGTACAGATTCATGCAGGGAATTATTTCCTAGAAATACGACCTTTGTTTACCTTTCTTTGAGGCTATAGATGACCCACACAAGGAAATCTATTATAACCGTTGGATGAAAATTAGTGGTGCGGGAGTATGGATCAGAGCATGGGAGGGGAGCATGCAAGCCTCGTCCGCTGACCTGCGCCGCACCCCTCTTGGTCCCACAGCCGCGCTGCTTTCATGAGAATGACATGGTGGCCAACTGCATTTAGGGTCCACATGTCATTCACTCATAGGACGGTGCACTAATCCACTGAAGCTCGTTCCCGTGGGCCCCAAGAGAGAAATGTAACATTTGCGCCAGGCCTTGTGGTGCTCCCGTAGTACGAACTCGTGCCAAACCCGGAATTTGTTTCTTACTACTACCATTGTGCCGGCCCGTGCGTTGCAATGGATCCAAAGTATCTATTTAGTGGAGTGCGCTCTAAACACATTATCTATTTATTTTTCACTAGCCTTTCCTAGCCATGCAACCAAGCCACGAAAGCTTCATGGGTGCCCCCACATCATATTATTCATACTACGTTGATTGAAAAAATATAAACCACCCAAAACAAGATCTTCTCGTTTTTTGTTCCTATGATGCTATGCCGTGCACGTGCCTAGTAGCAATAGTTCCCGCTTGCACCGTCCCGAGGATGTACCACTCAATGACGAGGTTGGAATGCTGGATACGTATAGGCGTGTGCTCATGGGCGGGAGCAACCTACTCAATGGATACCGGTTTGCAAACATGATGTACTCGACGTAGTTGAGCAAGTGAGCCTGGAGGCGTTCCTTCCGTTGTACGTTGATGCGCGTCTCAATGGCGAGCGACCACGTGCCCGTGTAGGTCAGCTACGGGGAAGCCGCATCGGTGTGGTTCAAGATGCCCAGCTGGCCGTTGTCGCGGCGGCATTTGCGACTCACTCGTTCGAGTTGAACAGACCAGTGGTGGCCTGGCCGTGGCGAGGGTGTGATGACCCACAAGTATAGGGGATCTATCGTAGTCCTTTCGATAAGTAAGAGTGTCAAACCCAAGGAGGAGCTGAAGGAAATTACAAGCGGTTTGCAGTAAGGTATTCTCTGCTAGCACTGAAATTATCGGTAACAGATAGTTTTGTGATAAGGTAATTCATAATGGGTAGCAAGTAACAAAAGTAACAATGTGCAGCAAGGTGGCCCAATCCTTTTTGTAGCAAAGGGCTAGCCTGGACAAACTCTTATATAAAGCAAAGTGCTCCCGAGGACACATGGGAATTATCGTCAAGCTAGTTTTCATCATGCTCATATTATTCGTGTTCGTTACTTTGATAATTTGATATGTGGGTGGACCCGTGCTTCGGTACTGCCCTTCCTTGGACAAGCATTCCACTTATGATTAACCCCTGTCGCAAGCATCTGCAACTATGAAAGAAGAATTAAAGGTAAACCTAACCATAGCATGAAACATATGGATCCAAATCATCCCCTTACGAAGCAACGCATAAACTAGGGTTTAAGCTTCTGTCACTCTAGAAACCCATCATGTACTTATTACTTCCCAATGCCTTCCCCTAGGCCCAAATAATGGTGAAGTGTCATGTAGTTGACGTTCACATAACACCACTAGAGGAAAGACAACATACATCTCATCAAAATATCGACCGAATACCAAATTCACATGACTACTTATAACAAGACTTCTCCCATGTCCTCAGGAATAAACGTAACTACTCACAAATCAAATTCATGTTCATAATCATAGTGGTGTTAATATGCATAAAGGATCTGAACATATGATCTTCCACCGAGTAACCAACTAGCATCAACTACAAGGAGTAATCAACACTACCAGCAACCCACAGGTACCAATCTGAGGTTTTGAGACAAAGATCGGATACAAGAGATGAACTAGGGTTTGAGAGGAGATGGTCCTTGAGGGAGTCCTGGATTAGGGGTATCCGGACAGCCGGACCATGTACAACGTCCGGATTATTACAAGACTCAAGCCTTTGGCCCGTGTCCGAATAAGACTCTCCTTTGCGTGGAAGGCAAGCTTGGCGATCTGGATATTATATTTCCTTCCTTGTAACCGACTCCATGTAAACCCTAGCCCTCTCCGGTGTCTATATAAACCGGAGAGGTTGGTCCTTAGAAGGCCGATCACAATTACAATCATACCATCATAGGCTAGCTCTTAGGGTTTAGCCTCTACGATCTCGTGGTAGATCTACTCTTGTACTACCCATATCATCAATATTAATCAAGTAGGAAGTAGGGTTTTACCTCCATCGAGAGGGCGAACCTGGTAAACATCTGTGTCCCTTGCTTCCTGTTACCATCAGCCTTGGCCTTGCAGATCGGGATCCCCTACCCGAGATCCGCCGGTTTTGACACCGACATTGGTGCTTTCATTGAGAGTTCCTCTGTGACGTCGCCGCAAGGCTCGATGGCTCGTCTCCTTGTCAAGGACGACATTACCTCGGAGGGAGCTCTGGCTGTAGGCCAGACGCTCCGACTCGGCGGCTTTATTATGGCCGCCCCATCAGCGGTAGAGCCAACGATGGCCTCTCGGGTCATCAATCATAACCTTCGCGTCAGTTCGGAACTTGCCGAACAGATGGATCCAATGGAGCTCTCCTCCCATAATGAAGTCTTGGATCGCATCCCCGCTCTGGGAGTCGCCACGAACTATGACCGGATTGGGCTTAAACCCGACCGAAGGGACATCAGGTCCCTGCAGGCCACCCATGAGATAGAGATAGTGGAGGAACCACACGCGGATTGTCCCTCAACTTTGAGTACGAATTATGTTCGGATCACCAAACTCCTTGAGCCGAAAACCAGCTCAAAGAAAAACATGACCCAAGTCCCGGACTTAGAATCGGGCATTTGTCCAAAGAAATTGGGTAGCACTCCGGATTCTGAGCTGTTAAGCTCAGAACCGCTCGCGCCCTTGGGCGTTAGATCGGATCAAAATCCGGATTTTGCTAACAACACCTATCTGGACTTAAACTGTCTCTCCCGCATCAGGAAAGAGCCCCAGGAAACCGTGCATCACTACTGGGCCAGATTCCTCGTTGCACTTAACAAGGTCAAGGACTGCCGCGAGGAGAACATGGTCTCACTCTTCGGCAAAAACTGCATGGATGAAGGACTCCTCAATGCTATAAGCCGTCGCGACATAGTATGCTTCGCGGACTTTGCAATCATAGTCCGAAAGTACTGTGCGATGGAGAGCGCTCGGAAAACCCGAACAGAATTTTGGGATAGTACTGCTCTCACCAAGACCTTTGTCTGAACTAAACAGACGAACTCTCGTAAGTCATCCGATCCAATCCCCAAGAAACCAAAGCCCACCCCGGGGCGGGGATCCGTATTGGAAGAATGGCTCGATGGGCCATGTAAGCTCCATAGTACTCCGGATACAATACCAACTCATAGCCTTAGGGCATCTTGGATACTACGGCAGGTGGGAAAAAGTGGCGAGGATCTTCTTGAAGGCCATCAAGCGGAACAACATCCTGCCAATGGACTGTCTGGTACTAACGGTCTTGAGACTTTGCCTCGAACAACGGTATAGCGGCTCGTCGAAGCTCATGGAAATTTGCCATGTGGCAAGGATAAACCTCTGGAACGACACTGCTATAACCTCCAATGCCAGTGATGAACCTCGATTCCAGACTGTCCGGGCACTGGCCGCTCTAGTCCTTAGCCCAATCATTGACGGCTTCCGGCTCACCAAAGTACTCATGGACGGCGGAAGTGGATTAAACCTGATCTATAAGGAAACGCTCAACAAGATGGAAATTGATAAAGGCCGCATTGAGCAAAGCGGCACCACCTTCGGGGGGATCATCCCTACCCGGGAAGCGCGGTGTGCGGGAAAAATCACACTGGATGTGGTATTCGGCACCCCGGAGAATTATAGGTCCGAAGAAATCACATTCCAACTGTTTCCCTTTAGCAGCGGATACCACGCCCTTCTAGGGCGGGACGCGTTTACAAGCTTTCAAGTTGTACCCCATTACGGGTACATAAAGCTTAAAATGCCCGGACCCAACGGAATCATCACTCTAGCTAGTGATCTGGACGTCGCACTTCGCGCTGAAAACAATTCCGCAACACTAGCCCTGGAAGCATTATCTGAAGCCCTAGCAGCCGAAGAGTTAACAACACTATGAGCCACCGTGGACAGGGACGACATGATACTCGACAAGCGACCCAAGTCCACCTCATTTAAACCTGCAGATAAGATAGTCAAATTCCAAGTCCATCCAACGGACCCCACAAAGACAACATCCATCGGGACACAGTTGAGCCCCACGATGGACGCCGCCTTCTGAGATTTCTTCTGTGAGATTGGGACATTTTGCACGGCACCCTTCGGACATGCCAGGCATCCCACGCCGGTTGGCCGAACACAGCCTCTATATACTAAAGGGATACAAACCTGTCAAATAGACTCTAAGGCGGTTTTCAGAACCCAAACGGCAAGCCATGGGGGAAGAGCTAGCCAAGCTACTTGAGGCCGGATTCATCAGAGATATTAAACATCCGGATTGGTTGGCAAATTTGGTAATGGTACCAAAAAAGGACAAATCCTGGCGCCTATGCGTCGATGTCAAAGACCTCAACAAGGGTTGCATCAGGATAGAAGCCAAACCAGTTAAAATGGGCGAATCCGGACTAGTAATAGACTTCATATCCGGGGTCGTACACCGATACGGTGTCCCCCATAGCATCATCACTGATAATGGCTCAAATTTCATAGCCGATTAGGTGAAAACTTGGTGCGGCAAAATGGGCATTAAGCTCGACTACGCTTCCGTCTACCACCCTCAAACAAACGGCCAGGTCAAACGGGCAAATGGTCTCATCATGAGCGGCATAAAACCCAGACTAGTGCGATCTTTAACAGAATCGGATACACACTGGGTGGAGGAGCTCGACTCCGTACTCTGGGGGCTGCGGACCACACCAAATCGCACCACCAGATATACACCATTTTTTATGGTGTAAGCTGCGGAAGCAGTACTACCCTGCAACATAATACATGATTCGCCACGCATACGCATGTACGAAGAGAAGGAAGCCGAGTTAGATCGGCAGGATAATTTGGATGCCCTAGAGGAGGAGCGCGATGTCGCAAAAGCTCGTTCCTCATTCTATCAACAGCAGGCTCGACGATATCAAAGCAGAGAAGTGCAGGCTAAAACTTACAATATTGGCGAGCTCATTCTACGCCTACCGGAGAAGAAGAAGGACAAACTCAAACCCAAGTGGGAAGGTCCCTTTGTCATTGACAAAGTCCTCTCCGGAGGAGCATACTGTTTACGTAATGCATCCGATAACTGACTCGGGCCGAACCCATGGAACGCGGCCAGACTCCGAAGATTCTACGCCTAGCGCCGAACTTAGTGTTCGTCTCCTTACCCCTCCTTTTTAATTATGCTCCACTCCTTTTCTCTCCTTTCTCGCCCCTTTTTCTCTTCACACAAAGTATTTAATATAGTGCGGACTTCCGGATTACTCCGGCCGTACTATGTGTGTAAGCTATACCTGGGGGCTTCCTATCCGGAAGCTAGACATAATTACTTTAAATGGCTTTTTACCCATCGCATATGCATTCTTTATCCATATGTGCCTTTTCTTCACCATTATATGCATCGATATGACTTAAGACGTGGCCAAGCTGGGTTGCCTGGCTCTTGTGTTTATGCCCTACGTTGCCGTTAATTTGGCTAGGGCATAAGGGGAGCACCTCTGCGATTGTTACTGCCGGTTAAGCCGGATGTGTACCTTAGACTGGGTGAAGCTGAAAGCTAGTTTCCTTAAGAGAAGATTCGATTGGTGAACAAAGGATGTATTCGTTGGTTACAAAAAAAAACCCAGAAGTTTTGTATCCTGCGCCATCGTTCGCACTTCGGACATGTGCATTGGTGCATGTGTACCCAGGGAAAGGAACCCCTAATGGAACTATTCTCCCTGGAAGATGTTTCTTACTATCCATGTAATATAGCATAGCTAGTTAGGTACTTGTCTATTCAAGCACTTATGACCCATACGCCTGGTCACCACGCATACCCCGGTTTTGTATAACTGAGCGGGTATTCGGACACACCCCGGACTATAGGATCCGGGGGCTGAAGCAAAAAGGTCCGCCATGACAAATGATTTTAATCCGGCTAGGGGCTACTTATGCCCATTAAATTACACAGTCACCTGGACTGACTATATTCCTCCTCTATACCATCTAACAGGCTATCTAGCTTACAATCCTGTTGAGAATACTTAGCGGCTAACGCTACCTGGTCATATACCAGACTTACGGGAATTTCTTGCCCATCGGGCCCCGCTGGTCCCACTTCGGCCATATGGTTCGGGTCCAGCTTGGTGTAGTGCGTCTTCACCATTGCCCAGGCTTCTCTTGCTCCTTGCCGGCATGCCAATATCTTCCACAGACGGAAGCGCTGCCGGGCTCCTTGAAGCAGGTCCGCAAGCTGCCACATGCCATTTGGCAGGAGGCTTGATGGCCACAAGGCCTGAGCAACTCCGTGCATCACCTGCCGAGCATGCTCGTGCAACTGCGAAAGCTCTTGCAACATATCACCTGCAGATGAGGGCATCTCCTCTTCAGGGCGACCCGTTAACATTCCTGCAAGCAAAAAAATTTCAAAAAACTTCCTCGCCGAACTATCACACAGTTCGTTTGAGCTCTTACCATAAATGCCGCGTCGAAGCGTTTTGTTCTCCTTCACGAGTCCGCCACCAGTCGCGGGCGTCCTTTAATTCCGTCGGGCGAATATTAGCATCTTGTAGCTTGTTCTTCTCTTGCGTCACCTGCGTAAGGATGCGCTCGCCAGCCTTTAGCTGCCGTTGGAGATGCGAGTCGTCATCCATTACGCCCTCTGAATTCACCCCGGGATTATCTGCAGAATTTTTCTGTTAGACTAACCACACCAGCCATTTACTAACTAGTACATCTGTGTACAATGGAGACAAATATTACCAGAGGGGGCCTTCCGGGATCCCTCTAACTTGGCTACCGCGTGCATCAGCTAGGCCTTGCATGCCTCCAGCTCTTGAGCCAATTTCTCATTCTTGTCCACAAGGACCTGTGCGTATATTGATCCTTCAAACAGTTGTCCCAACTATTTGAAGTCTCAGGGGCTACTGCTATACATACTTGTCAAAACTTTCTTTCCCGTATATCTTTGGTATACTGGTTCATCGCTTGGGCAAGCCCGCCTTGAGCAGCTCAGACGTATGCATCTGCCGAATTGAAGGCATTAAAGGCCTCTTCAGAAAAGACGTTGTTCCGAAGCAAGGCCCTCCGGCGCCAGTGATTCATGGCGCTTTCCACCTCGGAGTTCGTGGCCGAACACATATCTGCGTCCTCTGTCGGAGAATTGCGCGGTTCTGGCCCCATGTCCGCCTTCGCCCTCGATGCCGGTTCTGGAACCTGGCTGGTGGAGGCGTGATTGGTGGGATTCCCGGATATAATCCGACTGCTCCTCTTCCTGCCAGACACAAAGGGTGCTATCATATTTCAAATGCTATAAACCGCAGGACAAGTTGTTACTTTACCTCTACAGCGGTGTGTCAACCCTCACCGCCTTCCTCTTGAGCCTACCCGATGCGGACTCCCATGGTTGACGAGTCCCTAGGGGCTCGGCCCCTGCCCCGACCGTCATCTCTGTGAACAGCATGACGCCTCAAAGGTAAATCATAATCCTGAGGAGAATCCTCTTCGAAGGATAGGGTTTTTAGTTTGGCTTACCCGCGACACAGGGAGCAGTCTAGGATAGTCGGCTGTAATGGCCACTAAGGCGCCATCCCAGCTCGCTTGATGAAATACCCCGTTGACAAGCTCCAAAGTGATATCCGGATCTTCTTTGAGTCCGGGATCTAGGGCCCTTCCAGGGTCCTCTGGTTGCGGGGAGGGGCTGAAGATTCCTTCTACGGCCTTCCTCAGTTCCTGCTCAGAAGCATTTATGCAAGTAATCTTAACAGAAGAACGCTAGAGTAAGTGAAGCATTGAAAAGAATGGCAACTTACCCACTCTGGGGGGTTTACATGGAGAATTCGTCCCGCGTTTTTATGCGAAGGAATTCCTCCACTTCCCCTTTGTACAAATCGAATAATATCCTTGCCAAAGCGACAGCGGAGTCCAGACCCTTACGGCCGCAGCGGGTGACGTCATCTTCGCTGTTGAAATGCCACATGGGCTTCCCCCGATATTGGAGCGGTTGCACCCCCTGCCTTATGCATATCGCCATGACCTCAACTATCGTTATTCCGAATTTGGCCAGCAGCTTTATCCTGTTCATCAAGAAGTATATTTCCCTTGTGTCCTCTTCTTGAGGTCCCCGGGGGCGCCAGCTTAGGCGTGCCCTCGGCGGGCGTTGCTGAACTTGGGGAGACCCGTCCGGACTGGACCCGGGAGAGGAACGTCGTCTATATAGAACCACTCAGGGCCAGTTTTCTGGTGCCTTCTCGAGTGCAGACAGTATCCGGTCTTGGCGATCGCCATATTCGGCCCGCCCACGACATAGGGACTCTCCACAGGTGCGAGGCGAGGCGAACAGCTTCCTCCATAATCCGAAGTGTGGTTCGCAGCCTAAAAATAGCTCGCAAAGGGCGACATACCCCGCTATGTGCAGAATGGAGGCGGGGGTAAGGTTGTGTAACTGGAGGCCGTAGAACTCCAAGAGCCCATGAATAAACGGGTGGATAAGAAACCCGATGCCCCTCAGCAGATGTGGGATGAGGCATATACGCTCCTCTGGAGATGGGTTCGGAGATCCCTCGGCGTGAAGATACAAGACTCAAGACTTCGGCCCGTGTCCGGATGGGACTCTCCTTTGCGTGGAAGGAAAGCTTGGCGATCCGGATATTATATTTCCTTCCTTGTAACTGACTCCATGTAAACCCTAGCCCTCTCCGGTGTCTAAATAAATCGGAGAGGTTGGTCGTTAGAAGGCCGATCACAATTACAATCATACCATCATAGGCTGTTTAGCCTCTACGATCTTGTGGTAGATCTACTCTTGTACTACCCATATCATCAATATTAATCAAGCAGGAAGTAGGGTTTTACCTCCATCGAGAGGGCCCGAACCTGGGTAAACATCTGTGTCCCTTGCTTCCTATTACCATCAGCCTTGATGCACAGATCGGGACCCCCTACCCGAGATCCGCCGGTTTTGACACTGACAGTGCTGGTGAAGATGTTGATGGAGATTGACACCCTCTCGATGAGAGGATCTATGGTGATGATGATGGCGACGATTTCCCCCTCCCGGCGGGATGTTTCCCCGGCGGAATAGCTCCGCCGGAGTCCTAGATTGGTTCCGCCTAGGTCCGCCTCGAAACTGCGGCGCTTCGTCCTGAAAGCATCCATATGATTTTTTCCAGGGCAAAATACACCATATACTAGATGATGGGCATCGGGGGGCTGCCAGGTGGCCCATGAGGCAGGGGGTGCGCCTAGGGGGGTAGGGCGCGCCCTCCACCCTCGTGGACAGAGGGTGGCCCCCCCCCCTGGTGCTTTCTTCACCCAATATTTTTAATATATTCCGAAACTAACTTCCGTGGAGTTTCATGACTTTTGGAGTTGTGCAGAATAGGTCTCTAATATTCGCTCCTTTTCCAGCCCAGAATTCTAGCTGCCGGCATTCTCCCTCTTCATATGAACCCTGCAAAATAAGAGAGAAAAGGCATAAGTATAGTGACACAATGTGTAGTAACAGCCCATAATGCAATAAATATCGATATAAAAGCATGATGCAAAATGGACGTATCAGGGTGCCACAGCTGGACGTCGGGGTGTTATGAGGCGTAGATGTCCATGCAAGGAAACTATGGCAATTTTGCAAAAAGATACCTACACCTCACTCCACATTTGCAAATAAGACCTTCCCTCATTCATCCTTTTCTCTCACAAGTTAAACTACTCATACAGATGCATCTTGATGTTCCGTGCAACGCAAGGGCATCTAGCTAGTTTCTTTTAAAATAGTTACTGCGATAATTGGGTTGAAGTGATATATTTTATGTCTGCCCCGAATGATCTCAGATTCACTAGTAGTAACAAATAAAAGGTTGCCTTGTTAATTAATAGAAAACAGGGTGAAAACTATAACATGAGGCCGGTAAAAACAAGGCACACTAGGTTCAGCGTCATCGTCACTACAGTTGTGCGCTCGCGAGAAGTCTACATATCGAGGGGGCTACAGAGAGAAAGACGTATCGAGTGTGTGTGAGCGAGGCACAAAGACACAACTAGTGTGTGTGTGTGTGTGTGTGTGTGTGTGTTGGAGAGAGAAACCAATTGATTGATTAAGATCAAGATCGAGTTGTCACCCTTCTGCCGTCATTGTTGGGGGGTGGGGGGTGGGGAGGGGGAGGGAGAGAAAGACGTATCGAGAGTGTGTGTGCGGTAGGCACAGAGGCACGACTAGCAAGTGTGTGTGTGTGTGTGTCTAAGAGAGAAGACAGTAATGTCATGGAACACTTCTATGACAGCACATGTATGACTATCTTGATTCTCTCATAAAATCGTCACGGATGTACATGCATGACAGAAAACGTGACCTACTGTGACAAACACGTATCATCACAGAAGTGTTTTTTTGTAGTGATGAGTTCTAAGTGTTATCATTCACAAGGTTAGTACATGATATTTTCTGAAAACTTGGTAACTATTTAAGCTTATATATGGATACAAGAACAGAAGAGTTCATAAAAATATTTCTTTATCACTTTCAGTTTATCAACTGAATTGATTGAGGACAAGCAATGAGTTAAACTTGGGGGAGTTGATACGCCTCCATCGTATCTACTTTTCCAAACACTTTTGTTCTTCTTCTGGACTCTAATTTTCATAATTTGAATAAAACTAACCTGGACTGGCGCTGTTTTCAACACAACTACCAGGGTGTTATTTTTGTGCAAAATCAAAACTTCTCGGAATCGGACGAAACTTTGCGAAGATTTTTTCTGGAATAGATAAAAATATATTGGAATGAGGATCCATCGAAGGGGGAAACCAGTTGCTCACAAGGCAGTAGGGCACGCCTACCCCCCAGGTTGGGCCCTGATGCCTTATGGGTCCCACAGGCGGCCGTCCAACCTAATTCCATGCCTATAAATTATGTTTCCCTAAGGAAAAAATAGGAGAAGAAGTTTCATCGCGTTTTACGATATGGAGCTGCCGCCACCTCCTGTTTTTCATCAGGAGGGCTATTCTGGAGACCGTTTGGGCTCTAGAGAGGTGGATTCATCGCAATCCTCATCACCAACCCTTCTTGATCAATAACTTCATGATGCTCACCGTCGGGAGTGGGTAATTCGTTCGTAGGCTTGCTGGAAAGTGATGGAGTTGGATGAGATTTGTCATGCAATCAAGTCATTTGTTAGGGATTGATCCCTAGTATTCAGTATGTTCTGAGATTGATGTTGCTATGACTTTGCTATGCTTAATGCTTGTCACTAGGGCCCGAGTGCCATGATTTTAGATCTGAACCCTCTATGTTTTCATGAATATATTTGAGTTCTTGATCCTATCTGCTAGTTGTATGCATTCATTATTGTTCTGGTCCGTAGACCCCCAATGTGACAACAGTTGGGATACTCTTTGGGGATGAGTGTAATTCGAGGAGTTTATGTATTCATTATGTGTTAATTCTTTGTTCCGGTTCTCTATAAAAAGGAGGCCTTAACATCCGTTAGTTTCCTTATGCACACCGCTGCCACGGGAGGGTAGGACAAAAGATGTCATGCAAGTTCTTATTATAAGCACGTATGACTATATAGGGAATACATGCCGACATTATATTGATGGATTGGAGCTATTGTGCATCGCTCTAGGTTGTGACTGTTACATGATGAATGTCATCCAACACAAATATCCATCATTGATCCAATGCCTACGCTTTGCTCATATTGATCTTTGCTAAGTTACTATTGTTGTTGTTGCTATTACACTACAAAATTGCCACAGCTAGTTTCACCATTACTACTGCTACTGTTACCACTACTATCAAACTATCGTACTGCTATGCTACTAAACTATTTGTTGTAGATATTTAGTTCTCCACGTGTGGTTGAATTGACAACTCAAGTTCTAAGCTAATAAATATTCTTTGGCTCCCCTTGTGTCGAATATATAAATTTGGGTGAAATACTACCCTCGATGACTGTTGTGATCCCCTATACTTGTGGGTTATCACCGATGCGCTTCCATACACCGCTGTGTCCCTATTCTAACCTGGTGGACAATGTTAGGGCCGGGAATTGCAACCTTTCATTGATCCCGATCCATGGGAATAATCCACTTGAGGTTGAAGCCAGGAAGGCTGAGGGAGTCCTGGACTAGGGGGTGTCCGGATAGCCGGACTATCAATATCTGCCGGACTCCCAGACTACGAAGATAGAAGATTGAAGACTCCGGCTCGTGTTCGGAAGGTACTTTACTTGGCGTGGAAGGCAAGCTTGGCAATACGGATATGTGGATCTCCTACCATTGTAACCGACTCTGTGTAACCCTAGCCTCTCCGTGTCTATATAAACCGGAGGGCTGTAGTCCGTAGGACACAACATTACATCTCAACAATCATACCATAGGCTAGCTTCTAGGGTTTAGCCTCATTGATCTCGTGGTAGATCTACTCTTGTACTACCCATATCATCAATATTAATCAAGCAGGACGTAGGGTATTACCTCCATCTAGAGGGCCTGAACCTGGGTAAAAACATTGTGTCCCTCGTCTCCTGTTACCATCCGCCTAGACGCACAGTTCGGGACCCCCTACCCGAGATCCGCCGGTTTTGACACCGACAAAGGCAATTATGATGTTGCAGACGGTGCTGACCCAACAGACGAAATATTCCTATAGTCCTAACAGGTTACACTCTTCACCTTACCATAGTTGGAGCTAGAGTTGACATGGAGAGTCGCCTATTCCGCAGCTTCCAGCAGTGCGCGTCACTAGAGGGGGCACCAATATCAATAGCCGGCTCTAAAACAACTGATTCAGCAGCCCAGGACGGTGGTGTCAGGCGCACATGCTATCATTGAATCTTGGCGAGCGACGTGCACAACAGAGGCAACCAATGTTATTGTTGGGCATAAACAGCCAACAGCGCTGAACATGACCACCCTCCTTGTCACAACCCAACCGAGTTCAGTGTGAACCGGGTTTATTGGAGGGAGCATTTGGACCTATTGCTTGGGACCAGCTCTGAGGAACGAGCGTTGCTGCAGGATTTCAAGGGACCTCGCAAGGTTCTAAACTATAAGGTGGATATGGAACCAGTAGCGTGGATAAAGAGTTGTGACCTTGCTATGGATATGCCGGAGGTCAGGGATGGAGTCTGTGCCAGATATCTCACTATGATGCTGGAAGGACCAGCACGGACATGGCTAAAGAATCTACCAGCAAATTCAATCCATGCATGGAAGGAGTTGAAGGATCATTTTATCAAAAACTTCTAGGGTACCTCCAAGCGTCCAACTATCATTATTGACTTGGAGCATTACATCCAGAAGGAGGGTGAGTTAGCTTGTCATTGGGCACACTGGTTTGCCGGGATTATCACTCTTCAGAGAGCATCACGGCGCAGACATTTGTTCTTGTCTTGGAGAAAAACTGTAAGTTTGAGCCTTTGATTCATAAAATCGGACAAATCAAGCGGGCTATGAAGGATATGAGTGAACTCATGGATGAAATGACCAAATATGTCGAGCCTGATAAAAGCATAGACCTAGAATTCGATGAAGAGAAATATGAGAAGGGCACAAGAGTGCAGAAGGAGGATCGGATTTGGTCGCTAACACCAACTCAGGTTACAAGAGTCAGCGCCAAACCGACAAGTTCAAAGGGCCGTCGCAGGGGTTCCACCTAAGCAATTATCAGCAAGCCCTTAAAGTCCTTGTCCTCGCCACAACAGGCCCAGTCGACCTGCCAATCACTCTTGGGAGAATTATTTCATCATGTCGGAATTCAAAAATAGGGGCTTTAGTGGTAAAGACAACAATAGAGGCAACAATGGTGGTCATCCTGGAAATCCACGAGACTACAACTCTAGGGCCGACTATCAGGGAGCTGGCAATCGTGGAGCCGGCAACCAAGGAGCTAACAGCCAGGGAGCTTGCCTAGGGACTCAGCAGCAGGGAGGTATGTCTAGGTTCCAGAGCAACCCGAAGTAGTTGAACAGTGGGCGGTATCATGTTTATACTACTAACACTTGCAAGAGAGATCAAAAGTTACGAAATGGGTTGTCAATGTAGTAGCGCCAGCAGTACCAAATTGGCTAAATTGTGTGATTTTGTTGCTTGAATCACTATCATGTATACTCAAGAGAATGCAATCTGATAAAGAACTTGAGTTCACCAATCATGGACATCTTGTATTTCTAAGACATCATTCGCCCAAATTCCATGCTACAAGCATTGTTAGTACAACCAAAAATAATATCATCCAACATGTGAATAGAGTGGAATTAGTGGATCCGGGCTTGAACCCTTTGTCAAGAAGGAACTTCTTCAGTGTATCATACCAAGCCCGAGGGGCTTGCTTAAGCAAGGTATTCTCTGCAAGTACTGAAAGGAGCAGTAACAGATAATTTTATAGCAAGGTAATTCGTAACAAGTAACAAGTAGCAATAGTAACAAAGGTGCAGCAAGGTGTCCCAATTCTTTATATAGCAAAGGACAAGCCAGAAAGTTCTCTTATAGTAAGCAAAGCATTCTCGACGATACATGGGAATTGTCATCTAGCCAGGTTCATCATGTTTAGTCGATTCATGTTCAGTACTTTGATAATTTGATATGTGGGTGGACCCATGTGCTTGGGTGCCGTTCTTACTTGAACAAGCAGCCCTCTTATGATAACCCCCTCTTGCAATCATCCACAGCTAAGAAAGAAGAATTAAGATAAATCTAACCATAGTATGAAACATATGGATCCAAATCTGCCACTTACGGAGTAACGCATAAACTACGGTTTAAGCTTCTATCACTCACGCAACCCATAATCTACTTATTACTCCCCAATGCCTTCCCTTAGGCCCAAGTATGGTGAAGCGTCATGTAGTCGACATTCACATGACACCACTAAAAAAAGACCAACATACACATCATCAAAATATTGAATGAATACCAACTTCACATGATTACTTATAACAAGACTTCTCCCATGTCCTCAAGAACAAAAGTAACTACCAAAAATCATATTCATGTTCAAGATCAGAGGTGTATTGAATATGCTGAGGATCTAAACATTTAATCTTCCACCAAATAAACAACTAGCATCAACTACAAGATGTAATCAACACTACTAGAAACCCACATGTACTAACCTAAGATTTTGGGACAAAGATTGAATACAAGAGATGAAATAGGGTTTGAGAGGAGATGGTGCTGGTGGATATGTTAATGAACATTATTACTCCCAGGAAGAGAGGATCGTTGTTGATGTTGATGGCTTCGATTTCCCCCTCGCGGAGGGAACTTTCCCCGGCGAAATCGCTCCGCTGGAGGGGAAAAGTGCTCCTGCCCAGGTTCCGCCTCGAGACAGCGCCCCTTCATCTTGAAAGTCTTCTCTCTAGTTTTCTAGGGAACATAACCTCATATAGCAGAAGATGGGTGCCAGAGGCCTGCTGGGGGCCTGACAAGCTCATAGGGCGCGCCCTAAGGGTGCGCGTCCCTTGATCTCATCGCTCTAGTGGGACCCCTCCTGGTTTTTCTTCCGCCAATATTTTTATATATTCCAAAAGAATTCTCCGTAACTTTTCAGGTCATTTGGAGTTGTGGAATATATCTTATCTCTATTGTAGCTTTATTAGGTCCAAAATTAGCTGCCGACAATCTCCGTCTTCATGTGAAACTTGCAAAATAAGAGTGGAAAGGCATTAGAATAGAATGATAAGGTGAAATAATGACCCAAAACATTATAAATAACAGTAGAAAAACATGATGCAAAATGGACATATCAACTCCCCCATGCTTAGGCCTCGCTTGTCCTCAAGTGAAAGCCAAACTCAATAATGATGACCACATGTTTAGAGAGAGAGAGAGGTGTCGAGAAAAAATACAGACACGAATGCATCATGATCGTTATCATACCAACAATATAACATCATAAAACTTCTCATGCCAAAGTAACAATTCATTCAGATGCTGAAGTACAAGCCATAAACTTCATTGGAAACTAACAAACTATGATCATATTCTCAAAAATAATCTATGTAAGAGCTTTGTTTAACAAGCTCACATACTCAACTATCATTTGGTCTTCTATGATTGCTGACACTCACGGTATATTCATGGAGCAAAAGTTTGAGTTAAACACATAGGAAGACTGGGGTTTATAGTTTTCACCTCCCAACTGGATATATGTGCCTAGATCTTTTCCTACCTCATGATGCTTGCCAAGGGGGGAATAATAAAGAATGGAATAGGGATGAACATTATTGACTCTTGCATAAAAGTGAATACTGAAAAGTAAACATAGGCCCTTCGAAGAGGGAAGAGAGGTTGTCAAGCGCTTTTTTGTTTTGGATGTGCAAGATCTTAATGGAAAGGAATGCCACTTTATATTGCTCTTGTGATAGCAACCTTTATTATGCAATTTTTTGCTTTTATTTCTTTACCATCACGAGATCATACAAAGCTTATTTTCCCTTACAATAAAAGATCGTACTTATTTAGGAGCATTTTTTGTTTCTCTATGCACCAATGACAACTTACTTGAAGGATTTTATTCAATCCATTATTAGATATGGTGGGCTCTCATGACAAGAAACTATGTTCAAGGGGTTTTGGATGCACAAGTAGTATCTCTACTTAGTGCAAACTTTGGCTAGCAAAAGATTATAAGGAAGTACCACATGTTAGAGGATCCATGACAATATAACTTCTATGTGAATATAAGCAAACATAACTATTTTTGTTGTCTTCCTTGTCCAGCGTCAACTATTTGATCAAGCATAGAATATTTGATGGGGGCTCACAATCATATAAGATGTCCAAGATAGTATATTTATATGTGAGACCTCTCTTCCTTTATTACTTCTCATGAATTGTATTAATGACCAATGCTATGTTTGTCAACTTTCAACAAATTTTATCAACTATACTTATTTTATGTCAAGTCGTTACTCCCCATGGGGTTAGTGTATGTCCTTTTATTTTTTTATTGCTAAGATTAAAGAAGGTAAAGCAACAAATTGAAACCACTCTTTATTATATAACTCTCACACTTGATTACATAGATAGATAGATCACGAAACAAGCACTCAAAACTAAATCATACTAAAATTTTTATTCTTCAAAATCATGAAATAACTAAGGATCAAACTAGTATCGATGACGATGGTAAAATTGATGGTAATACGATACCGGGGCACCTCCCCCAAGCTTGGAACAATCCAAGGGTTGTGCCCATACCCGTGTACTTAAGTGTCTTTCTTCGGAGATGATGGTGATGAGGTAGTAGGCTTGTACTCCGTCTTCCAGGGTATACGCTCCCCATCACAGAAGGATGAACGCATCTCCGGAATCCTAAAATCTGCATCTAACCTCACCTTATTGAATCTAGACTCATACTCATAGTTTTGGTTTTGTAGATCGTAGATTTGTGCTCGGAGATGCTCAATTCGGTTATGAAGCTTGAATATGGCCTCCCCAATATCCTTGATTTCCAACTTGTGCTCACAAATAATTTCCGTGATCATGGAGTCATTGGCAGTAAGTCCGCGCTCCATCATCCCTGGGCACTTAAAGATCTCCTGCTCCATTGCTTCAAGCCTAGCTTTCTCGCTTCCCTCCTTCTTTGGGCCTTGGACGTCCTAGATGTGGAGTACCCCCTCACGAAGCTCCATGGTTTGAGGGTGCTTCATAACCTCCAAGAGGTAAGGGTTGATGACCTTCTCATAGAACTTGTCCTTGGACAAGCGTGGTCGCGACATGGTGCTCTAGATCTGTCAGAAAAATAGCCCAAAAAAGAACAGAGGAGAAACTTGCGATACGGTGGTCAAAGCAGCGAGGAGTATACATAATGAGTTTTTCCCATTTAGAAATTGTAATCTGGGAGAAAACAGAGTCCAGAAAGTCCACGGGGGAGTCAAGAGCTCACCAGGCGCGCCCCGGGGGTGGACACGCCCCCTGAGCTCGTCGCTCCCTCCTACACTTTCCAGACTACTTATTATTTTCGTAAGTTTCTATATATTACGAAACGAACAAAAAGTACTTTTATGGAACTTTTTGAGTCGGTTTACTTCCTGTATCACTTACCTACTCTTTTTCAGGGTTCTAGAGCGTCCCGAAAGGTCTCTTTTAGGTGTTCCTCCAGTGTCATTGTTTGAATAATATTAGTCTCAATATTAATGGGCGTACTTGAGATATAATGTCTAATTATTTTCCCATTAACCACTCTCACATTAGTTCCATCGGCATTGTTGATCTGGATAGCTCTGGAGCGATAGACTTCTTTGATGATGTATGGTCCTTCCCACTTAGAGAGAAGTTTTCATGCAAAGAATCTGAAACGATATTTGCACAATAGAACTTGGTTACCTACTTTAAATTCCCATTTTTGGAATCTTTTGTCATGCCATCTTTTACCTTTCTCTCTAAACAACTTGGCATTTCCATAAACTTGTGTTCTCCATTCATCTAGAGAACTAATATCAAATAACCTCTTCTCACTGGCAAGTTTGAAGTCATAATTAAGTTATTTAATTTCCCAATAAGCTTTATGTTCCAATACAAGAGGTAAACGACATGCCTTTCCATAAACCATGTTATATGCATACATGCCCATGAAGTTTCTATAAGCAGTTCTATAGGCCCATAAAGCATCACCAAGTTTCTTAGACCAATTCTTTCTAGATCTATTGACAGTCTTTTGCAAAATTAATTTTAGTTCCCTAGTAATCAATTCAACTTGACCACTAGACCGAGGATGATAAGGTGATGCAATTCTATGGTTGACATCATACTTAGCTAGGAGTTTATGAAATGCACCTTGAATTCACCCTCCCCACCTCCTCCACCCACAAAGTGGGATGACCCTGTAACATACAAACCATGTACAATTGCTGATTCTTTAATTTAATTGTAGTAGGAGCCTCTCCTACTTTTTTAGTGGTTCAAAAAAATAATAAAAATAATAAAAAATAAATAAAAATAGAACCACCATCGGTCATTAAATATCTAGGGACTCCAATCCTCGGAAAGATAACTTCTTTAAGAATTTTAATAGATGTGTTGTGATGAGCACTACTAGTTGGAATAGCTTCTACCCACTTAGTAACATAATCAAAAAAACTAAAATATGACTATACCCCATTTGAGAAATGAAAAGGTCCCATATAATCAAAGCCCCAAACATCAAACAGTTAGATAACCAGTGCATAATTCATAGGCATTTCCTGACATCTACCAATATAACAATTCTTTGACATTCATCACAAAAGAGGACAAACTTACATGCATCCTTTAAGAGAGTAGGCCAATAAAAACAAGACTATAGTACTTTATGTGCAGTTCTGTCTCTAGCATGGTGCCCTCCGTATGCCTCGAAATGACACCTCCGTAGGAATTTTTTTCCTGTTCATGCTTAGGTACACATCATCTAATAACACCATCTACTCCTTTATATAGATGTGGGTCATCACAAAAGTAATGTCATAAATCAAAGAAGAACTTTTTCTTTTGTTAGTATGTGTAACTAGTTGGTATATATTTAGCAGCAATGTAATTGGCATAGTCTGCATACCAGGGACTATTACAAGTTGAAGCATTTATAACAACTAATTGCGCATCAGGAAAACAATCATCAATAGGCAGCGGGTCATCAAGAACATTTACATCCTAGACAACTTATCTGCTACAAGATTTTAAGCTCATTTTCTATCAACAATATGCAAATCAAACTCTTGTAATAAAATAACCCACCTAATTAGTCTAGGTTTAGCATCTTTCGTTTCCATAAGATATTTAATAGCAGTATGATCGGTGTGAATAGTAACTTTAGACTCAACAATATAAGGTCTAAATTTATCACATGCAAAGACAACTGCTAAAAATTCTTTCTCAGTAGTAGCATATTTTCTTTGAGCACTATCCAAGGACTTACTAGCATAATGAATAACATTCAATTTCTTATCAACTCGTTAACTTAGAACAATACCAATAGCATAATCACTAGCATCACACATAATTTCAAAGGGTATTTGATACGTCTCGAACGTATCTATAATTTTTGATTGTTCCGTGTTGTTAGTTATCAATCTTGGATATTTTACAATCATTTTATAGCAACTTTATATCTGGGACTAACCTATTGACATAGTGCGCAGTGCCAGTTGTTGTTTTTTGCTTTTTTTTACTTCGCAGCAAATAATACCAAACGGTGTCCAAACGCAGCGAAACTTTTTGGTGATTTTTTTCTAGACTAGAAGACACCTGTTTGGCCAAAGATGTACTAGAGGGAGGCTCGGAGGGGAGCACAATCACCTGGGCGCGCCTGGGGGCCCAAGCACGCCCTGGTGGGTTGTGCCCACCTCGGCCGCCTCTCGCACCGCCTCTTTGCTCTATAAATACCCCAATATTCCAGAAAGCCTAGGGGAGTCGACGAAAAACAATTCCAGCCACCGCAAGTTCCAGAAACCACAGATCCAATCTAGACACCATCACGGAGGGGTTCATCATCCTCATTGGTGCCTCTCCAATGATGTGTGAGTAGTTCATTGTAGACCTATGGGTCCGTAGTTAGTAGATAGGTGGCTTCTCTCTCTCTCTCTCTCTCTCTCTCTCTCTCTCTCTCTCTCTCTCTCTCTCTCTCTCTCTTCTGATTCTCAATACAATGGTCTCTTGGAGATCTATTTGATGTAACTCTTTTTGTGGTGTGTTTGTTGGGATCCGATGAACTTTGAGTTTATGATTAGATCTATGTTTTTATCCATGAAAGTTATTTGAGTCTTTTGATCTCTTATATGCATGATTACTTATAGCCTCATATTTATTCTTCGAATCTTTGGTTTAGTTAGGCCGACTAGATCGGTTTTTCTTGCCATGGGAAGAGGTGCTTTGCGATGGGTTCGATCTTACGGTGCTCAATCCCAGTGACAGAAAGGGAAATGACACGTATGTATTGTTGCTATTAAGGATAACAAGATGGGGTCTATTCCTACATGAATAGATGTTGTCTACATCATGTCAACGTTCTTATTGCATTACTCCATTTTTCCATGAACTTAACACACTAGATGCATGCTGGATAGTGGTCGATGTGTGGAGTAATAGTACTAGATGCAGGCAGGAGTCGGTCTACTAATCTTGGACGTGATGCCTATATAACAATCATTGCCTAGATATCATCATCATTATTTGAAGTTCTATCAATTGACCAACAGTAATTTGTTTACCCATTGTATGCTATTTTTCTTGAGAGAAGCCAATAGTGAAATCTACGACTTCCGGGTCTATTTTCTCATCATATATTTTCAGATCTATTTTTCTATTCACCTTTCCATTTATTTGCCACTTTTATTTTAAGATCTATAGTATCAAAAACCCAAAAATACCTCGCTGAATTTTATTTGCTTTTATTTTCATCTATCAATCTACTACACTTTTATCCCGCCCACTAGACAATTTCTGGCACCGTTACCCGAAAGGGAATGAGAACCCCTTTAACACGTCGGGTTGCAAGTATTTATTCTTTGTGTTGCAAGTATTTGTTCTTTGTGTGGTTCTCCTACTGGTCCACTAACCTTGGTCTCATCACCGAGGGAAATACCTACCATAGCTGTGTTGCATCATCCCTTCCTCTTTGGGGAAATATCGACGTACTTCAAGCCGCATCAGTAGGTTCCACTCAGGTGGTTGAATAATGGGTGTAGAAATTAAGGCTTTCCTAAGTATTTCAAAGGCTTCTACACAATCATCATAAAAAACAAATGGAATATCTTTTGCATAAGATTAGTAAGAGGCCTAGAAATTTTAGAGAAGTCTTTGATAAACCTCCTATAGAAACCAGCACGACCAAGGAAACTCCTTATACCTTTTATATCTTTAGTACATGACATTTTCTCAATTGCATCAACTTTGGCTATATCTACGTCAATACCTCGTTCAGAAATTTTATGCCCTAAGACAATACCTTCATTCACCATAAAGTGACACTTCTCCCAATTCAAGACAAGATTAGTTTGTTCACATCTCTGCCAAACTCGATCAATGTTGCTTAAGCAATCATCAAAAGAAGATCCTTAAACGGAAAATTCATCCATGAAAACCTCAACAATCTTTTCACAAAAGTCAGAGAATATAGCAGTCATACATCTTTGAAAAGTAGTAGGTGCATTGCATAAACCAAAAGGAATACGTCTATAAGCATAAGTTCCATAAGGACAAGTAAAGGTAGTTTTTTCTTAATCTTCTTTTGAAACACGTATTTGTGAAAAAAATAGAATATCCATCAAGGAAACAAATGTATGTATGCTTAGATAACCTTTCTAACATTTGATCAATAAAAGGCAAGGGGTAATGATCTTTTCTAGTAGCTTTTTTTTTAATTTCCTGAAATCAATTACCATCCTATAGTCAGTTACAATTCTTTGTGAGATAAGTTCATTTTTATCATTAGCAACAACAGTAATGCCTTATTAGGAATACAGTGAAGAGGACTTACTCGTCTACTATCAGATTTAGGATAAATTATACATGCCCCCAGAAGCTTTGGTATGTTAGTTCTTACCACATCCTTCATTTTAGGATTCAAACGATGTTGGTGATCAACCACGGGTTTAGCATCAGGCTCCATATTAATCTTGAGCTAGCATAAAGTGGAACTAATGCCCTTCAGATCATCAAGAGTATATCCATTAGCAGCATGATGCTCCCCTTAGAGTTTTAAGTAATCTCTTTTCTTCATGCTCTGAAAGGTTAACACTTATAATAACATGATATATCTTCTTTCATCAAGATAAGCATATTTAAGTGTATCAGACAGTTTCTTTAATTCAGACATAGGGTCACTATTAGGTGGGAGAGGATCTCCCAAAGTTTCAACATGCAAATTGTGTTTATGGATAGGTGCTTGTCTAAAGAATATTTCATCTATTTCATTTCTCTCCTTCATATGCATATCATTTTCATGGTCTAGTAGATATTTGTCTAAAGGATCAGTAGGGGGAACAACAATAGAAGCAAGACAAATAATTTCATCTTTATTACGCAATTCTTTATCATGAGTTTGTCTACGAAACTTAGAGAAATTAAATTCATGCAATACATCACCAAATTTAACACTGACCGATTCCCTAGTACAATCAAGTTTAGTATTAACTGTATTCAAGAAGGGTCTACCAAATATAATGCGACAAAAATCATCTTCTGGTGATACAAGAACTAGAAAATCAGTAGGGTATCTAACCTTACCACACAAGACTTCAACATCTCTAAGAATCTCAAGTGGTGAAATAGTATCTTTGTTCGCAAGCTTAGTAATAACATCAAAGTCTTCTATCTCAGCAAGTGCAATATCATTTATGACTTCTTGATATAAACTAAATGGAATAGCACTTACGCTAGCGCCCATATCACATAAACCATGATAACAATGCTCTCCAATTTTAACAGATATATCAAGCACCCCAACAACATGTTTGTTTTTATGAGATGTATCATGCTTAGCAATCCTAGTTGCTTCCTCACAGAAATATATAACATGTCCATCAATATTATCAACTGAAAGATCTTTGATCATTGAAACATTAGGTTCCACTCTAATTTGTTCAGAGGGTTTAAGTGATTTGGCGTTACTCTTATTAACCACAGTTGTAGCTTTAGCATGTTCCATATCCTAATAGGGAAAGGAGGTTATAAGCAGTAGGCACAACTGGATCGACATTATAAATGATTGATTCATCTTTAGCTATAATAGGTTCCTCGTAGTTTTCTTTGATAGGTGGATGAAATTTAAACCAATTCACCTAAGGGAGATCAACATGAGCAGCAAATGACTCACAAAAGGTGGCTACTATCACTGAGTCAAGTCTATGTTTAGTACTAAACTTATAAAAATCATCGGTTTCCATAAAAGGGTTAACACAATCAAACTCAAGATTTATACCTGACTCTTTACCTTTGTCGATTTCCAAATCTTTAGAGTTGCGTTTAATTCTTTCCATAAAATCACACTTGAATTCAATAGTTTTATCTATAACGGAACTAGTAGAAGAAGCATCGAGCAAGGATTGGTCATTATGAGAAAGTCGAGCATAAAAGTTTTGTATAGTTATCTCTCTTGACAACTCAGATTGGAGCATGTGTGCATCATATTTTTAAGACTCCCCCAAGCTTGAGCGATACTTTCTCCTTCATGAGGCCAAAAATTATATATACAATTCCCATCACGATAAACCAAATGCATAGGATAAAACTTATGATGAAATTCCAGCTTCAACCGGATCCAATCCCATGTTCCAGTATCATCTAATAGCCTATACCAAGTCAATGCCTTTCCCCCCGAAGATAAAGCGAATACCTTCTTCTTAACTCCATTCTTGGATAAACCAAAGGTGCTTCACTCCCCGAAAGTGGCACCAGCAAAGAGTCTTGATGACCCACAAGTATAGGGGGTCAATCGTAGTACTTTTGATAAGTAAGAGTGTCGAACCCAATGAGGAGCAGAAGTAAATGATAAGCGGTTTTCAGCAAGGTATTCTCTGCGAGTACTGAAAGTAGCAGTAACAGATAGTTTTGTAGCAAGGTAATGCGCAACAAGTAAGAAGTAGCAATAGTAACAAAGGTGCAGCAAGATGGCCCAATACTTTTTATAGCAAAGGACAAGCTGGAAAGTTCTCTTATAGTAAGCAAAGCGTTCCCGAGGACACATGGGAATTGTCATCTAGTCAGGTTCATCATGTTTAGTTGATTCACATTCGCTACTTTGGTAATTTAATATGTGGGCAGACCTGTGCTTGGGTGCCATTCTTACTAGAACAAGCAACCCTCTTATGATTACCCCCTCTGACAAGCATCCTCATGTACGAAAGAAGAATTAAAATAAATCTAACCATATCATGAAACATATGGATCCAAATCAGCCCCTTACGGAGTAATGCATAAACTGGGGTTTAAGCTTCTGTCACTCTCGCAACCCATCATCTACTTATTACTCCCCAATGCCTTCCCTTAGGCCCAAGTATGGTGAAGTGTCATGTGTTGGCGTTCACATGACACCAGTAAAGGAAAAATAAAATGCATATAATCAAAATATCAAACGAATACCAACTTCACATGATTACTTATAACAAGATTTCATTATGTCCCAAGAACAAATATAACTACTCAAAAATCATATTCATGTTCAAGATCAGAGGTGTAGTGAATATGCTTGAGGATCTGAACATTTAGTCTTACATCAAAGAAACCAACTAGCATCAACTACAAGATGTAATCAACACTACTAGCAACCCACGTGTACCAATCTAAGGTTTTGGGACAAAGATTGAATACAAGTGATGAACTAGGGTTTGAGAGGAGATGGTGCTCGTGAAGGTGTTGATGAAGATTGGTTCTCCTACAATAGTAGGATCGTTGATGATATCGATGGCTTCAATTTCCACCTCCAAGTGGGAAGTTCCCCCGGCAAAATCACTCTGTCGAAGAGCAAAAGTTCTCCTGCTAGGTTCCGCCTTGAGACGGCGGTGTTATGTCCCGAAAGTCTTTGCTCCGTTTTTTCTGGGGCAAATAACCTCAGATAGTAGAAGATGGGCGCCGAAGGCCTGCTAGGGGGCCCACGAGCTCATAGGGCGCGCCCTTGAGCTCTTCGCTCTCTGCTGGGCCCCTCCTGGTATTTCTTTCGCCAATAATTTTTATATTTTCCAAAATAATTCTCCATATATTTTTAGTTCATTGGCAGTTTTGTAGAATACCTATCTGTGTTGTAGCTTTTTCAGGTCTGGAATTCCAGCTGCCGGCAATCTCCCCCTTCATGTGAAACTTGCAAAATAAGGTAGAAAAGGCATTAGAGTAGCATCATAGGGTGAAATAATGACCCAAAACATAATAAATAACAGTAGGAAAACACGATGCAAAATGGACGTATCAATAGCCTTGAGCAACAAGATGCACTTTGTTTCTCACCACAATGCAATTCTCATCTTGCTTGTTTTGAAAGACCCATTTGGTGTTGATGATATTGTGCTTCTTATGACTGGGTCGATCGATCAATTCCTAGACATCATCAATTGAATTGCACGAACTCTTCTTGCATAGCATTCATCCCATCAGGATCTTTCATTGGTTCTTCATACTTGGTTGGTTCTGCCAATGAGACAAAGGAGAAACTTCCATGGTAGTTGGCCCAACAAGTGTGAGAACAAAATGTGGGTTGATAACCTAGATTCTTGAGATCTTTGAGAATTAATGCAGGGTCAACCTGATTTGCCACTTGTGGGTGAACTCGGCGTCAACATCTGGATTGGTATTACCATCACCATTTTCTTCAGGATTGCCATTTTGATTGGCATTTTAATTCTGGTTGGTGTTCTCATTTTGATCACATTTTCTTCGGGGTAGTAGCTTGTCGAGTTCTTCTTCAAACAGTAGGGGCATCTTCATCGAATGAGTCAGGAGCATTTGCTTCTACTGGCCTGACGTCTCCGATTGCCATTTGCCGAATAGCATCCAAAACCGGTGGTTCATCTATCACATTTGGTAGGTGCTCCTTTTTTGAGCCGTTAGACTCATCAAACCACACATTTACCGTTTCCGTAACTTTCCCGTAGTGAGAGTTATAGGCCTGATAAGTATGCAAGTTTGAGCCATAACGAAGAAGAAAACCTTGATGTGCCTTAGGTGCAAATTTGGAGTTGTGATTCATGTCACGAATGTAGCATGGTGCATCGAAAACACGTAAATATGGAACATTTGGTTTCTTTCCGGTGATGAGCTCATATGGAATTTTCTTAAGGAACTTGCAAAAATAAACACGATTCACAACATGTTAAACAGTGTTAATGGCATCAACCCATAAGCGAATTGGAGTTTTGTACTCACTGAGCATGGTTCTCGCCATTTCGATGAGAGTTCTATTCTTTCGCTCAACAACTCCATTTTGCTGGGGAGTGTATGTGGTAGAGAACTCATGAGTAATACCATTTTCATCGAGAAAATCCCCTATATGAGTATTTTGGAACTAAGTACCATTGCCACTTATGACGTGCTTGATTCTCACATCATATTTGTTCTAAACTTTCTTGGCGAACCTCTTGAAGATGCCTTGGGTGTAGGTATTGTCTTTGAGAAAGAATACCCAAGTGTATCGAGAGAAATCATCAACAGTAACTAGACCATAATGACTACCTCTGAAACTTGCATAGTTATGCAAGTAAGTCCATATGAAGAATTTCTAGAGTTCTTGTTGTAGTCATGACAGTTTTTGTTGAATGGTGCTTCTTTGCCAATTTGCCAACCTCACATGCACCAGAGAGGTGATCCTTGTCAAACTTCAAATCAGGAATGCCATGAAGAAGATTTTTTTCACGAGAGTCTGCAAATTCCTCATACCTGCATGACCAAGTCTTTGGTGCCACAGCAAACCTTCGGTTGCTTTTGCAAGCAAACAAGCTTGGACTGAGGGACCCTTTGAGAAATCCACAATATACAAATCACCTTTTCTATTTCCCTCAAAGACGAAGGAATGTCAGTGTCCATAAAGGTGATGCATTCGGAGATGGAAAATAAAACTAGCATGCCTAGATCACAAAGCTTCCCAACTGACATGAGATTAAATCTAAGAGACTGAACAAGTAAAACATCCATAATGTTCTTGTGTTTGTATATAGCAATTTTACTTAGCCGAATTACCTTTCCTTTGTTGTTGTTGTTGCCGAAACTAATGAACTTCTAAGAAGAAGCAGTTAAGACAAACAACAACTTGTCTCAGGTCATATGACTAGTGCATACACTATCCATGATCCATTCGATACACCCGGAGACATAGTCATGCAGAACAATTAGGCTTTCTGAACCACCCACATCTTTGCAGGTGGTTTCGAAACATATGAACGAGCATGGTATGATTTCCTTTGATAACCGTAAGAGTTGTTTCTCGAAGGAGTGTGGGCATAATCGAAGGAATATGCATTGAAGTTCTTTCTAGACGAATGTGTGTAATGGTTAGATGAGGTATGCACGCACTCATTCTATCGAGTAGCATTTTCAACTTGCATCGTTAGCAAAATAGTAATAGATAATGCTTCAATAGTTCTCTTTGGAACCCAGGTCGTTTCCTTCAGATAGCAAGCAACAGCCTTACCATGTTGGTTCTTGAACAAATTGTAGTTGTCTAGAGAATCATCATTTGAGTATTCAGTAATGGGACAGTCATATCCCGAGAGTAAAGGAAGGTCGAGAATTTTGCTCTTTGTAGGCACCCACACAGTGTGAGGATATTGCTCAGGTTCTCAATAGGAGCCATTTTCATTTAGTTTACTAACACCTTCCTTTCTGGTATTTTTGGTGGAGAATGGATTTCTTCAGAACATCAAAGATGGTTTGGCCTTTGATACTTTCAAATATTCCTGTCTGAAGAAGATCCTTCAACCTAGCATTTTCATCAGACGCAGAACCATTTTCCTCAAGGGAGGTATTAGCATTCATATCATTCGGGGGTAGAGTTCATTTTAGCATTTATAAAGGATTCAACATTAGATTGAGCATGACTGCGTTCAAGTCACTTTTTTAACCTACTAACCATAGAACAATCATTGTATGGTATTTTCATTAATGATAAAAGTACATGTATAGTTTGCCTCCAAAGGAGGTCATGCAATGCCAGTCTTATGGAACATAAAGCAAATTCAAAAAATTATCTCAGAATTGAAGTTTGGTGGCCTTTCACGCTTTAGCTCTGTACAGTGCCCTAGTAAGCCCTTCTTTCATGTAAAACTTCCAGCATTGAGTGTGAGCCAGAGCTTGACAGAAGATCTTGTCATTACTCACACACCAATGCTCTAGCAACTTGCCAGGATTATATCTAAAGCTAGGTCATATGGGAGTGCTTGGACAACTAGACATATTTCATCAAAACTTGAAGTGCCTGTCTTTTTGTCAGTGATAATGTCATCCTAGCAAGTGGGTGCAAAAGGGTAGTCCCATAATAAGTGTAAGGTAGTCTCTTCCACTTGATCACTATAGAGCACACATAGGTAGGCTTCCAGGTACATATTCTTCCTTCTCAAGAGATTCCTTGTTTTGACCCTATCCTAAAGTAGTAGCAAGCGGAAAATCTAGTGTCTAAGAATGGCTGAGGTCTTCCATAGAGTTATAAATAAGTAGTGAGATTTTGAAGGGAAAATTAGACATTTTTACATGTTCATAGAAGAATAAGTGTTAGATTTCCAGGAATATTTCCATTTGTCATGTTGATCTCTCCTTTGGGTGTTCTTGATGATAGTATGTATCAGGTCAGATTGGTGGTGTGCTTCCATAGAAACTGGTCTATGAAACATAGTCTCATGGTTATCAATCTGAAGTGCCTGCTAGAGTGCGATCTCTTGTTGATAGTAAAAGTGTATAACTCAGTGAACATGTCTTCCATCTAGTTATCAGACCACATTAGAGTTGTATCTCCCATTCCTGTCTGACATTGAGCATTGGCCTTGTAAGTAGGTAGCAACTTAAGAATGGCTTTGCACCATATAGATCCAACCATTCTAGTCCTAGGCATTTGATTAGAATAGTATGTTTCCCAAATAATTTTAACCCATGGAGTGTCATTTTTGTTTAGGAACATATGGAGGAATTTCGTGAGCAGAGCATGATTGTGTGTTGTAATGTCAATGATTCCCAATCCCCCATGGTTCTTGGGCATGCATGCTTTATCCCATGAGATCGGAGGAGTGACACTTTCTTCTGTACCATGTTTCCTACAAAAATAATGTTTAAGATATTTGTTGATTTGTGGAATGGCTGCCTTGGCTATAATCCATGTGCTCATAAAGAAGTGGGCATGCTGGAGAAGACTGATTTTCTTAGGGTTACTTTGTCTACATATGATAGCATGGTAGAGTAGTCTTGAAGCCTAGTTTCAATTTTCCTCGGAAGTGGGAAAAAGTCTTATGTTTTGGGCTTGGAAAGACAAAGAGGCAGGCCAATTTATTGCATAGGGAGAGACCCAACTTGACATCCTAGCAGGAAAGATAACTCTAGTATCTTGTGGTCAGGAGTATTGTTGGCAATCATTATTGATTTAGAGTACATGACATTTAAACCAATATAGGAATTAAAAATGCAACAGCAAAATTCTGATGTGGTGTAATTGAGTTGGAACAGTAGGTAGAGCTAGAATAGTGTCATCTCCATATTGGATGATAGGGAAATTGGGGGTAAGTAGCATGCTGTAGTGGAGATGCAATGAGGGAGTTATCCATGGCCTTATTCATTATGGTTAGCAGAGGAGCCAACACAAATATTATGAGAGATAGGGGATATCCTTGTCTGACTCCTTTTTTGCGGAAAAGTTTCTTACCAGGTACCCCATTTAATAGAATTGATGAATAGCTAGTGCTATAGATTTGTTTGATCCATTGAATACATTTGGTGCCAAAACCATAAGAAGCTAAAATCTAAAATATAGTGTCATTATTAAGCATATCAAATGCCTTCTCAAAATCTGACTTAAGGAGTCTAATTTCTTTCCTGGATTGATGACATTGGTCTAGATACTCATAGGACCAAGCCAAGGAGTCTTGAAGACATCTATTGTTGACAAAGCCATACTGATTGATGTTGATTAGCTTGAGTATAATTTTTTGCAGTCTGTTGGCCAACAGTTTGGTGAGGATCTTCACAGTACAGTTTAATAGAGAATGTCTGAAAGCACCCACAGTAGCAACAGAGGTGCTCTTGGGGATCAAAGTGATGAATGGGTAGTTGATGCTTTGGATATTGACATTGCCAGCATGGAAGTCATTGATGAGCTTGTATAAGTATGGTGTTATGATGTCCCAACAAGCTCTGAGGAAAGCTGCATTAAAACCATCTCGCCCTGGTGATTTATTACTGGGCATCTGTTTTAACCACATCTTAAATTTCCTCCTTAGAAAATGGGACTTCCAACTCTTGTAAGAATACATTTGGTTGTATTAGTTGGTGGAGCTTCAAAGGATTAACTGTTTTGCAGACAGTCTCTAATCTTTCTTTCGATGCTTTGTATAGAATGGCAGCTTTGGAGTGGTGGTCATCATGTTCATTTCCATCATCATCTCTGAGCATGGAGATACAATTGAATCTGTGTTTGATGGTGGCTTTGTCTTGGAAGTATCTAGTGTTGGCTTCCCCTACTTTGATGTTTCTAATGGTGGCTCTCTATTTCCAATATGTTCTCTAGAAGGATAAGATTTGATCCAAATGACCCTTAAGTATCTGTCCACCAGCTGCCTCTTCATTGGTGAGAAGTCTGAATTCCTCCAGAGTGTCATAGAATAGAATTACCTCATTAGTATTTTTGATGATACTTTTAAGATCAGATAAGTTCATGGACCAATTCTTTAGTCCTTTTCTTAGCCTCTTGAATTTGGCAGACATAATCTTGACACTGTCTTTTTCTGGTACCTGTTGCTCCCAAATATCCTTGACAATCTGTTTGAACTAACTATGATGTAGCCTAAAAAAATTCAAATTTAAAGATTTTAGTTCTCGGATAGAGGTACCAATCATGGCACATGATCAGAAGTAGTTGTAGCTAGTGGAATATAAGTAGTATCAGGATATGAAAGTGCCCATGCCTCAGAGGTGAAGAACCAGTCAAGTTTTTCCAGAAGTGAGGCTTCTTGCATATTACTCCAAGTGTAGCATCTGCCCTTTAATGGGATTTCTACCAAAGCTATCTGTGAGATGGCCTCATGGAAAGCAAGCATATCTTGAATATTGCCCCTGTCTGTGTCAAAACCGGCGGATCTCGGGTAGGGGGTCCCGAACTGTGCGTCTGGGCGGATGGTAACAGGAGACGAGGGACACGATGTTTTACCCAGATTCGGCCCCTCTCGATGGAGGTAAAACCCTACGTCCTGCTTGATTAATATTGATGATATGGGTAGTACAAGAGTGGATCTACCACGAGATCAAGGAGGCTAAACCCTAAAGCTAGCCTATGGTATGATTGTTGTAATGTATGTTGTGTCCTACGGACTAAAGCCCACCGGTTTATATAGACACCGGAGGAGGCTAGGGTTACACAGAGTCGGTTACAATGGTAGGAGATCTACATATCCGTATTGCCAAGCTTGCCTTCCACGCCAAGGAAAGTCCCATCCGGACACGGGACGGAGTCTTCAATCTTGTATCTTCGTAGTCTTGGAGTCCGGCGGACGATGACAGTCCGGCTGTCCGGACACCCCCTAGTCCAGGACTCCCTCAGTAGCCCCCGAACCAGGCTTCAATGATGATAAGTCCAGCGCGTATATAGTCTTTGGCGTTGCAAGGCGGGTTCTCCCTTCAAGTTCCATGTACCAGCCGAACAGTGTCCGGCTTCATCATAAATACTGTGTTTCTTGGCTTTTACGCCCAATAATGGCCTTCATCCACGCGTCGCACGAATGCGAAAAGCCAGGGTGTCTTTTATGTTTCACCCCCTAGTCGTGCGAGTTATCTGCCTACAAAAGAGGCAAAAATCCAGATCCAAACCACACCATCTTCCTTCCGCGAATACTTCATCGGAGCGCCCTTGACCTAAAAATCCATTCCATCATGGACCGTCGACGCGGCTCCTCTTCTCGCGCTCCCAGCCCACCGCCAGGGGACTGGAGGAGGTGCTCTGTTCCACACGACGAGCTAGCGAAGCTCCAAGCGGGGGGACATCTCCCTTCGGCCTTTATGGTCCCGGTTTGAGCCGGGCTGGTCACCTACCAAGGTGGGAGGCAAGCGGAGGCTACCCCAAGTCCTAATAAAGGGGAGCGGGTATGCTTCGTCCCTTATCTGATAAGGGGACTCGGATTCCCAATACATCCGTTCCTCCGCGGGCTCCTGGAGTTCTACGGACTCCAGCTCCACCACCTTACGCCTGCCTCTATCCTGCATATCGCGGGCTACGTAGCTCTTTGCGAGCTATTCCTGGACATTGAGCCCCATTTTGCATTGTGGAAGAGGCTGTTTTGCCTTGTACCCCGTTCTCACGAGGGATCCATATATCAAGTGGGCGGTGCCGAAATATGGCGCATTGCCGGGACCGGATACCCATCCGGTACTCCCAAGAAGGCGTCCGAAGACTGGCCTTCAGAGTGGTTTTACATAGGAGACGCTCCGCTGCCGGATCTAGTCCGGATTGGCCTCCCGGAGTTTAGTGCTGCTCCTCTGAAGAAACGCCTTAGCTGGCGCCCACGGAGCCCCCGATTGGAGGAAGACAAGAGCGTCCATTACTTGATGGGCCGAATAAGATTATTGGCCCATTTCGGGTTGACCATGATTGGAGTCATGGCGACATGCATCATGCGGGGGGTACAACCATTGCTATACAGAGGCCACCCCATGTGGGATTTCAACGGGGAAGACGATGCCACTCGCCATGGCCGCGAAGGGCCGGATTCGACCGAGGATCTGGTGGAGATCCTGTCCAGCCTGTATAAGGGGGAGAAGGAGGACTTCCTTCGAACGAACCCTTTGTCAGGACCCCGACTCAATGCCACATCGATATAGCATGTAAAACCTCATATCACTTTGCGGCCTCACGCACGGTATTCCCACGGGTGTCGCCTTACCATTGCCCGAGACCGTTTGCGCCTTTTGGCACACGTATATCATAGTGTCGCTAGCATCCATATGATAAGGAGCCCGGGCTGACATGGCTAGTCGTAAACCCAAAGTGGCACAGACTTACCGGGACAGGCAGCCATGACCCAGCATCGAACGTGTCGGTCATCAGTGAGTGAATCTAGGCTGTAGCACTGGGCTAGCAGACTCGGTGAACCGGGCTGTGGCGGCTAACAGACTCGGTATTCATCACGTGACATTTCCCGAAGGTCGGACACGTGAACGAAGAAGGACACATGCCGCCAGCCTAAGTGTATCGGAGCAGAGCAAGCTACCATGGCTCGGTGGAAACACTAGGAGACATTTCCGGTAAGAGAGGCTACTAAAGATAAACAACTAGATAGTCGGATCCCACACATACCAAGCATTTCAATAACATACACACAATATGCTTGATATGTGCAAATACAACATGGCATCACAACATGACTCTCGACTCAAGTATTTATTCATTAGGCTCGAGGAGCGAGATATTACAAACATGGGTCTCATGACCCAACATTGAAACATACAAGTCAAAGCACAAGCGGAAGCTTAGCATGTCTGAGTACAGACATCTATAAATGAAAAAGGCTTAGAAGCCTGACTATCTACTAGATCCTGCCGAGGGCACAATATCATAGCTGAGGTAACAAGCTAAACGTCGAAGTCCACGTCGAACTACTAGCGAGACTGAAGTCTCTCTGCAAAAACATAAAATAGGCAAACGTGAGTACAAATGTACCCAGCAAGACTTACATCAGAACTAACTACATATGCAGCATTATCAATAAAGGGGATGGTGGGGTTTAACTACAGCAAGCCAGCTTTGACTCGGTGGCTATCCTGATCTACTATTGCAAGTAACTCTTTTGAGGTGGCGCACACGAGTCCACATATTCACCAACCAATACACCACTATGGATCCGCTCCCGTCTCCCTACGAGAACGCCATCCATAGTACTCACGCTTATCTTGCGTATTTTAAAGTATCCAATTTCACTTGTCTATGAACTGTACAGGCAACCCAGAAGTCCTTTTCCGTGGACACGGCTATTCGAATAGATTATGTTAACCCTGTAGGGGTGTACTTCGTCACACACGCTCTCACCACTTACCGCCGTTTACACGACATGTACTCGGCAACCTTCAAGTGGAAGCCCAACGTGGGGTCGGCCACGGCCTACTTAAACACTCAAGTCCCTAGTCCAGGTTTATCGCCTATTCGGGTTCCATCCATGAGGAGATCCGGCTGGAGTTTCGCTCACAGCCCAAAACGATGTGAGCAGGGTTCCCGAGACACCAAACGGGCGCCCGGTACACCCGGCCACGTGCCTACCGCATCACAGCCCACCCCTACGGTCAGCGTTGCGCACGGCCTCCAGCATACTACAAACACCAGAAACTACTTGCAACTCCTGGACAGAGGACAAGGGTGATTAAGAAGCCGAGAGGGACCATTGGTTTCGGGCCCAATGCGTGGTAGTATCTGTATCATGGATCACAAACACAGAACTCAGTGAGGACGGCTGCAATGAGACAACCCACCATGTACTCCTACATGGCCTCTCACCGCTACCTTTACCAAATCGTGTTCACACACAGTAGGACATGTTCACATACCTCTGATTCACCCCGATGAACCAGACCTGACTCAATTCTAAGCAGTAGCAGGCATGACAAACAAGCATGAATGAGTAGGCACAACAGGGCTCAAACAACTCCTACTCATGCTAGTGGGTTTCATCTATTTACTGTGGAATGACAGGTCATGAAAAGGATAAAGGGGTTCAGCTACCGCAGCAAGTAATAGTTGAATCGTTGTTGTCCTAATGCAGTAAAAGAGAGCAGGAGCGAGAGCGTGGGGTTGTATCGGAATGAACAAGGGGGTTTTGCTTGCCTGGCACTTCTGAATATAATATAGTTCTTCATCGGTGTCATCGAACTCGTCGTCGGAACCACGTCTATCGAGAGGGGACAAACACCGGCAACTGAGAAAGAACACAATCAATGCAATGCTACAATATGATGCATGATCATGACATGGCAATATGCTGTGATTTGAGCTAATGCACCTAGCTATGATTTAAATGGTGTTGGTTTGACTACATGATTCAAATTCCAACTCCATTTATGATTATTTAAATGCCCTTTATCTGTTTTGTCCAAAACAGAGGACAAACATTGTTCAAACACGCATGAAAATGGTACAGATGGATTCCTTGAATTTGTCTGATAATTTTTCATATATAATTTGTTTGATTTGGAGCTACGGTTGATTTTATATAAATTTTAGAAGTTTTGGTTATTTTCTGGAATTTCCTGTATAAAAATAAATCCAGGAATTACTTATTACGTCACCAGTGCGTCAGTGTGACGTCAGCAGGTCATTGGAGCCGACCAGGTCAAACCTGACGTGTGGGGTCCACACGTCAGTGACACAGTTAACAAACAGGGTTAAATAAATTAAACTAAACCTAATCTAGTTTAGTTAAGGCCTGGGCCCACATGTCAGAGACTAACCTAACTAGCTAAGTTAATTACTGCTAATTAATCTATCGCTAATTAGCGGGGCCCGCCCACATGTCGCTGGTCGGGAAGTCAAACTGAGGTCAAACCGGGTCGTGAGGTCAAACCCACCGGCGGCTTGACGCCGGCGAGGCCGAATCCTGCGCGGCGGGCTTCGGGTTTGGTCCTCCGTCGACCAAATCGACGGCGGAGATGCGCTACGTGCTGCTGGTGGACTCGCGCGTCGAGTGGTGCAGGCGGTGTGTGCGCGGGTGGCTGGAGATGACGCCGGCGTTGAGCCAGGCGGCGGCCGGAGCTCGGGGGTGCACGGGAACGCGGCTGCAGCGTGTAAACGCACGAACTAATGTTCTCAAGAGCCTCTACGCGATGTGACAAGCACAACGAACGCACACACGGGGCCGATAGGTCACCGGGGCCACGCCGGCAACGAGCGCGGGCGGCGGCAGGTTCGGGCGTAGGTGGTTCGGTGGCTACGGCGGCCTACGGAGAACAAGAGAGAGATGGACGGGGGCAGAGGTTCACGGCGAGTCGGACGAGGGGGTCGGCGAGCTCGGAGACGGTCCGGAGTAGTCGGGGCGGCAAGGGGGATCTCCGGCAGCCGACGGCGAAGATGAAGATGATGGAGTCGCTTCGGGCGTCCCGCGGGCGCGTGCTTCGTCTTGAGGCTCCGTGGCGTCGAGGTGGAGCCTTTGGGCATGGCGGAAGGGTGAGAGGGTGGCCCTGGGCACGGCGGCAGCGAACGGCGGCGGCGGTCGCTCTCGGATGCGTGCGAGAGAGAGATCAAAGGAGGGGGAAGGGTCCAGGGAGAGTGAGAGAGAGGCCAGGGGTGTCGTGGCGTCTCCGTGGCGCTCTCAAAAGAATCGGGGCGTCGCGGTGGAAGCAGGAGCTGGCGCGCGCGCGGCGACCATGCTCCCTGCCTACTGGCGCTGGGAGGAAGACGACAGAGGGGTGGTGGTGGTGGGCTGGCCCGCCAGGTGGGCTGCCAACTGGGCCGGCCAGGCTGGACAGGTAAGCGCCAGGTAGGTCTCTGCTCTCTGTTTTTATTTATTGTGTTCTATTTTCCTGCAACTTTGTGGATTTATTAAAAATACTAGATCAATCCCTAAAATCATGCAACTGCCCATGACCACTGTTGGAAATATATCCTACAGTAAGCATTTCAGTTTGGGATTATTTGAGCATTTAAAATATTATTAGCAATTAAATGCCCAAATGCAAATACTATATAATTTAATTCAAAAATCTAGGAATAGCCTATAAATATGTTCATCATTTTTGGAAGAGGTTTTCACCTTTAACAGAAATTATGATCATTTCCAAAGGGCATTCTCGGTTATTGAAAATATTTTTATTGAACCTAGTTAAATTTCATTTGGTGCTAGGGTTTCAACAATCCCCATTTCAAATTTCTTTGGAATTTAAACATGATGGCATGATGAACAAGCAAAGTCAAGCAAGGCTAAACTGGGGCTGTGACAACTCACCCCCACTAAACAAGAATCTCGTCCCGAGATTCAAGACGTGAGGTAAGAAGACAGAGGGGACATGGAACTGACACAGTCTTCATGATCCATTGCATTCCTCGAAGATGTTGATTCATTGCTTCAAATCAATCTTTTCGTCTTTCCTTTCGAGATCTTCATTCAACATGATGACAAGAAGAAAGGGAAAACTCTAGAAGGATCGATCTCCTCGAAGATCGAACAACTTAGGATCAACTCATGGATTGAGACATGGAAACATCTCTCAAGCTGAGACATGAAGCACACATCTGGAGGGATGGAGTGGAACAGATGACGAGGGTTCACTAGGTAGACAACAATTTTACCCTTAAGAGGGTGGTGAACGGTTGTCAATGTAGCGAGGAGTTGAGTTGCCATGATACCTCAGCGAGACATCCTGGAGGAGGGTGATTCGTAGATTATTACCTTAAGTGGCAAAAAGAATTACCTTTGATTCAGAGATCATTGAAACTCTTTATACTAGCCTAAGGCAAATCACAATTAATCATTTGAAGGAGTCCGAAAGAATGACATTCTCGGGCCAGAATGGATGATGTGGATTACCTTGTTGAAGACAACACAAAGGATGATTTTGCTTATCATCGGAAATGGATGGGACCCAAGATAGGATGGCATAATGACGGTGCAAGCTGGGAACAAAACACAAATGCTGGGAATGATTCTAGTAACTGGGGGGGGGGGGGGGGAACTCAACAGTAGAGAGTGATTCCACTATTGGAATGGTTATAGCATAACCGAGAAACTAGAAGCAATCCCAGTTGGTGCTGACAATAACACCTAGTGCTTTTGCGAGCTCTCAAGAACTTGAGCATCTCCATATTCATCAAGGTTTTACCAATATCCGTGTCAAGGATCCTGGCAACACAACATACTACCATGATGAATAGTCATGGATAATGCAGATGCAAAGGAAGATAACACCTTCTCGGATTTCCCCTTGGCGGGGCCAAGGGACGAAATCTGAATGATCGACCGAGAGACATTTAGCACTCCGCTTCTAATGTTCTCCTTGATGTACTAGCGTATCCCATTCATAGATATGGTTTGATATCTAGAACATCAAGTAAAAGGCCGGACTTCGGAAGCGCAAAGATCATAAGGCACACAACTAGGGAGTAATTCCTACGAAGTCCTTATGGAGAGGTGGCCAACTTCAATCAAGATATTACAATAACAGGTCTTCCGGCTGGATGTGTTGGCCACGACATCCATTTTACCGGGTTACAGAGAGACCAATAATATAATTCCTGGGAAAACCTTCCAACCATCATATCTGCCTGAGATTCAGATCTGGTTGGTGTCAGAATAATCTAGACTCATCGGGTCTAGAAACTAAGATGAAAGCTTGCAGCACAAGTCGACGAGATGATGTTGCGAGAACCTCAGGGAATGAACTACGATAGCAAGCTCCAAAACATGAGCTGGTTCTGCTACAACATGTGAACACGTTGTTCGAGACAAGCATGACCACACGGTAGTCTTATAACAAAACACTACCGAGTCCTAGTAGGGAACCATCATCGAGGATATCGAAGTCTTGTGCACTTAAATTAGACTTCTTTACCTAGAAAAGTCAATCAGTGGCTTGGCGTGCTAGGAAACACATATAGAATGGAGGCGGCCAACCTATCAAACCATAGATTACTTCGCACATATGCGTGACCAACTTGGGATGATTCCAGAGGAAGCAAAAACTAACTTTCTCGAACCCACGGCGGCAGCTTGCATCAAATGCACATGAGTTAGAGAGAGTCACTTCTTTCATCCGAACATATGCTTCATAGCTATCATGAAGAAATGCTTCCAAAATTTCCAATACTAGCTTAATGTTCAACAAGATTATGGAGAAGATAAGGATGATGTCGATGGGCTCAACAACAATTCATCTAGGTTCCCATGGAGATGGAATTCCATAACTATGTGAACAAGGTGATAGTATTGGTCAGACCCAAAAGACATAATGGTGTATGCTCGACGAAAATCCACGAGTAAGACAACATTACGAACATCGTTGGTTCTGATTTAAATTTGAGGATAGCCCATACTCAAATCAAGGGTTTGGGGTCAGACAATAGATCCAACAATTGACCACGAGGATCAATCAATGAAGATATCATCTTTCTTCAACATACATACAAGATATCCCCTAAAATGAATTAAGTCGAACAAGCTTTCATCTTCCAACTCTCCAAGTTGTTGTTTAGCTTGAACAACTAGCTCAGGGGTATCCCACACAGATTCTTGGGGAAGGAGTGGTTTATTGGAAACCAACTTGATCACGAACTCAACATAGCAGTCAGGTGACAACCTGGTAATACTTTCGAGAAGATATTTAGAAAATCACGAACCACCGCTATGTTACTAAGCTCAACAACAATCTTGCTTTTCAGGGCAAGATGATATGATTAAAAGAGCGAGGGTTTGACAAGATCCTAACTCATTGATCGGAGAGTGCACCGGAAATAAGGACTAGGTAGCACAATCATACTTAGGGTGATAATTCAAAAATCAACATGCTAGGAGTGAGGTTATTGTCCTTTAACTACTAAGCAACGGAGTTGCTAGGAGTATAGATTCACACATCACGATTCACTTGTCGGTATTCCGGTTGCAACAACATGGAAACCGAGGAATGAACAATGATGGTAAGAAGTATTACTACATCAAGAATTCATAGGATGGTGTGCAATTCCCATGACATTCTTGATATAAAGATGGTATTACTCCAAGGTAGAACAAAACAAAAGCTGGATTAGTATTTGCTCTGCGGAGTACGACTACTTTGACCCAATCCTGGAAATGGACAAGGTACAGGAGTTCGTTTCTCCTAGTCATTCTGGAATAGAATGGCTTGACGGACCACAAGAATAATAAGCATCGATGAGCTCGAGTGCACAACTACTCTTGACTATCAAATGATAGACGGGGGTCAGAATACAACTAAAGAGGGACAACCCAAAGGAACATACGATTTTCTGAGTTGTGGATGCACAGATTAGTATGTCGAGCAAAGCTCAACATTTTTCTTCCAGATAACCCATGCAGAAAGGTAGAACTGGCAGAGTCACAATATAGCATGGAGAACTCATCGAGAGCACTCTTGTTGTGATCTTTTGGTTCAACAAACTTCTGCCATAAGTGGTTCATAGTATTTGGAAGAAGGAAATACCACGGACCTCGAGGACTAATGCAAAGGTTACTAATAACCTAAAGGAACTAGCAACACTATCAACATGAGGTAAGTGGAGTGAATCTTGGGTCAAGAACCCATGAGTAGAATACCTACTAACTAAATTGCATCACGGGATGCTTCGGGAATAAAGACCAGAATCCTCACACTGGGACACAAATCATGGCTAGACTACTAGATGATCCCCTAAGACACCTAGGGTCATAATAATAATTCCAACATATATGTCGAGGCAATAGAATACCTCAACTCAGCAATTAGTGTGATTAACCTGGCCCAAAGGAACTTCAAGACCAGAGGGAAAGGATTTGCAAGTGCATCAGATTGTTTAGAAACCTGGGATAACTCGGACAGCATAACGGCTGTAAATGCTTAAAAAGATTGGAGACATGCTACAAAAATGGTGGCATAGCCACTTAATATCACAATATCAAGGTTTTGAGATCAACAGTTGAACATACGGAAGTAGTAAAACTGAGCTGAGATTTGAAACTAACAATTCTATAAGTCTATGGATTAGTAACACATCATCCTGATAGATAGATGAGAAAGCCTAGTTCTTAAACCCCGTAGAAGAGAAGAGGATGACTCAGATCAGAAGGCCATGAGGTATAGGAAGTAAAAAGAGCCTTACGTTCCTTCCCACAATCAATTCCCTTACATAACTAAAGCATTTCTAGACACAACTTCGACCAGTTTGGCTTGGTAATCCTACAGGCAGTCAAGCTCTGATACCAAAACTGTCAGGACCCCGACTCAATGCCACATCGATCTAGCATGTAAAACCTCATATCACTTTGCGGCCTCACGCACGGTATTCCCACGGGTGTCGCCTTACCTTTGGCCGGGACCGTTTGCGCCTTTTGGCACACATATATGATAGTGTCGCTAGCATCCATATGATAAGGAGCCCGGGCTGACATGGCTAGTCGTAAACCCAAAGTGGCACAGACTTACGGACAGCATCCATGACCCATCATCGAGCGTGTCGGTCATCGTGAGTGAATCCAGTCTGTAGCACTGGGCTAGCAGGACTCGGTGAACCGGGCTGTGGCGGCTAACAGGACTCCAAAGATTCATCGCGTGACATTTCCCGAAGGATAGACACAGAACGAAGAAGGACACATGCCGCCAGCCTAAGTGTTCGGAGCAAGAGCAAGCTACCATGGCTCGGTGGAAACACTAGGAGACATTTCCGTAAGAGAGGCTACTCAAGATAAACAACTAGATAGTCAGATCCCACACATACCAAGCATTTCAATAACATACACACAATATGCTCGATATGTGCAAATACAACATGGCATCACAACATGACTCTACGACTCAAGTATTTATTCATTAGGCTCCGAGGAGCGAGATATTACAAACATGGGTCTCATGACCCAACATTCAGAGCATACAAGTCAAAGCACAAGCGGAAGCTTAGCATGTCTGAGTACAGACATCTATAAATGAAAAAGGCTTAGAAGCCTGACTATCTACTAGATCCTGCCGAGGGCACAAGATCGTAGCTGAGGTAACAAGCTAAACGTCGAAGTCCACATGGAACTACTAGCGAGACTGAAGTCTCTCTGCAAAAACATAAAATAGGCAAACGTGAGTACAAATGTACCCAGCAAGACTTACATCAGAACTAACTACATATGCATCATTATCAATAAAGGGGATGGTGGGGTTTAACTACAGCAAGCCAGCTTTGACTCGGTGGCTATCCTGATCTACTATTGCAAGTAACTCTTTTGAGGTGGCGCAGACGAGTCCACATATTCACCAACCAATACACCACTATGGATCCGCTCCCGTCTCCCTACGAGAACGCCATCCATAGTACTCATGCTTATCTTGCGTATTTTAAAGTATCCACTTTCACTTGTCTATGAACTGTACAGCAACCTAGAAGTCCTTTTCATGACACGGCTATTGAATAGATGATGTTAACCCCGCAGGGTGTACTTCTTCACACACGCTCACCACTTACGCCGTTTACGACATGTACTCGGCAACCTTCAAGCGGAAGCCCAACGTGGGTGTCGGCCACGGCCTACCTAAACACTCAAGTCCCTAGTCCAGGTTTATCGCCTATTCGGGTTCCATCCATGAGGAGATCCGGCCGGAGTTTCGCTCACAGCCCCAAACGATGTGAGCAGGGTCCATTGGTTTCGGGCCCAATGCGTGGTAGTATCTGTATCATGGATCACAAACACAGAACTCAGTTCCTGAGGGCGGTTGCAATGAGACAGCCCACCATGTACTCCTACATGGCCTCTCACCGCTACCTTTACCAAATCGTGTTCACACACTTAGCTCACACACAGTAGGACATGTTCACATACCTCTGATTCACCCCGATGAACCAGACCTGACTCAACTCTAAGCAGTAGCAGGCATGACAAACAAGCATGAATGAGTAGGCACAACAGGGCTCAAACAACTCCTACTCATGCTAGTGGGTTTCATCTATTTACTGTGGACTGACAGGTCATGCAAAGGATAAAGGGGTTCAGCTACCGCAGCAAGTAACAGTTGAATCATTGTTGTCCTAATGCAGTAAAAGAGAGCAGGAGCGAGAGAGTGGGATTGTATCGGAATGAACAAGGGGGTTTTGCTTGCCTGGCACTTCTGAAGATAATATAGTTCTTCATCGGTGTCATCGAACTCGTCGTCGGAACCACGTCTATCGAGAGGGGACAAACACCGGCAACTGAGAAAGAACACAATCAATGCAATGCTACAATATGATGCATGATCATGACATGGCAATATGCTGTGATTTGAGCTAATGCACCTAGCTATGATTTAAATGGAGTTGGTTTGACTACATGATTCAAATTCCAACTCCAGATATGATTATTTAAATGCCCTTTATTTGTTTTGTCCAAAACAGAGGACAAACATTGTTCAAACGTGCATGAAAATGGTACAGATGGGTTCCTTGAATTTTTCTGATAATTTTTCATATATAATTTGTTTGATTTGGAGCTACGGTTGATTTTCTATGAATTTTAGAAGTTTTGGTTTTTTTTTTGACCTTGGAGACTGCAGGGCTTACACCCCACAGCATTTTATTGAAAGCAAGACAAAACAGTATAATTACAAGGTGTTCCTCAAGATGAGGAAATAAAGCAAGTAAAAAAATGAAAAAACAGCAAAAGGAAACTATACAGTAGGAAAAAGGATGTACAAAGAAGGGGTATAGGCACTCCCTTCAGGGAGGAAGGAAATCAATCCATTTGAGTAGAGCTTCCTTGTGCTTCGCTGATTCTATGAGAAAGCAGAGTGAGGTCATGAATGAATCCACATCTCCATGCTCAAGGAGGGTGTGATGCTCTGAATGCCCTGTCATTTCTAACTTTCCAGATATTCCACCAGGCAGTAAACACCACTTCAGCAAAAAAAGGCTCTTTGAATTCCTTCTTCGCATGCAATGCAATGTCCACCATATCTTGACTATCTTTCCAAGGGATCTGCAAATAGATCCATACACGAACACTGAAATTGCGCTGAAAGAAAAGATGATTTCTGTCTTCCAAAGCCCCTGTTGGGCAAAGAACACACTGAGGCCCATCATTAATCCTCCACTTCCTTCTTTGAATGATATCCTTGGTATTAATCCTGTCCATTATGACTAACCAGGCAAACATCTTAATTGACATTGTGCAGCAACTCTTCCAAATCCAACTCAAGATGGGGTTTGAGACCATAGGCTGGTAAGCAAAGTCATAGAATTTTTTTGCAGTATAGGTTGATTGCTTTCCATGCCTCCATGCCCAGATATCACTACCACTGGAATCCAGATTGAAAGAGCTCATGAGTGTCTCAAGCTGCTGTAGCTCTTGGTGTGCTTGGTGAGTGAGTGGCAAAAACAACAGATCCTGCAAAGTATCAGCCTGAAAAACTTCTTTGACTGATAATTTTTTATGTAGACAAAAGGAATACAGTCTAGGAAATCTTTCCAGAAGAGGCACTTGACTGTTCCCAATTTGCCAGTGATCAGCCCAGAAAAACACAGTGTCTCCTCTGTGAACATGAACTCCAGTAACTGCTCTGAAAGAGTCCATTAACTTGCAAACATCTTTCCACCAGAAAGAGCCACATAGGGTGGTATCATGGGGGATTTGCTCAAAGTAATAGGAATCCCAAATTAAATGTACCCAAGGCACATCCATTTTGTTGTAGAATTTGTTGAGAAACTTCAATAACAGAGCTTGGTTTTGCAACCCCAGATTTAAGATTCCAAGCCCCCCCTTTGCCTTGGGCCTGCAAACAAGAGGCCAAGCTGCTAAAGAGTGACCCTTCTCCTGCCCATATTTCCTCCATAAACATTGCCTTTGTATCCTTTCTAGTTGTTTTAGAATACCTTGAGGGATTGATAGGGTACAAAGGAAGAAAATAGGCAAAGAAGAGATGACAGAATTAACAAGCTGCAACCTGCTTCCCTGAGGCAAGAACCAAGAACTTGCTGTCAATCTCCTTTCCATACAGTCCACCAAGGGAAGAAGATCCACTATTTTAGGCCTAGTGGTTCCAACAGGTAACCCCAGATATGTGAATGGCATCATTCCTAACTTACAGCCAAAAAAAGCAGCAAGGTCAGTAGCCACCAGATCAGTCACATTAATGGGGTACATTGAAGATTTGTGGAAGTTAATCTGCAGACCAGTCGCCTCAGAAAAGGAGTATAACACTGATTTCAGAGCCCCCAATTGATCCCTATCAGCCTTTAAGAATAGCAGTGTGTCATCAGCATACTGTACCACTGGAAAATCAGGGTCATGATTTGACAGAGGCCTGGTTATTAAACCCTGTTTTAGAAGATTATTAATCAAGGTCTCAGTAAAGGTCGTGCAATAACAAAAGCAAAGGAGACACCGGATCCCCTTGTTTAACTCCACATTTGCATTTGAAATGATTGCCGGTACTCCATTAAGAAGAATAGAGGAGGTGCGGATGACAATATCTGTCGACCCATGTAATCCATTTATTGTCAAAACCCTTTGCAGCAAGAATCCTCGAATAGCCTCATGTTGGATGGAATCAAAAGCCTTTTCAAAATCCAACTTAAGCAGAATTATGGGCTGCTTAGACTGGTTACATTGATGGATGTATTCAAATGTCCATGCAAGACAGTCCTGGATTGTTCTTGATTTGATGAAGCCATATTGGTTTTTATGAATACATCTGATGATTTCCTGTTGAAATCTATTAGCAGCCAGCTTGGTAAGAAATTTTAGCCCAACACTTGTTAAAGAAATAGGTCTAAAATCCCCTACCCCCTCAGGGGATTGGTTTTTTGGTATCAGTGTGATATATGCATCATTCAGATTTTCCAACTGCACAGTACCAGCATGAAACTCATGCACTAACTGGATAAAGTCAGCAGAAATTATTGGCCAGCATTTCTTAAGAAAGAGACCATTAAAACCATCTGGGCCTGGGGCCTTATCAGTAGGCATATCATTGATAACCTGTTCAATCTCCTTAATCTCAAAGGGTTTTGTAAGGACCTCCAAACCCTGTACCCTTGATATTAGAGATAAAATGTTCTCATCTAACACAATTGGTCTAACCATTCCCATTCTATCCTTGAAGGCTCTCAAGAATTCCTTGGCCATAACCTCATGATTAGATGAAACAGACCCATCAGCTAGCTTCAGACTAGCAATTGAATTTTTCCTATATCTCTCAGTTGCCATTGCCTGAAAAAATTTTGAATTCTCCTCACCAACTTTGATGTACCTGATAGTGCATCTCTTCCTCCAGTAGAGATATTGCATGTGAAGCAGTTGCTCATGGTGCAGCTTTATGATTTTCCTGAAGTTACTTTCTGGCCTAGATAGCTGCCTCATGTCCTCAAGGTTATCCAACCAAAGAATTACCCAGTTGCATTTTTCGATCAGACATTTAATGTGAGATAATCCTTTTTGCCATTTCTTCAAAGCATAGCGTAAAGCCTTCATCTTATCAACAATAATTGCTGCAATATGATTCCTACGAGAGGGACGATTCCAAATGTCCTTCACACAATCAAAGAAACCTGCTGATGTACCCAAAATTTTCAAACCTGAAAAGGTGTGCCTTTGGGATGGAAGTGCTAATCTTGACAAGACAGGCACATGATCGACGCATTTTTGCCAAAGGGTCACCTGTGTCATAGGATATGAGTTAATCCAAGTAGCAGAAGTAAACACCCAGTCGAGCTGCTCCAGGAGAGGAGTATCCTGCATATTGGACCAAGTAAACCTTCTGCCTTTTAAAGGTAGCTCGAGGAGTCCCAGATGGCCGATAATTTCATTGAAGATAAACATGTCATTTATGTCACCACCTGGGAGGTTTCTATTATCAATGCAACGAATGAAATTGAAATCTCCCATTAGCATCCACAGTTGGCCAGGATCAATGTCCAAATTATAAATCCAGGAAACAAACTCATCCCTGAGCTGCCCTTGACAAGGACCATAAATATTTACTAGGAACCATTGCTCATTGTTATGCACGGAGGTAAACTGCATGACAATAGCGTATGGTTTAACTTTGTAATAAGGTACCTCAAACACATCGGAGCGTCAAGCAGTCAACAGACCCCCCGAGGTGCCTCTAGAGGGTGATTCAACAAATTGGTCAAAACCAGGAGGGCATATTGATTTCATAGTTGCCCGATCACAGGAGGATAGTTTGGTTTCTTGCGGCAAACTACTGAACATTAACTTTCAGACACTTTTCCTCTAACGATTAATCTTGTCTCGTATCCTAATTCAAACCACGGACATTCTAACACAAGATCTTCCAACTACTGTGATGTTACTCGATTCATGGATGACCAAATAGCATAAAGTTATATAAAGTATGACATACAATGCCATACAACCCAAAAGGTAACTAAGTTGAGCCATAAAAGTTTGAGCCATAGTTCAGAGCAACCATAAAAGGAGTACACATAGCATGCACCCAGGATAACCACCAATAAAGCGACATAAACATTAAGCTGACGACGCAGACGAGTCCTCCTGTGGATTAGCCATAAGCTTATCCACCGATAGCAGCATGGGGTCAACTTCTAGCTCCGCACCAATTGCCTGAAGAACGCGAAGAGGAGTGTGTGGTGGTGCAGCGGTTGAAGCCTCGTCGTCACCATCCGCGGAAATGGGCTGGGCCTTGTCCTCCAAAGGCTTGGCTCGTGGGCGCTTCTTTGATGGCTGAAGAGGTAGCTGCTCAAAAACAACATTTTTAAAACCATCTAACTTTGCCGCGCTCCGAGTGCAACGTCGTAGCGTTGTGTCAACCACCGGCGGCATCTTCTTCTCTTTTCGCTTTCTGACTTGCTCAGCAGAGAAAACCAGCGGTGTTGATTCAGGAGATGCAGAAACAGGAGATGGTTCAACAGGAGCTGGCTCACGCACATCAGTGGAAACTAGCTCAGACACAACAGTGGAAACTTCAGATGTAGGCAGACTGTCAAAAAGAGCTCTTGCAACTGGCCTCTTCAGCACAACTGCACTTCTATCAGGCTGAGGCAAAGGCATTGAAGCCTGCAGACTAGACACCTTCGTGGACTCATCAAAAGCAATAGACCAAGTCCTCTTTGAGTAGATAACTGTACCCAACGGCTTGCAAAAGATAGGCCTAGGCACCTCCATCACTGAAAAATCAAACATTAGATTCTCAAATGACCTCTTCCAGATCATCTCCGGGGCGAGACGAGGTCCTACCACAATACGGGCCATGCCAATGAAGATCTCATGATATTGAACCACAGGAGGCTGATACGGCACTATGGCCAACTGGTTTTCCTCAAAAACATGCTGTTGCTGAATGTCTGGAGGAGGAACATGCTGAAGGTCCTGATCAGGCTGATCCACAGAAACTGATCCCTCCGGCTGATCAATCACCATGGACACTTGGTCTTGTTCAGGCATTTGCGGCTGCATGACCTGCACCGGGGCATCTTCATCACCCCACCCAGCATTCCCCCAATCAGGCACCTCCTCATTAACCTGAGGAGCAGGGGGAGCAAGAGGGGCATCGTTCCATCCCAACATTGGGTACGGAGGAAGGATGAAAGGCAAATTGTCATGAATCAGGTTGCCAGGCAGCGGGTGGGGGTTTCCATCTAACGGCATAGGATCTTCATCGTTGGGCATCTGATCAGCAAAATCAGCTCCAAGGACATAACATGCAGCAGTCCAGGACACTTGGGCGCCTCCCAAATCAGCATAATCACCGAAAACCACATCACGTGGAACAAGTGGAGTGTCAGGGAAATTAGCCTCCACCATGGTTCTGACCAGATACGGATCCTCACTATCCCAAGAAATAAACTTGCCAAAAGTACCGACCGCCTGCGAGATGAACTCAGTAGTGCGGTAATCCAGAGGAATCCCAATGAACATTAACCATCCCTTACGAAAACCATTTGCACCTTTGAAATTCTCTCCCTCATCATGCTTCATGAATCTAACGAAGCGATCATTGCCCAACGGGAAAGGAGGATGCTGAATCAAAGTGTATCTCAGCGACGGATCCCTAACTTGAAATGCACCCACCCCATGAAACCATGGCTGAGTTGAGCGAACCATGATACCGAATCTTGCGAAATGAACCACCTCCTCCCTTGCCCGGACCGAAGCGGTCCATCTGGCGCCCGCATGACTTCAGCAATCATGTAGTCCTCGTGGCGTCGGGTTGGCCGAGCAGCCGGCGTGAAGAAGGTCTTGGAGGCGGCGATCTCCACCATCAATGATGTGGTGGCCAGCAGGCACAAAGCGCTGAGGATCGAGCTCGTAGTTCGCCATGGATGGAGGCGGTCAAGGTTTTTCTTTGGCTGTGGGGGAAGGAAGATGCAAATGGGGCGGCGGCGATGGGACTTGGCAGTCTATCCCAATAACTCCGGCTCTGTTCCCATGAGAAGTAGCAGATTCCGATAAAATCTTATTTTGTTGCACCGAAATTGGCTTCCAAACCAATCCTTGGGAGCGCGCGAAATCATTGCATTCCCTGCTAGAGTGACCAGGGCGAGAGCAAGCCGAGCAGACCGCTCGCATTCCACAAGTCGTAGACAGGTGGCCCCGAGTAGAGCAGATAGTACATGTCATCACGCGGTCCACCATGTCATCGACCATTGCTTCAAACTGCCTTGCGGCCTCTTGCGAAGAAGGGATATGCCCATCGCAAACGGGTGGGCTTGGGACCGAGGGCGAGCTAGGCCTAGGAGATACTGGGCCGACCAACGCAACTGGGCCAAGAGGGGCCTCCGACACAACTGGGTTGCAATCAAAATTTTGAATGGTAGACGATCCCGCGGAAATGACAGGCGTAATCATCGCAGATGGAAAGGAAACTTCGGCGGAAACCATAACCGCTGCCGAAGGCGAAGAAGATGGCCGGCACAACTCCGGTGAAGGAGATATCGTGCCAAAAACTATTGGTGGGCGTGCCATAGTCCATTGCAGATCCTGGGGAGGTGATGGATGAATGACTACACGTTCATGAACAGGCAGATCATACCCCGCATCTCTCATGGTGTCAATGCAATTTTGGGAAGCTGGGTATCTATACCCCTTGCAAGCCGTGTATCTTTCAAACGTGGCAAACAAAAGATTCTTCCTGGATGAGGCAGCCGATTTAAGGGCTGATTTAGCAGGGGGTTTATGCATGGCCAAAAGACCCAAAGAAGATCGACGCTTGGTTGGACTAACAAGAATCCATTCAGCGTCACATTCTTTCCTCCAAATCCTGAGCTCTCTAATCCAATTCGGTCCACCATTACCCCAAAGATGAAAATAACACTTGAAAAGATCACACGAAAACGAACGAAGGTCCATGATGATAAAACCCACTTGTTTGCAAGAAACATGGAAAGAGAAGACCTTGCCTTTGATGTGATCAACTTTGAAGGTCAATGGCGAACCTCCAATTGCAGCTTCAAAGCCGCAGCCCACGAGTCCACCGAGAGGCGGAAGGCATGACGGCTGAATGAAACGATCAAAATAAAGGGCCGCCACGCCCGAAGGATGAACTGAATTCGATGAATCTGAAAACCTCATCTGAAAAAACCCTACCCTTGGAGAAATCCAAGCCAAGGGTAGATCCACCAGAAGAACCCATGGAAGATGGGCATTGCCTTGATCCAGAGGAGACGCCGGAGATGTTGATCGGAGAAGATCCGCAGATTAGTGGAGGAGTGGAGAGATCGCCGGAGAGGGTGGCAGCGCCGTGGTGGGAGGTGGGAGCGCCATCATGTCAGACTCCTTATAGTCAGCAGTGCGTCAGTGTGACGTCAGCAGGTCAACGGAGCCGACCAGGTCAAACCTGACATGTGGGGTCCACACGTCAGTGACACAGTTAACTAACAGGGTTAAATAAATTAAACTAAACCTAATCTAGTTTAGTTAAGGCCTGGGCCCACATGTCAGAGACTAACCTAACTAGCTAAGTTAATTACCGCTAATTAATCTATCGCTTAATTAAGCAGGGGCCTGGCCCACATGTCAGTGGTCAGGGGAAGTCAAACTGGGGTCAAACCCGGGTCAGCGGTGTCAAACCCACCGGCGGCTTGACGCCGGCGAGGCCAGATGCGGCGGCGGGCTTCGGGTTTGGTCCTCCGTCGACCAAATCGACGGCGGAGATGCGCTACGTGCTGCTGGTGGACTCGCGCGTCGAGTGGTGCAAAGGTGTGTGTCTTGTGGTGGCGGAGATGACGCCGGCGTCGAGCCAGGCGGCGGCCGGAGCTCGGGGGTGCACGGGAACGCGGCTGCAGCGTGCAAACGCACGAACTAATGTGCTCAAGAGCCTCTACGCGATGTGACAAGCACAACGAACACACACACGGGGCCGATAGGTCACCGGGTCCACGCCGGCGACGAGCGTGGGCGGCGGCGGGTTCGGGCGTTGGTGGTTCGGTGGCTACGGCGGCCTACGGAGAAGAAGAGAGAGATGGACGGGGGCAGAGGCTCACGGCGAGTCGGACGAGGGGGTCGGCGATCTCGGAGACGGTCCGGAGTAGTCGGGACGGCAAGGGGGATCTCCGCCGGCCGAAGGCGAAGATGAAGATGATGGAGTCGCCCAGGCGCGTCCAGCGCGCGTGCTTGCCTTGAGGCTCCGTGGCGTCGAGGTGGAGCCTTTGGGCATGGCGGAAGGGTGAGAGGGTGGCCATGGGCACGGCGGCAGCGAACGGCGGCGGCGGTCGCTCTCGGATGCGTGCGAGAGAGAGATCAGAGGAGGGGGAAGGGTCCAGGGAGAGTGAGAGAGAGGCCAGGGGTCTCGTGGTGTCTCCGTGGCGCTCTCAGAAGAATCAGGGCGTCGCGGTGGAAGCAGGAGCTGGCGCGCGCGCGGCGACCACGCTCCCTGCCTACTGGCGCTGGGAGGAAGACGACAGAGGGGTGGCGGTGGTGGGCTGGGCTGCCAGGTGGGCTGCCTACTGGGCCGGCCAGGCTGGACAGGTAAGCGCCAGGTAGGTCTCTGCTCTCTGCTTTTATTTATTGTTTTCTATTTTCCTGCAACTTTGTGGATTTATTAAAAATACTAGATCAATCCCAAAAATCATGCAACTGCTCATGACCACTGTTGGAAATATATCCTACATTTCAGTTTGGGATTATTTGAGCATTTAAAATATTATTAGCAATTAAATTCCCAAATGCAAATACTATATAATTTAATTCAAAAATCCGGAAATAGCCTATAAATATGTTCATCATTTTTGGAAGAGGTTTTCACCTTTAACAGAAATTATGAACATTTCTAAAGGGCATTCTGGGTTATTGAAAATATTTTTATTGAACCTAGTTAAATTTCATTTGGTGCTACGGTTTCAACAATCCCCATTTCAAATTTCTTTGGAATTTAAACATGATGGCATGATGAACAAGCAAAGTCAAGCAAGGCTGAACTGGGGCTGTGACACCCTTTGAATGGGTTTTCCATGAACAACCCTAGAGGCTGGGTAAGCGGACACTTTCGAAGTTTAGGCTTCTTACATTATGTCTTCGGCGCAGGATCTACGCCGGACTGTGGAGGACATGGTAAGTCCCGCTCCGCAACCCGAGGATCCAGGAAGATCCCTGGATCTGGCCTCCGAAGAGGATCCGGACATCAAGGTGGAGCTGATCGATGGGGTGTTTCACCAGCTCAGCATGGACAATGCTTTGGTCGCCATTACGGCGGACTACCCCGGACTGTATCCGGCTTCCCAGGTGACTGTGACCGAGGTCCGGACACCATTATCTCTTCCTTGCCCATTTCTGACCTTCGCGAACGATGGTGTTTACAGAAGCGCCTTGGTATGGAAGCCGAGCCAGCGGCGGCGACTAACAAAGGTCAGTCCGGACCAAGAGGCGGAAAAAGGAGCGCTGCACGGACTGAAACGTCGCCGCAAAGGTATAGCTCAGATTTAAATTTTCGAGCAACGTTCTAGGAAGCGCCTGAGTGCTCATGATCTTTATAGGAGAAAAAGCGCCGCGGACTGCGGCACGGAAGTTGCCGATCCAACCTATACCGCCAGGCTCCAAACCCGGCCCGGAGGGGGAGGCAAGCGCAAGACGCGGGCGGATCCTCCTCCAACGGAGGACACCGATAGACCGTCCGCCACCAAGTCTCGAGGTGGAGAGCGCCATGAACCATAGGCGCCGCCAGATAGTAGCCAGGAAGCGTGCTTGTCCCTGAGGCATTGGGCGCCTTTAACGCAGGGGACGCGCACCTCCGTGCCGCTCAAGATGGTTTTACGAGCCACGGAGCAAAGATGTGAAAGACATACGGTAAGGGAATTTTAATGGTTATATACACCAAGAGCCCCGAGACTTCAAGTAGTTATGTTAACTGATTTAAGGATCATTTGAAACGCAGCTCTTACCGAGAAGAATACCCGGCTGTCCCGGGAGCTGCAAGAATGCAAGGCCCAACTTGAGGTCAAGACTTGCTGCCGCAGAGGAGACGCAGAGACCCCTCCTGGTAACACATTTTTATTAATAAATATAAGCGCTGTGCGGCGTGCGCGCAAGTCTAATAGTGACATTGTAGGTGCCGCCAGACAAGATCCGGACAGGCAAGAATTACTACGCCAGCTAAAGGCCGGCGAGAGGGTGCTGAATAGGGTGCAGCAAGAAAGGAACAAGCTCTAGGATGCCAACGCCAAGCTCGGAGAAGAGCTGAAAGGCGCTCGAGCCGGGCTGTCCAGCTCCATTAAGGAGAATCAGCGGCTTCGTCGTGACATTTATAGTAAGTGCTTGAGCGGACTCCTTTGAAAAGAAGAGTTCGGCGAGGAAGTAAATTGACATAATATGTCTTGTAGGTATACTCACAGGTCGCCCTGCGGAGGAGATGCCCATATCAACGGGTGATCAACTTCTCGAGCTATTGCAACTGCTCGAACGAGTTCGGCAAGCAATGAGCGGCGTCGTCCAGGCTTTATGGCCAGCCCTCTCCCTACCCGAGGGCCTTAGGGAGCTTGCGGAGAAGCTTCAGGGAGTGCGGCAGTGCTTCCGGTTGTGGAAGATTTCGGCTTGCCGTCAAGGTGCCAGAGAGGCTTGGGCCATGGTGAAGACGCGTTACAAGAAGGCGGATCCCAACCACATGGCTGAAGCTGGACCAGTGGGGCCCGATGGGAAGGAGATCCCTGTGAGTTTAGTATACAGCCAAGTAGAGTTGGCTGCTAAAATTTCCCAACGGGACTGTAAGTTAGACAGCCTGTTAGACGAGATTGAGGAGGGATACAATCAGTAAATTTGACAATGTATGTTTTCCTTTAAAGTGACATGTGAAATGCCTTCTAGCCGGATTGTAGATCATTTGTCTTTGCCGACCTTTTCGCTTCGACCTCGGGACCCTAGAGTCCGGAGTGTGTCCGAATACCTTTTTGGTTAAGAAACAACCGGGTATGCATGGAGACCAAAGTAGGGGTCATTAGTGCTTTATCGCATAAGTGCCCAACTAGTTATGTTATATTACATGGTTAGTAAGAAACATCTTCCAGGAGAATAGTTCCGTTAAGGGTTCCTTTCTCTCGAGGCATGCCCTAAAGTGCATGTCCGGACTGCATAAAAAAGCGTAAAAAATCATCTGGGGCGGATAAATGAGTAGGTAAAAATCATCTTTTAAGTCACCGACCGAATATTCCCTTAAGAACGCAAGCTTTCGCTTCACCCACCGAGGTACACATCCGCCGACCCGCAATAACAATCGCAGAGGTGCTCCTTTACCTCCTAGCCGAACAATCGGGAACATAGGGGTAAGCACAGAGCCAGCAACCCAGCTTGGCCAAAACTTAAGTCATATCGATGCATATAATGGTGAGTAAAAGGTACATGTGGAAGCTTGACACATGTGCCGGGCATGAAACCCTTATAATTGAGCTTCGGAAAAGAAGCCCCGTGTATAATGAGTGCGGATGGCACATCAAGTGTATCACGAATAATGCAAAGTAGGCCCTTAGGGGCTTTTTTAGTAAAAGGTTATGAAAAGAGAAACAAAAGACAGCCAAGTGTAAAAATTTGAACGGAGGAAGGGGCGAACTCTTAGTCCGGCGCTAGGCATAGAATCTTCGGAGGCGGGCTGCGCTCCATGGGTTCGGCTCGAGTCGGTTATCCGACGCATTTAAGTGAGACGATGCGCTCCGCCGGTCAGACTTGATCGATAATGAAGGGCCCTCCCATTTGGGCTTGAGCTTGTCCTTTTTCTTGTCCGCAGCGAGAACTAGTTCACCAACGTTGTAAGTCTTGGCCCGCATTTCTCTACTTTGATATCTTCGGGCCTGCTGCTGATAGAATGCGGAACGAGCCTTAGTGACGTCGCGTTCTTCCTCCAATGTGTCCAAGCTGTCCTGCCGATCCAGCTCGGCCTCTCTTTCTTCGTACATGCGCACTCGAGGTGAGTCATGAATAATGTCGCAGGGCAGGACTGCCTCTGCGCCGTAGACCATAAAAAATGGTGTGAATCCGGTAGTGCGGTTAGGCGTTGTCCGCAGCCCCCAGAGTACGGAGTCGAGCTCCTCGACCCAGTGCGTGTCAGATTTAGTAAGTGACCGCACAAGTCTGGGTTTAATGCTGCTCATTATTAGACCATTTGCTCGTTCCACTTGACCATTGGTTTGAGGGTGATAGACTGAAGCGTAGTCGAGCCTGATGCCCATATTTTTGCACCATGACTTAACCTTGTCGGCTGTGAAGTTCGTGCCGTTGTTGGTGATGATGCTGTGGGGGACTCTGTAACGGTGTACTACCCCGGATATGAAGTCTATCACTGGTCCGGACTCTGCCGTTTTGACCGGTTTGGCCTCTATCCATTTGGTGAATTTATCCACCATGACCAATAGGTACCTTTGCTTGTGGGTTCCCCCTTTAATGGGTCCAACCATATCAAGCCCCCTGCATGACGGCCGGGTAATGGGTATAGTTTTGAGGGCGGTGGGCGGCATATGGCTCTGATTAGCAAAGAGCTGACAACCAACGCATCTCTGGACTTAGTCCTGGGCACCTGCCCGGCCGTCGGCCAATAAAATCCTGTACGGAATGCCTTTCCTACAAGGGCCCGGGCTGCTGCGTGGTGTCCGCCTAGTCCGGCATGAATTTCAACCAGGAGGTTTTGCCCTTCCTCTTCGGAGATACACCTTTGAAGGACTCCGGTTGTACTTTTCTTGTAAAGTTCTCCCTCATGGACCTTGTAGGCTCTCGATCGCCGGACTATGCAGCGGGCCTCGTTTTGGTCTTCGGGAAGTTCCTGCCTAAGCAAGTAGGCTAGGAATGGTTCTGTCCACGAGGCAATTACTGCCATTATGTCGTGGGCTGAAGGTGTTATGTCATCGGCTGAATCGCCGATTGGCGCGGTTTTTTCTGGTTTGTTACTTCCGGGCTCCTCTTCCCATAGTACGGATGGCTTGAAGAGCCATTCTAGGAAGATATTTGGAGGGACAGCATCACGTTTCGCACCGATGCGTGCCAGTACATCGGCCGCTTGGTTATTATCTCGGGCTATGTGATGGAATTCGAGTCCTTCAAACCGAGCTGACATTTTTAGGACAGCGTTGCGATATGCTGCCATTTTCGGATCCTTGGCGTCAAAGTCTCCATTTATTTGGGATATTGCAAGGTTTGAATCCCCGCGCACCTCTAGGCGTTGAATGCCCATAGAGACTGCCATACGGAGAACATGTAACAGGGCCTCGTATTCGGCTACATTGTTGGAGTCCGTGTACATTATTTGAAGTACATACTGGACTGTGTCCCCGGTTGGGGACGTCAATACGACGCCAGCCCCCAGTCCGGCCAACATTTTAGAGCCATCGAAATGCATAACCCAATTGGAGTATGCGCCATACTCTTTAGGGAGTTCGGCTTCGGTCCATTCAGCGACGAAGTCAGCCAAAACTTGTGACTTTATAGCTCGCCGAGGTTTGTAAGTTATATCGAATGGTAAGAGCTCAATGGCCCATTTTGCAATACTGCCCGTTAAGGCCACGGTTATTTATGATGTCATTGAGTGGTACTTGGAGGCCATCATTATCGAACACTCTTGAAAGTAGTGTCGAGAGCTTCCGGATGCCATGAACACCGTGATCGCTATCTTCTGATAGTGTGGGTAACGGGATTTGCAGGGAGTTAACACAGTGGATACATAATACACTGGTTTTTGAAGAGGAAATTTATGCCCTTCTGTCTCTCGTTCGACGATGAGTACCGCTCTTACGACTTGATGCGTTGCTGCAATGTTTAACAACATTGGTTCGCCTAGATTGGGCGCAGCCAGGACCGGATTTGTTGCCAATATGGCCTTTATTTCTTCGAGTCCGGCAGTGGCAGCATCCGTCCACTCGAAGTGTTGGGTGCGCCTGAGGAGGCGATAGAGGGGCAATGCCTTTTCTCCTAGACGGGAGATAAAGCGGCTTAAAGCTGCCACGCATCCTGTTAATTTTTGTATCTGTTTGAGGTCTTTTGGAATATCCAACCGTGTGAGCTCGGATTTTAGCGGGTTTGCTTCAATTCCTCTACGGATACAATGAAGCCCAGCAGCTTTCCGGTTGGTACGCCGAAAACGCATTTTTCCGGATTCAGCTTGATGTCATATGCTCTGAGGTTGTCGAATGTGAGCCTCAAATCGTCTACTAGAGTTTCGACGTGTTGTGTTTTGACGATTACGTCGTCTACGTATGCCTCGACTGTTTTGCCGATCTGGGTAGCCAGACATGTTTGAATCATGCGCTGATATGTTGCGCCGGCATTTTTAAGTCTGAAGGGCATCGTGTTGAAGCAGAATGGTCCGTATGGAGTGATGAATGCCGTTGCGGCTTGGTTTGCTTCCTCCATCTTGATTTGATGGTAGCCAGAGTATGCGTCGAGGAAGCACAACGAATCGTGCCCTGCGGTAGCATTGATAATTTGGTCGTTGCGGGGGAGAGGGAAGGGATCCTTTGGGCAAGCCTTATTGAGGTCTTTAAAATCGACACTGAGGCGCCAGGATTTGTCCTTCTTTGGTACCATTACCAGATTTGCTAGCCAATCCGGATGTTTGATATCTCTGATGAATCTGGCTTCCAATAGTTTGGCTAGCTCTTCTCCCATTGCATGTCTTTTGGGTTCAGAAAATCGTCGAAGAGCCTGTTTGACTGGCTTAAATCCTTTTAGGATGTTTAGGCTGTGTTCTGCCAACCTGCGTGGGATTCCGGGCATATCCGAAGGGTGCCAGGCGAAAATGTCCCATTTTTCCCGAAGGAATTCGCGCAGTGCGGCGTCTACTTCGGGGTTCAATTGTGCCCCAATGGAGGCCGTCTTTGTTGGGTCCGCTGGATGGACCTGGAATTTTATTATTTCATCTGCTGGTTTGAAGGAGGTGGAGTTGGATCTTTTATCGAGTATCACATCGTCCCTGTTCACCGTAGAGCGCAGCGCGGTGAGTTCTTCTGCTGCTAAGGCTTCGGATAGTGCCTCTAGGGCTAGTGCGGCTGTCTTGTTTTCAGCGCGGAGTGCTATGTCCGGATCAATAGCGAGAGTGATTATTCCGCCGGGCCCAGGCATTTTGAGTTTCATGTAGCCGTAATGAGGTACTGCTTGAAAAATTGTGAATGCCTCTCGTCCTAATATAGCGTGATATCCGCTCTTGAACGGGGCCACTTGGAACGTGACTTCTTCGGATCAGAATTGTCCGTGAGCGAACACCACATCGAGTGTGATTTTTCCGGTGCAGCGTGCTTCCCGACTAGGGATTATTCCTCTGAAGGTTGTGCTGCTTCGCTCAATACGGCTCCAGTCTATTTCCATTTTTTGAAGAGTTTCCTCGTAGATGAGGTTTAATCCGCTGCCGCCATCCATGAGGACCTTTGTAAGTCGAAAGCCGTCCACTATGGGACTAAGCACCAGTGCGGCTGGTGCTCGGGCTGTTCGGAATTTAGGTTCGTCGCTGGTGTTGAAGGTAATGGCTGTGTCGCTCCATGGATTTGCTGTTGCTACTTGGTCGACTTCGGCGAAGCCGCGGATTGTTCGTTTTCGCATATTATTTGATGCGAAGGTCTCGAAGACTGTTGATACCGTACCGGTATTGTTGGAGTGGTTTTCCGGGGCTAGAAGCTCCTCGCCACTTTTGGCCACCTGCCGTAGTATCCAACATGCTCGAAGGCTATGAGTTGGGACGGCGCCTCGTGTTATCAAGCTTACAGGTCCGCCGAGCCATCCTTCCAGTACGGTTCCGTGCCCTTTAAGGGGTTTTTGCTTTTTGGTTTTTACATCTGGTGCCTCAGTACGATGCACCCTTTTGTTGCGGACTAGGGTTGTATTTGGAGCCGGGTTGTCCCAAAACTGATTTTCGGTTTTCCGGAAACTCTCCATCGCACAGTATTTTCGTACTATGGACGCCAGATCGGTGAAGCGTGTAATTTTACGACGGCCGATGGCGTTCAATATTCCCTTGTCCGTGCAATTATTGCAAAAGATTGAGATTGCGTTTTCCTCTCGGCAGTCCTTTATCCTGTCCATAACCAGGAGGAATCTGGCCCAGTAGTGATGTACTGTTTCAGTGGGCTCTTGTCGTATTAGAGATAGATCGCATATGTCTGGGCGGGTGGGTGGACTAAAATCCGGATCCCTGCCCATATTGGGGCTTAAAGGCCAAGGGGTTTCCAAATTCAGAAGCTTGGGTTGCTGGACACGATCTAGCGAGTCCGGAACGATGCATGATTTTAAGTTCAATGCTCGATCGAAGTCGGGTTCGGGAATCCGGACGCGACTAGTTTTCAATATAGGCGAAGAGTCGCCGCATTGTTCCTCTACCACATCGATGTGGTGGGTGGCCTGGGGAGAGTTAATCTCTCTCAGATCGGTTTTAAGCCCAATCTGATTGTAGTCTGTAGCGACTCCCAGGGCTGCGATGCGATCCAAGAGCTCGTTGATAGACGAGAGCTCCATTGGGTCCAGCCGCTCGGCAAATTCCGAGCTGACGCGGAGATTGCTTTTAACGACTTCGGAAGTCATTGTCAAAGCAGTGGCTGGACAGGCGGTCATAAGAAAACCGCCTAGCCGGATAGTTTGGCCGGTGGCCAAGGCCCCTTTGGCGAAAATACCGTCTTTGAAGACGGGTGGAGGCATCCTTCCTATCGGCGACGACACAGAGGAACTCTCAATGAAAGCACCAATGTCGGTGTCAAAACCGGCGGATCTCGGGTAGGGGGTCCCGAACTGTGCGTCTAGGCGGATGGTAACAGGAGACGAGGGACACGATGTTTTACCCAGGTTCGGGCCCTCTCGATGGAGGTAAAACCCTACGTCCTGCTTGATTAATATTGATGATATGGGTAGTACAAGAGTGGATCTACCACGAGATCAAGGAGGCTAAACCCTAAAGCTAGCCTATGGTATGATTGTTGTAATGTATGTTGTGTCCTACGGACTAAAGCCCTCTGGTTTATATAGACACCGGAGGAGGCTAGTGTTACACAGAGTCGGTTACAATGGTAGGAGATCTACATATTCGTATTGCCAAGCTTGCCTTCCACGCCAAGGAAAGTTCCATCCGGACACGGGACGGAGTCTTCAATCTTGTATCTTCGTAGTCTTGGAGTCCGGCGGACGATGACAGTCCGGCTGTCCGGACACCCCCTAGTCCAGGACTCCCTCAGCCCCTTCTCTATTTTAGTTCTGTTGGTATCTAATACAGTTGAAATCCTCCAAGATCAACCAGTTAATATCATCATTAATGTGCACACTCTGAAACTAATCAAGGAAGAGGGCTCTTTCATTATGCTGGCAAAGCCCATAGACATTTGTAAGAATCCAATTTTCACCAGTGTGCTTGGAGATGAATTCAAAAGTAATACAGTAATCATTTTTTCAATGCTATTGCCAGGAAAAAGATGGTCATTCACTAGTGTGGGATGCTGCTAACACGACACTATGATCGGAGACCCTTTGACGAAACTGTGTGCGATGCATTAATCACAAATGGTGGTGTAAAAAACCCGTCAAAGAAGGTGAAAAACGTTTGAGATGACGGATGCATCAAACACAGTTCAAATTTTAGTTCCGTGTGTGATGCAGGGCATACTGTTTAGTGCAATTAACTGTTTGCAATGAGGAGCAACAAAAGAAACGGGCAACCAGATGAAGGTTTGTGCGATAAACATCATACGGTTCACTAGGATGAACTGTTTGTGATTAGGCAACACAAAAGAAACGGTCGGGGAGATCAAGGTGTGTATGATATACAACATGCCGTTCAGTCGGATGAACTGTTTGTGTTGAGACAAGAGAACATAAATGGTTCGATATAACAAGATGTGTGTGATACGCGGCAAACAGTTTTGGAATAAAAAATATATGTGCAAGGACCAATAATAACACAGACGATTGCTGCTAATAAGACATGTGTGTTGTGCGATGGGATTGCATACAGAACAACAACATATATATACACACACTTATAAGGACATGGTTGCATAACCGAATTAAACATCCACTTACATAGATGGCTACTACAACCATGGCATTTGCACACACCAAAGTAAACTATTACATGCATAATTACATATATAGGTGGCGACTACACAAATGACATTTCAACACACCAAAGTAAACTATATATTACATGCATAATTAACTAGCATAAATGATCATCTGATCATCATCTATTGCTTGTGACGCTTGCTCTGCTTGTGGCTTGATCCGGGCTCACCGATTTGGGTAACGAGGCACTTCCTCATGTCAACAATCCGAATGTGCATCTCGTAGCATGTGTACACGCTATTGGCCGTGAACCTGAGGTGAGGATCATCCAGTTGCCGCATCCAGGCCCTGTGCCAGGATACAGGACTTGTTCTATGGGAATCCTGCTTCATCTTTTCATAGTAGGGGTCGATGATGGCCGAGGCGAGTTCAACCAGGGAGTCCTTCTTCGTGCTGCCCCAGTCCCTGTAGTGCTCACTAATTTCGACAAGGTTCTTGCAGGACAAGCCCGTAACCCTGAGTGCTTTTACATCGTCGGTGGTTTCCACCATAGCAAACTTGTAGTCGGTGCTGTTGACAAACCTGGCAAAAAGGACGCAAGGCTCTGTGGCCATGCAGTAGTGGTAGATGAGGACATGATGGTGCACGCACAACTGGGCGACGACAACCTTCTGATCTTTGCCGAGAAGACTGGCAGTGTACTGGAGGTTGATGCCGACCACCCTGTACTTCTCTCCAGCAAGCAACTGCTCAACGGTGTTGATGTAGTCGTCCACCACGGCAGGGTCGATGGTGTACACCACTGAGAGATCCATCTACCTCACGTGGGTCTCCATTTTATGCTCGCCGAACTCCATCGGAGCGCCGCTAGACATCCCCTCTCTATGTGTCATCGTCGGTGTGCTTGTAGTGTTGTGGGGCACGAACGAAAGTTGAAGATACTAAGGTCATAATGGCCGCGAGAATTAAAGGGGAAGTCAGACGGACTGGAATATCGATCGGCACACCCTGATGGCAGTTCTAATTCGCAGCGCATAGCTCCATCGTGCCGCACGTAACTACATCACATGGCAATGCATGTGGCGCAACCACATGCATATGGGGCCCCCGACGTGATCGTGCGCAGGCCCAACCGCTGGCAGAGCGCACACGGAGGGACGGGAGCAGAGCGCTCCGAGGTCGCCTCAATGGCGAGCAACCATATATATGCATATAGTTGTTGAACACGCAAGGAAAAGCTCTCCACAACTTGAGCACACCGACGGACGCGAGCAGAGCATGCCGCGGCGCCTAATGGTAAGCACAGCGTGCTGCGGCGCCTAAGGGCGAGAAGAGCTTGCTAAGGGAAGCGAGCAAAGGCTGGCGTAGTGATATGTAGCAAATAATACGAACATTGCGAGCGATGTCGGAGACATCAAGCACGCATTAGATTAGAGTTGCGTGTGCGATATGTGGCATACAGTTGATCCATCCTATCTGTTTGTGATGGAATAAGCCGTATGTGTTGTGGGCAAACGCTATCTGGTATATAAACTCAAATTTAACCAACAAAATGTTAATGCATGTTACAAAAATTCTATAACTAGAAACTATGTTCAAATACAAATCCAACGATTTAACCTTTGGTGACATGCATTCGTATTTTATTAATTAAATCCTACTTATAAACCAGGACGAGGGTATAGTAGGTAATTAAATCACAAACGTTTTTCTAAACGTATGTGTACTTGTCCTTTTGTCCTCCTCTCGCACGTCTTGTCACCCCGCTGCCGCAGACGGTTCGAGCGCAAGCTTGAGCAGCGCGCGGGGGTGTTCGTTTAGCCAAACGATGGTGAGACGTTTCCCGCACAACCGCGCAGGTTCCCGCGCAAGCTTCCTGCCTGACTCGGTGAAATCCCCCAAAATCCCAATGCTTACCAGCCTACTATATAAACCCTCATGGCCGGCAAGTCCTGCGTCGCATTTCCCCCTCCCCCCTATAGCTTGTCTCATCTGCTTCTCCCACAATCGGCAATGGCACCGGTCCATCATCGTCGCTCAGCCACTCTGCCATCATAAGAGCACAACTCCAGCTGGGAGGCTACCATGCGGCAGCTACGGCGCAGTCCCCAGTTTAGTGTAGTGCGCGTGGCGTCCTTGTTGGGTGTGCGCGGAACACCCACCACACACTCGGTCACTGGTGCCCATCGGCAGCTGTTGCTGGCCGCTGTTGCCGCCACGGCTCCGTTGAAAGCCAGGGCCATCACTTGCTCTGCCGACGCGGCCTGAATGCGGGAGGTGGCCGTCGTGGCCGCCACCCCACTGCCGGACACCGTGGCCATCACCCGCTCCGCCATCACGGCCCGAAGGCGGAAGGTGGTGGTCATGGCCGCCAGCCCACCTTCAACCGCTGGGATCATCGCCCACTCCGCCACCGGCGCCCGAAGGAGGGAGGCGGAGGTGGAGGCCCGCACATGCGGCAGCAACCTTGCGCACTACATCGAGTTCCTTCGGGAGGAGGAGGAGTGCCTCGTCGAGCACGCAAAGAGCCTTACTGCCGCCGTGGCCGCGGCACACACCGACACATAGGCGAGGAATCAGGAGATCTACGAGTAGTCCGGCTACTTCGAGAGGGGTCGTCTGGAGCGGCAGAGGGCGTTCGAGGTGAGCGTCACTGAAGGTGCAACAGTGGCATACACCGTAATGCAGTTGTCCAGCTCGTCGATAGGCTCCTCCTCCTCTTCCTCTTACTGAGCGCGCTCGGCAGAGGAGAGGCTGCCAGAAGTAGTACAAAGCCCCTCCGTAGTATTAGTATTTAGGGGCTAATTTATTCAATTCATCTGACTATAGATGTGGTGGAACTGTACAACATACTTAAAATTAGCTAGTATATATAGTTGAACTAGCTATTTTAGTATGTGGTTGGCGACAATTGGGGAAAAGTTTGGTCGGTTCAGCTGTCGAGTTGAATTGTTTGTATAAATTAAGCACGACTGCTTAATCTATGAATGAAATCTATGCTTAATTACTGAATTTTAGTTGCAAAAATTAGGTAGTGCTAGTGATTTTTAGCTACATATTTTGACAAATCCCATTGTTACAAGGATTGACAAATGGCAATGTTACTAGATCAACAAATGTCAATCTTTCCAGTTTGACAAATAGCAATATACCCAATATGACAGATGCAAATCTTACCAACTTGTCTGTACGTGGTTACACACGGGTCATCCAAAAAAACCGTTTGTGCTGAAGGGAGGTAGAAATCCTGCTTGCCAAATTTTCTCTTGGCTTAGCGCCGAAGTCTCGCTTTGCATACCTTATTCAATCTGAACCGTTTGTGTTGAAGAGATGCACAAATCCTGCGCAGTGAATTTTCCCTTGGCTTACTGCGGAAGACCATAGTTCTCACTTTGCATAGATGTGTTCTATCTAAAACGTTCGCGATCAAGAGCCGCACAAATCCTGCTCCGCACATTTTCCCTTAGCTTACTGGGAAGCTGTCAGTGTACATACGAGTGTTCTATCTAAAAATGTTTGCGATGTTAGAGTGGCAGCTATTTGTTTCAAAATGCCTTTGTTGACTGTTATTCGAGTGCGCCTTCTCCCAAAATGGACACAATAATTACAACAACATGTCAGGTGCCATTCCATGATAGCATGCCAAGTTTCATGAATTTCAGACGAGTTTTGGAATTACTATAATTTACGATAGCTCCAAGTTCAGCACAGGTTCAGCTTGATGACGTCCCTCGAACTCTTGATCCAGCAGAGGGTCAAGGGAGAGTTTCATCAGAACGACGGCGTGATGACAGTGCTGGTGATGCGATCCATGCAGGGCTTCGCCTAAGCACTACGATGATACTATCGGAGGAGTAAACGGTGGAGGGGGGCACCGCACACGGCTAAGACAATGTTGTCCTTTGGGGTGGCCCTGCAGAGGGAGTCTTGGATTAGGGGGTATCCGGACAGCCGGACTATATACTTTGCTCAGACTGTTGGACTGTGAAGATACAAGACTCAAGACTTCATCCCATGTTTGGATGGGACTCTCCTTTGCGTGGAAGACAAGCTTGGCGATCCAGATGTTAGATCTCCTTCTTTGTAACCGACTCGGTATAAACCCTAGCCCCCTCCAGTGTCTATATAAACCGGAGGGTTTAGTCCACAGAGGGACAATCATAATCATCATAGGCTAGCTTATAGGGTTTAACCTCTATGATCTCGTGGTAGATCAACTCTTGTAATACTCATATCATCAAGATCAATCAAGCAGGAAGTAGGGTTCTACCTCCATCAAGAAGGCCCGAACCTGGGTAAAACATCGTGTCCCTTGCCTCCTGCTACCATTACCTTAGACGCACAGATCGGGACCCCCTACCCGAGATCCGCCGGTTTTGACACCGACATTGGTGCTTTCATTAAGAGTTCCTCTGTGTTGTCGCTGCAAGGCTCGATGGCCTGTCTCGTTGTCAAGGAGAACATCACCTCTGGGAGAGCACTGGCGGTAGGCCAAACTCTCCGAGTAGGCGGCTTTGTCATGGCCGCCCGATCGGCTACCGCGCCGATGATGACCTCTCGGGTCATCGAAAACAGCCTCCACATCAATTCGGAAATCGCCGAACAGATGGATCCAATGGAGCTCTCCTCCCTTAATGAGCTCTTGGATCACATCGCTGCTTTGGGAGTCGCTACAAACTATGATCGGATTGGGCTTAAACCTGACCAAAGGGATATTAAATCCCCACCAGTCAGCCATGAGATAGCGGTAGTGCAAGAGCCACAAATGGATTATCCATCTATTTTGAGGACGAACTATGTCCGGATCACCAAGCTCTCTGAGCCGGAAACACGTTCGCGGGAGGACATGACCCAGACCCTGAACTTAGAATCGGGCAACGAGCCAGAAAAATCTGGCAACACCCCGGAGCCCGAGCCGCCAAGCCCGGAAGCTCCTCTGCCCCTGGGCGTTAGATCGGATCAGAATCCAGATTTAACTCCGCCCACCCACTCAGACTTAAGCTGTCTCTCCCATATCAGACAAGGGCCCCAAGAGACAGTGCATCGCTACTGGGCCAGATTCCTCCTTGTGATAAACAAGGTTAAGGACTGTCGCGAGGAAGACGCAATCTCACTTTTCTGCAAAAATTGCACGAGCACAGGGATCCTTAATGCTATAAGTCGCCGTGACATAGTACACTTTGCCAACTTAGCAGCTATAGTACAGAAGTACTGTGCGATGGAAAGTGCGTGGAGAACCCACACGGACTTTTGGGATAATCTGGCTCTCACTAAACCCTTCCTCCGAGCTAAAAGGGCAAACTCTCGTAAGTTACCCGATCCAATTCCCAAAAAACCAAAGCCCACTCCAGGGGGTGGAACCGTATTGGAAGAATGGCTCAATGGGCCATGAAATATTCATAGCACCCCGGATACTACGCCAACGCATAGCCTTAGAGCATGTTGGATACTCCGGCAAGTAGCAAAAAGCGGCGAGGATCTTCTTGTAAACCACAAAGCAGAGCAACATCCCGCCGAAGACACCAATGCGGTATTGACAGTCTTCAAGACTTTCGCCTCAAATAATAGGTGCAAGCGAGCTCATCGAAATTCCACTGAAATCTGCCACGTGGCAAAAATAAATCCGCGGAATGACACTGCTATAACATTCAGTGCCAGTGACGAACCTCAATTCCATACAGCCCGGACACTAGCCGCTTTGGCCCTTAGCCCAATCGTGGACGGCTTTCGGCTCACTAAAGTACTCATGGACGGCGGAAGCAGATTAAACTTAATATATGAAGAAATACTCAACAAGATGGAAATTGACAAAAGCCGCATTGAGCAAAGCGGCACGATCTTCAGGGGAATCATCCCTAGTCGGGAGGCGCGGTGTGCGGGAATAATCACACTCGATGTGGTATTCAGCACCCCGGAGAATTACAGGTCCAAAGAAATCACATTTCAAGTGGCTCCCTTCAGCAGTGGATACCACGCCCTTTTAGGGCGGGACACATTCACGAGCTTTCAAGCTTTACCCCATTACAGGCACATGAAGCTTAAAATGCCCAGAACCAATGGAATCATCACTCTAGCTAGTGATCCGGACACCGCACTCCGCGCTAAAAATAAAACTGCAGCACTAGCTCTAGAAGCATTATCCGAACCCTAGCGGCCGAAGAACTAACAACGCTGCACGCCATAGTGGACAGGGACGACGTGATACTCGACAAAGGACCCAAGTCCACCTCATTTAAACCCGCAGACGAGATAGTCAAATTCCAGGTCCATCCAACGGACCCCACAAAGACAGCTTCCATCGGGACACAGTTGAGCCCCACAATGGATGCCGCACTACGAGACTTCCTACGCGAGAATTGGGACATTTTTGCCTGGCACCGTTCACACATGCCGGGCATCCCACGCAGGCTGGACGATCACAGCCTCAATATACTGAAAGGATACAAGCCAGTCAAACAGACTCTTAGGCGCGTCTCAGAGCCTAAATGACAAGCCATGGGAGAAGAGCTAGCCAAGCTACTTGAGGCCGAATTCATTAGAGATATCAAGCATCCGGATTGGCTGGCAAATCTGGTAATGGTACCAAAGAAGGACAAATGTTGGCGCCTATGCGTCGATTTCAAAGACCTCAACAAGGCTTGCCCCAAGGATCCCTTCCCCCTCCCTCGCATCGACCAAATCATCGACACCACCGCAGGACACGACTCACTATGTTTCCTCGACGCGTACTTCGGATACCATCATATAAAGATGGCAGAGTCCGACCAAGCCGCAACGGCCTTCATAACGCCATATGGTCCCTTCTGCTTCAACACTATGCCTTTCGGGCTTAAAAATGCCGGCGCAACCTATCAACGCATGATTCAAACATGCCTGGAGAAGCAAATCGGCAAAACTGTGGAGGCATATGTGGACGACGTGGTCATAAAAACAAGACACGTCGAAACCCTAATAGAAGACTTGAGACTTACGTTCGACAACCTCCGAACATACGACGTCAAGCTAAACCCGGAAAAATGTGTTTTCGGTGTACCCTTCTGGAAGTTGCTCGGCTTCATTGTTTCCAATAGAGGAATCAAAGCAAATCCGGCAAAAATCCGAGCTCTGTCGTAGTTGGCTACCCCAACAGACATCAAGCATATCCAGAAACTAGCTGGATGCGTGGCTGCCTTAAGCCACATTATCTCCCGATTAGGAGAAAAGGCACTACCTCTTTACCGCCTTCTTCGATGCACTGAACACTTCGTGTGGACGGATGCAGCCGCGGCCGGACTGGATGAAATAAAGACCTTATTGGCCAGTAATCTAGTCCTGACGGCGCCAAATATTGGCGAACCTATGCTATTGTACATAGCTGCAACACATCAAGTTGTAAGCGTCGTGCTCGTCGTCGAACAAGAGGCAGACGGATACAAATTCCTGCTCCAAAAGCCGGTATATTACGTGTCCACGGTCCTCACCCCATGCAAATGCCGATACCCACACTATCAAAAGATAGCATACGTGGTCCTCATGGCATCCCGGAAGCTACGACACTACTTCCAGGAGTGTTCGATTACGGTGGCCTCCGAAGTACCACTTAACGACATAATAAAGAACCGCGACGCTACGGGCCGGATTGCTAAATGGGCCATCGAGCTCCTTCCGTTCGACATAACATACAAACCACGACGGGCCATTAAGTCACAAGTATTGGCTGACTTTGTCGTCGAATGGACAGAAGCCGAACTCCCTAAAGAGTACGGCTCGTACTCTAATTGGATCACGCACTTCGATGGCTCTAAAATGCTAGCCGGATTGGGAGCAGGTGTAGTTCTGACTTCACCCACCGAAGACACGGTGCAATACGTACTCCAAATATTAAACACAGACTCCAACAACACAGCCGAATACAAGGCTCTGTTGCATGGTCTTCAGATGGCAGTCTCTATGGGCATTCAACGCCTAGAGATATCACAAATAAACGGAGATTTTGATGCCAAGGATCCGAAAATGACGGCCTACCGCAACGCCGTCCTCAAAATGTTAGCTCAGTTCGAGGGGCTCGAATTCCACCATGTGCCTCGAGAAAACAATCAAGCGGCGGATATCCTTGCCCGCATCGGCGCTAAACGCGACCTTGTCCCACCCAACATATTCCTGGAGTGGTTGTTCAAGCCATTCGTGGTATGGGAAGGGGAGTCCGGCAACACTAGCCCGGATCCAAATACAACCCCAGATTCCGAAACATCTGATGTAATCGGGGGCTCCGCCACCGAAATAACACCTTTGGCCCACGAAATCATGGTTGTAATGGCCTCGTGGACCAAGCCTTTCTTGGCCTACCTAAATAGGCATGAGCTCCCCGAGGACCAAAATGAAGCACGTTGTATTGTGCGGCGTTCCAAGGCCTACAAAGTCTATGAGGGAGAACTCTATAAGAAAAGTGCAACAAGAGTGCTCCAAAGATGCATCTCCAAAGAGGAAGGGCGGCAGCTCTTGGCTGAAGTCCATGCCAGACTCGGCGGGCACCACGCTGCGGCTCGGGCACTTGTTAGCAAGGCCTTCCATACAGGTTTTTATTGGCCAATAGCCCGAGCAGATGCACAGGACCTTGTCCAACACTGCGTTGGGTTGCCAGCTCTTTGCTAATCAAAGCCATATGCCCCCTACCGCTCTCCAAACAATCCCCATTACTTGGCCCTTCGCGTTCTGGGGCCTGGATATGGTAGGACCCCTTAAAGGGGGAAGCCATAAGAAAAAATACTTATTGGTCATGGTGGACAAGTTCAGCAAATGGATAGAAGCCAAACCAGTTAAAACGGCCAAATCCGGACCAGTGATGGACTTCATATCAGGGGTTGTACACCGTTACAGCGTCCCCCACAGCACCATCACTGACAATGGCTCAAACTTCGCAGCCTATGAAGTGAAAACTTGGTGCGGCAACATGGGCATTAAGCTCGACTACGCCTCTGTCTACCATCCCCAAACAAACGGCCAGGTCGAACGTGCAAACGGTCTCATCATGAACGGCATCAAACCCAGACTAGTGCGGTCCTTGGCAGAATCGGACACACACTGGGTCGAGGAGATCGACTCCGTATTTTGGGGGCTGCGGACCACGCCGAACCGCACCACCGGATACACACCATTTTTTATGGTGTACGGTGCAGAAGCAGTACTACCATGCGACATAATCCACGACTCACCTCGCGTGCGCCTATACGAAGAGAAGGAAGCCGAGTTAGATCGGCAGGACAACTTAGATGCCCTGGAGGAAGAGCGCGACGTTGCAAAAGCCCGTTCCGCATTCTACCAGCAGCAGGCTCGAAGGTGTCAAAGCAGAGAAGTGCGGGCCAAAACTTACAATATTGGCGAACTCGTTCTACGCCTACCAGAGAAGAAGGACAAGCTCAAACCTAAGTGGGAGGGTCCCTTCACTATTGATAAAGTTCTCACTGCAGGAGCGTACCGCCTATGTAATGCATCCGATAACAGACTCGAGCCGAACCCATGGAACGCGGCCAGCTCTGGAGATTCTACGCCTAGTGTCGAACTTAGTGTTCGTCTCCTTACCCACGCTCTTTTAATTATGTCCCCCCTTTTTTTCCTTTCTCGCCCTTTTTCTCTCCTTCAGACAAAGTATTCAATACAGTGCGGATGTTTGGATCACTCCGGCCGCACTATGTGTGTTAACAATACCTGGGGGCTTCCTATACGGAAGCTAAATATAATTACTTTCATGGCTTCCTGCCTATCACATATGCGTTGTTTTTCCATATGTGCCTTTTCTTCACCATTATATGCATCGATATGACTTAAGATGTGGCCATGCTGGGTTGCCTAGCTCTTGTGTTTATGCCCTACATTCCCGTTAATTCGGCTAGGGCATAAGGGGAGCACCTCTGCGATTGTTACTGTCGGTTCAGCCGGATGTGTACCACAGACTTGGTGAAGCCGAAAGCTAGCGTTCTTAAGGGAAATATTCGGTCGGTGAACAAAAGATGTTTCTTTCGTTTATTACAACGTGAATCCCCAGAAGTTTTGTATCATGCGTTTCTATTCGCAGTTCGGACATGTACATCGATGTATGCGTACCCAGGGAAAGGAACCCCTAACAGAACTATTCTCCCTGGAAGATGTTTCTTACTACCCATGTAATATAACATAACTAGTTGGGTACTAGTCTGTTCAAGCACTTATGACCCCTACGCCTGGTTCCATGCATACCCCGGTTCTGCATAACTGAGCGGGTATTCAGATACACCCCAGACTGTCGGATCCAGGGGCTAAAGCAAAAAGGTCCGCCATGACAAATGATTTTTAATCCGGCTAGGGACTACATATGTCCATTGAATTACATAGTCACTTGACCGACTATATTCTTCCTTCTATACGATCCAACAAAGCTATCTAGCTTGCAATCCTGTTGGGAATATTTTATGGCTAACGCCACCGGGTCATACACCGACTCACGGGAATTTCTTGCCCATCTGGCCCCACCGGTCCGACTTCGGCCATATGGTTCGGGCCAAGCTTAGTGTAGCGCATCTTCACCATGGCCTAGGCTTCCCTTACACCTTGTTGGCAGGCGGACACCTTTCACAACCGGAAGCGCCGCCTTGCTCCTTGGAGCATATACACGAGCTCCCCCATGCCTCTTGGCAGGGAAGTGGATGGCCACAAGGCCTGGGAAATACCCTGCATCACCTGCTGAACTTGTTCGTGCAAACAGAGAGGTCTTGCAAGACATCGTCATGATCCGGCATCTCTCTTCAGACGGCCCACAACATATCTACAGATATAAACTCTTTTAATATGCTTCCTCGCCAAACTGTACCGCAGTTCGTTTAGGCACTTACCATAAATGCCGCGATGAAGCCTTCTGTTCTCCTTTACGGAGTCCGCCAGCTGAGCTTGAACATCTGATAATTCGATGCCCAGCCGGACGTTGGCATCTTGGAGATTGTTTTTCTCCCGCCTAACCTGCGTAAGCACATGCTCGCCAGCCCTTAGCTGTCTTTGGAGATGCGACTCGCTATCTTTTACGATCTTTGGATTCGTCCTGGGATTGTCTGCAGAATTTTCTGTTAGACTTATGAAGCAAGCCAATTGCTAACTGGTACATTTCTTTAAAGTTTATCTATTGAGACAAATTTTATCAGATGAGGCCTTCTGGGATTCCTCTAGTTTGGCAACCACGGCCCTCAGCTGGGTCTTGCACTCCTCCAGCCCTTGAGACAATTGGGTATTCTTATCTACAAGAAACTATGCATAAAATGATCCTTAAATCAGTTGTCCCAACCGTTTCAAGTCTCAGGGGCTACTGCTATACATGCTTATCAAATTTCCTTACTCAGATATCTTTTGCATACCGTCCGTCGCCGGGCGAGCCCGCCTTGTGCAGCTCGGATGTATGCGTCTCCCGAATTGAAAGCATTAAATGCCTCTTCGGAAAAGATGCTATTGCAAAGTACGGCCCGTCGGCGCCGGTGATTCATGGCACTCTCTACTTCAGAATTTGTGGCAGAGAGCATATCCGCATCCTCTATCGGAGGACAATTCGGCGTCGGCCCCGCATCGACCTCCTCTATAGAAGCCGGTTCTGGAATCCAGCTGGTAGAGGCATGACTGGCAGGATTTCCGGATATAGTCCGGCGACTCCTCTTTCTGCCAGAACACGAAGGATGTTGTTACATTTCAAACACAATAATCACAGAGCAGGTTTTTACCATACCTCTGTAACGGTGTTTTGGCCCTAACCGCCTTCCTCTTAAGCTTGCCTGACCCGGACGCCCTTTGCCGACGAGTCCCCAGGGGCTCGGCGCCGCATTCTGATGGTCGTCTCTATCAAAATACGATATTTTATGCACAAGGCATGATGTCAGAAAGGAGTCCTCTTCAGAGGATAAGGTTCCGACTTTGCTTACACACGATGCAGGTAGCAATCCCGGATAGTCGGCGATAATAGCCACCGAGGCGCCATCGCAGCTGGCCTAATAAAATGTCCTGTTAACAAGCTCCACAGATATATCTGGATCTTCTTCAAGTCCTAGATCGAAGGCCCTTCCGGGGTCCTCTGGCTGCGGGGAGGGGCTGTTGAATCCTTCCACGGCCCTCCTTAGTTCCTGCTCCAAAATATCAAGGTAAAATGACTGAGATGAAGGGTGCCAGAATGAATAAAGAGGGGGAAAGAGTGACTACTTACCCAGCTTGGGGGGGTTGTACATGGAAAATCCATCCCGCGGTTTAATACAAAGGAATTCTTCTTCTTCTCCTATATACAAATCGGACAATATTCTTGCCAGAGCAGTGGCGGAGTCCGGACCTTTACGACTACAGCGGGTGGCATCATCTTCCCCGTTGAAGTGCCACATGGGCTTCCCCCGATATTGAAGTGGCTGCACCCCCGCATTATGCATATTGATATAACCTCGACTATTGTCAGCCCTGATTTGGCCAGTATCTTTATCCTGCTCATCAGGAAGTGGACTTCTCTGGTATCTTCCTCTTGGGGGCCCCGAGGGCGCCAACTTTAGCGTGTCTTCGGTGGAGCGTTATTGAACTCAGGGAGGCCCATCCGGATTGGATCCGGGAGGGGAACATCATCAACATAAAACCAGTCCGAGGGCCAGTTTTCAAATGCCTTCTTGGGAGTACCGGACAGGTATCCGGTCTCGGCGACGCGCCATATTTCGGCTCCGCCCACTTGACATATGGATTCCCCCTGGTTGCGAGGGACAAGGCAGAATAACTTCTTCCATAACCCGAAGTGAGCCTCGCAGCCCAAGAATAGTGCACAAAGGGCGACGTATCCTGCGATGTGCAGCACGGAGGCGGGGGTTAGGTTGTGCAACTGGAGGCCATAGAACTCCAGGAGCCCGCGAAGGAATGGGTGGATTGGAAACCCGACGCCTCTTAGCAAATATGGGGTGAGGCATACTCGCTCCTCCTGAGATGGGCTGGGAAATCTCTCCGCTTGCTCCCCGCCATCATAGGTGGCTAGTCCGGCTTGGACGGGGACCATGAACGTCGGTGGAAGAAACCCCTGGGTCTGCAACTCTACTAAATGGCTATGGGGAACAGAACACTCTTCCCAATCACCTGGCTTAGAGCTAAGGAAGCGAGAAGAGGAGCTGCGGCGACCGGCCATGTTGGAATGGTTCTTTCCAGGAGCGCTCTGTTGGATGCTTGCTCATGGGAAGAAGGTTAGGTTTGGATCTGAGGATCCCCGTCCCTTCCAATAGACGGTTTGCCTGCAGGGCCGGGGAGGCAAATGTAAAAATGCCCTGGCTCCTCGTATTCACTCGACACGTGGAGATGGCCATTATTGAAGCACAGAAGCTGAGGAGTACTACATTCATGGGAAGCCGGACACTGTTAGTTACAACGGGTACTTTGGAGTATTCGGAGATGGAACCCGCCTTGCAATGCCGAAGACAATCTATGCGCCGGACTCATCGCCATTGAAGCCTGGTTCAAGGGCTACTGAGGGAGTCCTGGATTAGGGGGTATCTGGACAGCCGGACTATATACTTTGGCCGGACTGTTCGACTGTGAAGATACAAGACTCAAGACTTCGTCCCGTGTCCGGATGGGACTCTCCTTTGTGTGGAAGACAAGCTTGGCGATCCGGATGTTAGATCTCCTTCTTTTTAACCGACTCTGTGTAAACCCTAGCCCCCTCCGGTGTCTATATAAACCGGAGGGTTTAGTCCATAGAGGGACAATCATAATCGTCATAGGCTAGCTTCTAGGGTTTAGCCTCTACGATCTCGTGGTAGATCAACTCTTGTAATACTCATATCATCAAGATAAATCAAGCAGGAAGTAGGGTTTTACATCCATCGAGAGGGCCCGAACCAGGGTAAAACACCGTGTCGCTTGCCTCCTGTTACCATTAGGCTTAGACGCACAGATCAGGACCCCTACCCGAGATCTGCCGGTTTTGACACCGACACCTGCCCCCGTATATAAAGGAGGGGGGAGGATGCTGGCCACCAGGGGCACGCCATGGGGGGGGAGTCCTATTAGGACTCCACTCCTAGTAGGATTCGCCCCCATCCCCTTTTCCTTTCTTCAGAGTAGCAAAGGGGAAAAGGGAGAGGGAGTAGGAGAGGGAAAGGGGGGGGGGGCGCTGCCCCCACCCCTTGTCCAATTCGGATTGGCAAGGGGGGCGCGCGCCACCTCCTATGGCCGGCCCTCTCTTCTCCACTAAGGCTCATGTTGGCCCATTACTTTCCCAGGGGTGGGGGGAGGGAGGGGTCCGGTAACCTCCCGGTACTCCGAAACTTATCAGAAACTTCCCGAAACCATTCTGGTGTCTGAATGTAACCTTCAATATATGAATCTTTACATCTCGACCATTTTGAGACTCCTTGTCATGTCCGTGATCTCATCCAGTACTCCAAACGAAACTTCAATCACCAAAACACATAACTCATAATTCAAATCATCATCGAACGTTAAGCGTGCGGACCCTTCGGGTACGAGAACTATGTAGACATGACGGAGACACATCTTCGGTCAATAACCAATAGCGGAACCTGGATGCTCATATTGGTTCCTACATATTCTACAAAGATCTTTATGGGTCAAACCGCATAACAACATACATTGTTCCCTTTGCCATCGGTATGTTACTAGCCCGAGATTCGGTCGTCGATATCCTCATACCTAGTTCAATCTCGTTACTTGCAAGTCTCTTTACTAGTTCCGTAATTAACTCATTAGTTACATTGCTTGCAAGGCTTACAGTGATAGCATTACCGAGAGGGCCCATTGATACCTATCCGATACACGGAGTGACAAATCCTAATCTCGATCTATGCCAACCCAACAAAAACCTTCGGAGGCACCTGTAGAGCATCTTTATAATCACCCACTTACATTGTAACGTTTGATATGACACAAGGTGTTCCTCCGGTATTCGGGAGTTGCATAATCTCATAGTCAAAGGAACATGTATAAGTCATGAATAAAGCAATATCAATAAAACTTAACAATCATTATGCTAAGCTAACAGATTGGTCTTGTCCATCACATCATTCTCTAATGATGTGATCCCGTTCATCAAATGACAACACATGTCTATGGTTAGGAAACATAACCATCTTTGATTATTGAGCTAGTCAAATAGAGGCATACTAGGGACACTCTGTTTTGTCTATGTATTCACACATGTACTAATAAGTTTCCAGTTAATACAATTCTAGCATTAATAATAAACATTTATCATGATATAAGGAAATATAAAAAACAACTTTATTATTGCCTCTAGGGCATATTTCTTTCAGTCTCCCACTTGCACTAGAGTCAATAATCTAGATTACATAGTAATGATTCTAACACCCATGGAGTCTTGGTGCTTATCATGTTTTTCCTGTGGAAGAGGCTTAGTCAATGGTTCTGCAACATTCAGATCCATATGTATCTTGCAAATCTCTAAGTCTCCCTCCTTGATTTGATCACGCATGGAGTTGAAGCGTCTCTTGATGTGTTTGGTTCTCTTGTGATACCTGGATTCCTTTGCTAAGGCAATTGCTCCAGTGTTGTCACAAAAGTTTTTCATAGGACCCGATGCACTAGGTATTACACTTATATCAGATATGAACTCCTTCATCCATGTTTCTTCATTTGCTGCTTCTGAAGCAGCTATGTACTCTGCTTCACACATAGATCCCGCCGCGATGCTCTGCTTGGAACTGCACCAACTAACAGCTCCACCATTCAGTATAAATACATATCCGGTTTGTGACTTAGAATCATCCAGATCAGTGTCAAAGCTTGCATCGACGTAACCATTTACGACAAGCTCTTTGTCACCTCCATAAACTAGAAACATATCCTTAGTCCTTTTCAGGTATTTTCAGGATGTTCTTGACCGCTGTCCGGTGATCCACTCCTGGATTACTTTGGTACCTCACTGCTAAACTTATAACAAGGCACACATCATGTCTGGTACACAACATTGCATACATGATAGAACCTATGGCAGAGGCATAGGGAATGACTTTCATTTTCTCTCTATCTTCTGCAGTGGTCAGGCATTGAGTCTGACTGATCTTCACACCTTGTAACACATGCAAGAACCCTTTCTTTGACTAATCAATTTTGAACTTCTTCAAAATTTATCAAGGTATGTGCTTTGTGAAAGTCCAATTAAGCATCTTGATCTATCTATATAGATCTTGATGCCAACATATAAGCAGGATCACCGAGGTCTTTCATTGAAAAATTCTTATTCAAGTATCCTTTTATACTATCCAGAAATTCTGTATTATTTCCAATCAACAATATGTCATCCACATATAATATTAGAAATGCTACAGAGCTCCCACTCACTTTCTTGTAAATACAGGCTTCTCCAAAAGTCTATATAAAACCATATGCTTTGATCACATTATCAAAGCGTATATTCCAACTCCGAGAGGCTTGCTCTAGTCCATAAATGGATCGCTGGAGCTTGCAGACTTTGTTAGCACCTCTTGGATCGACACCACCTTCTGGTTGCATCATATACAACTCTTCTTTAAGAAATCCATTAAGGAATGCAGTTTTGACATCCATTTGCCAAATTTCATAATCATGAAATGCGGTAATTGCTAACGTGATTCGGACAGACTTAAGCATCCCTATAGGTGAGAAGGTCTCATCGTAGTCAACTCCTTGAACTTGTCGAAAACCTTTCGCAACAAGTCGAGCTTTGTAGACAGTAACATTACCCTCAGCGTCAGTCTTCTTCTTGAAGATCCATTTATTTTCTATGGCTTGCCGATCATCAGGCAAGTCCACCAAAGTCCACACTTTGTTCTCATATATGGATCCCATCTCAGATTTCATGGCCTCAAGCCATTCACGGAATCCGTGCTCATCATCGCTTCCTCATAGTTTGACGGTTCATCACGGTCTAGTAACATGAGCTCTAGAATAGGATTACCGTACCACTCTGGTGCGGATCAGACTCTGGTTGACATACGAGGTTTGGCAGTAACTTGATCTGAAGTTTCATGATCATCATTAGTAGCTTCTTCACTAATTGGTGTAGGAAACACTAGAACTGACTTCTTTGATGAACTACTTTCCAATTCAGGAGAAGGGACAATTACCTCATCAAGTTCTACTTTCCTCCCACTCACTTCTTTCGAGAGAAACTCCTTATCTAGAAAGGATCCATTCTTAGCAATAGATATCTTGCCTTCGGATTTGTGATAGAAGGTGTACCCAATAGTTTCTTTTGGGTATCCTATGAAGACACATTTCTCCGATTTGGGTTCGAGCTTATCAGGTTGAAGCTTTTTCACATAAGCATCGCAGCCCCAGACTTTAAGAAACGACAACTAAGGTTTCTTGCCAAACCGCAGTTCATATGGTGTCATCTAAACGGATTTAGATGGTGCCCTATTTAACATGAATGCCACCGTCTTTAAAGCATAACCCCAAAACGATAGCGGTAAATTAGTAAGAGACATCATAGATCACACCATATCTAATAAAGTACTGTTACGATGTTCGGACACACCATTACTGTTGGGTATATAACTATTGGGTATGACCCGCCCAGGAGGGGCCGGGTCATACCACCGGTGGTTCATAATGAGAAGGCCCAAGAAGATGTTGAAGATGGCGGTTCATGAAGCAAGCTTACTGTAGGCCCAAGACCCGGTGGCGACTTGAGGCCCACAGGCATAAACCGCCATATGTTTAACTTGTATGTTAAGGAAAGTTTAGTTTGGTTACCGAGCCGGACACGTTGTGTATGAGCCAGCCGGGACTCTGTAAGCTGCCGGGCATCAACCTGTGAATATAAGGGGTGACCCGGCGGCAGGTTAAGGCAAGAAACAACAAGTCGAGAAGTAGGTCAAGCGTATTCGCTCCCTGGTAATCAAAACCCAAGCAATAAAACCTAAAGTAGGAGTAGGCCTTTACCTCATTGAGAGGGGCTGAACCTGGGTAAACTCTCCATGTCCTTTGTCCAGTTTAACCCCTTCAAGCTAACTACGTTGCAATGGCTCCACACCAAAGTCCTCATGCTAGGGAAGCTACCGTGACAATTCCACGATAGTTGGTGCCCACCGTGGGGCCAGTGGATGGTGGCTTCGAGTTCTTGAAGGGCAACTTCGGAGGGCTCATGGGACACGCTGTGGGCCGGATGACTAAGAGTCATCGTAGCAAGCTCTATATGAACGACGCGGGCTGGGGCTCCGAGGCCGGCTCAATCGAGTACGGGTACCGGGTCCCCTTTGGTGGAATTCATGTCTTCATCGGCAAGACTGGTGAGTTTGATGCTGAGCCGGACACCTGCGTCGACATCGTCGAGACGGCTCAGCGCGCGCGACCCGCCAAGGTTTCAACTGCCCCAAAGCGTGTCTTTGTTGGATGTATTCAAGGAGTGGATCTGGAAGGAGGATCTATGTCTGGTGGAGAGACGATCGTCTATTCAGGCGATGAGTTCTCAACCGGCAAGACCAACTCCATGTATCAAGTGCAGGACGGTAGGCTTGGGGGCTGTTCTGATGGCGACAGTATTCCGGACCCCTATGAGCCACCGAGCCGGATTGCGATCTTCATGGCCGATATGCAACCAGGGCAGAATTCTTCAACTGCGGCAGCAATGATCTCTGGTTCTGTGATTGCAATGGTAGCTGGGGCAGGAGGCCTTGTGCGCCCGCCAGCTCAAGTTTTATCTGAACTGTTGGAGGCTCTGGCATGTTCTGAACAACAGAGGTGACCCCGGCGAACCAAGCGCAACGTAATGTGGACGTTGCAAAATTACGTGATGAGATAGCTCAAGCCAAGGAGGATTTAAATGTTGAGAACACCCGGATGGCGACGGAGCGAGCCGCCTTGGAGAGGGAGGTAGAATGGCTTCAAGCAGAAAACTTTCGCTTGAGCTTGGACCAGAACACATCAAACGCGGTCTTTAACAGAAGGCATGCGAGTCATTTACCCCCGATTTACGATGCAAGAAACCAATTTCAACACGCCTGGGGCAGGAACCAATAACACGCCTGTTGTGGATCGGGCCGTTGAGGCGCTGGCTGCTAGAGCACCGGTTCAGCCACGTGCTGCAGACCCCCCACGTTTGAATTTGACCCCTCCTCAGCATGTTCCAACACCCTCGATTCACCATTCTAATCCTCTGGATAACATGATAGCTGCGGCTACTCGATTGGCGGCTCTCCTGGTTCAGGATGAGCCGCTAGCTGTGATGGAAATACGGCGAGCCGAAGAACTTCTTCAGACGGCTGTGGCTCAACAGGTGGCTTATTCATACAGTCATGAATGGATTCACTCGACCCCGCGTCCAAGATGGAGTTATAGCAGACACATTGATGAACTGGCTGTATCGAGCTGTGAACGGCACTGCAATCAGCCTCGTAGGCCTGACCCGCCGCATGCTGGTAATGATGCTCAGGCTTTGGGTGGACTAGGGCAGGACACGCCGTGAGGCTGAGCTGGTGGCTCAGTTGGCGGCTCAACAGCAACCTCCGATTTATCCGTCAGCATCTGTGGACACAGGGGTGACTTCTAGAACCTTGGGCGTGCCATGTTTAGTGTCGACTCTATGCAACGAGCGCTTGCCTAAGGATTTCAAGGCCCCCCGTAAGGTGCCTAACTACACGGCGGATCAACCCCCAGAGTCTTGGATTGAAAGCTATGAGATGGCTATGGAGATGTTGGATGTTAGTGATGCTGCATGTGCTAAGTATTTCACCATGATGTTGGATGGGCTGAATCGTACTTGGTTAATAGGGTTGCCCGCTAACTCCATTAGATCATGGGCGGACTTGAAAACGTGTTTTATCCAAAATCTATAGACACATGTAAGCAGCCTATGTTCATTCTGGATTTAGACTCTTGCGTCCAAGGTGAGGGCGAGTCAACAACCAATTGGGTGCACCGGTTCTCAGCCGTTATACACTCGTCCGATAGTATCAACGTTGGTTTATGTCGGGGAGGAACGGAGGTGATCCGCCCGCCGCGAGCACCAATGGGGCCGGGGGCCCCTTCGTCTGTGCGGTACGAGGGCGGAGGGAGCACAGAGAGCAGATCGAGGCGATGCACGCGGGCGATCTTTTACCCAGCTTCGGGCCGCGATGGTCGCGTAAAACCCTACTGCTGCTTTGTGTTTGTATTGGGCCTGGAGCTTGAAGAGCTACAGAGTAGCCACACCGAGCGTGGAGTTGCTAAGGATTCAACCCCCACGCTGTGCATGGGCCTCCTTTTATAGGGCAAGGGTCACCGGCTGTGTCAACGAGGAGAGAGGGGTAAAATGTAAAAAGGTGGTAGTTGGAACAAAGGGGAACAAAGGAGCTACAAAGGCTTGAACAAGGGTTTCTACCTACTTTGACAAGAGGGGACAAGGGCATTTAATGCCCGCCGCCGACGACCAAAAGCTCCCGCCTAGCGCCTCCGTCGCCACGGCGATGAATCCACCACCGTGGAGTGCCACCGCACTTCTGTGCTGCGCAAACCCTCCGCCACGCTGCTCGAGTGGCCCTGTATGACGCTGGGCGATGAGCTGAGCGCTGCAAGACAACAAGACTTCTCCCGCAAGTACCTTGCCGGGTCTTGATCTTGTCGGCCCGGAGCTCGCCGGGCTCTATAACTTGCCGCTTCCCGGCCCTTGCCGACGCCGAATAGCGCCAAGGCGGTCTTCTATGATGTAGTCTTCTAGTCTCCCCGGCGAGCTCCTCTCGCCAGGGCCTTGCGTGAGTGATGTGAGCTTAAGCCTGGGACGGCCTTCCCGGCAAGCTCCTCTTGCCGGGGCCTTGATCTTCTGTCTTGTACACTTTGTTCTTGAATGGCTTGATATGGAGCGTGAATGGTCTCCGACAAGCTCATTGGTGGATCCAGCTGCGGGAAGCTGCAACTGCCCGTGCACAAGTTGGGGTACTGAGGTACCCCTACCTTAGTACACCGACAGAGCCCCGGCCTGGGCCACACACGGTGCCGAAGCGTTGTTGGGCCAGGCCCAAACAAAGGCACGGCACACGAGGCCCACGGCGCCGAGTCCACTTCCGCATCCGCCGCCTCCCCGTAATGGCACGCCGATTATGCATCGTGGATACGGGCGGCGATGCGCTTTAAGGCATCCACCCCGTGATCGCAGTGCAGTAGCGGGTCGCTTCACCCGCTGCTCGGCTCCGCCGCCACGCGCCCTCATGCACAAGGGTCGCGGGCGGCGGAAGGTGGGAGACCGAGCCGCCACGGGCGGAGAAGGCGAAGTCGGCCCGCCCTCCGCCTCCTCGCTTCCCGATTGGCCGAAGGGCGGTTGAGTTTCACCTCGCCTTTTAAAAGGGGCGGAAGGGGAGCGAATGGCCACACTCATCCTCTTCTCCCTTCGCCTTCATCTTCTCGTTCTTCTTTCCGCCATGGAAGGAGGGAATCCCTGTTCTTCGACGGTGGCAGCGAGGGTTGCCTCCAGTAGCGCACCTCTCCCTATCTGCCCCCGCAGGCGGAGCCGCCACGAGAGGGAGAGGGAGGGGCGGGCCGCGACGAGGCCGAGGGCGTGGCCGAGGCGGTCGGGGAGAGGCGGTCGTGGCGATCGCCTCCTCCGCCCCCCGCTGCCTCCTATCCACGAGGCGGTCCATACCGAGACGATCCTCGGAGTTCTTCATCAAGCTTCGCCGAAGCGCCTCGCCGCCGCCTCGGCTGCCGCCCTGCTCATGACGCGATGGGACCGGATCCCCGAGGGGGGTGGGATCAGCGCACTCGGGTGAGTGTCGTGTCCCCGCCCCGGCGTGATGTTCTTCGACCGAGGGTGGAAGACGTCGCCGATCCATAGCTTGACGGCGGGGTTTACCCTCCATTTTAAGTTAATGGAGGGCGACCTTCTCGCCGTCAAGGTCTTCGGGGACTACGGGACCCGGGTGAGATGCTGTGTGGACAGCTCCTCGGATAGCGAAGGTCCCTCCTCGAGCGAGAGTGACGAGGAGGGGAGCGACAGCGGCGACGAGGAGGATGGCGGGTCCGACTAGGCGTCGGACACCGCTGCCTCGCGCGCCACCGGCGACCTCATCTTCTGGGTCGCCGGCCTTCTGAACTCCCCGGGGCCGTCTCCTTGGGCGGCCGGGCGAGGGAGGCTGCGGAAGAGGAAGAGGGGAGGGCGGCAAGGCCACATGCCGAGTACGAGGGCGAGGAGCCCTTGACAGCGATCGACGCCCCACCACCCCGCCTTCAAGCTCTCGCCTCCGACGCCGCTGCCTCCGCTTAAGCTCCCGCCGCCCCGGAAGTTCTCTTGGTGTCTTCGCGCCTGTAGCCTCCGGGATGCGCCCCCATGCCCGCCACCTTGCGCAGCTCTCGGGCACGGCGGCGCCACCGCCACGCCTCCTAGGCGCCCGCCTCCCCAAAGAAGCTTTCTTGCCGGGGCTCCTTAGCCTACCTCCTGAACTCCTGAACAGAGAAACAGGAGAGGGATCACGGGCACCTTATCTTTCAATTTGTAAGCCTTCGGGCATTAGCTGCATTTAAAAACTTGTAATCCTCTCTATCATGTTTTTCATCCTCTATGGACTTGTACTATGCTAGGATGTTTTTAATGGAAAGAGAAGAAAGCTTGCCGGACTGAGTCTTTTACTTGATTTCGTGTCTTGTATGTTCTTACGCTATCGGGGAGCTTGCCGGGGCGAACACGCTTGCCGAGTGCGGGACAGCCCGCTGGCGGTGTTGCTTCCGGCAAACAACCTTGCCGGGCCGGGCTTATGACGCTTAACTTGCTGGAGCAGCTCGAAAGCAAGATAAGGGTGCAGCAGCACACTTGTGTTTGTTGAGCGGACTCGAAACAAAACAAGCACGCGAATCGGGCCACGACTCGGCTCCTCCGCGTACGGGTTTTCACAAGGCACGCTCGTTCAAAGACGCAGCCCCGCTTTCCCCGGTCCATAAGAGGATGCATGACGAGGGATGAAAAACTTATCTGATATTGCAGCCCCCAGCACTCTGGCGTGCCGGAGACGAATCTTAGTATTACAGCCCCAAAGAACGCCGGCTTGTCAGGGAAAAATCTTGGCACTCGCAGCCCCCGGCGATCCTGGCTTGCCGGGGCCCAGGTGCTGGTGTGCTCTTTTGGTTTCTCCTTGTTGCTGCAATTTCAGCCATGAAAACAGCTGAGATAGATCTGCAACAGCTTCATTATTTACGTGTTTATGCATGTAAATCTTGACTCTGCAATACGATGCCGTGCCTTGCTCTTCGTATGTTTGCACTCTACGTTCTCGGGGAGCTTGCCGGTCGCAAACACGCTTGCTGAGTGCGGAACATCAGCAGCCCGCTGGCTGGTGTTGCCACCGGCAAGCAACCTTGTCGGGCCAACAGAGCGCTTTGTGTTTGCCGAGCGGACTCGAAACAAGGCAAGGGCGCAGCTGGACCACGACTCAGCTCCTCTCGCAAGACAAGTCTCTCATACGAAGGCACTTCACGGCAAGGCTTGCCACGTTATACCTCTACTTTACACCCCTTGTGCGCTTTTACCCCACGCTTCTAGGGAACTTGCGGCGCCAACACACTTGCCGAAAAGTGAACGCCAAGAGTTCCGCTGGCTGGTGTCGCTCCGCAGCAACCTTGCCGCTGCCTAGTCGCGACGCGACTTAACTTGCCGAGCAGACTCAAACGAAACAAGGGCGCTGGTTGGTCGCGCTCACTTTTAACTCGCTGAGTGTGTTCAAGCAAGATAAGGGTGCGGCTATCCACGGCAGGCTCCTCCGCAAGTGTTTTATGCATAAAGGATGAACGCACGAGGGATATAACATAAAAAGCATGAAACTAAAGAGTGCTCTGCATAAAAGCTCGGGCAACTTAGCTTTTCTGCTTTCTTGTTTCTCGCTTGCGGTGGAGCTCGATGGCGCGTCCTCGACGGCAGCGCAGCGCCCGGGAGATGCGCTTGCGGAACGAAAGCACTGAGCTGCCTCGCCCGCTTAGAGCGCCCGAGGAGCGGCGCTTGTCTGAGTGTGCACTGAGCTGTCCTAGCCGGACTTGGAGCTCGATGGCGTGTCTTCGACGACAGCAGAAGCGCCCAGTGGAGATGCGCTTGCCGGAGTGGAGGGGAGCGAGCGAAGCGGTGCGAGGGGCTGGATATGCTCGACTCCTAACAGCGTTAGGAGGAGCAAAAATCCTGCCTCGACCCTTTCGCTTTGCTCATGCACGGACAGCGTCCGGAGCATCCCGCGAGCCTTCGCATGTTCTTGCCTCAAAGATGTGGATACCACCTCCCGTGATACGGCGCTGCTGGGTTGTCGTGCGCTGAGATAGACGTAGATCCACGGAGACCGAGGCGCGGTCATCCGTCCTGTCCCTGGATCTGGTGGCGCCGCGAGTGCTCTCGCCGGTGTCCACCCTTCCGCTGGCGTCTCCTCCGCCCACCGTTGGCTCTGGTGGCGGCGGTTGAGACGCAGACGGTTCTGCGACCCTTGAAGCCCTCGCCTTCGGGCCATGGCGCAGTTGTTGATGAAGTTGCCGACGAAATTGGAGAGGTTGATGAAGAGCGCGCCCGCGCGAACGCCGGATCAGGTCCGCACAACCTCGACGCCCCCTACCTGGCGCGCCAAAGATGTCGGGGAGGAACGGAGGTGATCCGCCCGCCGCGAGCACCTATGGGGCCCGGGGGCCCCTTCGTCTATGCGGTACGAGGGCGGAGGGAGCACAGAGAGCAGATCGAGGCGATGCACGCGGGCGATCTTTTACCCAGCTTCGGGCCGCGATGGTCGCGTAAAACCCTACTGCTGCTTTGTGTTTGTATTGGGCTCGGGAGCTTGAAGAGCTACAGTAGTAGCCACACCGAGCGTGGGAGTTGCCAAGGATTCGAACCCCCTCTACGTTGTGCATGGGCCTCCTTTTATAGGGCAAGGGGTCACCGACAGGTGTCAACGTAGGAGAGAGGGGTAAAAATGTAAAAAAGGTGGTAGTTGGAACAGTGCGGGAACAAAGGAGCTACAAAGGCTTGAACAAGGGTTTCTACCTACTTTGACAAGAGGGGACAAGGGCATTTAATGCCCGCCGCCGACCCAAAAGCTCCTGCCCTAGCTGCCTCCGCTCGCCACGGGCGATGAATCCACCACCGCGGAGTGCCACCGCACCCCAGTCTGCGCAACCTCCGCCACGTGTTCCCGGAGTGGCCCTGTGGCTTACGCGTGGGCGATGAGCTGAGCGCGGGCGACAACAAGACTTCTCCGGCAAGTACCTTGCCGGGTCTTCATCTTGTCGGCCCGGAGCTCGCCGGGCTCTATAACTTGCCGCCCCCGGGCCTTGCCGACGCCAATAGCGCCAAGGCGTGTCTTCTATGATGTAGTCTTCTAGTCTCCCCGCGAGCTCCTCTCGCCAGGCCTTGCGTGAGTGATGTGAGCTTAAGCTCGATTTGGCCTTCCGGCAAGCTCCTCTTGCCGGGCCTTGATCTTCTGCCTTGTACACTTTGTTCTTGAATGGCTTGATATGGAGCGTGAATGGTCTCCGCAAGCTCATTGGTGGATCCAGTGGAAGTCAGAATCGCCTGCGGTACGTTGGGGTACTGAGGTACCCCTACCTTAGTACACCGACAGTTTAGCAGTCCTGATGTTGGAAAAGAATTGTCGTTTCCTTCCCCTTAAGCAAAAATTGGGGCGGCTTAAGTGCAATTGCAATGATATGGGGGAGCTCATGGCGTCTCTCATGAAGTATGCCGACTCTGATAATACTAAAGACCCAGAGTCTGATGAGGAGAAAACTAGCAAAGGGAAGAAGGGTGGCAATGCAAAAGGATAGCACAATACGGCAGGTCAAGGTGGTAATGGTAAGCGCAAGGCCGACGATGATTTAGACTTTGTGGCTAACACCAATACACAGAGTAATAATCAGTGTCATAAGGGGAAGACATCAGCGCCTCGGTTTGGAGGGCCGAAATTCAACCTTGAGGCCATGATGAACCAGCCTTGCCCAAAGCATGGAACCTAGGAGAAGCCGGCCAGACAACTGTGGCAGGATTGCTTCATCATGAGGGAGTATAGAAACTCTAATTTTTTCAGAAGAATCATGGCCCGCATGGCGGTTCAGGATCAGGCTCTCATGGACTTGGGTTTGGAGGTGGCGGTTCAAGCTGTGGTTTTTAGGGCCAGGGCAATCAAGGCGGTTTTAATCAACAATCTGGCCAAGGGAATCAGCAGCAGCAGTCTGGTTATTAAAGCAATCCAAAGCAATTGAATAGTGATCAATATCACGTGTTCACCACAAGTTTGTGCAAACGAGATCAGAAAATCCATAAGCGGGCGGTGAACTCAGTTGAGCCGGCAGTACCTTGTTATTTGAGGTGGTCTCAGCAGCCCATTGTATGGAGCCGTGAGGATCACCCTGTTGGAAATATGCCCTAGAGGCAATAATAGAAGTATTATTATATTTCATCGTTCATGATAATTGTCTTTTATTCATGCTATAACTGTATTATCCGGAAATCGTAATACACATGTGAATACATAGACCACAATATGTCCCTAGTGAGCCTCTAGTTGGCTAGCTCACAGATCAACAGATAGTCATGGTTTCTGACTATGGACATTGGATGTCATTGATAACGGATCACATCATTAGGAGAATGATGTGATGGACAAGACCCAATCATAAGCATAGCACAAAGATCGTAGTTCATTTGCTAGAGCTTTGCCAATGTCAAGTGTCTCTTCCTTCACCATGAGATCGTGTAACTCCTGGATACCGTAGGAGTGCTTTGGGTGTATCAAACGTCACAACGTAACTGGGTGACTATAAAGGTACACTACAGGTATCTTCGAAAGTATCTATTGGGTTGGCACGGATCGAGACTGGGATTTGTCACTCCGTATGACGGAGAGGTATCTCTGGGCCCACTCGGTAATGCATCATAATAATGAGCTCAAGGTGTCCAAGGAGTTGGCCACGGGATCATGCACTACGGTACGAGTAAAGTGACTTTCCGGTAACAAGACTGAACAAGGTATTGGGATACCGACGATCGAGTCTCGGGCAAGTAACGTATCGATTGACAAAGGAATTGCATATGTGGTTTTGATCGAATCCTCGACATCGTGGTTCAACCGATGAAATCATCGAGGAGCATGTGGGAGCCAACATGGGTATCCAGATCCCGCTGTTGGTTATTGCCCGAGAGTCGTCTCGGTCATGTCTGCATGTCTCCCGAACCCGTAGGGTCTACACACTTAAGGTTCGGTGACGCTAGAGTTATTAGGAAGACTAGTATGTGACTACCGAATGTTGTTCGGGGTCCCGGATGAGATCCCGGACGTCACGAGGAGTTCCAGAATGGTCCGAAGGTGAAGTTTTATATATGGGAAGTTGTCATACGGACACCGGAAAGTTTCGGAGGTCTATCGGTAATGTACCGGGACCATCGGAGGGGTTCCGGGGGTCCACCGGGAGGGGCCACCCCTCCTGTGAGGGCCACATGGGCCGAAGGGAGGAGCCAGCCTCGGAGGGCTGGGCGCGCCCACCTTGGGCCCATGCGCCTAGGGTTGGGGGAAACCTCAAGGGGCGCCCACCATGCTTGGGGGGCAAGCCTCCCCTCCCTGGCCGCCGCCTCTAGACCCCATCTAGAGGGGCCGGCCCCCCTTGCCCCTTCCCCTATAAATAGAGGGGTGGGGGAGGGCTGCTGTACCAATCTCCAAGGCGCAGCCCTTCCCCTCCCCAACACCTCTCCTCCGTAAGCGCTTGGCGGCCTCGCCGAGTATCGCTGCACCAACACCACCACGCCGTCGTCAGCTGCCGTTGAGCGAAGCTTCTCAACCTCTCCTTCCCCTTGCTGGATCAAGAAGGAGGAGACGCCTCCCGTCACGCACGTGTGTTGAACGCGAGGTGCTGTCCGCTCAGACTTGGACATCGGTGATCTGAATCACGCCGAGTACGACTCCATCATCACCTTGCAAGCTTCCGCACGTGATCTACAAGTGGTATGTAGATGCAAGCTCTCTTTCATGACTCGCTGCTTAGATGAACTCATAGATGGATCTTGGTGAAACCGTAGGAAAAATTTTAATTTTCTCGCAACGCTCCCCAACAAAGGGTATCGAGCTAGGTCTATGCGTAGTTCTCTAATGCACGAGTAGAACACAATTTTGTTGTGGGCGTGATCTTGTCAACTTACTTGCCTCTACTAGTCTTTTTCTTGCTTCAACGGTATTGTGGGATGAAGCGCCCGACCAACCTTACACGTGCGCTTAGTTGCATAAGGTGGCTGGCGGGTGTCCGCTCTCCCACTTTAGTTGGAGCGGATTCGATGAACAAGGCCCTTATGAAGGGTAAATAGAAGTTGACAAAATCACGCCAGGTTATTCGAGGTAAGAAAACGTTCTTGCTAGAACCCAATTGCAGCCACGTAAAAGATGCAACAACAATTAGAGGACGCCTAACTTGTTTTTGCAGCGATTGATCATGTGATGTGATATGGCCGAAGTTGTGATGAATGATGAATTGTGATGTATGAGATCATGTTCTTGTAATAGGATTCACGACTTGCATGTCGATGAGTATGACAACCGCAGGAGCCATAGGAGTTGTCTTTATTTTTGTATGACCTGCGTGTCATTGAAGAACGCCATGTAAACTACTTTACTTTATTGCTAAACGCTGTTAGTCATAGAAGTAGAAGTAGTCGCATGCGGACAACTTCATGAAGACACGATGATGGAGATCATGGTGTCAAGCCGGTGACAAGATGATCATGGAGCCCCAAGATGGAGATCAATGGAGCTATATGATATTGGCCATATCATGTCACAACTATATAATTGCATGTGATGTTTATTATGTTTATGCATCTTGTTTACTTAGGACGACGTTAGTAAATAAGATGATCCTCATAAAAAATTTCAAGAAGTGTTCTCCCTAACTGTGCACCGCTGCTACAGTTCGTCGCTTCTAAGCACCACGTGATGATCGGTGTGATGGATTCTTACGCTCACATACAACGGTGTAAGACAGTTTTACACAAATAAAACACTTAGGGTTAACTTGACGAGCCTAGCATGTACGCACATGGCCTCGAACACGGAGACCGAAAGGTCGAACACGAGTCATATGGAAGATACGATCAACATAAATATGTTCACCGACGATGACTAGTCCGCCTCACGTGATGATCGGACACGGGCTAGTCGACTCGGATCGTGTAACACTTAGATGACTAGAGGGATGTCTAATCTAAGTGGGAGTTCATAATTTGATTAGAACTTTATTATCATGAACTTAGTCTAAAACCTTTGCTAATATGTCTTGTAGATCAAATGGCCAACGCTAATGTCAACATGAACTTCAACACGTTCCTAGAGAAAACCAAGCTGAAAGATGATGGCAACAACTATACGGACTGGGTCCGAAACCTGAGGATCATCCTCATAGCTGCCAAGAAACAATATGTCCTAGAAGCACCGTTAGGTGACCCACTGCTCTCCCAAAGACCGCAACACGATTTGAACGCTTGGCAGACTCGTCTCCGATGATTACTCCTCGCTCAAGGCGGCATGCTTTACAGCTTAGAACCGGGCTCCAAAAGCGCTTTTGAGCATCACGGAGCATATGAGATGTTCAAGAGCTGAAACTAGTTTTCCAAGCTCATGCCCGGTCGAGAGATATGATGTCTCCGACAAGTTCTACAGCTTGTAAGATGGAGGAAAACAGTTCACAAGGAGCACATCCTCAAGATGTTTGGGTTGCACAACCGTATGACCCAAATGAACATTAACCTCCCGATGAGGCGGTCATCGACAGAATCCTCCATCCGCTCCCACCAAGCTACAAGAGCTTTGTGATGAACTACAACATGCAGGGATGGTGAAGACCATTCTGAAGTGTTCTCGATGTCAAGTCAGCAGAGGCTGAAATCAAGAAAGAACATCAAGTGTTGATGGTCAATAAGACCACTAAGTTCAAGAAGGGCAAGGGTAAGAAGAACTTCAAGAAGGACGGCAAAGATGTTGCCGCCGCCTGCAAGCCAGCTTGCCGGAAGAAGTCAAAGAATGGACCCAAGCCCGAGACCGAGTGCTTTTATTGCAAGGGAAGGGTCATCGAAGCGGAACTGCCCCAAATACTTAGCGGATAAGAAGGCCGGCAACACCAAAGGTATATTTGATATACATTTAATTGATGTGTACCTTACCAAGACTGTAGTAACTCCCGGTATTTGATACCGTGCCGTTGCTCATATTTGTAACTCACAGCAGAGCTGCGGAATAAACGGAGATCGGCACAGACGAGGTGACGATGCACATCGGGAATGGTTCCAGAGTCGATGTGATCGCCGTCGGCACGCTGCCTCTACATTTACCCACGGGATTAGTTTTGAACCTTAATACTTGTTATTTAGTGCCAAGTTTGAGCATGAACATTGTATCTGGATCTCGTTTAATACGAGATGGCTACTCATTTAAGTCTGAGAATAATGGTTGTTCGATTTATATGAGAGATATGTTTTATGGTCATGCTCCGATGGTCAATGGTTTATTCTTAATGAATCTCGAGCGTAATATTACACATGTTCATAGTGTGGATGCCAAAAGATGTAAAGTTGATAACGATAGTCCCACATACTTGTGGCACTGCCGCCTTGGTCACATTGGTGTCAAGCGCATGAAGAAGCTCCATGCTGATGGACTTTTAGAGTCTCTTGATTATGAATCATTTGACACATGCGAACCATGCCTCATGGGCAAAATGACTAAGACTCCGTTCTCCAGAACAATGGAGCGAGCAACAAACTTGTTGGAAATCATACATACCGATGTGTGCGATCCAATGAGTGTTGAGGCTCGCGGAGGATATCGTTATGTTCTCACTCTCATTGATGACTTAAGTAGATATGGGTATGTCTACTTAATGAAACACAAGTCTGAGACCTTTGAAAAGTTCAAGGAATTTCAGAATGAGGTGGAGAATCAACGTGACCGAAAGATAAAGTTCCTACGATCAGATCATGGAGGAGAATACTTAAGTCACGAATTTGGTACACACTTAAGGAAATGTGGAATCGTTTCACAACTCACGCCGCCTGGAACACCTCAGCGTAATGGTGTGTCCGAACGTCGTAATCGCACTCTATTGAATATGGTGCGGTCTATGATGTCTCTTACCGATTTACCGCTATCATTTTGGGGATACGCTCTAGAGACAGCTACATTCACTTTAAATAGGGCACCCTCTAAATCTGTTGAGACGACACCGTATGAATTATGGTTTGGGAAGAAACCTAAGCTGTCGTTTCTAAAAGTTTGGGGATGCGATGCTTATGTCAAGAAACTTCAACCCGAAAAGCTCGAACCCAAGTCGGAAAAATGCGATTCATAGGATACCATAAGGAAACTGTCGGGTATACCTTCTACTTAAGATCCGAAGGCAAGATCTTTGTTGCCAAGAATGGATGCTTTCGAAAAGAGTTTCTCTCGAAAGAAGTAAGTGGAGGAAAGTAGAACTCGATGAAGTACTACCTCTCGAACGGAAAGTGGTGCAGCTCAGAAAATGTTCATGTGATGCCCACACCAACCAAGAGGAAACCAATGATGATGATCAACGTATTTCGGATCAAGTTGCTACTAAACTTCAGAGGTCCACAAGGACACGCTCCGCACTGAGTGGTACGGCAACCCCGCCCCGGAAATCATGTTGTTAGACAACGGTGAACCTTCAACTATGAAGAAGCGATGGCGGGCCGATTCCAACAAATGGCTTGAAGCCATGAAATTTGAGATAGAATCCATGTATGAAAACAAAGTATGGACTTTGACAGACTTGTTCGATGATCGGCGAGCGATAGAAAACAAATGGATTTTTAAGAAGAAGACGACGCGATGGTAATGTTACCATCTATAAAGCTCGACTTGTCGCTAAGGGTTATCGACAAGTTCAAGGGATTGACTACGACGAGACTTTCTCTCCGTAGCGAAGCTGAAGTCCGTCCAATCATGTTAGCAATTGCCGCATACTATGATTATGAGATATGGCGATGGACGCCAAAACGGCATTCCTTAACGGACATCTTAAGGAAGAGCTGTATATGATGCAGCCGAAGGTTTTGTTGATCCTAAGAACGCTAACAAAGTATGCAAGCTCCAATGATCCATTTATGGACTGGTGCAAGCATCTCGAGTTGGAACATTCACTTTGATGAGATGATCAAAGCGTTTAGTTTATGCGCACTTATGGAGAAGCTCGTTTATAAGAAAGTGAGTGGGAGCTTTGTAGCATTTCTCATATTATATGTAGATGACATACTCTTGATGGGAAATGATATAAAACTTCGACAGCATTAAGGCCTACTTGAATAAGTGTTTTTCAATGAAGGACCTTGGAGAAGCTGCTTATATATTAGGCATCAAGATCTATAGAGATAGATCGAGACGCCTCATAGGTCTTTCACAGAGCACATACCTTGATAAGATTTTGAAGAGGTTCAAAATGGATCAGTCCAAGAAAGGGTTCTTGCCTATGTTACAAGGTGTGAGATTGAGCTCGGCTCACCACCCACCACGCAAAAGATAAAGAAGAGATGAGTGTCATCCCCTATGCTTCAGCCATAGGATCTATTATTTATGCCATGCTGTGTACCAGGCCTAATGTAAACCTTGCCATAAGTTTGGTAGCAAGATACCAAAGTAATCCCGGCAAGGAACACTGGACAGCGGTCAAGATTATCCTGAAATACCTGAAAAGGACAAAGGACATGTTTCGCTTATGGAGGAGACGAAGAGCTCTGTCAGAAGGGTTACGCCGACGCTTAGCTTCGACTCAGATCCGATGACTCTAAGTCACAAACCGGATACGCGTATATGTTGAATGGTGGAGCAAGAGCTGGTGCAGCTGCAAGCGAGCGTAGTGGCGGGATCTACGTGTGAAGCGGAGTACATGGCAGCCTCGGAGGCAGCGATGAAGCGATTTGGGTGAAGGAGTTCATCACCGACCTAGGAGTCATACCCAATGCGTTGGGGCCGATCAAACTCTTCCGTGACAACACCGGAGCTATTGCCCTTGCCAAGGAGCCTGTGTTTCACAAGAAGACTAGGCACATCAAGCGTCGTTTCAACTCCATCCGTGAAAATGTTCAAGATGGAGACATAGAGATTTGCAAAGTGCACACGGATCTGAATGTCGCAGATCCGTTGACTAAACCTCTCTCATGGCAGAACTCTATGGGTGTTCGATTCATCACAATGTAACTAGATTGGTGACTCTAGTGCAAGTGGGAGACTGTTGGAAATATGCCCTAGAGGCAATAATAAAAGTATTATTATATTTCATCGTTCATGATAATTGTCTTTTATTCATGCTATAACTGTATTATCCGGAAATTGTAATACACGTGTGAATACATAGACCACAATATGTCCCTAGTGAGCCTCTAGTTGACTAGCTCACAGATCAACAGATAGTCATGGTTTCTGACTATGGACATTGGATGTCGTTGATAACGGGATCACATCATTAGGAGAATGATGTGATGGACAAGACCCAATCATAAGCATAGCACGAAGATCGTAGTTCGCTTGCTAGAGCTTTGCCAATGTCAAGAGTCTCTTCCTTCGACCATGAGATCGTAACTCCTGGATACCATAGGAGTGCTTTGGTGTATCAAACGCCACAACGAATCGGGTGACTATAAAGGTGCACTACAGGTATCTTCGAAAGTATCTATTGGGTTGACACGGATCGAGATCGGATTTGTCACTCCGTATGACGGAGAGGTATCTCGGGCCCACTCGGTAATGCATCATCATAATGAGCTCAAGGTGTCCAAGGTGTTGGCCACGGATCATGCATTACGGATGAGTAAAGTGACTTGCCGTAACGAGACCGAACAAGGTATTGGGATACCGACGATCGAAGTCTCGCAAGTAACGCATCGATTGACAAAGGAATTGCATACAGGTTTTGATCGAATCTCGACATCGTGGTTCAACCGATGAAATCATCGAGGAGCATGTGGAGCCAACATGGGTATCCAGATCCCGCTGTTGGTTATTGCCCGAGAGTCGCCTCGTCATGTTCAGATGTCTCCCGAACCCATAGGGTCTACACACTTAAGGTTCGTGACGCTTAGGTTATTAGGAAGACTAGTATGTGACTACCGAATGTTGTTCGGAGTCCCGGATGAGATCCCGGACGTCACGAGGAGTTCCGGAATGGTCCGGAGGTGAAGTTTTATATATGGGAAGTTGTCATACGGACACCGGAAAGTTTCGGGGGTCTATCGGTAATGTACCGGGACCACCGGAGGGGTTCCGGGGGTCCACCGGGAGGGGCCACCCCCCGGAGGGCCACATGGGCCGCAAAGAGGAGGGAGCCAGCCCCTGGAGGGCTGGGCGCGCCCCCCACCTTGGGCGCATGCGCCTAGGGTTGGGGGAAACCAAGGGGCGCCCCTGCTTGGGGGCAAGCCTCCTCCTCGGCCGCCCCCTCTAGATCCCATCTAGAGGGCCGCCCCTGCCCTTCCCCTATAAATAGAGGGGTGGGGAGGCTATTGTACCAATCTCCAAGGCGCAGCCCTTCCCCTCCCCAACACCTCTCCTCCTTCAGAAGCGCTTGGCGGCCCCTGTCAGAGTATCGCTGCACCAACACCACCATGCCGTCGTGCTGCCGCTGGAGCGAAGCTTCTCAACCTCTCCTTCCCCTTGCTGGATCAAGAAGGAGGAGGCGCCTCCGTCCCGTGACGTGTGTTGAACGCGGAGGTGTTGTCCGCTCAGCACTTGGACATCGGTGATCTGAATCACGTCGAGTACGACTCCATCATCACCTTGCAAGCTTCCGCACGCGATCTACAAGTGGTATGTAGATGCAAACTCTCTTTCATGACTCGTTGCTTAGATGAACTCATAGATGGATCTTGGTGAAACCGTAGGAAAATTTTTAATTTTCTGCAACGTTCCCCAACACACCCGCCCCAAGTTGACAATCTGGGTCAATTGGCATTGGTGGTTGCTCCTTGGGTAGGAGGATATAAGCTTACAAAGGTGCTCATGGATGGGGCAGCAGAATCAATATCCTTTATTATGAGACCTTTCATCGTTTGAATTTAACTGACAAAGATCTTAAGACGTCTTCTACTGTTTTCCATGGAGTGGTGCGTGGTAAGTCTGCGTATCCAGTGGGTAAGATAACCTTGGAGGTGGCCTTTGGGAATGACCATGATTCCAGAGCTGAGAAATTGACCTTTGAGGTGGTCGAGATCAAAAGCCCGTATCACACTTTGTTTGGGCGGCCGGCTTATGCCAAGTTTATAGCACGACCTTGTTATGTTTATTTGCAGCTTAAAATGCCGGGTCATAAGGGCACCATCAGGGTGCATGGTGATAGGAAGATTGCTCTGGATTGTGAAGAGGGTGATGTTGCGTATGCTGAGTTGGCCTGTGCCACCGAGGAGTTGAAGTGTTATAAAGACAATGTTGACCCAGCGGATATGTAACGCCCCGAACACACCCGCCGGTGGTCGTTACTCCTGGCGGGATCTAGACTGGCCCCACAGATCAATACTAGTCTTTTCTGCGCACTTTGTCCTCACTCATGCGCACCGGGAGCAATCTTCGGCCGGTCACCCATCCCGAGACTACTCCAAGCTGAGCACGCTTAACTTTGGAGTTCTCGTCCAATGGGCTCCTTAAAAGAAGGAATTCAAGATTGATATGAGTAGTCTATCATCCCTAATAAGCCAGTGCTATTACATACACCCACACTCGGAGGAATCGACGCCCTCGTCGGGCCACAGAACGCTCCTCTTGGCACAACCGCTCAGGCATCCATCCGTACATGTGCCATGCCGTGCCACGACGGGTCACAAACGCCATGAACAACATGACCGCAAGACCTGTCCGCAACCATCCGTAACCGCGAGGGTCGGCTCGATACCAACTTGTAACGCCTCAACACACCCGCCGGTGGTCGCATTCTTGCGGGATCTAGATCGCCCCACAGATCAATACTAGTCTTTTCTCAAGACTTTGTCCTCACTCATGCGCACCGGGAGCAACTTCGGCCGGTCACCCATCCCGAGACTACTCCAAGCCGAGCACGCTTAACTTTGGAGTTCTCGTCCAATGGGCTCCCGGAAAAGAAGGAATTCCGTATTGATATGAGTAGTCTATCATCCCTAATAAGCCAGGCTATTACAGGATATGACACCTTTGAAGAAGCCAACTACAGAGAATGACCCCTTGTTGAAGTTTAACTCGGCAGATGATACTAAGTTGGTCAATTTTGTTCCTGGCGACTCGTCCAAGCAGTTCAGCATCAGTGCTAATATGGATCCGAAATAGGAAGGCGCGCTCATCGAGTTCATCCATGAGAACCAGGACATCTTTGCATGGAAACCTTCTAACATGCTAGGTGTACAGAGGGAACTCGCTCAGCACACTCTTAATGTCGATCCAAAGTTTAAACCGGTCAAGCAATTCCTTCGTCGTTTTAATGAAGAGAGGCGTAAGGTAATTGGTGAAGAAGTGGCCCAGCTCTTGGCTGCTGGATTCATCATTGAAGTTTTTCATCCTGATTGGTTAGCTAACCCGGTGCCGGTGCTTAAGAAAAATGGCAGGCGTATGTGTATGTATTATACAGACACTAATAAAGCATGTCTGGCTGACTCCTTTTCTCTCCCTCGTATTGATCAGATTATTGATGCTACGGTGGGTTGTGAGTGTTTGAGCTTTTTGGATGCTTATTCTGGTTATCATCAGATCAAGATGGAAGTTAAGGACCAGGAGACGACAACTTTCGTCACTCCCTTTGGAGACTTCTACTATGTATCTATGCCTTTCAGACTCAAGAGTGCCCAGGTGACTTACCAACGGTGTGTTCAGAATTGCCTCCATGACCAGATTGGATGCAATCTTCACACCTATGTGGATGATATTGTTGTCAAATCCAGGAAAAAGGAGACTTTGATAGATGATTTGAAAGATACCTTTGACAATCTCCAGGTCTATAAGATGATGCTTAACCTGGCCAAGTGTGTCTTTGGTGTGCCAGCAAGCAAACTATTGGGCTTCCTGGTTTCTAATAGAGGCATTGAAGCTAACCCGGAGAAGATCAACGCTATCACTTTTTTGGCTAAGCCGGCTTGTATCAATGACGTCCAGCGTTTGGCGGGTCATATTGCAGCTTTGAGCCAGTTTATAAGCCGCCTGGGAGAGAAGGCTATACCTTTTTATAAAATGATGAAGAAGACAGATAACTTTGTTTGGAGTGATGCTGCCAATGAGGCGTTCGAGGCGCTTAAGAGACAGCTGGCCGAGCCACCGGTTCTTGCAACTCCTATTGAGAAGGAGCCCTTGCTTTTATATGTGGCTACAAACAACAGAGCTATCAGTATGGCATTTGTGGTTGAAAGGAAAGAGTTAGGCAAGGAGTATCCGGTTCAAAGGCCGGTTTATTATGTCAGTGAGGTGCTCATTGAGTCTAAGCAAAGATACCCACATTGGCAGAAATTGGTTTACGACGTATTCATGGCTAGCCGCAAGTTAAGCAATATTTCCTTGGTCATCCCATCACTATGGTTAGTTCTGCTCCCTTTGGGGATATTATTCAAAACAGAGAAGCCATAGGTCGGGTAGCTAAGTGAGCCATTGAGCTTGGACCCCATGGCTTGAAGTATATGCCTCGGACGGCTATAAAGTCTCAAGCACTTGTGGATTTCATCAATAACTAGATGGAATTGCAGATGCCTGAGGATAAGCCGGATAGCACATATTGCACTATTCATTTTGATGGATCCAGGCAATTGGAAGGCTCGGGGGCTGGAGTTATATTGACTTCCCCGCGAGGTGATTTTTTTTATGTTTCAAGGTTGATGTTCCCTTGTACTAACAATGCAGCTGAGTATGAAGCCTTACTCCATGGTTCTTCTGATGGCTAAAGAGATGAATCTAAGCCGGGTGAGGTGTTTTGGCGACTCAGACTTGGTGTCTAAACATGTACCAGGGACTTGGGATTCAAAGGATCCACTCATGGCGGCTTATCGCCGAGAGGTTGATACTATTGTTGGTCATTTCAAAGGTCATCAAGTGGAGCATGTTGATCGCAGGAAAAGTGAAGCTGCTGATGCTTTAAGCCGGCCAGGGTCTCAGCGTAAGCCGGTACCCCCTAATGTTTTCCCCGATGTTTTGCATAACCCATCAGTTAAATTGCCTATGGAGGAAGATCTTGCAATTCCTGCCCCTGAGGCATAGTTGGTGGCAGCTCTCCATGTTATTCCTGATTGGACTGTTCCATATTTGGCTTACATGACCTGGGGCGAGTTACCTGAGGATGAAACCTTGGCCAAGAAAATAACCCGGAGGTCTAAGTCAATGACTATTGTCAATGGTGGGCTACACAGATGCAGTGTTACAGGGGTGTTTCAACGATGCATTTCCCCCGAGGAGGGCCGGCTGTGAAATTTGAAGGGAGATTCATGAAGGAGATTGCGGCCATCATGTTGGCTCTAAATCTCTAGTTGCTAAAGCTTTTCGTCATCGGTTTTATTGGCTGATGGCTCATGCTGATGCCGAAGATTTGGTCAGTAAATGTGATGGCTGTCAGAAATTTTCAAGACGAGCTCATGTGCCGGCTCAAGAATTGAGGATGATTCCAATTACTTGGCCTTTTGCAGTCTGGGAGCTGGATATGGTTGGGCCTTTTAAAAGGTCCAAGGACAAAAAGACTCATCTCCTGGTAGCTGTTGACAAGTTTACAAAGTGGGTTGAAGCTGAGCCGGTCAGCAAGTGTGATGTAGCAATGGCGGTTCAATTCATCAAAAAGGTGATCCTTCATTTTGGATACCCTCATAGTATCATTATTGATAATGGTACTAATCTGTCTAAGGGTGCAATGAAAGAATTTTGTCAACAAGAGCATCTTTGGCTTGATGTGTCATCGGTGGCTCACCCCAAGTCTAATGGTCAAGCTGAAAGAGCCAATCAAGAAATCTTGAGAGGTTCCAAACCCCGGATTATGGTCCCTTTGCGGAGGACGCCAGGTTGTTGGGTGGAAGAATTTCCCTCAGTGCTTTGGACATCAATAGAACCCCCAACAGATCTACGGGTTACACACATTTCTTCATGGTTTACGGAGCAGAGACGGTTCTCCCTAGTGACATACATCATGACTCGCCCCGCGTGACAACTTATATTGAAGCTGATAATGAGAAATCATGCCAAGATGCTATTGACCTTTTGGATGAAGAGCGTGACCTTGCGGCGGCTCGTTCGGCGATTTACCAACAAGATCTGTGTCATTATCACAGCCGCCGGGTTAAAATCAGGAATTTTCAAGAAGGAGATTTGGTGCTCCGACTCATCCAGGATCAAACTGATATGCACAAGCTATCCCCACCTTGGGAAGGGCCCTTTGTGGTCAGTAAAAATCTGAACAACAGGTCATACTACCTTATATATGTTCGAGACCACAAGGACTCACGCACGTCGGAGGAGGAGACCCACTGGCCGTGGAATATTGCTCATCTTTGTCCTTATTACACCCGAGCCACCGGCTCTTGTGATGTACATACTTTTACCAATGTATATATTATGATTAGTACCATAAAGCCGACATCGCTAATGATTCAGGGCCTTTGTCGTTTCATTTCTGAGAATCTGAGGATTTATTGTCACTTCATAAGGTCACTTGGGGGCTTCTTGCTCATTGAGCATAGCTATGATTACCCTTTCGATCCGGCTTGTACTCCTTTATTGCAAAATACTTGGGGGGCTTCCTGCTCATTAAGCATAGCTGTGAATACCCTATTGGTCCGGCTTGTACGCCTGGATCAAAATATTACTTGGGGGCTCCTTGTTAAATGAACAGAGCTTTGTTGACCCTTGTAATTGGCTTGGACGCTAGGTGTATTCACCAAAAATCCGGGTTATCCTGCCTTTGTATGCTTGCCACTCCCACCAGGTAATCTTGGAATGAGTCGCCGTACTCTTGACAGTCAATCTTATAAAGACCCTGAACTTGTCAAAGTTAAAACGGTGATTGGTCATGTGACGCCTGACTTATAGGTTTGAATTAAGGAGTAACTCAGTGGCTGTGCAGTCCTTGAATAGCACTTGATGTTGAGGCTTGGCAGCCTTTGAATGCCTTGTTTTTCTGGTTTATATTGACTTTGAATCTTTTTGGTGATTTTTGTTTATGCCATATTGATATATGGTTGAAAGTTGATTCGGGCCATGTTGCCTTGATCTTATGATTCATATTTGAAAATATCCAGTGCTTTGATAATCCGGCCTAGCTCTGGACGTTAAGTCGGCAGTGTGTGATGATTATATGCTTGGAGTTCTATACTCTTAAGTTTTTGGGATGTTACCCTTTGCTGTCTATGGCGTTGTAAGCCGGTAGTATGAATAAAATTACACAGAGCACTGCGCTCTGAGGGCTAGGGCTGTTACCCTTACTACGTGTGGCGTTGTAAGCTGGCGGTATAAATAAATATCACACATATGATATTTGCTTTGTTATGATTATATGAAATTTTGATAAACCGGCCCTGGTTATGGACGATGCAGTCACCAGTGGTTTTCATATGGGTATTATGACCCGCCTTGGGGTAAACTGCCAAGGCACTTGTTCTCTGTTTGTATGCATGGTTTCAGACAACATGGTCAGCAAAGATGACAATGATTATGAACATAAACGGTGGATCGTTAGAAATTGGGCCGACACTAATGTGACCATTAGTGCCGGTTCCAATGGCTAGGCGGGCCGCTCTCTTTAGTACCAGTTCGTGCGGAACCTTTAGCACCAGTTCGTGCCACGAACCAATACCAAAGAGAGTGGTCATAGGATGTTGTCAGACTAGGGCCCGTCCAGCACCTTTAGTACCGGTTCTTGCCACGAACCGGTACTACAGTTCATCCTACATATAAACCCTTCGTCCAGCTCGCTTTGTTCTTCCCCCTTTCCCCTCTCCTCCTCTCTGTTCTTCCTCTCTTCCCGTCGAGCTCATCACACATTGTGCCCAAATTTTGTCAAGATTTGAAGGTCCCCATCCATTCAAGTGATCACAAAGGTTAGCAACTTTGTCCTTTCATCTCTCATTGCTAGATTAGCTCTTGCAATGCTTTATATAGTGATTCATTTGTGGATTTTAGTAATTTGGGAGGAATTATATGTGGTAGTTTATTTGTTTTATATGCAATTTGAGCTTAAAATAACTCTTAGTTTGCATATGTAGGTGTGGTTTACTTAGTGCCTTCCCGTCTCCGTCGTAACCACCGCCGATCGTCCGCACCGACCCGTCGCCGGTACCAACTTGTGGTGAGCCTCTTGTTCTTATCTATTTTATATAAAAAAATCATGTTTGTGTGATTTAGATATATAGTTACTTGTATAATTATCTTACCTGCACATTGTTTGTTATACATAGTGCCATGGTTTTGATATCCGTCCCTGTCGGCCCTCGTCCATGTTATGATTCGGATGTGGTATATTCTCTTTTAAAAATTTTGTTGCTTTTCGTGTTTATGACAAATTATGCCCATCAAGTTGACATAGATATTTTTATCTAGGAGGTATGTGAACCGGAAATTCCAACCGACCCTATTGTCGAGAGGTTAAATTTAGTTGAAAGAGAAAACGAGTATTTGAAAGAAAAATTGAAAAGAATTGAGGGGGAGAAGACGGAATTGGAGTTGCATGTTGCCGATGTCGTCGATGATCACAAGATCAAGATGGAGAAATTGCACGGAAGGACCAGCAACGTATGCACGGAAAAGACGACATACATCAGGGTCATGCCAGCTATGCTCTTACCAAAGAAGAGAAGGAAATCTTCTTTGAATGCCTGCTCAGTATGAAGGTACCATCTGGATTCTTGTCGAATATAAAGGGAATAATAAATATGGTAGAGAAAAAGTTCCAGAACCTAAAGTCTCATGACTGCCACGTGATTATGACGCAACTACTTCCGGTTGCATTGAGGGGCTTTCACCGAAAACATTCGATTAGCCATTGTGAAGCTATGTGCATTCCTCAATGCAATCTCTCGAAGGTAATTGATCCAGAAATCATACCAAGGTTACTGTAATGATTTGGTGCAATGTCTTGTCGGGCTGAGTTGGTGTTCTCACCATCCTTCTTCAACATCATGACGCACGTCCTAGTTCACCTTTGCAAAGAGATTAACATTTTGGGTCTTGTATTTCTACACAATATGTTTCCCTTTGAGAGGTTCATGGGAGTCTTGAAGAAATATGTTCATAACCGTGCTAGGCCAGAAGGAAGCATCTCGAAGGGCCATGAAAATGAGGAGGTCATTGACTTTTGTATTGACTTTATTCCTGACCTTAAGCCGATTGGTGTTCCTGAATCGCGACATTTGGGCAGACTAGATGGAAAAGGCACGCTAGGAGGGGATCAAATAATATGTATGGACGGGCATTGTCTCACTGAAGCACACTACACAGTTCTACAGAATTCCGCCTTGGTGGCTCTGTATATGGAGGAACACAAGAATTTTCTACACTCCAAACACCCGGAGCAGTCTGACGACTGGATTACACGTGAACAAACGAGGACTTTCGCCGGTTAGTTGCAGACACATGCCATGCATGATGGCGATATTGAAGATGACATGTACTTGTTGTCCCAGTTACCATCTCCGAATATAATGACTTTCAAAGGGTATGAGATAAATGGGAATACATTTTACACGATCGCCCAGGATAAGAAGAGCACCAACCAAAATAGTGGTGTCCGCTTTGATGCAACTACCAACACGGGAAAGGAAACATATTATGGTTACATAGGGGACATATGGGAACTTAACTATGGAGGTGGTTTGAAGGTCCCTTTGTTTCTGTGCAAATGGGTCAATATGACACGAGGCAGGGTAATGGAAGACCCGCAGTACGGAATGACAACAGTGGATCTCAACAATCTTGCGTATGCAGATGAACCATTCGTCCTAGCCAATGATGTGGTGCAGGTTTTCTATGTGAAAGACATGTCTACCAGGCCGAGAAAAAGAAAAGATAAGGAAGCGAATGCATCATACGATGAGCCAAAGCACCACATAGTTCTTTCACAAAAAAGAAACATCGTGGGAGTGGATGGCAAGACAGACATGTCAGAAGATTATGAAAAAATTGATGAAATTGCTCCATTCACAGTGAATATTGATCCGAGCATCCAGTTAAATGATGAAGATTGTCCATGGTTACGGTGCAAAGGGACACACGCGAAGAAAAAGTTTCACACCAAAAGATCCCACTCTGGGATGTGATAGGCTTCACCATCACCACTTTCTTCTGTAGTGACTTTCCGGACTTATATATCTGGAATGTGCCGCGTCGAACAAACAAGAGGGAATCTTTGTAATAGTTAGGGTACTTATGTGTTTTGGTATTTGAAACGCGAAGAAATTTTATGTGCAAAAACTGGATGCACTTCGTCTACAAATTAGTTCATCAAATAATTCAAATTTAAACTATTCAAATTTGAAAACTACCGGCACTAATAGAAAGTTTGTAATTTCTTGTACCTAAAGAAAAATATTCAGAAATAAATAAAAGAAAATAAATAAAGTAGAAAAGAAAAAAACTAATTTTTTTTCGGACAAAAACTAAAATAATTTTTTAAAACTATTCAAATTTGAAAACTACTGGCACTAACAGAAAGTTTGTAAATTTTTGTACCTAAAGAAAAAATATTCAGAAATAAATAAATGAAAATAAATAAAGTAGAAAAGAAAAAAACTAAATATTTTTAGAGACAAATACTAAATAAAAAAAAAAAGCACACCTACTGGGCCATAGCGGCCTGCATACGATTAGTAACCCAACCTGCAGTTGGGCCAGGATGCAAACACGCAGGGCCCAGTAGGCCCATAGGGCAGAGAGGGAGAGTTAGGCCCACAAGCCTGCTATAGAGAGGAGTTTGAGAGAGCAGTCGCACTGTGGCTTTTAAACAGGTGCGGGCGCCCCTCGGCTAGCGAGGTCGGACTGAACTTGACCGCACCGCACCTGCGCCAACACACCCCCTTTAGTACCGGGTCGTGGCTCCAACCGGTACTAAAGGGGAGGCCTTTAGTACCGGTTGTAGCAACCACCCAGTACTAAAGGGGGTCCGCTTCCCGCCGCTTCACCTAGCCAAAACAGACCTTTAGTACCGGTTAGTGGCTCCAACCGGTACTAAAGGTAGGTTCTATATAAAAAACACTTCAAAAAATTCGTCAGTTCGTTCTCCCTCTGCTTCTTCTCCTCTTCCCCGTCGCCACTGTCGGTGTCAAAACCGGCGGATCTCGGGTAGGGGGTCCCGAACTGTGTGTCTAAGGCTAATGGTAACAGGAGGCAGGGGACACGATGTTTACCTATGTTCGGGCCCTCTCGATGGAGGTAATACCCTACTTCCTGCTTGATTGATCTTGATGATATGGGTATTACAAGAGTTGATCTACCATGAGATCGTAGAGGCTAAACCCTAGAAGCTAGCCTATGATTATGATTGTTGTTGTCCTACGGACTAAACCCTCCAGTTTATATAGACACCAGAGGGGGCTAGGGTTACACAGAGGCAGTTACAAAGAAGGAGATCTACATATCCGAATTGCCAAGCTTGCCTTCCACGCAAATGAGAGTCCCATCCGGACACGGGACGAAGTCTTCAATCTTGTATCTTCATAGTCCAACAGTCCGACCAAAGTATATAGTCCGGTTGTTCGAGGACCCCCTAATCCAGGACTCCCTTGGTAGCCCCCGAACCAGGCTTCAATGACGATGAGTCCGGCGCGCAGATTGTCTTCGGCATTGCAAGGCGGGTTCTTCTCCAAATTCTTCAGAGTACATGTTGTAACGAGCAATGTCGGGCTTCCCATTAATGTTACACTCCTCGGCTTCTGTGTTTTAATAATGGCCATCTCCACGTGTCGAGCAAATGTGAAGTCGGGGCATTTTTACATTTGCCACCCTGACCATGTAAGTAAATCGTCTATTTAAAGAGACGGTGATCCTAAGATCCAAACCACGCCATCTCCTCCGAGCGAGTATCCATCAGAGCGTGCCCGGAAAAATCCATACCATCATGGCCGGCCGTCGCGGCTCCTCCTATCGCTCCCGTAGCACTAAGCCGGGCGATTGGGAGAAGTGTTCCATTCCCCATAGCTGATTGGTAGAGTTGCAGACCCAGGGGTTTCTCCCGCCTACATTCATGGTCCCCGTCCGAGACGAACTAGCCACTTATAATGGCGGGGTGCAAGCGGAGAGTTTGCCCAACCCGTCCAAGGGGGAGCGGGTATGCCTTGTCCCTTACTTGCTGAGGGGACTTGGATTTCCAATCCATCCGTTCCTCCACGGGCTCCTAGAGTTTTATGCCCTCCAGCTGCATAACTTTACTCCCGCCTCCATTTTACACATCGCAGGCTATGTTGCCTTCTACGAGCTATTTCTGGGTTGTGAAGCTCATTTCGAGTATGGAAGAGGCTATTCTGCCTCGTACCCCGCACTCAGGAGGGGTCGATATATCAAGTGGGTGGAGCTGAAATATGGCGCATCCCTAAGACCGGATACCTGTCCGGTACTCCAAAGAAGACGTCCGAGGACTGGCCTTCGGAGTGGTTTTATATGGTGGACGTCACCCTTCCGGACCCTATTCGGATGGGCCTTCCTGAGTTTGTAAATGCCCCATTGAAGAAACGCCAAAGCTGGCTCCCTTGGAACCCCCAGGAGGAAGATAACAGAGAGGTCCTTTTCCTGATGGACAGGATAAAGACGCTGGCCAAATCAGGGCTGACAATAATTGAGGTCATGTCAATATGTATAATACGGGGAGTGCAGCCACTTCAATATCGGGGGAAACCCATGTGGCACTTCCATGGAGAAGACGACGCCACTCGCTGCGGCGTAAAGGTCCGGATTACGCCGCCGCTCCGGCGAAAATACTATCCGATTTGTATAAAGGAGAGGAAGAGGAGTTCATCTGTATTAAGCCACGGGATGGATTCTCCATGTACAACCCCCCAAGTTGGGTGAGCTGCTATCTTTTATTCCAGTATTTCCCGCATTCCTCATCACAAATATTTACCTTGCCAATTCATATCAGGAACTGCGAAAAGCTATGAGGGAGGTCCACAGCCCGTCTCCACAGCCAGAGGACCCCGACCGGGCCCTCGACCCCGGACTTAAAGAAGATCTGGACATATTTGTGGAACTTGTTGACAGGACATTTTATCAGTTAAGCTGTCACGGTGCCTTGGTAGCCATCATAGCTGATTATCCCGGCCTACTCCCTGCATCACAGGTAAGTAGAATCGGAGTCCCAACTTCCAAGAAGGATCCCCTCTTTGCACCTTACCCACTGCAGATGTATTACGTTTACAAGGAAGGCCATTGGGGCGCCGTGCTGAACCCGTGGTGACTCATCAACAAGGGGCACCGAACCCGGGTAGGCTTAAAAGGAAGGTGGTCAAGACTAAGATGCTGTTGCAGAAGTATGTTTAAAAACCTGCTACGTAATTGTCTTCTTTAAAATATAACTATGTCCATGGTTCCCTGGAAGAAAGAGTGCTCGCCGGACTATATTCGGAGAGCCTGCCGGCCATGCTTCCACCAGCCGGACTCCGAGGCCGGACTCAAGGGCGGAGGCCAACGCGGTGACAACACCGGACGATCCTCCTACAGAGGATAAGGATAGATTATCCGCTTCAAACTTCGAAGTGGAGAGCGCCATGAATCATAGGCGCCGACGGGCCACACTACACGACCCTCATTTCTCTGAAGAGGCGTTCAATGCCTTCAACTCAGGGGATGCGTACATCCAAGCTACTCAAGATGGCCTCGCCAGAGCCACGGACCAGTATGTAAAGGATATACGGGTAAGAAAATCTAATAAGTATGTATATCAGTAGCCCTAACACTTGAAATAGTTGGCACAACTGATTTAAGGATCATTGTACGCATAGGTTCTTACAGAGAAGAATACCCAGCTGTCTAAAGAGCTGGAGGAGTGCAAAGCCCAGCAGCGGGCCGCAGTTGCCGAAATGTAGGAGTCCAAGAAGGCCCCATCTGGTAATGCTTGCCTTGATCGAAAAGAGTGCATTGACATATACCAGTTAGTATTCGGCATGCATGCAAATCTAACAGTAGATTCTACAGACAACCCCGGAGGTAATCCGGAGATCCTATCGGAGGATGAGCAACATGCTCAACGATAGCTAAAGGCTGGCGAGTGCGTGCTTACAAAGGTTATACGGGAGAAAAGTGATCTCCAGGACGTGAAGACCCGGTTGGACGTTGAATTAAAAGATGTTCGGTCCCAGCTTGCTGACTCCGTGAAGGAGAATAAGAGGCTTCGACGTGGCATTTTTTGTAAGTGCTCGAACAAACCTTTATAAAGTTCGGCGAAGAAGCGGGCTAACAGAATTATGTCTGTAGGTATGCTAACAGGTCGTCCGAAAGAGGAGATGCCCGGATCTGCAGGCGATCTGCTGCAAGAGGTCTCACAACTACATGGACAAATTTGGCAGGTGATGCAGGGTATTGCCCAGTCCTTGTGGCCATCTGCATCCCTGCCCGGAGGCATAGGAGAGCTCGTAGATATGCTCAAGGGAGCGCGGCGGCGCTTCCGATTGTGGAAGATATCGGCCTGCCGACAAGGTGCAAGGGAAGCCTGGGCCATGGTGAAGACGCGATACACCAAGGCTGACCCGAATCACATGGTCGAGGTCAGACTTGTAGGATCAGATGGGAAACAGATCCCCGTAAGTCTGGTATATGACCAGGTAGCATTAGCTGCAAAGTTTTCCAACAGGATTGTAGGCTAGACAACCTGTTGGATGGTATAGAAGAAGAATTCAGTCAGTCTAAGTGACTGTGTACATCAAATGATATATTTTGTCTCTAGCCAGATTGTAAATCATTTGTCATGGCGGACCTTTTTGCTTCAACCTCCGGACCCGATAGTCCGAAGTGTATCCGAATACCCGCTCAATTATGTAAAAATCGAGGTATGCGTGGAAACCAGGCGTAGGGGTCATAAGTGCTTGAACAGACAAGTACCCAACTAGCTATGTTATATTACATGGATAGTAAGAAACATCTTCCAGGGAGAATAGTTCCGTTAAGGGTTCCTTTCCCTGGGTACGCATGCATTAATGTGCATGTGCGAACTGCGAAAAAGCAACACAGGATATAAACATCTAGGGGCATGTATTGAAATAAGTAAGAAACATCTTTTGTTATCGAATATTCCCTTCAGAACGCTAGCTTTTGGCTTCACCCAGTCTGAGGTACACATCCGGCTGACCCGGCAGTAACAATCACAGAGGTGCTCCCCTTATGCCCTAGCCGAATTAACAGGAACGTAGGGCATAAACACAAGAGCCAGGCAACCCAGCTTGGCCAAAACTTAAGTCATATCGATGCATATAATGGTGAAAAAATGTACATATGGAGGAATGACGCATATGTGGTGGGCATAAAGCCCAGAACATAATTATATTAAGCTTCTGTATAAGAAGCCCCCAGGTATATTGAGCGCGCATAGCGCGGCAGCATTGTGCGGTTGAAGTATACTTGAAACTTTTAAGGCTATAAAAAAAGAAAGAGAGAGAATATAACTTAAACAAAAGGCGGAGGTAAGGAGACGAACACAGAGTTCGACACTAGGCGTAGAATCTTTGGAGTCTGGCCGCGTTCCATGGGTTCGGCTCGAGTCGATTATATGATGCATCACGTAGACGGTACGCTCCTCCGGTGAGAACTTTATCAATGATGAAGGGACCCTCCCACTTGGTCTTGAGCTTGTCCTTTTTCTTCTCTATTAGGCGTAGAAAGAGTTCGCCAATGTTATAAGTTTTGGCCCGTACTTCTCTGCTTTGGTACCTTCGGGCCTGCTGCTGATAGAATAAGGAACGTGCCTTTGCAATGTCAGGCTCCTCCTCTAGGGCATCTAAACTGTCCTACCGATCTAGCTCAGCTTCTCTCTCCTCGTACATGCACAGTCGAGGTGAGTCATGAATGATATCGCAGGGTAGTACTGCCTCTGCGCCGTACACCATAAAAAATGGTGTGTATCCGGTGGTGCGATTTGGCGTGGTCCGCAGCCCCCATAGTATGGAGTCGAGCTCCTCGACCCAGTGCGTATCTGATTCCTTTAAGGATCGCACTAGTCTGGGTTTGATGCCTCTCATAAGAAGACCATTTGCTCGTTCGACTTGACCGTTTGTTTGTGGGTGATAGACAGAGGCATAATCGAGCTTAATGCCCATTTTGCCGCACCAAGTTTTCACCTCGTCGGCTGCGAAGTTGGAGCCGTTATCAGTGATGATGCTGTGGGGGACACCGTAACGGTGGACGACCCCGGATATAAAGTCTATCACTGGTCCGAATTCGGCCGTTTTAACTGGTTTGGCCTCTATCCATTCGGTGAATTTATCTACCATGACCAACAAGTATTTTTTCTTATGGCTTCCTCCTTTAAGGGGTCCAGCCATGTCGAGCCCCAGACCACAAAGGGCCAAGTTATGGCGATTGTTTGGAGAGCGGTAGGTGGCATATGGCTTTGATTTGCAAAAAGCTGGCAACCGACGCAATGTTGGACGACGTCCTGTGCGTCTGCTCGGGCTGTCAGCCAGTAAAAACCTGTACGAAAGGCCTTGCTTACAAGGGCCCGAGCTACGGCATGGTGGCCGCCGAGTCCAGCATGAATTTCTGACAAAAGCTGTCGTCCTTCCTCTTCGGAAATGCACCTTTGGAGCAGTACAGTCGCCCTTTTCTTATAAAGGTCTCCCTCGTGGACCTTGTAGGCTTTAGAACGCCACAAAATGCAACGTGCCTCATTTTGGTCCTCAGGGAGTTCTTGCCTATTTAGGTAGGCTAAGAAGGGTTCCATCCACGGGGCGATGACAGCCATAATCGCGTGGGCCGAAGGTGTTATTTCGGTGGCGGAGCCTCCGATTACGTCAGAGTGTTTGGGATCTGGGGTTGTGTTTGGATCCGGACTGGTATTGCCGGTCTCCCCTTCCCACACAACGGATGGCTTGAACAGCCTTTCCAAGAAGATGTTAGGTGGGATGGGGTCGTGCTTAGCGCCGATGCGGGCGAGGACATCTGCCGCTTGATTGTTTTCTCGGACCACGTGGTGGAATTCAAGCCCCTCAAACCGAGATGACATTTTGAGGACGACATTGTGGTAGGCCACCATTTTTGGGTCCTTGGGGTCATAGTCTCCATTTAATTGAGATATTTCGAGGTTCGAATCCCCGCGAACTTCTAGGCGTTGAATGTCCATAGAGGCTGCCATCCGAAGACCATGCAACAGAGCCTCATATTCGGCTACATTGTTGGAATTAGTGTATAGTATTTGGGGTACATATTGGACTGTATCTTCGGTGGGGGATGTCAGGACAACACCTGCCCCCAGACCAGCTGGCATCTTAGAGTCGTCAAAGTGCATGATCCAATTGGAGTTCGCGCCGTACTCTTTAGGGAGTTCAGCTTCTGTCCATTCGGCGACGAAGTCAGCCAGTACTTGCGACTTAATGGCTCGCCATGGTTTGTATGTTATGTCGAACGGGAGGAGCTCGATAGCCCATTTAGCAATCCGGCCCGTGGCCTCGCGGTTATTTATTGTATCATTGAGTGGTACTTCCGAGGCCACCGTGATTGAACACTCTTGAAAGTAGTGTCGTAGTTTTCGGGATGCCATGAAGACCGCGTATGCTATCTTTTGATAATGTGGGTACCGTGATTTGCATGGAGTGAGGACGGTGGATACGTAGTATACCGGCTTTTGAAGCGGGAACTTATGCCCGTCTGTCTCTCGTTCGACGACGAGCACTGGGCTTACAACCTGGTGTGTTGCAGCTATATATAACAGCACGGGTTCGCCGATATTAGGCGCTGCCAGGATTGGATTGCCGGCCAAGAGGGCCTTATTTCTTCCAGTCCAGCCGTAGCCGCATCCGTCCACTCGAAGTGTTCGGTGCATCGAAGAAGGCGATAGAGAGGTAATGACTTTTCTCCTAATCGGGAGATAAAGCGGCTTAGGGCAGCCACGCATCCAGTTAATTTCTGGATTTGCTTGAGGTCTGTTGGGGTAGCCAACTGTGACAGAGCTCGGATTTTAGCCGGATTTGCTTCAATTCCTCTATTGGAAACGATGAAGCCCAAGAGCTTTCCGGCAGGTATGCCGAAGACGCATTTTTCCGGATTGAGCTTGATGTCATATGTTCGGAGATTGTCGAACGTAAGCCTCAAGTCGTCTATTAAGGATTCGACGTGTCTGATTTTGATGTCCACATCGTCTACATATGCCTCCACTGTTTTGCCGATTTGTGTTTCCAGGCATGTCTGAATCATGCGTTGATAGGTTGCACCGGCGTTTTTGAGCCCGAAAGGCATGGTCTTAAAATAGAAGGGGCCGTATGGAGTGATGAATGCCGTTGCGGCTTGATCAGATTCCGCCATCTTGATTTGGTGGTATCCGGAGTATGCGTCGAGGAAACACAATCAGTTGTGTCCTGTGGTAGCGTCGATGTTTTGATCGATGTGAGGGAGGGGGAAGGGATCCTTAGGGCAAGCTTTATTGAGGTCCTTGAAATCGACACATAGGTGCCAGGATTTGTCCTTCTTTGGTACCATCACCAGGTTTGCTAGCCAGTCCGGATGTTTTATGTCCCTGATTTATCCGGTCTCGAGTAGCTTGGCTAGCTCTTCTCCCATGGCTTGTCGCTTAGGTTTTGAAAAGTGCCGAAGAGTCTGCTTGACCGGCTTGTATCCCTTTAGTATGTTTAGGCTATGCTCGGCTAGCCTGCGTGGGATACCTGGCATGTCTAAAGGATGCCAGGCGAAGATGTCCTAATTCTTGCGCAAGAACTCTCGCAGTGCAGCGTCTATTGAGGGGTTCAGCTGTGCCCCAATGGATGCTGTTTTTGTAGGGTCTGTTGGGTGGACCTGGAATTTGACTATTTTGTCTGCTGGTTTGAAAGAGGTGGACTTGGGTCGTTTGTCGAGTATCACGTCGTCCCTGCCAGTTTGGAGCGTAGCGTAGTTAATTCTTCGGCCACGAGAGCTTCGAATAATTCCTCCAGGGCTAGTACGGCGGTTTTATTTTCGGCACGGAGTGCTATGTCCGGATCACTAGCTAGAGTGATGATTGCATTGGGCCCAGGCATCTTGAGTTTCATGTACCCGTAATGGGGTATAGCTTCGAAGCTCGTGAATGTGTCCCGCCATAAAAGGGCATGGCATCCACTACTGAACGGGGCCACTTGGAATGTGATTTCTTCGGACCTATAATTCTCCGGCGTGCCGAATACCACATCTAGTGTGATTTTTCCCGCGCATCGTGCCTCCCGACTAGGGATGATTCCTCTGAAGGTCGTGCTGCTTTGCTCAATGTGGCTCTTGTCTATTTCCATTTTGTTAAGAGTTTCCTCGTAGATGAGGTTTAATCCACTGCCACCGTCCATGAGTACTTTAGTAAGCCGCAAGCCGTCCACAATTGGACTAAGGACCAAAGTGGCTGGTGCTCGGACTGTTTGGAATTGAGGTTTGTCACTGGCATTGAAGGTTATGGCCGTGTCATTCCTTGGATTTATTGCTGCAACGTGGCAGACTTCGGCGAGGCTCCGGAGTGCTCGCTTACGCCTATTATTTGAGGTGAAAGTCTCGAAGACTGTCAGTACTGTATTATTACTTTCCGCGGGATGGTGCTCTGCAGTATTATGGATGAGGAGATCCTCGCCGCTCTTGGCCACCTGCCGGAGTATCCAACATGCTCTCAGGCTGTGTGTTGGTATGGTATCCGGTGTACAATGAATTTTGCATGGCCCATTGAGCCATCCCTCCAATACGTTTCCACGCCCTGTTGTGGGCTTTGGTTTCTTTGTGATTGGATCGGGTGACTTGCGAGAGTGCACCATTTTTGTTTGCACGAGGGGTTTAGTGAGTGCCAGAGGATCCAAGAATTTTGTTTGGGTTTCCATGTGCTTTCCATCGCACAGAACTTCTGTACTATGGCCGCCAAGTCAGCGAAGTGTGCTATGTCACGGCGACTTATGGCGTTGAGAATTCCCTTGTCCGTGCAATTTTTGCAAAAGAATGACATTGCGTCTTCCCCGCGACAGTCCTTAACCTTGCTCATTACAAGGAGGAATCTGGCCCAGAAGTGATGTACTGTCTCTTGGGGCTCTTGTCTAATGTGCAAAAGATCACTTGTGTCTGGGTGGGTGGGTAGATTTAAATCCAAATCCGGATCCGATCTGAGACCCAGGGGCGGAGGAGCTCTCGAGCTTGGCCGCTCGGACTACGGGATGTTGCCCAATGTTTCTGGCCCGCTGCCTGATTCTAGGTTCAGAGCCTGGGTCATGTCCTCCCATAGACGGGTATCCGGCTCGGAGAGCCCGGGAATCCGGACATAGTTCGTCCTCAAAATAGAGGAAGAATCGCTGCATTGTTCCTCCACCACCGCTATCTGATGGGTGACCGGCGGAGAGTTAATCTCTCTTTGGTCGGGTTTAAGCCCGATCCGATCATAGTCCGTAGCGACTCCCAGGGCAGCGATGCTATCCAAGAGCTCGTTCAGGGAGGAGAGCTCCATTGGATCCGTCTGCTCGGTGAATTCTGAGCTGACGTGGGGGCTGTTCTTGATGACCTGAGAAGTCATCGTCGGCCCAGCGGCTGAACAGGCGGTCATGATGAAGCCGCCAAACCGGAGTCTAGCCTACAGCCAGGGCTCCTCCAGAGGTGATGTTGTCCTTGACAACAAGGCGAGCCATCAAGCCTTATCGTGGCGGCACAGTGGAACTCTCAATGAAAGCACCAATGTCGGTGTCAAAACCGACGGATCTCGGGTAGTGGGTCCCAAACTGTGCGTCTAAGGCTAATGGTAACCGGAGGCAGGGGACACGATGTTTTACCCAGGTTCGGGCCCTCTCGATGGAGGTAATACCCTACTTCCTTCTTGATTGATCTTGATGATATGAGTATTACAAGAGTTGATCTACCACGAGATCGTAGAGGCTAAACCCTAGAAGCTAGCCTATGATTATGATTGTTGTTGTCCTACGGACTAAACCCTCCGGTTTATATAGACACCGGAGGGGGCTAGGGTTACGCAGAGGCGGTTACACAGAAGGAGATCTACATATCTGAATTGCCAAGCTTTCCTTCCACGCAAAGGAGAGTCCCATCCGGACACGGGACAAAGTCTTCAATCTTGTATCTTCATAGTCCAACAGTCCGACCAAAGTATATAGTCCGGCTATCCGAGGATCCCCTACCCAAGATCCGCCGGTTTTGACACCAACAGCCGCCGCCCCCGTCGCCGTCCCCGTCACCGTCGCTGCCGCCCCCATCGCCGTCCCTAGAGCCGTCCGTCCACTTCGACGTCCGTCCCCGTCGCCGTTGCCCCCGCCACCGTCGCCGTCGCCGTCACTGTCCCCTCTGCCTCGTCATCCCGTCGCCTCGCCGTCGCCGTCGCCCGCGCTGTGAACCCCTCTCCCCGGCCCCTCTCCTCCCTTCAATCGAAGCCGCCGCGCCGCCAGCGCCGTAGGTGCACACACGCACGCGCACGCGCACACACACACACACGCACACACACACATGCGCACGCACACACACGCGCGCGCACACGCACACACATGATTCTGTTTTTAGTTTTTAGTTTTTAGTTTTTTCTATTTTTTATACAAATGTTTTAGATGAATTAATTAATTAGATTATATTAACGTCAAATAGTAAATAGAAATGTTAGAAATGTTATAGAAATGTTAGAAATTTTAGAAATGTTAGTTTTAGCTAGATGAATTAGATTAATTTCAAATTGTTATAGAAATGTTAGTTTTTAGTTTCTTATAATTTTAGTTATACAAATTTAGAATTTGCATATAAGAAATCATAATCCAATCATTTAAAAAATGTTACTTTTGCGGCGTATAGTATTTGTTCTGGACGATGCCCGGCCCGCATCCTCGCCGTCGACCCATTCACGACGACGTCCTGCTTGAGAGGACCCATGTCTGGGACTGGGCTCCGCCGGGATGGCACTGGGAGGTGCTACCTTCAGGGGCTCGCCGCTTGGCGAGGAACCCGGGTCCCATCGTCGACCCCGGGCTCCTTTGGTGGCGTTCCCGTGGGCCAATTTCGGTGCGGAGGGAGTCGGCCCCACCGGAGGTAGTGCATCGCCGTGTTAGGGAGGAGGACGAGCACGTCCGTCGCTACATGGCTGCTATGGACATTAGGTTCTCCAATACCTGGCAGGGTCTTTGTTGAGGTGACCGGAGCTATGATCCTGTGATGGTTCCTTCTCTTTGGGTGTCCACCGCTCGCGCCTCAGGAACCGCGAGTGTCCTAGATTATTCTATAGTATTAGATCTTTATTAGGTAGCTAACTAGTGATGTATTCGATATATAATATTCAAGATGATGTATTCGTGATTATATATTATTCGAGACGATGCATATTATGTACTATGATTCAAGATTTCCTTATTGATTGTATGCATGCATTGTAATTTGAATACTAAATTGTTTTATATTTCTTCTGGATTTGTTAAATAAAAGCTATGGCGGACAATACCGGCAGAGAGGGAGAAGAGGCCCTGTTCGAGATCATACGCTCCCCTCACGCTCCAGATGATCGAAATGAAGAAGATGATGGCTCCCAATATCTGAACAATACCGGGGAGGGTGATGATATGATATTCGATCGCGACGACCGAATTGATGAAGTCATGGACGACGACTTTGATTATGATGGAGAAGAAATTAATGATTATGATGGCGAAGAAAATGTTGATCTTGAAATAACAGAGACCGGCGAGGTATATTTATATAAGCAGGCATCTGGTGATCATCACATGTTTGAAATTATTTGAAGATATATTAACGAATCGATCTTTGTTCTTTCAGCCCTCCGGATCGAGCAAATCTTCTACAGGCAAAGTGCGAGGCCTGGAAAAAAAGTTGAAGGAGGGCGTAAAGTACAACATCGATGCCATCAAAACTAATGGTGAACCAATAGTGCCTAAGAACATTGCGAACAAGTTCGTTCGTCTGTGCGGAGTTCTTGTGAAGGACAAACTCCCGATCTCCCTTCAAGAATGGAAAGAGCCATCAAAGCTCCACATCTTACTTTTGTCGATGACAGAGCAAAAACCGCGCTTTGGGAAGATCTCATGGAACATTTCACCCTACCAGATCATTTCACAGTTGCAAATGTGGAGAAAGTCAAGGACACTGCTCTTAGGAAGATGGCAATTGCATTCAACAACCACAAGAAAACTGTATGGAATAACTACATCAAAGCAGGAAAGAAGACTCCAGAATTCAAGGGAACACTGGAGAACCAAAGAGAACACTGGGACGATTTCGTGAAATTCAAGGAATCAGAATTATCTAAGGAACGGTCCAGAAAAAACAAGGCCAATGCCGCAAAAAAGCAGCAATTCAATAGGATGGGACTAGGTGGCTACGCGGTGGCAATGCCTAAGTGGGATAAGTCTGAGCAAGAGATGCTGGCTGCACAGATCACTCTAGTTACATTGAGCTAGCCCCCCAGGTGCAAAACTTTGTTCTAAGTGTTGGACCCGAAGACAAGCGAGGTTTCGAAGAAGGCATGTCTTAAAGGTGCCGATGTTAAGTTAGTTGAAGCAATAGAAGAAGCTCGAAAGGGGGTGTTCACGCCCAACAGAGAGAACGACGAGCTTACGCGCGCCCTGGCAAATCCTGAACACCCAGGAAGAACACGAGGTAAGGGCGTTGTTCCGTGGTATGAGGGCTTTTCTAAGTGGAATGGCGACTACAGAAGCCGTGCGAGAAGGAAGATGGAGGAGGAGAAGAAGAAGAAGATGGAGGACGAGCAGAGGAAGCAGGAAGGAGAACGCCTTCAAGGCCTAGAATCAGCGCACGCGGACTTTGCACTCAAATTGCAGTGGTAGCAGCAGCAGATCGACTCGCTTAGCCAGGAAAGGGGCTCTCAGCAGCGGCCGCAGCTAGCGGATGATCCAACATTGTATAGCACCGTCCCATCCATGCCGAGAAGGAGCATGGGTTCCGCCCCGGGCGACGCACTGCTGGATATATACCCTGTGGATGACATCATGGAGAACAGTAACTATGAGCTACACTTCAAAATAAAGAACATATCCGTGAAGGCGGCAGACTTTGTTGCTTATACAAATCCCCCCGGAGCAACCTACCATTGCAGAATGATTCCAGCCGGCTATGCTCGTGTCGTGGTTGATGAGGTGGTGGACCAATATTCAGGGCTACAGCTTGACATTCCTGGAGGTGACGAGGAGCACACACTGGGAGAGGCCATACATCGTATCATCTTATGGAGAAAGGATTGCATCATCTTTCGAAGGCCACCGACACCGCGTCAGCTAGAGCTTGACATTAAAGGAGGTGACGAGGAGCAGACAACTCACGCTCCTCCAACTCCGGCACAGCTTCAGGCAACTCCTCCTGCTTCAACTAAGCAAACGCGTGAGGCCACTCCTCATGCTTCAACTCAGCCAATGCGTGAGGCCACTCCTCCTGCTTCAACTCAGCCAATGCGTGAGGGCACTCCTCCTCCAACGCGTGCCACTCCTCCTCCAAGTCCGACACCGCGTCAGCCGTCTCCGCTGCCTCAGCAATCGCGGAAGAGAGCCGCCACAGCTATGGTGCATAGTGCTACAAGTTGAGGTAGTACAGGAGGTACAGTCGGAGGCAAGCGATTTCAATATGGTCTAAGAAGCCTCGTGCCTCTTCCGCAGAGGCCTTACGATATGACCAAGGAGCAAAATGAAGCCATAGTGAAGGCCCAAGTGGACGCCCATTTTGGACCAAAACCACCACCGCCGCCAAGGGAGAGAGTGCCCGAGGATAAGATTGACCACTTTATTCGTATGGCTAAAGCACCAACTCCCAAGCCTATTGAGTCAGACTATGAGTGCCAAATCAGGAAGGCACATCGAGCATGACAAAAGGAGTAGAGCTTGAGCTCGAGCCAAGCAGCTGGCCAAAAATGCGGGAAAACCATTCCCCAGCTAGGAGAACAGGCGGCGTAGTCGACCCCCGCTTGTTGTACCAACACATGAGAGTACCGGCGCCGGTCAGCTGGTAATAATCGACGAGCATAGAAGGTATGCTGAAATGCTCGATATCACTGTTGGACAGCTCCTCGAGATTGATCCCATGCCTAAGCTTAGATAGCAGGACATAAAACGGAAATATGTCCGTGGCCAACATTTGGTCAAGCCTGAGGAGGTCAAGAACCTCCTAACGAGAATGCATGAATTGCATGATTGGTACATGAAAATTACCAAGAGTAACAATCGAGAGGGCATCATGGTGAAAGTCAAGGAAGAGTATTACTTCCATAAGCTAGCTCTCTCCGTTGAGCATTCAGAACTATTTCAGTTATTCAATCAAGACACACTCGACAAATCTCTCGTCAATTGCTATTGTCTGTAAGTGATTTGTTTCTGTAATTCATGTCTCAAGCTAGCTGTAGTGCTCATTGATCGATCATTACCTGTAATTATCCTCACTATATTCTTTTCTGTGGTATTATGCAGGATGAAGATGTATGAAATGAAAAAAGCTGGATGCAATGGCATTGGGTTCATTGACCCAAATACCGTTAATGAACAAACATGGACATATAAATGGTATAAAGACGATGTAGAGATAAACATGCTAGAGCTTTTGAAGCGCCTCAATACCAATGAAGATATACTACTTCCTTACAACTTCATGTGAGTCACACTGTCTTGTACTACAAAATCTGTTTTTACTTACTAGCTAGCTAGATGTTAATAATTAAGTGTATAGGGTTTAGGGTAGTTGATGAGTGTTATGCACATGCCCGCTTAATTAAGACATGCAAACGTGTGTGCATGCAGTTTCCATTGGATCTTGTTAATCATTAAAGTTAACGAAGGAACAGTTGAACAACTGGACTCGCTACTTAAAAAAAGAAAGACTACACAATCATGAAGGGGATAGTCGACACGTAATTTAAATAATTATTAACTATATGTCGGCCTCTTTAGTTTGTCATTTCCTGATATCAACTATTTAATAACTCGTTTATTCATTTTCTTTGCCGGCGGGCAGGTCCTAGGCAAAGTTCAGGAATGAGGTTCCAGGTCCATGGAAAGAAAAGCTGTATTGGTTTCGACCCAAGGTATAATTAATTAAGTAGTACTAGCTAGCTACCATGCATCTCTTTAATTCTAGTTTCAATACCATTAATTATCATGCTTGATTAATTACTATCTGATTAAATTCTATTCTCGTGAAAGCCGTGAAGCAGGCTCCAAGGACTGATGTGTGTGCATAGTATGTTTTCGAGAACATTCACATGACGACGTCCGAAAGGACCAAAACTGATAGACAGCTATGGGTACGTTTGGCAGAACACTATTCACAATTTTTACATCATTATCGATATCTAGTCACATAACTAATACACATCCATATTGATCTCTTTCTTAACAGTTCGAATCGGTGCGGGAGGAGCTCCTACCAGTGGAACGCATACTAGCACTTCAAGAGGAAATAGCGGGATTTTTGCTCGACCAGGTCATAGATCCCAAAGGGGAATTCTACTACGAGCTACCGCCCCCAATGAACCACTCCCAATTGTCATCATCTCCGAAGGCACCAAGGCAAATACCACTGGCTCTGAAGGCAACATGTAAGAAAAACTGTATATATATACATGTGTATGTGTGAATAATGGTGTGGTTGTGAGACATTCGATGATATATATATATATATATATGATTAGTTCTACGAGAAATTCTATATATATATATATATGCATAACGTATACAATATGTAGTATCGTAAAATACCAGCAAACGAAAAATAATTAAATGGAAAACACAAAATTAAAGGAAAAATAAATAATAAAACCAAAACCCCCCAAAAATTTTAGTACCGGTTGGTGTTACGAACCGGTACTAAAGGTCTCCCACACCCGGCCCTGGCTCGTGCCACATGGTGGTCCTTTAGCGGTGGTTCGTGCTGAACCGGTACTAAAGGGGGGGACCTTTAGTCCCCACCCTTTAGTGCCGGTTATAGAACCGGCACTAAAGGCCCTTACGAACCGGGGCTATAGCCCGGTTCTGTACTAGTGGGAAGGACCAAAAGAGTAAGTGTTTTAAGGCATAAGGTAGTCCAACTGGCAGATGATAAGACGATCCTTGGATTAATGATCTTGACCTTGGCGAGTAGAGGATTCTGGGTCATCTTGCACCGGTTCATCTCCTTCTTCGTCACCTGTTGACTGGAAGTCAAAGTGGCCCAATTGATCCCAGTCAAAGCTTTGAACACAGCTTCGTCATCAATAAGTGTTGACGGGTCAATATCAGGGGCAAAGGTGTGCTTACGGATTGGTGGAATAAGCTCCTGGGAGTCGTGAACCGACGCCTTCACCTTATCAACATTATAAGCCGCTGAAGGGAGACCTGTCCTCCTTTACACTTGGACAGCCATTGGCCAAGTCTTCTGGGTCCAGATCTGCTTGCCACACCCTGGCTCGGGTTAGCACAGTGATGGCACCGGCTCTAGCAGCTGATAGCTTCAGATCCTCCACTCTTTGGCGCAATACAGACAACATTTCCAGCGTGTCTTTGATAAGAGTTGGTGGTTGTTTTTATGAGAAGCTACAGAGATAGATTGTTGCGCGACAGTATACAATTGCTCGATAAGAGTATAGCTGGCTTTCAGCTTCATGCACATGTATGCACCAAGATGGGCGATTCTGGAGCCCACATTACCAAACAAATTGATAAGCCAAATGAATGATTATTCAACTACATTTATGGTAACATATTGGAATAATGTTACTTAACAAAGACAACGGCGGTCATGGTGTTAATTTGATGTTTTAAACCAGAAAGCTCTTCGGCCACCGGCTTAAGGGTCGCCTCTGCTTCTTTTGCTCTTTTTAACAGAGCCGCTTTGTCATACTCCCAGCTTGTCCTATCAGCCTTGAAGTCCTTTTTCAACTTCTATTTATTCCAAGGCGGTTGCCAGTTCTGATTTGGCCTTGGAAGTTTCAGATTGTTGAGACTTGATATTTTCTTGAAGGTCGGCGACTTGGGATTCTTATGCAGGACAGAAGAGTTCTTTCATATGCCTCATGACAGCTTCGACCTCACGAGTTGAATTATGCCACACATGATTTGGATTTAGCAGCCGTAGTGCATGCGCTCAAGACATGGAGACACTTTCTCATCAGCAACCGTTGTGATGTTTACATGGATCATAAGAGTTTGAAGTACATCTTCACGCAGAAGGAGTTGAACCTCAGGCAAAGGAGATGGTTGGAGCTTATAAACGATTATGATATGAGATTGCATTATCATCTAGGAAAGGCCAATGTCGTAGCAGATGAGTTGAGCCGCAAGAGTTATTTTAACACGCTCATAACTAGGGGATTACCGCAGGAGTTAGCTGATGATCTCCGAGAACTACGCTTGGAGATAGTCCCGAGAGGTTATGTTGCAGCATTGGAAATTCAGTCCACTTTGCTAGGAAAGATCCGAGAAGCCCAGAAGACGGACAAGGAAATCGCATAGATAAAGGAAAAGATGAGTAAAGGAAAGGCTAAAGGTTTTCATGAGGATGAGCATGAAAGTTTATGGTTTGAGGATCGTATCTATGTGCCTAATGACCCTGAGATCAGGAAGTTGATTCTTCAGGAGGCTCATGATTCGCCTTATTCGATTTACCCAGGCAACACCAAGGTGTATCTGGATTTGAAGGAGAGTTTCTGGTGGATAGGAATGAAGAAGGATATTACTGAGTATGTAGCAGTATGCAACGTGTGTCAGAGAGTTAAGGCAGAGCATTAGAAACCAGCAGGGTTACTTCAGCCTTTGCCGATACCTGAATGGAAGTGGGATAAACTTGGCATGGATTTTATCACCGGATTACCCAGGACCCGTTCAGGCTATGATTCTATCTGGGTTGTAGTTAGTCGCTTGACGAAGGTAGCCCATTTCAACCTTGTGAAGACAACTTATACGACTGCTAAGTTGGCGAAGATATAAATGACCAGGATCATATGTCTACATGGAGTTCCGAGGACCATCGTATCAGATAGAGGAACACAGTATACTTCCAAGTTTTGGAATCTGTTGCACGAAATTTGGGTACCAGGCTAGAGTTCAGCACAGCCTTTCATCCATAGACAGATGGACAGACCAAGAGAGTCAATCAGATTCTGGAAGACATGTTGAAAGCTTGTGCGCTAGATTATGGATCTAGTTGGGATGATAATTTACCATATGCAGAGTTCTCCTATAACAACAGTTATCCAGCCAGTTTGAAGATGGCCCCTTTCGAAGCTTTGTACGGAAGGAGGTGTAGGACATCATTCTCATGGGATGAAGTTGGAGATCGACTGTTGTTCGTACGAGACTTAATCAGAGATTCTGAGGAGAAGGTTAACTTGATTTGAGATAGACTCAAGATAGCCCAGTCCAGGCAGAAGAGTTATGCATATACCAAACGCAAGGAGGTAGCCTATGAAGTCGGAGACAGAGCATATCTCCGTGCATCCCCAACTTCGAGGAGTTAAGCGATTTGGAGTCAAAGGGAAGCTAGCACCATGATTTGTGGGACCCTACGGAGTTTTGGAATGCATGGGAGAAGTTGCTTACAAGTTGGAATTGCCTGAAGGATTGTTAGGAGTTCATGATGTGTTTCACGTTTCCTAGTTGAAGAAGTGCCATTAAGAGATGGCTGACATTCCTCTGAGAGATACAATGCCACGGGAAGCGATTTAGTTGGAGAGCGATTTGACCTATGAAGAGAAACCCGTTAAGATTCTTGAGTTTTCTAGCCGAGTTACTCGCAGCAAAGTCATCAAATTTTGCAAATTTCAGTGGAGCCACCATACCGAGGACGAAGCCACCTGGGAGCGAGAAGAAGACCTCCGCAAGGACCACACACACATTTTTGCTGACCAACCCGAATCTCGAGGGCGAGATTCATCTTAAGGGGGGTAGGTATGTAACATCCCAATTTTCAATTTGGATGTTATGCATAGATCATTCATATGCATACATGATTTATTGCATTTTGTTGCTTAGTTTAGGTTGCATTTTGATCCAAGACGCCTTAAGCCACTCAAGGACCAAATTGAGAGAGTTGGAGGTTTCAAAAAAAATCCAATTTTGATTTATCAAAATTTGGTAATTGGATCAAACTATTTTTAAAAATTATTTTTCCAAATATTTTAAAAATAATGAGAGAAGATAAAATGATTTCTTCAATTCAGTAGAAAAAATATTGGTAATTGAATTCTGAATTTTTGAGAGATTATTTGATTTTATTCGTTAGTTTATTACTTAGTTAGCTGAGTAATTATAATTGTATTGTTTGTTTTTAGTTTAGGTATTTATGTCCAGAAAAATGTTCATGAGGTCACTAATAAGTCCATTTAGCTACGTGATTTTCCCTGGAATTTTTAGGATTATATTTATTTTTATTCTAAGTGTTTTTAGTCTCTAGAAAATTATTTAAAAAACACGCACCGCCGAACTGGGCCAACCCAACTCAAGCCAGGCCACGGGCCAGCTGCGCCACCGCCAGCTCCCGAGCGGAGTGCGCCGCCGCCATGACCAGGAGTCCGACCCAGACTCGCCGCCGCTGACCCACTACCAAAGTCGGACCCCCCCTACGCCTTTATATAGCTGCTCACCCCTCCTGCCTCTCCTCATCTCGCCGCCGCAAGCCGCCGAGCGCCGCAGCCTGTTGCCGCCTTCTCCTTTCGCGTCGCCTTTCTTTGCCGCCCTTACCGCCGCCGAGCTGCACCGCCGCTTGCTGCTGTCGCCGCCATTAAGCCGCAGCCCGCTTCGCTTGGAAGCCGCCGCCGATGACACCGTCACCGCCGTCGCCGAACTGGCCAAAGACCGGTATAAACCGATCGGTTTTGCTACAGTTTTTTTCAGTTTATATATTAGATCAGTTTTTTTACTTCACTTAATTAGCGAATGTTCACCCGTTTTGATCTGTTAACGAACAAATTCGTTCGTTAGTCTCTGTTAGCAGACGTTCATCTGATAGATTTTTTCTTTTTAGTTTAATTTTTCAGTCAGGGACCTATCTGTGAGTAGTTTTATCACAGATTAGCACTTGATCTTCAAACTAGCGTAACATTTTGCTTATTTGTCCAAATTCGACGAAACAAATGGCTAAATCTTTAGAACGATCCGCTCTGTCTAGTAAACCAACTTGAACATGATTTTAACAATATAAAATTTGAGTTTAGTACAGATTAGTATTTGATCTTGTTTTGTTTGTATCCTGAGTTTCGTAGCTCCGTTTGAGTTGATTCTTTTTGCAAATAGTAGATAATCACATGGACATACTGTTAAGATCTCATCCACATAAAAATAGTACTGTTAAAATTTGTTTTATTTTTGGATTAGTTATTTGCTTGTTTCGAGATTTATTTGGATCTTTTCTCGATTCCTCTTTGCATCGTTTGCTTGATTGCTTATGTATGCCATTGTTTATCTATCCTAGATTTTCCGGACTGCGAAGCTTGTTACAACGAATCTCTATAGTTTTCCGATCGTTAGCAAGGCAAGTTACACTTTGATCATACTCTTCTATACCCAGTTTTTACTACGCATTAGTTTTGCCCCTCAAATGTTTGCATCAGTAGGATTTGGGAACATGTGGTTTGGTTGTAGTACTTGAGGTAGGAAGCTAATACCTTTGATCACCCCGGGAATATATGTTGTGCTCATTTATTGCTTAGCCATGCTCGTAGATGGGGATTGGGTCGTGATGTACATCACTAGTAGAAAACGGGGCTACCGTTCGGCCCTAGCCAGCCCATTAGTCCTGCTTCTTCAAGAACCGGGACCAATGGGGGGTATTAGACCCGGTTCGTGAGCCCAGGGGGGCGGTTGGGACCTCGTGGGCATTGGTCCCAGTTCGTATGGAACCATTTGTCCCGGTTCGAGCCACGATCCGGGAACAATGGTCCTTGCTGCTGGCCCACAACCATTGGTCCCGGTTCTTAGCTTGAACCGGGACAGAAGGGGTGGCTTTATTCCCGGTTCATGCCACGAACCGGGACAAATAACTTGCCTATATATACCCCATTGCCGTGGCAGAGCACTCCATAGTGCTCTGTTTTGTCAAGCCGGCGACGGGAGGGCATTTGGGTGCTCTAGTTCACCTTCTAAGCACATGAGGTGTTCGATGAAATCCCTGAGCCACACTAGTTAAGCTTTCTCCTCTCGAAACTCGACCTCCAAGCTCCATTTTCAACGAGATTTAGGGGTCCGTCACGCCCCGTCCCCGCCCCGTCTTCACCGCCGTCGATCGCCTGCGCCGATGTCGTCGCCGGCACCACCGTGGCGAGCCTCCTTTTCTTATCTTCTTTTTGAAAGAAAAAAATTCTGACTTCAGATAGATACTTGTCTAATTTTCTTACTTCTATTATTCCTTGTTATTATATAGCACGATGGTTTTGGTATCCGCCCCCGTCGGCCCTCGTCCTGTCTATGATTCAGATGTGGTATATATTATCTTTTCATAACTATTTGATTCATTTATTGTTTATGACAATTATGCCGACCAATGTGACATAGATTTTATTTATCTAGGAGGTTGTTGAACCGGAAATTCCAACCGACCCTATTGTCGAGAGGTTAAATTTAGTTGAAAAAGAAAACAATTACTAGAAGGAAAAATAAGAAAATTGAGGAGGAGAAGATGATATTGGAGTTGCATGTTGCGGATGTCATCGATGATCACAAGATCAAGCTGGATGCAATGCGGTTGAAGATTAAAAAGATTAGAAAATATGCCATTCATACCGAAGCTTGGTATCATTATGCAGTTGGATCAGTTGTTACCTTGGTTGCAGTTATGATCGCATTTGTTTTTGCATTGAAATGTTTTACATAATTTCAATGTATGGTTTAATTACATGCTCTGGAGAGCTATATGTTGTTCAATGAGAACTATGTATGTACTTTGGTTTTAATGCTCTGCAGAACTATGTATGTACTTTGGTTTCAGAGTTCATTTCAAATGCTTTTCAACTTCATGGTCTTATAGCTCAAAATAATCAGTAAATGCATGAAAAATAACAAATGAAGTCAGAAAGGGTTGTAAATTGATGATGTGGCTTTGAATGGTGCATTTTGAACATAGAAAAACAAGGGGGTTCAAATAAATTTAAAAAATGAAATCCCTTCGTAACAGACGAGTTTCCGTATGAAACCATGATACTTCGAAGGAGATTGTCTGTTTTGTACACGAAGAGCATCCAGTTTTTGCTGTAAGCCTCTCTAATTTCTTGCACATGCTATGTGGGTGAAATGATGATACCATGCCAACTTGGAACATTTTCAAAGTTCATTTCAAATGCTTTTCAATTTCATGGTCTTATAGCTCAAAATAATCAGTAAATCCATGAAAAATAACAAATGAAGTCAGAAAGGGTTGTAAATTGATGATGTGGATTTGAATGGTGCATTTTGACCACAGAAAAACAAGGGGGTTCAAATAAGTTCAAAAAAATGAAATCCCTTTGTAACAGACGAGTTTTCGTATGAAACCCTGATACTTCGAAGGAGATTCTCTGTCTTGTACACGAAGTGCATCCAGTTTTTGCTGTAAGCCTCTCTACTTTCTTGCACATGCTATGTGGGTGAAATGATGATACCATGCCAACTTGCAACCTTTTTAGAGTTCATTTCAAATGCTTTTCAATTCATGGTCTTATAGCTCAAAATAATCAGTAAATGCATGAAAAATAACAAATGAAGTCAGAAAGGGTTGTAAATTGATGATGTGGCTTTGAATGGTGCATTTTGAACATAGAAAACAAGGGGGTTCAAATAAGTTCAAAAGAAATGAAATCCCTTTGTAACAGGCGAGTTTCCGTATGAAACCCTGATACTTCGAAGGAGATTGTCTGTTTTGTACACGAAGTGCAACCACTTTTTGCAGTAAACCTCTGTACTTTTTTGCACATGCTATGTGGGTGAAATGATGATACCATGCCAACTTGGAACCTTATCAGAGTTCATTTCAAATGCTTTTCAAATTCATGGTCTTATAGCTCAAAATAATGAGTAAATGCATGAAAAATGACAAATGAAGTCAGAAAGCGTTGTAAATTGATGATGTGGCTTTGAATGGTGCATTTTGAACACAGAAAAACAAGGGGGTTAAAATAAGTTAAAAAGAAATGAAATCCCTTTGTAATGCATTTAGTTTCCGTATGAAACCACGATACTTCGAAGGAGATTGTCTGTTTTGTACATGAAGTGCATCCAGTTTTTGCCGTAAGCCTCTCTACTTTCTTGTACATGCTATGTGGGTGAAATGATGATACCATGCCAACTTGGAACCTTATCCGAGTTCATTTCAAATGCTTTTCAACTTCATGCTCTTATAGCTCAAAATAATCAGTAGATGCACGAAAAATAACAAATGAAGTCAGAAAGGGTTGTAAATTGATGATGTGGCTTTGAATGGTGCATTTTGAACACAGAAAAACAAGGGGGTTCAAATAAGTTCAAAAGAAATGAAATCCCTTTGTAACAGACGAGTTTCTGTATGAAACCCTGATACTTCAAAGGAGATTGTTTGTTTTGTACACGAAGTGCATCCAGTTTTTGCCGTAAGCCTCTCTACTTTCTTGCACATGCAATGTGGGTGAAATGATAATACCATGCCAACTTGGAACCTTTTTATAGTTCATTTCAAGTGCTTTCTAATTTCATGGTCTTATAGCTCAAAATAATTAGTAAATGCATGAAAAATAACAAATGAAGTCAGAAGGGGTTGTAAATTGATGATGTGGCTTTGAATGGTGCATTTTGAACACAGAAAAACAAGGGGGTTCGAATAAGTTCAAAAGAAATGAAATCCCTTTGTAACAGGCGAGTTTCCGTATGAAACCCTGGTACTTCGAAGGAGATTGTCTGTTTTGTACATGAAGTGCATCCAGTTTTTGCCGTAAGCCTCTCTACTTTCTTGCACATGATATGTGGGTGAAATGATGATACCATGATAACTTGGATCCTTATCAGAGTTCATTTCAAATGCTTTACAACCTCATGGTCTTATAGCTCAAAATAATCAGTAAATGCATGAAAAATAACAAATGAAGTCAGAAAGGGTTGTAAATTGATAATGTGGCTTTGAATGGTGCATTTTGAACACAGAAAAACAAGGGGGTTCAAATAAGTTAAAAATAAATGAAATCCCTTTGTAACAGGCGAGTTTCCGTATGTAACCCTGATACTTCAAAGGAGATTGTCTGTTTCGTACACGAAGTGCATCCAGTTTTTGCCGTAAGCCTCTCTACTTTCTTGCACATGCTCTGTGGGTGAAATGATGATACCATGCCAACTTGGAACCTTATCAGAGTTCATTTCAAATGCTTTTCAATTTCATGGTCTTATAGCTCAAAATAATCAGTAAATGCATGAAAAAAAACAAATGAAGTCAAAAAGAGTTGTAAATTGATGTGGCTTTGAATGGTGCATTTTGAACACAAAAAAACAAGGGGGTTCTAATAAGTTCAAAAGAAGTGAAATCCCTTTGTAACAGACGAGTTTCCGTATGAAGCCTCGATACTTGAAGGAGATTGTGCATTTTGTACACGGTGCATCCAGCTTTTGCCGTAAGCCTATCTACTTTCTTGCACATGCTATGTGGGTGAAATGATGATACCATGCCAACTTGGAACCTTTTCGAGTTCATTTCAAATGCTTTTCAATTCATGGTCTTATAGCTCAAAATAATCAAGAAATGCATGAAAAATAACAAATGAAGTCGAAAGGGTTGTAAATTGATGATGTGGCTTTGAATGGTGCATTTTGAACATAGAAAAACAAGGGGTTCAAATAAGTTCAAAAATGAAATCCCTTTGTAATGCATTTAGCTTCGTATGAAACACTAATACTTGAAGGAGATTGTGCATTTTGAACACGAAGTGCATCCAGTTTTTGCTGTAAGCCTCTCTACTTTCTTGCACATGCTATGTGGGTGAAATGATGATACCATGCCAACTTGGATCCTTATCAGAGTTCATTTCGAATGCTTTTCAACCTCATGGTCTTATAGCTCAAAATAATCAGTAAATGCATGAAAAATAACAAATGAAGTCAGAAAGGGTTGTAAATTGATAATGTGGCTTTGAATGGTGCATTTTGAACACAGAAAAACAAGGGGGTTCAAATAAGTTAAAAATAAATGAAATCCCTTTGTAACAGGCGAGTTTCCGTATGTAACCCTGATACTTCAAAGGAGATTGTCTGTTTCGTACACGAAGTGCATCCAGTTTTCGCCGTAAGCCTCTCTACTTTATTGCACATGCTCTGTGGGTGAAATGATGATACCATGCCAACTTGGAACCTTATCAGAGTTCATTTCAAATGCTTTTCAATTTCATGGTCTTATAGCTCAAAATAATCAGTAAATGCATGAAAAATAACAAATGAAGTAAGAAAGGGTTGTAAATTGATGATGTGGCTTTGAATGGTGCATTTTGAACACAGAAAAACAAGGGGGTTCAAATAAGTTCAAAAGAAATGAAATCCCTTTGTAACAGGCGAGTTTCCGTATGAAACCCTGATACTTCGAAGGAGATTGTTTGTTTTGTACACGAAGTGCAACCACTTTTTGCAGTAAGCCTCTCTACTTTTTTGCACATGCTATGTGGGTGAAATGATGATACCATGCCAACTTGGAACCTTATCAGAGTTCATTTCAAATGCTTTTCAACTTCATGGTCTTATAGCTCAAAATAATCAGTAAATGCATGAAAAAAAACAAATGAAGTCAGAAAGAGTTGTAAATTGATGTGGCTTTGAATGGTGCATTTTGAACACAAAAAAACAAGGGGGTTCTAATAAGTTCAAAAGAAATGAAATCCCTTTGTAACAGACGAGTTTCCGTATGAAGCCCTGATACTTCGAAGGAGATTGTCTGTTTTGTACACGAAGTGCATCCAGTTTTTGCCGTAAGCCTATCTACTTTCTTGCACATCCTATGTGGGTGAAATGATGATACCATGCCAACTTGGAACCTTTTCAGAGTTCATTTCAAATGCTTTTCAATTCATGGTCTTATAGCTCAAAATAATTAGTAAATGCATGAAAAATAACAAATGAAGTCAGAAAGGGTTGTAAATTGATGATGTGGCTTTGAATGGTGCATTTTGAACATAGAAAAACAAGGGGGTTCAAATAAGTTCAAAAAATGAAATCCCTTTGTAACAGACGAGTTTCCGTATGAAACACTAATACTTCGAAGGAGATTGTCTGTTTTGTACACGAAGTGCATCCAGTTTTCGCCGTAAGCCTCTGTACTTTCTTGCACATGCTATGTGGGTGAAATGATGATACCATGCCAACTTGGAACCTTATCAGAGTTCATTTCAAATGCTTTTCAATTTCATGGTCTTATAGCTCAAAATAATGAGTAACTACATAAAAAATAAGAAATGATGTCAGAAAGAGTTGTAAATTGATGATGTGGCTTTGAATGGTGCATTTTGAACACGAAAAAACAAGGGGGTTCAAATAAGTTAAAAATAAATGAAATCCCTTTGTATCAGGCGAGTTTCCGTATGAAACCCCGATACTTCGAAGGAGATTGTCTGTTTTGTACACGAAGTGCATCCAGTTTTTGTCGTAAGCCTCTCTACTTTCTTGCACATGCTATGTGGGTGAAATGATGATACCATGCCAACTTGGAACCTTATCAGAGTTCATTTCAAATTCTTTTCAATTTCATGGTCTTATAGCTCAAAATAATGAGTAAATGCATGAAAAATAAGAAATGAAGTCAGAAAGGGTTGTAAATTGATGATGTGGCTTTGAATGGTGCATTTTGAACACGGAAATATAAGGGGGTTCAAATAAGTTAAAAATAAATGAAATCCCTTTGTAACAGGCGAGTTTCCGTATGAAACCCTGATACTTCAAAGGAGATTGTCTATTTGTACACGAAGTGCATCCAGTTTTTGCCGTAAGCCTCTCTACTTTCTTGCACATGTTATGTGGGTGAAATGATGATACCATGCCAACTTGGAACCTTATCAGAGTTCATTTCAAATGTTTTTTAATTTCATGGTCTTATAGCTCAAAATAATCGATAAATGCATGAAAAATAACAAATGAAGTAAGAAAGGGTTGTAAATTGATGATGTGGCTTTGAATGGTGAATTTTGAAAACAGAAAAACAAGGGGGTTCAAATAAGTTCAAAATAAATGAAATCCCTTTGTAACAGACGAGTTTCCGCATGAAACCCTGATACTTCGAAGGAGATTGTCTGTTTTGTACACGAAGTGCATCCAGTTTTTGTCGTAAGCCTCTCTACTTTCTTGCACATGCTATGTGGGTGAAATGATGATACCATGCCAACTTGGAACCTTATCAGAGTTCATTTCAAATGTTTTTCAATTTCTTGGTCTTATAGCTCAAAATTATCTGTAAATGCATGAAAAATAACAGATGAAGTCAGAAAGGGTTGTAAATTGATGATGTGGCTTTGAATGGCGCATTTTGAACACACAAAATCAAGGGGGTTCAAATAAGTTCAATAGAAATGAAATCCCTTTGTAACAGACGAGTTTCCGTATGGAACCCTAATACTTCGAAGGAGATTGTCTGTTTTGTACACGAAGTGCATCCAATTTTTGCCGTAAGCCTCTCTACTTACTTGCACATGCTATGTGGGTGAAATGATGATACCATGCCAACTTGGAACCTTATCCGAGTGCATTTCAAATGCTTTTCAACTTCATGCTCTTATAGCTCAAAATAATCAGTAGATGCACGAAAAATAACAAATGAAGTCAGAAAGGGTTGTAAATTGATGATGTGGCTTTGAATGGTGCATTTTGAACACATAAAACCAAGGGGGTTCAAATAAGTTCAAAAGAAATGAAATCCCTTTGTAACAGACGAGTTTCTGTATGAAACCCTGATACTTCAAAGGAGATTGTTTGTTTTGTACACGAAGTGCATCCAGTTTTTGTCGTAAGCCTCTCTACTTTCTTGCACATGCTATGTGGGTGAAATGATAATACCATGCCAACTTGGAACCTTTTCAGAGTTAATTTCAAGTGCTTTTCAATTTCATGGTCTTATAGCTCAAAATAATTAGTAAATGCATGAAAAATAACAAATGAAGTCAGAAGGGGTTGTAAATTGATGATGTGGCTTTGAATGGTGCATTTTGAACACAGAAAAACAAGGGGGTTCGAATAAGTTCAAAAGAAATGAAATCCCTTTGTAACAAAGAGTTTCCGTATGAAACCCTGGTACTTCGAAGGACATTGTCTGTTTTGTACACGAAGTGCATCCAGTTTTTGCCGTAAGCCTCTCTACTTTCTTGCACATGCTATGCGGGTGAAATGATGATACCATGCCAACTTGGAACCTTATCAGAGTTCATTTCAAATGCTTTTCAACCTCATGGTCTTATAGCACAAAATAATCAGTAAATGCATGAAAATAACAAATGAAGTCGAAAAGGGTTGTAAATTGATGATGTGGCTTTGAATGGTGCATTTTGAACACAGAAAAATAAGGGGGTTCAAATAAGTTCAAAAGAAATGAAAACCTTTGTAACAGACGAGTTTCCGTATGAAACCCTGATACTTCGAAGGAGATTGTCTGTTTTGTACACAAAGTGCATCCAGTTTTTGCCGTAAGCCTCTCTACTTTATTGCACATGCTATGTGGGCGAAATGATGATATGATGCCAACTTGGAACCTTATCAGAGTTCATTTCAAATGCTTTTCAATTTCGTGGTCTTATAGCTCAAAATAATCAGTAAATGCATGAAAAATAACAAATGAAGTCAGAAAGGGTTGTAAATTGATGATGTGGCTTTTAATGGTGCATTTCGAACACAGAAAAACAAGGATGTTCAACTAAGTTCAAAAGAAATGAAATCCCTTTGAAACAGACGAGTTTCCGTATGAAACCCAGATACTTCGACGAAGATTATCTGTTTTGTACACGAAGTGCATCCAGTTTTTTCCGTAAGCCTCTCTACTTCTTGCACATGCTATGTGGGTGAAATGATGATACCATGCCAACTTGGAACCTTATCAGGGTTCATTTCAAATGCTTTTCAACTTCATGGTCCTATAGCTCAAAATAATCATTAAATGCATGAAAAACAACAAATGAAGTCAGAAAGGGTTGTAAAATGATGATGTGGCTTTGAATAGTGCATTTTGAACACAGAAAATCAAGGGGGTTCAAATAAGTTCAATAGAAATGAAATCCCTTTGTAACAGACAAGTTTCCGTATGAAACACTGATACTTCGAAGGAGATTGTCTGTTTTGTACACGAAGTGCATCCAGTTTTTGTCGTAAGCCTCTCTACTTTCTTGCACATGCTATGTGGGTGAAATGATGATATCATGCCAACTTGGAACCTTATCCGAGTTCATTACAAATGCTTTTCAACTTCATGCTCTTATAGCTCAAAATAATCAGTAGATGCACGAAAAATAAATAACAAATGAAGTCAGAAAGGGTTGTAAATTGATGATGTGGCTTTGAATGGTGCATTTTGAACACAGAAAAACAAGGGGGCTCAAATAAGTTCGAAATGAAATCCCTTTGTAACAGACGAGTTTCTGTATGAAACCCTGATACTTCAAAGGAGATTGTTTGTTTTGTACACGAAGTGCATCCAGTTTTTGCCGTAAGCCTCTCTACTTTCTTGCACATGCTATGTGGGTGAAATGATAATACCATGCCAACTTGGAACCTTTTCAGAGTTCATTTCAAGTGCTTTTCTATTTCATGGTCTTATAGCTCAAAATAATTAGTAAATGCATGAAAAATAACAAATGAAGTCGGAAGGGGTTGCAAATTGATGATGTGGCTTTGAATGGTGCATTTTGAACACAGAAAAACAAGGGGGTTCGAATAAGTTCAAAAGAAATGAAATCCCTTTGTAACAGGCGAGTTTCCGTATGAAACCGTGGTACTTCGAAGGAGATTGTCTATTTTGTACACGAAGTGCATCCAGTTTTTGCCGTAAGCCTCTCTACTTTCTTGCACGTGCTCTGTGGGTGAAATGATGATACCATGCCAACTTGGAACCTTATCAGAGTTCATTTCAAATGCTTTTCAACCTCATGGTCTTATAGCTCAAAATAATCAGTAAATGCATGAAAAATAACTAATGAAGTCAGAACGGGTTGTAAATTGATGATGTGGCTTTGAATGGTGCATTTTGAACACAGAAAAACAAGGGGGTTCAAATAAGTTCAAAAGAAATGAAATCCCTTTGTAATGCATTTGAGTTTCCATATGAAACCCCGATACTTCGAAAGGAGATTGTCTGTTTTGTACACGAAGTGCATCCAGGTTTTGCCGTAAGCCTCTCTACTTTCTTGCACATGCTATGTGGGTGAAATGATGATACCATGCCAACTTGGAACCTTATCAGAGTTCATTTCAAATGCTTTTAAATTTCATGGTCTTATAGCTCAAAATAATCAGTAAATGCATGAAAAATAACAAATGAAGTCAGAAAGGGTTGTAAATTGATGATGTGGCTTTTAATGGTGCATTTTGAACACAGAAAAACAAGGATGTTCAAATAAGTTCAAAAGAAATGAAATCCCTTTGTAACAGACGAGTTTCCGTATGAAACCTTGATACTTCGAAGGAGATTGTCTGTTTTGTACACGAAGTGCATCCAGTTTTTGCCGTAAGCCCCTCTACTTTCTTGCACATGCTATGTGGGTGAAATGATAATACCATGCCAACTTGGAACCTTTTCAGAGTTCATTTCAAGTGCTTTTCAATTTCATGGTCTTATAGCTCAAAATAATTAGTAAATGCATGAGAAATAACAAATGAAGTCAGAAAGGGTTGTAAATTGATGATGTGGCTTTGAATGGTGCGTTTTGAACACAGAAAAACAAGGGGGGTTCAAATAAGTTCAAAAGAAATGAAATCCCTTTGTAACAGGCAAGTTTCCGTATGAAACCCTCATACTTCGAAGCAGATTGTCTATTTTGTACATGAAGTGCATCCAGTTTTTGCCGTAAGCCTCTCAACTTTCTTGCACATGCTATGTGGGTGAAATGATGATACCATGCCAACTTGGAACCTTGTCAGAGTTCATTTCAAATGGTCTTATAGCTCAAAATAATCAGTAAATACATGAAAAATAACAAATGAAGTCAGAAAGGGTTGTAAATTGATGATGTGGCTTTGAATGGTGCATTTTGAAAACACAAAAACAAGGGGGTTCAAATAAGTTCAAAAGAAATAAAATCCCTTTGTAACAGGCGAGTTTCCGTATGAAACCCTGATACTTCGAAGGAGATTCTCTGTTTTGTACAAGAAGTGCATCCAGTTTTTGCCGTAAGCCTCTCTACTTTCTTTCACATGCTATGTGGGTGAAATGATGATACCATGCCAACTTGGAACCTTTTTAGAGTTCATTTGAAATTATTTTCAATTTCATGGTCTTATAGCTCAAAATAATCAGAAAATGCATGACAAATAACAAATGAAGTGAGAAAGGGTTGTAAATTGATGATGTGGCTTTGAATGGTGCATTTTGAACACAGAAAAACAAGGGGGTTCAAATAAGTTGAAAAGAAAAGAAATCCCTTTGTAACAGACGAGTTTCCGTATGAAACCCTGATACTTCGAAGGAGATTGTCTGTTTTGTACACGAAGTGCATCCAGTTTTTGCCGTAAGCCTCTCTACTTTCTTGCACATTCTATGTGGGTGAAATTATGATATCATGCCAACTTGGAACCTTATCAGAGTTCATTTCAAATGCTTTTCAATTTCATGGTCATATAGCTCATAATAATCAGTAAATGCATATAAAATAACAAATGAAGTCACAAAGGGTTGTAAATTGATGATGTGGCTTTGAATGGTGCGTTTTGAACACAGAAAAACAAGGGGGTTCTAATAGGTTCAAAAGAAATGAAATCCCTTTGTAACAGGCGAGTTTCCGTATGAAACCCTGATACTTCGAAGGAGATTGTCTGTTTTGTACATGAAGTGCATCCAGTTTTTGCCGTAAGCCTCTCTACTATCTTGCACATGCTATGTGGGTGAAATGATGATACCATGCCAACTTGGAACCTTTTCAGAGTTCATTTCAAATGCTTTTCAATTTCATGGTCTTATAGCTCAAAATAATCAGTAAATGCATGAAAAATAACAAATGAAGTCAGAAAGGGTTGTAAATTGATGATGTGGCTTTGAATGGTGCATTTTGAACACCAAAAAAAACAAGGGGGTTCAAATAAGTTCAAAAGAAATAAATCCCTTTGTAATGCATTTAGTTTCCGTATGAAACCAACGATACTTGAAGGAGATTGTCTGTTTTGTACACGAAGTGCATCCAGTTTTTGCCGTAAGCCTCTCTACTTTATTACACATGCTATGTGGGTGAAATTATGATATCATGCCAACTTGGAACCTTATCAGAGTGCATTTCAAATGCTTTTCAATTTCATGGTCTTATAGCTCATAATAATCAGTAAATGCATATAAAATAACAAATGAAGTCAGAAAGGGTTGTAAATTGATGATGTGGCTTTGAATGGTGCATTTTGAACACAGAAAAACAAGGGGGTTCTAATAGGTTGAAAAGAAATGAAATCCCTTTATAACAGGCGAGTTTCCCTATGAAACCCTGATACTTCGAAGGAGATTGTCTGTTTTGTACATGAAGTGCATCCAGTTTTTGCCGTAAGCCTCTCTACTTTCTTGCACATGCTATGTGGGTGAAATGATGATACGATGCCAACTTGGAACCTTATCAGAGTTCATTTAAAATTATTTTCAACTTCATGGTCTTATATCTCAAAATAATCATTAAATGCATGAAAAATAACAAATGAAGTCAGAAAGGGTTGTAAATTGATGATGTGGCTTTGAATGGTGCATTTTGAACACACAAAAACAAGGGGGTTCAAATAAGTTCAAAAGAAATGAAATCCCTTTGTAACAGGCGAGTTTCCGTATGAAACCCTGATACTTCGAAGGAGATTGTCTATTTTGTACATGAAGTGCATCCAGTTTTTGCCGTAAGCCTCTCTAATTTCTTGCACATGCTGTGTGGGTGAAATGACGATACCATGCCAACTTGGAACCTTTTCAGAGTTAATTTCAAATGCTTTTCAATTTCATGGTCTTATAGCTCAAAATAATCAGTAAATGCATGAAAAATAACAAATGAAGTCAGAAAGGGTTGTAAATTGATGATGTGGCTTTGAATGGTGCATTTTGAACACAAAAAAACAAGGGGGTTCAAATAATTTCAAAAGAAATGAAATCCCTTTGTAACAGATGAGTTTCCGTATGAAACCCTCATACTTCGAAGGAGATTGTCTGTTTTGTACACGAAGTGCATCTAGTTTTTGCCGTAAGCCTCTCTACTTTCTTGCACATGCTATGTGGGTGAAATGATGACACCATGCCAACTTGGAACCTTATCAGAGTTCATTTCAAATGCTTTTCAATTTCATGGTCTTATAGCTCAAAATAATCAGTAAATGCATGAAAAATAACAAATGAAGTCAGAAAGGGTTGTAAATTGATGATGTGGCTTTGAATGGTGCATTTTGAACACAAAAAACAAGGGGGTTCAAATAAGTTCAAAAGAAATGAAATCACTTTGTAACAGGCGAGTTTCCGTATGAAACCCTGATACTTCAAAGGAGATTGTATGTTTTGTACACGAAGTGCATCCAGGTTTTGCCGTAAGCCTCTCTACTTTCTTGCACATGCTATGTGGGTGAAATGATGATACCATGCCAACTTGGAACCTTATCAGAGTTCATTTCAAATGCTTTTCAATTTCATGGTCTTATAGCTCAAAATAATGAGTAAATGCATGAAAAATAACAAATGAAGTCAGAAAGGGTTGTAAATTGATGATGTGGCTTTGAATGGTGCTTTTTGAACAAAGAAAAACAAGGGGGTTCAAATAAGTTCAAAAGAAATGAAATCCCTTTGTAACAGACGGGTTTCCGTATGAAACCCTGATACTTCAAAGGAGATTGTCTGTTTTGTACACAAAGTGCATACAGTTTTTGCCGTAAGGCTCTCTACATTCTTGCACATGCTATGTGGGTGAAATGATAATACCATGCCAATTTGAAAGCTTTTCAAAGTTCATTTCAAATGCTTTTCAATTTCATGGTCTTATAGCTCAAAATAATTAGAAAACGCATGAAAAATAACAAATGAAGTCAGAAAGGGTTGTAAATTGATGATGTGGCTTTGAATGGTCCATTTTGAACACAGAAAAACAAGCGGGTTCAAATACGTTCAAAAGAAATGAAATCCCTTTATATGAAAGTAGTTTCCATATGAAACACTAATACTTGAAGGAGATTATGCATTTTGTACACGAAGTGCATCTCGTTTTCGCCGTAAGCCTCTCTACTTTCTTGCACATGCTATGTGGGTGAAATGATGATTCCATGCCAACTTGTAACCTTATCAGAGTTCATTTCAAATGCTTTTCATTTTCATGGTCTTATAGCTCAAAATAATCAATAAATGCATGAAAAATAACAAATGAAGTCAGAAAGGGTTGTAAATTGATGATGTGGCATTGAATGGTGCATTTTGAACACAGAAAAACATGGGGGTTCTAATAAGTTCAAAAGAAATGAAATCCCTTTAAACAAAGAGTTTCCATATGAAACACTAATACTTCGAAGGAGATTGTCTGTTTTGTACACGAAGTGCATCTCGTTTTCGCCGTAAGCCTCTCTACTTTCTTGCACATGCTATGTGGGTGAAATGATGATACCATGCCAACTTGGAACCTTATCAGAGTTCATTTCAAATGCTTTTCAATTTCATGGTCTTATAGCTCAAAATAATCAGTAAATGCATGAAAAATAACAAATGAAGTCGAAAATGGTTGTAAATTGATGATGTGGCTTTGAATGGTGCATTTTGAACACGAAAAACAAGGGGTTCAAATAAGTTCAAAAATGAAATCCCTTTTTAACAAAGTGAGTTTCAGATGAAACCCCGATACTTGAAGGAGATTGTCTGCATTTTGTACACGAAGTGCATCCAGCTTTTGCCGTAAGCCTCTCTACTTTCTTGCACATGCTATGTGGGTGAAATGATGATACCATGCCAACTTGGAACCTTTTCGAGTTCATTTCAAATGCTTTTCAATTTCATGGTCTTATAGCTCAAAATAATCAAGAAATGCATGAAAAATAACAAATGAAGTCGAAAAGGGTTGTAAATTGATGATGTGGCTTTGAATGGTGCATTTTGAACACGAAAAAACAAGGGGTTCAAATAAGTTCAAAAAAATGAAATCCCTTTGTAATGCAGAGAGTTTCAGATGAAACCACGATACTTCAAGGAGATTGTCATTTTGTACACGAAGTGCATCAGATTTTGCCGTAAGCCTCTCTACTTTCTTGCACATGCTATGTGGGTGAAATGATGATACCATGCCAACTTGGAACCTAATCAGAGTTCATTTCAAATGCTTTTCAATTTCATGGTCTTATAGCTCAAAATAATCAGTAAATGCATGAAAAATAACAAATGAAGTCAGAAAGGGTTGTAAATTGATGATGTGGCTTTGAATGGTGCATTTTGAACACAAAAAAACAAGGGGGTTCAAATAAGTTCAAAAGAAATAAAATCCCTTTGTAACAGGCGAGTTTCCGTATGAAACCCTCATACTTCAAAGGAGATTGTCTGTTTTGTACACGAAGTGCATCCAGCTTTTGCCGTAAGCCTCTCTACTTTCTTGCACATGCTATGTGGGTGAAATGATGATACCATGCCAACTTGGAACCTTATCAGAGTTCATTTCAAATGCTTTTCAATTTCATGGTCTTATAGCTCAAAATAATTAGAAAACGCATGAAAAATAACAAATGAAGTCAGAAAGGGTTGTAAATTGATAATGTGGCTTTGAATGGTGCATTTTGAACACAAAAAAACAAGGGGGTTCAAATACGTTCAAAAGAAATGAAATCCCTTTGTAACAGGCGAGTTTCCATATGAAACACTAATACTTCGAAGGAGATTGTCTGTTTTGTACACGAAGTGCATCCAGGTTTTGCCGTAAGCCTCTCTACTTTCTTGCAAATGCTATGTGGGTGAAATGATGATACCATGCCAACTTGTAACCTTATCAGAGTTCATTTCAAATGCTTTTCAATTTCATGGTCTTATAGCTCAAAATAATCAGAAAACGCATGAAAAATAACAAATGAAGTCAGAAAGGGTTGTAAATTGATGATGTGGCTTTGAATGGTAAATTTTGAACACAGAAAAACATGGGGGTTCTAATAAGTTCAAAAGAAAGGAAATCCCTTTTTAACAAAAAGTAGTTTCAGATGAAACCACGATACTTCGAAGGAGATTGTCTGTTTTGTACACGAAGTGCATCCAGTTTTTGCTGTAAGCCTCTCTACTTTCTTGCACATGCTATGTGGGTGAAATGATGATACCACGCCAACTTGGAACCTTTTCAGAGTTCATTTCAAATGCTTTTGAATTTCATGGTCTTATAGCTCAAAATAATCAGTAAATGCTTGAAAAATAACAAATGAAGTCAGAAATGGTTGTAAATTTATGATGTGGCTTTGAATGGTGCATTTGAACACGAAAAAACAAGGGGTTCAAATAAGTTCAAAAAATAAAATCCCTTTGTAATGATTTGAGTTTCCGTATGAAACACTGATACTTCGAAGGAGATTGTCTGTTTTGTACACGAAGTGCATCCAGTTTTCGCCGTAAGCCTCTCTACTTTCTTGCACATGCTATGTGGGTGAAATGATGATACCATGCCAACTTGGAACCTTATGAGTGTTCATTTCAAATGCTTTTCAATTTCATGATCTTATAGCTCAAAATAATCAGTAAATGCACGAAAAATAACAAATGAAATCAGAAAGGGTTGTAAATTGATGATGTGGCTTTGAATGGTGCATTTTGAACACAGAAAAACAGGGGGGTTCAAATAAGTTCAAAAGAAATGAAATCCCTTTGTAACAGGCGAGTTTCCGTATGAAACCCTGATACTTCAAAGGAGATTGTCTTTTTTGTACACGAAGTGCATCCAGGTTTTGCCACAAGCCTCTCTACTTTCTTGCACATGCTATGTGGGTGAAATGATGATACCATGCCAACTTGGAACCTTATCAGAGTTCATTTCAAATGCTTTTCAATTTCATGGTCTTATAGCTCAAAATAATCAGTAAATGCATGAATAATAACAAATGAGGTCAGAAAGGGTTGTAAATTGATGATGTGGCTTTGAATGGTGTATTTTGAACACAGAAAAACAAGGGGGTTCAAAGAAGTTCAAAGGAAATAAAATCCCTTTGTAACAGGCGAGTTTCCGTATGAAACCCTGATACTTCAAAGGAGATTGTCTGTTTTGTACATGAAGTGCATCCAGGTTTTGCCGTAAGCCTCTCTACTTTCTTGCACATGCTATGTGGGTGAAATGATGATACCATGCCAACTTGGAACCTTATCAGAGTTCATTTCAAATGCGTTTCAATTTCATAGTCTTATAGCTCAAAATAATCGGTAAATGCATGAAGAATAACAAATTAAGTCAGAAAGGGTTGTAAATTGATGATGTGGCTTTGAATGGTGCATTTGGAACACAGAAAAACAAGGGGGTTCAAATAAGTTCAAAAGAAATGAAATCCCTTTGTAATGCATTTAGTTTCCGTATGAAACCCCGATACTTCGAAGGAGATTGTCTGTTTTGTACACGAAGTGCATCCAGTTTTTGCCGTAAGCCTATCTACTCTCTTGCACATGCTATGTGGGGTGAAATGATGATACCGTGCCAACTTGGAACCTTTTCAGAGTTCATTTCAAATGCTTTTCAATTTCATGGTCTTATAGCTCAAAATAATCAGTAAATGCATGAAGAATAACAAATGAAGTCAGAAAGGGTTGTAAATTGATGATGTGGTTTTGAATGGTGCATTTTGAACACAGAAAAAGAAGGAGGTTCAAATAAGTTCAAAAGAAATGAAATCCCTTTGTAAAAGACGAGTTTCCATATGAAACCCTGATACTTCGAAGGAGATTGTCTGTTTTGTACACGAAGTGCATCCAGTTTTTGCCGTAAGCCTCTCTACTTTCTTGCACATGCCATGTGGGTGAAATGATGATACCATGCCAACTTGGAACCTTTTCAGAGTTCATTTCAAATGCTTTTCAATTTCATGGTCTTATAGCTCAAAATAATCAGTAAATGCATGAAAAATAACAAATGAAGTCAGAAAGGGTTGTAAATTGATGTTGTGGCTTTGAATGGTGCTTTTTGAACACAGAAAAACAAGGGGGTTCAAATAAGTCCTAAAGAAATGAAATCCCTTTGTAACAGACGAGTTTTCGTATGAAACTCTGATACTTCGAAGGAGATTGTCTGTTTTGTACACAAAGTGCATCCAGTTTTTGCCGTAAGCCTCTCTACTTTCTTGCACATGCCATTCGGGTGAAATTATGATACCATGCCAACTTGGAACCTTATCAGAGTTCATTTCAAATGCTTTTCAATTTCATGCTCTAATAGCTGAAAATAATCAGTAAATGCATGAAAAATAACAAATGAAGTTAGAAAGGGTTGTAAATTGATGATGTGGCTTTGAATGGTGCATTTTGAACACAGAAAAACAAGGGGGTTCAAATAAGTTCAATAGAAATGAAATCCCTTTGTAACAGGCGAGTTTCCGTATGAAACCCTGATACTTAAAAGGAGATTGTCTGTTTTGTACACGAAGTGCATCCAGGTTTTGCCGCAAGCCTCTCTACTTTCTCGCACATGCTATGTGGGTGAAATGATGATACCATGCCAACTTGGAACCTTATCAGAGTTCATTTCAAATGCTTTTCAATTTCATGGTCTTATAGCTCAAAATAATCAGTAAATGCATGAGAAATAACAAATGAAGTCAGAAAGGGTTGTAAATTGATGATGTGGCTTTGAATGGTGCATTTGGAACACAGAAAAACAAGGGGGTTCAAATAAGTTCAAAATAAAAGAAATCCCTTTGTAACAGACGAGTTTCCGTATGAAACCCCGATACTTCGAAGGAGATTGTCTGTTTTGTACACGAAGTGCATCCAGTTTTTGCCGTAAGCCTATCTACTCTCTTGCACATGCTATGTGGGGTGAAATGATGATACCATTCCAACTTGGAACCTTTTCAGAGTTCATTTCAAATGCTTTTCAATTTCATGGTCTTATAGCTCAAAATAATCAGTAAATGCATGAAGAAAAACAAATAAAGTCAGAAAGGGTTGTAAATTGATGATGTGGCTTTGAATGGTGCATTTTGAACACAGAAAAACAAGGAGGTTCAAATAAGTTCAAAAGAAATGAAATCCCTTTGTAAAAGACGAGTTTCCGTATGAAACCGTGATACTTCGAAGGAGATTGTCTGTTTTGTACACGAAGTGCATCCAGTTTTTGCCGTAAGCCTCTCTACTTTCTTGCACATGCCATGTGGGTGAAATGATGATACCATGCCAACTTGGAACCTTTTCAGAGTTCATTTCAAATTCTTTTAAATTTCATGGTCTTATAGCTCAAAATAATCAGTAAATGCATGAAAAATAACAAATGAAGTCAGAAAGGGTTGTAAATTGATGATGTGGCTTTGAATGGTGCTTTTTGAACACAGAAAAACAAGGGGGTTCAAATAAGTCCTAAAGAAATGAAATCCCTTTGTAATGCATTTAGTTTCCGTATGAAACCACGATACTTGAAGGAGATTGTCTGCATTTTGTACACGGCGTGCATCCAGTTTTTGCCGTAACACTACTAGGAAAAGGCTAGCAGCAGCTGGTTTTCAGAGCTAGCAGCAGCAGCTGGTGGCAGCGCTTACTAATAAGGCGCTATAGCTAACTCATAGTAGTAGCGCCCCCGAACCAGCGCTACTATCGTTGAACGATATCGCAGCGCTTTTTAGAAAGCAGCTACTATTAGATAGCGATAGCGATTTCCTCATCCAACGCTCTGCTATCTCTTTCATCATTTTCCATTTCATTTCCCCTTCGGATGCTAGAAACTAGGTACTATCTTTCATCAAATTCATAAACCATTACTAGATGCGGTAGTACTCCCCGTTCAAATTACTCGTCGTGGTTTTAGTTCAAACCACGACGAGTAATTTGGAAACGAAGGAGTACTAAGATAACAATTTCATGCACAGCCAAAATGTATCCTCAAGCAGTACATGCATGGTCATATCAACGGCCATCATCATATGTAGTTTTAGATGATATCGACGACGATCATCATATGTAGTTCTAGATGATATAGCCACACACACATGTAGTTCTAGATGATATAGCCACACACACATGTAGTTCTAGATGATATCAAGACAATCATCATCCTCAAGCCTCAGGCGGTTGGTGTTCTGATAGTAATTAGGATAGCCTTGTCCAACACGAAGATTCTTGCCATCGAGGAATTTCTTCCACCCAACCGAGCTTAAGTGTAAAGCGACCGTCCGTGTCCACGCAGTAAGTACAGGTTGTGACGGAGCCCCTTGCGAAGGCGTAGTCCAGCTGAGCCTTCTTCATCGGGCTCGATACCATAACTCATGAGATATGCTCTTTGCCAATTTCTGAATAAGAAAAACATATCAATTAATAAGCATGTGATCGAACTCTACACTAAAACATATATATCATCGATTAGATTCCACACAACATATACCATATCATTGGACTGTACACTAAGTAATTCACACTATTAATTTGCATTTGTAAGTATAACATACCATATCATGTCGATCAACCATGGTATTTGTCAAGCGGGTCACGAATGGCACCCGACAAAGTCAAGACGCGTGGCGGAATTATGTCCCACAGGTTGGACACCTCCTCCTCACTCAGCCTTGTTCTTTGAGCTACGATGGCTTCATGAAGTGGGTCCTCATCATCTTCATCATCTTCATCATCTTCATCATCTTCGTCATCTTCATCATCTTCCACCAGGTTGAGATAAATGACAGCTAGTTTGGGTCTTTCTACTCGGAAGTTGAAGCTGATCAACTCACCACCAATAAGATGCATGCGGCGGCAAACGGGCCCATCCATCTCCTCCTATCTGCGACATATTGCGTCCTTTCTCGACCTCCATAGTGTACGGCCCCCAGAGCCTCAAATGTCACAAAGTCTCCTGTCACTTGTTGAATTTCAACCTCACATTGCATGGGACGATCTGTAAACTAAGCAAAATGACACAATGCAGTAATGGCAACACTAAAAATAAAATAGTTATTACATTTCATCTAATTTCTTACACAAGATGATGAAAACTCGGCGAAGTAGATGCCGAACAACTTGCAGGTTGCAAAGCTGTTTGGCGATCTTGACTTGCACAGTTGACATAGTGGTGGTGGTGGCGCCATTCTTCCTAAAGCAATATGAGCAAAGGATTACTAAATCAACTAAATCAAAATGTTCTAAGTCAACTAAATCAACTAGCCTACTAAATCAACTAAATCAAAATGTTCTAAGTCAACTAAATAAACTAACCTACTACATCAACTAAATCAAAATGTTCTAAGTCAACTAAATAAACTAACCTACTACATCAACTAAATCAAAATGTTCTAAGTCAACTAAATAAACTAACCTACTACATCAACTAAATCAAAATGTTCTAAGTCAACTAAATAAACTAACCTACTACATCAACTAAATCAAAATGTTCTAAGTCAACTAAATAAACTAACCTACTACATCAACTAAATCAAAATGTTCTAAGTCAACTAAATAAACTAACCTACTACATCAACTAAATCAAAATGTTCTAAGTCAACTAAATAAACTAACCTACTACATCAACTAAATCAACTAAATCAAAATGTTGTACTAAATCAACTAAATCAAAATGTTCTACTAAGTCAACTAAATCAACTAAATCAAATGTTGCATATGAGCAGGAGGGAGAAGGAGGCGACTCGAGGAGGGAGAAGAGAGTAGGATGGAGGAGGAAGGCGGCGCGGGGGGGGCCAGCCAGCCTGGCCGATTGAGGGAGAACGGATCGGAGGAAGGCGGAGCGAGGAGGGGCCGGCCAGCAAGGCGAGTGGAGAGGAGGACGGAGGAGGAGGCCGTGCACCGAGTCCAGCAAGGAGGAGGAGGTGACCGCGCTTGCAGAGGAGGAGGCGCGGGCGACGGGCGCCTTGACAGACGCTGGAGGAGAGGGCGACGGCGGGCGCCAAGCGCAGAGAAGTTGTGGTCTGTGTGTGTGAGTGGATCCGGTCGAAGGGTGGAGATAGATGGCTTAGCAATGGCGCTCTTGAGGAACGCGCTCTTCGTTAGGCTATCTAGCAGCAGCTTTTTCAAGATAAAGCGCTCATTGATATATGTCAACATGCAAAAATACACATTGATCATCAACGATCTTTTGTGTACAATCTGATTCGACAATATGAGTCCTCACCGGTTTAGGAACAGGTGAAGACTCATATTGCAGCCACAAATTCTACACATAGAGTTCAATGAAGATCAAGTGCTTGTCAAAGTGTGGGAAGTAACATATTTAAGGGGTATAAACTCTCTTCACGGAGCGAGGTGGGACTAAATTTTGTAGGAAACTTAGCGATGGCGCTTGTCGTGAAACGCGCTACTACTATGCTAAGTAGCGATGGCGCAGTCGCTCTAACGCGTTGCTGCTATAACTAGCCTCATGGCGGCCTCGTAGGAATTATAGCAGCGCGCGTCTTCCGCGGACGCGCTCTCGCTATAATTTTACCAAAGAGCGGTTCTTCACGACGATCGCGCTCTTGCTAGTTAGCAGCAGAAGACGTTATTTTGAGCAGCTACTGCTGATAAGATTCTGTGTATAGGCTTTTCCCTAGTAGTGTAAGCCTCTCTACTTTCTTGCACATGCCATGTGGGTGAAATGATGATACCATGCCAACTTGGAACCTTATCAGAGTTCATTTCAAATGCTTTTCAATTTCATGCTCTAATAGCGGAAAATAATCAGTAAATGCATGAAAAATAACAAATGAAGTCAGAAAGGGTTGTAAATTGATGATGTGGCTTTGAATGGTGCATTTTGAACACAGAAAAACAAGGGGGTTCAAATAAGTTCAATAGAAATGAAATCCCTTTGTGGCAGGCGAGTTTCCATATGAAACCCTGATACTTCAAAGGAGATTGTCTGTTTTGTACAAGAAGTGCATCTAGGTTTTGCCGCAAGCCTCTCTACTTTCTTACACATGCTATGTGGGTGAAATGATGATACCATGCCAACTTGGAACCTTATCAGAGTTCATTTTAAATGCTTTTCAATTTCATGGTCTTATAGCTCAAAATAATCAGTAAATGCATGAAAAATAACAAATGAAGTCAGAAAGGGTTGTAAATTGATGATGTGGCTTTGAATGGTGCATTTGGAACACAGAAAAACAAGGGGGTTCAAATAAGTTCAAAAGAAATGTGATCCCTTTGTAATAGACGAGTTTCCGTATGAAAACCCAATACTTCGAAGGAGATTGTCAGTTTTGTACACGAAGTGCATCCAGTTTTCGCCGTAAGCCTATCTACTCCCTTGCACATGCTATGTGGGGTGAAATGATGATACCATGCCAACTTGGAACCTTTTCAGAGTTCATTTCAAATGCTTTTATATTTCATGGTCTTATAGCTCAAAATAATCATTAAATGCATGAAGAATAACAAATGAAGTCAGAAATGGTTGTAAATTATGATGTGGCTTTGAATGGTGGATTTTGAACACAGAAAAACAAGGAGGTTCAAATAAGTTCAAAAGAAATGAAATCCCTTTGTAAAAGACGAGTTTCCGTATGAAACCCTGATACTTCAAAGGAGATTGTCTGTTTTGTACACGAAGTGCATCCAGTTTTTGCCGTAAGCCTCTCTACTTTCTTGCACATGCCATGTGGGTGAAATGATGATACCATGCCAACTTGGAACCTTTTCAGAGTTCATTTCAAATGCTTTTCAATTTCATGGTCTTATAGCTCAAAATAATCAGTAAATGCATGAAAAATAACAAATGAAGTCAGAAAGGGTTGTAAATTGATGATGTGGCTTTGAATGGTGCTTTTGAACACAGAAAAACAAGGGGTTCAAATAAGTCCTAAAGAAATGAAATCCCTTTGTAATGCATTTAGTTTTCGTATGAAACCCTAATACTTCGAAGGAGATTGTCTGTTTTGTACACGAAGTGCATCCAGTTTTTGCCGTAAGCCTCTCTACTTTCTTGCACATGCCATGTGGGTGAAATGATGATACCATGCCAACTTGGAACCTTATCAGAGTTCATTTCAAATGCTTTTCAATTTCATGGTCTTATAGCTCAAAATAATCAAGAAATGCATGAAAAATAACAAATGAAGTCAGAAAGGGTTGTAAATTGATGATGTGGCTTTGAATGGTGCATTTTGAACACAGAAAAACAAGGGGGTTCAAATAAGTTCAATAGAAATGAAATCCCTTTGTAGCAGGCGAGTTTCCGTATGAAACCCTGATACTTCAAAGGAGATTGTCTGTTTTGTACACGAAGTGCATCTAGGTTTTGCCGCAAGCCTCTCTACTTTGTTACACATGCTATGTGGGTGAAATGATGATACCATGCCAACTTGGAACCTTATCATAGTTCATTTCAAATGCTTTTCAATTTCATGGTCTTATAGCTCAAAATAATCAGTAAATGCATGAAAAATAACAAATGAAGTCAGAAAGGGTTGTAAATTGATGATGTGGCTTTGAATGGTGCATTTGGAACACAGAAAAAAACAAGGGGTTCAAATAAGTTCAAAAGAAATGAAATCCTTTGTAATGCAGCGAGTTTCCGTATGAAACCTCAATACTTGAAGGAGATTGTCTGCTTTGTACACGGTGCATCCAGTTTTGCCGTAATCCTCTCTACTTTCTTGCACATGCTATGTGGGTGAAATGATGATACCATGCCAACTTGGAACCTTTTCGAGTTCATTTCAAATGCTTTTAATTTCATGGTCTTATAGCTCAAAATAATCGAGAAATGCATGAAAATAACAAATGAAGTCGAAAAGGGTTGTAAATTGATGATGTGGCTTTGAATGGTGCATTTTGAACACGAAAAACAAGGAGGTTCAAATAAGTTCAAAAGAAATGAAATCCCTTTGTAAAAGACGAGTTTCCGTATGAAACCCTGATACTTCGAAGGAGATTGTCTGTTTTGTACACGAAGTGCATCCAGTTTTTGCCGTAAGCCTCTCTACTTTCTTGCACATGCCATGTGGGTGAAATGATGATACCATGCCAACTTGGAACCTTTTCAGAGTTCATTTCAAATGCTTTTCAATTTCATGGTTTTATAGCTCAAAATAATCAGTAAATGCATGAAAAATAACTAATGAAGTCAGAAAGGGTTCTAAATTGATGATGTGGCTTTGAATGGTGCTTTTTGAACACAGAAAAACAAGGGGGTCAAATAAGTCCTAAAGAAATGAAATCCCTTTGTAACAGACGAGTTTCCGTATGAAACCCAAATACTTCGAAGGAGATTGTCTGTTTTGTACACGAAGTGCATCCAGTTTTTGCCGTAAGCCTCTCTACTTTCTTGCACATGCTATGTGGGTGAAATGATGATACCATGCCAACTTGGAACCTTATCAGAGTTCATTTCAAATGCTTTTCAATTTCATGGTCTTATAGCTCAAAATAATCAGTAAATGCATGAAAAATAACAAATGAAGTCAGAAAGGGTTGTAAATTGATGATGTGGCTTTGAATGGTGCATTTTGAACACAGAAAAACAAGGGGGTTCAAATAAGTTCAAAAGAAATGAAATCCCTTTGTAACAGACGAGTTTCCGTATGAAACCCCGATACTTCGAAGGAGATTGTCTGTTTTGTACACGAAGTGCATACAGTTTTTGTCGTAAGCCTCTCTACATTCTTGCACATGCTATGTGGGTGAAATGATAATACCATGCCAACTTGAAACCTTTTCAAAGTTCATTTCAAATGCTTTTCAATTTCATGGTCTTATAGCTCAAAATAATCAGTAAATGCATGAAAAATAACAAATGAAGTCAGAAAGGGTTGTAAATTGATGATGTGGCTTTGAATGGTGCATTTTGAACACAGAAAAACAAGGGGGTTCAAATAAGTTCAAAAGAAATGAAATCCCTTTGTAACAGGCAATTTTCCGTATGAAACCCTAATACTTCGAAGGAGATTGTCTGTTTTGTACACGAAGTGCATCCAGTTTTTGCCGTAAGCCTCTCTACTTTCTTGCACATGCTATGTGGGTGAAATGATGATACCATGCCAACTTGTAACCTTATCAGAGTTCATTTCAAATGCTTTTCAATTTCATGGTCTTATAGCTCAAAATAATCAGTAAATGCATGAAAAATAACAAATGAAGTCAGAAAGGGTTGTAAATTGATGATGTGGCTTTGAATGGTGCATTTTGAACACAGAAAAACAAGGGGGTTCTAATAAGTTCAAAAGAAATGAAATCCCTTTTAACAACAGAGAGTTTCTGTATGAAACCCTGATACTTCGAAGGAGATTGTCTGTTTTGTACACGAAGTGCATCCAGTTTTTGCCGTAAGCCTCTCTACTTTCTTGCACATGCTATGTGGGTGAAATGATGATACCATGCCAACTTGGAACCTTTTCAGAGTTCATTTCAAATGCTTTTCAATTTCATGGTCTTATAGCTCAAAATAATCAGTAAATGCATGAAAAATAACAAATGAAGTCAGAAATGGTTGTAAATTGATGATGTGGCTTTGAATGGTGCATTTTGAACACAGAAAAACAAGGGGGTTCAAATAAGTTCAAAAAAATAAAATCCCTTTGTAACAGATGAGTTTCCGTATGAAACACTGATACTTCGAAGGAGATTGTCTGTTTTGTACACGAAGTGCATCCAGTTTTCGCCGTAAGCCTCTCTACTTTCTTGCACATGCTATGTGGGTGAAATGATGATACCATGCCAACTTGGAACCTTTTCAGAGTTCATTTCAAATGCTTTTCAATTTCATGGTCTTATAGCTCAAAATAATCGATAAATGCATGAAAAATAACAAATGAAGTCGAAAAGGGTTGTAAATTGATGATGTGGCTTTGAATGGTGCATTTTGAACACAGAAAAACAAGAGGGTTCTAATAAGTTCTAAAGAAATGAAATCCCTTTTTAACAGACGAGTTTCGTATGAAACCCTGATACTTCGAAGGAGATTGTCTGTTTTGTTCACGAAGTGCATCCAGTTTTTGCCGTAAGCCTCTCTACTTTCTTGCACATGCTATGTGGGTGATACCATGCCAACTTGGAACCTTTTCAGAGTTCATTTCAAATGCTTTTCAATTTCATGGTCTTATAGCTCAAAATAATGAGTAAATGCATGGAAAATTACAAATGAAGTCAGAAATGGTTGTAAATTTATGATGTGGCTTTGAATGGTGCATTTTGAACACAGAAAAACAAGGGGTTCAAATAAGTTCAAAAAAAATAAAATCCCTTTGTAACAGACGAGTTTCCGTATGAAACACTGATACTTCGAAGGAGATTGTCTGTTTTGTACACGAAGTGCATCCAGTTTTTGCCGTAAGCCTCTCTACTTTCTTGCACATGCTATGTGGGTGAAATGATGATACCATGCCAACTTGGAACCTTATCAGAGTTCATTTCAAATGCTTTTCAATTTCATGGTCTTATAGCTCAAAATAATCAGTAAATGCATGAAAAATAACAAATGAAGTCAGAAAGGGTTGTAAATTGATGATGTGGCTTTGAATGGTGCATTTTGAACACAAAAAAAATAAGGGGGTTCAAATAAATTCAAAAGAAATGAAATCCCTTTGTAATGAGATTTAGTTTCCGTATGAAACCCCGATACTTGAAGGAGATTATGCATTTTGTACACGAAGTGCATCCAGTTTTTGCCGTAAGCCTCTCTACTCTCTTGCACATGCTATGTGGGGTGAAATGATGATACCATGCCAACTTGGAACCTTTTCAGAGTTCATTTCAAATGCTTGTCAATTTCATGGTCTTATAGCTCAAAATAATCAGTAAATGCATGAAGAATAACAAATGAGGTCAGAAAGGGTTGTAAATTGATGATGTGGCATTGAATGGTGCATTTTGAACACAGAAAAACAAGGAGGTTCAAATAAGTTCAAAAGAAATGAAATCCCTTTGTAAAAGACGAGTTTCCGTATGAAACCCTGATACTTCGAAGGAGATTGTCTGTTTTGTACATGAAGTGCATCCAGTTTTTGCCGTAAGCCTTTCTACTTTCTTGCACATGCCATGTGGGTGAAATGATGATACCATGCCAACTTGGAACCTTTTCAGAGTTCATTTCAAATGCTTTTCAATTTCATGGTCTTATAGCTCAAAATAATAAGTAAATGCATGAAAAATAACAAATGAGTTCAAAAAGGGTTGTAAATTGATGATGTGGCTTTGAATGGTGCTTTTTGAACACAGAAAAACAAGGGGGTTCAAATTAGTTCTAAAGAAATGAAATCCCTTTGTAATGCATTTAGTTTCCGTATGAAACCATGATACTTGAAGGAGATTATGCATTTTGTACACGAAGTACATCCAGTTTTAGCCGTAAGCCTCTCTACTTTCTTGCACATGCTATGTGGGTGAAATGATGATACCATGCCAACTTGGAACCTTATCAGAGTTCATTTCAAATGCTTTTCAATTTCATGGTCTTATAGCTCAAAATAATCAGTAAATGCATGAAAAATAACAAATGAAGTCAGAAAGGGTTGTAAATTGATGATGTGTCTTTGAATGGTGCATTTTGAACACAGAAAAACAAGGAGGTTCAAATAAGTTCAAAAGAAATGAAATCCCTTTGTAACAGATGAGTTTCCGTATGAAACCCTGATACTTCGAAGGAGATTATCTGTTTTGTACACGAAGTGCATCCAGTTTTTGCCGTAAGCCTCTCTACTTTCTTGCACATGCTATGTGGGTGAAATTATGATACCATGCCAACTTGGAACCTTATCAGAGTTCATTTCAAATGCTTTTCAATTTCATGGTCTTATAGCTCAAAATAATCAGTAAATGCATGAAAAATAACAAATGAAGTCAGAAAGGGTTGTAAATTGATGATGTGGCTTTGAATGGTGCATTTTGAACACAAAAAAACAAGGGGGTTCAAATAAGTTCAAAAGAAATGAAATCCCTTTGTAACAGACGAGTTTCCGTATGAAACCACGATACTTGAAGGAGATTATGCATTTTGTACACGAAGTGCATCCAGTTTTGCCGTAAGCCTCTCTACTTTCTTGCACATGCTATGTGGGTGAAATGATGATACCATGCCAACTTGGAACCTTATCGAGTTCATTTCAAATGCTTTTCAATTTCATGGTCTTATAGCTCAAAATAATCGATAAATGCATGAAAAATAACAAATGAAGTCGAAAAGGGTTGTAAATTGATGATGTGGCTTTGAATGGTGCATTTGAACACGAGAAAAACAAGGGGTTCAAATAAGTTCAAAAGAAATGAAATCCCTTTGTAACAGAGGAGTTTCCGTATGAAACCACGATACTTGAAGGAGATTATCATTTTGTACACGAAAGTGCATACAGTTTTTGTCGTAAGCCTCTCTACATTCTTGCACATGCTATGTGGGTGAAATGATAATACCATGCCAACTTGAAACCTTTTCAAAGTTCATTTCAAATGCTTTTCAATTTCATGGTCTTATAGCTCAAAATACTTAGAAAACGCATGAAAAATAACAAATGAAGTCAGAAAGGGTTGTAAATTGATGATGTGGCTTTGAATGGTGCATTTTGAACACAGAAAAACAAGGGGGTTCAAATAAGTTCAAAAGAAATGAAATCCCTTTGTAACAGACGAGTTTCCATATGAAACACTGATACTTCGAAGGAGATTGTCTGTTTTGTACACGAAGTGCATCCAGTTTTCACCGTAAGCCTCTCTACTTTCTTGCACATGCTACGTGGGTGAAATGATGATACCATGCCAACTTGTAACCTTATCAGAGTTCATTTCAAATGCTTTTCAATTTCATGGTCTTATAGCTCAAAATAATCAGTAAATGCATGAAAAATAACAAATGAAGTCGAAAAGGGTTGTAAATTGATGATGTGGCTTTGAATGGTGCATTTTGAACACGAGAAAAACAAGGGGTTCAAATAAGTTCAAAAGAAATGAAATCCCTTTTAACAGAGCGAGTTTCCGTATGAAACCACGATACTTGAAGGAGATTATCTGCTTTTGTACACAAAGTGCATCCAGTTTTTGCCGTAAGCCTCTCTACTTTCTTGCACATGCTATGTGGGTGAAATGATGATACCATGCCAACTTGGAACCTTTTCGAGTTCATTTCAAATGCTTTTCAATTTCATGGTCTTATAGCTCAAAATAATCGATAAATGCATGAAAAATAACAAATGAAGTCGAAAAGGGTTGTAAATTGATGATGTGGCTTTGAATGGTGCATTTTGAACACAGAAAAACAAGGGGTTCAAATAAGTTCAAAAAAATGAAATCCCTTTGTAATGAGCGAGTTTCCGTATGAAACCCGATACTTGAAGGAGATTATGCATTTTGTACACGAAGTGCATCCAGTTTTGCCGTAAGCCTCTCTACTTTCTTGCACATGCTATGTGGGTGAAATGATGATACCATGCCAACTTGGAACCTTATCAGAGTTCATTTCAAATGCTTTTCAATTTCATGGTCTTATAGCTCAAAATAATCAGTAAATGCATGAAAAATAACAAATGAAGTCGAAAAGGGTTGTAAATTGATGATGTGGCTTTGAATGGTGCATTTTGAACACGAAAAAACAAGGGGTTCAAATAAGTTCAAAAGAAATGAAATCCCTTTTTAACAAACGAGTTTCCGTATGAAACCACGATACTTGAAGGAGATTATGCATTTTGTACACAAAGTAGATCCAGTTTTTGCCGTAAGCCTCTCTACTTTCTTGCACATGCTATGTGGGTGAAATGATGATACCATGCCAACTTGTAACCTTATCAGAGTTCATTTCAAATGCTTTTCAATTTCATGGTCTTATAGCTCAAAATAATCGATAAATGCATGAAAAATAACAAATGAAGTCGAAAAGGGTTGTAAATTGATGATGTGGCTTTGAATTGTGCATTTTGAACACAGAAAAACAAGGGGGTTCTAATAAGTTCAAAAGAAATGAAATCCCTTTTTAACAGAGACGATTTCCGTATGAAACCCGATACTTGAAGGAGATTATCTGCTTTGTACACAAAGTGCATCCAGTTTTTGCCGTAAGCCTCTCTACTTTCTTGCACATGCTATGTGGGTGAAATGATGATACCATGCCAACTTGGAACCTTTCGAGTTCATTTCAAATGCTTTTCAATTTCATGGTCTTATAGCTCAAAATAATCGATAAATGCATGAAAAATAACAAATGAAGTCGAAAAGGGTTGTAAATTGATGATGTGGCTTTGAATGGTGCATTTTGAACACGAGAAAAACAAGGGGTTCAAATAAGTTCAAAAGAAATGAAATCCCTTTATAACAAGCGAGTTTCCATGAAACACTATACTTGAAGGAGATTATGCATTTTACACGAAGTGCATCCAGTTTTCACCGTAAGCCTCTCTACTTTCTTGCACATGCTACGTGGGTGAAATGATGATACCATGCCAACTTGTAACCTTATCAGAGTTCATTTCAAATGCTTTTCAATTTCATGGTCTTATAGCTCAAAATAATCAGTAAATGCATGAAAAATAACAAATGAAGTCAGAAAGGGTTGTAAATTGATGATGTGGCTTTGAATGGTGCATTTTGAACACAGAAAAACAAGGGGGTTCAAATAAGTTCAAAAGAAATGAAATCCCTTTTAACAGACGAGTTTCCGTATGAAACCACGATACTTGAAGGAGATTATCATTTTGTACACAAAGTGCATCCAGTTTTGCCGTAAGCCTCTCTACTTTCTTGCACATGCTATGTGGGTGAAATGATGATACCATGCCAACTTGGAACCTTTTCGAGTTCATTTCAAATGCTTTTCAATTTCATGGTCTTATAGCTCAAAATAATCAGTAAATGCATGAAAAATAATAAATGAAGTCAGAAAGGGTTGTAAATTGATGATGTGGCTTTGAATTGTGCATTTTGAACACAGAAAAACAAGGGGTTCAAATAAGTTCAAAAAAATGAAATCCCTTTGTAACAGACGAGTTTCCGAATGAAACCCTGATACTTCGAAGGAGATTATGCATTTTGTACACGAAGTGCATCCAGATTTTGCCGTAAGCCTCTCTACTTTCTTGCACATGCTATGTGGGTGAAATGATGATACCATGCCAACTTGGAACCTTATCGAGTTCATTTCAAATGCTTTTCAATTTCATGGTCTTATAGCTCAAAATAATCGAGAAATGCATGAAAAATAACAAATGAAGTCGAAAAGGTTGTAAATTGATGATGTGGCTTTGAATGGTGCATTTTGAACACGAGAAAAACAAGGGGTTCAAATAAGTTCAAAAGAAATGAAATCCCTTTTAACAAGCGAGTTTCCGTATGAAACCACGATACTTGAAGGAGATTATGCATTTTGTACACAAAGTGCATCCAGTTTTTGCCGTAAGCCTCTCTACTTTCTTGCACATGCTATGTGGGTGAAATGATGATACCATGCCAACTTGGGACCTTTTCGGAGTTCATTTCAAATGCTTTTCAATTTCATGGTTTTATAGCTCAAAATAATCAGTAAATGCATGAAAAATAACAAATGAAGTCAGAAAGGGTTGTAAATTGATGATGTGGCTTTGAATGGTGCATTTTGAACACAGAAAAACAAGGGGGTTCAAATAAGTTCAAAAGAAATGAAATCCCTTTTTAACAGACGAGTTTCCGTATGAAACCCTGATACTTCGAAGGAGATTGTCTGTTTTGTACACAAAGTGCATCCAGTTTTTGCCGTAAGCCTCTCTACTTTCTTGCACATGCTATGTGGGTGAAATGATGATACCATGCCAACTTGGAACCTTTTCAGAGTTCATTTCAAATGCTTTTCAATTTCATGGTTTTATAGCTCAAAATAATCAGTAAATGCATGAAAAATAACAAATGAAGTCAGAAATGGTTGTAAATTGATGATGTGGCTTTGAATGGTGCATTTTGAATGGTGCATTTTGAACACAGAAAAACAAGGGGGTTCAAATACGTTCAAAAGAAATGAAATCCCTTTGTAGCAGGCGAGTTTCCATATGAAACACTAATACTTCGAAGGAGATTGTCTGTTTCGTACACGAAGTGCATCCAGTTTTCACCGTAAGCCTCTCTACTTTCTTGCACATGCTACGTGGGTGAAATGATGATACCATGCCAACTTGTAACCTTATCAGAGTTCATTTCAAATGCTTTTCAATTTCATGGTCTTATAGCTCAAAATAATCAGTAAATGCATGAAAAATAACAAATGAAGTCAGAAAGGGTTGTAAATTGATGATGTGGCTTTGAATGGTGCATTTTGAACACAGAAAAACAAGGGGGTTCTAATAAGTTCAAAAGAAATGAAATCCCTTTTTAACAGACGAGTTTCCGTATGAAACCCTGATACTTCGAAGGAGATTGTCTGTTTTGTACACAAAGTGCATCCAGTTTTTGCCGTAAGCCTCTCTACTTTCTTGCACATGCTATGTGGGTGAAATGATGATACCATGCCAACTTGGAACCTTTTCAGAGTTCATTTCAAATGCTTTTCAATTTCATGGTCTTATAGCTCAAAATAATCGAGAAATGCATGAAAAATAACAAATGAAGTCGAAAAGGGTTGTAAATTGATGATGTGGCTTTGAATGGTGCATTTTGAACACGAGAAAAACAAGGGGTTCAAATAAGTTCAAAAGAAATGAAATCCCTTTATAGCGAGAGTTTTCCATATGAAACACTAATACTTGAAGGAGATTATGCATTTTGTACACGAAGTGCATCCAGATTTTGCCGTAAGCCTCTCTACTTTCTTGCACATGCTATGTGGGTGAAATGATGATACCATGCCAACTTGGAACCTTATCGAGTTCATTTCAAATGCTTTTCAATTTCATGGTCTTATAGCTCAAAATAATCAAGAAATGCATGAAAAATAACAAATGAAGTCGAAAAGGGTTGTAAATTGATGATGTGGCTTTGAATGGTGCATTTTGAACACAGAAAAACAAGGGGTTCAAATAAGTTCAAAAGAAATGAAATCCTTTGTAACAGACGAGTTTCCGTATGAAACCACGATACTTGAAGGAGATTATGCATTTTGTACACAAAGTGCATCCAGTTTTTGCCGTAAGCCTCTCTACTTTCTTGCACATGCTATGTGGGTGAAATGATGATACCATGCCAACTTGGAACCTTTTCGAGTTCATTTCAAATGCTTTTCAATTTCATGGTCTTATAGCTCAAAATAATCAAGAAATGCATGAAAAATAACAAATGAAGTCGAAAAGGGTTGTAAATTGATGATGTGGCTTTGAATGGTGCATTTTGAACACAGAAAAACAAGGGGTTCAAATAAGTTCAAAAAAATGAAATCCCTTTGTAACAGATTTAGTTTCCGTATGAAACCCTGATACTTCGAAGGAGATTATCTGTTTTGTACACGAAGTGCATCCAGTTTTTGCCGTAAGCCTCTCTACTTTCTTGCACATGCTATGTGGGTGAAATGATGATACCATGCCAACTTGGAACCTTATCAGAGTTCATTTCAAATGTTTTTTAATTTCATGGTCTTATAGCTCAAAATAATCGATAAATGCATGAAAAATAACAAATGAAGTCGAAAAGGGTTGTAAATTGATGATGTGGCTTTGAATGGTGCATTTTGAACACAGAAAAACAAGGGGGTTCAAATAAGTTCAAAAAAATGAAATCCCTTTGTAACGGGCGAGTTTCCATATGAAACACTAATACTTCGAAGGAGATTGTCTGTTTTGTACACGAAGTGCATCCAGTTTTCGCCGTAAGCCTCTCTACTTTCTTGCACATGCTATGTGGGTGAAATGATGATACCATGCCAACTTGGAACCTTATCAGAGTTCATTTCAAATGCTTTTCAATTTCATGGTCTTATAGCTCAAAATAATCGAGAAATGCATGAAAAATAACAAATGAAGTCGAAAAGGGTTGTAAATTGATGATGTGGCTTTGAATGGTGCATTTTGAACACAGAAAAACAAGGGGTTCAAATAAGTTCAAAAGAAATGAAATCCCTTTGTAATGACGAGTTTCCGTATGAAACCCCGATACTTGAAGGAGATTATGCATTTTGTACACAAAGTGCATCCAGTTTTGCCGTAAGCCTCTCTACTTTCTTGCACATGCTATGTGGGTGAAATGATGATACCATGCCAACTTGGAACCTTTTCGAGTTCATTTCAAATGCTTTTCAATTTCATGGTCTTATAGCTCAAAATAATCAAGAAATGCATGAAAAATAACAAATGAAGTCGAAAAGGGTTGTAAATTGATGATGTGGCTTTGAATGGTGCATTTTGAACACGAGAAAAACAAGGGGTTCAAATAAGTTCAAAAGAAATGAAATCCCTTTGTAATGCATTTAGTTTCCATATGAAACCCTAATACTTGAAGGAGATTATGCATTTTGTACACGAAGTGCATCCAGTTTTCCGTAAGCCTCTCTACTTTCTTGCACATGCTATGTGGGTGAAATGATGATACCATGCCAACTTGGAACCTTATCGAGTTCATTTCAAATGCTTTTCAATTTCATGGTCTTATAGCTCAAAATAATCGATAAATGCATGAAAAATAACAAATGAAGTCGAAAAGGGTTGTAAATTGATGATGTGGCTTTGAATGGTGCATTTTGAACACGAGAAAAACAAGGGGTTCAAATAAGTTCAAAAGAAATGAAATCCCTTTAACAGACGAGTTTCCGTATGAAACCACGATACTTGAAGGAGATTATCTGCTTTGTACACAAGTGCATCCAGTTTTTGCCGTAAGCCTCTCTACTTTCTTGCACATGCTATGTGGGTGAAATGATGATACCATGCCAACTTGGAACCTTTTCGAGTTCATTTCAAATGCTTTTCAATTTCATGGTCTTATAGCTCAAAATAATCGATAAATGCATGAAAAATAACAAATGAAGTCGAAAAGGGTTGTAAATTGATGATGTGGCTTTGAATGGTGCATTTTGAACACGAAAAAACAAGGGGTTCAAATAAGTTCAAAAAAATGAAATCCTTTGTAATGCAGCGAGTTTCCATATGAAACACGATACTTGAAGGAGATTATCATTTTGTACACGAAGTGCATCCAGTTTTTGCCGTAAGCCTCTCTACTTTCTTGCACATGCTATGTGGGTGAAATGATGATACCATGCCAACTTGGAACCTTATCAGAGTTCATTTCAAATGCTTTTCAATTTCATGGTCTTATAGCTCAAAATAATCAGTAAATGCATGAAAAATAACAAATGAAGTCAGAAAGGGTTGTAAATTGATGATGTGGCTTTGAATGGTGCATTTTGAACACAGAAAAACAAGGGGGTTCTAATAAGTTCAAAAGAAATGAAATCCCTTTTTAACAGACGAGTTTCCGTATGAAACCCTGATACTTCGAAGGAGATTGTCTATTTTGTACACAAAGTGCATCCAGTTTTTGCCGTAAGCCTCTCTACTTTCTTGCACATGCTATGTGGGTGAAATGATGATACCATGCCAACTTGGAACCTTTTCAGAGTTCATTTCAAATGCTTTTCAATTTCATGGTTTTATAGCTCAAAATAATCAGTAAATGCATGAAAAATAACAAATGAAGTCAGAAATGGTTGTAAATTGATGATGTGGCTTTGAATGGTGCATTTTGAACACAGAAAAACAAGGGGGTTCAAATACGTTCAAAAGAAATGAAATCCCTTTGTAACAGGCGAGTTTCCATATGAAACACTAATACTTCGAAGGAGATTGTCTGTTTTGTACACGAAGTGCATCCAGTTTTCACCGTAAGCCTCTCTACTTTCTTGCACATGCTACGTGGGTGAAATGATGATACCATGCCAACTTGTAACCTTATCAGAGTTCATTTCAAATGCTTTTCAATTTCATGGTCTTATAGCTCAAAATAATCAGTAAATGCATGAAAAATAACAAATGAAGTCAGAAAGGGTTGTAAATTGATGATGTGGCTTTGAATGGTGCATTTTGAACACGGAAAAACAAGGGGTTCAAATAAGTTCAAAAGAAATGAAATCCTTTTGTAATGAGACGAGTTTCCGTATGAAACCACGATACTTGAAGGAGATTGTCTGTTTTGTACACAAAGTGCATCCAGTTTTTGCCGTAAGCCTCTCTACTTTCTTGCACATGCTATGTGGGTGAAATGATGATACCATGCCAACTTGGAACCTTTTCAGAGTTCATTTCAAATGCTTTTCAATTTCATGGTTTTATAGCTCAAAATAATCAGTAAATGCATGAAAAATAACAAATGAAGTCAGAAATGGTTGTAAATTGATGATGTGGCTTTGAATGGTGCATTTTGAACGCAGAAAAACAAGGGGGTTCAAATAAGTTCAAAAAAAATAAAATCCCTTTGTAACAGACGAGTTTCCATATGAAACACTGATACTTCGAAGGAGATTGTCTGTTTTGTACACGAAGTGCATCCAGTTTTCGCCGTAAGCCTCTCTACTTTCTTGCACATGCTACGTGGGTGAAATGATGATACCATGCCAACTTGTAACCTTATCAGAGTTCATTTCAAATGCTTTTCAATTTCATGGTCTTATAGCTCAAAATAATCAGTAAATGCATGAAAAATAACAAATGAAGTCAGAAATGGTTGTAAATTGATGATGTGGCTTTGAATGGTGCATTTTGAACACAGAAAAACAAGGGGTTCAAATAAGTTCAAAAAAAATGAAATCCCTTTGTAACAGATTTAGTTTCCGTATGAAACCACGATACTTGAAGGAGATTATGCATTTTGTACACGAAGTGCATCCAGTTTTGCCGTAAGCCTCTCTACTTTCTTGCACATGCTATGTGGGTGAAATGATGATACCATGCCAACTTGGAACCTTATCGAGTTCATTTCAAATGCTTTTCAATTTCATGGTCTTATAGCTCAAAATAATCAATAAATGCATGAAAAATAACAAATGAAGTCGAAAAGGGTTGTAAATTGATGATGTGGCTTTGAATGGTGCATTTTGAACACGAGAAAAACAAGGGGTTCAAATAAGTTCAAAAGAAATGAAATCCCTTTGTAATGATTTAGTTTCCGTATGAAACCCCGATACTTGAAGGAGATTATCTGCATTTTGTACACGAAGTGCATCCAGTTTTGCCGTAAGCCTCTCTACTTTCTTGCACATGCTATGTGGGTGAAATGATGATACCATGCCAACTTGGAACCTTTTCGAGTTCATTTCAAATGCTTTTCAATTTCATGGTCTTATAGCTCAAAATAATCAATAAATGCATGAAAAATAACAAATGAAGTCGAAAAGGGTTGTAAATTGATGATGTGGCTTTGAATGGTGCATTTTGAACACGAGAAAAACAAGGGGTTCAAATAAGTTCAAAAGAAATGAAATCCCTTTGTAACAAGAGTAGTTTCCATATGAAACCACGATACTTGAAGGAGATTATGCATTTTGTACACGAAGTGCATCCGATTTTTACCGTAAGCCTCTCTACTTTCTTGCACATGCTATGTGGGTGAAATGATGATACCATGCCAACTTGGAACCTTATCGAGTTCATTTCAAATGCTTTTCAATTTCATGGTCTTATAGCTCAAAATAATCGATAAATGCATGAAAAATAACAAATGAAGTCGAAAAAGGGTTGTAAATTGATGATGTGGCTTTGAATGGTGCATTTTGAACACAGAAAAACAAGGGGGTTCAAATAAGTTCAAAAGAAATGAAATCCCTTTGTAACAGGCGAGTTTCCGTATGAAACCCTGATACTTCGAAGGAGATTGTCTGTTTTGTACACGAAGTGCATCCAGTTTTCGCCGTAAGCCTCTCTACTTTCTTGCACATGCTATGTGGGTGAAATGATGATACCATGCCAACTTGGAACCTTTTCAGAGTTCATTTCAAATGCTTTTCAATTTCATGGTCTTATAGCTCAAAATAATCAGTAAATGCATGAAAAATAACAAATGAAGTCAGAAAGGGTTGTAAATTGATGATGTGGCTTTGAATGGTGCATTTTGAACACAGAAAAACAAGGGGGTTCAAATAAGTTCAAAAGAAATGAAATCCCTTTGTAACAGACGAGTTTCCGTATGAAACCCTGATACTTGAAGGAGATTATCATTTTGTACACGAAGTGCATCCAGTTTTGCCGTAAGCCTCTCTACTTTCTTGCACATGCTATGTGGGTGAAATTATGATACCATGCCAACTTGGAACCTTATCAGAGTTCATTTCAAATGCTTTTCAATTTCATGGTCTTATAGCTCAAAATAATCAAGAAATGCATGAAAAATAACAAATGAAGTCGAAAGGGTTGTAAATTGATGATGTGGCTTTGAATGGTGCATTTTGAACACAGAAAAACAAGGGGTTCAAATAAGTTCAAAAGAAATGAAATCCCTTTGTAACAGAGCGAGTTTCCATATGAAACCGATACTTGAAGGAGATTGTCTGCTTTGTACACAAAGTGCATCCAGTTTTTGCCGTAAGCCTCTCTACTTTCTTGCACATGCTATGTGGGTGAAATGATGATACCATGCCAACTTGGAACCTTTTCGAGTTCATTTCAAATGCTTTTCAATTTCATGGTCTTATAGCTCAAAATAATCGAGAAATGCATGAAAAATAACAAATGAAGTCGAAAAGGGTTGTAAATTGATGATGTGGCTTTGAATGGTGCATTTTGAACACAGAAAAACAAGGGGTTCAAATAAGTTCAAAAAAATGAAATCCCTTTGTAATGCATTTAGTTTCCGTATGAAACCCCGATACTTGAAGGAGATTATCATTTTGTACACGAAGTGCATCCAGTTTTGCCGTAAGCCTCTCTACTTTCTTGCACATGCTATGTGGGTGAAATGATGATACCATGCCAACTTGGAACCTTTTCGAGTTCATTTCAAATGCTTTTCAATTTCATGGTCTTATAGCTCAAAATAATCAGTAAATGCATGAAAAATAACAAATGAAGTCAGAAAGGGTTGTAAATTGATGATGTGGCTTTGAATGGTGCTTTTTGAAAACAGAAAAACAAGGGGGTTCAAATAAGTTCTAAAGAAATGAAATCCCTTTGTAACAGACGAGTTTCCATATGAAACCACGATACTTGAAGGAGATTATCATTTTGTACACGAAGTGCATCCAGTTTTTGCCGTAAGCCTCTCTACTTTCTTGCACATGCCATGTGGGTGAAATTATGATACCATGCCAACTTGGAACCTTATCAGAGTTCATTTCAAATGCTTTTCAATTTCATGGTCTTATAGCTCAAAATAATCGAGAAATGCATGAAAAATAACAAATGAAGTCGAAAGGGTTGTAAATTGATGATGTGGCTTTGAATGGTGCATTTTGAACACGAAAAACAAGGGGTTCAAATAAGTTCAAAAGAAATGAAATCCCTTTGTAATGAGACGAGTTTCCGTATGAAACCCCGATACTTGAAGGAGATTATCTGCTTTTGTACACAAAGTGCATCCAGTTTTTGCCGTAAGCCTCTCTACTTTCTTGCACATGCTATGTGGGTGAAATGATGATACCATGCCAACTTGGAACCTTTTCGAGTTCATTTCAAATGCTTTTCAATTTCATGGTCTTATAGCTCAAAATAATCAAGAAAATGCATGAAAAATAACAAATGAAGTCGAAAAAGGTTGTAAATTGATGATGTGGCTTTGAATGGTGCATTTTGAACGCAGGAAAACAAGGGGGTTCAAATAAGTTCAAAAAAATAAAATCCCTTTGTGACAGACGAGTTTCCATATGAAACACTGATACTTCGAAGGAGATTGTCTGTTTTGTACACGAAGTGCATCCAGGTTTTGCCGTAAGCCTCTCTACTTTCTTGCACATGCTACGTGGGTGAAATGATGATACCATGCCAACTTGTAACCTTATCAGAGTTCATTTCAAATGCTTTTCAATTTCATGGTCTTATAGCTCAAAATAATCAGTAAATGCATGAAAAATAACAAATGAAGTCAGAAAGGGTTGTAAATTGATGATGTGGCTTTGAATGGTGCATTTTGAACACAGAAAAACAAGGGGGTTCAAATAAGTTCAAAAGAAATGAAATCCCTTTTTAACAGACGAGTTTCCGTATGAAACCCTGATACTTCGAAGGAGATTGTCTGTTTTGTACACAAAGTGCATCCAGTTTTTGCCGTAAGCCTCTCTACTTTCTTGCACATGCTATGTGGGTGAAATGATGATACCATGCCAACTTGGAACCTTATCAGAGTTCATTTCAAATGCTTTTCAATTTCATGGTCTTATAGCTCAAAATAATCAGTAAATGCATGAAAAATAACAAATGAAGTCAGAAAGGGTTGTAAATTGATGATGTGGCTTTGAATGGTGCATTTTGAACACAGAAAAACAAGGGGGTTCAAATAAGTTCAAAAGAAATGAAATCCCTTTGTAATGCAGACGAGTTTCCATATGAAACCCCGATACTTGAAGGAGATTGTCTGCATTTTGTACACAAGTGCATCCAGTTTTGCCGTAAGCCTCTCTACTTTCTTGCACATGCTATGTGGGTGAAATGATGATACCATGCCAACTTGGAACCTTTTCGAGTTCATTTCAAATGCTTTTCAATTTCATGGTCTTATAGCTCAAAATAATCAAGAAATGCATGAAAAATAACAAATGAAGTCGAAAGGGTTGTAAATTGATGATGTGGCTTTGAATGGTGCATTTTGAACACAGAAAAACAAGGGGTTCAAATAAGTTCAAAAGAAATGAAATCCCTTTGTAATGATTTGAGTTTCCATATGAAACCCCGATACTTGAAGGAGATTATCATTTTGTACACGAAGTGCATCCGATTTTGCCGTAAAGCCTCTCTACTTTCTTGCACATGCTATGTGGGTGAAATGATGATACCATGCCAACTTGGAACCTTATCGAGTTCATTTCAAATGCTTTTCAATTTCATGGTCTTATAGCTCAAAATAATCAGTAAATGCATGAAAAATAACAAATGAAGTCAGAAAGGGTTGTAAATTGATGATGTGGCTTTGAATGGTGCATTTTGAACACAGAAAAACAAGGGGTTCAAATAAGTTCAAAAGAAATGAAATCCCTTTGTAATGAGATTTAGCTCCATATGAAACCCCGATACTTGAAGGAGATTATCATTTTGTACACAAAGTGCATCCAGTTTTTGCCGTAAGCCTCTCTACTTTCTTGCACATGCTATGTGGGTGAAATGATGATACCATGCCAAATTGGAACCTTTTCAGAGTTCATTTCAAATGCTTTTCAATTTCATGGTTTTATAGCTCAAAATAATCAGTAAATGCATGAAAAATAACAAATGAAGTCAGAAAGGGTTGTAAATTGATGATGTGGCTTTGAATGGTGCATTTTGAACACAGAAAAACAAGGGGGTTCAAATAAGTTCAAAAGAAATGAAATCCCTTTGTAACAGGCGAGTTTCCGTATGAAACCCTGATACTTCAAAGGAGATTGTCTGTTTTGTACACGAAGTGCATCCAGGTTTTGCCGTAAGCCTCTCTACTTTCTTGCACATGCTATGTGGGTGAAATGATGATACCTGGCAACTTGGAAACCTTATCGAGTTCATTTCAAATGCTTTTCAATTTCATGGTCTTATAGCTCAAAATAATCAAGAAATGCATGAAAAATAACAAATGAAGTCGAAAAGGGTTGTAAATTGATGATGTGGCTTTGAATGGTGCATTTTGAACACAGAAAAACAAGGGGTTCAAATAAGTTCAAAAGAAATGAAATCCCTTTGTAATGCAGACGAGTTTCCATATGAAACCCTGATACTTCGAAGGAGATTGTCTGTTTTGTACACGAAGTGCATCCAGTTTTTGCCGTAAGCCTCTCTACTTTCTTGCACATGCTATGTGGGTGAAATGATGATACCATGCCAACTTGGAACCTTTTCGAGTTCATTTCAAATGCTTTTCAATTTCATGGTCTTATAGCTCAAAATAATCAAGAAATGCATGAAAAATAACAAATGAAGTCGAAAGGGTTGTAAATTGATGATGTGGCTTTGAATGGTGCATTTTGAACACGAAAAAACAAGGGGTTCAAATAAGTTCAAAAGAAATGAAATCCCTTTGTAATGACGAGTTTCCATATGAAACCACGATACTTGAAGGAGATTGTCATTTTGTACACAAAGTGCATCCAGTTTTTGCCGTAAGCCTCTCTACTTTCTTGCACATGCTATGTGGGTGAAATGATGATACCATGCCAACTTGGAACCTTATCGAGTTCATTTCAAATGCTTTTCAATTTCATGGTCTTATAGCTCAAAATAATCAAGAAATGCATGAAAAATAACAAATGAAGTCGAAAAGGGTTGTAAATTGATGATGTGGCTTTGAATGGTGCATTTTGAACACAGAAAAACAAGGGGTTCAAATAAGTTCAAAAGAAATGAAATCCCTTTGTAACAGATTTAGTTTCCATATGAAACCCTCGATACTTGAAGGAGATTGTCTGTTTTGTACACGAAGTGCATCCAGGTTTTGCCGTAAGCCTCTCTACTTTCTTGCACATGCTATGTGGGTGAAATGATGATACCATGCCAACTTGGAACCTTATCAGAGTTCATTTCAAATGCTTTTCAATTTCATGGTCTTATAGCTCAAAATAATCAGTAAATGCATGAAAAATAACAAATGAAGTCAGAAAGGGTTGTAAATTGATGATGTGGCTTTGAATGGTGCATTTTGAACACAGAAAAACAAGGGGGTTCAAATAAGTTCAAAAGAAATGAAATCCCTTTGTAACAGACGAGTTTCCGTATGAAACCCTGATACTTCGAAGGAGATTGTCTGTTTTGTACACAAAGTGCATCCAGTTTTTGCCGTAAGCCTCTCTACTTTCTTGCACATGCTATGTGGGTGAAATGATGATACCATGCCAACTTGGAACCTTTTCAGAGTTCATTTCAAATGCTTTTCAATTTCATGGTCTTATAGCTCAAAATAATAAGTAAATGCATGAAAAATAACAAATGAGTTCAGAAAGGGTTGTAAATTGATGATGTGGCTTTGAATGGTGCTTTTTGAACACAGAAAAACAAGGGGGTTCAAATAAGTTCAAAAGAAATGAAATCCCTTTGTAATGAGATTTAGTTTCCATATGAAACCCCGATACTTGAAGGAGATTATCATTTTGTACACGAAGTGCATCCAGTTTTGCCGTAAGCCTCTCTACTTTCTTGCACATGCTATGTGGGTGAAATGATGATACCATGCCAACTTGGAACCTTATCGAGTTCATTTCAAATGCTTTTCAATTTCATGGTCTTATAGCTCAAAATAATCAATAAATGCATGAAAAATAACAAATGAAGTCGAAAAGGGTTGTAAATTGATGATGTGGCTTTGAATGGTGCATTTTGAACACGAAAAACAAGGGGTTCAAATAAGTTCAAAAGAAATGAAATCCCTTTGTAATGAGATTTAGTTTCCGTATGAAACCACGATACTTGAAGGAGATTGTCTGCTTTGTACACGAAGTGCATCCAGTTTTTGCCGTAAGCCTCTCTACTTTCTTGCACATGCTATGTGGGTGAAATGATGATACCATGCCAACTTGGAACCTTTTCGAGTTCATTTCAAATGCTTTTCAATTTCATGGTCTTATAGCTCAAAATAATCAAGAAATGCATGAAAAATAACAAATGAAGTCGAAAAGGGTTGTAAATTGATGATGTGGCTTTGAATGGTGCATTTTGAACACAGAAAAACAAGGGGTTCAAATAAGTTCAAAAGAAATGAAATCCCTTTGTAATGAGCGAGTTTCCATATGAAACCACGATACTTGAAGGAGATTGTCTTTTGTACACGAAGTGCATCCAGTTTTTGCCGTAAGCCTCTCTACTTTCTTGCACATGCTATGTGGGTGAAATGATGATACCATGCCAACTTGGAACCTTATCGAGTTCATTTCAAATGCTTTTCAATTTCATGGTCTTATAGCTCAAAATAATCAAGAAATGCATGAAAAATAACAAATGAAGTCGAAAAGGGTTGTAAATTGATGATGTGGCTTTGAATGGTGCATTTTGAACACAGAAAAACAAGGGGTTCAAATAAGTTCAAAAGAAATGAAATCCCTTTGTAATGAGCGAGTTTCCGTATGAAACCCGGATACTTCGAAGGGGATTGTTTGTTTTGTACACAAAGTGCATCCAGTTTTTGCCGTAAGCCTCTCTACTTTCTTGCACATGCTATGTGGGTGAAATGATGATACCATGCCAACTTGGAACCTTTTCAGAGTTCATTTCAAATGCTTTTCAATTTCATGGTCTTATAGCTCAAAATAATAAGTAAATGCATGAAAAATAAAAAATGAGCTTAGAAAGGGTTGTAAATTGATGATGTGGCTTTGAATGGTGCTTTTTGAACACAGAAAAACAAGGGGGTTCAAATTAGTTCTAAAGAAATGAAATCCCTTTGTAACAAACGAGTTTCCATATGAAACCACGATACTTGAAGGAGATTGTCTGCATTTTGTACACGAAGTGCATCCGATTTTGCCGTAAGCCTCTCTACTTTCTTGCACATGCTATGTGGGTGAAATGATGATACCATGCCAACTTGTAACCTTATCAGAGTTCATTTCAAATGCTTTTCAATTTCATGGTCTTATAGCTCAAAATAATCAGTAAATGCATGAAAAATAACAAATGAAGTCAGAAAGGGTTGTAAATTGATGATGTGGCTTTGAATGGTGCATTTTGAACACGAGAAAAACAAGGGGTTCAAATAAGTTCAAAAGAAATGAAATCCCTTTGTAAGACGAGTTTCCGTATGAAACCCTGATACTTCGAAGGAGATTGTCTGTTTTGTACACAAAGTGCATCCAGTTTTTGCCGTAAGCCTCTCTACTTTCTTGCACATGCTATGTGGGTGAAATGATGATACCATGCCAACTTGGAACCTTTTCAGAGTTCATTTCAAATGCTTTTCAATTTCATGGTCTTATAGCTCAAAATACTTAGAAAACGCATGAAAAATAACAAATGAAGTCAGAAAGGGTTGTAAATTGATGATGTGGCTTTGAATGGTGCATTTTGAACACAGAAAACTAAGGGGGTTCAAATACGTTCAAAAGAAATGAAATCCCTTTGTAACAGGCGAGTTTCCATATGAAACACTGATACTTCGAAGGAGATTGTCTGTTTTGTACACGAAGTGCATCCAGTTTTCGCCGTAAGCCTCTCTACTTTCTTGCACATGCTATGTGGGTGAAATGATGATACCATGCCAACTTGGAACCTTATCAGAGTTCATTTCAAATGCTTTTCAATTTCATGGTCTTATAGCTCAAAATAATCAGTAAATGCATGAAAAATAACAAATGAAGTCAGAAAGGGTTGTAAATTGATGATGTGGCTTTGAATGGTGCATTTTGAACACAGAAAAACAAGGGGGTTCAAATAAGTTCAAAAGAAATGAAATCCCTTTGTAACAGATTTAGTTTCCGTATGAAACCCCGATACTTGAAGGAGATTATCTGCTTTGTACACAAAGTGCATCCAGTTTTGCCGTAAGTCTCTCTACTCTCTTGCACATGCTATGTGGGTGAAATGATGATACCATGCCAACTTGGAACCTTTTCAGAGTTCATTTCAAATGCTTTTCAATTTCATGGTCTTATAGCTCAAAATAATCAGTAAATGCATGAAAAATAACAAATGAAGTCAGAAAGGGTTGTAAATTGATGATGTGGCTTTGAATGGTGCTTTTTGAAAACAGAAAAACAAGGGGGTTCAAATAAGTTCTAAAGAAATGAAATCCCTTTGTAACAGACGAGTTTCCATATGAAACCCTGATACTTCGAAGGAGATTGTCTGTTTTGTACACGAAGTGCATCCAGTTTTTGCCGTAAGCCTCTCTACTTTCTTGCACATGCTATGTGGGTGAAATGATGATACCATGCCAACTTGGAACCTTATCAGAGTTCATTTCAAATGCTTTTCAATTTCATGGTCTTATAGCTCAAAATAATCAGTAAATGCATGAAAAATAACAAATGAAGTCGAAAAGGGTTGTAAATTGATGATGTGGCTTTGAATGGTGCATTTTGAACACAGAAAAACAAGGGGTTCAAATAAGTTCAAAAGAAATGAAATCCCTTTGTAATGAGACGAGTTTCCATATGAAACCCCGATACTTGAAGGAGATTGTCTGCTTTGTACACAAAGTGCATCCAGTTTTGCCGTAAGCCTCTCTACTTTCTTGCACATGCTATGTGGGTGAAATGATGATACCATGCCAACTTGGAACCTTTTCGAGTTCATTTCAAATGCTTTTCAATTTCATGGTCTTATAGCTCAAAATAATCAAGAAATGCATGAAAAATAACAAATGAAGTCGAAAAGGGTTGTAAATTGATGATGTGGCTTTGAATGGTGCATTTTGAACACAGAAAAACAAGGGGTTCAAATAAGTTCAAAAGAAATGAAATCCCTTTGTAATGAGAGCGAGTTTCCATATGAAACCCGATACTTGAAGGAGATTATGTCTTTTGTACACGAAGTGCATCCAGTTTTTGCCGTAAGCCTCTCTACTTTCTTGCACATGCTATGTGGGTGAAATGATGATACCATGCCAACTTGGAACCTTATCGAGTTCATTTCAAATGCTTTTCAATTTCATGGTCTTATAGCTCAAAATAATCAAGAAATGCATGAAAAATAACAAATGAAGTCGAAAAGGGTTGTAAATTGATGATGTGGCTTTGAATGGTGCATTTTGAACACAAAAAACAAGGGGTTCAAATAAGTTCAAAAGAAATGAAATCCCTTTGTAATGAGACGAGTTTCCGTATGAAACCACGATACTTGAAGGAGATTGTCATTTTGTACACAAAGTGCATCCAGTTTTGCCGTAAGCCTCTCTACTTTCTTGCACATGCTATGTGGGTGAAATGATGATACCATGCCAACTTGGAACCTTTTCGAGTTCATTTCAAATGCTTTTCAATTTCATGGTCTTATAGCTCAAAATAATCAAGAAATGCATGAAAAATAACAAATGAAGTCGAAAAGGGTTGTAAATTGATGATGTGGCTTTGAATGGTGCATTTTGAACACAGAAAAACAAGGGGTTCAAATAAGTTCAAAAGAAATGAAATCCCTTTGTAATGCATTTAGTTTCCATATGAAACCCGATACTTGAAGGAGATTGTCTGCTTTTGTACACGAAGTGCATCCAGTTTTTGCCGTAAGCCTCTCTACTTTCTTGCACATGCTATGTGGGTGAAATGATGATACCATGCCAACTTGGAACCTTATCAGAGTTCATTTCAAATGCTTTTCAATTTCATGGTCTTATAGCTCAAAATAATCAGTAAATGCATGAAAAATAACAAATGAAGTCAGAAAGGGTTGTAAATTGATGATGTGGCTTTGAATGGTGCATTTTGAACACAGAAAAACAAGGGGGTTCAAATAAGTTCAAAAGAAATGAAATCCCTTTGTAATGATTTAGTTTCCGTATGAAACCCTGATACTTCGAAGGAGATTGTCTGTTTTGTACACAAAGTGCATCCAGTTTTTGCCGTAAGCCTCTCTACTTTCTTGCACATGCTATGTGGGTGAAATGATGATACCATGCCAACTTGGAACCTTTTCGAGTTCATTTCAAATGCTTTTCAATTTCATGGTCTTATAGCTCAAAATAATCGAGAAATGCATGAAAAATAACAAATGAAGTCGAAAAGGGTTGTAAATTGATGATGTGGCTTTGAATGGTGCATTTTGAACACAGAAAAACAAGGGGTTCAAATAAGTTCAAAAGAAATGAAATCCCTTTGTAATGATTTAGTTTCCATATGAAACCCCGATACTTGAAGGAGATTGTCTTTTGTACACGAAGTGCATCCAGTTTTGCCGTAAGCCTCTCTACTTTCTTGCACATGCTATGTGGGTGAAATGATGATACCATGCCAACTTGGAACCTTATCGAGTTCATTTCAAATGCTTTTCAATTTCATGGTCTTATAGCTCAAAATAATCAAGAAATGCATGAAAAATAACAAATGAAGTCGAAAAGGGTTGTAAATTGATGATGTGGCTTTGAATGGTGCATTTTGAACACAGAAAAACAAGGGGTTCAAATAAGTTCAAAAGAAATGAAATCCCTTTAATGAGACGAGTTTCCGTATGAAACCCCGATACTTGAAGGAGATTGTCTGCTTTGTACACAAAGTGCATCCGCTTTTTGCCGTAAGCCTCTCTACTTTCTTGCACATGCTATGTGGGTGAAATGATGATACCATGCCAACTTGGAACCTTTCGAGTTCATTTCAAATGCTTTTCAATTTCATGGTCTTATAGCTCAAAATAATCAAGAAATGCATGAAAAATAACAAATGAAGTCGAAAGGGTTGTAAATTGATGATGTGGCTTTGAATGGTGCATTTTGAACACAGAAAAACAAGGGGTTCAAATAAGTTCAAAAGAAATGAAATCCCTTTGTAATGCGAGTTTCCGTATGAAACCCCGATACTTGAAGGAGATTGTCTGCTTTTACACACGAAGTGCATCCAGTTTTTGCCGTAAGCCTCTCTACTTTCTTGCACATGCTATGTGGGTGAAATGATGATACCATGCCAACTTGGAACCTTATCGAGTTCATTTCAAATGCTTTTCAATTTCATGGTCTTATAGCTCAAAATAATCAAGAAATGCATGAAAAATAACAAATGAAGTCGAAAAGGGTTGTAAATTGATGATGTGGCTTTGAATGGTGCATTTTGAACACAGAAAAACAAGGGGGTTCAAATAGTTCAAAAAAAATGAAATCCCTTTGTAAACCAGACGAGTTTCCATATGAAACCCTGATACTTCGAAGGAGATTGTCTGTTTTGTACACGAAGTGCATCCAGTTTTTGCCGTAAGTCTCTCTACTTTCTTGCACATGCTATGTGGGTGAAATGATGATACCATGCCAACTTGGAACCTTATCAGAGTTCATTTCAAATGCTTTTCAATTTCATGGTCTTATAGCTCAAAATAATCAGTAAATGCATGAAAAATAACAAATGAAGTCAGAAAGGGTTGTAAATTGATGATGTGGCTTTGAATGGTGCATTTTGAACACGAAAAAAAGGGGGGTTCAAATAAGTTCAAAAGAAATGAAATCCCTTTGTAATGAGATTTGAGTTTCCATATGAAACCCCGATACTTGAAGGAGATTGTCTGCATTTTGTACACGAAGTGCATCCAGTTTTTGCCGTAAGCCTCTCTACTTTCTTGCACATGCTATGTGGGTGAAATGATGATACCATGCCAACTTGGAACCTTATCGAGTTCATTTCAAATGCTTTTCAATTTCATGGTCTTATAGCTCAAAATAATCAAGAAATGCATGAAAAATAACAAATGAAGTCGAAAAGGGTTGTAAATTGATGATGTGGCTTTGAATGGTGCATTTTGAACACAGAAAAACAAGGGGTTCAAATAAGTTCAAAAGAAATGAAATCCCTTTGTAATGCATTTAGTTTCCGTATGAAACCCTGATACTTCGAAGGAGATTGTCTGTTTTGTACACAAAGTGCATCCAGTTTTTGCCGTAAGCCTCTCTACTTTCTTGCACATGCTATGTGGGTGAAATGATGATACCATGCCAACTTGGAACCTTTTCAGAGTTCATTTCAAATGCTTTTCAATTTCATGGTTTTATAGCTCAAAATAATCAGTAAATGCATGAAAAATAACAAATGAAGTCAGAAATGGTTGTAAATTGATGATGTGGCTTTGAATGGTGCATTTTGAACACAGAAAAACAAGGGGGTTCAAATAAGTTCAAAAGAAATGAAATCCCTTTGTAATGCATTTGAGTTTCCATATGAAACCCCGATACTTGAAGGAGATTGTCTGCATTTTGTACACGAAGTGCATCCAGTTTTGCCGTAAGCCTCTCTACTTTCTTGCACATGCTATGTGGGTGAAATGATGATACCATGCCAACTTGGAACCTTATCGAGTTCATTTCAAATGCTTTTCAATTTCATGGTCTTATAGCTCAAAATAATCAAGAAATGCATGAAAAATAACAAATGAAGTCGAAAAGGGTTGTAAATTGATGATGTGGCTTTGAATGGTGCATTTTGAACACAGAAAAACAAGGGGTTCAAATAAGTTCAAAAGAAATGAAATCCCTTTGTAATGAGACGAGTTTCCGTATGAAACCCCGATACTTGAAGGAGATTGTCTGCTTTTGTACACAAAGTGCATCCAGTTTTTGCCGTAAGCCTCTCTACTTTCTTGCACATGCTATGTGGGTGAAATGATGATACCATGCCAACTTGGAACCTTTTCAGAGTTCATTTCAAATGCTTTTCAATTTCATGGTTTTATAGCTCAAAATAATCAGTAAATGCATGAAAAATAACAAATGAAGTCAGAAATGGTTGTAAATTGATGATGTGGCTTTGAATGGTGCATTTTGAACACAGAAAAACAAGGGGGTTCAAATACGTTCAAAAGAAATGAAATCCCTTTGTAGCAGGCGAGTTTCCATATGAAACACTGATACTTCGAAGGAGATTGTCTGTTTTGTACACGAAGTGCATCCAGTTTTCGCCGTAAGCCTCTCTACTTTCTTGCACATGCTATGTGGGTGAAATGATGATACCATGCCAACTTGGAACCTTATCAGAGTTCATTTCAAATGCTTTTCAATTTCATGGTCTTATAGCTCAAAATAATCAGTAAATGCATGAAAAATAACAAATGAAGTCAGAAAGGGTTGTAAATTGATGATGTGGCTTTGAATGGTGCATTTTGAACACAGAAAAACAAGGGGGTTCTAATAAGTTCAAAAGAAATGAAATCCCTTTGTAACAGAGATTTAGTTTCCATATGAAACCCCGATACTTGAAGGAGATTGTCTGCTTTGTACACAAAGTGCATCCAGTTTTGCCGTAAGCCTCTCTACTTTCTTGCACATGCTATGTGGGTGAAATGATGATACCATGCCAACTTGGAACCTTTTCGAGTTCATTTCAAATGCTTTTCAATTTCATGGTCTTATAGCTCAAAATAATCAAGAAATGCATGAAAAATAACAAATGAAGTCGAAAGGGTTGTAAATTGATGATGTGGCTTTGAATGGTGCATTTTGAACACAGAAAAACAAGGGGTTCAAATAAGTTCAAAAGAAATGAAATCCCTTTGTAATGAGACGAGTTTCCATATGAAACCCCGATACTTGAAGGAGATTGTCTGCATTTTGTACACGAAGTGCATCCAGTTTTTGCCGTAAGCCTCTCTACTTTCTTGCACATGCTATGTGGGTGAAATGATGATACCATGCCAACTTGGAACCTTATCGAGTTCATTTCAAATGCTTTTCAATTTCATGGTCTTATAGCTCAAAATAATCAAGAAATGCATGAAAAATAACAAATGAAGTCGAAAAGGGTTGTAAATTGATGATGTGGCTTTGAATGGTGCATTTTGAACACAGAAAAACAAGGGGTTCAAATAAGTTCAAAAGAAATGAAATCCCTTTGTAATGAGATGAGTTTCCGTATGAAACCCTGATACTTCGAAGGAGATTGTCTGTTTTGTACACAAAGTGCATCCAGTTTTTGCCGTAAGCCTCTCTACTTTCTTGCACATGCTATGTGGGTGAAATGATGATACCATGCCAACTTGGAACCTTTTCAGAGTTCATTTCAAATGCTTTTCAATTTCATGGTTTTATAGCTCAAAATAATCAGTAAATGCATGAAAAATAACAAATGAAGTCAGAAAGGGTTGTAAATTGATGATGTGGCTTTGAATGGTGCATTTTGAACACAGAAAAACAAGGGGGTTCTAATAACTTCAAAATAAATGAAATCCCTTTGTAATGAGCGAGTTTCCATATGAAACCCCGATACTTGAAGGAGATTGTCTGCTTTTTACACGAAGTGCATCCAGCTTTTGCCGTAAGCCTCTCTACTTTCTTGCACATGCTATGTGGGTGAAATGATGATACCATGCCAACTTGGAACCTTATCGAGTTCATTTCAAATGCTTTTCAATTTCATGGTCTTATAGCTCAAAATAATCAAGAAATGCATGAAAAATAACAAATGAAGTCGAAAGGGTTGTAAATTGATGATGTGGCTTTGAATGGTGCATTTTGAACACAGAAAAACAAGGGGTTCAAATAAGTTCAAAAGAAATGAAATCCCTTTGTAATGAGACGAGTTTCCGTATGAAACCACGATACTTGAAGGAGATTGTCTGCATTTTGTACACGGTGCATCCAGTTTTTGCCGTAAGCCTCTCTACTTTCTTGCACATGCTATGTGGGTGAAATGATGATACCATGCCAACTTGGAACCTTTTCGAGTTCATTTCAAATGCTTTTCAATTTCATGGTCTTATAGCTCAAAATAATCAAGAAATGCATGAAAAATAACAAATGAAGTCGAAAAGGGTTGTAAATTGATGATGTGGCTTTGAATGGTGCATTTTGAACACAGAAAAACAAGGGGTTCAAATAAGTTCAAAAGAAATGAAATCCCTTTGTAATGACGAGTTTCCATATGAAACCCTGATACTTCGAAGGAGATTGTCTGTTTTGTACACGAAGTGCATCCAGTTTTTGCCGTAAGCCTCTCTACTTTCTTGCACATGCTATGTGGGTGAAATGATGATACCATGCCAACTTGGAACCTTATCAGAGTTCATTTCAAATGCTTTTCAATTTCATGGTCTTATAGCTCAAAATAATCAAGAAATGCATGAAAAATAACAAATGAAGTCGAAAAGGGTTGTAAATTGATGATGTGGCTTTGAATGGTGCATTTTGAACACAGAAAAACAAGGGGTTCAAATAAGTTCAAAAGAAATGAAATCCCTTTGTAATGAGACGAGTTTCATATGAAACCCCGATACTTGAAGGAGATTGTCTGTTTTGTACACAAAGTGCATCCAGTTTTTGCCGTAAGCCTCTCTACTTTCTTGCACATGCTATGTGGGTGAAATGATGATACCATGCCAACTTGGAACCTTTTCGAGTTCATTTCAAATGCTTTTCAATTTCATGGTCTTATAGCTCAAAATAATCAAGAAATGCATGAAAAATAACAAATGAAGTCGAAAAGGGTTGTAAATTGATGATGTGGCTTTGAATGGTGCATTTTGAACACAGAAAAACAAGGGGTTCAAATAAGTTCAAAAGAAATGAAATCCCTTTGTAATGACGAGTTTCCATATGAAACCCTGATACTTCGAAGGAGATTGTCTGTTTTGTACACGAAGTGCATCCAGTTTTTGCCGTAAGCCTCTCTACTTTCTTGCACATGCTATGTGGGTGAAATTATGATACCATGCCAACTTGGAACCTTATCAGAGTTCATTTCAAATGCTTTTCAATTTCATGGTCTAATAGCTCAAAATAATCAATAAATGCATGAAAAATAACAAATGAAGTCAGAAAGGGTTGTAAGTTGATGATGTGGATTTGAATGGTGCTTTTTGAACACAGAAAAACAAGGGGGTTCAAATAAGTTCAAAAGAAATGAAATCCCTTTGTAACAGACGAGTTTCCGTATGAAACCCCGATACTTGAAGGAGATTGTCTGCTTTGTACACGGTGCATCCAGTTTTGCCGTAAGCCTCTCTACTTTCTTGCACATGCTATGTGGGTGAAATGATGATACCATGCCAACTTGGAACCTTATCGAGTTCATTTCAAATGCTTTTCAATTTCATGGTCTTATAGCTCAAAATAATCAAGAAATGCATGAAAAATAACAAATGAAGTCGAAAGGGTTGTAAATTGATGATGTGGCTTTGAATGGTGCATTTTGAACACAGAAAAACAAGGGGTTCAAATAAGTTCAAAAGAAATGAAATCCCTTTGTAACAGATTTGAGTTTCCATATGAAACCACGATACTTGAAGGAGATTGTCATTTTGTACACGAAGTGCATCCAGTTTTTGCGTAAGCCTCTCTACTTTCTTGCACATGCTATGTGGGTGAAATGATGATACCATGCCAACTTGGAACCTTATCGAGTTCATTTCAAATGCTTTTCAATTTCATGGTCTTATAGCTCAAAATAATCAAGAAATGCATGAAAAATAACAAATGAAGTCGAAAAGGGTTGTAAATTGATGATGTGGCTTTGAATGGTGCATTTTGAACACAGAAAAACAAGGGGTTCAAATAAGTTCAAAAGAAATGAAATCCCTTTGTAATGAGATTTAGTTTCCATATGAAACCCCGATACTTGAAGGAGATTGTCTGTTTTGTACACGAAGTGCATCCAGTTTTTGCCGTAAGCCTCTCTACTTTCTTGCACATGCTATGTGGGTGAAATGATGATACCATGCCAACTTGGAACCTTTTCAGAGTTCATTTCAAATGCTTTTCAATTTCATGGTCTTATAGCTCAAAATAATCAAGTAAATGCATGAAAAATAACAAATGAAGTCAAAAAGGGTTGTAAATTGATGATGTGGCTTTGAATGGTGCATTTTGAACACAGAAAAACAAGGGGTTCAAATAAGTTCAAAAGAAATGAAATCCCTTTGTAACAGATTTAGTTTCCATATGAAACCCCGATACTTGAAGGAGATTGTCTGCTTTGTACACGAAGTGCATCCAGTTTTGCCGTAAGCCTCTCTACTTTCTTGCACATGCTATGTGGGTGAAATGATGATACCATGCCAACTTGGAACCTTATCGAGTTCATTTCAAATGCTTTTCAATTTCATGGTCTTATAGCTCAAAATAATCAAGAAATGCATGAAAAATAACAAATGAAGTCGAAAAAGGTTGTAAATTGATGATGTGGCTTTGAATGGTGCATTTTGAACACAGAAAAACAAGGGGTTCAAATAAGTTCAAAAGAAATGAAATCCCTTTGTAATGAGATGAGTTTCCGTATGAAACCCCGATACTTGAAGGAGATTGTCTGCTTTGTACACGGTGCATCCAGTTTTGCCGTAAGCCTCTCTACTTTCTTGCACATGCTATGTGGGTGAAATGATGATACCATGCCAACTTGGAACCTTTTCAGAGTTCATTTCAAATGCTTTTCAATTTCATGGTCTTATAGCTCAAAATAATCAGTAAATGCATGAAAAATAACAAATGAAGTCAGAAAGGGTTGTAAATTGATGATGTGGCTTTGAATGGTGCATTTTGAACACAGAAAAACAAGGGGGTTCAAATAAGTTCAAAAGAAATGAAATCCCTTTGTAACAGACGAGTTTCCGTATGAAACCCTGATACTTCGAAGGAGATTGTCTGTTTTGTACACGAAGTGCATCCAGTTTTTGCCGTAAGCCTCTCTACTTTCTTGCACATGCTATGTGGGTGAAATGATGATACCATGCCAACTTGGAACCTTTTCAGAGTTCATTTCAAATGCTTTTCAATTTCATGGTCTTATAGCTCAAAATAATCAGTAAATGCATGAAAAATAACAAATGAAGTCAGAAAGGGTTGTAAATTGATGATGTGGCTTTGAATGGTGCATTTTGAACACAGAAAAACAAGGGGGTTCAAATAAGTTCAAAAGAAATGAAATCCCTTTGTAACAGACGAGTTTCCATATGAAACCCTGATACTTCGAAGGAGATTGTCTGTTTTGTACACGAAGTGCATCCAGTTTTCGCCGTAAGCCTCTCTACTTTCTTGCACATGCTATGTGGGTGAAATGATGATACCATGCCAACTTGGAACCTTATCAGAGTTCATTTCAAATGCTTTTCAATTTCATGGTCTTATAGCTCAAAATAATCAGTAAATGCATGAAAAATAACAAATGAAGTCAGAAAGGGTTGTAAATTGATGATGTGGCTTTGAATGGTGCATTTTGAACACAGAAAAACAAGGGGTTCAAATAAGTTCAAAAGAAATGAAATCCCTTTGTAATGCAGACGAGTTTCCGTATGAAACCACGATACTTGAAGGAGATTGTCTGCATTTTGTACACGAAGTGCATCCAGTTTTGCCGTAAGCCTCTCTACTTTCTTGCACATGCTATGTGGGTGAAATGATGATACCATGCCAACTTGGAACCTTATCGAGTTCATTTCAAATGCTTTTCAATTTCATGGTCTTATAGCTCAAAATAATCAAGAAATGCATGAAAAATAACAAATGAAGTCGAAAAGGGTTGTAAATTGATGATGTGGCTTTGAATGGTGCATTTTGAACACAGAAAAACAAGGGGTTCAAATAAGTTCAAAAGAAATGAAATCCCTTTGTAATGCATTTAGTTTCCGTATGAAACCCCGATACTTGAAGGAGATTGTCTGCATTTTGTACACGAAGTGCATCCAGCTTTTGCCGTAAGCCTCTCTACTTTCTTGCACATGCTATGTGGGTGAAATGATGATACCATGCCAACTTGGAACCTTTTCGAGTTCATTTCAAATGCTTTTCAATTTCATGGTCTTATAGCTCAAAATAATCAAGTAAATGCATGAAAAATAACAAATGAAGTCGAAAAGGGTTGTAAATTGATGATGTGGCTTTGAATGGTGCATTTTGAACACAGAAAAACAAGGGGTTCAAATAAGTTCAAAAGAAATGAAATCCCTTTGTAATGAGATTTAGTTTCGTATGAAACCCCGATACTTGAAGGAGATTGTCTGTTTTGTACACGAAGTGCATCCAGTTTTTGCCGTAAGCCTCTCTACTTTCTTGCACATGCTATGTGGGTGAAATGATGATACCATGCCAACTTGGAACCTTATCAGAGTTCATTTCAAATGCTTTTCAATTTCATGGTCTTATAGCTCAAAATAATCAAGAAATGCATGAAAAATAACAAATGAAGTCGAAAAGGGTTGTAAATTGATGATGTGGCTTTGAATGGTGCATTTTGAACACAGAAAAACAAGGGGTTCAAATAAGTTCAAAAGAAATGAAATCCCTTTGTAACAGATTTAGTTTCCGTATGAAACCCCGATACTTGAAGGAGATTGTCTGCATTTTGTACACGAAGTGCATCCAGTTTTTGCCGTAAGCCTCTCTACTTTCTTGCACATGCTATGTGGGTGAAATGATGATACCATGCCAACTTGGAACCTTATCGAGTTCATTTCAAATGCTTTTCAATTTCATGGTCTTATAGCTCAAAATAATCAAGAAATGCATGAAAAATAACAAATGAAGTCGAAAAGGGTTGTAAATTGATGATGTGGCTTTGAATGGTGCATTTTGAACACAAAAAAACAAGGGGTTCAAATAAGTTCAAAAGAAATGAAATCCCTTTGTAATGCAGAGCGAGTTTCCATATGAAACCCTGATACTTCGAAGGAGATTGTCTGTTTTGTACACGAAGTGCATCCAGTTTTTGCCGTAAGCCTCTCTACTTTCTTGCACATGCTATGTGGGTGAAATTATGATACCATGCCAACTTGGAACCTTATCAGAGTTCATTTCAAATGCTTTTCAATTTCATGGTCTTATAGCTCAAAATAATCAGTAAATGCATGAAAAATAACAAATGAAGTCAGAAAGGGTTGTAAATTGATGATGTGGCTTTGAATGGTGCATTTTGAACACAAAAAAACAAGGGGGTTCAAATAAGTTCAAAAGAAATGAAATCCCTTTGTAACAGATGAGTTTCCGTATGAAACCCTGATACTTCGAAGGAGATTGTCTGTTTTGTACACGAAGTGCATCCAGTTTTTGCCGTAAGCCTCTCTACTTTCTTGCACATGCTATGTGGGTGAAATGATGATACCATGCCAACTTGGAACCTTTTCAGAGTTCATTTCAAATGCTTTTCAATTTCATGGTCTTATAGCTCAAAATAATCAGTAAATGCATGAAAAATAACAAATGAAGTCAGAAAGGGTTGTAAATTGATGATGTGGCTTTGAATGGTGCATTTTGAACACAGAAAAACAAGGGGGTTCAAATAAGTTCAAAAGAAATGAAATCCCTTTGTAACAGATGAGTTTCCGTATGAAACCCTGATACTTCGAAGGAGATTGTCTGTTTTGTACACGAAGTGCATCCAGTTTTTGCCGTAAGCCTCTCTACTTTCTTGCACATGCTATGTGGGTGAAATGATGATACCATGCCAACTTGGAACCTTATCAGAGTTCATTTCAAATGCTTTTCAATTTCATGGTCTAATAGCTCAAAATAATCAATAAATGCATGAAAAATAACAAATGAAGTCAGAAAGGGTTGTAAGTTGATGATGTGGATTTGAATGGTGCTTTTTGAACACGGAAAAACAAGGGGGTTCAAATAAGTTCAAAAGAAATGAAATCCCTTTGTAATGAGATGAGTTTCCGTATGAAACCCTGATACTTCGAAGGAGATTGTCTGTTTTGTACACGAAGTGCATCTAGTTTCTGCCGTAAGCCTCTCTACTTTATTGCACATGCTATGTGGGTGAAATGATGATACCATGCCAACTTGGAACCTTATCAGAGTTCATTTCAAATGCTTTTCAATTTCATGGTCTTATAGCTCAAAATAATCAGTAAATGCATGAAAAATAACAAATGAAGTCAGAAAGGGTTGTAAATTGATGATGTGGCTTTGAATGGTGCATTTTGAACACAAAAAAACAAGGGGGTTCAAATAAGTTCAAAAGAAAAGAAATCCCTTTGTAATGAAGAGTTTCCATATGAAACCCCGATACTTGAAGGAGATTGTCTGCTTTGTACACGAAGTGCATCCAGTTTTTGCGTAAGCCTCTCTACTTTCTTGCACATGCTATGTGGGTGAAATGATGATACCATGCCAACTTGGAACCTTATCGAGTTCATTTCAAATGCTTTTCAATTTCATGGTCTTATAGCTCAAAATAATCAAGTAAATGCATGAAAAATAAAAAATGAGTTCAAAAAGGGTTGTAAATTGATGATGTGGCTTTGAATGGTGCTTTTTGAACACAGAAAAACAAGGGGGTTCAAATTAGTTCTAAAGAAATGAAATCCCTTTGTAACAGACGAGTTTCCATATGAAACCCTGATACTTCGAAGGAGATTGTCTGTTTTGTACACGAAGTACATCCAGTTTTAGCCGTAAGCCTCTCTACTTTCTTGCACATGCTATGTGGGTGAAATGATGATACCATGCCAACTTGGAACCTTATCAGAGTTCATTTCAAATGCTTTTCAATTTCATGGTCTTATAGCTCAAAATAAATAGTAAATGCATGAAAAATAACAAACGAAGTCAGGAAGGGTTGTAAATTGATGATGTGCCTTTGAATGGTGCATTTTGAACACAAAAAAACAAGGGGGTTCAAATAAGTTCAAAAGAAATAAAATCCCTTTGTAACAGGCGAGTTTCCGTATGAAACCCCGATACTTCGAAGGAGATTGTCTGTTTTGTACATGAAGTGCATCCAGTTTTTGCCGTAAGCCTCTCTACTTTCTTGCACATGCTATGTGGGTGAAATGATGATACCATGCCAACTTGGAACCTTATCAGAGTTCATTTCAAATGCTTTTCAATTTCATGCTCTTATAGCTCAAAATAATCAAGAAATGCATGAAAAATAACAAATGAAGTCGAAAAGGGTTGTAAATTGATGATGTGGCTTTGAATGGTGCATTTTGAACACAGAAAAACAAGGGGTTCAAATAAGTTCAAAAGAAATGAAATCCCTTTGTAACAGATTAGTTTCCATATGAAACCACGATACTTGAAGGAGATTGTCTGCATTTTGTACACGAAGTGCATCCAGTTTTTGCCGTAAGCCTCTCTACTTTCTTGCACATGCTATGTGGGTGAAATGATGATACCATGCCAACTTGGAACCTTATCGAGTTCATTTCAAATGCTTTTCAATTTCATGGTCTTATAGCTCAAAATAATCAAGAAATGCATGAAAAATAACAAATGAAGTCGAAAAGGGTTGTAAATTGATGATGTGGCTTTGAATGGTGCATTTTGAACACAAAAAAACAAGGGGTTCAAATAAGTTCAAAAGAAATGAAATCCCTTTGTAATGCAGACGAGTTTCCATATGAAACCCTGATACTTCGAAGGAGATTGTCTGCTTTTGTACACGAAGTGCATCCAGTTTTTGCCGTAAGCCTCTCTACTTTCTTGCACATGTCATGTGGGTGAAATTATGATACCATGACAACTTGGAACCTTATCGAGTTCATTTCAAATGCTTTTCAATTTCATGGTCTTATAGCTCAAAATAATCAAGAAATGCATGAAAAATAACAAATGAAGTCGAAAAGGGTTGTAAATTGATGATGTGGCTTTGAATGGTGCATTTTGAACACAAAAAAACAAGGGGTTCAAATAAGTTCAAAAGAAATGAAATCCCTTTGTAATGAGATTTAGTTTCCGTATGAAACCCCGATACTTGAAGGAGATTGTCTGCTTTTGTACACGAAGTGCATCCAGTTTTGCCGTAAGCCTCTCTACTTTCTTGCACATGCTATGTGGGTGAAATGATGATACCATGCCAACTTGGAACCTTTTCGAGTTCATTTCAAATGCTTTTCAATTTCATGGTCTTATAGCTCAAAATAATCAAGAAATGCATGAAAAATAACAAATGAAGTCGAAAAAGGGTTGTAAATTGATGATGTGGCTTTGAATGGTGCATTTTGAACACAGAAAAACAAGGGGGTTCAAATAAGTTCAATAGAAATGAAATCCCTTTGTAACAGACGAGTTTCCGTATGAAACCCCGATACTTCGAAGGAGATTGTCTGTTTTGTACACGAAGTGCATCCAGTTTTTGCCGTAAGCCTCTCTACTCTCTTGCACATGCTATGTGGAGTGAAATGATGATACCATGCCAACTTGGAACCTTTTCAGAGTTCATTTCAAATGCTTGTCAATTTCATGGTCTTATACCACAAAATAATCAATAAATGCATGAAGAATAACAAATGAGGTCAGAAAGGGTTGTAAATTGATGATGTGGCATTGAATGGTGCATTTTGAACACAGAAAAACAAGGAGGTTAAAATAAGTTCAAAAGAAATGAAATCCCTTTGTAATGATTTAGTTTCCGTATGAAACCCCGATACTTGAAGGAGATTGTCTGCTTTTGTACACGAAGTGCATCCATTTCTGCCGTAAGCCTCTCTACTTTTCTTGCACATGCTATGTGGGTGAAATGATGATACCATGCCAACTTGGAACCTTATCGAGTTCATTTCAAATGCTTTTCAATTTCATGGTTTTATAGCTCAAAATAATCAGTAAATGCATGAAAAATAACAAATGAAGTCAGAAAGGGTTGTAAATTGATGATGTGGCTTTGAATGGTGCATTTTGAACACAGAAAAACAAGGGGGTTCAAATAAGTTCAAAAGAAATGAAATCCCTTTGTAACAGACGAGTTTCCGTATGAAACCCTGATACTTCGAAGGAGATTGTCTGTTTTGTACACGAAGTGCATCCAGTTTTTACCGTAAGCCTCTCTACTTTCTTGCACATGCTATGTGGGTGAAATGATGATACCATGCCAACTTGGAACCTTATCAGAGTTCATTTCAAATGCTTTTCAATTTCATGGTCTTATAGCTCAAAATAATCAGTAAATGCATGAAAAATAACAAATGAAGTCAGAAAGGGTTGTAAATTGATGATGTGGCTTTGAATGGTGCATTTTGAACACAGAAAAACAAGGGGGTTCAAATAAGTTCAAAAGAAATGAAATCCCTTTGTAACAGACGAGTTTCCATATGAAACCCCGATACTTCAAAGGAGATTGTCTGTTTTGTACACGAAGTGCATCCAGCTTTTGCCGTAAGCCTCTCTACTTTCTTGCACATGCTATGTGGGTGAAATGATGATACCATGCCAACTTGGAACCTTATCAGAGTTCATTTCAAATGCTTTTCAATTTCATGGTCTTATAGCTCAAAATAATCAGTAAATGCATGAAAAATAACAAATGAAGTCGGAAAGGGTTGTAAATTGATGATGTGGCTTAGAATGGTGCATTTCGAACACAGAAAAACAAGGGGTTCAAATAAGTTCAAAAGAAATGAAATCCCTTTGTAACAGATTTAGTTTCCATATGAAACCCCGATACTTGAAGGAGATTGTCTGCATTTTGTACACGAAGTGCATCCAGTTTTGCCGTAAGCCTCTCTACTTTCTTGCACATGCTATGTGGGTGAAATGATGATACCATGCCAACTTGGAACCTTTTCGAGTTCATTTCAAATGCTTTTCAATTTCATGGTCTTATAGCTCAAAATAATCAAGAAATGCATGAAAAATAACAAATGAAGTCGAAAAGGGTTGTAAATTGATGATGTGGCTTTGAATGGTGCATTTTGAACACAGAAAAACAAGGGGTTCAAATAAGTTCAAAAGAAATGAAATCCCTTTGTAATGATTTAGTTTCCGTATGAAACCCTGATACTTCGAAGGAGATTGTCTGTTTTGTACACGAAGTGCATCCAGTTTTTGCCGTAAGCCTCTCTACTTTCTTGCACATGCTATGTGGGTGAAATGATGATACCATGCCAACTTGGAACCTTATCAGAGTTCATTTCAAATGCTTTTCAATTTCATGGTCTTATAGCTCAAAATAATCAGTAAATGCATGAAAAATAACAAATGAAGTCAGAAAGGGTTGTAAATTGATGATGTGGCTTTGAATGGTGCATTTTGAACACAGAAAAACAAGGGGGTTCAAATAAGTTCAAAAGAAATGAAATCCCTTTGTAACAGACGAGTTTCCATATGAAACCCTGATACTTGAAGGAGATTGTCTTTTGTACACGAAGTGCATCCAGTTTTCGCCGTAAGCCTCTCTACTTTCTTGCACATGCTATGTGGGTGAAATGATGATACCATGCCAACTTGGAACCTTATCAGAGTTCATTTCAAATGCTTTTCAATTTCATGGTCTTATAGCTCAAAATAATCAGTAAATGCATGAAAAATAACAAATGAAGTCAGAAAGGGTTGTAAATTGATGATGTGGCTTTGAATGGTGCATTTTGAACACAGAAAAACAAGGGGGTTCAAATAAGTTCAAAAGAAATGAAATCCCTTTGTAACAGACGAGTTTCCGTATGAAACCCTGATACTTCGAAGGAGATTGTCTGTTTTGTACACGAAGTGCATCCAGTTTTTGCCGTAAGCCTCTCTACTTTCTTGCACATGCTATGTGGGTGAAATGATGATACCATGCCAACTTGGAACCTTTTCAGAGTTCATTTCAAATGCTTTTCAATTTCATGGTCTTATAGCTCAAAATAATCAGTAAATGCATTAAAAATAACAAATGAAGTCAAAAAGGGTTCTAAATTGATGATGTGGCTTTGAATGGTGCATTTTGAAAACAGAAAAACAAGGGGGTTCAAATAAGTTCAAAAGAAATGAAATCCCTTTGTAATGCATTTAGTTTCCATATGAAACCCCGATACTTGAAGGAGATTGTCTGCTTTTGTACACGAAGTGCATCCAGTTTTTGCCGTAAGCCTCTCTACTTTCTTGCACATGCTATGTGGGTGAAATGATGATACCATGCCAACTTGGAACCTTTTCAGAGTTCATTTCAAATGCTTTTCAATTTCATGGTCTTATAGCTCAAAATAATCAGTAAATGCATGAAAAATAACAAATGAAGTCAGAAAGGGTTGTAAATTGATGATGTGGCTTTGAATGGTGCATTTTGAACACAGAAAAACAAGGGGGTTCAAATAAGTTCAAAAGAAATGAAATCCCTTTGTAACAGACGAGTTTCCGTATGAAACCCTGATACTTCGAAGGAGATTGTCTGTTTTGTACACGAAGTGCATCCAGTTTTTGCCGTAAGCCTCTCTACTTTCTTGCACATGCTATGTGGGTGAAATGATGATACCATGCCAACTTGGAACCTTATCAGAGTTCATTTCAAATGCTTTTCAATTTCATGGTCTTATAGCTCAAAATAATCAGTAAATGCATGAAAAATAACAAATGAAGTCAGAAAGGGTTGTAAATTGATGATGTGGCTTTGAATGGTGCATTTTGAACACAAAAAACAAGGGGGTTCAAATAAGTTCAAAAGAAATGAAATCCCTTTGTAACAAAGAGAGTTTCCGTATGAAACCCCGATACTTGAAGGAGATTGTCTGCTTTTTGTACACGAAGTGCATCCAGTTTTGCCGTAAGCCTCTCTACTTTCTTGCACATGCTATGTGGGTGAAATGATGATACCATGCCAACTTGGAACCTTTTCGAGTTCATTTCAAATGCTTTTCAATTTCATGGTCTTATAGCTCAAAATAATCAAGAAATGCATGAAAAATAACAAATGAAGTCGAAAAGGGTTGTAAATTGATGATGTGGCTTTGAATGGTGCATTTTGAACACAAAAAACAAGGGGTTCAAATAAGTTCAAAAGAAATGAAATCCCTTTGTAATGCATTTAGTTTCCATATGAAACCCCGATACTTGAAGGAGATTGTCTGCTTTGTACACGAAGTGCATCCAGTTTTGCCGTAAGCCTCTCTACTTTCTTGCACATGCTATGTGGGTGAAATGATGATACCATGCCAACTTGGAACCTTATCGAGTTCATTTCAAATGCTTTTCAATTTCATGGTCTTATAGCTCAAAATAATCAAGAAATGCATGAAAAATAACAAATGAAGTCGAAAAGGGTTGTAAATTGATGATGTGGATTTGAATGGTGCATTTTGAACACAGAAAAACAAGGGGTTCAAATAAGTTCAAAAAAAATGAAATCCCTTTGTAACAGACGAGTTTCCGTATGAAACCCCGATACTTCGAAGGAGATTGTCTGTTTTGTACACGAAGTGCATCCAGTTTTTGCCGTAAGCCTCTCTACTCTCTTGCACATGCTATGTGGGGTGAAATGATGATACCATGCCAACTTGGAACCTTTTCAGAGTTCATTTCAAATGCTTGTCAATTTCATGGTCTTATAGCTCAAAATAATCAGTAAATGCATGAAGAATAACAAATGAGGTCAGAAAGGGTTGTAAATTGATGATGTGGCATTGAATGGTGCATTTTGAACACAGAAAAACAAGGAGGTTCAAATAAGTTCAAAAGAAATGAAATCCCTTTGTAAGACGAGTTTCCGTATGAAACCCGATACTTCGAAGGAGATTGTCTGTTTTGTACACGAAGTGCATCCAGTTTTTGCCGTAAGCCTTTCTACTTTCTTGCACATGCCATGTGGGTGAAATGATGATACCATGCCAACTTGGAACCTTTTCAGAGTTCATTTCAAATGCTTTTCAATTTCATGGTCTTATAGCTCAAAATAATCAAGAAATGCATGAAAAATAACAAATGAAGTCGAAAGGGTTGTAAATTGATGATGTGGCTTTGAATGGTGCATTTTGAACACAAAAAAACAAGGGGTTCAAATAAGTTCAAAAGAAATGAAATCCCTTTGTAATGATTTAGTTTCCGTATGAAACCCCGATACTTGAAGGAGATTGTCTGCTTTTGTACACGAAGTGCATCCAGTTTTTGCCGTAAGCCTCTCTACTTTCTTGCACATGCTATGTGGGTGAAATGATGATACCATGCCAACTTGGAACCTTATCGAGTTCATTTCAAATGCTTTTCAATTTCATGGTCTTATAGCTCAAAATAATCAAGAAATGCATGAAAAATAACAAATGAAGTCGAAAAGGGTTGTAAATTGATGATGTGGCTTTGAATGGTGCATTTTGAACACAAAAAACAAGGGGTTCAAATAAGTTCAAAAGAAATGAAATCCCTTTGTAATGCATTTAGTTTCCGTATGAAACCCCGATACTTGAAGGAGATTGTCTGCTTTTGTACACGAAGTGCATCCAGTTTTTGCCGTAAGCCTCTCTACTTTCTTGCACATGCTATGTGGGTGAAATGATGATACCATGCCAACTTGGAACCTTATCGAGTTCATTTCAAATGCTTTTCAATTTCATGGTCTTATAGCTCAAAATAATCAAGAAATGCATGAAAAATAACAAATGAAGTCGAAAAGGGTTGTAAATTGATGATGTGGCTTTGAATGGTGCATTTTGAACACAAAAAACAAGGGGTTCAAATAAGTTCAAAAGAAATGAAATCCCTTTGTAATGATTTAGTTTCCGTATGAAACCCCGATACTTGAAGGAGATTGTCTGCTTTTGTACACGAAGTGCATCCAGTTTTGCCGTAAGCCTCTCTACTTTCTTGCACATGCTATGTGGGTGAAATGATGATACCATGCCAACTTGGAACCTTATCAGAGTTCATTTCAAATGCTTTTCAATTTCATGGTCTTATAGCTCAAAATAATCAGTAAATGCATGAAAAACAACAAATGAAGTCAAAAAGGGTTGTAAATTGATGATGTGGCTTTGAATGGTGCATTTTGAACACAAAAAACAAGGGGGGTTCAAATAAGTTCAAAAGAAATGAAATCCCTTTGTAACAGACGAGTTTCCGTATGGAACCCTGATACTTGAAGGAGATTGTCTGCTTGTACACGAAGTGCATCCAGCTTTTGCCGTAAGCCTCTCTACTTTCTTGCACATGCTATGTGGGTGAAATGATGATACCATGCCAACTTGGAACCTTATCGAGTTCATTTCAAATGCTTTTCAATTTCATGGTCTTATAGCTCAAAATAATCAAGAAATGCATGAAAAATAACAAATGAAGTCGAAAGGGTTGTAAATTGATGATGTGGCTTTGAATGGTGCATTTTGAACACAGAAAAACAAGGGGTTCAAATAAGTTCAAAAGAAATGAAATCCCTTTGTAATGCATTTAGTTTCCGTATGAAACCCCGATACTTGAAGGAGATTGTCTGCATTTTGTACACGAAGTGCATCCAGTTTTGCCGTAAGCCTCTCTACTTTCTTGCACATGCTATGTGGGTGAAATGATGATACCATGCCAACTTGGAACCTTATCGAGTTCATTTCAAATGCTTTTCAATTTCATGGTCTTATAGCTCAAAATAATCAAGAAATGCATGAAAAATAACAAATGAAGTCGAAAAGGGTTGTAAATTGATGATGTGGCTTTGAATGGTGCATTTTGAACACAAAAAACAAGGGGTTCAAATAAGTTCAAAAGAAATGAAATCCCTTTGTAATGCAGACGAGTTTCGTATGAAACCCCGATACTTGAAGGAGATTGTCTGTTTTGTACACGAAGTGCATCCAGTTTTTACCGTAAGCCTCTCTACTTTCTTGCACATGCTATGTGGGTGAAATGATGATACCATGCCAACTTGGAACCTTATCAGAGTTCATTTCAAATGCTTTTCAATTTCATGGTCTTATAGCTCAAAATAATCAGTAAATGCATGAAAAACAACAAATGAAGTCAGAAAGGGTTGTAAATTGATGATGTGGCTTTGAATGGTGCATTTTGAACACAAAAAACAAGGGGGTTCAAATAAGTTCAAAAGAAATGAAATCCCTTTGTAATGAGAGAGTTTCCGTATGAAACCCCGATACTTGAAGGAGATTGTCTGCATTTTGTACACGAAGTGCATCCAGTTTTACCGTAAGCCTCTCTACTTTCTTGCACATGCTATGTGGGTGAAATGATGATACCATGCCAACTTGGAACCTTATCGAGTTCATTTCAAATGCTTTTCAATTTCATGGTCTTATAGCTCAAAATAATCAAGAAATGCATGAAAAATAACAAATGAAGTCGAAAGGGTTGTAAATTGATGATGTGGCTTTGAATGGTGCATTTTGAACACAAAAAAACAAGGGGTTCAAATAAGTTCAAAAGAAATGAAATCCCTTTGTAATGATTTAGTTTCCGTATGAAACCCCGATACTTGAAGGAGATTGTCTGCATTTTGTACACGAAGTGCATCCAGTTTTTGCCGTAAGCCTCTCTACTTTCTTGCACATGCTATGTGGGTGAAATGATGATACCATGCCAACTTGGAACCTTTTCGAGTTCATTTCAAATGCTTTTCAATTTCATGGTCTTATAGCTCAAAATAATCAAGAAATGCATGAAAAATAACAAATGAAGTCGAAAAGGGTTGTAAATTGATGATGTGGCTTTGAATGGTGCATTTTGAACACAAAAAAACAAGGGGTTCAAATAAGTTCAAAAGAAATGAAATCCCTTTGTAATGCATTTAGAGTTTCCGTATGAAACCCCGATACTTGAAGGAGATTGTCTGCTTTTGTACACGAAGTGCATCCAGCTTTTGCCGTAAGCCTCTCTACTTTCTTGCACATGCTATGTGGGTGAAATGATGATACCATGCCAACTTGGAACCTTTTCGAGTTCATTTCAAATGCTTTTCAATTTCATGGTCTTATAGCTCAAAATAATCAAGAAATGCATGAAAAATAACAAATGAAGTCGAAAGGGTTGTAAATTGATGATGTGGCTTTGAATGGTGCATTTTGAACACAGAAAAACAAGGGGTTCAAATAAGTTCAAAAGAAATGAAATCCCTTTGTAATGCAAGACGAGTTTCCGTATGAAACCCCGATACTTGAAGGAGATTGTCTGTTTTGTACACGAAGTGCATCCAGCTTTTGCCGTAAGCCTCTCTACTTTATTGCACATGCTATGTGGGTGAAATGATGATACCATGCCAACTTGGAACCTTATCAGAGTTCATTTCAAATGCTTTTCAATTTCATGGTCTTATAGCTCAAAATAATCAGTAAATGCATGAAGAATAACAAATGAAGTCAGAAAGGGTTGTAAATTGATGATGTGGCTTTGAATGGTGCATTTTGAACACCAAAAAAAACAAGGGGGTTCAAATAAGTTCAAAAGAAATAAATCCCTTTGTAACAGACGAGTTTCCGTATGAAACGCTGATACTTCGAAGGAGATTGTCTGTTTTGTACACGAAGTGCATCCAATTTTGCCGTAAGCCTCTCTACTTTCTTGCACATGCTATGTGGGTGAAATGATGATACCATGCCAACTTGGAACCTTTTCAGAGTTCACTTCAAATGCTTTTCAATTTCATGGTCTTATAGCTCAAAATAATCAGTAAATGCATGAAAAATAACAAATGTAGTCAGAAAGGGTTGTAAATTGATGATGTGGCTTTGAATGGTGCATTTTGAACACAGAAAAACAAGGAGGTTCAAATAAGTTCAAAAGAAATGAAATCCTTTTGTAACAAACGAGTTTCCGTATGAAACCCTGATACTTCGAAGGAGATTATCTGTTTTGTACACGAAGTGCATCCAGTTTTTGCCGTAAGCCTCTATACTTTCTTGCACATGCTATGTGGGTGAAATGATGATACCATGCCAACTTGGAACCTTTTGAGAGTTCATTACAAATGCTTTTCAATTTCATGGTCTTATAGCTCAAAATAATCAGTAAATGCATGAGAAATAACAAATGAAGTCAGAAAGGGTTGTAATTTGATGATGTGGCTTTGAATGGTGCATTTTGAACACAGAAAAAGATAGGGGTTCAAATAAGTTCAAAAGAAATGAAATCCCTTTGTAATAGACGAGTTTCCGTATGAAACCCTGATACTTCGAAGGAGGTTGTCTGTTTTGTACACGAAGTGCATCCAGTTTTTTCCGTAAGCCTCTCTACTTTCTTGCACATGCTATGTGGGGTGAAATGATGATACCATGCCAACTTGGAACCTTATCAGAGTTCATTTCAAATGCTTTTCAATTTCATGGTCTTATAGCTCAAAATAATCAAGAAATGCATGAAAAATAACAAATGAAGTCGAAAAGGGTTGTAAATTGATGATGTGGCTTTGAATGGTGCATTTTGAACACAAAAAAACAAGGGGTTCAAATAAGTTCAAAAGAAATGAAATCCCTTTGTAATGATTTAGTTTCCGTATGAAACCCCGATACTTGAAGGAGATTGTCTGCTTTGTACACGAAGTGCATCCAGTTTTGCCGTAAGCCTCTCTACTTTCTTGCACATGCTATGTGGGTGAAATGATGATACCATGCCAACTTGGAACCTTATCGAGTTCATTTCAAATGCTTTTCAATTTCATGGTCTTATAGCTCAAAATAATCAAGAAATGCATGAAAAATAACAAATGAAGTCGAAAAGGGTTGTAAATTGATGATGTGGCTTTGAATGGTGCATTTTGAACACAAAAAACAAGGGGTTCAAATAAGTTCAAAAGAAATGAAATCCCTTTGTAATGCAGTTTCCGTATGAAACCCCGATACTTGAAGGAGATTGTCTGCTTTGTACACGAAGTGCATCCAGCTTTTGCCGTAAGCCTCTCTACTTTCTTGCACATGCTATGTGGGTGAAATGATGATACCATGCCAACTTGGAACCTTATCGAGTTCATTTCAAATGCTTTTCAATTTCATGGTCTTATAGCTCAAAATAATCAAGAAATGCATGAAAAATAACAAATGAAGTCGAAAAGGGTTGTAAATTGATGATGTGGCTTTGAATGGTGCATTTTGAACACAGAAAAACAAGGGGTTCAAATAAGTTCAAAAGAAATGAAATCCCTTTGTAATGCATTTAGTTTCCGTATGAAACCCCGATACTTGAAGGAGATTGTCTTTTTGTACACGGTGCATCCAGTTTTTGCCGTAAGCCTCTCTACTTTCTTGCACATGCTATGTGGGTGAAATGATGATACCATGCCAACTTGGAACCTTATCGAGTTCATTTCAAATGCTTTTCAATTTCATGGTCTTATAGCTCAAAATAATCAAGAAATGCATGAAAAATAACAAATGAAGTCGAAAGGGTTGTAAATTGATGATGTGGCTTTGAATGGTGCATTTTGAACACAGAAAAACAAGGGGTTCAAATAAGTTCAAAAGAAATGAAATCCCTTTGTAATGCATTTAGTTTCCGTATGAAACCCCGATACTTGAAGGAGATTGTCTGTTTTGTACACGAAGTGCATCCAGTTTCTGCCGTAAGCCTCTCTACTTTCTTGCACATGCTATGTGGGTGAAATGATGATACCATGCCAACTTGGAACCTAATCAGAGTTCATTTCAAATGCTTTTCAATTTCATGGTCTTATAGCTCAAAATAATCAGTAAATGCATGAAAAATAACAAACGAAGTCAGGAAGGGTTGTAAATTGATGATGTGCCTTTGAATGGTGCATTTTGAACACAAAAAAACAAGGGGGTTCAAATAAGTTCAAAAGAAATAAAATCCCTTTGTAACAGGCGAGTTTCCGTATGAAACCCCGATACTTCGAAGGAGATTGTCTGTTTTGTACACGAAGTGCATCCAGTTTTTGCCGTAAGCCTCTCTACTTTCTTGCACATGCTATGTGGGGTGAAATGATGATACCATGCCAACTTGGAACCTTATCGAGTTCATTTCAAATGCTTTTCAATTTCATGGTCTTATAGCTCAAAATAATCAAGAAATGCATGAAAAATAACAAATGAAGTCGAAAGGGTTGTAAATTGATGATGTGGCTTTGAATGGTGCATTTTGAACACAAAAAACAAGGGGTTCAAATAAGTTCAAAAGAAATGAAATCCCTTTGTAATGCAGACGAGTTTCCATATGAAACCCCGATACTTGAAGGAGATTGTCTGCTTTTGTACACAAGTGCATCCAGTTTTTGCCGTAAGCCTCTCTACTTTCTTGCACATGCTATGTGGGTGAAATGATGATACCATGCCAACTTGGAACCTTTTCGAGTTCATTTCAAATGCTTTTCAATTTCATGGTCTTATAGCTCAAAATAATCAAGAAATGCATGAAAAATAACAAATGAAGTCGAAAAGGGTTGTAAATTGATGATGTGGCTTTGAATGGTGCATTTTGAACACAAAAAACAAGGGGTTCAAATAAGTTCAAAAGAAATGAAATCCCTTTGTAATGCATTTAGTTTCCGTATGAAACCCTGATACTTCAAAGGAGATTGTCTGTTTTGTACACGAAGTGCATCCAGGTTTTGCCGTAAGCCTCTCTACTTTCTTGCACATGCTATGTGGGTGAAATGATGATACCATGCCAACTTGGAACCTTATCAGAGTTCATTTCAAATGCTTTTAAATTTCATGGTCTTATAGCTCAAAATAATCAGTAAATGCATGAAAAATAACAAATGAAGTCAGAAAGGGTTGTAAATTGATGATGTGGCTTTTAATGGTGCATTTTGAACACAGAAAAACAAGGGGGTTCAAATAAGTTCAATAGAAATGAAATCCCTTTGTAAGAGACGAGTTTCCGTATGAAACCCCGATACTTCGAAGGAGATTGTCTGTTTTGTACACGAAGTGCATCCAGTTTTTGCCGTAAGCCTCTCTACTTTCTTGCACATGCTATGTGGGTGAAATGATGATACCATGCCAACTTGGAACCTTTTCAGAGTTCATTTCAAATGCTTTTCAATTTCATGGTCTTATAGCTCAAAATAATCAGTAAATGCATGAAGAATAACAAATGAAGTCAGAAAGGGTTGTAAATTGATGATGTGGCTTTGAATGGTGCATTTTGAACACAAAAAAAATAAGGGGGTTCAAATAAATTCAAAAGAAATGAAATCCCTTTGTAACAGAAGAGTTTCTGTATGAAACCCTGATACTTCGAAGGAGATTGTCTGTTTTGTACACGAAGTGCATCCAGTTTTTGCCGTAAGCCTCTCTACTTTCTTGCACGTGCTATGTGTGGTGAAATGATGATACCATGCCAACTTGGAACCTTTTCAGAGTTCATTTCAAATGCTTTTCAATTTCATGGTCTTATAGCTCAAAATAATAAGTAAATGCATGAAAAATAACAAATGAAGTCGAAAAGGGTTGTAAATTGATGATGTGGCTTTGAATGGTGCATTTTGAACACAGAAAAACAAGGGGTTCAAATAAGTTCAAAAGAAATGAAATCCCTTTGTAATGCATTTAGTTTCCGTATGAAACCCGATACTTCAAGGAGATTGTCTGCTTTTGTACACGAAGTGCATCCAGTTTTTGCCGTAAGCCTCTCTACTTTCTTGCACATGCTATGTGGGTGAAATGATGATACCATGCCAACTTGGAACCTTTTCGAGTTCATTTCAAATGCTTTTCAATTTCATGGTCTTATAGCTCAAAATAATCAAGAATGCATGAAAAATAACAAATGAAGTCGAAAGGGTTGTAAATTGATGATGTGGCTTTGAATGGTGCATTTTGAACACAAAAAACAAGGGGTTCAAATAAGTTCAAAAGAAATGAAATCCCTTTGTAATGACGAGTTTCCGTATGAAACCCCGATACTTGAAGGAGATTGTCTGCTTTTGTACACGAAGTGCATCCAGTTTTACCGTAAGCCTCTCTACTTTCTTGCACATGCTATGTGGGTGAAATGATGATACCATGCCAACTTGTAACCTTATCAGAGTTCATTTCAAATGCTTTTCAATTTCATGGTCTTATAGCTCAAAATAATCAGTAAATCGCATGAAAAATAACAAATGAAGTCAGAAAGGGTTGTAAATTGATGATGTGGCTTTGAATGGTGCATTTTGAACACAGAAAAACAAGGGGGTTCTAATAAGTTCAAAAGAAAGGAAATCCCTTTGTAATGAGACGAGTTTCCGATGAAACCCCGATACTTCGAAGGAGATTGTCTGTTTTGTACACGAAGTGCATCCAGTTTTTGCCGTAAGCCTCTCTACTTTCTTGCACATGCTATGTGGGTGAAATGATGATACCATGCCAACTTGGAACCTTATCAGAGTTCATTTCAAATGCTTTTCAATTTCATGGTCTTATAGCTCAAAATAATCAGTAAATGCATGAAAAATAACAAATGAAGTCAGAAAGGGTTGTAAATTGATGATGTGGCTTTGAATGGTGCATTTTGAACACAGAAAAACAAGGGGGTTCAAATAAGTTCAAAAGAAATGAAATCCCTTTGTAATGCATTTGAGTTTCCGTATGAAACCCCGATACTTGAAGGAGATTGTCTGCTTTGTACACGAAGTGCATCCAGCTTTACCGTAAGCCTCTCTACTTTCTTGCACATGCTATGTGGGTGAAATGATGATACCATGCCAACTTGGAACCTTATCAGAGTTCATTTCAAATGCTTTTCAATTTCATGGTCTTATAGCTCAAAATAATCAGTAAATGCATGAAAAATAACAAATGAAGTCAGAAAGGGTTGTAAATTGATGATGTGGCTTTGAATGGTGCATTTTGAACACAAAAAACAAGGGGGTTCAAATAAGTTCAAAAGAAATGAAATCCCTTTGTAACATTTAGTTTCCGTATGAAACCCTGATACTTCGAAGGAGATTGTCTGTTTTGTACACGAAGTGCATCCAGTTTTTGCCGTAAGCCTCTCTACTTTCTTGCACATGCTATGTGGGGTGAAATGATGATACCATGCCAACTTGGAACCTTTTCAGAGTTCATTTCAAATGCTTTTCAATTTCATGGTCTTATAGCTCAAAATAATCAGTAAATGCATTAAAAATAACAAATGAAGTCAGAAAGGGTTCTAAATTGATGATGTGGCTTTGAATGGTGCATTTTGAAAACAGAAAAACAAGGGGGTTCAAATAATTTCAAAAGAAATGAAATCCCTTTGTAACAGACGAGTTTCCGTATGAAACCCTGATACTTCGACGGAGATTGTCTGTTTTGTACACGAAGTGCATCCAGTTTTTGCCGTAAGCCTCTACTTTCTTGCACATGCTATGTGGGTGAAATGATGATACCATGCCAACTTATAACCTTTTCAGAGTTCATTTCAAATGCTTTTCAATTTCATGGTCTTATAGCTCAAAATAATCAGTAAATGCATGAAAAATAACAAATGAAGTCAGAAAGGGTTGTAAATTGATGATGTGGCTTTGAATGGTGCATTTTGAACACAAAAAAACAAGGGGGTTCAAATAAGTTCAAAAGAAATAAAATCCCTTTGTAATGCATTTAGTTTCCGTATGAAACCCCGATACTTCAAGGAGATTGTCTGTTTTGTACACGAAGTGCATCCAGCTTTTGCCGTAAGCCTCTCTACTTTCTTGCACATGCTATGTGGGTGAAATGATGATACCATGCCAACTTGGAACTTTATCAGAGTTCATTTCAAATGCTTTTCAATTTCATGGACCTATAGCTCAAAATAATCAAGAAATGCATGAAAAATAACAAATGAAGTCGAAAAGGGTTGTAAATTGATGATGTGGCTTTGAATGGTGCATTTTGAACACAGAAAAACAAGGGGTTCAAATAAGTTCAAAAGAAATGAAATCCCTTTGTAATGCATTTAGTTTCCGTATGAAACCCCGATACTTGAAGGAGATTGTCTGCTTTTGTACACGAAGTGCATCCAGTTTTGCCGTAAGCCTCTCTACTTTCTTGCACATGCTATGTGGGTGAAATGATGATACCATGCCAACTTGGAACCTTTTCGAGTTCATTTCAAATGCTTTTCAATTTCATGGTCTTATAGCTCAAAATAATCAAGAAATGCATGAAAAATAACAAATGAAGTCGAAAGGGTTGTAAATTGATGATGTGGCTTTGAATGGTGCATTTTGAACACAGAAAAACAAGGGGGTTCAAATAAGTTCAAAAGAAATGAAATCCCTTTGTAATGATTTAGTTTCCGTATGAAACCCTGATACTTCGAAGGAGATTGTCTGTTTTTGTACACGAAGTGCATCCAGTTTTTACCGTAAGCCTCTCTACTTTCTTGCACATGCTATGTGGGTGAAATGATGATACCATGCCAACTTGGAACCTTATCAGAGTTCATTTCAAATGCTTTTCAATTTCATGGTCTTATAGCTCAAAATAATCAGTAAATGCATGAAAAATAACAAATGAAGTCAGAAAGGGTTGTAAATTGATGATGTGGCTTTGAATGGTGCATTTTGAACACAGAAAAACAAGGGGGTTCAAATAAGTTCAAAAGAAATGAAATCCCTTTGTAACTGACGAGTTTCCGTATGAAACCCCGATACTTCGAAGGAGATTGTCTGTTTTGTACACGAAGTGCATCCAGCTTTTGCCGTAAGCCTCTCTACTTTCTTGCACATGCTATGTGGGTGAAATGATGATACCATGCCAACTTGGAACCTTTTCAGAGTTCATTTCAAATGCTTTTCAATTTCATGGTCTTATAGCTCAAAATAATCAAGAAATGCATGAAAAATAACAAATGAAGTCGAAAGGGTTGTAAATTGATGATGTGGCTTTGAATGGTGCATTTTGAACACAGAAAAACAAGGGGTTCAAATAAGTTCAAAAGAAATGAAATCCCTTTGTAATGCATTTAGTTTCCGTATGAAACCCCGATACTTGAAGGAGATTGTCTGCTTTTGTACACGAAGTGCATCCAGTTTTTGCCGTAAGCCTCTCTACTTTCTTGCACATGCTATGTGGGTGAAATGATGATACCATGCCAACTTGGAACCTTATCGAGTTCATTTCAAATGCTTTTCAATTTCATGGTCTTATAGCTCAAAATAATCAAGAAATGCATGAAAAATAACAAATGAAGTCGAAAAGGGTTGTAAATTGATGATGTGGCTTTGAATGGTGCATTTTGAACACAGAAAAACAAGGGGTTCAAATAAGTTCAAAAGAAATGAAATCCCTTTGTAATGCATTTAGTTTCCGTATGAAACCCCGATACTTTGAAGGAGATTGTCTGCTTTTGTACACGAAGTGCATCCAGTTTTGCCGTAAGCCTCTCTACTTTCTTGCACATGCTATGTGGGTGAAATGATGATACCATGCCAACTTGGAACCTTATCGAGTTCATTTCAAATGCTTTTCAATTTCATGGTCTTATAGCTCAAAATAATCAAGAAATGCATGAAAAATAACAAATGAAGTCGAAAAGGGTTGTAAATTGATGATGTGGCTTTGAATGGTGCATTTTGAACACAAAAAAACAAGGGGTTCAAATAAGTTCAAAAGAAATGAAATCCCTTTGTAATGCATTTAGTTTCCGTATGAAACCCCGATACTTGAAGGAGATTGTCTGCTTTTGTACATGAAGTGCATCCAAATTTACCGTAAGCCTCTCTACTTTCTTGCACATGCTATGTGGGTGAAATGATGATACCATGCCAACTTGGAACCTTATCGAGTTCATTTCAAATGCTTTTCAATTTCATGGTCTTATAGCTCAAAATAATCAAGAAATGCATGAAAAATAACAAATGAAGTCGAAAGGGTTGTAAATTGATGATGTGGCTTTGAATGGTGCATTTTGAACACAAAAAACAAGGGGTTCAAATAAGTTCAAAAGAAATGAAATCCCTTTGTAATGCATTTAGTTTCCGTATGAAACCCCGATACTTGAAGGAGATTGTCTGCTTTTGTACACGAAGTGCATCCAGTTTTTGCCGTAAGCCTCTCTACTTTCTTGCACATGCTATGTGGGTGAAATGATGATACCATGCCAACTTGGAACCTTTTCGAGTTCATTTCAAATGCTTTTCAATTTCATGGTCTTATAGCTCAAAATAATCAAGAAATGCATGAAAAATAACAAATGAAGTCGAAAAGGGTTGTAAATTGATGATGTGGCTTTGAATGGTGCATTTTGAACACAGAAAAACAAGGGGTTCAAATAAGTTCAAAAGAAATGAAATCCCTTTGTAATGCATTTGAGTTTCCGTATGAAACCCCGATACTTGAAGGAGATTGTCTGTTTTGTACACGAAGTGCATCCAGTTTTTGCCGTAAGCCTCTACTTTCTTGCACATGCTATGTGGGTGAAATGATGATACCATGCCAACTTATAACCTTTTCAGAGTTCATTTCAAATGCTTTTCAATTTCATGGTCCTATAGCTCAAAATAATCAGTAAATGCATCAAAAATAACAAATGAAGTCAGAAAGGGTTGTAAATTGATGATGTGGCTTTGAATGGTGCATTTTGAACACAAAAAAACAAGGGGGTTCAAATAAGTTCAAAATAAATAAAATCCCTTTGTAACAGGCGAGTTTCCGTATGAAACCCTCATACTTCAAAGGAGATTGTCTGTTTTGTACACGAAGTGCATCCAGCTTTTGCCGTAAGCCTCTCTACTTTCTTGCACATGCTATGTGGGTGAAATGATGATACCATGCCAACTTGGAACTTTATCAGAGTTCATTTCAAATGCTTTTCAATTTCATGGTCTTATAGCTCAAAATAATCAGTAAATGCATGAAAAATAACAAATGAAGTCAGAAAGGGTTGTAAATTGATGATGTGGCTTTTAATGGTGCATTTTGAACACAGAAAAACAAGGGGGTTCAAATAAGTTCAAAATAAATGAAATCCCTTTGTAATGCATTTAGTTTCCGTATGAAACCCCGATACTTGAAGGAGATTGTCTGCTTTGTACACGAAGTGCATCCATTTTTGCCGTAAGCCTCTCTACTTTCTTGCACATGCTATGTGGGTGAAATGATGATACCATGCCAACTTGGAACCTTTTCGAGTTCATTTCAAATGCTTTTCAATTTCATGGTCTTATAGCTCAAAATAATCAAGAAATGCATGAAAAATAACAAATGAAGTCGAAAGGGTTGTAAATTGATGATGTGGCTTTGAATGGTGCATTTTGAACACAGAAAAACAAGGGGTTCAAATAAGTTCAAAAGAAATGAAATCCTTTTGTAATGCAGACGAGTTTCCGTATGAAACCCGATACTTTGAAGGAGATTGTCTGCTTTTGTACACGGTGCATCCAGCTTTTGCCGTAAGCCTCTCTACTTTCTTGCACATGCTATGTGGGTGAAATGATGATACCATGCCAACTTGGAACCTTATCGAGTTCATTTCAAATGCTTTTCAATTTCATGGTCTTATAGCTCAAAATAATCAAGAAATGCATGAAAAATAACAAATGAAGTCGAAAAGGGTTGTAAATTGATGATGTGGCTTTGAATGGTGCATTTTGAACACAGAAAAACAAGGGGTTCAAATAAGTTCAAAAGAAATGAAATCCCTTTGTAATGACGAGTTTCGTGATGAAACCCCGATACTTGAAGGAGATTGTCTGCTTTGTACACGGTGCATCCAGCTTTTGCCGTAAGCCTCTCTACTTTCTTGCACATGCTATGTGGGTGAAATGATGATACCATGCCAACTTGGAACCTTTTCAAAGTTCATTTCAAATGCTTTCCAATTTCATGGTCTTATAGCTCAAAATAATCAGTAAATGCATGAAAAATAACAAATGAAGTCAAAAAGGGTTGTAAATTGATGATGTGGCTTTGAATGGTGCATTTTGAACACAGAAAAACAAGGGGTTCAAATAAGTTCAAAAGAAATGAAATCCCTTTGTAATGAGATTTAGTTTCCGTATGAAACCCTGATACTTCGAAGGAGATTGTCTGTTTTGTACACGAAGTGCATCCAGTTTTTGCCGTAAGCCTTTCTACTTTCTTGCACATGCCATGTGGGTGAAATGATGATACCATGCCAACTTGGAACCTTTTCAGAGTTCATTTCAAATGCTTTTCAATTTCATGGTCTTATAGCTCAAAATAATCAGTAAATGCATGAAAAATAACAAATGAAGTCAGAAAGGGTTGTAAATTGATGATGTGGCTTTGAATGGTGCTTTTTGAAAACAGAAAAACAAGGGGGTTCAAATAAGTTCAAAAGAAATGAAATCCCTTTGTAATGCATTTAGTTTCCGTATGAAACCACGATACTTGAAGGAGATTGTCTGTTTTGTACACGAAGAGCATCCAGTTTATGCGGTAACCCTCTCAACTTTCTTGCACATGCAATGTGGGTGAAATGATGATACCATGCCAACTTGGAACCTTATCGAGTTCATTTCAAATGCTTTTCAATTTCATGGTCTTATAGCTCAAAATAATCAGTAAATGCATGAAAAATAACAAATGAAGTCCAGAAAGGGTTGTAAATTGATGATGTGGCTTTGAATGGTGCATTTTGAACACAAAAACAAAGGGGTTCAAATAAGTTCAAAAGAAATGAAATCCCTTTGTAATGCATTTAGTTTCCGTATGAAACCCCGATACTTGAAGGAGATTGTCTGTTTTGTACATGAAGTGCATCCAAATTCTACCGTAAGCCTCTCTACTTTCTTGCACATGCTATGTGGGTGAAATGATGATACCATGCCAACTTGGAACCTTATCAGAGTTCATTTCAAATGCTTTTCAATTTCATGGTCTTATAGCTCAAAATAATCAGTAAATGCATGAAAAATAACAAATGAAGTCAGAAAGGGTTGTAAATTGATGATGTGGCTTTGAATGGTGCATTTTGAACACAAAAAACAAGGGGTTCAAATAAGTTCAAAAGAAATGAAATCCCTTTGTAATGACGAGTTTCCGTATGAAACCCTGATACTTCGAAGGAGATTGTCTATTTTGTACACGAAGTGCATCCAGTTTTTGCCGTAAGCCTCTCTACTTTCTTGCACATGCTATGTGGGGTGAAATGATGATACCATGCCAACTTGGAACCTTTTCGAGTTCATTTCAAATGCTTTTCAATTTCATGGTCTTATAGCTCAAAATAATCAAGAAATGCATGAAAAATAACAAATGAAGTCGAAAGGGTTGTAAATTGATGATGTGGCTTTGAATGGTGCATTTTGAACACAGAAAAACAAGGGGTTCAAATAAGTTCAAAAGAAATGAAATCCCTTTGTAATGCATTTAGTTTCCGTATGAAACCCCGATACTTGAAGGAGATTGTCTGCTTTTGTACACGAAGTGCATCCAGTTTTGCCGTAAGCCTCTCTACTTTCTTGCACATGCTATGTGGGTGAAATGATGATACCATGCCAACTTGGAACCTTTTCGAGTTCATTTCAAATGCTTTTCAATTTCATGGTCTTATAGCTCAAAATAATCAAGAAATGCATGAAAAATAACAAATGAAGTCGAAAGGGTTGTAAATTGATGATGTGGCTTTGAATGGTGCATTTTGAACACAAAAAACAAGGGGTTCAAATAAGTTCAAAAGAAATGAAATCCCTTTGTAATGACAGTATGAAACCTTGATACTTCAACGGAGTTTCATCCAGTTTTGCCGTAAGCCTCTACTTTCTTGCACATGCTATGTGGGTGAAATGATGATACCATGCCATGAAACCTTTTGAGTTCATTTCAATGCTTTTCATACTATAGCTCAAAATAATCAAAATGGAGATTGTCTTTGAATGGTTTTTGAACACAAAAAAACAAGGGGTTCAAATAAGTTCAAAAGAAATAAAATCCCTTTGTAAGTGCATCCATACTTCAAAGGAGATTATTTTTTGTACCGTAAGCCTCTCTACTTTCTTGCACATGCTATGTGGGTGAAATGATGATACCATGCCAACTTGGAACTTTATCAGAGTTCATTTCAAATGCTTTTCAATTTCATGGTCTTATAGCTCAAAATAATCAGTAAATGCATGAAAAATAACAAATGAAGTCAGAAAGGGTTGTAAATTGATGATGTGGCTTTTAATGGTGCATTTTGAACACAGAAAAACAAGGGGGTTCAAATAAGTTCAAAATAAATGAAATCCCTTTGTAACAGACGAGTTTCCGTATGAAACCCCGATACTTCGAAGGAGATTGTCTATTTTGTACACGAAGTGCATCCAGTTTTTGCCGTAAGCCTCTCTACACTCTTGCACATGCTATGTGGGGTGAAATGATGATACCATGCCAACTTGGAACCTTTTCAGAGTTCACTTCAAATGCTTTTCAATTTCATGGTCTTATAGCTCAAAATAATCAGTAAATGCATGAAAAATAACAAATGTAGTCAGAAAGGGTTGTAAATTGATGATGTGGCTTTGAAAGGTGCATTTTGAACACAGAAAAACAAGGGGGTTCAAATAAGTTCAAAAGAAATGAAATCCCTTTGTAACAGACGAGTTTCCGTATGAAACCCTGATACTTTTAAGGAGATTGTCTGTTTTGTACACGAAGTGCATCCAGTTTTTACGATAAGCCTCTCTACTTTCTTGCACATGCTATGTGGGTGAAATGATCATACCATGCCAACTTGGAACCTTATCAGAGTTCATTTCAAATGCTTTTCAATTTCATGGTCTTATAGCTCAAAATAATCAGTAAATGCATGAAAAACAACAAATGAAGTCAGAAAGGGTTGTAAATTGATGATGTGGCTTTGAATGGTGCATTTTGAACACAGAAAAACAAGGGGCTTCAAATAAGTTCAAAAGAAATGAAATCCCTTTGTAACAGACGAGTTTCCGTATGAAACCCTGATACTTCGAAGGAGATTGTCTGTTTTGTACACGAAGTGCATCCAGTTTTTGCCGTAAGCCTCTCTACTTTCTTGCACATGCTATGTGGGTGAAATGATGGTACCATGCCAACTTGGAACCTTATCAGAGTTAATTTCAAATGCTTTTCAATTTCATGGTCTTATAGCTCAAAATAATCAGTAAATGCATGAAAAGTAACAAATGAAGTTAGAAAGGGTTGTAAATTGATGATGTGTGCTTTGAATGGTGCATTTTGAACACAGAAAAACAAGGGGGTTCAAATAAGTTCAAAAGAAATGAAATCCCTTTGTAACAGACGAGTTTCCGTATGGAACCCTGATACTTCGAAGGAGATTGTCTGTTTTGTACATGAAGTGCATCCAAATTCTACCGTAAGCCTCTCTACTTTCTTGCACATGCTATGTGGGTGAAATGATGATACCATGCCAACTTGGAAGCTTATCAGAGTTCATTTCAAATGCTTTTCAATTTCATGCTCTTATAGCTCAAAATAATCAGTAAATGCATGAAAAATAACAAATGAAGTCAGAAAGGGTTGTAAATTGATGATGTGGCTTTGAATGGTGCATTTTGAACACAAAGAACAAGGGGGTTCAAATAAGTTCAAAAGAAATGAAATCCCTTTGTAACAGACGAGTTTCCGTATGAAACCCTGATACTTCGAAGGAGATTGTCTGTTTTGTACACGAAGTGCATCCAGTTTTGCCGTAAGCCTCTCTACTTTCTTTCACATGCTATGTGGGTGAAATGATGATACCATGCCAACTTGGAACCTTTTCAGAGTTCATTTCAAATGCTTTTCAATTTCATGGTCTTATAGCTCAAAATAATCAGTAAATGCATGAAAAATAACAAATGAAGTCAGAAAGGGTTGTAAATTGATGATGTGGCTTTGAATGGTGCATTTTGAACACCAAAAACAAGGGGTTCAAATAAGTTCAAAAGAAATGAAATCCTTTGTAATGCATTTAGTTTCCGTATGAAACCACGATACTTGAAGGAGATTGTCTGCTTTGTACACGAAGTGTATCCGATTTTACCGTAAGCCTCTCTACTTTCTTGCACATGCTATGTGGGTGAAATGATGATACCATGCCAACTTGGAACCTTTTCAGAGTTCATTTCAAATGCTTTTTAATTTCATGGTCTTATAGCTCAAAATAATCAGTAAATGCATGAAAAATAACAAATGAAGTCAGAAAGGGTTGTAAATTGATGATGTGGCTTTGAATGGTGCATTTTGAACACCCAAAAACAAGGGGGTTCAAATATGTTCTAAGGAAATGAAATCCCTTTGTAACAGACGAGTTTCCGTATGAAACCCTGATACTTCGAAGGAGATTGTCTGTTTTGTACACGAAGTGCATCCACTTTTTGCCGCAAGCCTCTATACTTTCTTGCACATGCTATGTGGGTGAAATGATGATACCATGCCAACTTGGAACCTTTTCAGAGTTCATTTCAAATGCTTTTCAATTTCATGCTCTTATAGCTCAAAATAAAATCAATAAGTAGAGAGGCAAACTAAAATTATGAATAAAATTTTAATAACATAAATAAAACTGAAATTATCAAAGTATGGTCTGTTCAAAACATTATAAGCAACTTCTAGTATTATTGAAACTAAAATTATATAAAATTGATGCAACTAAAATTATCAAAGTATTTTCTGTTCAAAATCATTAAAAGGAAAAAGAATTTTCATAAAGAACTTTTTTGTTAGAAACTTTAATAGAAAATAGAATTATCATAAAATAAAATAAATAAGTAATTATAAACAAAATAAAATAAAATAAATAAGTATTGTTTAGTAAGTAGAAACAAAACAAAATAAATTAAGCAAAAAAGAAAACAAAAAAAACTGGGGAAAAAATCAAAAATTTGCCACCAACTGCGCCACCACGGCTTGAATACGACTAGAAACCCGTTCACATACCAGGATTCAGGCCCGCAGTAGGCCCAGAAAGCCCATCAGGCAAAGCAGTAGCAAGTATGCCCGCAAGCCTGCGGTGGAGAGGAGTTCGAGAGGGGTGCGGCAGTGGGGCTTATAAACCACTGCGCGCCCCTCTCAACCATCGAGGTGGGCCTAAACTTTGGCCCCAACACGGGCAGCACAGGGACCTTTGGTTCCGGTTGGTGGCAGCAATCGGGACTAAAGGGGGGGTATTGGTACCGGTTGGTGCCACGAACCGGTACCAATGCCCACCCTTTAGTCCCGGTTGGTGCCACCAACCGGGACCAAAGGCCGCCGCTTCCCGCCCTTTGGGCTGCTGAAAAGAGACCTTTGGTCCCGGTTGGTGGCACCAACCGGGACTAAAGGAGGGCATTGGTACCGGTTGATGCCACGAACTGGTACCAATGCCTTTGCTATATAAGCCAGCAATCGTGAACACTTCGTCAGTTCTTCGATCCCTCCGACGATGCAGCCAGGCTGCCCGAGCTCGCCATGCCTCTGCCGCGCCCCCGACCACGCCACCATTGCTCCGCCCCGACCATGCCGCCATCGCCCCTGCCCCCCGACCACGCCGCGCGCCCTCGCTGTGCCTGCTGCGCGCCACCGACCCGCCCGTCGGCGTCGTCGCCGCCCTCTGCCCCGTCGACGCCATCGCCCCTGCCCCGACCACGCCGTCGTTGCCCCTGCCCCGACCACGCCGCTGTCGCCACCCTGTACACCGACGCAGGTGCCGTGCCTCTGCCGCCGCCCCGACCACGCCGCACCTCTCCTTGGTCAGCCGGCCAGCGCCGCCCCCTGTCCTCTCCTCTATTTTTTCACATATATATGATGTTTTTTTCCGGATTATATGTATATGCGTGAGTATATGTATGTGTGTATATCTGATTATATGTCCTTTTTTAGATTTTTTGTTCATATATATGATGATTTGTTTTTTGCCTTTTTATAAAAATGTATATATGTATGTATGTTCTCTGTGCATATAAAAGTTAGATTTTTAGTACATTTGGGTACATTTTAGGTTAGTTTTATCTATATATGTTCTCTGATTTAGTACATTTTAGGTTAGTTTCATTTTTAGAAAAGTTTTATATATTTAGGAAAAGAAGGAAGAGAAGGAAGAAGGAAGAAGAATAAAAAGTTTTACATATGCAAAAGTTACATTTTTAGATTAGTATTATAGATCTAGCTAGGAAGATAAGGAAGAAGAAGAAAAATAAGGAGAGGAAAAAGGAAAATAAGAAGAGGAAGAAAGGAGAAGAAGAGGAGATGAAGAAGAGGAGAAATAAATAAGAAGAGGAAAAAATAAGAAAGAGAAGAGGAGAAGACGAAAGGAATAGAGGAGAAAGAAGGAAAAAAAATAGAAATATCTATTTTTCTTCTTTCTCCTCTATTCCTTTCTTCTTATCCTTTTTTTTCTTCTTTTTTTTCTTCGCTTGCTTATATTCTATTCCTTTCTTCTTCTCCTCTTTTTATTTCTTCTTTTGTCTTCTTATTTTTTATCGGGTATGTCGTTGTCGATATACCCCCTCCCGAGAACTTCAACACGAGGGGGGGTACCGATATACCCCCTCCCCGATAACATTATTTTCCAATGTATATGTATGTCACGTCGTTGTAGATGTAACCCCCTCCCAGATAACTTCGACATGAGGGGCGGTCGATATATATACCCCCTCTCGACTGTGATAACTTATACCACGGCAGCACCCCCCTCGGCCCTCTCGCTCGACCAAAATTCTCGAGGACACCCGAACCCTAGAGAAAAAATGATGTTGGTCTCCTACCCCCTCCCGCCACGCCTCTACCCAACAAACTCTCTCGAGGCCACCCAAATTTACCAAGTTAAAAGAGCGTTGTCGTCGAGGCCACCCCAAACCCTTGAAGCATTGTGTCGAGGCCACCCCAAACCCTTGAAGCGTTGTCTAGGCCACCCCAAACCCTAGAGAAGCAGCGTCGAGGCCACTAACATGATTCCTTGTTGTGATTAGCTAGCTAGTTCTAGGTTTGCCACTAATATATATCCATCTGTACCATGTTTGAATAATAATTGACATGTTGTAAATATTTGTAGAAACTATGGAGCACTCCCGAGACGAAGCAGCAGAAGTGATGTTGGGGGGACATAATCGCACAAGGAAGTGATGTCGTTGCATCATTTCTCAATGACACTGATGGTCAGGAAGGACTGGGTGAAGAAGAGGGCTATGTTCGTGATGGCTCCGGCCCATAAATGCCGGTACAAGAAGAGGGCTATGTTCATGATGGCTCCGGTGACCCAATGGAGGTACAAGAAGGAGACCGTGCTGACTGCTCTGGTGACCGAACCGAGTCCGGCCAGGTATATATATATATATATATATTAGTTAAGCCTGTCCTGACTAGTTAATTGATGCATTCATTGTTTTCATATGTACACATATTAATTAACTCTCATCTTTCTTCTTTTTTCTCTAGCCCTCCGGATCGAGCTCAACTTCGGTAAAGAAACGAGGCGCGAAGAAAAAGTTGCGCTCGGATGAAAGGTTTGAGATCACAGCAATTGTGCGCGATGGCACGCCGATTGAACCCATCCGGACAAGGGATGCATTTCGTGCTCAGTACGGGGTTCTTGTTAGGGACAAGATCTCGATCAGTATCCAGCAATGGTTAAAGCCAAAGAAGGAAGACCCTGAGGTGCCGACGTCTTATGTCTCCGATATGCAGAAAGAAGATCTTTGGACAATGCTTAAGGCAAATTTCACCCTACCGCCAGAGTAGGATCCTGAGAAGCCAGTTAAAGAGCAATTGGTCAAGTCTCATGCTCTTAAGAAATGGCAAAACTATTCAGGAGGTGGAAGAATGAGCTGAAAACGTTTGTCGACAAAGAAGAGACACCAGAATTCACCGGAAAGTATGGGAAGATCAGAGATCAATGGCCGGCATTTGTGGCCCACAAGACATCGGAAAAGAGTAAGAAGATGTCAGTGATAAACAAGATAAATGCTGCGAAGAAGAAGCAAGGGATGTTTGTCCCAGACAGAGAGAATGAGGAGCTCCCAATGGCTCTCGGGAATCCTGAGCACCCTGGACGGACACGAGGCTCGCCAGGCTCCATTCCGTGGAAGGCTCGCTTTCCGGACGCAGGGGTGACAAAAACCACGAGAGGAGGAAGAAAGTGGAGCATAGCCAACTGCAGGCGCTGCACGAAAGGGTACAAGGGCTAGAGGAACGAGAAGCAGATCGCAGCAAATGACCTGCCGAATCTTCCCCTGAAGATACCTCGCCGTCTCAGCAGAGAAGCATCGTGGCTTCCACCGAGCAGACTCAATAGCTGGAGCATGTCTTCATGGCTCCTGCTAGCAACCCCGTGGATGCTATCACGGAGTCTCAACATTGCCACCTTATCACGGAGTCAAGGCGGCTGTTGGCTTTGTTATACCTAATAAACCTGACTCAACCTACCAAGGCCAGCCATTTCCAGAAGGATATGCTAGGGTGATGCTGGATCAAATAATGGAAGGATTTGAGGACCTTCAACTTGACCACCCTACGGGTGAAGGGGAGATTCGGCTGGGTTCTTCTCTGAAGACTCCATGCCTATGGCGGAAGGAGCGCATCAGCCTTCCAAACTGGATGCCTCCGCCTCCTCCTCCTCCTCCGGCGAGTAAGGGCAATCCGCCTCCTCCTCCGCCTCCTCCTCCGGCGAGTGATCAGGGCACTCACCCTCCTCCTCCGCCTCCTCCTCCGGTGAGTGATGAGGGCACTCAGCCTCCATCTCCGGCGCGTGGCGGCACTCCGCCTCCTTCTAAGCCTGAGCCGGCGCACCTGAGCAGCCAGCCTCCTCCTTCTCCGCCTTATCAACAAGGGCGGATCAAGAGACCCGCCGCGGCTCCAGCTGCTCCGGCGCGTCATAGTCCTTCGCCTCCGCCTCGTAAGAAAGGAAAGACAGCCGCAGCCGCTCCGTCTGCTCCGGCGTCTAGCAGCACAGCTAGAGCCAGGAGGCAATACAAATACGGTCCTTCTCTCAAGACTCCAGAAAAGTTACCATACGAGAGGACTGTGGAGGAAAACACGCAGATCGTGCAAGCCGAAGTGGATAACTTCTTTGAAGGGGTGAAAGCAAAGAAACATCCACCTCCGGAGGAGAAGATAAATCCGGTAAAAGTGAAGCGTACTCTGGCTGCCCTGCAGAAACTGCCAAAGTCTCTGGTGAAAGGCAACTATGAGCGCATTCTTACAAAGTCATTTGGGGAAGCGTCGCGGTCGGGAAGTACTATCAGTGGTCAACGATGAGCTGGGAAAAAAGTTGCCCAGCTCGGCGAACAAGAGAACCAATCGTTCCCCCCGCTCCAAGTGTCTAGCGATATCGTCGCTAATGTTCCGGGCGGGATGGTGCCCGGTTATAACAATCCTGAAGATTACCTGCCCGACGAAGTACATTATGATTTGTTGGAGGTGGACAAACACAAATACGTGTACGGGAAGCCTCTCGTCAAAGATATAACATCTCTACCAACGATGATGTTCAGATTCCATGATTGGTACATGAAAACCTGCAGCGAGTCTGAGGGGGGCAATATTTTGTCGCTGATGGTCAGAGAGGAGCATGACCTCATTGGACATGAACTATTGAATGTTCCATTTGAGGAGTTCTTTGCGTTTTTCAATCTAAAGGCCCTCAATAAATTAATGATCACGTGCTACTGCATGTAAGTACAGTACTACTTCTGTCATTAAGTCTCTATATATAGATCAGCTCTTTCATTGCATGTATTTTTAATTATCCTCACTATATTACGCAGATTGAAGATCGCCGAATTAAAGAAATGACAAATCGGTGATATTGGATTCATTAACAAAAATATCATAGATGCATATATGGTTAAATCTCAGGCCAGAGAAACCCAGGCCAAGCTGCTAAAATCGTTTGTAGTAAATCAAAACAAAGCTATAATACTCTTCCCTTACGAATTCAAGTGAGTGTTACTGTCTTCTGCATATTCGGTTTCCCTTATTAGTCGAGGTAATTATAGTAGTAATGTAATTGATGAGTTATGCATGCGTGCGCAGGTTCCACTATATTCTCCTAGAGATTAAGCTTGAGTAGGGACTAGTAACCGTCTTAGACTCGAGACGAAAAGATCCCACGGAGTATGCAGACATGACTGAAATGCTAGAGAAGTAAGTTAAATCGATCATTATCGCACCATATCGGCAACTTTGTTCATTTCCTGATATCAAGTAATTGTTTTCTTTGTCTGCTGGCAGGGTTTGGAAAAAATTCACCTCAAAAACTCCGGAACTACCGAAGAAGCTGCAATTTAGACACCCGAAAGTAAGTACTATAGTAGCATGTTCCACGCATCTCCTAGTGATTCAAGCGCTAGTTTCATGAATACCATTTAGCATGCTTGCTAATTATCAGTTTGATTGACCTCTATTTCTTGTAAAGTGGTTGTGGTAGGAACAAGGGAATGATTACTGTGGATACTACATTTGCGAGTCCATCCACCACATGACCTGTGAGCGGGGCTACTCTAACAAACAATATGAAGTGCGTAAATAATAATATTCACAATTTTATTTTATTACCATCATTTGTGTTTAGTTTCATTTATTCATATATATGTATTGACCCCCTTCTTCAAATTAGATATTTCGGATGCGGGACGAATTCCTACCACCAAATCGTATGCGAGGAATTCAAGAGGAATTGGCGGCATTCTTTCTTGACGATGTGATCGCTAAAGACGGAGAATACCATGTGGACGCTGAGTTCATTTGGAATTAGGAGATTATATTGTAATTAAGAGATAATTATATTTTATATATGTAGCCAGTATGTAGCGTCGGATAGATATACGAGAACTTGTTGTTCGACCAATCTCTCAGAGAAGGAGAGGTGGTCGATATCACTTCTCTTTATATGCATATGTTCATGACGATCTTCTGTTTCCTTCATTTGCTTACTAGCTAGCGTGTCTAGTCCTCTCTATACGTATAGTACGTAGCATCGACCAAGCTCGGAGATAAAAGAGGACACTTCTCTCTATTAATTAGCTAGCTAACACAATATATGAAACACCTAAATTAACCCCTAACCCCCCCCCCCTTCCAAAAAAACAAAAACCCCAGCACCTGAAACGCTGACGCGTGGAAGCCTTTTGGTCCCAGTTTATGTCACCAACCGGGACAAAAGGCGCCCCTGCCTAGGCTGCCCGCAGTGGCCACGTGGATGCCCATCTGTCCCGGTTCGTGTAAGAACCGGGACTAAAGGGGGGAGGCATTAGTAACGACTTATTAGTCCCGGTTCAAGAACCGGGACTAAATGCCCTTACGAACCGGGACAAATGCCCAGTTTTCTACTAGTGCATGGAAGTTTTGAGAGATAATAATTTTTGGATAACATTAAGGTGGAAACTTTAATACACATCTGGGTGGATTGGTTGGGGCACCTGGAGAAACCAGTGCTTGCCCATTGGGAATCCCGGAGTACCCGTGTGATTTTCCCTCGGTTCGCCACCCAGGCTCAAAGGGATTATATGATATTTCATGCCTATAAACTTCCTTGTGCAGCCAACAGCCATTATGGGCTCTGACATAGTTGACTAAGTTGTGTGAGCTCTTGAAGAGGTGGACTAGCAGATGTACGAGAAAGTAGGTGTACTGGTCTATCCAGAGTAGAGAGTTAATGCTTCAGAAAGACTATGTCTCGATCTTTCGATCATGGATGCGGTCGAATCTTGTGGGGAAAAGTGTGCAACCTCTGCAAAGTGTATAAACTAATCATGGTTAGCTGTGTCCCTAGTTATGGACATCTTGAGTATCTAGAAGTGGATATTATTGTTGATCTCATCACTCTTTAATAAATGAATTGGGTTTAATGATGATACTTGTTTAAGGTCGGGATTTGAGTTGGTGGAACCTTCACAAATATTGGTATAACTTTGTAGTAGATAAAATTTATTCTTTTGTTGTAGGAAAAATTAGCTTTATGCAAAACATTAAACTTAGAGCCTCCACCAGCCAAATCTTCATGTAGATATAGTTTCTTGCATTCATTTGCTCTATAGTGTAACTCTGCCAGCATATTCCATGTGCTAACCTACACGGCTGCAACGTCTCATGTTGCCGATTTTACCGACGAAGAATAAGGAGCGATAGGTCGTTTTCATGCACTCAGCTATGCCGTTGGAGTTGATGGCTCATTTATCTTCGAAGCTTCCATAGCTATTTAGTTTAGATGGCCTTCAGCCATATCATTTGTGTAACAAATACTCTTTATGAGGACCTCGATGTAATAAGTGTGTGATTGAACTCTGTTATAATTACTCGAGTATTGTGTGTGTCAGCATGCCGATCCAGGGATGACACTTAAGCACAGAGACTTTGGTCCATTGGGATCATAGTCGTTACAAGATAGTATCCGAGCACACGCTGACTATAGGACGCGACCACTAGGAAAAGCCACATGATACTCTTCCCTGCTCATTTCTAATTCTCCTGTGTTTCTACTCTATAGATGGCGGACCCCAGGAACAAGTTCACTCAGCCGGATGACGACACCCCTTTCGGACGACACTTGAAGGAAGTCATGAAGTAACAGAACATTGGACTACCAAGCTTCACAGGAGATTTCACTTCAACTACTGGAAGAGGAGCGCTGGAGGATCAAAGTTCGTGTACCTGGGAGGACATTTGCCCCAACAACGGAGCCCATTGATTTTACCTTGGATGCACCAAGTTGGAACTTGGGAAAGAGCATGGCAGCCCACATCACTATTGGATGCATTTGTGAGGTTTACCAAAAGGAGCTTGAAGACACGGTCTATCAGATATATTGACGCCGAGACGCAGAATGGGAGATGATTCGTACGAGGAAGTATGGATCAATTGCAGCATACATTCAGGAGATGGATCAACACATTCGTCGATTTGAGAACTAGATGTGCGCTATCATGAAGAAGACCAAGAAGCAGATGAAGAGGAATATCGAGCTAGAAGAGGAACTCAAGTCAACACGCGATGGATATGAAGGAGAAATTGCTGTGCTACTGGAGAAGCATGAAGAACTGAAGAAGAAGCTAGGAATACCTGTGATGAACCAGAAGCAAGAGCCTTAAGTGGAGATCCGTTTAGAGGACTACATCATATTGGTCGACACCGACATGGACAGTGATGCAAATGATGACAGTGATGATGATTATGAAGATGAAGCTGGAGCTCATATTATGGAGTCTTCCACTGATCAAAATTTCTAACGACCAGCATGTTAATAGTAGTATTCTTCCTAAGTAGTTAGATCGATCGATTTGTAATCATAGTTAGATCCTTTGTGTGAACCTTGTTTGATATTGAGTGATGTGAATTGATTGTGTTTGCCTCATATGCATGTGGGCAGTGAAATCTGTCTTAGATCTTATTCTATTCTTTTTTCTCACCCCCTCTAACCCATCAGATGCCTCCGAGACATGACACCAGATTCGTTTTCCCGCCGGAGCTCACCCAGTTGATCCAGCAGCAGAATGCCTTGATGCAGATGTTAGTCAAGAACTAGAACCAGAACCAAGGCAACAACAACAACAACCCACCGCCACCATCCCCTGTTGACAACCTAGCCTGCTTTCTGAGGTTGAATCCACCAGTGTTCTCTAGGAGCGCCGAGCTGATTGTTGCAGATGATTGGCTCCGCAAGATGGGAAGAGAGCTGACCACTGCTAGATGCACGGATGCAGAGAGAGTGCACTTTGCCGCACATCAGCTTGATGGACCCGTAGCGTCTTGGTGGGAGAATTTCACCACCACTTACCCCATAGCTACAGTTACATGGGATCAGTTTCAGCAGGCCTTCCGCACTACACATGTTTCAGCTGGAGCCATGAGTTTGAAGAAGCGTGAGTTTCACAACTTACGCCAAGGGAGTCGTACAGCGAGGCAGTATGTGGATGAGTTCAGCAAGTTAGCACACTATGCCCCAGATGATGTGTCCATAGACACCGCGAAGCGGGAGAAGTTTCTTGAGGGACTCAATGATGAGCTAAGCATGCAGTTGATGGTGGCAACTTTCAACAACTACCAAGATCTTGTAGACAGGGCCATCATGATAGAAGGCAAGCAACAGCAGATTGACAACCGCAAGAGGAAGTACGGACAGGGGAGGTACACTTCTGGAGCTCAGCAGAAGCCTCGCTATTCCCCATACTCGGCAGGACACACTCATAACCATGGAGGGCATAACCATGGAGGACATTCACACAATGGAGGAAGTTCACACAACCACAGTGGCCCTCAGAATGGCAATGGGAATGGAGGAAGCAACAGTTAGAACAGTTCCAACCCTGCAACACCCTCTAAGAAGGATATGAGTCACATTACTTGTTTCAAGTGCGGTAACACTGTACACTACGCCACTGAATGTTCTAAAGCAAAGAATGGAAATGGCAATGCAAGTTCTGGAAAGAAGCCCAACCCTTTCACCAGAGGTCAGGTGAACCACGTCAGTGTGGAGGAGATTGAGGAGCAGCCCGACACAGTTGTCGGTAAGTTTTTGATTAATGCTTTTACAACACTTGTTCTTTTCGATACTGGTGCATCTCATTCATTCATATCAAGGGGATTTGTGGACAAGTTTAAGTTGCCAACCATAGCCCTTAAGTCACCTATGTTAGTCAGTTCCCTAGGAGTAGAGTATATGGCTAGTCGGTGATGTTATCAGTTGCCAATAACCATAGGTAGACATGTTTTCCCCACCGACCTTATTGTCCTGGAGACACAATGATTGGATGGGATACTAGGCATGGATTGGCTATCCAAGTTTGAGGGAAACATCGATTGCGCCAGTAAATCAATTCTTCTCACCACCCTAGAGGGAAAAAGGATTAAGTACGTGTCTAGGCATGCGCCAAGGAGGACTCAGGTGAATTCCCTATAGGGAGTTGTTCAGGAGGAAGTACCAGTGGTGAAGGATTATCCCAATGTGTTTCTGGAGGATTTACCAGGCAAGCCACCAGATCGAGATATTGAGTTTTTGCCAGGCACTGGACCAATATCAAAGAGACCGTATCAGATGCCCGCAAATGGTCTGGAAGAAATTAAGAAGCATATTAAGGAGTTACTGGAGAAGGTTATATTCGACCAAGCTCATCACCTTGGGGAGCCCCAGTGCTTCTAGTTGAGAAGAAGGATGGATCTTTGAGGATGGTTGTCGATTATCATGCGTTGAATGAGGTGACGATCAAGAACAAATACTCTGCCGATGATCAAAGCTTTGTTTGACCAACTGCAGGGAGCTAAGGTTTTCTCCAAGATTGATCTTCAATCAGGTTATCACCAGCTGAAGATCCGAGAGCTGGATATACCTAAGATAGCTTTTACCACGAGGTATGGGCTACATGAGTATACAGCTATGTCATTTGGTTTAACTAATGCCCCTGCCTATTTCATGAGTATGATGAACAAGATGTTCATGGAATTCTTGTATAAGTTCGTTGTGGTGTTCATTGATGATATATTGGTCTACTCGAAGAATGAAGAAGAACATAAGGAACATTTGCGCTTGGTTCTCGAGAAGCTCAGGGAACATCAATTGTATGCGAAGTTTAGCAAATGTGAGTTTTGGTTGAAGGAAGTTGGATTTCTCGGACATGTTTTATCAGGAGAAGGAATAGCAGTAGACCCTATCAAGGTTGCATCTGTCATTGAGTAGTTGGCGCCCACCTCAGTTGGAGAGATCGGAAGTTTTCTTGGACTCGCAGGTTATTATCGGAGATTCATTGAGAATTTTTCCAAGATTGCAAAGCCCATGACGGAGTTATTGAAGAAGGACACCAAGTTTAAATGGACTGATGAGTGTGAGGCTAGTTTACAGGAGTTGAAGAAACATTTGGTTACAGCCCCAGTGCTGATTCTCCCAGACATACGCAAGGATTTCCATGTTTATTGTGATGCTTCACGTCAAGGACTTGGAAGGTGTTCTTATGCAGAATGGAATAGTTGTTTCATATGCCTCACAACAGCTTTGACCTCATGAGTTGAATTATGCCACGCATGATTTGGAGTTAGCAGCCGTAGTGCATGCGCTCAAGACATGATGACACTTTCTCATCGGTAACCGTTGTGATGTTTACATGGATCATAAGAGTTTGAAGTACATCTTCACGCAGAAGGAGCTGAACCTCAGGCAAAGGGGATGGTTGGAGCTTATAAAAGATTATGATATATGATTGCATTATCATCCAGGAAAGGCCAATGTCATAGCAGATGCGTTGAGACGCAAGAGTTATGTTAACACGCTCATAACTGGAGGATTACCGCAGGAGTTAGCCGATGATCTCCGAGAACTATGCTTGGAGTTAGCTCCGAGAGGTTATGTTGCAGCATTGGAAATTCAGTCCACTTTGCTAGGAAAGATCTGGGAAGCCTAGAAGACGGACAAGGAAATCGCAGAGATAAAGGAAAGGATGAGTAAAGGAAAGGCTAAAGGTTTTCGTGAGGATGAGCATGAAACTTTATGGTTTGAGGACCGTATCTATGTTCCTAATGACCCTGAGATCAGGAAGTTGATTCATCAGGAGGCTCAGGATTCGCCTTATTTGATTCACCCCGGAAACACCAGGATGTATCTGGATTTGAAGGAGAGTTTCTGGTGGACAGGAATGAAGAAGGATATTGCTGAGTATGTTGCAGTATGCAACGTATGTCGGAGAGTTAAGGCAGAGCATTAGAAACCAGCACGGTTACTTCAGCCTTTGCCGATACCCAAATGGAAGTGGGATAAACTTGGCATGGATTTTATCACCGGATTACCCAGGACCCGTTGAGGCTATGATTCTATCTAGGTTGTAGTCGATCTCTTGACGAAGGTAGCCCATTTCATCCATGTGAAGACAACTTATACGAGTAATAAGTTGGCGAAGATATACATGACTAGGATTGTATGTCTTCATGGAGTTCCAAGGACCATCATATCAGATAGAGGAACACAGTTTACTACAAAGTTTTGGAATCAGGTACACAAAACATTGGGTACCAGGCTAGAGTTCAGTTCAGCCTTTCATCCACAGACAGATTGACAGACCGAGAGAGTCAATAAGATTTTGGAATACATGTTGAGAGCTTGTGCGCTAGATTATGGATCTAATTCGGATAATAATTTACCATATGCAGAGTTCTCCTATAACAACAGTTATCAAGCCAGTTTGAAGATGGCCCCTTTCGAAACTTTGTACGCAAGGAGGTGCAAGACACCATTATCATGGGATGAAGTTGGAGATCGACAGTTGTTCGAACTAGACTTAATCCGAGATTCTCAGGAGAAGGTGAAGTTGATTCGAGATAGACTCAAGATAGCCCAGTCCAGGTAGAAGAGTTATGCAGATACCAAAAAAAGGAGGTAGCCTATGAAGTCGGAGACAAAGCATATCTCCGTGTGTCCCCACTTAGAGGAATTAAGCGATTCGGAGTCAAAGGGAAGCTAGCACCACGATTTGTGGGACCCTACAGAGTTTTGGAGCGCATGGGAAAGTTGCTTACAAGTTGGAATTACCCGAAGGATCAGGAGTTCATGATGTGTTTCATGTTTCCCAGTTGAAGAAGTACCATGCAGAGATGGCTGACATTCCTCTGAGAGATACAATGCCATTGGAAGCGATTCAGTTGGAGAGCGATTTGACCTATGAAGATAAACCCGTTAAGATTCTCGAGTTTTCCAGCCGAGTTACTCGCAGCAAAGTCATCAAATTTTGCAAAGTTTAGTGGAGCCACCTTACCGAGGAGGAAGCCACCTAGGAGCGAGAAGAAGACCTCCGCAAGGACCACCCACAACTTTTTGCTGACCAACCCGAATCTCGAGGCGAGATTCATCTTAAGGGGGGTAGGTTTGTAACATCCCAATTTTCAATTTGGATGTTATACATAGATCATTAATATGCATAACTGATTTATTGCATTTTTTGTTTAGTTTTGGTTGCATTTTGATCCAAGAGGCCTTAAGCAACTCAAGGACCAATTTGAGAGAGTTGGAGGTTTCACAAAAAATCAAATTTTGATTTATCAAAATTTGGTAATTGGATCAAATTGTTTTTCAAAATTGTTTTTCTAAATAATTTTAAAATAAGGAGAGAAGATGAAATGACTTCTTCAATTCAGTAGAAAAAAATATTGGAAATTGAATTTTAATTTTTTGAGAGTTTATTTGATTTTATTTGTTAGTTTATTAATTAGTCAGCTGAGTAATTAGAACTATAATGTTTGTTTTTAGTTTAGGCATTTAAGTCGAGAAAAATGTTCATGAGGTCACTAATAAGGCTATTCAGCTACGCGATTTTTTGTGGAATTTTTTGGATTATATTTATATTTGTTTTAAGTGTTTTTAGTCTCTGGAATTTAAAAAAAACGCGCGCCGCCGAACTGGGCCCGCCCAGCTGAAAGCACGCCACGGCCCAGCTGCGCCACCACCTCCGCCGCCGGCTCCCGAGAGGAGTCCGCCGCTGCCACGACCGGGAGTCCGACCCGGACTCGTCGCCGCTGACCCCCTGCACAAGTTGGACCCCCCATACGCCTTTATATAGCTGCCCGCTCCCGCCGCCTCTCCTCATCTCACTGCCGCAAGCTGCCGAAACACCGCCGCTTTGCCGCCGCCAGCCGCCAATCTCTCGCCGCCCGCGCCGCCGCATGCTGCCGTTGCTGCCGTAAGCCGCAACCCCGCCGCCGATGCCCCGCCTCACTAGAAGCCGCCGATACCGCTGCCGTTGACTCCGTCACTGAACCGGCCAAAGACTGGTAAAAACCGATCGGTTTTGCTACGTCTTTTTGGTTTATATATTAGATCGGTTTATTTTTTAATTCATTTAATTAGTGAACATTCACCCGTTTAGATCTATTAATGAACAAATTCACTCGTTAGTCTCTGTTAGCGGACATTCGTCTGATAGAATGTTTTCTTTTTAGTTTAATTTTTTGGCCAGGGACCTATATGTGAATAGTTTTATCGCAGATTAGCCCCTGATCTTCAAACTAGCGTCACTATTTACTGTTTGTCCAAATTCAACGAAACAAACGCCTAAATCTTTAGAACGATCCCCTCTCTCCAGTAAACCAACTCGAACATGATTTGGCAATTTAAAATTTGAGTTTAGTTCAGATTAGTATTTGATCTTGTTTTGTTTGTATCTTGAGTTTCGTAGCTCCATTTGAGTTGATTCTTTTTGCAAATCATAGCTAATCATATGTACCTATTTCTAAGATATAATCCACATAAAAATAATTCTATTTAAATTTTTTTTATGTTTTTATTAGTTATTTGCTTGTTTTGATTTTTATTTGGATCTTTTCTCGATTTCTCTTTGCATCGTTTGCTTGATTGCTTATGTATGTTGTTGTTTGCCTATGCTAGATTTTCCAGAGTGCGAAGCTTGTTACCACAAATCTCTGGAGTTTTGCAATCGTCAGCAAGGCAAGTTACACTTTGGTCATACTCTTCCATACACAGTTTTTACTATGTATTAGTTTTGCCCCTCAAATATTTGCATGAGTAGGATTTTGGAACATGTGGTTTGGTTGTAGTACTTGAGGTAGGAACCTAATATATTTGATCACCCTGGGAATATACATTGTGCTCATTTATTGCTTAGCCATGCTCGTAGACGGGGATTGGGTCGTGATGTACATGGAAGTTGTGAGAGATAATAATTTTTCGAGAACATTAAGGTGACAACTTTAATACACATCTGGGTGGATTGATTGGGACACCTGGAGAAACCAGTGCTTGCCCATTGGGAATCCCGGAGTACCCATGTGATTTTCCCTCGGTTCGCTTAAAGGGTTCATATGATATTTCATGCCTAGTAACTTTCGTGTGCAGCCACAAGCCATTATGGGCTCTGACATAGTTGAGTAAGTTGTGTGAGCTCTTGAAGAGGTGGACTAGCAGATGTTGGGGAAAGTAGGTGTACCGGTCTACCTAGAGTAGAGAGTTAATGCTTCAAAAAGACTATGTCTCGATCTTCCGATCATGGATGCGGTCGAGTCTTGTGGGGAAAAGTGTGCAGCCTCTGTAGAGTGTATAAACTAATCATGGTTAGCCGTGTCCCCGGTTATGGACATCTTGAGTATCTAGAAGTGGATATTATTGTTGATATCATCACGCTTTAATAAATGAATTGGGTTCAATGATGATACTTGTTTAAAGTTGGGATTTGAGTTGGAGGAACCTTCTCAAATATTGGTATCACTTTGTAGTAAATAAAATTTTATTCCTTTGTTGTAGGAAAAATTAGCTTTATGCAAAACATTAAACTTGGAGCCTCCACCAGCCAACTATTCATGTAGATATAGTTTCTTGTATTCATTTGCTCTATAGTGTAACTCTGCCAGCATATTCCATGTGCTGATTGTTGGGGAATGTAGCAGAAATTCAAAATTTTCCTACGTGTCACCAAGATCTATCTATGGAGAAACCAGCAACGAGGGGAAGGAGAGTGCATCTACATACCCTTGTAGATCGCTAAGCGGAAGCGTTCAAGAGAACGGGGTTGAAGGAGTCATACTCGTCATGATCCAAATCACCGGAGATCCTAGTGCCGAACGGATGGCACCTCTGCGTTCAACACACGTACAGCCCGGTGACGTCTCCCACGCCTTGATCCAGCAAGGAGAGAGGGAGAGGTTGAGGAAGACTCCATCCAGCAGCAGCACAACGGCATGGTGGTGATGGAGGAGCGTCGCTATCCTGCAGGTAGGGCTGCGCCAAGAGGGAGAGGTTCTCGTGTCCCTGGCAGCCCCAAAACCCCCACTATTTATAGGAGGAGGGGAGGGGGCTGCGCCCCCTCTAGGGTTCTCTCCCCAGGGGTGGCGGCAGCCCCCAGATGCCATCTAGTGGCGGCCAGACGGGGGAGAAGGGGGAGGCACACCTAGGGTGGGCCTTAGGGCCCATCTGCCCTAGGGTTTGCCCATTTCCCCACTTCCCTACGCCTTGGGCCCTGTGGGGGGGCGCACCATCCCACCTGGGGCTGGTCCCCTCCCACACTTGGCCCATGCAGCCCTCCAGGGTTGGTGGCCCCACTTGGTGGACCCCCGGGGCCCTCCCGGTGGTCCCGGTACGTTACCGGAAAAACCCGAAACTTTTCCGGTGACCAAAACAGGACTTCCCATATATAAATCTTTACCTCCGGACCATTTCGGAACTCCTCGTGACGTCCGAGATCTCGTCCAGGACTCCGAACAACATTCTGTAACCACATACAAACTTCCTTTATAACCCTAGCGTCATCGAACCTTAAGTGTGTAGACCCTACGGGTTCGGGAGACATGTACACATGACCGAGACGTTCTCCGGTCAAAAACCAACAGCGGGATCTGGATACCCATGTTGGCTCCCACATGTTCCACGATGATCTCATCGGATGAACCACGATGTCAAGGACTCAGTCGATCCCGTATACAATTCCCTTTGTCTAGCGGTATTATACTTGCCCGAGATTCGATCGTCGGTATACCGATACCTTGTTCAATCTCGTTACAGGCAAGTCTCCTTGCTCGTTCCGTAACACATCATCCCGTGATCAACCCCTTGGTCACATTGTGCACATTATGATGATGTCCTACCGAGTGGGCCCAGAGATACCTCTCCGTTTACCGGAGTGACAAATCCCAGTCTCGATTCGTGCCAACCCAACAGACACTTCCGGAGATACCTGTAGTGCACCTTTATAGCCACCCAGTTACGTTGTGGTGTTTGGTACACTCAAAGCATTCCTACGGTATCCGGGAGTTGCACAATCTCATGGTCTAAGGAAAAGATACTTGACATTGAAAAGCTTTAGCATACGAACTACACGATCTTTGTGCTAGGCTTAGGATTGGGTCTTGTCCATCACATGATTCTCCTAATGATGTGATCCCATTATCAACGACATCTAATGTCCATGGTCAGGAAACCGTAACCATCTGTTGATCAACGAGCTAGTCAACTAGAGGCTTACTAGGGACATGGTGTTGTCTATGTATCCACACATGTATCTGAGTTTCCTATCAATACAATTATAGCATGGATAATAAACGATTATCATGAACAAGGAAATATAATAATATCTAATTTTTATTGCCTCTAGGGCATATTTCCAACAGTCTCCCACTTTCACTAGAGTCAATAATCTAGTTCACATCGCCATGTGATTAACACTCACAGGTCACATCACCATGTGACCAACATCCAAAGAGTTTACTAGTGTCATTAAACTAGTTCACATCATCATGTGATTAAGACTCAATGAGTTCTGGGTTTGATCATGTTTTGCTTGTAAGAGAGGTTTTAGTCAATGGGTCTACAACATTCAGATCCGTATGTACTTTGCAAATCTCTAGGTCATATTGTAAATGCTGCTTCCACGCTCCACTTGGAGATATTCCAAATGGTTACTCCACTATACGTATCCGGTTTGCTACTCAGAGTCACTTGGATAGGTGTTAAAGCTTGCATCGACGTAACCCTTTACGCCGAACTCTTTATCACCTCCATAATCGAGAAACATGTCCTTATTTGTTACAAGGACAATTTTGACCGTTTTCCAATGATCCATTCCTGGATCATTCTTGTACCCCTTGACTAACTCATGACAAGGCACACTTCTGTTGCGGTACACAGCATAGCATACTATAGAGCCTACGACTGAAGCATAGGGGACAACATTCGTCCTTTCTCTCTCTTCTGCTGTGGTCGAGCTTTAACTCTTAACTTCATACCTTACAACTCAGGCAAGAACTCCTTCTTTGACTGATCCATCTTGAACACCTTCAAGATCATGTTAAGGTATGTGCTCATTTTGAAAGTACCATTTAGCATTTTTGATCTATCCTCATAGATCTTGATGCTCAATGTTCAAGTAGCTTAATCCAGGTTTTCCATTGAAAAACTTTTTTCAAATAACCCTATATGCTTTCCAGAAATTCTACATCATTTCTGATCAACAATATGTCAACAACATATACTCATCAGAAATTCTATAGTGCTCCCACTCACTTCTTTGGAAATACAAGTTTCTCATAAACTTTGTATAAACAAAATCTTTGATCATCTTATCAAAGTGCATATTCCAACTCCGAGATGCTTACTCCTGTCCATGGAAGGATCGCTGGAGCTAGCATACCCTTTAGCATCCTTAGGATCGACAAAACTTTTCTGATTGTATCACATACAACCTTTCCTTATGAAAACTGGTAAGGAAACTCGTTTTGACATCCATCTGCCAGATTTCATAAATGCAGCTAATGCTAACATGATTCCGACGGACTTAAGCATCACTACGAATGAGAAAATCTCATTGTAGTCAATTCCTTGAACTTGTGAAAAAACTCTTTGCCACAAGTCGAGCTTCATAGACGGTGACATTACCATCCACGTCCGTCTTCTTCTTAAAGATCCATTTATCTCAATGGCTTGCCGATCATCGGGCAAGTCCACCAAAGTCCATGCTTTGTTCTGATACATGGATCCTATCTCGGATTTCATGGCTTCTGAACATTTGTCGGAATTTGGGCCCACCATTGCTTCTCCATAGCTTGTAGGTTCATTGTTGTCTAGCAACATGACCTTCAAGACAAGATTACTGTACAACTCTGAAGTAGTACGCATCCTTGTCACCCTACGAGGTATGGTAGTGACTTGATCCAAAGTTTCATGATCACTATCATAAGCTTCTACTTCAATTGGTGTAGGTGCCACAGGAACAACTTCCTGTGCCCTGCTACACACTAGTTGTAGTGACGGTTCAATAACCATATCAAGTCTCCACCATCCTCCCACTCAAATTTTCGAGACAAACTTTTCCTCGAGAAAGGACCCGATTCAAGAAACAATCCCTATTGCTTTTGGATCTGAATTAGGAGGTATACCCAACTGTTTTGGGTGTCCTATGAAGATGCATTTTATCCGCTTTGGGTTCGAGCTTATCAACCTGAAACTTTTTCACATAAGCGTCGCAGCCCCAAACCTTTAAGAAATGACAGCTTAGGTTTCTCTAAACCATAGTTCATACGGTGTCATCTCAACGGAATTACGTTGTGCCCTATTTAAAGTGAATTTGGTTGTCTCTAATGCCTAACCCATAAACGATAGTGGTAATTCAATAAGAGACATCATGGTACGCACCATATCCAATAGGGTGCAACTATGATGTTCGAACACACCATCAAACTATCGTGTTCCAGGCAGTATTAATTGTGAAACAATTTCCACAATGTCTTAATTGCGTGCCAAAGCTCGTAACTCAGATACTCATCTCTATGATCATATCATAGACATTTCATCCTCTTTTCACGATGTTCTTCAACTTCACTCTGAAATTACTTGAACCATTCAATAATTCAGACTTGTGTTTCATCAAGTAAATATACTCTACATCTACTCGAATCATCTGTGAAGTAAGAACATAACGATATTCACTGCATGCCTCAGCACTCATTGGACTGCACACATCAAAATGTGTTACTTCCAACAAGTTGCTATCTTGTTCCATTTTACTGAAAAATGAGGCTTTTTAGTCATCTTGCCCATGTGGTATGATTTGCATATCTCAAGTGATTCAAAATCAAGTGAGTCCAAACGATCCATCTGCATGGAGTTTCTTCATGCGTATACACCAATAGACATGGTTCGCATGTCTCAAACTTTTCAAAAACGAGTGAGTCCAAAGATCCATCAACAAGGAGCTTCTTCATGCGTTTTACACCAATATGACTTACATGGTAGTGCCACAAGTAAGTGGTACTATCATTACTATCTTATATCTTTTTGGCATGAAAATGTGTATCACTATGATCGAGATTCAATAAACCATTCCTTTAGGTGCAAGACCATTGAAGGTATTATTCAAATAAATAGAGTAACCATTATTCTCCTTAAATGAATAATCGTATTGCGACAGACATAATCCAATCATGTCTATGCTCCACGCAAACACCAAGTCTCGATGGTACAGGGAGCGTGCGATGCTTGATCACATCAACCTTGGAAACACTTCCAACACATATCGTCAGCTCACCTTTAGCTAGTCTCCGTTTATTCCGTAGCTTTTATTTCGAGTTACTAACACTTAGCAACCGAACCGGTATCTAATATCCTGGTGCTACTAGGAGTACTAGTAAAGTACACATTACCATAATGTATATCCAATGTACTTCTATCGACCTTGCCAGCCTTCTCATCTACCAAGTATCTAGGGTAATTCCGCTCTAGTGGCTATTCCCCTTATCACAGAAGCACTTAGTCTCGGGTTTGGGTTCAACCTTGGGTTTCTTCACTGGAGCAGCAGCTGATTTGCCGTTTCATGAAGTATCCCTTCTTGCCCTTGCCCTTCTTTAAACTAGTGGTTTCACCAACCATCAACAATTGATGCTTCTTCTTGATTTCTACTTTCGCGGTGTCAAACATCCTGAATACCTCAAGGATCATCATATCTATCCCTGATATGTTATAGTTCATCATGAAGCTCTAGCAGCTTGGTGGCAATGACTTTTGAGAAACATCACTATCTCATCTGGAAGATCAACTCCCACTCGATTCAAGTGATTGTTGCACTCAGACAATTTGAGCACAAGCTCAACGATTGAGCTTTTCTCCCTTAGTTTGCAGGCTAAGAAAATTGTCGGAGGTCTTATACCTCTTGACGTGAGCACGAGCCTGAAATCCCAATTTCAGCCCTTGAAAACATCTCATATGTTCCACGACGTTTCGAAAACGTCTTTGGTGCCTCAACTCTAAACCGTTTAACTGAACTATCACGTAGTTATCAAAACGTGTATGTCTGATGTTCGCAACATCCACAAACTACGTTTGGGGTTCAGCACACTGAGCGGTGCATTAAGGACATAAGCTTTCTACTGTCTGCATAATCGCTATTGTCAACTTTCAAATATATTTTCTCTAGGAACATATCTAAACAGTGGAACTAAAGCGCGAGCTTACGACATAATTTGCAAAGATCTTTTGACTATGTTCAGGATAATTAAGTTCATCTTATGAACTCCCACTCAGATAGACATCCCTCTAGTCATCTAAGTGGTTACATGATCCGAGTCAACTAGGCCGTGTCCGATCATCACGTGAGACATACTAGTCATCATCGGGGAACATCTTCATGTTGATCGTATCTCCATACGACTCATGCTCGACCTTTCGGTCTTTGTGTTCCGAGGCCATGTCTGTACATGCTAGGCTCGCCAAGTTAACCCTAAGTGTTTTTGCATGTGTAAAACTGTCTTACACCCGTTGTATGTGAACGTAAGGATCTATCACACCCGATCATCACGTGGTGCTTGAAGCGATTTAACTTTAGCAACGGTGCACGCTTAGGGGAGAACACTTCTTGAAATTGTTGTAAGGGATCATCTTATTTATTACTGTCGTTCTAAGTAAACAAGATGCATAAACATGATAAACATCACATGCAATCAAATAGTGACATGATACGGCCAATATCATTTTGCTCCTTTTGATCTCCATCTTCGGGGCTCCATGATCATCATCGTCACCGGCATGACACCATGATCTCCATCATCATGATCTCCATCATCGTGTCTCCATGAAGTTGTCGTGCCAACTTATTACTTCTACTACTATGGCTACCGGTTAGCAATAAGGTAAAGTAATTACATGGCGTTGTTCAATGACATGCAGGTCATACAATAAATAAAGACAACTCCTATGGCTCCTGCCGGTTGTCATACTCATCAACATGCAAGTCGTGATTCCTATTACAAGAACATGATCAATCTCATACATCAAATATCATTCATCACATTCTTCTTGGCCATATCACATCACATAGCATACCCTGCAAAAACAAGTTAGACGTCCTCTAATTGTTGTTGCATGTTTTACGTGGCTGCTATGGGTTTCTAGCAAGAACGTTTCTTACCTACGCAAAACCACAACGTGATGTGCCAATTGCTATTTACCCTTCTTAAGGACCCTTTTCATCGAATCCTTTCCGACTAAAGTGGGAGAGACTGGCACCCGCTAGCCACCTTATGCACCAAGTGCATGTCAATCGGTGGCACCTGTCTCACGTAAGAGTACGTGTAAGGTCGGTCCGGGCCGCTTCATCCCACAATACCGTCGAAACAAGATTGGACTAGTAACAGTAAGCATATTGAACAAAAAAATGCCCACAACTACTTTGTGTTCTACTCGTGCAAAGAATCTACGCAATAGACCTAGCTCATGATGCCACTGTTGGGAACGTAGCAGAAATTCAAAATTTTCCTACGTGTCACCAAGATCTATCTATGGAGAAACCAGCAACGAGGGGAAGGAGAGTGCATCTACATACCCTTGTAGATCGCTAAGCGGAAGCGTTCAAGATAATGGGGTTGAAGGATTCGTACTCGTCGTGATCCAAATCACCGGAGATCCTAATGCCGAATGGACGGCACCTCCGCGTTCAACACACGTACAGCCCGGTGACGTCTCCCACGCCTTGATCCAGCAAGGAGAGAGGGAGAGGTTGAGGAAGACTCCATCCAGCAGCAGCACAACGGCGTGGTGGTGATGGAGGAGCGTGGCTATCTTGCAGGGCTTCGCCAAGCACCACGGGAGAGGAGGAGTAAGAGAGGTAGGGCTGCGCCAAGAGGGAGAGGTTCTCGTGTGCCTGGCAGCCCCAAAACCCCCACTATTTATAGGAGGAGGGGAGGGGGCTGCGCCCCCTCTAGGGTTCCCTCCCCAGGGGTGGCGGCAGCCCCCAGTTGCCATCTGGTGGCGGCCAGAAGGGGGAGAAGGGGGAGGCGCACCTAGGGTGGGCCTTAGGGCCCATCTGCCCTAGGGTCAGCCCCTTTCCCCACTTCCCTGTGCCTTGGGCCCTGTGGGGGGGCGCACCAGCCCACCTGGGGCTGGTCCCCTCCCACACTTGGCCCATGCAGCCCTCCAGGGTTGGTGGCCCCACTTTGTGGACCCCCGGGACCCTCCCGGTGGTCCCCGTACGTTGCCGAAAACCCGAAACTTTTCCTGTGACCAAAACAGGACTTCCCATATATAAATCTTTACCTCCGGACCATTCCAGAACTCCTCGTGACGTCTGAGATCTCATCCGGGACACCGAACAACATTCGATAACCACATACAAACTTCCTTTATAACCCTAGCGTCATCGAACCTTAAGTGTGTAGACCCTACGGGCTCGGGAGACATGTAGACATGACCGTGACGTTCTCCGGTCCATAACCAACAGCGAGATCTGGATACCCATGTTGGCTCCCACATGTTCCACGATGATCTCATCGGATGAACCACGATGTCAAGGACTCAGTCGATCCCGTATACAATTCCCTTTGTCTAGCGGTATTATACTTGCGCGAGATTCGATCGTCGGTATACCGATACCTTGTTCAATCTCGTTACCGGCAAGTCTCTTTACTCGTTCCGTAACACATCATCCCGTGATCAACCCCTTGGTCACATTGTGCACATTATGATGATGTCCTACCGAGTGGGCCCAGAGATACCTCTCCGTTTACCGGAGTGACAAATCCCAGTCTCGATTCGTGCCAACCCAACAGACACTTTCGGAGATACCTGTAGTGCACCTTTATAGCCACCCAGTTATGTTGTGGTGTTTGGTACACCCAAAGCATTCCTACGGTATCCGGGAGTTGCATAATCTAATGGTCTAAGGAAAAGATACTTGACATTGAAAAGCTTTAGCATACGAACTACATGATCTTTGTGCTAGGCTTAGGATTGGGTCTTGTCCATCACATCATTCTCCTAATGATGTGATCTCATTATCAACGACATCTAATGTCCATGGTCAGGAAACCATAACCATCTGTTGATCAACGAGCTAGTCAACTAGAGGCTTACTAGGGACATGGTGTTGTCTATGTATCCACACATGTATCTGAGTTTCCTATCAATACAATTATAGCATGGATAATAAACGATTATCATGAACAAGGAAATATAATAATATCTAATTTATTATTGCCTCTAGGGCATATTTCCAACACTGACCTACATGGCTACAACGTCTCATGCTAAAGATTTTACCGACGAAGAATAAGGTGAGATTGGTCGTTGCCATGCACTCATCTATGCCGTTGGAGTTGATGGACTCATTTATGTTCGAAGCTTCCATAGTTATTTAGTTTAGATAGCCTTCAACCATATCATTTGTGTAACAGATACTCTTTATGAGGACCTCGATGTAATAAGTGTGTGATTGAACTCTGTTACAATTCCTCGAGTACTATATGTGTCAGCGAGGGATGACACTTAAGCACAGATACTTCGGTCCATTGGGATCGTGGTCGTTACAAAGTGGGACAATATTTTTTTTACCCCAACATCTTGATGCCATTCCATGATAGCATGCCAAGGTTCATGAATTTCAGACGAGTTTTGTATTTACTAGAATTACAAAAGCAATCACCTCAACATTTGCCAGGGAGCCATGGTGTTGTGGTGTCTTAAATTCATCCCCATTTCTTGAATGGGACGTAAGCATCGACCCATGGACACATATATCATGTTACAACCCATTTTGGTGCACCAGAGCATGTGCATGTGGCTTAATTTTGAATTGTGCACCTGAAATGCCTAGAAAACCAAGTTAGTGTATAAAAATGTCCAAACGAATCCTGAATAATTCCATTTTTTACGACAGACCTACAGTTGCATGTTCACTGCAGATAGAAGTTCTAGCAATTCAAACACCATCCTTTGCAGTTGTGACCCCATTATGTAATTCAAATCAAGACGAAAAATCTAGTAGATTACACACAATTTATTTTCACCAATCGTGTGAGATGCAGTTTAAAATATCCTAGAGCACCGAAGGTGTATAGTACGCCTATGGCTTACGCGAGAAGGTGCGTCGGCTACAGTCCACAACAGGCGTCGCCAAATATCATTTCATTGTTCAATCGTCGCCGGTGTAATATGGGGACGTCGACTCACGTTGTGAGGGCAAATTTGACGGCCCACTCCGGAAAGAGCACCGCTGCAGCCGCCATGCACGTGCTAACAAGGTGCATGAGCGCGGCCACAATCTGTGATCGGGCGGCCAACGCAGCGCAAATGGCCGTTGTTGCTTCTCAGGTGGCGGCAGCAACATCTGCCTCGGGGATAGCAACTGGTGAGACCGGCACAACAGTTGTCCGTTCCACAATGGCGGCCTTAGCCCTGATGGAGGCCGTCCATGACCATGTCGAGGCCTCCCACACCTAGCTCATGGCAGTCACCGCACAAATCGAACGAAGCTTCTCCGATAACGGTCGGCAACCCACGGCCAAAGAGTTGGCAATCGCCAAGAGTGTTCGAGCCTCCGTCCGTTCCTCCGCCGCATACCTTGCGATGACGGAGCCCGTCCAAGCCCAGATCGAGGCCGCCCATGCCCAGCTCGTGGCGGCAGTTTCAAAACAGATGGCGGATGCGGATGGCGAGATGCTTTCCGAGTAGGGTTCGATGGATGCCATGGAGCCCCTTCCCCAGGAGACCATCAAGCGCGAGTTGGACATGGAGGAGGCGGCGAAGATCGACGAGCACCAGCCGTAGTAGTACTCTTTGTTTTGTTTAATTAAGAGAGCCGGTCTTTAATTTGTTAGAGTAATGTTTAGGCCAGCTAGCTTTATTTAATTGCTGAACTTGCTCGATTAAGAAGTGTGGGTGTGCTATAGTCTCCTTTGTGTACCCAAATTATGCAATGACGTGGATGACCGCTGTAACAGGGAAATTGGAACCAAAAATTTTGCGTTCAAACTCATCACACACGGGTTAAGCTATCTGAATCGTTTGTGATGTTCACATATCGTGCACAGTTTTGAATAAGGGACCTTGTCCGATGACAGTTTACGCGCCAGTTTTTTCGCTGAGCTGATTCAAAATTTCTGGCTTCCGTGGAAATATCTACCTCCCCGCCCCTCCCCCTTACCAAAAACCACATTCCCCTGTTTCTGCCTTCCTTTCCAAGTTTAAACCTTCACTCCTTGCTTGTAGTGTGATACGCTCCAACGTATCTTTAATTTTTGATTGTTCCATGCTATTATATTATTTGTTTTGGATGTTTAATGGGCATTAATATGCTCTTTTATATTATTTTTTGGACTAACCTATTAACCGGAGGCCCAGTGCCAGTTTCTATTTTTTTTGCCTATTTTAGAGTTTTACTGAAAAGGAATACCAAATGGAATGAAACCTTCGCGACGATCTTTCTTGGACCGAAAGCAATCCAGAAGACTTGGTGTAGAAGTCTGGACTGCCACGAGGAGGCCACGAGGCAGGAGGGCGCGCCCAGGGGGTAGGCGTGCCCCCACCCTCGTGGGCCCCTCGTAGATCCATCGACCTACTTCTTTCGCCTATATATACTCTTATACCCTAGAAACATCAGGGGAGCCATGAAACCACTTTTCCACCGCTGCAACCTTCTGTACTCATGAGATCCCATCTTGGGGCCTTTTCCGGTGATCTGCTGGAGGGGGATTCGATCATGGAGAGCTTCTAAATCAACACCATTGCCTCTCTGATGAAGCGTGAGTAGTTTACCACAGAACTTTGGGTCCATAGTTATTAGCTAGATGGCTTCTTCTCTCTCTTTGATTCTCAATACAAAGTTCTCCTCGATATTCTTGGAGATCTATTCGATGAAATTCTTTCGCGATGTGTTTGCCGAGATTCGATGAATGGTGGATTTATGAAGAAGATTATCTATGAATATTATTTGGTTCTTCTCTGAATTCTTATATGCATGATTTGATATCTTTGCAAGTCTCTTCGAATTATCGGTTTAGTTTGGCCTACTAGATTGATCTTTCTTGCAATGGGAGAAGTGCTTAGCTTTGGGTTCAATCTTGCGGTGCCCTTTCCCAGGGACGGTAGGGGCATCAAGGCACGTATTGTATTGTTGCCATCGAGGATAAAAAGATGGGGTTTATATCATATTGCTTGAGTTTATCGCTCTACATCATGTCATCTTGCTCAATGCGTTACTCTATTCTTATGAACTTAATACTCTAGATGCATGCTGGATAGCGGTCGATGTGTGGAGTAATAGTAGTAGATGCAGGTAGGAGTCGGTCTACTTGACACGGTCGTGATGCCTATGTTCATGATCATTGCCTTAGATGTCTTCCTAATTATGCCCTTTTCTATCAATTGCTCAGCAGTAATTTGTTCACCCACAGTAATACATGCTATGTCTAGATAAGCCACTAGTGAAACCTATGGCCCCAGGGTCTCTTTTCTATTATATCACATCTCCTTTCCATTATATCACATCTCGTTTACTATTTTGCAATCTTTACCAAAAATATTTACTTTACTATCTTTATTAGATCTATCTTTTGCGAGTGACTGTGAAGGGATTGACAACCCCTTTATCATGTTGGTTGCAAGGTTCTTGATTGTTTGTGCAGGTACTAGGTGACTTGTGTGTCGTCTCCTACTGGGTTGATAACCTTGGTTCTCAAAACTGAGGGAAATAATTATGCTACTTTGCTGCATCACCCTTTCCTCTTCAAGGGAAAACCCAACGCAGGCTCAAGAGGTAGCAAGAAGGATTTCTAGCACAGATGCCGGGGAGACTTGCGCCAAGTCAAGACAAGATTTGATCTCCCGTCAACTTGCCTATTTCTGGCGCCGTTGCCGGGGATATCTATGTCAAGCCAAGCCATACGAACTACTCATCATAAACTCTTATCCCTTGCATTACACTATTCGCCATTCGCCTCTCATTTTTCTCTCCCCCACTTCTAAAACGATTTTCAAAAATAGTTGCCTTTTCTTCGCCCTTCTTTCGTTCGAGCTTTTGTTACCTTGTGCTTTCTTTTTGCTTGCATCTTCGCTTGCTAAAAGTTTATGGATCCACATCCACTTGCTAATCTTTTTAAGAGATCTAATTATGATTAACCAATTGCTAGTGAGTTTTGTGCACTAGATTATCTTTATGAAGTTTTGCTTGAAATTCGTGAATCTGAAAATTGTGATGAAGAAATTTATTAAGAGATTCACGATAGCTCCTTGAATAAAAAGCATGATTGCAATGATTTTACTATAAATTCCGTTGATGTCAGTTGTGCTAATAATATGCAAAACCCAAAGCTTGGGGATGTTAGTTTTGATATGTCTACTATTTGTTGCAATGATCATGATTGGGGTGTTTCTTTTTATGATCTTGAAAATTTATTTAAGCCCCATGATGAATATGAGATTGATAATAGTGTTTGCAATATATTGAAAATGTGTTTGGAAGAGTGTCAACTTTAGATCCCACATATTTGGACAATGTTCAATCTTATGAAATTTTTGATAAAAGTGGGTTTGGAGAGGTCATGCCTTCAGTTAATGTTAATCCCACTATTTTGGAAGAGTGTCAACTTCGCACGCATGTGGATCGTGTTGAAAATATTTTATGCGATAGCTATTTTGTTGAATTTTCTTATGATCCCACATATTATTATTATGAGAGAGGAAAATATGGTCGTAGAAATTTTCATGTTACTAAATTACCTCTCTTCATGTTGAGATTGCTATTGTTTCTTTATGCTTCCTAGCATATGCTAGTTTTTGCTTGCTATGATAATTTGTTTGCCTATAAGATGCCTATGCATAGGAAATATGTTAGACTTAGATGTGTTTCTAACATGGTTTCATGATGCTCTCTTTGCGCTTCAATTCTTGTCTTTCACGTGAGCATCATCAAAATCTGAATGCCTAGCTAGGGGCGTTAAACTATAGCACTAGTTGGGAGGCAACTCAATTTTAGATGTGGTTTTATGTTTAGATGTGTTTTTATTTTTCTTAATCTTATATGTGGTTTTATGTTTTAATTAGTGTTTGTGCCAAGTAGAACCTTTGGGAAGACTTGGGTGAAGTCTTTGCGGTCTTTCTGTAAAAAAAAACTTCTGTGCTCACGAAAATAGGTGTCTTTTTTTACTGGAGAGTTATTTTAGGTTGATTATTTTTTAAGATGATTAATAGGCAAATTCCTCACGTCTAGAAATTTATTTCAGAATTTTTAGAGTTACAGAAATATTCAAAAGTTACAAATTGCTACAGACTATTCTGTTTTTGACAGATTCTGTTTTTCATGTGTTGTTTGCTTATTTTGATGAATCTATGAGTAGTATCGGGGGGTATGAACCATAGGGAAGTTGGAATACAGTAGGTTTAAAACCAATATAAATAAAGAATGAGTTCATTACAGTACCTTAAAGTGGTGGTTTATTTTCTTATACTAACGGAGCTCATGAGATTTTCTGTTGAAGTTTTGTGTTATGAAGTTTTCAAGTTTTTGGGTAAAGATTTGATGGATTTTGGAATAAGGACTGGCAAGAGCCTAAGCTTGGGGATGCCAAGGCACCCCAAGGTAAAATTCAAGGACAACCAAAAGCCTAAGCTTGGGGATGCCCTGGAAGGTATCCCCTCTTTCGTCTTCATTTATCGGTAACTCTACTTGAGGCTATATTTTTATTCACCCCATGATATGTGTTTTGCTTGGAGCGTCTTGTATGATTGAGTCTCTGATTTTTAGTTTACCTCAATCATCCTTGTAGTACACACCTCTTGGGAGATACATGCATGAATCGGAATTTATTAGAATACTCTATGTGCTTCACTTATATCTTTTGAGCTAGACAATTTTGCTCTAGTGCTTCACTTATATTATTGATCTCTCATGATTCACTTATATTATTTTGAGAGTCTTTTAGAACAACATGGTAATTTTCTTTGGTTATAAAATTACTCCTCATATGATGGGCTTCCAAGATGGGTATAATGAAAACTTTCATATAAAGTGCATTGAATACTATGAGAAGTTTGATTCTTTATGATTGTTCTGAGATATGAAGATGGTGATATTAGAGTCATGCTAGTAGATTAGTTGTGAATTTGATAGATACTTGTGTTGAAGTTTATGATTCCTGTAGCATGCACGTATGGTGAACTGTTATGTGTTGAAGTTGGAGCATGATTTATATATTGATTGTCTTCCTTATGAGTGGCGGTCGGGGACGAGCAATTGTCTTTTCCTACCAATCTATCCCCCTAGCACTACTAGGGAAAACCTTATGCATAGAACTTTAGCTGTAGCGCGTGTCAAAAAACCTCGCTAGTGCTAAGTAGCAGTAGCGCGCTGGCGTAAACCGCGCTACAGATACAATTGTAGCAGTAGTGCACCCGAAGATAAACGCGCTACTACTAAAATTCCAACTGCTTAGCCGATAGGCTACACATAGTAGTAGCGATGCACGGCAAACAGCGCTACCGCTACATGCTTTGTAGTAGTGCGTTTACCAAGAAAGGCGCTACTGATAAAGGAATTAAAATTAAATGGAAAGCAAATAGAAAAATAAATGAAAATGAAAGAAATAGAAAAAGGAGAAAGGAAGAAAATGTAAAGAAAAATACATGAAAAGGGGAAAAATGAGAAAGGGGTATCAGTAGCCCGTATCCAGGAACGCGATATAGGTAACTTAGCAGTAGCGCACTTACCGGAAAGCGCTACTGCTACTTTCGACTTAACCGCACAATTCGTTCTTCCCCACGGCCACTCCAAAATCCCAACTCCTCCGCTATCGCTACCGCCATCGCCCATTGGCTGCCGCGGACTCTCTCGTTGCTCTCCGCCCACCCTCGACGCCGCCCCAACCCCAGATCCGATGTCGCCCCGACCCCGACCTTGACACCGCCCGCGACCTCGACGCTGCCCCCGACCCCGACCTCGATGCCGCACTCCACCGCGCGCCCGAGCCCAAACCTCTACCTCGACGCCACCTGCCCCTCCCTTGCTGCAGGCACCCGAGGTGAGCACGCCTGCTCCTCCCCCTCCCCTACCTCTGCCTAGGGTTCTTCAAATTTTAATTGCATCAAATTAGTTAGGGTTCATCTGTTGCATCAAATTTTGGATTATCCTCTACCACTTTCCACCCCTAGGTTCATCAAATTAGATTGTAATTATGGCAGTAGTTCCTAGGTACTAATTAGTTAGTAAGAACTAGGTACTAATTAGGTACTAGTTTATTTTTATTTATAGTAAGTTTATTTTTAGTAAGAACTAGTTGAATTAATAGAACTAGTTGAGCATGTCACATTTGTTGTTATTTTTTTAGCTAAAGCAATTTTTCCCGCATCGACGTCAACGATGCCTATCTCGCATCCTCGTCGTCGACTCGGCGGAGGACACCTGCTTGATCAGATGGGCCATGTCCGGGATTGGGCTCCGCCAGGCTGGTACTGGGAGGCGCTACCTACCGGGGGGCGTAGCTTGGTGAGGAGTTAGCCTGGCGTTGACCCGAACCTTCTTTGGTGGCGGTCGCGTGGGCCAGTGACGGTCGAGAGGCTTGAGGACCCCGCCGAGGTGGTACATCACCGTGTCAGCGAGGAGGACGTGCACGTCCGTCGCTACTTGGTTGCGCTGGAGCACAGATTCTCCAGTACCTGGCAGGTTCTCCAGGGATCTCACTAGAGCTATGATCCTGTGATGGTTCCTTCTCTTTGGGTGTCCACCACCTGCGCCGATACCCGTCGTTCGCTAGGGTTTTAGTTGTATTAGTGATGTTATATGTATGTTACTATTCGGGATGTATTGGTGAAAATATTCGACGATGTACGGACGCAAGAGATGTTTTACTTTTGCTTATTGAATGCATGCTAATTTGAATACTTATTTATTTTACGATTTGGTTTTGCTTATTGAATGCTCATGTCAATATGTGTCCTATAAGATATTCTGAAATGTATATCTTGTGTTGCTCAAATAGGATATGTGCTTGCCAAAGTGGCCGGTCATGTTTGCAGGTTACACCTCTGAGTGGCCTATGTTTCGCCAGAGTGGTTATTCATTTCCGTTCCGGCAAATTTCAGGCGCTCGATATGTCCTATTTTAGCAAAGGTCATTCCGGATTTTTCCATGAATTTTGGCATGACTTGTGCCAGAATATGTAGGAAATATCGAGTGCCCCGGATTTGTGTGTTGAGTATCCTGGTAATTGTCTTTGATCCATTTTCAATTAATGTTTCAACTATGAACATTGGAAATGTCTGACAACGAAAAGGTTTTTGGTATTTGCAAATACTGCAAAGACGAGCGCGGCCTGTGCGACAGAATCTTCCTAGATGATGATAGGCGCTTCAGCATCAAGCTGGACGAGAATTTCGAAGTGGATAGAGTAAGTCACAACGACAAGTCTTTTTTCGTAATTAAGCATGACATCTACTTCATTTGCTTCAACTTATAATTTTTTTTCACTATTCTACTAGCGTATCCCCGGCCATGCAAGAGGTTTGTCTTGGATAAGATAGGTTTCAGTCCTATGAAAACTACTATGGAGGTAAAGAGAGTTTACTTGAAGACCGAGCATGGTTGGGTTTTCCATGCAAAATTGTACAATGCAGACACCTACACCAATTTTGGATGCAAAACTTGGCAAGCACTATGCAAGACTTATGCATTTGAGCCTGATATGGTTATCACCTTTGATATTCGTTCGGAAGATGATATTGATGGTAATATCGACATCTGGGTCGATGTGTAGACGCCTCAAGTTATACCATTATGTGAGTTTCTCAACCATATTTATGTCTTTGATATTGTTTAATCCAAAATAGTTGAGAACTAATTTCTATTGACAGCTTATTTCCATTCAAGTAAACATGTCCAGCGCTTGGTAGACAAGACCTACTACTATCTCAGGGCTGAACTAAACTGCGAGGAGATAAGTCATTATGTTTCATGGCTTGAGGATCTTCATACTGTCAAGACAAATTATTTTTATGGACTTAAAAATTTGAGTACTCAAAACGTGCGACCAATAGTTTTCGCACTAAACTACGGTCACATCTATTTAGGAAAGATGGTAAGATTTTTACTATTTGTCCTCATTGCATCTTTTGCATACATTATTTTTTAAGCTAAACTTCATTGCTAAGTATGTTACTATACGATGGTCTTCAATAGGGACTCTCGATGAATGTTGTGCCTCATTGGATCGAGACTAAAGGTCGCATGAGAATTGTTAGCTTACGGCCAAGATATCCTACAATGCACTTTAGTGCATTCAGGATTTCTAATAGCGAGGAATGCTTAATAGTGAAAGACTGGAGCAAAATTGTGAACGATCGCAGAGAAGTACTAGGGGGCAGCAATCAGAAGCGCAACCCATGATTAGGAGATAGGTTCATCTACATGCTCCAACATGATGAAGGAGTGCTACACATGTTTTATGTTATTTCACTTGACAAAGAGCAGCAGGAGTGATTAGCTAGCTAGAAATGAGTTTGAAGATGATGATGTGCTACACTATGACTATGATGATTAAATAGCTAGTGTTGGTGGTAATGGCCATGATGATTATTATTAGCTAGTGTTGGTGGTGATTAGATAGCTACCGCAACTAGTGTTGGTGGTGATTAGCTAGCTAGAATGAGTTTGAAGATGATGTGCTACACTATGGCTATGATGATTAAATAACTACTGTTGGTGGTAATGACTATGATGATGATTAAATAGGTTGTGCTGGCGGATTAGATTCAAGTGGAGGCAACATGTGGTGCACATCGAAAGTACTACTAGTCCAAACTAGATCAAGTTTGGATTAGTAGTATACTTTTGACATGCACCACATTTTGCCTCCACTTGAACCTAATCCACCTTCATTTGACACACTGTTATGGACATACTGACATAAACCTCATAATTGGTATTGTACCAAAATTTGTATAACAGCGTATAAATACACTCAAAATAAAAATAAATAAAAAAAGAATACTAGTAGCGATGGATAGTAAACACACTGCTACTAGCTAGATTAGCAGCAGCGCGGGAGAGAACAAACGTTGCGGCTATGTGTCTTAGCAGTAGCGCGTGTCGCACGCGCTACTGCTAAGTAATGGCTATGGCACTCTATTACTAGCGTGGTGATCCGCGCTACTAGTGGGCATTAAACCTGCGCTACTACTAGGGTTTTCCCTAGTAGTGTAGGAGCATGCGCGTAGTACTTCGTTTCGATAACTAATAATTTTTTGCAATAAGTATGTGAGTTCTTTATGACTAATGTTGAGTCCATGGATTATACACACTCTCACCCTTCCACCATTGCTAGCCTCTCTAGTACCGTGCAACTTTCACCGGTACCATACACCCATCATTACCTTCCTCAAAAAATCCACCATACCTACCTATTATGGCATTTCCATAGCCATTCCGAGATTTATTGCCATGCAACTTTCCATCGTTCCGTTTATTATGACACGCTCCATCATTGCCATATTGCCTCACATGATCATGTAGTTGACACCTTATTTGTGGCAAAGCCACCGTTCATAATTTTTCATACATGTCACTCTTAAATCATTGCACATCCCGGTACACCGTCGGAGGCATTCACATAGAGTCATATTTTGTTCTAAGTATTGAGTTGTAACTAAATAAAAGTGAGATAATCTTCATTATTAGAGCATTGTCCCAGTAAGGAAAGGATGTTGGAGACTATGATTCCCCCGCAAGTCAGGATGAGACTCCGGACTAAATAAAAAAAGAGAAAAAAAGAGGCCATAAAAAAAGAGAAAAGGCCCAAATAAAAAATGAGAGAAAAAGAGAGAAGGGGCAATGCTACTATCCTTTTACCACACTTGTGCTTCAAAGTAGCACCATGATCTTCATGATAGAGAGTCTCCTAGGTTGTCACTTTCATATACTAGTGGGAATTTCCCATTATAGAACTTTGCTTGTATATTCCAATGATGAGCTTCCTCAAAAGTGCCTTAGGTCTTCATGAGCAAGCAAGTTGGATGCACACCCACTTAGTTTCTTTCAAGCTTTCATACACTTATAGCTCTAGTGCATCCGTTGCATGGCAATTCCTACTCACTCACATTGATATCTATTGATGGTCATATCCATAGCCCGTTGATACGCCTAGTTGATGTGAGACTATCTTCTCCTTTTTGTCTTATCCACAACCACCGTTCTAATCCACATATAGTGCTATACCCATGGCTCACGCTCATGTATTGCGTGAAGATTGAAGAAGTTTGAGAACATCAAAACTATGAAACAATTACTTGGCTTGTCATCAGGGTCATGCATGACTAAATACTTTGTGTGATGAAGATAGAGCATAACAAGACTATATGATTTTGTAGGGATGAACTTTCTTTGGCCATGTTATTTTGAGAAGACATAATTGCTTTGTTAGTATGCTTGAAGTATTATTATTTTTTCTGTCAATATTAAACTTTTGTCTTGAATCTTTCGGATCTGAACATTCAAGCCACAATAAAGAAAATTACATTGATAATTATGTTAGGTAGCATTTCACATCAAAAATTCTATTTTTGTCATTTACCTACTCGAGGGCGAGCAGGAATTAAGCTTGGGGATGGTTGATACGTCTGCAACGTATCTATAATTTTTTATTGTTCCACGCTATTATATTATATGTTTTGGATGTTTAATGGGCTTTAATTTGCTATTTTATATTATTTTTGGGTCTAACCTATTAACCGGAGGCCCAGTGCCACTTTCTGTTTATTGCCTATTTTAGAGTTTTGCAAAAAAGGAATACCAAACGGAGTCCAAACGGAATGAAACCTTCGCGATGATCTTTCTTGGACAGAAAGCAATCCAGAAGACTTGGAGTAGAAGTCTGGAACCCCACGAGGAGGTCACGAGGCAGGAGGGCGCGCCCAGGTGGGTAGGCGCGCCCCCACCCTCGTGGCCCCCTCGTAGCTCCACCGACGTACTTCTTTCGCCTATATATACTCTTATACCCGAGAAACATCAGGGGGAGCCACGAAACCAATTTTCCACCGCCGCAACCTTCTGTACCCATGAGATCCCATCTTGGGGCCTTTTCCGGCGCTCTGCCGGAGGGGGATTCGATCATAGAGGGCTTCTACATCAACACTATTGCCTCTCCGATGAAGCGTGAGTAGTTTACCATAGACCTTCGGGTCCATAGTTATTAGCTAGATGGCTTCTTCTCTCTCTTTGTTCTCAATTCAAAGTTCTCCTCGATGTTCTTGGAGATCTATTCGATGTAATTCTTTTGCGGTGTGTTTGCCGAGATCCGATGAATTGTGGATTTATGAACAAGATTATCTATGAATAATATTTGGTTCTTCTCTGAATTCTTATATGCATGATTTGATATCTTTGCAAGTCTCTTCGAATTATCGGTTCAGTTTGGCCTACTAGATTGATCTGTCTTGCAATGGGAGAAGTGCTTAGCTTTGGGTTCAATCTTGCAGTGTCCTTTCCCAGTGACAGTAGGGGCAACAAGGCACGTATTGTATTGTTGCCATCGAGGATAAAAATATGGGGTTTATATCATATTGCTTGAGTTTATCCCTCTACATCATGTCATCTTGCTTAATGTGTTACTCCGTTCTTATGAACTTAATACTCTAGATGCATGCTGGATAGCGGTAGATGTGTGGAGTAATAGTAATAGATGCAGGCACGAGTCGGTCTACTTGACACAGACGTGATGCCTATGTTCATGATCATTGCCTTAGATGTCTTCATAATTATGCGCTTTTCTACCAATTGTTCGACAGTAATTTGTTCACCGACCATAATACATGCTATCTCGAGAGAAGCCACTAGTGAAACATATGCCCCCCGGATCTCTTTTCTATTATATCACATCTCTTTTCCATTATATCGCATCACGTTTACTATTTTGCAATCTTTACTTTCCAATCTATACAACAAAAATAAAAAAAAATATTTACTTTACTATCTTTATTAGATCTCACTTTTGCGAGTGACCGTGAAGGGATTTACAACCCCTTTATCATGTTGGTTGCAAGGTTCTTGATTGTTTGTGTAGGTACTAGGTGACTTTTGTGTCGTCTCCTACTGGATTGATACCCTGGTTCTCAAAACTGAGGGAAATACCTATCTTACTTTGCTGCATCACCCTTTCCTCTTGAAGGGAAAAACCAACTCAAGCTCAAGAGGTAGCATAGCGCCGCCCCCTGGCCGGCGACCCTCCCTCACGCTGCTCGGCCTCATCTATCCAGGCAAGCAATCCACACCAGACCCCCATCCTCCTCCTTCCAAATCCCACATGCCCCGACTGCCGGCGCGACACCTTCCACCCAAATCACCGACCTCTCCACCAAATAAGCGCCGTCCTAAGCCATGGTGCACATTGTATAGCCAGGAGCTCAGGGAGCATTTGGCAGCGGAGAAGCAAATCGCGGCCGCACGCGTGGATGAGGTCGCGATGGCTGCCAGTCGTGCCAACCTCCAGATCTTGGAGGAGCAACTCGCCATTGAGTCCACCATCGACGCCTCGCGCACCGATGCCGCGACGCGGTTGGCTGCTTTAAACGACAATTCGTGGCATTTTCTCGAGGCCACCCTCAGTGCCCTCAATGAAGACTACGAGGTGTTTTCTCAGCATGCACGTGCTTACCTCAACTCGAGAGCTAAAAGGTTGGTGCCCGGAGCGGCTCAGGCAACTCACCACTATGACGAGGGCACCCACAATGCGGAGGCCTCGCCCTCTTGCATGTCCAAGGATCCAATCGTTATCGACATCTCCGACAATGAGGAGTAGCTTGTCTTATTAGATCACTAAAAGGACCCATGTTCAGTTCGCTAGCTACTGCCTTTCCTTAACAAATTCTAGTGAATTGTGCTATCTACTTTTACCATGAAATATGTTGCTCTAGTGTATATGTTCTATATGTCGTGCAATGTGGTGCTCACTTATTAATTGTTTTCTTAATTAGTTGTTGTGTTTAGTAAACTGTTTGGTTCAATTGTGCAAATGTGATGTTCAATTCTTCAGGGTGCAATTTGTATTGTCTTCCATGTGACAAATAAATTAAATTTTTCTTTACAAAATACATGAGAAACAAGTACAATTTATATATTTCCAAGTTTTCAAGCATGCTTGGTTTGGTTAACTGTTTGATCTTCTAGTATGTTATACATTGTGCAATGTGGTGCTCAGTTAACTTTTGGTTCATTTGTTGTGGTGTTTAGTTAACTGTTTGGTTCCATTCTGTAATGCGATGTTCAATTATTATGGGTGCATTTTGTTATTGTATACTATGTGAGAAATAAATAGAATTTGGCTGTACTAAATACATGAGAAACAAATACAATTGCTATCAAGTTGTTAAGCATGCTTGGTTTGGTTAACTGTCTGATCTTCTATTAGGAGTATGTTATATTGTGGAATGTGGTGCCCAATTAATGTTTGGTTCATTTGTTGTGGTATTTAGTTAACTGCTTGGTTCAATTCTGCAATGCAATGTCCAATTGTCGTGGGTAGAATTTTGTATTGTTGTGCATGTGAGGAATAATTGAATTTGGTTGCACTTAATACATGGGAAACATATACAATTGCAATATTTCCTTTCTTCTTAATCATGCTTGGTTTGGATAAATGGGTTTTCCATGTGTCTTGAATTAATCTGATGAATCTGCAATGTGCTTATTTTTCATCAAATATTTTACTAACAGCATGCGAACCCTCACTTAACCTGATAACTAACTACCTTATATGTGTTGCAAGGAAACAATGGAAAGCACTAAGGTTTATAATCGAGGTTTGCACATGCATGGTCCTTTGTATAATAGCACATTATTGTGCAATTGTAAGAACCATTCTAATATTTAGGTTTTAAACAATTTAGTCTTGCACATGTAGGTCCTGTTGTTAGAGGTTTCGACCCACTGTTCGACCCTTTTTGCATATGGGTAAATGAGTTGTCCATGAATATCAGTCAAGTCAAGAAACTCAGAAAGATTGTTAGGATAAAGAAATTAGCGACAAAAAACAAAAAGATCTTTGTCTGCATAATGAAGAAGACATCAGTTCACTACTGGACGGTACTAACTATTATACCTTGTCTTTTTTATTCCTTTGCCCCATTTCCAATATAGAGAAGATATTTATGCACATCCTTGTTTTCAGGCCTCTCCAAAGCAGTTCACTGATGATTACCTCTCAAACCACCTGTATGGTCAGGAGGCGAGGAAGGTATTCATACAACACCCACGGTTCAATATTGAAGTGTTCCCAAAGAGGCCGAATGATGGACAGTCAATCATCCACATGCACTGGCCTAAAGTTGCAATGATCTTCAACGTCAATGAAGGCTCAATATTTGCCTTCTGCTTCACTAGTTTTCCAGATGAGATACATATATCTATGTACCGACTATGATGCTAATTTCGAAAGGTTATAGATGTTGCATGTGAATCTTGGTGCTGGTGCACTTGTGTAATGGGGTAGCTGAGTGCTGAAGCTATATGATACTGTACTATGATGTATTTCAATTATGAAAATGAAATATATTGTGTGCTTAATATGAAATGTCAATTAGATACATAAATGGATTATTAATAGGATCATTAGCCTTCTATTTGGGTTTTTCTATTGCAAATGGTTATTGAGAAAACACCATGGGCGGTGACCTCAGGCAACGCACATAGTTTCTAGGAATAAACTGTGTTGGATTAATGAACAATCACACAAGACATCCTGTTGAAAACTGTTTGCGTTAGGCCACCTGGCGCAAACGTTTCTTCTACGCACCGTGTGTGATGCATTCAATAATGCAAATGATAAAATTGTTAATACTGTGTGCAATGGAAACGCTATCACAAATGTTTTAACGGGGAAAATTGTGTGTGATGTACCTGCGAACAAAAACCTTTTCCTTGGAGCGACTACGTGGGATGTAAATATGAATGGAAACGTTTACCAAGGACAGACTGTGTGGGATAAACTTATGATCGGAAACGATTTCGCCTGTATAATTGAATTTTTTAGCACTACTATATGTATTACCGTAGTTGATCGCTCGCCGGTCGCATACGACCTCATTTTGCCGAGCGTGTGTGCCAGGAGGGCATATCCCCAACGGTTTCTGGGTTGTGTGGGAAGGAACCCCCCTATTGCAGTCACTCGCTAGGCGATGATTCCAAATGCCATTGCGGAAAGGGGTTAAAAACCATTTGTATAGGACCGATGTGTACCAGTGATTCCAAACTATTAGAAAACCACCAGATGCACTAAGGGAGGGCAGATAGTCAAATTCCATGAGTTGTCTTGGGAAGGATTTTCTCAAGTAATTGGTATCAAAATGTTCTCTTTTCATTTGTTAAAGACATAAAATGGAACAAGCAGATTCCTATATTTTATGGGCAATAGCAGTCTATTTCTTTTCATCATTCAACCCTCTAACATTCCAGCTAAAAATATTCCATGATTTGGCCATAAGAGTAACATAAAGATAATACTGATGGCAGCAAGAAATTCCAAGTCTGAACCAAGTCTGGTACTAAAGATAATATATCAATCTCCAATGAGCAGGTCATTACAAAAGGGCTCTTCTACAAACACACACACACACACACACAGAATACTCCTAGACAGACAAAGATCTAATGATGCCGGTTCTAGTTCCGACTATTGCTCCTGGCCTTTATATTTTGTCCACCTACTACAAAAAAGGCGTTATTGCTCTTGAGCTTTTCTCGAAAAAGTCTTTTGCCCCGCTTTATATATAAAGCAAAAAATATCATACAAATGATCCAGACAACACGACACCACACACACCCAAGACAAGATACATAGGTGTTGAGGTTTAGCAACACCACCCCATACAACTCCAAGTGAATCAACATATGGACAATAAGCATGACTATGGAGACAATGGAGCTCTCAACAGGGAACAAGCACTGCGACGAGGTGAAGCTGAGCGCCGACCTACCATGAGCTCAAAGATGGTGCCTTCATGAAGGGCATGATGCTAGAGTGGTGCCACCGCCCAAGCCAAAGGGTCAAGATTTTCATCTAGAGCAACTTGAAGGAAACAACAATTGAGATGAAGCCTTCGAGAAGCGGGCAACACCCAAAGATGCCTCAATTGTCAGTATGGCCAGAGGCAGACAAGGTTTTCACCCCGGCACACACACTCCTCCAACTTGGGTGCGCCAGCAACACACCTGCCACACCACCGACATAGTATGCCAACCACTAGTCACCACGCTACCCACACGGCCATAGATATCGACCAACACCTGAGCCGCAAGCTCCGTCCCAAAGCACCACGACTCCCACCATCAGGGACACTGCCCTATCACTGGGTACCCAAAATCCCCTCCGAAAGCATGGGCTTTGCATCGACCAGCAATCCCCAACCACCAACGAAGCTGAGAATGGCTGTCTGGACCAAAGCCATCGGACGCCAAGAGAAACCAGGTTGGGAAATGAGACAAGAAGGAGTGGACCATGTCCACCACCAACACACCCCTGCGCTGGCGATGGGTGGCCCAACCAAGTCAGCGCCACCCATCCCTCCTACCGGTCTCCCCACATGCACCCCTTGTGTCGCCCTACCACAGTTCTCCCAGGCCACATCCTTGCGAGGCCAAACACATCCGCCCACCCATGGACGAGGGGCACCGGGCAAACCATAGCCAATCGCTAAAGAAGGCCTCCAGGAGCACAACAACAAGTTGCCCGCTGACAACCAGATGCTGGAATCGCAACCAACCGTCGCCACAGCCAAACATGCTCCACATAAGGAAAGCGCAACACCACCACCAAGTGCTCACCTTGCGAGAGAGACCACCTTGTTGCCGTAGATCACATCCTGACCAGCAACCAAGCCAACTCGTTGTCACCGCTCCGTGCTGGCTACCGTCCTCCAGGCGTCAGATCTAGAAGAACTGACCAGAGCCAGGTGATATGTCTCCAACGTATCTAGAATTTATGACGTATTCATGCCGTTATATTATCATTCTTGGATGTTTTACAATTATTTTATAGCAACTTTATATCATTTTTTGGGACTAACCTATTGACATAGTGCCCAGAGCCAGTTGTTGCTTTTGCTTGTTTTTTTCGCAGGAAATCAATATCAAACGGAGTCCAAACGAAGCTAAATTTTTTGGAAAAATTTTATGGACCAGAAGACCCAGGATGGGCCAAAGAAGTACCAGAGGGGTGCCCCGAGGGGGGCACAACCCACCTGGGCGCGCCTGGGCTTGGTGGCCTCCCGCATCGCCTGTTCGCCCTATAAATTTTCAAATATTCCAGAACCCCAAAAAATAACCCTAGATCAGAAGTTTCACTGCCGCAAGCCTTTGTAGCCCTGAAAAACCAATCTAGACCCCATTCTGGCACCCTGCCGAAGGGGGAAATCATCATCGGTGGCCATCTTCATCATCCCGGCGGCCACCATGATGAGGAGGGAGTAGTCCACCCTCGGGGCAGAGGGTTTGTTCCAGTAGCTATATGTTTAATCTCTCTCTCTCTCTCTTGTGTTCTTGAGATGGCATGATCTTGATGTATCGCAGTCTTTGTTAATATAGTTGGATCATATGGTGTTTCTCCCTCTCTATCTTGTTGTGATGAATTGAGGTTTTCCTTTGAGATTTCATTCTTATCGGATTGAATACTTTTATGGATTTGAGAACACTTGATGTATGTCTTGCTATGAATACCCATGGTGACAATGGGGTATCATATTGATTCACTTGATATGTGTTTTGGCACTCAACTCGTGGATTCCCGAGGTGACATTGGGGTAATCTATGTATAGGTGTTGATGCACATTCTCGTCTTTGTTTCTCCGATAGAAATCTTGGGGCACTCTTTGAGGTTCTATGTGTTGGGTCGAGTATCATGAATCTGAATTTGCTTTGGTGTTATTTTAGTAGGAAATCTTGATAGATCGATCGGAAAGAATAACTTGGTATTATTTTAGTACGAACTCTTGGATACATCGATAGAAAAGAATAGCTACAAATAATGTTTTCCACTAGATAGAAACTTTCGAGTGATTCTTCATCGCACATTGAGGGGTGGTCATATGATCCGATTATATTAGCATTGCTGAGAAATTGCACTAGCGAAAGTACGGACCCTAGGCCTTGTTTTCAAGCATTGCAATACCATTTGTGCTCAGTTTTATCGATTGCTACCTTGCTGTTTTTATTTAATCAGATTATAAAAATATATTTCTACCATCCATATTACACTTTTATCACCGTCTCTTCGCCGAACTAGTGCACCTATACAAATTAACATTGTATTTGGTGGCTTGGGGACACAAGAGACTTTTTTTTTATTTGTTTGCAGTGTTGTTTGAGAGAGACCATCTTCATCCTACAACTCCCATGGATTGATAAACCTTAGGTCATCCACTTGAGGGAAAATTGCTACTATCCTACAAAACTCTGTGCTTGGAGGCCCAACATGAGTCTACAAGAATAAAGCTGTGTAGTAGATATCAAGCTCTATTATGGCGTCATTGCCGGGGAGGTGAGTGATCGAAGGTATATATTTAGATCTTGCAATTGAGTCTTTTAGTTTCTTGTTTTATCACTAGTTTTGTTTATAAAATAAAACTACAAAAAAATGGAATTGAGGTGGTCTCATATTGTTCATCTTTATAATGTCTATCTTGAAAATGATGGATTGGAAAATTGTGCTCAATTGATAGAAGAAGAATTCAATAAAATGTTTGGCATAAATGATGAGCATGATTGCAATGTTGTTAGTATGAATTCTTTAAATAGCCATGATTCTAATGATATGCAAAGCCATAAGCTTGGGGATGCTATGTTAGATGAACATGGAATTTTTAATCCCCCAAGTTTTGATGAGAAAATTTATTATGATGAAAGCATGCCTCCTATTTATGATGATTATATTGATAAAAGTGGTTTTGGAGAGGTCATGACTTTATTTAGTGATGAATCCACTTTATTTAGAGGTCTCAATTGATTATGAGAACAAGTTCCTACTATTATTAACGAGAAACCATGAGACTTGTCATCATGATGATTATGGTAATGACAAGTATGCTATATTGAATAATGATAACCATGAAACTAGTCATCATGATTTGAATTTTCAGTCCCATGATAGTTATTTTGTTGAGTTTGCTCCCATTATTATTCATGAGAATAAATTTTCTTGTATGGAGAGTAATAAATTTTATATGCTTGTGGATCATGAAAAGAATGCTTTATGTGATAGTTGTATTATTGAATTCATTCATGATGCTAATTAAAATTACTATGAGAGAGGAACATATGCTTTTGCATATTGCAATAATATCAAGTTTCCTTTCTATGTGTTGAAAGTTTTGAAGTCATGCTTGTTTTGCCATCCTATGCTAGTTGATTCTTGTTCCCATAAATTTTTTGCTCACAAAATCCCTATGCATAGGAAGTGGGTTAGGCTTAGATGTGCTAGTCATATGCTTCATGATTCTCCTATTATGTTTCAATTCTTATCTTTTATGTGAGCATCATTGAAATCATCATGCCTAGCTAAAAAGGCATTAAAGAAAAGCGCTTGTTGGGAGACAATCCAACACTTATACTCACTGTTTTTTTGTGTTCACATGATTAAGATACTGTATTAATCATGTTTTACAGATTTTGTTTTATAAAGTATGCTTGTAGGAATTGCAGTAATATCAAGCCCCTCTATGTGTTGAAAGTTTTGAAGTTATGCTTGTTTTGCCTCCTATGCTAGTTGATACTTGCTCCCATAATTTGTTTCCTCACAAAATCCCTATGCATAGGAAGCATGTTAGGCTTAAATGTGCTTGTCATGTGATTCATGATGCTCTCTTTATGTTTCAATTCTTGTCTTTTATGTGAGCATCATTGAAATCATCATGCCTAGCTAAAAAGCCATTAAAGAAAAATGCTTGTTGGGAGACAACCCAACACTTTTACCTACTGTTTTTGTGTGTTCACATGATTAAGATACTTTATTAATCATTTTTTATAGCTTTTGTTTCAGTAAAGTGCCAAGTAAAGCCTTTGGGATAGTGTGGACGATAGTTGACTTGATTATGTGCAAAAACAGAAACTTTTGCGCTCAGTACAGTAATTTTGAAAATTCACTGGAACGTGATTTTGATCTGAATTTTTTAAAGATGATTTTTATACAAATTTTATTCGTTTTCCTAATTTTTCAGAATTTTTGGATTAGCAGAAGTACAGTTAGAGTACTGATTACTACAGACTATTCTGTTTTTGACAGATTCTGTGTTCAAAGCATAGTTTGCTTGTTTTCTAGTTTCTATGGCTTATATTGCTCAATATAAATTATGGAAATGATAAGTTACAGTAGGAATTGTGTTAGAACAATTATGAATCTTGTCTTGATAGTACCAAATTGAATGATTTGCTCTTTATCATACTAACGCATCTCACGAAGTTTCGTTAAGTTCTGTGTGATTGAAATTTTCAAGTTTTGGGTGAGATATCGATATGAGGAGAATAAGGAGTGACAAGACGCTAAGCTTGGGGATGCCCAAGGCACCCCCAAGGTAATATTCAAGGAAGATCCAAGCAACTAAGCTTGGGGATGCCCTGGAAGGCATCCCCTCTTTCGTCTCCAACGTTATCGGTAACCTTACTTGGGGCTATATTTTCATTTGTCATGATATGTGTTTTGCTTGGAGTGTCATTTTATTTTGTTTCGGATTTTCTTTCTGTTATTTAGAATAATGTTTTTCATCTTTTATTTCAATAAAAATGTCTAGTATAGCCTTCACCATGCTTATTTTGCAAGTATATGAGTTGCTGTTTCAAAACATAAAGTTTATCGTTGTTGAAAAAATTCCCTAGAAAGCTCAGAGTGTGATAAAATGTTGAGTTTTTTTTTTGCAAAATAATCTATGATAAAGTTTATAAAGTGTTGCAATTTTTTAGAATTTTTGGACTCAGAGAAGTATGGATATTCATGCATTCTTTACTGATTGTCCTGTTTAGACAGATTCCTGTTATGTTTGCATTGTTTGCATATGTTTACTTGTTTAATGATTCTTTTTGAGGATAGGATAAATATGCAGAGGAATTTAGTAGGCAATGTTAAATTATAATTTTAGTGTTTTTCTACAATAGAGAATGATAAGGTTGTTGCATTGATTTATACTAACTTACCTCACGAGTTCTTGTTGAGTTTTGTGTGGATGAAGTTTTTCAGTATTAGGTAAACCGTGATATAAAAGGAATTAAGGAGACACAAAATCTCAAGCTTGGGTATGCCCAAGGTATCCCAATATAATACTTTAAGAAGTCTGAAGCATCTAAGCTTGGGGATGCCCTGGTAGGCATCCCACCTCTCTTCATCAACAATTATTTGTTAGCCTAAGTTTTTGCTTCTTCACATGATGTGTGCTATTCTTAGAATGTCATTTTATTTTATTTTGCTTGCTGTTTTAATAAGATACTTAGATCTGAAAGTTTTAAAATAAAAGAGAGTCCTCAAATAGCTACCCATTTACATGACTACTCGTTTGATCTTCACTTATATCTTTTTGGAGTAGTTTGTCATTTACTCTTGTGCTTCACTTATATCCTATGAGTAATTGTTGAATGAATTGAATATCATGAAGTTCAAATTATATGTTCATATCATGACTACTAGTAGCTTCACATTAGGTTTATAATGTTAGGACCCCGATTCTATGCCACACCAATCTAGCATGTAACAGCTCATATCACTTTGCGGCCTCACGCACGGCATTCCCACGGGTGTCCCCTTACCAGGCCCTGGAACGTTTGCGCCTTTTGGCACATGTATATGATAGTGTCACTAGCATCCATATGACAAAGAACCCGGGCTGACATGGCTAGTCGTGAACCCATGGTGGCACTAACTTACAGGGACAGACATACATGACCCAACAACGAACGTGTCGATCAACAACAAGTGAGTCCCAATTCGTAGCAAGCTACAATGACTTAAAGGATCACCGCGTGACATTTCCCTAAAGGGACAAACACAGGAACGAAGAAGGACACATGCCAGCCAGCCTAAGTGTTCCGGAGCAGTAGCAAGCTACCATGGCTCAGTGGAAGCACCAGGAGACATTTCTTAGTAACAGAGGCTACCAAGGATAAACAACTAGATAGTCAGATCCCAAACATACCAAGCATTTAAAACATACACACAATATGCTCGATATGTGCAAATACAACATGGCATCACAACCAAACTCTACAACTCAAGTACTTTATTTAAAGGCTCCAGAGAGCCATACATATCATTCACACAGGTACGGGTCTCACAACCCAGCATTCAAGTCATACAAACATACAAGACATAAGCGGAAGCAACATGTCTGGGTACAGACATCTAGAAAGTAAAAGGCTTGAAGAAGCCTAACTATCTTACAAGGGTCCACCATGTGCTCAGGATCACCACGTAGGCCTCAAGTTACTTGTCGACATCAAGGTCTACATAGAACCCATCAGAAGGGGTTACAGCATCTTCTGAAAACGTAAATAAGCAAACATGAGTACAAAGGTACTCAGCAAGACTTACATCAAATCCTACATACATGCACATTATCAATGAAGGGGTGGTGGGGTTATTGCAGCAAGCCAGCTTTGACTCTTGGCTAAACTATCTTACGAGACTCTAACTTGTAATTGTTTTGCGCACTCGAGTCCACTACACACCACATCAATACACTATGGGGGATCCACCTCCGACATCCTACGGAAAGGCCATCCACGGCACTCATGCTTATCTTGAGGCTTTTAGTAGTTTCCATTTACTTGTGTATGAACTGTATAGGCAACCAAGTAGTCCCTTACTACGGACGCAGCTATTCGAATAGATGATGTTAACCCTGTAGGGTGTACTTCTTCATACATGTTTCCACCACTTAGCGTCCGCACACGACATGTGCTCGGCAGACTTCAAGCAAAAGCCGACGTGGGTGTAGACCATGACCTACCAAAACACTCAAGTCTTTAGTCCAGGTTTATCGCCTATTCAGGTTCCATCAGTAGGGAGTCCGGCCAAGGTTTCCACATATGGCCCCGAACGATGTGTACAAGGTTCCGAGACACCTAACGGGTGCCTGGCATACCCGACCACGTACCTACCGCATCACAGCCCACCCCGAGGGTCAGCGCTGCCCACGGCCTCCAGTATACTACAAACACCAGAAACTACTTGCAACTCCTGGACAGAGGACAAGGGTGGTTAAGAAGTTGAGCGGGGTCATATTTCAGGGCGCAATGCATGGTAGTAGTTGAATCTTAAATCACACATACATATCTTAGTGCTTAAGGACGGTTCCAATGAAACAACTGAAAGCACATTTGCTCCCTGGGTGGTTTTGGTAATTAATGAAAACATACTTTGTGGTTGGACTAATGCTTTTATCAAGTATGTTTCAGGAAGTTCAATCACATTGGCATGGCAAAAGGACTGAAGAGGTGGACCCCTCAAAATGCTAAGGCAAGAATTGGCAAAAGCTCAAGACTCCATTTTTGGTTTAGTGATCCAAGATCACATTGAGTCCATAGGAAAGCCAATACTATTAAAAGGGGATGAGGTTATGATGATGATCTGGTTGCTCAAAGTGCTTAGTGATACATCTCCTAAACTATCAGCAACTTTCACTGCCATATACACTCATAAGTAATCTCGGTCCCACCGATATTCCAAACTCAGTCGCACCGAGATGAACCACCTCAGCCACAAAGCCAAACCCTAGAAATCTCGGATTTTCCGATTCTGAACTCGGTCTCACCGAAACTTGAGTTGCCAAGCTTCAGAACCTTCATCATCAAATCGGTGTCACCGAGATGATGAAGTCGGTCCCACCGAGATTGGCAAGCCCTGTCTTTACGAATCGGACTAACCGAGTTTGTATTTTCGGTCCCACGAAAATCCCAACGCTCACATGATTTGAACTTTCGGTCTCACCGAGTTGTCAACTTCGGTCCCACCGAGATTGGTCAAATGTGTGTAACGGTTGGATTTTGTGTGGAGGCTATAAATACCCTCCACCCCTCTTCATTCGTGGAGAGAGCCATCGAAAGAACTACCACTCCTACCTTACATTTCTGAGAAGAGAACTACCTACCCTTGTGTTAAGATCAAGTTGCTCCACTCCCACCATATGAAGCTTTATCTCTAGCCTTCCCAAGTTGCTTTCCACTCAATCCTTTCTTCCACCACAGCCAAATCAGTGAGGAGAGTTGAGTGTTGGGGAGATTATCATTTGAAGCACAAGAGCAAGGAGTTCATCATCATCAACACCATCTATTACCTTTTGGAGGGTGGTGCCTCCTAGATTGGTTAGGTGTCGCTTGGGAGCCTCCGTCGAGATGTGGAGTTGAACCAAGAAGTTTGTAAGGGCAAGGAGATCGCCTACTTCGTGAAGATCTACCCCGGGTAAGGCTAGCCCTCCGTGGGCGTAGGCCATGATGGCATAGACAAGGTTGCTTCTTCGTGGACCCTTCGTGGGTGGAGCCCTCCGTGGACTCTCGCAGCCATTACCCTCCGTGGGTTGAAGTCTCCATCAACGTGGAAGTACGATAGCACCACCTATCGGAACCACGAGAAAAATCACCGCGTCTCCAAATTGCGTTTGATCTTCTCCACTTCTCTTTACTACTTGTGCAATTTACTTTCCGCTGCCCATACTCTAGAATTGCATGTGTAGTATGCTACTTGACTTGTGTGTTATGCAAAATCTGCCAAAATCTGTCCTTGATAAAAGACGGAATTTTTATCTTGTCGAGTAGTCTAATCACCCCCCCTCTAGACACTCTCACCTTCTTCGATCCTACAATTGGTATCAGAGCTTTGGTCTCCATTGCTTTGGTTTACACACCATTGGAGGAAGATGGACGTGTCTACGTTTGGGAGTGTTAGCCATAGAGTGCCTATTCTTAATGGAGTGTCCTATAACTCGTGGAGGATTGAAATGCTTATTATCTTTAAGATGTATAACTTGCAAAATATGTTGAAACCCCATATGTGCCTCCATTTGACCCCTTGCACCCTACCATGGATGAAGAGCTTGATTTGCTTCGTAACCTTAGGACTGTAAATCTTATCATTAGAGGGTTACCCGATAACTTGCTTAAGCTCGTTACAAACTTTGAGTGCGCCTATGCTATGTGGAAGTTCTTGGAAGAACTTTATCCGGACTACTCTTTGAGAGGTCTTGATGAAATTCTATACAAGACTATTGAATTTGATATGATGCACCCCAATGATCCCAACTTTGATAAATGCTTCTTTGAGCTTCGTGATCTCATGAAAAAGAAGGGTGATCCTTGTCTTATCAATGCTCTAATTAGAAATGCTCTTGTATTGCATTCCGATGATTATTGTCACATTGACAAAACTAATGCAAGTTGTTGTCAAATTGACCTAGGTGTTGATGATGAACAATCTAAGGGTCAATATGATGATGAGCATGAGCATGATGATGATTACTCCGTTTCGGACACCGAGCTAGACAAGATCATGAAGAGTCTCAATCTTATGGCAAATCTGAGAGACTATATATCTGGCGGAAAAGAGTGGATTCTTGATAGTGGATGCACCGATCACATGACCGGAGACGAAGACATGTTTCGAGAGCTTGCAAAGAACGATGGTCCACGCAAGTATGTGACTTTTGGAGACAACTCCAAGGGTAAGGTACTTGGCCTTGGTAAGGTGGCCATATCTCATGATAGCTCTATTCAAAATGTCATGCTTGTAGAATCACTTGGATACAATTTACTTTCCGTGTCTAGATTAGCTGACTTTGGATTCAATGTGCTATTCACCGAAGTAGATTGCCAAGTCTTTCGTCGTGATAATCATAACATGGCATTTACCGGTATCCGTAGAGGTGATCTATATATTGTTGATTTCACTAAGAAAGCCCAACCTAGAACTTGCTTCATTGCTAAATCCGCTAAAGGTTGGTTATGGCATAGAAGGCTTGGACATGTTGGTATCGTAATCTAGACAAGCTAATCAAAGGTGATCATATTCTTGGTGTTAAAGATGTCTTCTTTGACAAAGATAGACTTTGTAGTGCTTGTCAAGCAGGAAAACAAGTAGGTGGAAGTCATCCCGTGAAGAACATCATGACCACAAGGAGACCGCTTGAGCTTCTTCATATGGATCTCTTGGTCCCAATGCTTACAAAAGCCTTGGTGGTAACTCCTTTGGTCTAGTTATAGTTGATGATTATTCCAGGTTTACGTGGGTATTTTTCCTTGATGACAAATCACAGGTTCGAGAATCTTCAAAACCTTTGCCGAAAGGCCCAAAATCAATTTGAGGTGAAGATCAAGAAAGTTCGGAGGACAATGGAACGGAGTTCAAGAATGCCAATGTAGACTCTTTTCTCGATGAGGAAGGGATTCTACATGAGTTCTCGACTATGTACACTCCTCAACAAAATGGAGTTGTTGAGAGGAAGAACCGAACAGCTCATAGAGATGGCGAGAACGATGCTTGATGAATACAAGACACGAAGCACTTTTGGGGGAAGCCGTCGAGACAGCTTGTCATGCTATCAACAGGCTTTATCTTCATAAGCTCCTCGGCAAGACATCATATGAGCTCCTCACCGGTAACAAACCCCAAGTGGGATACTTTCGTGTCTTTGGTTCGAAATGCTATATCCTTGATAAGCATCGTCGGTCTAAATTTGCTCCTAAAACTCATGAAGGTTTTTTTCTCGGTTATGGATAAAACTCCCACACCTACCGTGTCTACAATAATTTCACCCGAAAGGTTGAAGAGACGGTAGACGTGAAGTTTGATGAATCTAATGGCTCGCAAGTATAGCAAATGCCTATTGATGTAGGAGACAAGGACCCATCGGAAGCAATCCAAGATTTATCTATTGGAAAGATCCGTCCCATGGAAGTGAAGGAGAGTACCTCATCTACATATGTGGAGCCCCCTATCTCACGGCAAGATGAACCTCAAGGCAACATGGAGGCCTCCACAAGTGGAACTCACCAAGATGAGGAAGTGCAACAAGAAGATCCACCACAACCTCCTTCTCCACCGCCTCAAGACAACACCAACAACAATGAAGAAGAAGAGGAAGATGAGGATGATGAGGAAGCTCAGCCAAAACCTCAACAAAAGCTATCCCGAGTCCGAGCAAGAGTCAACAAAAATCATCCCGTGGAACAAATGATGAACGACATCAACTCCGGGAGAATTACTCGCTCTAAAACTCGCTTAGCTAACTTTTGTGAGCATTACTCATTTATCCCTAGTATTGAACCTATGAAGGTAGAAGAAGCACTTGAAGACCCGGATTGGGTGAACGCTATGCACGAAGAGCTACACAACTTCGAGAGGAACAATGTATGGACTTTGGTAGAGAAGCCCAAGGATGATCAAAATGTCATTGGAACCAAATGGGTGTTTCGGAACAAGCAAGATGAAGATGGACAAGTCATCCGCAACAAGGCTCGTCTCGTAGCTCAAGGTTACACACAAGTCGAAGGTATGGACTATGGTGAGACCTATGCCCCCGTTGCTAGACTTGAGTCCATTCGCATTCTTCTTGCTTATGCCAATCACCATGATATTACTCTCAATCAAATGGATATTAAAAGTGCTTTCCTAAATGGTGAAATTGAGGAGGAAGTATTTGTGAAACAACCTCCGGTTTGTGAATCCCAAAAGCCTAATCATGTTTACAAGTTGCACAAAGCTCTTTATGGACTTAAACAAGCTCCTAGAGCTTGGTACAAATCTTGACTAGCTTTCTTCTTGAAAAAGGCTTTGAGATTGGAAAAATAGACTCAACGCTATTCACGAAAAGGGTTGATGGTGAACTATTTGTGTGCCAAATATATGTTGATGATATTATCTTTGGTTCTACTAACCCTCATTTTAGCGAGAAGTTTGGAAAGCTCATGTCGGAGAAGTATGAGATGTCCATGATGAGTGAACTCAAATTCTTCCTTGGGTTGCAAATCAAGCAATCTAAGGAGGGTACCTTTGTCTCACAAACAAAGTACACCAAGGATCTCTTCAAGAAGTTCAACATGCAAGAAAGCAAGGTATGAGAACCCCATGCCTACAAGTGGACATAATGACTTGACAAAAGATGGAGAACCCGTTGATCAAAAGGTTTACCGATCTATGATTGGTTCTCTACTATATCTTTGTGCTTCTCGTCCTGACATAATGTTGAGTGTATGCATGTGTGCTCGATATCAAGCAGCACCTAAAGAATGTCATCTTAAAGCTGTTAAAAGGATTGTGAGATATTTGATACACACACCAAACTTTGGCATTTGGTATCCTAAGAGGGCCTCTTTCGACCTTGTTGGCTATTCCGACTCGGACTATGCCGGTGACAGGGTTGATAGAAAGTCAACTTCGGGTACGTGTCAATTTCTTGGTCGATCCCTTGTATCTTGGTCCTCCAAGAAACAAAATTCGGTATCATTATCCACTGCCGAAGCAGAATATATTGCTGCTGGTTCATGTTGTGCTCAATTGCTATGGATGACACAAACGCTTAAGGATTATGGGATACATGTGAGACATGTTCCTTTGCTTTGTGACAATGAGAGTGCGATTAAGATTGGACACAATCCTGTGCAACACTCTCGAATGAAACATATTGAAGTTCGTCACCATTTTATTCGTGATCAAATTGCCAAGGGTGACATCAATCTTAAGCATGTTCGTACTGACAAACAACTCGCTGATATATTTACAAAACCTCTTGATGAGAAGGTGTTTTGGCGCTTAAGGAGTGAGTTGAACATCATTGATGCTTCAAACTTGGAGTGAGAACTCCATTGATGCATGCAAGGCATGAGCCTACTTGTCTAATCCTTGATATTTCTCTTATGATGATGATCATATGTCTTGGACACATTTGCCCCCTTGTATTGCATCTAACTCCTTGCAGGTACTTGGATGATCTACATTCCACAAGATTACCACACACTCAAATCTTGAGTAATCTTGTCATTGACCAAGTATCTACCCCTTTGGGATGTTGAGTTCAAGGAACAAAATTCCACATATCCTTTTTGACACCTTATACATCTAGTATTTCACTCTTGTCATCTTGGATATCCTTGAGTATTTCCTTGCTTGCCTAACCCATGTAGGAAGATGAACTACACAAGTGGAAATGGCGCTCTAACTTCACATTCAATGAACACCTACATCAAGTTCACCTACATGAGCAAAGCAACAACAAGCCCAAGGTATGTTCTTCACATCTTTAAGGAGCTTTGCTCAAAGACATGAGTACAAGCAGCTTCATAATATGTGATCACATCAAATGCTTAATCGAAAAATGGCAACCCCATTTTGTGCTTAAACGATGAGTATGACCTATGATCAAATGTTCTCATTTGACTCCTAAGTCAAAATACTCAAACATAGGTGACCTTGTCGCCGACCCCTATCTAGATGAAGTACATATGTTTTGGAGTCTTTCTATTTTCTCTTATGTTCTCTCATTGACTTTTCTTTAAAAAAAAACTTCATCTAGGAATCTTTTTCATTTCTATTCTTCTGTCTTTGTGAACATCCTTTTGGCTCTGATCAATTCCTCGAAAATCATTTACAAATTCATTGCAAATCCTTTGAAACATTCCTTGCAAAGTGAGCTGAATTATTTCTGTATTTCCTTGGAATTAAACTCGGCGTCACCGACTTAAATATTTCGGTCTGACCGAAAAGGATCTGCCTTAAGTCCATGACTTTCGGACCCACCGATCCATCTTAATTCGGTGTCACCGATTTATTTCTTTCAGGATATCATCTTCTGCAGCTTCACTGAGTTTATTGCCCTGTCGTGATTCTTAAGGAGCCCACTTCTTTCTTTCCATCTTCCCTGACCTTCCTAGTTTGCTGTCCTTTTCGGCACTTGATGTCAAAGGGGGAGAAGATTTAGGGGGAGAAGAGAAGATTTAGGGGGAGAAGAAGAGCAATCTTACCTTAAGGGGGAGAGAATCACATCAAAGCTTTGCCGTGTTCCACATTGGATATTACAATTGGCATCATTCTCATTTGGCATCATTCTTTTGATTTTGCTCTTTCCATCAAACCCCTTGATCTGAGACAACTCAAAGGGAGAGGAACCTTCAAAATTGATATCTTATGGAAAGCAAAATCTCTCAGAGTTCATTGAAAATCTTTTTAGTTTCGGAGACATGTTTGCTGATTCAAGCTTGTGCTCAATATGAGACACTCTTTATACATGTCATCCCTGGCTTGGTACTCTTGATGTTCTTGCAGTTGGTTGAAGAAATACTCTTGTGTTATCTAACCCTGTTTTCCCAAGTCTATTTCTTCAGGTACAATGCCAAGGAACCTCAAGGTAAGTATATGCACTTTGCAGAATGTGCATGATGGTGACTTGCTTGTGAATACTTGTTTGCAAGAAATCACCATGCACATATGCATTATCACTCACTTCTTTTCATCTGCTCTGATGCATATAGCCAAGCTGCATGTAGCACATCTTGCCTTTCTCTCTTGTGTGCTTGTGGTAGTCCAAAACCATAATTTATGAAAATCTTGCACACTTGTAGGGGGAGCCTGTGTACTACATGTTTGTCAAAGCTTTCGTGATAATTCTGTCTTTCTTTCAGTAAGCTTTGATGTCTTGTTTTGTGTGTTGCCATCAATTACCAAAAAGGGGGAGATTGAAAGCACATTTGCTCCCTGGGTGGTTTTGGTAATTAATGACAACATACTTTGTGGTTGGACTAATGCTTTTATCAATTATGTTTCAGGAAGTTCAATCACATTGGCATGGCAAAAGGACTGAAGAGGTGGACCCCTCAAAATGCTAAGGCAAGAATTGGCAAAAGCTCAAGACTCCATTTTTGGTTTAGTGATCCAAGATCACATTGAGTCCATAGGAAAGCCAATACTATTAAAAGGGGATGAGGTTATGATGATGATCTGGTTGCTCAAAGTGCTTAGTGATACATCTCCTAAACTATCAGCAACTTTCACTGCCATATACACTCATAAGTAATCTCGGTCCCACCGATATTCCAAACTCAGTCACACCGAGATGAACCACCTTAGCCACAAAGCCAAACCCTAGAAATCTCGGATTTTCCGATTCGAACTCGGTCTCACGAAACTTGAGTTGCCAAGCTTCAGAACATTCATCATCAAATCGGTGTCACCGAGATGATGAAGTTGGTCCCACCGAGATTGGCAAGCCCTGTCTTTACGAATAGGACTAACCGAGTTTGTATTTTCGGTCCCACGAAAATCCCAACGCTCACATGATTTGAACTTACGGTCTCACCGAGTTGTCAACTTCGGTCCCACCGAGATTGGTCAAATGTGTGTAACGGTTGGATTTTGTGTGGAGGCTATAAATACCCTCCACCCCTCTTCATTCGTGGAGAGAGCCATCGAAAGAACTACCACTCCTACCTTACATTTCGAGAAGAGAACTACCTACCCTTGTGTTGAGATCAAGTTGCTCCACTCCCACCATATGAAGCTTGATCTCTAGCCTTCCCAAGTTGCTTTCCACTCAATCCTTTCTTCCACCACAGCCAAATCGGTGAGGAGAGTTGAGTGTTGGGGAGATTATCATTTGAAGCACAAGAGCAAGGAGTTCATCATCATCAACACCATCTATTACCTTTTGGAGGGTGGTGCCTCCTAGATTGGTTAGGTGTCGCTTGGGAGCCTCCGTCGAGATGTGGAGTTGAACCAAGAAGTTTGTAAGGGCAAGGAGATCGCCTACATCGTGAAGATCTACCCGAGTAAGGCTAGCCCTCCGTGGGCGTAGGCCATGATGGCATAGACAAGGTTGCTTCTTCGTGGACCCTTCGTGGGTGGAGCCCTCCGTGGACTCTCGCAGCCGTTACCCTCCGTGGGTTGAAGTCTCCATCAACGTGGAAGTACGATAGCACCACCTATCGGAACCACGAGAAAAGTCACCGCGTCTCCAAATTGCGTTTGATCTTCTCCACTTCTCTTTACTACTTGTGCAATTTACTTTCCGCTGCCCATACTCTAGAATTGCATGTGTAGTATGCTACTTGACTTGTGTGTTATGCAAAATCTGCCAAAATCTGTCCTTGATAAAAGACGGAATTTTTATCTTGTCGAGTAGTCTAATCACCCCCCCTCTAGACACTCTCACCTTCTTCGATCCTACAATTGGTATCAGAGCTTTGGTCTCCATTGCTTTGGTTTACACACCATTGGAGGAAGATGGACGTGTCTACGTTTGGGAGTGTTAGCCATAGAGTGTCTATTCTTAATGGAGTGTCCTATAACTCGTGGAGGATTGAAATGCTTATTATCTTTAAGATGTATAACTTGCGCAAATATGTTGAAACCCCATATGTGCCTCCATTTGACCCCTTGCACCCTACCATGGATGAAGAGCTTGATTTGCTTCGTAACCTTAGGACTGTAAATCTTATCATTAGAGGGTTACCCGATAACTTGCTTAAGCTCGTTACAAACTTTGAGTGCGCCTATGCTATGTGGAAGTTCTTGGAAGAACTTTATCCGGACTACTCTTTGAGAGGTCTTGATGAAATTCTATACAAGACTATTGAATTTGATATGATGCGCCCCAATGATCCCAACTTTGATAAATGCTTCTTTGAGCTTCGTGATCTCATGAAAAAGAAGGGTGATCCTTGTCTTATCAATGCTCTAATTAGAAATGCTCTTGTATTGCATTCCGATGATTATTGTCACATTGACAAAACTAATGCAAGTTGTTGTCAAATTGACCTAGGTGTTGATGATGAACAATCTATGGGTCAATATGATGATGAGCATGAGCATGATGATGATTACTCCGTTTTGGACACCGAGCTAGACAAGATCATGAAGAGTCTCAATCTTATGGCAAATCTGAGAGACTATATATCCGGCGGAAAAGAGTGGATTCTTGATAGTGGATGCACCGATCACATGACCGGAGACGAAGACATGTTTCGAGAGCTTGCAAAGAACGATGGTCCACGCAAGTATGTGACTTTTGGAGACAACTCCAAGGGTAAGGTACTTGGCCTTGGTAAGGTGGCCATATCTCATGATAGCTCTATTCAAAATGTCATGCTTGTAGAATCACTTGGATACAATTTACTTTCCGTGTCTAGATTAGCTGACTTTGGATTCAATGTGCTATTCACCGAAGTAGATTGCCAAGTCTTTCGTCGTGATAATCATAACATGGCATTTACCGGTATCCGTAGAGGTGATCTATATATTGTTGATTTCACTAAGAAAGCCCAACCTAGAACTTGCTTCATTGCTAAATCCGCTAAAGGTTGGTTATGGCATAGAAGGCTTGGACATGTTGGTATGCGTAATCTAGACAAGCTAATCAAAGGTGATCATATTCTTGGTGTTAAAGATGTCTTCTTTGACAAAGATAGACTTTGTAGTGCCTGTCAAGCAGGAAAACAAGTAGGTGGAAGTCATCCCGTGAAGAACATCATGACCACAAGGAGACCGCTTGAGCTTCTTCATATGGATCTCTTCGGTCCCAATGCTTACAAAAGCCTTGGTGGTAACTCCTTTGGTCTAGTTATAGTTGATGATTATTCCAGGTTTACGTGGGTATTTTTCTTTGATGACAAATCACAGGTTCAGAGAATCTTCAAAACCTTTGCCAGAAAGGCCCAAAATCAATTTGAGGTGAAGATCAAGAAAGTTCGGAGTGACAATGGAACGGAGTTCAAGAATGCCAATGTAGACTCTTTTCGCGATGAGGAAGGGATTCTACATGAGTTCTCGGCTACGTACACTCCTCAACAAAATGGAGTTGTTGAGAGGAAGAACCGAACGCTCATAGAGATGGCGAGAATGATGCTTGATGAATACAAGACACCGAAGCACTTTTGGGGGGAAGCCGTCGAGACAGCTTGTCATGCTATCAACAGGCTTTATCTTCATAAGCTCCTCGGCAAGACATCATCTGAGCTCCTCACGGTAACAAACCCCAAGTGGGATACTTTCGTGTCTTTGGTTGAAATGCTATATCCTTGATAAGCATCGTCGGTCTAAATTTGCTCCTAAAACTCATGAAGGTTTTTTTCTCGGTTATGGATCAAACTCCCACACCTACCATGTCTACAATAATTTCACCCGAAAGGTTGAAGAGACGGTAGACGTGAAGTTTGATGAATCTAATGGCTCGCAAGTAGAGCAAATGCCTATTGATGTAGGAGACAAGGACCCATCGGAAGCAATCCAAGATTTATCTATTGGAAAGATCCGTCCCATGGAAGTGAAGGAGAGTACCTCATCTACATATGTGGAGCCCCCTATCTCACGGCAAGATGAACCTCAAGGCAACATGGAGGCCTCCACAAGTGGAACTCACCAAGATGAGGAAGTGCAACAAGAAGATCCACCACAACCTCCTTCTCCACCGCCTCAAGACAACACCAACAACAATGAAGAAGAAGAGGAAGATGAGGATGATGAGGAAGCTCAGCCACAACCTCAACAAAAGCTATCCCGAGTCCGAGCAAGAGTCAAGAAAAATCATCCCGTGGAACAAATGATGAACGACATCAACCCCGGGAGAATTACTCGCTCTAAAACTCGCTTAGCTAACTTTTGTGAGCATTACTCATTTATCTCTAGTATTGAACCTATGAAGGTAGAAGAAGCACTTGAAGACCGGATTGGGTGAGCGCTATGCACGAAGAGCTACACAACTTCGAGAGGAACAATGTATGGACTTTGGTAGAGAAGCCCAAGGATGATCAAAACGTCATTGGAACCAAATGGGTGTTTCGGAACAAGCAAGATGAAGATGGACAAGTCATCCGCAACAAGGCTCGTCTCGTAGCTCAAGGTTACACACAAGTCGAAGGTATGGACTATGGTGAAACCTATGCCCCCGTTGCTAGACTTGAGTCCATTCGCATTCTTCTTGCTTATGCCAATCACCATGATATTACTCTCAATCAAATGGATATTAAAAGTGCTTTCCTAAATGGTGAAATTGAGGAGGAAGTATTTGTGAAACAACCTCCCGGATTTGTGAATCCCAAAAAGCCTAATCATGTTTACAAGTTGCACAAAGCTCTTTATGGACTTAAACAAGCTCCTAGAGCTTGGTACAAATGCTTGACTAGCTTTCTTCTTGAAAAAGGCTTTGAGATTAGAAAAATAGACTCAACGCTATTCACGAAAAGGGTTGATGGTGAACTATTTGTGTGCCAAATATATGTTGATGATATTATCTTTGGTTCTACTAACCCTCATTTTAGCGAGAAGTTTGGAAAGCTCATGTCGGAGAAGTATGAGATGTCCATGATGAGTGAACTCAAATTCTTCCTTGGGTTGCAAATCAAGCAATCTAAGGAGGGTACCTTTGTCTCACAAACAAAGTACACCAAGTTTCTCTTCAAGAAGTTCAACATGCAAGAAAGCAAGGTATGAGAACCCCATGCCTACAAGTGGACATAATGACTTGACAAAGATGGAGAACCCGTTGATCAAAAGGTTTACCGATCTATGATTGGTTCACTACTATATCTTTGTGCTTCTCGTCCTGACATAATGTTGAGTGTATGCATGTGTGCTCGATATCAAGCAGCCCCTAAAGAATGTCATCTTAAAGCTGTTAAAAGGATTGTGAGATATTTGATACACACACCAAACTTTGGCATTTGGTATCCTAAGAGGGCCTCTTTCGACCTTGTTGGCTATTCCGACTCGGACTATGCCGGTGACAGGGTTGATAGAAAGTCAACTTCAGGTACGTGTCAATTTCTTGGTCGATCCCTTGTATCTTGGTCCTCCAAGAAACAAAATTCGGTATCATTATGCACTGCCGAAGCAGAATATATTGCTGCTGGTTCATGTTGTGCTCAATTGCTATGGGTGACACAAACGCTTAAGGATTATGGGATACATGTGAGACATGTTGCTTTGCTTTGTGACAATGAGAGTGCGATTAAGATTGGACACAATCCTGTGCAACACTCTCGAACGAAACATATTGAAGTTCGTCACCATTTTATTCGTGATCACATTGCCAAGGGTGACATCAATCTTAAGCATGTTCGTACTGACAAACAACTCGCTGATATATTTACAAAACCTCTTGATGAGAAGGTGTTTTGTCGCTTAAGGAGTGAGTCGAACATCATTGATGCTTCAAACTTGGAGTGAGAACTCCATTGATGCATGCAAGGCATGAGCCTACTTGTCTAATCCTTGATATTTCTCATATGTCTTGGACACATTTGCCCCCTTGTATTGCATCTAACTCCTTGCAGGTACTTGGATGATCTACATTCCACAAGATTACCACACACTCAAATCTTGAGTAATCTTGTCATTGACCAAGTATCTACCCCTTTGGGATGTTGAGTTCAAGGAACAAAATTCCACATATCCTTTTTGACACCTTATACATCTAGTATTTCACTCTTGTCATCTTGGATATCCTTGAGTATTTCCTTGCTTGCCTAACCCATGTAGGAAGATGAACTACACAAGTGGAAATGGCGCTCTAACTTCACATTCAATGAACACCTACATCAAGTTCACCTACATGAGCAAAGCAACAACAAGCCCAAGGTATGTTCTTCACATCTTTAAGGAGCTTTGCTCAAAGACATGAGTACAAGCAGCTTCATAAGATGTGATCACATCAAATGCTTAATCGAAAAATGGCAACCCCATTTTGTGCTTAAACGATGAGTATGACCTATGATCAAATGTTCTCATTTGACTCCTAAGTCAAAATACTCAAACATAGGTGACCTTGTCGCCGACCCCTATCTAGATGAAGTACATATGTTTTGGAGTCTTTCTATTTTCTCTTATGTTCTCTCATTGAGTTTTCTTTAAAAAACTTCATCTAGGAATCTTTTCATTTCTATTCTTCGTCTTTGTGAACATCCTTTTGGCTCGATCAATTCCTCGAAAATCATTTACAAATTCATTGCAAATCCTTTGAAACATTCCTTGCAAAGTGAGCTGAATTATTTCAGTATTTCCTTGAATTAAACTCAAGTCACCGACTTAAATATTTCGGTCGACCGAAAAGGATCTGCCTTAAGTCCATGACTTTCGGACCCACCGATCCATCTTAATTCGTGTCACCGATTTATTTCTTCGAGGATATCATCTTCTGCAGCTTCACCGAGTTTATTGCCTGTCGTGATTCTTAAGGAGCCCACTTCTTTCTTTCCATCTTCCCGACCTTCCTAGTTTGCTGTCCTTTTCGGCACTTGATGTCAAAGGGGGAGAAGATTTAGGGGGAGAAGAGAAGATTTAGGGGAGAAGAAGAGCAATCTTACCTTAAGGGGAGAGAATCACATCAAAGCTTTGCCGTGTTCCACATTGGATATTACAATTGGCATCATTCTCATTTGGCATCATTCTTTTGATTTTGCTCTTTCCATCAAACCCCTTGATCTGAGACAACTCAAAGGGAGAGGAACCTTCAAAATTGATATCTTATGGAAAGCAAAATCTCTCAGAGTTCATTGAAAATCTTTTTAGTTTCGGAGACATGTTTGCTGATTCAAGCTTGTGCTCAATATGAGACACTCTTTATACATGTCATCCCTGGCTTGGTACTCTTGGTGTTCTTGCAGTTGGATCAAGAAATACTCTTGTGTTATCTAACCCTGTTTTCCCAAGTCTATTTCTTCAGGTACAATGCCAAGGAACCTCAAGGTAAGTATATGCACTTTGCAGAATGTGCATGATGGTGACTTGCTTGTGAATACTTGTTTGCAAGAAATCACCATGCACATATGCATTATCACTCACTTCTTTTCATCTGCTCTGATGCATATAGCCAAGCTGCATGTAGCACATCTTGCCTTTCTCTCTTGTGTGCTTGTGGTAGTCCAAAACCATAATTTATGAAAATCTTGCACACTTGTAGGGGAGCCTGTACTACATGTTTGTCAAAGCTTTCGTGATAATTCATCTTTCTTTCAATAAGCTTTGATGTCTTGTTTTGTGTGTTGCCATCAATTACCAAAAGGGGAGATTGAAAGCACATTTGCTCCTGGGTGGTTTTGGTAATTAATGACAACATACTTTGTGGTTGGACTAATGCTTTTATCAAGTATGTTTCAGAAGTTCAATCACATTGGCATGGCAAAAGGATCAAGAGGTGGACCCTCAAAATGCTAAGGCAAGAATTGGCAAAAGCTCAAGACTCCATTTTGGTTTAGTGATCCAAGATCACATTGAGTCCATAGGAAAGCCAATACTATTAAAAGGGGATGAGGTTATGATGATGATCTGGTTGCTCAAAGTGCTTAGCGATACATCTCCTAAACTATCAGCAACTTTCACTGCCATATACACTCATAAGTAATCTCGGTCCCACCGATATTCCAAACTCAGTCGCACCGAGATGAACCACCTCAGCCACAAAGCCAAACCCTAGAAATCTTGGATTTTCCGATTTTGAACTCGGTCTCACCGAAACTTGAGTTGCCAAGCTTCTGTAACCTTCTGTCATCAAATCGGTGTCACCGAGATGATGAAGTCGGTCCCACCAAGATTGGCAAGCCCCTGTCTTTACACGAATCGGACTAACCGAGTTTGTATTTTCGGTCCCACCGAAAATCCCAACGTTCACATGATTTAAACTTTCGGTCTCACCGAGTTGTCAACTTCGGTCCCACCGAGATTGGTCAAATGTGTGTAACGGTTGGATTTTGTGTGGAGGCTATAAATACCCTCCACCCCTCTTCATTCGTGGAGAGAGCCATCGAAAGAACTACCACTCCTACCTTACATTTCGAGAAGAGAACTACCTACCCTTGTGTTGAGATCAAGTTGCTCCACTCCCACCATATGAAGCTTGATCTCTAGCCTTCCCAAGTTGCTTTCCACTCAATCCTTTCTTCCACCACAGCCAAATCAGTGAGGAGAGTTGAGTGTTGGGGAGATTATCATTTGAAGCACAAGAGCAAGGAGTTCATCATCATCAACACCATCTATTACCTTTTGGAGGTGGTGCCTCCTAGATTGGTTAGGTGTCGCTTGGGAGCCTCCGTCGAGATGTGGAGTTGAACCAAGAAGTTTGTAAGGGCAAGGAGATCGCCTACTTTGTGAAGATCTACCCCGAGTAAGGCTAGCCCTCCGTGGGCGTAGGCCATGATGGCATAGACAAGGTTGCTTCTTCGTGGACCCTTCGTGGGTGGAGCCCTCCGTGGACTCTCGCAGCCGTTACCCTCCGTGGGTTGAAGTCTCCATCAACGTGGAAGTACGATAGCACCACCTATCGGAACCACGAGAAAAATCACCGCGTCTCCAAATTGCGTTTGATCTTCTCCACTTCTCTTTACTACTTGTGCAATTTACTTTCCGCTGCCCATACTCTAGAATTGCATGTGTAGTATGCTACTTGACTTGTGTGTTATGCAAAATCTGCCAAAATCTGTCCTTGATAAAAGACGGAATTTTTATCTTGTCGAGTAGTCTAATCACCCCCCTCTAGACATTGTGGACTCTGGAGAGGTGCGGAGGTAGTTGCAATTGGTAGGCAACTTCTCCTTGTTTGGCAACAATGCGAAAGGGTCCAATGTAGCAAGGAGCTAATTTGCCTTTGATACCAAAGCGATGGGTTCCCTTCAGAGGAGTAACCCGAATATAAGCCTTCTCGTCTACTTCAAAAGTCATAGCCTTATGTTTACGATCATATTGGCTCTTTTGACGAGATTGGGCTATTTTCAATTTCTCACGAACAATGCGAACTTGCTCTTCTCCTTCTTGGATCATATCTAGGCCAAAGAATTGTCTTTCCCTGGTTTCTGACCAGTTAAGAGGCGTTCGACACCTTCGTCCATAGAGAACTTCAAAAGGAGCTTTGATCAATATGGATTGATAGCTATTGTTATAAGCAAATTCGGTAAATGGAAGGCATTTCTCCCAATCCATTCCGAATGAGATAACAGAAGCTCGGAGCATATCTTCCAGAATTTGATTGACGAGTTCTACTTGACCACTTGATTGAGGGTGGAAGGCGGTGCTAAAGGAGAGATGAGTTCCCATAGCATTTTGGAAACTTTCCCAAAATCGAGAGGTGAAGAGACTTCCTTGATCCGAGTTAATTTCCAATGGAACACCATGGAGAGACACTATTCGGGAGATATACAAATCTGCTAGCTGACTAGAAGTTATACTCGCACGAACAGGCGAGAAATGGGCTACTTTGGAAAGACGATCGATAACAACAAAGATAGCATTATTCCCTCTCTTGGTCCTGGGAAAACCGGTGAGGAAATCCATACCAATTTTATCCCACTTCCATTCAGGAATAGCTAAAGGTTGAAGGGAGCCAGCAGGCCGTTGATGCTCTGCTTTAACACGATGACAAACATTGCAGTTAGCAATATATTGAGCAATTTCTCTCTTCATCCTAGTCCACCAGAACCTCTAGCGTAGGTCCTGACACTACAAAAAAAATACAATTCCGTGATGATACGTGTTTGTCACAGTAGGTCGCATTTTTTGTCATGCATGTACATCCATGACAAATTTATGACAGAATCAAGATAGTCATACCTGTGCTGTCGTAGAAGTGTTCCATGACATTACCAAAATTATCATCACGGAAGTGTCCACTTCCATGACGATAAATGGCGCGTCACAGAAGTGATTTCGTCTAGGGTGACCGACACGTGGCATCCACCTTAACGGAACGCCGTTAAGCTATCGGGTCGGGTTTTGGATCCGATAACCCGTTAACAGCCCCGACCAATGGGAAATTTCCACGTGTAAAATTCTTATTGGCCGGACGAAACATGTGTCAGCTCGCTAGTGGGTTAGATAGGCGCCTATGATATGTCGACACGTGCCACGGCCCACCACTGGCCCATTTAGCTTACAAAGCCGGCCTGTTTGACTTGGTCAAAAGTTAACGGGCTGGCCCATGAAAATCCTGTTAACGGTCTCATCGCAAATAGCCCATTTTACGGCCCGTTAACTCCCGGCCCGTTAGGCACTAAAGGAAATCGGCCCAACAACGTCATGTGGGCCGTCGAATATAACACCAGCCCATTTCACTTTTGGCCCATGTATGGCTCACAACGTCTTTCGGCCCATATGAGGCCTTCGTATCTTTCGGCCCTTTACAGGCCCACGGTGACTCTAGCCCATAATGAACAGTAATTTTCTTTGTACCCGTTAACAGCCCGTGATTTACATGGGCCGTTTCCAGCCCGTGTTAGCTTTCGGCCTATTGACGGCCCATATGTTCTTGGGCTCCTTTTCGGCCCTCGATTACTTCCGGCCCGTTACTCGCATGTTCCCCTAATGGGCCAAATTCGGCCCATGGCAAGAGTCGGCCCGTTACTGGCATGTTCCCCAAATGGGCCAAATTCGGCCCAGGGCAAGAGTCGGCCCGTTACTAGCCTGTTACCCTAATGGGCCAAATTCGGCCCATGGCAAGAGTCGGCTCGTTTCTGGCCAGCCCGTCCTATATTCTGGCCCATTAACGACCCGTTATGCCTGTGACAGAATTAAGCTTTTGCAGTCCTACGGCCTGTTAACGGCCCGTTACCGTGCTGGGCCGATACCAATTACACCTGATTACAGCCCATGTAGACCCATTTATCCGACGGCCCGAGGACCACCGATTACAGGCCCATTTATCGACGGCTTGAGGCCCACCGATTACCGGCCCATTTATCGAGGGCTCGTATATGGCCCATGGGTAGTTGCGGCCACTAGCAAACCAGGGAAAAAGAAGACTATGAAATAAATAAGGCCGAAACTAACGCTAGGCTATTAAGGCGATTGCACAGATTACATCCACTCGGCATCAAAGATCGCTACCAGTGCAAATATAGGGAACACCCTACACTATACAAAAATGGCTTGCTGTTTTCTTCAGCCGGTGGCTGCATGTTAAGAATAAATTTTGTATCGCACCAAAACAAATTACAACTATATAACAAAAGGAAGGTTGGCATAAAACTTAACAGTCTAGCAGATAAATGCACCACCAGAAGTTCAGAAGCTCGGTTCATTTGACCTGACTGTTACATTTTCATGCTGTATTGTCCGATGGAGCACCATAACCCTCGCCTTCATTTCCCCTAGGCTCCTGAACAACATAGCAAATGTTTGATAGTCTGGTTTCAAAACCATGCATATCTTGACGACATTGAGCAATGTTTCTCATTGTTTCACAAAGGGCCTCTGTTAGGGAATGGACTTGTGTCTGGAGTGCAGATACAACATTGCTTTGAGCTTGCATATCTTGATCATGAGGCAGTTTGGACGATATTGCCTTAACAACCAACCCAGTATTACGCAAGAACATGCTTTTGGCACTTTTAGTGGACAGGTACTGACCCACTGCAGCGAGAGCTGACATTGCGGTTATAGTTGCCTCGCCACCTTCAGAAGGTTGTAATTCCACCATTTTTTCCATAGCTCGCTGAAAAGTTGAGGTTTTACATTAGTAGTACCAGAACATAAGATATTAAGGAGATAGCAAAACCAAACAAAATAGCTTTGGTCTATATACAGAACTTATTCGGGTGAACCCATGTAAAATATTAGTTGTATTTTATTGCAAAGTACATAATAAAACCAGGTTCCAAACATATGACCATGTACCATCGCTAATGTATTGTCTATTTCTTCACATTGTATTGAGGGCTAAGGATAAAGAGACGAAGTTTATAATATGGTAAGCATAGTATGACATCATTCATATCACAAAACAACTGAGAACAGACAAACAGGCAATTGTAACGTTGTGTGGGCAAGTCCAGCACGGAACTAGATTACGGGTCAAGATCAAAGGAACATCACTCCTCCCTTTTAAACCTTGTAAGGTGCAATGATACGCTTAGACAATTGTGTATAAAATTGAAAAGAGTAATAGACATTGGCTGCAAACCATGCAGTTCAAGGCACAAGTCAGAGTAAGTAGTAGTTAAAAGGCAGGAGGATTAAGGACTTACAACAGCGGCTTTGACTGCTGTAGTCATGCCCTTCTTCTTGCTGGTGTGACACTCCTTGAAGATTTCCACAGCATTTGATTTAGGTATTTTTTGGTCCTTGCAGGCTTTACTCTGCATTTCGAACAAGTCAATATAGATCTGATAATATGGTACAACGAAAAGAGTGACACAGCAGCTAATTACAAGAGCCTCGCAGTGTGCAATATAGCTACGAGATCCGTAAATGCATTGAATTTCACTTTAAATGACGGTTGGCCTTGTTCTTTGAACAGTTCACCTACAAGAAGATTGATTTGTGTGGCACATGTGTCAATAGGACTTCAACATGTGATCTGATCACATATATATAATGTACCTGATACTTCGGATCAGACCAGTGTTTAACAAGGCCCCTCCAGTCTTCATCCAATATATTTTCCACTAGAGATGTTTGGGAAAGTTCACTGTTAGCCTTGCCTCCAAAGTGAGTTTTCCTCAAGTTATACCGATACTGTGGCAGAGCAAACTTGAAAACATGGGTGCAAGCTTGTCTGGTTGCATCATCTTGGCTTTCCAACTTGAACCTCATCTGTTGAAAATTATGGTGTCTCATTATCAGCAACCTAGAAAGTATGGGAGAGAGCAAGACGATATTACTAGTTTCCATACATAACCATACTTACAGATAAGTGGTCGAGGAAGGTGTTGAACTGGGTTTCGTCTTTGTCATTCCTATACTGAATCCATGTTGGGAGGATACATACATGACACCTAACGGCAACCGCTGCCTCTGATACTAACTTGGCTAACTCTGTAGCATCACGTGGCCTTTTTAAACCTGCCTCAAAACGGATCTCCATTCTTCCTCCTCTAGATTTAGTTAACCTATCGAGCATTATCCCTGATGTTTGTTTCCTCTTGCACCTAGGTGCTAGTCCAATGTCACACCCTGCATTTTGTAACATTTCATTTTTATCAATAAAGCATGAAAATTTGGACCAACAAAAACTTTTGCATTATTTGGCTTTTATTTGGAGTTGGTTTTCTCTCTGTGTTTCTTTTCAAGTGCTTCTTGAAGTCAACTACTCTACCCTCTATACTTCATCTCCCTACCCCAAGCTCCTGACCAATGACCATGCCATGTGAATAGTGCTATATGGGATTTTTCTACAAAAATAATTTGGCCAGAAAGTATTTTCTAAAATTAGTTTTCCAAAAACCCCTGAATTGAGGTTTGCACTGCAAGTACTTGATCAAGGGCAGTAAAAATATTTCCAAAAATACATTTGACTCCTATTAGATATAGGATGCCCAGGAACCACAAAAGTATAATTTTAAAAGTTACTGTTCTATTTTATTTAAAGGCTTTTTCTTAAGGCCAGAAATGGTCTTTAATAGGAAATAATTATTTTTCTGTTTCAAAAATATTTGACAAAATTTAGAGAAGCTCATAGGACATATATTGTCCATATACAAGAGTTTCAACACATGGTCATGTTCAAAATATTGGTCAAACCCCTCTAAAACCCTTTCTGGATATTTCAAGATTTTGAAATATTTACAAAGGAAATATTCTCCAAAAATTCCAGGAAAATTCTATCATGTCACATATGACATATCTGTTGATCTTGCCAAGTCTCATGACTTGGAGAACAAGATAACACCATCAAAACCCCTCAAAACCATTTCTGTCCAATCTAAGGTTTGATCAACTTTACATTGCCAAGTATGTCCAAATGTGCTCAAACTTGGTGGACATGCTTCATTGGTCTAATGATGCAACTGGACCAAATGGCACAGGTTGGAGAAGAGGAAATCTTGGTCAAAGTGCCTCAAAACCCTCTCTGACCAAAATCAAGTTTGAACCACTTTGCACTACCAACTTTTTCTCCAAGACCCCAACTTTGGTGAGCCTGATCATGTGACCAAATAAGGCTACCACACCAAGTGGCACATCAAGGAGAAATGATTTAGTCCACTGGATCTACACAAACCCATTTCTGCCCATTTCTAGGGTTTGCAAAAGTTGCATTGGCAACTTTGTCCAAATGAGCTCAAAATGGGTGGAAGGCCCTAAATATATGTGTCATTTCACCCCTTGGAGTATCTTGGCCAGTAAGGATCATTAGCTTAACCAAAACTCCATCAAACACCTTCTGGCAAAATACCAAAAAGCCTCTTTTTGCCACTTTCACTAATCTCCTTGAGTTAATCTCTTTGCCACAACCCCTCCTCACTTCCCTCTGTCACCTAGACACTTTTCTACACGAAGAAGCAATGTGGAGGAAGGGGGGAATCAAGTTTGTCCTCTCTGGACAACATCTTCTCTCCTCTCTCCCAGCTTCTCTCTCTCCCTTCTGCACCCCAGGGCATCCCAGGCCTTTCTCTGGTCTTGTCCCCTGCTGCTGTAGCTTCCAGACGCAAAAGGACGCGCGCGCGCCGCGGAAAAACCGCGGATGCCGGCCAAAGTCGCGCTCTGGAGCGCCTGCCAGAGCGCCGACCGCTGACGCCGCGCCTCCCGACCGCTTCGTGCCATCCCATCGCGCCGGCTGATGTGCCTCGACGTCTGCTACACGCCGCCGTGCCGCCCCCTCTGTCTCCCCCTCTCTCTCCCCTCCTGCAGCGCGTGCCCGACGCCGCCCGGCTCGGCCAATGGCTAGCCTCACACGCGCGGACGCCAGAGCCCTCCCTCGCTCTCTCTCCTTCTCCCTGGCGCCCTACTCCACTCCCACGAGCGCCGTGGACAGCTCCAAGCTCTCCCCAACGGCTCCCAGAGCAGATCCCGCGGGTGCCCGTAGGCCACGCCCACGGTGAACCGTGGCCAGCCTATTTAAGGCACTCCCGAGCCCTCCTCTTCCTTCCTGTCGCTCTCCCGCACACTCAATCCACCCCTGGATCCACCCCCTTCGCTCCAGAGCCGCCCGAGCTCGAGATCGAGCTCGAGCTCCGCCGCCTCGGGTCGCCGTCGATCTGCGGGTACAGGCCTCCTCCGCCCCGTTTCTCCCTCGAATCGGCCTCCCCTCGCCTCACTGATGCTCTCCCTCTCTTTCCCCTCATTTTGCAGCTGGGACGGCCGAGCCACCGGCGCCCGGCACCTCCGCCGGGACCTCGTCGCCGTGGCAGGCCACCCGCGCGACCATCTCCACCACCACCAGATCCGCGACTCTCTCCTGAACCCAACGGTAGTCTCCGCTCCACTTCCCGTGCCTCAGATCGCCGCCGGCGAAGCTCGCGTCGCCTCGGCGGAGGTAGACGACGACCGCCGTGGGGCCTGCCGGTCGACCTCACGCCTCGACGGGTGGGATCCACCGTCGGGTTTAAACGTCTTGTGGCCTCAGAGACCATCCGTCGGCGAAGGCGATTCGCCTTTACGCCTTCGACGTGGCGGCCGCGTGGGCTGGGTTTCCCCACAGGCCTGCTTCTGCTCTTGTGGCCCTCGGCCCAATGGCACAATGCCGTTCCTTTTTCTTTTCTCGTAGTATTTCCAAAAATTCCACAGGCCAGTATAATAGTCCAAATGCATTGATTCCAATTTCTAAATTCCTAGAATATTGCAATCTATTTAATGGTGCAACTTTCACTCAGATCCAATCACCTTTTCTTTTCTGTAAATATTTAAATGTGGTTTTTGACATTTAAATGAGCCTTTGAAAATCCATAACTCCTATTTTGCTGCTCCAGAACCAAAACCAAAAGTTGCCCCCTTCCTAGTTTTCCTCCTAGTATTTTACAAAATTAAGTTGACATTTTTCGAGCACTTTGACTTTTCTGTTTTTATTATTGCCTTATTTTTCCGTTGTTTTCTTGCAACGTTAGATCCCGTGTTTGACGAGGTAGCCGAGGAAGAAGGAGGAGCAAAGGAAGACGTTGAAGACCAAGCCAACCAAGGCAAGCAGCCCTTTGACCATGACTATGATGCCCTTTTATATGCATGTCATTTTAGCTCTTTATCGATGATGCATCGGAATCATGACGAGATGGTGAACCACATGGGTGGTTGCCACGATTACAATTCCTCGTTGGTACTTGCATTTGTGCATGGCCCTACCTTCTTATGAGGGTTATGCCGGTGGGAGTAGATAGGATGCTAAAGTAGATGCTATGCAAAAGGGATGGGGATATGCATGGTGAAGGAAGCAAAGTGATTTCAAAAGTGTTTTCGAAAACCCCGTCGGGTGCCACTCATGCCCGAGGGAGATGAAGAGATGGGTGACCACTTGATGACGAAGTGGTGTGCCAAGCAAAGGGTGTGTGGTTTTCAAAACGGATTGGTCGGAGTTGCGACCGTTATTCCAACCTTACATGCGCGACCACTCTACCCTTATATGGGAAAGGGCATTGTTGAGTACCTAGACCGATACTAGCTTGGAGCCCATTACTAGTGACGGGGAGAGTTGGTGCTCTCTCTTGGGACGGGGTCGTGCCAGGTAGGGCGGCCATGACTGTTTTCACAGGGCACCGGACACACCGTTGGTACCCCGTGCTTGTGGTATGTGATGAATATGGGAGCGAGGCTCCGCGACTTTATGATGTGAAATGTTTTGGCACGGGGGTTACTACCAATCGTGTGGACTCCATGTTAGTGTCGTCTAGGGAAAGGTAATGATCGGGTGCTTACCCCGGGTACTTGAGGTACCGCGGGTCGTGGTTTGACATGGAAGTTCCCCGGATCTAGTGGGTAAAGTGTGCAACCTCTGCAGAGTGTAAAACTATTCGAATAGCCGTGTCCACGGTCATGGACAGTTAGGTAACCGCTCTTGGGCTACGCCCACTTGTTCACAAATCCGTGTGTGTGAGATGATGGTGTTGTCTTGGATCAAGTCGAGGGACTTGACATGATTGAGATGGGTTGGTGCCCACTCCGCTTGAGATAAATGGGTTGGTGCCCATTCTATTTATGTTGATATCTCGTGACCAGTTCTTACGGTTCTTGGAATTCTCTTGATGCATGCTTTATAGGATGTTGAACATGTCCTGCATTCAAAACTAGCTTTATGCAAAACTATACCTATGTCATGCATTACCGTACCTTGAACCAAATCATGGGTTGCTTGCGAGTACATTCAAAGTACTCATTGGCTTGCCACTGGTTATTTAATTGACCAGGCATGGAAGAACCGGAGTTCGAAGAAGAGTTCTTTGGAGACGATCATGCGAACTAGGACGTTTCCCAGTCAGAATGCCTGTAGGGTTAAGGCAGATGGCATGGGTTCTACTTATCGATGATGGTTTCCGCTGCTATGTTTCATTTGATGTTCAGCCCTTAAGGCTTTATCGATGTAAGACTTGACCATGATGGTCACTATTTGTGTAAGACGGTATGTATGGATGTAAGACTCTTGTTATTCAGCTTCTGTGTGTTCAAGTGAGCATTGATCTCGGGATCATTTGACACGCAGCATTCGGCGATCACGACTTGCAAGTCGGGTCCCCACAGAGCTGGTATCGAGCCATCCCGACCGTAGGAAGCCTTAGTTAGCATGGACGTTAGTTAGAGCGAGACTATCCCTAGATTACCCATATACCTATGTTTTATGTTAGCATCCCAAACACAGACACATTCCTTTATTGACCCTTCCCTTCCACTTTTTGTAGATGGCACGCATGCGAGGACTTCCCGACCACTTGGTTTCCCGTGCTTCTTGAGGATAGCCTCGGAAGTGCCAGTTCACTCGAGTCCCCACCTTCTCCTACCACGAGCACCGGGTCGACAAAGACCAAGAAGGAGTATCACGTGGAGGTAGTCGTGAGGGCGAATGACGCCTGACGAGCTGGTTCTTTGAGGGACCCCAGATGGCGACACTTGCTTCTCGCCGTGGAGACTGCTGCCTCAAGGCACCGACTTCGCCTCCGGGATCTCCTGCCAGAGATGGCAAGAGAGCCAGCCACTCGTTACCTGCCTTATCGTAAGGAAGGTGACGACGAGAGCAGCAGCACCAGCACCACCCTTGGACGAGGGACTTCCTCTCCGCTTCGGACCTACTTCAGCTTGTGTGCCGATGCAGCCCGCACAGCACTGCCTCGAGTCGACGGAGCTTGGAGGAACTCCATGAGACCAAGGAGCTCCTCCGATAGTTCGGACGAAGGCGGACAGGATCAAGAAGGATGGAGCACCTGGACAGCCAGCGGTAGCTTATCGAGGCGGACGACCCCCACAGTCGCAGCTGCCGAGGAGCACCTCAGCCACGCCGTATGACGGCAAAGGAGTACCGCAACCTCTTCAAGACGCCACCAGCAAAGCAACGCCGTGTTCAGCTCCTTCACTCCTCCACTTCCTCGAGCGATGAGGAGACCGAGACAGATGATGATGAGGAGGAAGACCCAGAGGAGCCAGAATACCCGACCGAGCATTCCACCACTTAGACTCCGTTCAGGACTAGGATAGGCTAGCTCGTAGCCTATGGTAGGATAGGTCGTGTACCCCTTTCGCGAAGTCGAGTCCTTGTAATGGTTCTTATGAAACCATGTTATGTTGTGTTTGCTTTCAACTTGCTTTGATGAAGTCGTACTTTCTTTGAGAACTTGTAAACCACTACATTTCCCATTTGGTTTAATGCATGAGTTTGGCCCTTCCGCCTTTGCTTTACTTAAATTGTGTCACACCACCCCTTACTAGGCATTCCATCTCTCTGCTTTCCCTCATTGTTGTTCCCTATCATGAGACCTTGACCACTCCAACAGATGCTGTTGTAACACGTCTTGGTACCTCTACCCAGCAAGAAGCGGGGAGGTTCTGCTGAGGCCGGAGCCAGCCAGGACCAAGCCCAAGGACAGACTCCACCACCACCACCTCCTCCAAGCATGGATATGGCTCAGCTTCTCCAAGCTTTTCGAGAGGAGCGCCAAGCCAACACAGCAGCCCTCCAGATGATTGCTCAGGCTGTCAACCGCCAGCCGGCGGGGCACGGCCATGGACGTTCCACACTGGTGGAGTTCAAGAAGCATGCACCACCCACGTTCATCGAGACTGCTGAACCCCTGGATGCAGACGACTGGGTCCGCACCATTGAGGATCTGCTGGCACTAGTCGGATGCACTGAGGACCGTGACAAAGTGGCGTATGCTGCCCACTGTCTCGGGGGGACTGCCAGAGCTTGGTGGGATGGATTCAAGGCTATGCATGTTGAGCAAGATATCACTTGGAACACTTTCAAGACGGAATTCCGCAAGGCCCACATCCTTCCGACTCATGGCCATCAAGAAGCGCGAGTTCCGAGCCACAAGCAAGGTAGCAGCACTGTCAAGGAGTACATGCGAAGTTCAGTGTTCTCTCAAGGTATGCCCTCAAGATGTCAAGATCGATCTTTGCCAAGCGGAGCGCTTCATGGAAGGCCTTAACCAGACTCTGCGAGTACTCGCTTGTTGTGTGTGACTGCCCGACCTTTCCTGATCCGGTGAACAAGGCGCCATGCTTGAGGACAAGCGACGTGCCTTGATGACACTCGAAGCGCAAGATGATCAGCAAGGGAAGCTCCAAGAACGAAGCCTCGTCCGTGGCAGCCAGCCCGGTCAAGCCAACCTATCGGCAGCCAAGAGCTCCTGCACCTCGCACCAACTATCCACCTCAGCAAGATGCCAACCCCTGTGCCAGCTTACAACAACCCCAATAGCAATCTTGGCAAGGGCGTCGTCCCCAATCAAGTCACTTGTTTGGATGTGGACAGCCAGGCACTACTCCAAGAATTGCCCCAACAAGAAGCCCGACGCCCCGCGCCCCAATGCGCAGAACCCAGACAAGGCCGTGGTATGCCACCGAGGAACCAAGCTCCCGCAACTTGCCCAACAATGGCAGGGGTCGTGTGAACCATGTCACAATGGAAGAAGCCCAGAAGACCGGACGTCGTCTTTGGGTACGCCTTGTCAATTCAGCACCCCAAGAATCGTTTTGTTTGATTCGAGCCACGCATTCTTTTGTCACCCAAAGTTTTGCATTAAAGAGTGGCATGACCCTACACCCTAAACAACCCTATGGTGGTACAAACCCCGGAGCAGAGATGAGAGCCAAGATAGGATGTAAAGGAGTCGGGATTACCATTAACGGGTAGACTTCCTAGCAGACCTTATCATCCTAAAATCACAAGGCTTGATGTGATCTTGGGAATGGATTGGCTCAGCAAGCACCAAGGCTTGATTGATTGCGCCAACCGGGCGGTCACTATGACCAATGACCGAGGAGTCGAAGTCGATTTGCCTCCAACCCTCTCCGCTCAAGCTAACCAAGTCAACTGTCTGATCAAGTTGGATTGGAACAAGTGCCGTAGTATGCGAGTACCCGATGTTTTTCCCGATGAGCTACCGGAATGCCTCCCGACCGAGACATTGAGTTCATCATCGAGCTCATACCGGGCAGGACCCATCTATAAGAAGCCTTATAGAATGGGATCGGAGGAGTTAGCGAGTTGAAGAAGCAGCTGGAAGAGCAGTTGAGGAAGGATTTATCCGCCTAGTGCCTCCCCTTGGGGATCGCTTTATTCTGCTTGTGGCAAAGAAGGACGGTACCATCCGCTTATGCATTGACTACCGCTCCCTCAATGAGGTTACAATCAAGAACAAGTACCCACTTCCCAAGATTGAAGATCTGTTTGATCAACTCAATGGGGCCAAGGTGTTCTCCAAGATCGACCTCGGATCTGGGTACTACCAATCAAGATCGACCCCAAGATATTCAAGACGGCATTCAGTAACAGATATGGCTGTATGAATGCACGGTCATGTCCTTTGATTGACCAATGCCCCACTTACTTCATGTATCTCATGAATAAGGTCTTCATGGAATATTTGGACAAGTTCGTCGTTGTCTTCATTGATGACATTCTTGTCTTCTCGAAGTCGGAAGAAGAGCACGAGCAACACTTGAGGATGGTCCTAGACAAGCTTCGAGAGCACCAACTGTATGCCAAGTTCAGCAAGTGTGAATTCTGGCTGCGTGAAGTTGGATTCCTGGGTCATGTTCTAACCGAAGAGGGATTGTCAGTCGACCCTGCTAAGATTGAAGCCGTGACTGAATGGCAATCCCCGAGCAATGTGAAGGAAGTCATAAGCTTCCTCGGACTCGCGGGATATTACCGCAAGTTCGTTGAAGGATTCTCAAGCATTGCCCGACCCATGACTCAGCTCTTGAAGAAGGACAAGAAGTTCGAATGGACGCCGAAGTGCGAAGAAAGCTTCCAGGAGCTGAAGAAGAAGCTAACCACCGCTCCAGTTCTGGCCACACCAGATATACACAAGGAGTTTGTGATATATTGTGATGCGTCAAGAATCGGACTGGGAGGTGTTCTGATGCAAGAAGGCAGAGTCGTGGCCTACCTTTCAAGGCAACTACGACCTCACGAAGAGAACTACGCTACTCATGACCTTGAGCTAGCAGCAGTGGTTCATGCCCTGAAAACTTGGCGACATTACCTTTTGGGGAAGCGATGTGAAATATACACGGATCACAAAAGTCTGAAGTATATTTTCACTCAGAGGGAATTGAACATGAGGCAGAGAAGATGGCTGGAGTTGATAAAAGATTATGACCTCAGTGTTCAATACCACCCTGGAAAGGCTAATGTGGTAGCAGATGCGTTGAGCAGGAAGGCTTGCTCCTTGAATGCTATGCTGAAGCACAAGCTACCCGCCTTGTATGAGGAACTTGAAAGCTTCGGGTTGGAACTGGTTGCACCAGGATTCGTGGCCAACCTCGAAGTTAAGCCTACCTTGATGGATGATATCAAGAAAGCTCAGAAGGGGCATGAGAGTATTGAAGGCATCAAGAGGAAGATCAAGGCAGGCAAAGCCTCAGGATTCACAAAGGATGAGGAAGGAATTGTGTGGTTTGGGAATCGCATCTGTGTGCCCAACAAGGTTGAGCTCAAGAACCTGATCTTGCAAGAAGCTCATGACAGCCCCTATTCCATCCACCCAGGAGGCACCAAGATGTATCAAGACCTGAAGGAAAGATTTTGGTGGCACGGGATGAAAAGGAGATTGCCACCTATGTTGCAAAATGTGACGATGCCGAGGGTCAAGGCTGAACATCGGCGACCTGCCGATTACTCCAACCACTCAAGGTTCCCGAGTGGAAATGGGATAAAGTCGGAATGGATTTCATCATCGGACTACCTAGGTCAAACAAGGGACATGACTCCATCCGGGTCATAGTTGACCATTTGACCAAGGTGGCCCACTTCATTCTGTCAAGACAACCTACAAGGGGAACCAGTTAGCCGCCTCTACATCAACCGAGTCGTGAGCCTTCATGGTGTTCCCAAGGAGATTGTGTCGATCGAGGAACCCAGTTCACCTCAAGGTTTTGGAAGAAATTCCAGAGGCCATGGGGACCAAGTTGTCCTTCAAAGATCGCTTTCCACCCACAGCATCGGAGGTCGACCGAACGAGTGAATCAAATACTCGAAGATATGCTCCGAGCCTGTGTCTTAGCTTATGGAGCTAAGTGGGAAGATTGCCTCCCTTTCGCCGAGTTCTCTTACAACAACAGTTATCAGGCCAGCCTCCAGATGGCACCATTTGAAGTGTTATACGGGCGGAAGTGTCGTACACCTCTCAACTGGTCGGAGGCCGGAGAAGGACTTGTCTTTGGGCCTGATATCCTTCGTGAAGCAGAAGAGCAAGTCCAGCTTGTCCGAGAGCGTCTGAAGTCTGCCAAGTCAAGGCAGAAGAGCTATGCTGACTCACGTCGCAGAGACATAAACTTCCGAGTTGGAGACCATGTCTATCTCCGGGTCACCCCTCTCAAAGGAGCCCAGCGCTTTCATGTCAAAGGAAAGCTCGCACCGAGATACATTGGCCCCTTCAAGATCACTGAGCGACGAGGAGAAGTGGCTTACCAGTTGGAACTTCCACCTGAACTTTCTGATGTGCACAACGTGTTCCACGTGTCACAACTCCGGAAGTGTCTCCAAGTTCCGCATAAGCCCGACCTCTACAAAGACGCCAATCACCAAGCCATTGATCTTCAACCTGATTTGACGATCGTGAGCGCCCATCCGCATTCGGATGAGGCTGAACGACACACTCGAAGCCGCACCATCAAGTACTTCAAAGTCCAATGGAGCAATCACACCGAAGCAGAAGCAACTTGGGAGCGTGAAGACTACCTTAGATCCGAATTTCCGTACCTCTTTCAAGCCTAGTTTAGGAATCTCGGGGACGAGATTCTTGTAAGGGGGGTAGGTCTGTCACACCCTGCATTTTGTAACATTTCATTTTTATCAATAAAGCATGAAAATTTGGACCAACAAAAACTTTTGCATTATTTGGCTTTTATTTGGAGTTGGTTTTCTCTCTGTGTTTCTTTTCAAGTGCTTCTTGAAGTCAACTACTCTACCCTCTATACTTCATCTCCCTACCCCAAGCTCCTGACCAATGACCATGCCATGTGAATAGTGCTATATGGGATTTTTCTACAAAAATAATTTGGCCAGAAAGTATTTTCTAAAATTAGTTTTCCAAAAACCCCTGAATTGAGGTTTGCACTGCAAGTACTTGATCAAGGGCAGTAAAAATATTTCCAAAAATACATTTGACTCCTATTAGATATAGGATGCCCAGGAACCACAAAAGTATAATTTTAAAAGTTACTGTTCTATTTTATTTAAAGGCTTTTTCTTAAGGCCAGAAATGGTCTTTAATAGGAAATAATTATTTTTCTGTTTCAAAAATATTTGACAAAATTTAGAGAAGCTCATAGGACATATATTGTCCATATATAAGAGTTTCAACACATGGTCATGTTCAAAATATTGGTCAAATCCCTCTAAAACCCTTTCTGGATATTTCAAGCTTTTGAAATATTTACAAAGGAAATATTCTCCAAAAATTCCAGGAAAATTCTATCATGTCACATATGACATATCTGTTGATCTTGCCAAGTCTCATGACTTGGAGAACAAGATAACACCATCAAAACCCCTCAAAACCATTTCTGTCCAATCTAAGGTTTGATCAACTTTACATTGCCAAGTATGTCCAAATGTGCTCAAACTTGGTGGACATGCTTCATTGGTCTAATGATGCAACTGGACCAAATGGCACAGGTTGGAGAAGAGGAAATCTTGGTCAAAGTGCCTCAAAACCCTCTCTGACCAAAATCAAGTTTGAACCACTTTGCACTACCAACTTTTTCTCCAAGACCCCAACTTTGGTGAGCCTGATCATGTGACCAAATAAGGCTACCACACCAAGTGGCACATCAAGGAGAAATGATTTAGTCCATCGGATCTACACAAACCCATTTCTGCCCATTTCTAGGGTTTGCAAAGTTGCATTGGCAACTTTGTCCAAATGAGCTCAAAATGGGTGGAAGGCCCTAAATATATGTGTCATTTCACCCCTTGGAGTATCTTGGCCAGTAAGGATCATTAGCTTAACCAAAACTCCATCAAACACCTTCTGGCAAAATACCAAAAAGCCTCTTTTTGCCACTTTCACTAATCTCCTTGAGTTAATCTCTTTGCCACAACCCCTCCTCACTTCCCTCTGTCACCTAGACACTTTTCTACACGAAGAAGCAATGTGGAGGAAGGGGGGAATCAAGTTTGTCCTCTCTGGACAACATCTTCTCTCTCTCTCCCAGCTTCTCTCTCTCCCTTCGCACCCTGGGCATCCCAGCCTTTCTCTGGTCTTGTCCCTGCTGCAGTAGCTTCCAGACGCAAAAGGGCCAGCTACGCCTTGTGAAAAACCGCGGATGTCGGCCAAAGTCGCGCTCTGAGCGCCGCCAGAGCGCCGACCGCTGACGCCGCCTCCCGACCGCTTCGTGCCATCCCATCGCGCCGGTGATGTGCCTCGGCGTCTGCTACACGCCGCCGCCCGCCCCTCTGTCTCCCCTCTCTCCCCCTCCTGCAGCAGGTGCGACGCCGCCCGGCTCGGCCAATGGCTAGCCTCACACGCGGACGCCAGAGCCCTCCTCGCTCTCTCCTTCTCCTGGCGCCTACTCCACTCCCACGAGCGCCGTGGACAGCTCCAAGCTCTCCCCAACGGCTCCCAGAGCAGATCCCGCGGGTGCCCGTAGGCCACGCCCACGGTGAACCGTGGCCAGCCTATTTAAGGCACTCCCGAGCCCTCCTCTTCCTTCCTGTCGCTCTCCCGCACACTCAATCCACCCCTGGATCCACCCCCTTCGCTCCAGAGCCGCCCGAGCTCGAGATCGAGCTCGAGCTCCGCCGCCTCGGGTCGCCGTCGATCTGCGGGTACAGGCCTCCTCCGCCCCGTTTCTCCCTCGAATCGGCCTCCCCTCGCCTCACTGATGCTCTCCCCTCTCTCTCCCCCTCATTTTGCAGCTGGGAACGGCCGGAGCCACCGGCGCCCGAAGCACCTCCGCTGCGGGACCTCGTCGCCGGCGAAGCAGGCCACCCCGGCGACCATCTCCACCACCACCAGATCCGCGACTCTCTCCTGAACCCAACGGTAGTCTCCGCTCCACTTCCGTGCCAGATCGCCGCCCGGCGGCTCGCGTCGCCTCGGCGGAGGTAGCGACGACGCCGTGGGGCTACCGGTCAGCCTCACGCCTCGACGGGTGGGATCCACCGTCGAGGTTTAAACGTCTTGTGCAGACAGACCTGGCCGTCGGCGAAGGCGATTCGCCTTTACGCCTTCGACGTGGCGGCGCGTGGGCTGGGGTTCCCCTGGCCTGCTGCTGCTGCTGTGGCCCCTCGGCCCAAAGGGCACAGCAGCCTTCCTTTTTTCTTTTCTCGTAGTATTTCCAAAAATTCCACAGGGCAGTATAATAGTCCAAATGCATTGATTCCAATTTCTAAATTCCTAGAATATTGCAATCTATTTAATGGTGCAACTTTCACTCAGATCCAATCACCTTTTCTTTTCTGTAAATATTTAAATGTGGTTTTTGACATTTAAATGAGCCTTTGAAAATCCATAACTCCTATTTTGCTGCTCCAGAACCAAAACCAAAAGTTGCCCCCTTCCTAGTTTTCCTCCTAGTATTTTACAAAATTAAGTTGACATTTTTCAGAGCACTTTGACTTTTCTGTTTTTATTATTGCCTTATTTTTCCGTTGTTTTCTTGCAACGTTAGATCCCGTATTTGACGAGGTAGCTGAGGAAGAAGGAGGAGCAGTGCCGGAAGACTTTGAAGACCAAGCCAACCAAGGCAAGCAGCCCTTTGACCATGACTATGATGCCCCTTTTATATGCATGTCATTTTAGCTCTTTATCGATGATGCATCGGAATCATGACGAGATGGTGAACCACATGGGTGGTTGCCACGATTACAATTCCTCGTTGGTACTTGCATTTGTGCATGGCCCTACCTTCTTATGAGGGTTATGCCGGTGGGAGTAGATAGGATGCTAAAGTAGATGCTATGCAAAAGGGATGGGGATATGCATGGTGAAGGAAGCAAAGTGATTTCAAAAGTGTTTTCGAAAACCCCGTCGGGTGCCACTCATGCCCGAGGGAGATGAAGAGATGGGTGACCACTTGATGACGAAGTGGTGTGCCAAGCAAAGGGTGTGTGGTTTTCAAAACGGATTGGTCGGAGTTGCGACCGTTATTCCAACCTTACATGCGCGACCACTCTACCCTTATATGGGAAAGGGCATTGTTGAGTACCTAGACCGATACTAGCTTGGAGCCCGCATTACTAGTGACGGGGGAGAGTTGGTGCTCTCTCTTGGGGCGGGTCGTGCTGTAGGGCGGCCATGACTGTTTTCACGTGGCACCGACACACCGTTGGTACCCCGTGCTTGTGGTATGTGATGAATATGGGAGCGAGGCTCCGCGACTTTATGATGTGAAATGTTTTGGCACGGGGGTTACTACCAATCGTGTGGACTCCATGTTAGTGTCGTCTAGGGAAAGGTAATGATCGGGTGCTTACCCCGGGTACTTGAGGTACCGCGGGTCGTGGTTTGACACGGAAGTTCCCCGGATCTAGTGGGTAAAGTGTGCAACCTCTGCAGAGTGTAAAACTATTCGAATAGCCGTGTCCACGGTCATGGACAGTTGGGTAACCGCTCTTGGGCTACGTCCACTTGTTCACAAATCCGGTGTGTGTGAGATGATGGTGTTGTCTTGGATCAAGTCAGAGGACTTGACATGATTGAGATGGGTTGGTGCCCACTCCGTTTGAGATAAATGGGTTGGTGCCCATTCTATTTATGTTGATATCTGTGACCAGTTCTTACGGTTACTGGAATTCTCTTGATGCATGCTTTATAGGATGTTGAACATGTCCTGCATTCAAAACTAGCTTTATGCAAAACTATACCTATGTCATGCATTACCGTACCTTGAACCAAATCATGGGTTGCTTGCGAGTACATTCAAAGTACTCATTGGCTTGCCACTGGTTATTTAATTGACCAGGCATGGAAGAACCGGAGTTCGAAGAAGAGTTCTTTGGAGACGATCATGCGAACTAGGACGTTTCCCAGTCAGAATGCCTGTAGGGTTAAGGCAGATGGCATGGGTTCTACTTATCAATGATGGTTTCCGCTGCTATGTTTCATTTGATGTTCAGCCCTTAAGGCTTTATCGATGTAAGACTTGACCATGATGGTCACTATTTGTGTAAGACGGTATGTATGGATGTAAGACTCTTGTTATTCAGCTTCTGTGTGTTCAGTGAGCATTGATCTCTGGGATCACTGTACACGTGCATTCGGGGATCACGACTTGCAAGTCGGGGTCCCCACATCCAACAACGAAAATAGGAAGTGTTAGTGTACATCAAACTGTGAGACTACATATAAAGAAGCATGCAACTCTAACTTGACTCCAGCAACTACCTTCTTGCTGTTGAAGCTCACAAGGTTCATCTGATATTGCCAACTCATCTTGTGTCAAGAGTGCTTGGGAAGTAGTGTCAGGTGGCAAGGGAGCTTGGGAACGTGCTACTAGCTCAGTTGACGCACAAGTATGTCGTGCAGCTGGTAGTACTGTGGTAGGTGTTGCAAGAACTAGGGCTGTCTCTGCTTGTTTGGTGGTAGCTATTTGTTTCTGTTTGGCTTTTTTGCAGCTCATGTAGCATGGGATGCCGTGTTTGTAGAATTTTCCGCTGGACTTTCACCTTCTATTGCACCATCAGTACCAGCAGAATCTGCAGGATTCATCCGCTTCTCATTCCCTGCCATTCTGTGTTTCTTCCCCTTTCTCTGTGCCATGTTAAGTCAAGCCAACAAGAAAAACAAAGAACAATTTAGTTCTTCAGAACAAATTGATGCGTGATGTAGACGAACTGAACTTTGATGTTAGACAACCACATGATAGGAGGATGTAATATGTATGAAAAACAGGACGGAAGAGATAACCAGAACTATGATGTGTAAACAAAGAAGAAGACATTTCACCAAATTAGATGCAATGAAGTGGAAGGTAGACACCATATGAAAGATGCTACAAATATCTCTTTGCCAAGTTAACAGTGTCTCAGCATAAATGGCGTTTAAACAAATGTGAAGCAGTACAAGAAATAAATCATATGCAAGATGCAAACAACATCACACTATCATGTTAGAGGTCTCTCGTCATTAGTGCCATTGCATATTCACAGCTTATGATGTGTAAACTAAGGAGAAGGCATTTCAACAAATTAGAAGCATTGAAAGCTAGACACCATATGAAAGATGCAACGAATATCACTCTACCAAGTTAAAACTGTCTCGTCATAAGTGCCATTTCAACAAATTAGTAGTACAAGCTAGAAAAGAATGTGAGATGTAACCTATATCACACTCTGAAGTCAAACGTGTCTTATGATAAGTGATTGTTGCAGGTTACACAATAGTAGTAATTTGATGTAAGAACATGGTGTGATAGACAGATATTGTATGTTCTAGAAACAGGAACAAGTCTCTTATTCAAGTATAATGTGTAAAGTAAGTAGATGGAATTCACCAAAATTAGAAGCAATACAAGCTAGACATCACACATAACATGCAACCACATATAACAGTGCCAAGTTAGAGGGAGCACTAGTGATGCTGCACTAGGGGAGACATGCTCATCATAAACACAACTTTGTTGAGTGTCTATGCATGTGTTGTCTTGGAAATAATCTTGGGGGTGTGGAGTAGAAACTGTAGAGGCCCTCTATTTGGAAGGAGCACCTTTATTAGCTGCCTTGCTAACTTCCTTCCGCTTTATTTATTTTGAATTGTCAAGTAAAACCGACCAGAAAAAGCAATAAAATTCTCTCTTCAGAACTCATTCATGCATGATACTGACAATCACTATATTGATGTAAGGCAAACACATGATACCAGGATGGAATATGTACAAAAAACAGGACGGCATGGCATGTTCACAACTGTTTGTGTAAACAAGCAGAAACCATTCCAGCAAATAAGAAGCAATGCAAGCTAGACACCACATGAAAGATCCAACCAATATGACTCTGCCAAGTTAAAAGCGTCCCATCATAAATGGAATTTCATCAAATTAGAAGCAGCGCATGCTATAAATCATATGAAAGATGCAACAAATATCGCACTGCATATACTAAAGGTGTCTCATCATATTGATTGATGCGGGATTCAAAAAAAACTATAGTTTTATGTAAGGACATGCTTAATAGACAGATGTACTATGTACTAAATACAGGAAGGCATGTCACATTAACAGTTATAATGTCACATTTACAGGAGTATAAGCTAAGCAGACTAGCACATGCAGTTTAACAAGATTGGAAGAATTACAATCTAGACACCATATGCAAAATGCAACCACATATCACGCTGCCAAGTTAGAGCAAGCACCTGCAATGCTAGTGTAGGGGAAATGCTGTAATCAACTACAGAGCTACGTTCACTATCTTCATCTAGCATTTCTGTTTCTTGAGAATCATGTCGGGAGGCTGACGCTGCATTCTTTAAATGAGGAGTAGTCCCCTTGCCTGCCTATCTCATCATAAGTGATTGATGAGGGATACACAAGAACATTAGTTTGATGTAAGAACATGGTTAATACATAGATGTACTAGTATGTACCAAAAACAGAAAGGCATGTCATATTCAAAGGTATAATGTGTAAGCTAAGCAGATGCAATTTAACCGAATTGGAAGCAATACAAGCTAGACATCCGGCTGGAGTGGTGAACATGATCATCTAGGACCTGAGAGCCTGGTGGGAGGCGGGCTGCTTCGCCACCATCGCGGCTTTTTAGTTGGCTTCCAGGTGATGCCTGTCTTTGCTGGGCTTGTCACTGGCTCGGCTAGTGCCCTGACTAGCTATTTGTCTTTTGGTGCTCACGGGATGGTGGTTCATGTAAAAAATATCCTTCCTTATCTTAATAAAGACCGACTTCGGCCTTCCGAAAAAAAGCTAGACACCATATGGAACATGCAACCACATATGACACCGCGAAGTTAAAGCAAGCACCTGGGATGGTGGTTCATTGCGAGCGAGTTCATCAACTCCAGAGCAACGTTTACCGTCTCCATCTGCTGAGACTGCACCCATTATAGCGTGGTAACGTGTCTTGCCTACCAGCATACGAAGCTGGAGCGACTTCTCTCTTTTCTTTGCTGCTTCTCTTTTGGGAGGAGAGTCTAAAATACCCTTGCATAAAAACACAATAGTGAGAGTATGGGTGAAGTGTGTGCAGAACTAGTGCACTGTAAAGTAGCAGATAGCCGGTGGCTGAAAAATAAATGACAGGAGACATATGATAGCTCTACAACATTGCATGGCAAACATAATTAGATTCTACTCCGTATGATTTTGTAATATATGAGCACAGGAAATGCAGGTACTCCTCCAGCACACCACCACATGTGGTCATATCTAAGATAACTGTCGACTGAAAATAAATAGGTCAGTCGATTTTTTTAATGAACCATCCGATCTATAAGGAACGGGCAGATGGCCTTTGTCTACCTCCCGCCAGTCACTGTTGACGATCTTTCTCGAACCGCCAGCGACCACCGGCCCAGACCCGTGCCTCCGCCGCCCCGCCCTCCCATCGACCTCACACCACCGCTGTGCTTGGCAGCGCCCCCAAGCCATCCCTTTAATCCCGGCCAACCTCCAGATCGGGCGCCAGTAGCTCTAGGCCGCACACGCCCCTAAGATAAACACCATATGCTTATTCCCGGCGTAATAGTCGTACTAGCGCCTATTACGCTGGGGAATGCTTCCGTTAATTGGGAATCAGCTGGCCAGAAATTGAAATTCAGGGGGGCGACGGACCTCTAGCAAAGGTGAAATAGTATATGAGGAGAGACCTTGTGCATCACGAGTTACTAGGAACATCTAGTATCAAGAAGAAGTGGTCAACTAGTGTCTTCTGTGGGATGACTACCGTGCAAGCAGAGACGTAAGATTTGCACGAATAAGGGAAGAGGAGTACATTCTTCGGTTGCCGGTGTGGTCACCTCCACATGTCGCGCCGATCTTCTTGTTTTTACTAAGGAAACCGATGTTCTAGAGGGTGCAGGCTTGGACAAACCCATGGCCAAATTGTTGACTGTGTTGCCATGGCTGTATGTCGGCAGAGGGGAAGCAGATCCATGGCGGCGAAGGACGGCATAGCAGGAACAGCTCCGGTGCGGTGGAGGGTGGCGAAGTTGGAGCGGCAGCGGCGATGCGCAGGATGGCGTGGTTGAACTGGCTTGGGTACGGACGGCTCGACCTCGACTTCAACTACTAGCCGTGGAGGGCGTTGCGGTTGAGGTTGCGGTGGACGACAACATCGGGGTATCGGCTCCGGCTTGATGGAGGAGGGCGGCGGTTGATGGGTGGGATGGGGTGGCGGACGGAGGACGCCGGGGTTTCGCGGCTGGTGGAGAGGTAGTTTTGGCGCCCATGGAGTACGAATGGGGAATCGGACGGGTTGGGGGGGGAACCATGTTTCGGTCTGGGACGCGCTTGTTTTTGGCTTTTTTTGAACAGAAGATGGGACGAGCTTGTTTGAAATTTGGGGAAAGTACAAACTTTGCCCCCCACTTAAATTTCGGACCTACTGCGGGTCGGGGGTAGGATGGTAATCCCAGGTGTCCCAAATAGTGGGCAGGAGCGATTTCGGCCGCACATGTGTGCTTAGGCGGCCATTGTGTATGAATGTTTTTCGGAGGCGGTTGCGTGGCGTCTAGATGAAGATACAAACCTACCCCGGTTTAGACCTTTGGACGTCGGGCCGGTAGGTTTCACAGGTCAGAGTTATTAGAAAAGTAATTTCCTTGTACTACCAAACATTGGTCTCACGCAGTTTCGGGCGAGTAGTGGCTCTTTTGGCGCTTCGTTCGAAATTTTGAAACACAAGCATTCACGTTTAGAGTACTCTTGCACTATGAGGATTGACCTAAATAGACAACGTCATATTTGACCTTGTATGTTTGAAAACCTCATTAAATTATCCGCTTCCTTTTGAAATTTTGACACTTGAAAATCCTATAACTACGATTATTTTGAAATGGAGGAGCTAAATTTGAATCTGTTTTTTACACGACTACATATGCTACTATGTACAAAATCAGAGCAAAGATTGGTACCCCCATAGTTTAGGTATGGTTTACAAATGCCATGATATCAAATTCAAATAATTGAATGGACTTCATGTTGAATTTGATTTTTTTAAACCACCTTAGATTGAATTCAAATGTATGCTAGTTCATAGGTAGCTATTTATAAATGTCCATTGTGTAACTTTCGTATGTATAATGTGCTTTACACACACAACATGAACTATGCTCACGTTTATATTCGATTGCTAAAGCGATGCATTGTCTGGAATTCAAAATACTAACTATGTGGATCAATTGTGTTGAATAATAACATAGACATGCTCAAATTCGATAGAATCTAGATGTCTGATGGATCAATGACCGCTCCTTACGTGAATTGCAAATATCATGATCCCATCCTAATATTTGATATAATTTATATCTTTAATCAATGTGTAGAGCAGTCTTTTATGTGTAGTTTCACTCTCCATCGGTGGTCTCTCACACATGCTCACACACTCTCTCCCGAGGTGTCTTTCTCGCACACATGCTCTAGATATAACCCTCCCCCCTCTCGTAACCATTTACAACTGTTTTCACTAACCTTTATCACAAGCACTCTTCCTTTCGTAAACATACACACGCACAATCGTCGTCGACCCTTTCTATATACATGGACCTGCTACGTGTCTCATGTACGCACATTATCTTTACGCCTATCTCTCACGCATTATCTCACACCTCTCTTCCTAATCGACGAGTATGATTCTAGCAGAGCATTCTGTAGGATGCCCCTTAAAGTTAGGTTGGATGAATAGTAATATCAGAGATAAAGGGGTTACCTTAGTCCGAGAACCTAGGGTTACAAATCCTAGCCCGCTTTGTCAGTGGACACAGAGTCCTTCACAATTCTGCTATCTTTGTCTTGTACGACTAGTTATCCATGGGTCTTCCTAAATGTGTCATGGGCCGACCAATGTGGTGCAGGACGGAACCGAACGAAGGGCCTCACCTCGACCCACCGGACCTCATGCGGTGACACACCCTCTGCCCCCACGTCTCATTATCTTCTCACACCCACACATACCAACACAAACACCACACACACAGAAAATTTCTCCTGGTGCCTCTATTACCTCCCCCCTTGCATGTACACACTCAAGGGAATGGAATCTCTTGTCGTGACGTCATATTCGTCTCTCTCTTTAGACCACTCTCATTTCTCGTGCTATCTCTCCCACGCCCCCCGTCGGCCCCTCTATCGATGCCTCTCTCGAATACGTAATACATACACATACCTCTCTAGGCCCCGCCAAATGCATATACTACACATTCACACATGTTACATCACGTACCCCATTGATCTAAAAAGCCCTCTCTTCACGTTTATTTCGCATACAACATTCCTTTTGAATAAAGTGTGGCCAAAAAATAATTTTAGAGTTTCTACATATATACAACATTACAAAGTTATATGCAGGAGTACAAACGCTAATTTGCATTGCATTGTGCCCGCAATGATATTTATTCCGCACTGTGAATTTGTATATTTTTATACTATATACAAAGTTAGTCATAATAAAGATAAACTAAGAGCATCTCTCTCCATCGTGATACCCCCTGCACGCCTTTCACGTATGCACACAAAACTATCTCCAGGTCCTGTAAAAGTAAGCCCCCAGAAAATTCACGCGTGTTTCATCTTTCTCTCGCGATATATTCAATGACGATCATTGTATTTGAAGCGAAAGCACGATACATACATTGGACTTCATAATCCACACATTACAGTCACTATTTAGGTTTAGTGGTTATTATACAGTCACGGGCTCACCGTACAACTTTGTATTTGCTCATGACATAACTAGTTGACCAGTTAAACGCTCCACGTGGCACCTCTAGTGTTGCATCACATTATCTCACTAACATGGTGCCCACCTGTCGACTTGTATCTACTCTACATCTACACTACTATAAAATACACTCTTATAAAAAACAGAGTTGGTGATGATGGTGTGCCTGCCATCCTGCAATATAGGTCGTCCGATTTATATCTGACGGATAGGAAAGAAACTATGGCAATTTTGCAAAAAGGTACCCACACACCTCTCCACAATTGCAAACAAGGCCTTCCCTCGTTCATCCTTTTCTCTCACAAGATAAACAAGTCATACAAATGCATCTTGATGTTACGTGCAACACACGTGCATCTTTCTAGTAAGAATGAAAGCAAACGACAAAAAAATATTTTGACGGTGGTTCGAAGTCATGACCGCGGGCACAACGGAAAAGGTGGCGTTGTATTGGTATGCTGAGCCGTCTGTTTTAACACACAAGAGCTGGTGTGGTGATTATACACACACGCACGCATGCAGACGAACTCCATCCATGCAACACTCACACAAACACATGCAACCACGCACACACGCAACACTCACACGTACACACGCAGCCACGCACGCACGCAACACTAACACGCACACACGCACGCATGCATGCACACACCAGTACACCACACGACCAGCACACACTCTCACGATCAAGTGCTCAACCTACACGTGCGTGCGCACACATCATCAGCCCCGATGCATACATACACAACCAGGTGATTCCCGCAGACAGGTTGGAGCCTTGTCGCGCCTCCGTAAATTTGTGTTTATCTGACCTTTTCCCTATGTGAACTGACAGGTGGGACCCACAAGGAACATGGTCAATTTAACTAGTCAACATGGCGCCGCGCAAACTATTTGGCCGGTCAACAGAGTGCAATCCGATGTTGAACTGTGAGCAAGTGACCGAATAATCACTGCAAAACGTATATAGTGACCGTAATTAGCTTATTCTGAAGTTCGGTGACCAGATACGCTTTTCTCTCTGTTGGCCCTCCAAAACTATCTCTCTACACGCTCGCATGTTACATCTAACAACTATGCAATACAAGACTACTACTACACTCTAACACAATAAATCATATGTGTTTTAGTTTTACTAGATATCAAATTGTTACTTATAATTATTCAATTTGCATACATTAAAATTGCCTTTGAAATGTATGGCGAAGATTATCTACCGCACGGAAAAATCCGCCCTTTCTGTTTAATCGGGTTTGTATCGATGGATCGTATGAAACAGCAAAACTATAGTACTATACAAGACAAGTGACAGTTCATCGGGCCGTCAGGTCGCCTACTCCTCCGTCAGAAGAGTGGGCGCTCGCTTTCATAAATCTTCTAGTCCCTTTCGCCGACATGTGGGACATCAAGCTACCGGGTCCACGTGCCATATCAAAATATAGTGCAGAGCAGCCAGTGTGAAGCACCCCAGTCATGGCGCCGGCGTAGTAATGAGCAATGAGGCATCAAATCACAAAGCTGCACCTTTCCCGCAGTTAAGATGGAGGGACGAAGTAATAATGCTAAAAAAAGAAGTTGGAGGGACGAAGCAACCATCATTTCACTCGTTGCTGAATCCGCTTCTCCCTCATCTTCTTCAACTTAACCACGTGTTGCTTCTGCCGTTGTTCTGCCTCATGTGGGACGCGGATTAGCTTGGTAAAACACTGACACGTGGGACCGCATGTTAGCAAAACGCCAGGACAACGTCCTCCAAAAATAAGAAACCTCCCCCGCCATCCGCGCGGCAAAATCACCTCCTTTTTACTAATCTTTGATTCTATAATTTTTTAGATCAATATAATTGAGATTTGTATAGATAGCACATAGGAGCAAAACCAAATGCTACGGTTAAGGGCATCCACAATGTGTAGCCAAATGTGAAAATAGCTTTTGGCATCGTGGGAACCATTGTGGACGGTGTTGCCAAAACCAAAAAGATGGAACCGAAGCTCCCTGATTGATTGATTGAAGGAATAGAAAATGCAACGCTCTCCTCTTTTTCTCCCATGCTTGGACGCATGTAGTATAGTATAGAGCATGAGAATACTCCCTGTCCCTTCTATCACAAATCACAAAGCGTTGAGGCGTCAAATCACGGCACAGACGAAGCAACCATCATTTCACTCTTTGTCGACTCCGCTTCTCCATCGCCTTCTTCGAGAAACCATTCACCGCACTAGTACTCCTAGTAGTAGTACTAGTAAAGGACTTCCTGGATGAAAATAAGGCGGTTGTCTCGGCTTGCAGGCGGCACTTGCGAACGACTTACCGTGGTCTCCGTCAATGGTGTTCTCCGTCGAACGCACTTCGCCAAACCACAAAAAAAGTCGTCGACGTCACCGCAATGGGCAAGGAACTCAAATATAGTTACTACCTCCATTTTTTTGTACACAAGGCGAGTATATCAAAATGACAATTTGCAAAGGGCCACTAACACTAATCGAGGCAAAAATGATGGGGTTAGCAACCAAGGACATTAATATCCTCTGCATGCATGCAGAAGTGAGAAGGTTCATTTGCATGGCACTGCATTAATCAAGCGATGAAGAGTGAGATGGTTAGCTCTTTGGTCTTTCGAGAAAAAATACGCATTAATTGACACGTGAAACGAGGATTTGTATCGATTAAATCCCGCGAAGGAAAACCCCACCTTTCTTTTTTAACACTTGTACTCCTAGTACATACGTACTTATCCTGTTTGGGTCTAGGCCTTGCATTGCCAAACTTCGTCACACATTTTTGCCGAGCTTGCCTAAAGTTTTCAAAATGAGAAGGAGGTACACTTGCGCACGGCTTTCGCGGTCGCACCGCACCCTCGCACGGTCGCTCTTGCACGCCGCGGTCGCACCGCACCCTCACACAGTCACTCCTGCACGCCGCAAACCCAACAAAGGAATGCACCCCTCACTGACACGTGATGTCGCATGTGAACAAATCAAACTCATCCATCCTACCGCTGACACATGATTTTCCTTCATAGAGTATGTTTATCCAGCCGCATGTTGGCGAGTATCCGTACGGCCCGTGCGGTGGTCTGTTCGGGAAGAAGAAGAGGTGAGGAAGAAGGAAAGAAGGGTTAGGTGACGTAGGATATTCATCCAACCGCCTAAAATGGTAGACTGACCCAAGTCAGGCAACTTGCATAACAAATAGTATGTTTTTACACACAAAAGATCCATAAAAACAACAACATAAAGAAAAACTATCACTGCTCGCGGAAAGAGATGGCCTCGTCGTCTTTGGTTCAAGTTGAGAACGTCCGGTTCCGCCTGCAGGAGGGCCTCGATGGCAGCGGCATCCGCGCGCTCCGCGTCGAGTCGAGCCTCCGCTGCCCGGTTCAAGTCCAGGACTTTCGGTTCCGCCTGCAGGAGGGCATCGATGAGAGCGGCATCCACGCACTCTGCGTCGAGTCGAGCCTCCGCCGCCTGGTTCAAGTCCAGGACTTCCGGTTCCGCCTGCAGGAGGGCGTTAATGAGAGCGACATCGCGCGCTCTGCGTCGAGTTGAGCCTCTGCCGCTCGGGTCATGTCCAGGACGTCCGGTTCCGCCTGCAAGAGGGCCTCGATGGCAGCGGCATCCGCGCGCTCTGCCTCAAGTTGAGCCTCCGCCACCCGGTTCACATCCACGAGATCCGATCCCGCCTGCAGGAGGGCCTCGATGGCAGCGGCATGCGCGCGCTCCGTGTTGAGTTGAGCCTCTGCCTCCCGGTCTTCCTTTAGTATCGCCATGTTGAACCGCTGGTCCGCCTGCACCATGGGGGACTCGGACGCCGGCACGAAGTCGAAGTCCATCGTCTCATGCCCATCGGGGGCCTTCTACGCCGCGACCTCCGCAGTGAACATTGGATCGGCTTCCTCCTCCTCGTAGCTTGGCTCCAGAGAACTCGGGGATTGGCCCGCCGCAAAGAGAGCTTGGGAACGGAGGTCTGTGGCGCTGACCGCCGCCGTGATTTCTGCGCGGCGCTCCGGCGTCAGCATCTTGTAGTAAGTGATCTTGCGGTGCACCATGACTTTCTGGCGAACTAGGGGACGCTTGATGCGGGCTAGGGGATCAAAAGGTGGGGGAATGGGCTAGAGATTTGGTGTGGTTTTAGGCGTTGGCTGGCGAGGTCGAGCAAATGAAGGTTCTCGTGTGAATAGTGGTTCGGTGACGACCGTTAATCGGTTTTGATCAGACATCGCTCTTGTCGCGTTCGCGTTGCAGCCGCACGCTGGACCTCCACGCCGCCACCGAATGGAACGCTCTTAGTCTTGCGTGCTGCCGCCAGGGGACCGCAGCTTGAGAGCAAACCGACGCCCTCCCCCCCGCCCGCCATTTATTATACCACCACTCTCTCCGTCTTATGCGGAGTAAATAAACACAGAGGGAGTATACTACGGATGAGGGTCCCCTGACGTGGCCGAACCCATTGAGTAACTGACATGCGGGGCCTAGCAAGCATGGGATCTGTCAGTAAGTGACCGAAAGGGAGGGTAAGATAGGGATACCTACGTCAGAGGATCCACTTCTAATATACTACTTTGACCAAATGTTAGAGTAATAATATATGACATGCAACTTACACAAATATTAGAGTAATAATATATGACATGCAACTTACACAAAGCATACAGGGTCTAATGCGTTTTTCGAGGCTAACTTTGACCAAATCTTAGAGTAATAATATATGACATGCAACTTACACAAAGCATATGGTTAATTTTGTATGTGAAAGGAGTTTCCAATGATATAATTTTCACATTATACATCTCATGTACTCCCTCCGTCTAGGTGTGTAAGTCATCTTACGAAAACCAAATAATCCCAAAACACGTAGGCGCGGTGCATTAACTTCTACCTTGTTTCTTGTTTCTTGACATATGAACCAATAAGATATGAGGGTGTGCATGCTTTTAATGACCTGAGACTATCAAACATGACATGTAGTGGTTAGTTCGTTCCATGCAATATTAATGTAACGCCCTCGATGCGGCTATATCTCGCACATGTCGAAGCACGACTTAGAGGCATAACCGCATTGAAGGCAATGTCGCAAGTGAGGTAATCTTCACACAACCCATGTATTACATAAGGGAAAGAGATACATAGTTGGCTTAAAATCGCCACTTCACACAAATACATGAATAAAGCATTACATCATCCAGATACAATCAAGGTCCGACTACAGAACCAAAATAAAAGAAGAACCCCAAATGCGACAAAGGTCCCCGATCGACCCCAACCGACTACACTCTTGATCAACTAGAACGAAACAACACAAAGGGCAAGATCTTCATCGAGCTCCTCCTTGAGCTTGGTTGCGCCACCGCCGGGTAACATAGGCACCGCAAACTAGTTTTGAAGTATCTGTGAGCCACGGGATTCAGCAATCTCGCACCATGAGATCAAGACTATTTAAGCTTATGGGTAAGGTAAAGGCATGAGGTGGAGCTGTAGCAAGCGACTAGCATATATGGTGGCTAACATACGCAAATGAGAGCGAGAAGAGAAGGCAAAGCACGGTCGATAAAAGTATGATCAAGAAGTGATCCTATAGCAACCTCGCCAAGCATAACTCCAACATCAGTGTTCACTTCCCGGACTCCGCCGGAAAGAGACCATCACGGTTACACACACGGTTGATGTATTTTAATTAAGGTCAACTTCGGGTTTTCTACAACCGGACATTAACAAATTCCCATCTGCCACATAACCGCGGGCACGGCTCTCGAAAGTTTATACCCTGCAGGGGTGTCCCAACTTAGCCCATGACAAGCTCTCGTGATCAACGAAGGAATAGACCTTCACCCAAGACACTCCGATCAGACTCGGTATCCCGGTACATCAAGACATTTCGACAATGGTAAAACAAGACCAGCAAAGCCTCCCACCAGCCGACAAATCCCGATAGGAGCTGCACATATCTCGCTCTCGTGGCACACCGGACGAGCAGACGTCGGGTTGGCATAGACCTGGTTGCCAGGGGCGCGGACATCGCTTCAGTTGGACCAGCACTCGAAGGAGCACCGCCCGGGGCTAAAATAAAGATGACCCTCGGGCTCTAAACCCAAGGGAAAAAAAAGGGCTAGGTGAGGCAAATGGTAAAACCAAGGTTGGGCCTTGCTGGACAAGTTTTATTCAAAGCGAACTGTCAGAAGGTCCCAAAAATCACCCGACCGCGTATGGAACGCAAAATCCGGGAACATAACACCGGTATGACGGAAACTAGGGCGGCAAGAGTGGAACAAAACACCAGGCATAAGGTCGAGCCTTCCACCCTTTACCAAATATATAGATGCATTAATAATATAAGAGATATTGTGATATCCCAACAAGTAAACATGTTCCAACAAGGAACAACATCTCCATGTTCCAACAAGGAACAAACTTCATCTTCACCGCAACTAACAACGCTTATAAGAGAGGCTGAGCAAAGCGGTAACATAGCCAAACAACGGTTTGCTAGGAATGATGTCAAAGGTTAGGGGTTCATGGCAATTTGGGAGGCTGACAAGCAAAAGGTAGGCATCGTAGCATTGGCATAGCAAAAGAGCGAGCAAACTAGCATAGCAAAGATAGTAGTGATGTCGAGGGTATGATCATCCTGCCTGAGATCCCGCAAGGAAGAAGAACGAGTCCATGAAGAAGACAAACGGACGTAGTCGCACAAATCCTCACAACTCCGGAACGAAACCGAAGCTAACAAGAGAAGCAACCCGGAAAGAAACAAACAATATGGTAAACACACAAGCATAAACATGTCATGATGCACAAACAAGTATGATGCATGTCCGGTTTAATGAGGCATGGCATGGCAAAGTGCACGAACAATACTACAAATTAAGTGGAGCTCAATATGCAACGAGTTGCATATTGACGGAACACCACATCAATTATTTAGTTCCTCTCGGTTATGATACCAAACAATATTAAGTGTTGTAAAACATGGCAAGAGGTGAAGCATAATTAAACTACCTATTTAGGCAAGTTTAAGTGAGGCCGGAAACACAAACAACACTTCCGGAAAATCCCCATGTTATTCAGCAATTTAAAGCAAGCAACAATTTTAAACATTTTAATTGTTGTTATCATGATGCGGATGACATATGCAAGTTTTATGCAATTTTTATGAAAACGTTAACATGAGCATGATAAGGAGCATTTGGTCGCCATGGCGGAACGAAAAGGGTGCCACGGCGGCGAAACAAAAATGGTGCCACGGCAACATATCCGAAAATGATGCCACGGCAACATATTCGAAAATGATGCCACGGCAACATATTCGAAAATGATGCCACGGCAACATATCAGTTCCGGTAGCTCACGGAGATACCGGTGCAAAAGGAGGCGTGCTGATGTGCGCAACATGCTAGAGATGGTGGGGTGCTCCCGACTACCGGGTTCCCACGTGGCGGCGGCATGGCAAACGAGGAACGTGCAAAGACAATTCGGTCACGGTGCAAAACTCGAGCATCTCATACATCATGCATTCGGTCCACGGGTGATCGTCTCGTTGGTTATACCTTTGAAGCGTGTATTTCGGGCGGAACGAGTTCGTCGAGGGAAGTAGTCGTTCACGGGCCGTAGTGGAGGTAGTCGTTCTCGCGACGGTCGTAGTGGAAGTAGTGGTACATGGCGACGGTAGTTGTACACGCTCGCTTCAGAGATGTCCGGGTCGCTCGGTAGAGGTACTTGGCGGACCATGTAGTCGAACTTGGCGCATCCGAAGGGGTACTTGACGAAATCCACCTGGGATGTAGTCGTACACGTTTTTCGTTGATGAACTTGGCGTTCCTGGTTCGGTGGTTGTGGAGGCAGGGGTACTTGACGCATCCATGGAAGGGTCTTGGCGTTCCGGGTACACGGGTCTTCGTGTGACAAGATGAACAGGGGATGGCCACAACAGGGAAGGTGCAATGTTCTTCTTTGCCGTCTGTGATGAGGCGAGATCCAAATGGAGGAGCTGGCGAGGCAAGGCTGCCGGAGCAAGGAGACGGGTCGCACAGGTGACCCTCCGGGAGGCGCGGGGCGACGAGGAGGCCGCAAGTGAGGGAGGAGGAGGCAGCGACAGGAGCCGGCGGGGACGCGGGGTCGCTGGCCGATTCTTGAGGTTGCCGAATGACGGCAAAGAACGGCAACGACGGGCATGGGAGGCGCCCTTGTGTGCGCCCGTGGCATCGAGCACGGGAGGAGAGGCGGACGGGGTCCCGATGTAGGGGCGCAGCAGGGGCCGATGTAGGTCGTGAGGTCCCGGGGTGGGCGGCGGAGCCACGGGGCTCGGCGCGGGTCCTCGGGGCGCCGGCGACAGGAGGTGGCGACGGGGTCGCAAGAAGAGCAACGGCAGCAGGGCGCGTTGCTGCGGAGCTGGAGAGAACGACGACGGAAGGAAAGGAGGCCATGGATCGGGCGCCATGGGAGGCAAGGCGTGGGGCTGAGAGGGGTCGGGTGCGAGGCTGCGAGGGAGAGGGCTGCGCGGGGGAGAAGGAAGGGCGAGGCCTTGGGCGGAGGCGGAGGCGCGTGGAGCTCCTCCCCGAGCGATCTTGCGCGTGCGTGGCGGCGCGAGGGAAGGACGAGAGGGAGCGAGCGAGGGGATCGGGAGGATGCTAGGGTTAGAAGGGACTGGTGGGGGCGGCTGGGCCTAGCTGCGGGAATGGGCCGGCCTGGGAGGTGTGGCTGCTGGGCTGCAGGGCTCCTTCTCTCTCTCTAACTCTAATTCTCTTATCAAAACAGAAAATAAAGAGAAAGAAAAAGGGAAGAAAAGAAAGATTAGAGGAAGAGTTGGGCACGGGGATAATTTCCACGGACTCGTAAAAATATGCTCGTTCCAAGAAAAATAGAAAGGCCACGATTGAAAGATTTAAATTCAAACTCATTTGAATTTAATTCAAATGGGTTTGAACTAGGACTTGATAAAAGGAAGGTCCAAAAATGTTCGGATTTTTGGTGGAGCTCCGGAATATGATAAAAGAATAAATGGCAAAGTTGGAGATCAAGAATTGAGATAACAACGGCATGGGATATTTTGCAAGTGTGTTATGGTGAATTCCAAAAATGGAATATTTATTATAGATCTCTAAATATCGAGAGGATATGTTTTAAAGAGAATCGCCATGTGAATTCCCTCGATTTAAATGGACCAAAGATCCATGCCATTTATTTAGATGAGTTGCAAAAGATTTATGAGATGGTGGCATGATGACATGATGCAATGCAAAAATAAAAGGGCATGCACAAATGAAACACACGGCGAAACCCGAAATATATGGAAGTCTTCTGGAGCGTCGGTCTCGGGGCGTTACAACACTCCACCACTACAAGTGGATCTCGTCCCGAGATCTAGAATGGCACCGGAGGGAAAACGGAAGAGAAAAAGAAAGGTAAAACTAAGTTGCTTCTTTGACAAACGAGTGAAACCACGAACCTGAGAGGTTGAAAAGTTGAAAGAAAGAACACAACGGAGTTAACCACAATTGAGAGCACTGCGGTAGAAAAGAGAAACAAGGAACACCATGTGAACCTTGGAGGTAGCAAAGCTATTAATGCCGAGTACAATGGACAAGAAGGAATTGGAACCACTCTGGTTGAAACGAGAGGCAAAACTTGATAAGATGAAAGAACTTGAATGAGAACACAACACTCCGGTTAAATGGATAAGCAAGAAAATAACATGATCTTGAGAAAACGAGATGATGGGTCAACGAGAGCAACATCACAATGCCTCCGGAAGAAAGAATAGAAGATAGATCATTGGAATAATAGAATGTAGAAGAAAACAACATGTACTACCTCAAATGAATTTGAGAGAGCATCTTTAAAAAGAAGGATAGAACGGAGTTGTTGGAAAACCAACAACGAAACGAAAAGAATAAGCTTGTAGTGGGCTTATGGAAACATCTCAAAATTATGAGGTGACAAACGGCCACTAACGGAAATAATTGATTTGACTGAGAGAACCAAAGAGATGAAAAACTTCTTCACCGAGATGAGAAGGAGAAAATTGGATCATTGATAAGCACCACAAATAGCTACATTCCTTAGGGAAGGCTTTAGGTGAAATATGACACAAGATAACTCCAACAAGGAGATTGATGGACTTAAAATATCTCAATCTTGACAACATGTGAATTGCGAAACATGAATGAAAATTGTCAAGAATGATATAATACCACCTCCAAAATATGGTAGAAAGAATTGCACTCCGGATTACCATATGAAGAAAGGTTGAGCTCCTTAGGAAAGAATCTCGATGAAAACTTTAAGAAGGGAATTAAATCCTTGATGAACCATCATGTAGAACCTCCATGAAGAACTCCGGTAAACAAAAGAAATAAAAAGAAAGAGAAATTGAAAACACAAGGAGAATCCTTGCAATGATTTAGATGGATCTTCGTGATGATGAGTGCTTGGAATTCCGGGAAAAGAAAAGATGAAACAACTGAAAACGAGAATTTATTCATCATGAACAAACTCCGAAAGAAGGAATTAATCACTTGGATGAAACAAGAACAAGAATTATGTTATGCGTATCCTTCACCAATTTAAATTGATGACAAGCAACGGATTTGGCATACTACATATTCTCGTAGAAAGGATTGAAAGAGATATATCGAAACTTGAGAAGGTCTTCAACGAACCACCGGTAGGATCTGGGAAGAACAAACGAATTGATATGATAACAAAGAAAGAGAACTCTTGAACGAACCACCGTAAGAATTGAAATTGAACGTAGCAAATGCACAAATCACCGGGAAGAATTGCAAAATGAATGAAGATACTTGAGGGTATTTAGATACAAATGAACGAATAGATCACGAGCTGATTAGAGAATACTTGAATGATGCACCGGTATGATTTGGAGAACGAGAGCTGAAAGCTGAGAATGAATAATACTGAGATGATGGGCTTCAAAGAATGAAACTGAAAAGACTCCTAAAATGCTCCGGATGGGTGAAAAAGATTCTCACAATCGAAAACAATTATGAGAGGATGGCAACAAGCTAGCACCATGGATATTGAAGAGAATAGAGCAAGATTAAAGAGAAACTCTTCTTCAGTCTTCAAATGATGAGAATGACAACGAGAAGCATCACCAAGAATTATTGAGGCACACCGGATGAATCAAAAGCGAAGAGGTTGAGCCAACTATGAAAAGAATTTGAAAGATCTTGGAGAAAAGAATTTGACTGATGATAACTCATTCTTACGTCAAACTTGGAGAAAAATTTAGGATAGCTCTGGGAAAATAGAAGAGTCAGGTAAGATCCTGGGAAAAGACCTGTGGGTTAGGGCCCACTCAAAAGAAAACCGTTGAAAAGATTTAAAAGAGATGTTGCACCAGTTGAATTAAATGCCTTGAATGAGATACCAATCTCGAAAGAGCTTACGAATGCAGAGTGGAAACACGAATCTTCAAGATATCTTGAGCACTCCGGAATAACAAATAGCGAGAAGTAGAATGATAATGAGGTGCACCGGTATGAGAAGACATTGAAATGAGGAAAAAGGTATGATCAACAAAACTTGACTTGAATCCACCGGAGAAGAGAAAGGAATGAGGAATGACGAACTAGTAGAACATCTTCTTGAGAACCACCGGGTAAGAACATTGACGGAAAAGAATGGAGAAACTTCACAAAAATAAAAGGATACTTGGTAAAGAAATCTTAGTCCTTGAGGAAAAAGGGTGGGTGGGCGGGAAAAAACAAAGGCAACTTGGAGACGGATGAAACAAACACCGTTGAGAAGAAATGATAATTGGTCTTGCTGATGTTGAAGTGATCGGATCCACTTGAAGAGAAACACGCCGGTTGAAAAGGATTGACATGACAATCTCGATGATCAAAAGGATTAGTATTCACATAGCAATATGAGAACACCGTTTAGGAAAAAGTATGGATTCAACATTTGACTTCGAAGCAACTCGAATACCACAAATAAAACAAAGCAAAGGATTTGGCTTGCAGGATAAGCCGGAACAAACACATATGATAGAGATTTACCCAATCCCATATCATGCATCTGTTGGAAAGATATTCTAGGAGCTACTTGAATTCCCACCTATAAACTCCCGAAACTTTCTGGTTATGCAATCTGGTGTTGGGGATACAGGGGAGGCAATATATCTCACCCAAACTAACAATACCTACATCCAAGCTGTATCCATCCGTCAACACATAACCAAGAAACCATCGGAAATCTTGTACCTCAACCTTCGAAAAGCATCCGTTATACGAAGTCATGGCAATACTCCCGTACTCACCTCAAGATCGGGTTATCGGGTTATCTCACCAACAAGCTGCATAAAAGAGATTTTCGATGTCGGCGCATTAAACTCGTATTCCGAACTGCAACGAAAAAATTATGACGACAATACCTCGAGCTCAACTCCCCGGACACTTCCACTAAACCCCGACAGAGGCACCAAGACAATGTTCTCATCATAAAACCATCGAACGATTCCAAGATACCAGCGTGATCCTAAAAAAAATTTAGTGAAATTTGAGAAGAGAAGAGTCAAAACTCTACGTCAGATGCCTTACCAGAGCGATGAAGAGACCGGGAGTAAAAAGAATTCCTAACTCTCCGATATATATAATCCTAAATGACTCAAAACATTTTTCTAGACACAACTCGCCGCTAAAAACGATCAAGCAAAGGGGCTCCTAAGGTCGGGAAGGCTCGACACCAACTTGTAACGCCCTCGATGCGGCTATATCTCCCACATGTCGAAGCACGACTTAGAGGCATAACCGCATTGAAGGCAATGTCGCAAGTGAGGTAATCTTCACACAACCCATGTATTACATAAGGGAAAGAGATACATAGTTGGCTTACAATCGCCACTTCACACAAATACATGAATAAAGCATTACATCATCCAGATACAATTAAGGTCCGACTACGGAACCAAAATAAAAGAAGAACCCCAAATGCAACAAAGGTCCCCGATCGACCCCAACTGGGCTCCACTACTGATCAACTAGAACGAAACAACACAAAGGGCAAGATCTTCATCGAGCTCCTCCTTGAGCTTGGTTGCGCCACCGCTTTCGGTAACATAGGCACACGCAAACTGGTTTTGAAGTATCCGTGAGCCACGGGACTCAAAGCAATCTCGCACCATGAGATCAAGACTATTTAAGCTTATGGGTAAGGTAAAGGCATGAGGTGGAGCTGCAGCAAGCGACTAGCATATATGGTGGCTAACATACGCAAATGAGAGCGAGAAGAGAAGGCAAAGCACGGTCGATAAAAGTATGATCAAGAAGTGATCCTATAGCAACCTCGCCAAGCATAACTCCAACATCAGAGTTCACTTCCGGACTCCGCGGAAAGAGACCATCACGGTTACACACACGGTTGATGTATTTTAATTAAGGTCAACTTCGGTTTTCTACAACCGACATTAACAAATTCCCATCTTGCCACATAACCGTGGGCACGGCTCTCGAAAAGTTTATACCTGCAGGGTGTCCCAACTTAGCCCATGACAAGCTCTCGCGATCAACGAAGGAATAGACCTTCACCCAAGACACTCCGATCAGACTCGGTATCCCGTACATCAAGACATTTCGACAATGGTAAAACAAGACCAGCAAAGCCTCCCGCCAGTGCCGACAAATACCGATAGGAGCTGCACATATCTCGCTCGTGGCACACCGGATGAGCCAGACGTCGGGTTGGCATAGACCTCGTTGCCTGTGGCGCGGATATCGCTTCAGTTGGACCAGCACTGAAGGAGCACCGCCCGGGGGCTAAAATAAAGATGATCCTCGGGCTCCGAAACCCAAGGGAAAAAAAGGGCTAGGTGAGGCAAATGGTAAAACCAAGGTTGGGCCTTGCTGGACAAGTTTTATTCAAAGCGAATCGTCGGGGTCCCATAAATCACCCGACCACAGAAGGAACGCAAAAATCCGGGAACATAACACCGGTATGACGGAAACTAGGCGGCAAGAGTGGAACAAAACACTGTGGCATAAGGCCGAGCCTTCCACCCTTTACCAATTATATAGATGCATTAATAATATAAGAGATATTGTGATATCCCAACAAGTAAACATGTTCCAACAAGGAACAACATCTCCATGTTCCAACAAGGAACAAACTTCATCTTCACCTGCAACTAACAACGCTATAAGAGAGGCTGAGCAAAGCGGTAACATAGCCAAACAACGGTTTGCTAGGAATGGTGTCAAAGGTTAGGGGTTCATGGCAATTTGGGAGGCTGACAAGCAAAAGGTAGGCATCGTAGTATTGGCATAGCAAAAGAGCGAGCAAACTAGCATAGCAAAGATAGTAGTGATTTCGAGGGTATGATCATCTTGCCTAAGATCCCGCAAGGTAGAAGAACGAGTCCATGAAGAAGACAAACGGACGTAGTCGCACAAATCATCACAACTCCGGAACGAAATCGAAGCTAACGAGAGAAGCAACCCGGAAAGAAACAAACAATATAGTAAACACACAAGCATAAACATGTCATGATGCACAAACAATTATGATGCATGTACGGTTTAATGAGGCATGGCATGGCAAAGTGCACAAACAATACTACAAATTAAGTGGAGCTCAATATGCAACGAGTTGCATATTGACGGAACACCACATCAATTATTTAGTTCCTCTCAGTTATGCTACCAAACAATATTAAGTGTTGTAAAACATGGCAAGAGGTGAAGCATAATTGAACTACCTATTTAGGCAAGTTTAAGTGAGGCCGGAAACACAAACAACACTTCCGGAAAATCCCCATGTTATTTAGCAATTTAAAGCAAGCAACAATTTTAAACATTTTAATTGTTGTTATCATGATGCGGATGACATATGCAAGTTTTATGCAATTTTTATGAAAACGTTAACATGAGCATGATAAGGAGCATTTGGTCGCCATGGCGGAACGAAAAGGGTGCCACGGCGGCGAAACAAAAATGGTGCCACGGCAACATATCCGAAAATGATGCCACGGCAACATATTCGAAAATGATGCCACGACAACATATCCGAAAATGATGACACGGCAACATATCGGTTCCGGTAGCTCACGGAGATACCGGTGCAAAAGGAGGCGTGCTGATGTGCGCAACATGCTAGAGATGGTGGGGTGCTCCCGACTACCGGGTTCCCACGTGGCGGCGGCATGGCAAATGAGGAACGTGCAAAGACAATTCGGTCACGATGCAAAACTCGAGCATCTCATACATCATGCATTCGGTCCACGGGTGATCGTCTCGTTGGTTATACCTTTGAAGCGTGTATTTCGGGCGGAACGAGTTCGTCGAGGGAAGTAGTCGTTCACGGGCCGTAGTGGAGGTAGTCGTTCTCGCGACGGTTGTAGTGGAAGTAGTGGTACACGGCGACGGTAGTTGTACACGTTCGTTTCGTAGATGTCCGGGGTTGTCGGTAGAGGTACTTGGCGGACCATGTAGTCAAACTTGGCGCATCCGAAGGGGTACTTGACGAAATCCACCTCGGATGTAGTCGTACACGTTTTTCGTAGATGAACTTGGCGTTCCTGTTTCTGTGGTTGTGGAGGCAGGGGTACTTGACGCATCCATGGAAGGGTCTTGGCGTTCCGGGTACTCGGGTCTTCGTGCGACAAGACGAACAGGGGATGGCCACAACAGGAAGGTGCAATTATTCTTTGCTGCCGTCTCTGACAGAGGCGAGATCCAGCGGAGGAGCTGGCGAGGCAGCGGCGCTGGCAGACAAGGAGACGGGGTCGCGTGCAGGGTGGCCCTCCGGGAGGCGCGGGGCGACGAGTAGGCCGCAGGTGAGGGAGGAGGAGGCAGCGACAGGAGCCGGCGGGGACGCGGGGTCGCGCGCTTGATGCGGGAGGTTGCTGGCGCATGGACGAAGCAGCAACGGGCAATGGCGGGCATGGTAGGCGCCCTTGTGTGCGCCCGTGGCATCGAGCACGGGAGGAGAGGCGACGGGTCCCGGTAGAAGGCGCAGCAGGCCGATGTAGGTCGTGAGGTCTCGGGTGTCTTGGCGGAGCTGCTGGGCTCAGCGCAGGTCCTCGGGCGCCAGCGACAGAGGTGGCGACGGGTCGCGAGAAGAGCAACGGCAGCAGGCGCGCTGCTGCGGAGCTGGAGAGAACGACGACGAAAGGAAAGGAGGCCATGGATCGGGCGCCATGGGAGGCAAGGCGTGGGGCTGAGAGGGGTCGGGTGCGAGGCTGCGAGGGAGAGGGCTGCGCGGGGGAGAAGGAAGGGCGAGGCCTTGGGCGGAGGCGGAGGCGCGAGGAGCTCCTCCCTGGAGGGATGCGGGCATGCGTGGTGGTGGCGCGAGGGAAGGACGAGAGGGAGCGAGCGAGGGGATCGGGAGGATGCTAGGGTTAGAAGGGACTGGTAAGGGCGGCTGGGCCTAGCTGCGCGAATGGGTCGGCCTGGGAGGTGTGGCTGCTGGGCTGCAGGGCTCCTTCTCTCTCTCTAACTCTAATTCTCTTATCAAAACAGAAAATAAAGAGAAAGAAAAAGGGAAGAAAAGAAAGGTTAGAGGAAGAGTTGGGCACGGGGATAATTTCCACGGACTCGTAAAAATATGCTCGTTCCATGAAAAATAGAAAGGCCACGATTGAAAGATTTAAATTCAAACTCATTTGAATTTAATTCAAATGGGTTTGAACTAGGACTTGATAAAAGGAAGGTCCAAAAATGTTCGGATTTTTGGTGGAGCTCCGGAATATGATAAAAGAATAAATGGCAAAGTTGGAGATCAAGAATTGAGATAACAACGGCATGGGATATTTTGCAAGTGTGTTATGGTGAATTCCAAAAATGGAATATTTATTATAGCTCTCTAAATATCGAGAGGATATGTTTTAAAGAGAATCACCATGTGAATTCCCTCGATTTAAATTGACCAAAGATCCATGCCATTTATTTAGATGAGTTGCAAAAGATTTATGAGATGGTGGCATGATGACATGATGCAATGCAAAAATAAAAGGGCATGCACAAATGAAACACACGGCGAAACCCGGAATATATGGAAGTCTTTTGGAGCGTCGGTCTCGGGGCGTTACAACTAATTAGCAAATAAACATTAATGTCTCTTGTTTTCCCCTCCTCCTTGGTCGCGGTGCACAGCCTAAGATGACTTACTCACCTATGTGAAAGGAGTATATTAATCTTGTCAACAGTCAAATTGGAAACCACTCGAGTACAAATCTAGGAGTACGTATGAATCTAACAATATTGATTGGGCGTTGTTGAATGTTGATACCTTTTTTTATCATAGTAAAGATACTTTGACTACACATAAAACTTATATGCAAAGTAGAAAGGATAGGAGGGAGTATATTGTATGTTCAAAAACGAAATGAACATTGAATACCCTTTATATATGATTTGCGGATGCTATGATCACCAGTTCAAATTTTTGAATCCGCCTTAGGTATCACGTGCTCCTCATCGCTCCTCTCGATTTCATCTCGGGTCCGGAGATCTATTGAAAGAGGACTAGGGTGGGTACATGCGAATGATACTCGGCGGAATGTTCAAATGAGGCATGCGGGAGGATGGACTCGACTGGAGGGCGACATGATCGGTGGAGAAGAGGGTTGGAGAGGAATGAGAAATAAGCAAACGCCACATGATTACACTTTAACGGCTCAAATAAACAATAAGTTATCTCACTTGGCCTACATAATGAAAGGCCTAAGGCACAACGCGGAGCACTGACGCTCGAATATGGCCGGGAAAACAGGGAAACCGACATGTGGGGCACACCCGTCGGGACGACGTAGCACGGACTAGTCCAACGGAGGAGTTGGCCCACGACCTCCTCGCCACCGATAACCGTTCATGTGGGTCATTGGGGCCAACAACGGGGCGCAGCTCCAGCACTGCCTCTGGACACGGCGACCACGGTGAGAGACACACTCACATCGTCAATAGACACAGTCGGTTTCAGTGTGCCGAGGGTGGCGTTAGTGCTGTGGCACGACCAACGGTATGTTTGGTTTGTGCCCAAGGTTGCCCCATCAAAGCATTGGGTAGCCAAAATTTTGGTTGAGGTATTGGTTGCCCATGATTTGGCACACATTGGCAAGAAAAATGAACTAGAGTTGGCTAGAGTTCATTGGAATGCCAAAGAAATGGCAACCATCCAAACAAAGACCAATCTTTGGGTCATGACCAAAATTTTGGTAAGGTGCACTTTGGCCACAATCCAAACACACCCCAACACCCAGCTCATCGAGGATGCACGGGGCGCCGCGACGCGTCCGCGGAGTGGTGTAGCGTGGCCAACTACATCCTCTGGACCTGAGACCATGCCGGGTCGTCTTGCTTTTTCAATGACATGCAGGGATCGCATTTGAGCAAAGGGCATCTCCAACGTTGCCATGACCGCAGCTGACTACCGTGGCACACCAAAGCCCTCGTCCCTCGTGTCGTCACGCGGTGCGTTCCCAGCCGGCACCAGCTGCCCGCATTCATGCCATCCGTTCGTATGTCGTTGTTAAGAGGCTCGGTGCCCGAGGAACCGACTCTGGCGACTTAATGACGCACCCGGACGCTTGGCCTCACCAGAATGCTCTACTTAAAGCGGCAAAGCCCAGCTAACCTCCACACCATAGCGCATCGTCCTCCTACCTAGCACCACATCCGCCATGACCGCAAGTGCGAACGCTCTGCGGGAGAGCTTGTCTTCGGGGATGAAGCTCGAGGTCGCCGCCCTCGCTCAAGTCGCCTCTCGCGATGCAATAGCGGCGTAGCCGGACGAGGACGCGACCGCGCAAGCGGTGACCACGCTGGCGGCCAACGACGGGAGCACCGTCAGCCACGCGTCCTACTTGCCGCCGTCCAACGTCCGGCACCGCCGAAGTCGGGGACTCCTCCGACGATGAGTAGGGCATGGATGGCGGCAGGGCATGGTGTGCGAACTGGCCGGTCTGTATCCCGTGTTCTACTCTTCCTCGCCGGAGACCGCACCTTCACTTCACGGGTCTTGAACCCCGCCCCCGTACATAGAGATCGCAGATCGAGGACGTCGGTCGCCGCCGTAGAATAGGTTTAGGGTCGGGTTTCTTTTATTTTTCTGTCCTATAAAAGTTTGAAATTAATGAAAATCTGCCGTGTTTGCATTAATCTCGACCGGTGTATATGAACTTTCACAATAATATACATATTGTAGGAGTACTAGCAAGATGCCCGTGCGTTGCACAGAAGATCAAGATCTTGTGGGAGAAAAGGATGAACGAGGGAAAGCCTTATCCGCAAATGTGGAGAGGAGTGCGGGTAAATTGTCATAGTTTCCTTCCTATCCGTTAGATATAGATCGGACGGCCTATATTGCAGGATGACAGGCACACCATCATCACCAACTCTGCTTTTTATTGAACCGAGACAAATCTAAAAATCCCAACTAAGACAACCTCCCAGCATATCGCGTGGGAAAATACCCGGCCGCGCCGTTTTAGTCAGGATTACCGGATTACTAGTAGTAGTATCGATGGATTGCGCGAAGCAACATTTTTTTTGAGGGGCGAAGCACCTAGTTTAAAAGGAAAAAAGGCGATACACTCACAACACTTCTGTCGCGGTCACATTGCACCCCACACACGTTCGATCCTGCACACGGCTCACGCAAATGGAACGCGCTTCGGCTTGCCTCTTCACTGACACGTGGGACTGCACATGGAGAAACCGACCATGCACCAAACTGCTCCCGCCCACCGCGTGAAAATCTTCCCCCCCCCCACACAAAAATTCCTCCCAAATTCAATTCAACCGCCCTTCGGCCTACTATTCCCCAAACCCCCCTCCCCCCGTCCCCCTCCACTCCATTCGCTCCGCCAAAGCCGCCTCCCCGCCGCACCGATACGTCGGCGCCGCGGTTCGTCGATGGGACGCACGGCGATCCTCTCGCTCCCACAGTACGCTCTCATAGATTGCCGTCCTCTAGCCGCGCCGCCACCTCTGGCTACTTTCTTGTGGAGGCGCACGGCGGTCAGCGCCGCCACCGCTGGCGACGTTTGTGTGGAGACGCACGGCGGTCAGCTTCTCCCATGGTACGAGCATTCTAGACTGAGGCCTCGTTCATGTCGGTGTATAGCTGAATTTTAGCTGATAGACGCTGTTAATCTCACTGTTTGCCGAAGTTGTTTACTAGTCAATATGCTCTGCTTAAGAAGCTTCCTTGCCCTGTTCTGCACTCAATCTGCTTAGCTGAGATGGCATGCCAAGGCCGATTAGTTGCTAAAATATCCTGCCATATATTTATTGTGACGTAGATTGCCTTGGTCTAGTAGCCTATCTTATAGGTGAAATAGCTCTACACCGTTTTATACTCGATCTTTGTTGCTGCGATGGCCTTCGATAGTTCGATGGCTGTGTGCTCGGCATCATTGACTGCTGAAACAGCCTGCCATAATTTAGCTCTCAAATCTATTTGCTGAATTAGCTTTACATATATTTCTTACTTAGATCTGCTCGTCCAAATATCTTGCCATAGCTTTAGACATCGACCTAGGTATTTTTTTTTCTGGACTTCATGAAAAAGCATATATGTTTTTCCGGTAATATCTAGTAGAAGAACTAATTTGTATGTCTAATGATGGACATGACTTGATAACTTCGTCAAGATTCTCCGCTGCATATGTCGAGGGGTTGAAAACTTCATGAACTTTATCGAGCTGAGTTCGTGGTCCAAATCAGATGTGCTCTTCCGATGTAGCAGTTGTATGAATTCAGTTACAAGACCCCAGTCAACTGTGCAAAATCATCTACACTTGTATGGGATGTCGGTCACATATACTAAGTGGGTTCATCATGGTGAAGCTGTGAACGTTAATGTTATTGACTACGTGGAAGCAGCAGATCACCATCTTGATCTGCCTGATGCTCAGGTGGAAGAGGAGGAGGTGGTGGTGGTGGCGGAGCCAGTGAGTTTGACCAACATTGAAACAATGCTATGAAATGCTCGTGCATTCCGTGAACTTTCACCTGCAGAAGAAAAACGGTGGGCCCGCATGTTGGAACAATGCAACGTTGCTGTCACCCCAGGAAATAAGCTGTCAGTATTCTCAGCTATGGTCACCTTTCTTCAGGTGAAGACATCTGAGCGGATGACCAACAAATCATTAAATTTGATGTTGGCTGCTTTCCGCAAATATTTCCCAGATTCGTCTGAGATGCCACACACCTACAGTAAAATGAAGAATTTCCTTCGTGCAGTTGGAATTGGATATGATATGATCCATGTTTGTAAGAATAATTGTGTTCTGTTTCGAAAGGATTATGCCAACTTAAGTGAATGCCCGAATCAAGATGGAAACATGGCGATGCTGTGAAGAGGGTTCCTCATAATGTTCTGAGACATTTTCCAATTACACCAAGATTGCAGAGGTTGTTTCATGATGCTGAAACAAGAGAGGATGTAGTGTGGCATTCTAGGAACCAGGAGTACAGAGATCAGAATGTAATGAGCCATCCATCTCATGGTAGTGAGTGGAAAAGCTTAAATGACAAACACAAAGAGTTTGCTGCTGACCCGAGAAACATTAGACTTGGCTTAGCTTCAGATGGATTTAACCAATTTGGCCACCAGAGCGCCACATATAGCATGTGGCCAGTGCTTGTTATCCCGTACAACATGCCTCCAAATGTCTGCACCAAAGAATCAAACTACATGATGGCCTTGCTCATCCCAGGTCCAAAAAGTCCTAGAAAGGATTTTGATTTGTTCATGGAGCCTCTTATGGAGGAACTTCAACAGCTATAGAAGGGTGTTCTCACTCGAGACCTATATAGCAGCCCACCAGCTGATTTCTTTCTGCGTGCTGTTGTAATTTGGTGCATCCATGATTATCCGGCTTTGGGCACTATGTCAGGGCGAACGACACATGGTTACAATGCATGTGTTCGCTGTGACAGGAATCCGCTGTCATACACAATACTTAGCAAGATCTGTTACATTGGACACCGCCGTTTCCTTGCCAAGGACAAGCCGCATCCTCGAAAATACCGAAGACATGTGTTTAATGCAAAGCATGAAAACCGTGATGCGCCAAAGAGGCTCACCGCCGATGAGTTCGAAGTGGAATTAGAGAAGGTCAGGCATATTACACCAGGAAACCATACTGGTAATGGTAGCGGGAAAAGGAAGCGTGGCACGGTAGAAGAGAGATTGTTGTTTACCCGCAGGTCCACTTTGTGGGACTTGGAGTATTGGAAAGATTTGGATCTGCGGAATAATCTTGATGTGATGCACATCGAGAAAAATATATGTGACAGCATTATCGGCACACTTCTTAACATTGAAGGCAAGACGAAAGATACCTTAAAATCTAGGATTGATTTGACACACAGGTATCGAGAAAGGATTTGCGGTGCAAGATGAAGGTAAACCACGGATATGGCACCAGCTGTATACGTCTTGGACAAGGTAAAAGAAAAGAATTTCTGAGGCGTGTGAGATTCCCACATGGATTTGCTTCCAACCCCGAAAGGAGAGTCGGTCAGATGGAAACAAGGTACAAGGGTTGAAAACTCATGACTTCCACGCCCTACTTCAAAGGGTTTTACTGTTATCCTTAGAGGATTGGGCATACGACTTATATAGAGCAGTTGCAGAGTTGGGACAATTCTTTAGGGAACTCTGCAGTAGAAATATCAGGATAGATGCTTTGGAGCATCTTAGAGACAAGATACCAACTATCCTATGCAACCTTGAGAAGATATATCCTCCAGCCTTCTTTGATGTGATGGTGCATTTGGCTATTCATCTACCTGATGAGGCACTACTTAGAGGTCCAGTACAGTATGGCTGGATGTACCCTATTGTAAGGCGGCTATGGACTTTCAAGGGCTATGTTAGGAACAGAGCTAGACCCAAGGGTTCCATTGCAGAGGCCTACATTGCTACAGAAGCATTGACTTTCTGCTCAAAATACATTGAAACAGCTGATCATCTTAGCAAAGATGTGGGTGAAGACAAACCTGGGCTCAATGTTTTCGATTATTCTGTTCGAGTTACGGGGAAGGGTCGACAAGAGGACAAACCTAAAGATTTGGACAAAATGGTTTGGTATGTGTTGAATAACTGTCCTGAGATACTACCTTATATCAAGTAAGTGCAGTACTGCAGCTTATACATAGTAATCTACTAAACTTGCAGCACATTCTTATATATTTAGATGTTTGACGCGATCACTATGTTGTGCAGCATCTACAAAGAGGAGTTATTGACGCAAAATCCAAGAAACATTGACAAACTGGTTATGGCAGAATTTGCAAAATGGTTCAAGAACCATGTAAGCTTTTGAAGTGCACTGTCAGTTTTTTAATATATTGAGTACATAAGATGATCAGCTTGTCTATTTTCTAACCATAGGTTAAGAAGATGCGGGAGGATGGGCAGGCGTTGATGATGCCCTTTACTCACTAGCAATGGGTCCCGATACTCGGGTAAGACATTATGAATCTTGCGTTGTTGGAGATGTGCGCTACAACACCCTTGCACGAGACGAAGGCGGAAGACACAAAACAGTGCCATCATGAGCACGGATACGTATGACAAAGAGACAATCAAATGTATGCTAACATAATGTACATTGTTCGCTTGCGAGATATCTCCGCTTTTGAGGATCATCGGTGTGTGGTTCTCTTGTGCTGTCCTTGGTATAACCTGTTTTCCAGGATCGCAATACCCAGAGCTGATGATTATTTCAAATCCATCAATGACAAGGCGGCGTACCAGACCAACGAGCCTTTTATTTTGGCAAATCAAGCAACTCAGATATTTTTCTTGGAAGACACATTTGCACGTAGCAATGACTGGAGAGTATTGCAAAGGTTTGAGCAAAGGAATTCGTTTAATGAAGTTGCACAACAAGATGATGCTTACACTGCTCCTGATGTACAAGATAACACAGATGTTCCTAATATCTTTGAGAACCATCACGTTAATGACGCGGGCGAAAAGATTGCCTGTCGTGCTGTGGACATACAAGAGTTGATCAAGAAGAAGCCAACGTTCGAGGACGTTGAGGACGAAGAAGAAGATGACACCGTGGGGAATTACGATTTAGACTGATACACATGGCGAAGATGTTAACGCTGCTGCTGCGGATGATGATTACATTGCTTTTGTCGTATTTGCCTGTCACAAGACGTTTCTTTATCTACTATGTGAAATTGTGTTTGCTATGACAACTGAAACCTGCTGAACATGTTGTTTAGTATTTTGCTGTGAGAACATCACTTGTTATGTATGCTGATTTGTGTTTGGTGATTGTATGACAACTAAAACATGATGACATTGTTGTTTAGTTGTACTCATATTTGGCTGTGAAACTTGAATATGATGACATAGTTTGCTGTTGGACTGCAATTTGCTTGACGTCTTTGAATGAGAACAAAGCTGACCCGACAGGGCCTCTGCTATCTATTTATTTATAAGAGCAAAAGGGGATACCCCCTGATTTCCGTTAATAGAAATCATTAGATGCTCGCAACACTACGCCCAGCCTGCTACACAAGTTTCATTCATTACTAGTTTCAGCAAAGTGCTCATGTCGTAGCCACTGAATACATCACGAGTGCTACATACACTGCAAATAAAGAGACAATCATCCTACAGAGCACATTGATTTTGCCCATTATCTTCACGAGCTCTTTCATCTCCTCATTGCTGTTAAGGCCGTTCAGCAGTTGTTGATTGGCCATGATCAAAGGAACTGCATCTTTAACCTTCTGCTCTGCATCTTCCTCTTCTCTCGCTCCTTCAGTTACTTGTCCAACAACCCAACCTACTGGTATTGGGATTCCTCGGCTAACCAAATAATCAGTGTAGTTGCATTCCCCCACATCAGCAACTTCCCAGAAATACAAATCACACGAATCTTCCCTTTTCTGCACGAATCAAATTGGAAGATCATCAACCAAACTATTAAAAAAATCAGCAACTGAAAGCAGCCGAACAACACTTAAACATATGATTACCCCAAGATTCGGGCATTTGTAGAAGACTCGGCCAGGGTTGCGGATTGTGGTTGAGACGCGACGGATGACTCTGCGTGATTTGCAGCAGTTGCACCGCACCAATGGCAGCAGGTTGCGATGAGCAATCGGCTGCGGTGCGCGTGCCGGTGGGGGTGTGATGAGACCCATAGGTGATGGTATGGGTGGCGACTTGGTGCATATCTGGTTGTTGCCTGCTGAAGAGCAGGTGGACGAGCAGCCAGCGGAAATGGTTGCTGTGGCTAGAGCTTCTGATGCTAGGCAGAGTAAGTAGAGAAGAGGAGAAGCGAATGTTGGATATGTCAGTTTCATTACTTGCGGAGTAGCATAGCACCATATATAGTCATAGTCTAGGTTTGGATTCGAACCAGCTACAGGAGCATGTCTTTCTTTTTTCTAAAACTCGGCAACGTCTATTTACTGGTACACTAGCTTGTTCTGTACGCCTTCCCAAGTCTTTGATTTTCTTTCCCTTTTTTGCAAGGAAGGAAAGAGGACAAAATTGAGAGTTCCTCGGACTCGAACCCAAGACCTCTCGGTTCAAAACCAAGGGTGCTAGTCACTTATGTGGCGAACGTTCCCTATGAGGAGGACGGCAGACGAACGCATTTTCCTCGCAATTTCCTTCCTATATATAAAAAAATATGCTACTTGGTGTCCGCTTAGTCAAAAAATGATTGTGCCAACCTTGACCATTTGATTGACATTCAACGTCTGTCGCGTTTCTTCAGTCTCTTCTTCCTCGAGCCGCCAAAGCCAAACCAGCGCCGGCGGGACCGCCTGCTCCCGCCTCCCACGGCTGGCTGTGATCTTCCCCGGCTCCTGTTCGTTCCCGTCCGAGGCCTCACCATCGTCCTCCGCCTTGGTTCGCTCACCTGGCGCCCCTCCGGTGTTGTCAACATGGTCAACAACCGAGAGGAATAAGGAGATGACTGTACATGGTGAGGATGACAGTAGGGACCCAGCAGCGCGTGCAGTAATTTTGTTTTTTCGGGACGGAGAAGGGTATCAACTGGGTTGTGCGGGACCCGTGGCCCATCTAGCCCAGGCTTTTATTTCATATGTTTAGCACATGACCAGCCCAGTTTGTTTTTTTCTTTCTAAAAATGGCTAGCCAGCTATTTTGTTTTTTGCAGAATAACCAACATAGGTCTACTTGCTTTTCTCATACTGTTGGGCGAAACCTTTCAAGACGAGGAGGATGCATTTTGCCCAGAAAATGGGCTTTAAGTAATAAGAAATGGGCTATAAGTAATAAGAAATGGGCTATAAGTAATAATAAATGGGCTGTAAAATGAAAAAAATACAGCAAACAGGCAATTAGTTCCGAAATACTGTTTTCTTTCGGATTTTGATATTTTAAATTTCATTGCTTTTGTGCGGATAAAATTTCATTGAATTTAAATTAAGGTATATTTAAATTTAAAATTAATTTGAATCTGGCTAGAAATTTCGGGCTGTATGCTGTTTGGGACAGATTTGGAGGCTGACTTATGGGTCTACTAGGTTGATGTGTACTTTGGCTTTGTCAACTTAGTCCACAAACGATTCTAGCAGCAGTGACCGTTGGACGTTAATCCAACGGCCGTGCTGCTTCTTCAATATCTGATCTTCTTGCTCCAGCCACCCAAACCAGCTCGGTGGGACTGCCTGCTCCCGCCTCCCGTGGCCGGCTGTGCTGCCGCACAGGCCGCACCGCCCCACCCTACTTCATTGCTGGCCAGGCCATTCCTCTACTCACCCACAGCTCCTATTATTTTCCGGCGACGGCAGCTGGACCAGTAAACCCTCGTACTCCCCACCGCGTGGGCAACCATTGCCGAGTCTTCCCCGGCTCCGTGTCATTCCCTTCCTAGGCCTCGCCGTCGTCCACCGCCATGGTGCTCTCGGCGCGGCCTGGTCAACGTGGTCAACGAACGACATCCATCGGTCATGGACTGTACACGCAAAATAATGATTCCTCCACCTAACAGCTGGGACCCACCAGAAGGGCCTCTGTATTTCGCGAAAAAATGTTCCCCCCACTGACATGTCGGACCCACCAGCTATATCTTCGCACGCAAGGAAGTGCCTCCTTATTACGCACAAAAAAGTGAATACGCACCCTGCTAGATGGGACCCACCATAGTGGGAAGATGACTTGTGGGCCAACTAAGTTGACACGGATGGAGGGCTTTGTCAACTTAGTCAATATGAACGATTCTAGCTCCAGTGACCGTACGATGTCCATCCAACGGCCATAGTGCTTCTTCAACCTCAGGTCTTCTTGCTCCAGCCGCCCAAAGCAGCGCCGGTCGTGCAGCGTGCTCCTCTCCTCGTGGCGGGTCTGTGATGTCGCTGGAGGCCTCACCGCCCCCAACTACTCCCACCGCTGGACCAGTGTATCCCTCTACTCACCCACACCCCCTGTTATTCTGCGGCGACGGCAGCCTCACGCCGCAACCGAACCAGTGAACCCTCGTACTCCTCTCTGCGCGGGCTACCACTGCTGCGTCTTCCCCGGCTCCGCTTCGTCCCCTTCCTAGCCCTCACCATCGTCCAGACCACCGCCCTGGTGCTCTCGATGCGGCGTGGTCAACGTGGTCAATGACCGACTTCCTTCGGAAGAGTACTGTATATGGAGAGGCTGACAACTGGGTCCAGGCGGCCGCAAGGAAGTGCCTCCTCATTACGCGCAAAATAATTATTCCTCCACCTGACAACAGGGACCCACCGGACGGGCCACCTTATTGCACGAAAAAAACGTTTCCCCCCCTGATTGCTGGGACCCATCGGACGGGCCAGCGTATGTCACAAAAAAAAAAACGTTCCCCGCGCTGTCGGCTCGGACCCACCGGAAGATCCTCCTTATTATGCACAAAAAAAATGAATACTCCCCTTGCTAGCTGGGACCCACCATGGTGGGAGGCTGACTTGTGGGCCTACCAAGTTGACTGGAACGGGGGCCTTTGTCAACTTTAGTCAATATGAACGATTCTAGCTCCAGTGACCGTACGATGTCCATCCAACGGCCGTAGTGCTTATTCAACCTCTGGTCTTCTTGCTCCAGCCGCCCAAAGCAGCGCTGGTCGTGCCGCATGCTCCTGCCTCCCGTGGCTGGTTGTCTTTGCCGAGGCCTCACCGCCTCTACTATTCCCACCGGCGGCCAGCCTGCGGCGGCAGCCTCACACCACAGCCGATCCAGTGAACCCTCGTACTCCTGTCCGCGCGGGCTTCCACTGCCGCGTCTTCCCCGGCTCCCCGTCGTCCCCTTCCTAGGCCTCGGTGTCGTCCACCACCCTGGTGCTCTCGGCGCGGCATGGTCAACGTGGTCAAGGTACGACTTCCATCGGACGTGGACTGTACGTGGAGAGGCTGACAGCCTGGTCCACGGCCGCAGCGAGGAAGTGCCTCCTTATTACGCGGAAAATAATGATTCCTCCACCTGACAGCTGGGACCCACCGGACAGGCCACTGTATTTCGCGAAAAAAACGTTTCCCCCTGACTGCTGGGACCCACCAGCTACATCTTCGCATGCAAGGAAGAGCGTCCGGGCAAAAAAACAAAATGATTCGCCCCCTGATCGCTGGGACCCACCAGCGACAACTTCGCACGGAAGGAAGTGCGTCCGGGCAAAAAAACAATTCGCCCCCCTGACTACTTGGACCCACCAGCTACATCTTCGCGCGCAAGGAATTGCGTTCGGGCAAAAAAAACAATTCCCCCCTGACTGCTGGGACCCACCAGCTACATCTTCGCAGGCAAGGAAGTGCCTGACAGTCGGGACCCACCTGGTCGAAACGTACGTAGCATTGTCATCCTGGTCGCGAACATGTACGTACATACTGGTCGATGTAGAGGTGCGCACGTGTCGTAGTAGAGGCGCGTACGTGTCGTAGTAGAGGCGCGCATGTAGCATATACACGTACGTACAGCAGCCAGGGGTGCAAGAAAGAAAATACGGCCACGTACGTACATACGGGCGGGGTCTCGAACGCCTACTCGCGCATACATACATGGCTGGGTCGGGACAGAGAAACAGAGTCGTTGTCGTGTTCATGGGGAGGCAACGGAATGCGTCGTGTTCATGGGGAGGCAACGGAATGTGTCGTGTTCATCGGGAGGCAACAGAACGCGTGGGAGCCAACCGTCTTGGATGGAACAGGCGATGGAAACGAGGCCTGGCATACCGCAGAACGGAGGAAACGACCTTGTGTTCGACCGGCCACGTTCGGAATGGTGTCCTGTTGATCGGGAGGGGTGGCGTACCGCAAAACGGAGGAAACGGACCTCCTACGGTCGAAATGGGGGTCCTGTTGATCGGGAGGGGTGTGGCGTACTGCAAAACGGAGGAAACAGACCTCCCACGGTCGAGACGAGGGTCATGTTAATTGGGAGGGGTGTGGCGTACCGCAAAACAGACAAAACAGACTTGTGTTGGAGCGCTATGATCGAAACGGGGGGGAGGGGTGTGGCGTACCGCAAAATGGGACTCCACGGGATACTGTTCATCTCCACCGTCGACCTCCTCCAGCCTCCACGGGCTACCGTCGACCTCCTCTAGCCTCCATAGGCTCCTGTTCATCAAGCCTCCACCGCGCGCTACTCCACCGGCTACTGTTCAACCACCCCTCCACGGGCACCCCTCCACCGTCTACTGTTCATCCAGCCCTCCACACCACGGGGTCCTGTTCAACCACCCCTCCACGGCCACCCTTCCACCATCTACTGTTCATCTAGCCCTCCACACCACAGGTTCCTTTTCATCCAAAGGCAACGCCACCACTCACAGCTTCATCCAACCCCCCGCAATGCTCACTGCTCATCCAATCAATCGGCTTGATTAGCAGCAGAGCGGCGAATCGCCCATCGGGTTCGATTAACACCATCGATCGATCGCTCGGGTTCGATGAACGCGTAGCTTCAGAGTGCAATCGCCGGGTTCGATTAGAGCCCAACGCCTCGCTCGGGTTCGATTAGAGCCAACGACTTCGCACGTGTACGAGAAAGCGCGCGCGCATCGCCGCCCCGACCTCCCACCGTAAACCGGCAACTCCCCGAAATTTTCCTCCCCCTCACTTCTACCACGGTTTTTTCCGTCAAGGACGACCCAAAGAATGTCATGCGTTGCATCTCCGGCCCGCCAGGACTTAAAAGCCCATTTTCTCATCATGATTTTTGTCATAGAAGTAGGAGCCCACCACATCTATGATGATACCGGGTTTTGTCACAATTATAGTCATAGAAGTGTCATATGTATGACAGAAAAAAATTTCGTTCAGCCCAAAATGTCACGGATGTGTCCTTTTTTTGTAGTGTGATACATCTTAGTACTACCGGGATGAATGGTGAGAGGAGATTCATGATCCTCCTTCAGGATCAACTGCCGTAGATGCTGGTTGTTCGGAACCACTAGACGGTTCTCTAAGAAGACAACACCTCGGTCATCCAGAGAGAAACATTTAGCAACCCCGCTAGCAATGTTCTCCTGGATACGTGTTATGCCTTTATATCACTTCTGGGCAGCTATGATTTGATCCATAAGAGTAGGTTTCCCCACCAAGGTGGAAAGGAATCCTTGAGGAACAATGTGAATGTCAAGCTTCTGAAATTCCTCATGCAGAAGTGGTTGACTTTGTTGTAACATCAAATTGTTACAATAAGATTTATGACTTAGTGCATCAGCCATGACGTTGGCCTTTCCTGGGGTGTAAGTTATCCCTAAGTCGAAATCTGTGGTCAACTCAACCCAACGTCTTTGCCTGAGATTGGATGAATATATATTTCAGACTCTGGTGATCGGTGAAAATTTCACAACGATTACCGAGAAGGTAATGTCGCCAGGTTTTGAGTGCGTGGACTACGACTGCAAGCTCTATATCATGTGCAGGATAATTTTCCTCATGTGGATGCAATTGCCATGAAGCATAGGCAATTACATGACGATCTTGCATGAGTATGCAACCTAGTCCTTGTCATGAGGCGTCGCAATAGATAAAAAAAGTCCTTAGAGAAATATGGTGGTACCTATACGGGAGCAGATGTCAGGCGTCTTTTCAGTTCCTGAAAACTGTGCTCACACTGTGGGGTCCACTCAAACTTTTTATCTTTCTTGAGGAGTTCAGTTAGAGGTTTAGCAACTTTGGAGAAGTTCTCAACAAAGCGGCGACAGTTGCTCGCTAAGCCAAGGAAACTCTGAACTTGCTTGACCGATTCAGGTGGAGTCCAATTAAGAACGACTTGAACTCGCTCGGGATTGACAGCAATACCCTTACCAGAGATTACATGGCCTAGATAGGTCACTTCTGGCAACGAAAATTCACATTGAGAGAATTTGGCATAAAGGCGCACTACTAGGGAAAACCTTATACACAGAAATTTAGCAACAGCGCGGGTCAAAAAAGGACGCAAGTGCTAGATAGAAGTAGCGATTGAGAAAAAACCGCGCTATAGATACAACCTTAGCAGTAGCGCGTGTAGTGGCAAAAGCGCTACTACTAATATTCCCATTGCTAGAATGATAGGCTACGCATAGAAGTAGCGGGCTTGGAAGAACCGCGCTACCGCTAGGGCATAAGTAGTAGCGCGTTTCCTAAGAAGAGCGCTACTACTAACGGAAATAAAATAAGATGAAAAACAAATAGAAAAGTAAACGAAAATGAAAGAAATAGAAAAACGAGAAAGGAAAAAATAAAATGTAAAGCAAAATAAATGAAAAAGCGAAAAAACGGAGGAAGGCATAGCAGTAGCGTGTCTTCGTAAGAGGCACTATAGCTAACGTAGTTGCAGCGCGTGTACTAGACCCCCGCTATAGAAACACAAAAGGAAATTAAAAAATGGAAGAAAATTACATAGCTATAGCAGCAGCGCGTTTTGTAAAAACTGCAATAGCTCTCTTAGCTATAGCGCGTTTTACCAAACGCGCTACCGCTAAGTTTGACTTAACCAAAAAACCGTTTCCCCCCGGCCACCACTTCTCCCGCAAATCCATCAACCCACCCCGCCGCCGCCCCCCGATTCGCCGTCGCCCCACTTCGCCGCCGTCTCCTGCCAACGTCGACCCCACCAGAGCCGTGTGCCGTCGACGCCACCGGAGCCGCCCCCAACGCCACGGAGCTGCTGCACCTCGTCAACGCCACCGAGCCGCCGTCGATGCCACGGATCCTTCCTCGCCACAATCGCCTCCCTCGCCGTCACCGGAGACGCCCTGCCTCCTACACCACCGCCTCCCTCGCCACCACCGGAGCCATCCTCTATAAGCCCCCACCCCTCCTCTCTCTCTCATGCATAGGTTAGCTAGTTTAATTAGGTTAATTATCTAGGTTAGGGCAAAAATTGAGTTAGGGCTTTGACAGAGAAGTAGTTAGGTTAAGTAGTTTAATTAGGTTAATTATCTAGGTTAGTGCAAAAATTTAGTTAGGGCTTTGACAGAGAACTAGTTAGGTTAACTAGTTTAATTAGGTTAATTATCTAGGTTAATTAGTGCAAAAATTTATTTAGGGCTTTGACAGAGAACTAGCTGCGTTAACTAGTTTAATTAGGGTTAATTATCTAGGTAAACTAGATTAACTAACTAGATTAAATAGGTAGGTTAATTAGGTTCTTTGGATTAACAAGCTAGGTTAAGTAGGTTGGCTAGGTTAGAGGAAAATTTTAGTTTAGAGCATTAGGTTAGAAGGGTTAGAGAAATGGAGTTCCTTTGCAATTTAATTGGGTTCTGTCCTAGGCAGAGAAGGGTTAGAGATAATAATGTGTGTTTGTGTGAGAGAGAGGAATAGCTAGATCAACATAATTTGGGTTTTGTCCTAGGAAGAGAAGTGTTTAGTGAGGTCATTTTGCAAAGGTTTTTGATTTTTGAAAAGACCACTATTTTTCAAGGAAAAGAATTTAGGCAAATTTTATTTTAAAGATGATCCCTTCCTAGACTTTTATTGTTGATTATATCTTTTCATTTGAAGTGGTCATGTTATATCTTTTCATTCAAGTTGTTTGGTTGTGCCCAAGTGGCTTTGTTGTTTCCAGGGAATGATGTTGAGTGGCCTATGTTTTGCCGGAATGTTGATTCATTTCTGTTCCGGCAAATTTCAGGTTCTCGATTTGTCCACTTTTTAGCAAAGGTCATGCCGAAATTTTCCGTGAATTTCGGCATGACATGTGCTACAAACTAGGACATATCGAGTGCCCGGGATTTGCTGCACCAGGAAGGAGTCAACATTCCTGCAAAACAATAGGCCTTTTTTATGTCATTATTCATTTTATTAGGTCTAGAATTAATTGACTAGATTTAATCATAGGAAACATGGCTAGCAACGATGAAGCACAGGGTTCTGGTGATTGCGACGACGTCTCACAGGCGACATGCATTTAATTTTTAGCCTTACCGACGATCAACCGATGTTGTTGCTAGGCCCACCGGTGGCATCGGGGACTGAGACCGACACGCAGACCGGTGCGGAGACTGAGACCGGCGCTGAGACTCAGACCGGCATCAAGACCGGCGCTGAGACTGAGACCGGTGCTGCCTCGGGGAGCGGAGCCGGTGTAGAACCAAAAGCAAAGAGGCAACGGCTTCCTAACAAACTCAGGAATAATAGACTGGTGGTCACGGAGGTGGACGACGGCATTTTTGAGCCAAAGGTGCCCGAGGAAGCGCGTCGATGCTACGGCAATCAAATAGGCTACATCGTACGGACAACCGCCACCATCAACGATGAGAAACTACAGAAGATAGAAAATATGAGGAGCTCCCTCCTAAAGAAGTTTCACCAGATATTCTTGTTCCTGGGCCGGAATGAGAAGGATTATGAAGATCCAGACGAGGACCCGACAATGAAGAAGATTAACAAACACGCCATGACCAAGTTTAGCGACGCGTTGGCCGCCTGGAAAACTCGAGTGAAAGCAAGGATCATCGACAAGAAGGAACCCTACTCCGAGATTGTAAAGGATAATCCGACAATCACGGTAGAGTAGTTTCAAATATTCAAGGAGGCTTGCGAGGCCGAAGTTGCCAAAATAAAGTCTAAGTACATGAAGGGGCTTCAAGAGAGGAACATTGGGAGCCACCACCTCAGAAGCCGTGGTTACGGCGGAAAGAGGTCCAAATGGGCCAAGGAGGACACGGAAGCCGCGAGTCTGGGCATCCCAAACCCCTTGGCGGATTTCACCGTCCCGCAGGAGCGTGACGTCCTGAGGGCCCGGCACCATTGGTACCCAGTGAAGAAGGTTTACGAGACAACACCGGTCATTACGGAGTTCATGAGACTGCTGGTAATTTTAGTTTCTGCTCAATTCGACTGCACACGTTAGTCATATTTGTAAACGATCCTTGTGCCTTTTGCAGAGAGAGCAGCACCAGATTGCGGCCGAAAGCGACTCGCCGTCTGAGGCATTAGCGAGGCCCAAGTGGGACACTCCATTCAACCGGGTGTTGAACATATTGAAACGACAACCCGTGGATACTCGACCGTCGTATGGACGCGTGCACGGTGTCGGAGACGGTGCCACGTGGAAGAAGTACTACCGTGAGACCACGGAGGAGAGAAAGGAAAGACCGAGGTTAACTGAAGAAAACATTGACAAGAAGGTTGAGATTGCAGTTGAGAAGAAATCATCTCAGACAGTCGCAACAGCAGTAGCTGCCGGAAAACAGGTGGTTGCAGATTTGTCTATTTCCTTGGTGACGGGCATTTTCACTTGGACAAGGCAAAATCTAGAAAAAAATGCAGAGGACTTTCCCCTTGCTAACTTATTGGGAGCACCTGCTCCCACACCGGCTCCCGCACCTGCTCCCGCACCTGCTCCCGCACCGACTCCCGCACCGGACGTGCTCGGTGGTGCCACGTCTTTGGCTGAGCTCAACGCCCTCACGGTATCTGTCACACCGGCCCCCTTCAACATAATTGTATAATCTCCCATTTTCGTTGCCTTTCGGATGTCTCACGTCGCAGACTTTTCTTTGCAGGCCGACGAAACCCAGTGCACCATATTGTACACCATCGGCGACGTAAGGTGGGCGTGGGTAAGCGGCGATAATGGGCCGAAGGAACCATTGTTCCACACCGCCGATCCCCGAACGTCTTCAAGGTTTTCGTGGCCAGTGTCAAACCGGGCCACGAGAATTTGCCTCCTCTAATACTAGTGGGGGATGACGACGAGACCCCGTGGCAGCTTGGTGATTGTTGCAATGGGTGGGTCCTGTTGTGGCCAAAGAGTCTGCTTTGTCTAGAGGCGGCCGGGAGCACACCCACGAGCACGCAGCCTCAGCAAGGTATGAACATCAACACCCCACCTACCCAATTAGCGTCGCGTATCGGGTTGGGTGATAGCGGACGGGGTAAGGATGAGGATGAGGATGACGATGGCGCTGAACAGTATGTCTATACTGGCGCCTCCTCAGGGTTTGAGCGTCATGAGTCGGTGCCTGAATTACCGTCTCAACGTATTATGGACGACCTTCCGGTAGTAAAGAAGTCTAGGAAGAGTGCGAGGAAAGGCAAAAAAGCTGATTCTATGATCCAGCCGCTTCAGCAGCATCGGCTTCAGGACCATATAGATATCCCCGATGCGGATAAATGGCATATCCCCGGTCAACCAATCCTACCTGCAACAGCGGTACGGGCCAGATTCGGCGATCTAAGGAGACTTCATGATGATGTGCTGCGGGTAGAGAAAGGCCTCATCGCCTCGAAAGATCCAGGATACCCACTCTACGTGGTTAACATTCCGCGGCAAATGTCGTACGTCAACAGCTTCCCCACGGATAACTTCTTCCTCCGATTCGATTACATATCCGACATGTTTCACGTGTAGAAGCTGGATTTTACGTTTGTCCGCCTTTATGCCTTGCACATGAACTACATCATTGGGGTTGAGGAGATACGTCATATCTGTGTCGCTGACCCGTACTACATGCACGAGGGCTTCTTGGGAGTCTGCGGAGAGCACCGCGAATACGCGAGGGATTACATCGTCAGTTTCATGATCGCCAATATGGACAAGGAGGCGATTCTCGTGCCTTATCATCCCGTGTAAGTCATCCGCGCTACTATCCTTCCTTCGATTTCAATAATTCATTTGCACGGTGGAGGCTAATTAATTTGAGGTGTACTTATTTTGCGCAGCGGCGGGTGCGCCGTCCTCATCCTCCTCTACCCCCGATTCTCCCACGCTCTTTACTTGGACTCGTCGAAGAACATTCAAAAAAAGGATTACACCCACATCAAAGGTGTTCTCGACAGTTCTATGTTTTACTACCAAGCAAGGGGTGGAGAGGTTAGGGACAAGAAGAGAAGGGGTGGCAGGGTCGCCTTCAGCCATAAGACTAACTTGCTGCATCCAAAGCAAAGCGATTCTCTTAATGATGGATTCTATGTCCTACACCACATGCTGGAGTACAGACGGGATCACTAGAACCTTCGCATGTCACCTAGATCTGGCGATGCCCATATTCTGCAATGGGCAAAGGACATAGGAGATATCGAGGATCATCGACTTCGAGCTGAGTTCTATAACATCCAGCGCGAACTTGCCCAAATCATCACGAAGGAGGTCGTCGGAAAAACAGGGATGTTCTACCGAGAAGGACAAATGTCGCGGGAAGACGTCCGAACATGGATAGCCTCTCAGCGTCTCGACATGAAGCCTTTCACTAAGCTCGAGGACTATCTCCCTGACATGGATGGATGGCACGACATGGTGGAGTGATTGTTGATATATGACAATGTGTCCGTTTAGTCCATACTTTCTGTATGACAAAACTTTGAGTTATGCATGGTGAAACTTTATTTGTGATGTAATTAAACCGTCCTCCTCCTCGACTAGCGGAAATCACTCTAGTTAGGGCATTTTGGGTACGATGAACGTTGTTATTTATGCTTATGATATGTTGTTTGTATTTTTGCCAAGTCTGTCTCTTTCTATTGCTCAACTATATATGTTGCATATCATCGAATCATGTGACGATGCAGGTGCATAGATCATAGATGGCGAAAAAGTGCTACGCCAGGAGTATATATACGACAAGTGGCCGGAGTGTCAGGCCCAGGTGTACCGGTTTCCGGTTTCCGAACGACAAGCAGTAGTTAGTTTAGGTTCACGCTAATGCGAGAGAGGGATATGAACAAATGTACTCAAAGTGATAGCTCTTCTCGCGTATATCATTTTTTAGATGGATGATGATGTATTTGCAAGTAATTGATACTTGTATCGCTATTTCCAAGATTGATGACAAGAGACCACTTTGTGTTGGATGATGATTATGATGATGACATGATTTGATGAGACTAATTGTATGTATATGCTATGATAACATTTGTATGTGCATGATATGCTAAAGATTATTGTATAAAGCTTATTCAAATACAAAACAAATACAAAACAAATATGCAGGAAAAAAATAATAAAACTAGTAGTAGCGAGGGGGAAAATTTAGCAGTAGCGCAGCCTTACCAGTAGCGCTTCCCTGTAAACAGCGCTGCAGATAATATCAACAGCGCCCTTTTCTAAAGAGCGCTACAGCTATTCATGTATAGCAGTAGCGTGGGACAACAGGCGCTACTTCTATACGTTAGCTGTAGCGCCTTATTAGTAGCGCCGGCCCCCGCGCTACTGAGAGCCCCAAAACCCGTGCTGCTGCTAGGCTCTTCCCTAGTAGTGGCGATGCTCTCGAAGCTTCATCAATACTAGCCTTAGATGCTCGACATGTTGTTCCTCATTCTTGGAGTAGATGAGTATATCATCGAGGTAAACCATGACGAATTTATCCAAATACTCCATGAAGGAGTTCATTAACCGAGAGAAGGTGGCTGGGGCATTGGTTAAACCGAAGGACATGACGGTGTACTCGTATTGGCCATAACGGGTAACAAAAGACGTTTTGGGAATGTCCCTGTTCTTGATTTTGATTTGATGGTAACCCAACCTCAAATCCATCTTAGAGAAGACTGAGGATCCAGCGAGCTGATCATACAAGTCGTTGATCCTGGGGAGCGGATACTTGTTCTTTATTGTGACCAAGTTGACGGGTCGATAATCTACAACCATTCAATCCGTACCATCCTTCTTCCTGACAAAGAGGACGGGACAATCCCATGGAGAAGAACTAGGATGGATGAAACCCTTTTTCAAGGACTCATCGAGTTGTTTCTTAAGCTCAGCTAGTTCTAGTGGTGCCATCTTATATGGTCTCCTAGAGATTGGGACAGTTCCTGGAATAAGATCTATCACAAACTCGACATCCCTGTCAGGTGGAACACCTGGCAATTCTTTGGGAAAGACATCCAGAAAGTCATGGACTATTGGAATATCTTCGAGGTCTTGAGAGCTATCAGAGACGCAAGGAAAACAAGTCTATCGACATGAATTTCATTCCCATGGCTTACTTTAGAAGTTTGCCATCTAGAACCAGGAGTAGAAATTTCCATGGTAGAGGGCATGTCACAAAATGCGGTGTTATGCAAATGAGCATAATGCTCGGATATAAATGAATGAGATGCTCAAGTTTTGAAAAGAACAGATGCCGGATGGCAGTTAACAAGGAGCATACCAAGAACGACGTTGGGATCATCCTGAGCCTCTTCAGCTGAGACACATTTCACATGGCCATGTGCAGCGGTGGCCGGCTTGGCTTAGTACACCTTCCTTGTTGGCTTGCCACGGCCAACAGCCTTTCTGGACTAGTTGGGGTTGGGGTTGATCTGGGGACACTCTCGCATTTAGAGACCTGGTTCTTCACACTTGAAGCATGTCACAGTGTTGGTGCGTGGGGGAGCATTGGTGGTTGATCCACCATAAGACTTGGGCAGTGCATACTGCTGGGTTGGGCGAAGCGCCTGATAGGATGGCCTCGGAGTGAACCTGGGTGGCAGAGCGGTGTTAGGCACCCACACCCGGCGCTTCTGAGAGGCAGAACCGGATGAGGAACCAGTGTCACGGCGGTGCTTGCGTGTAGCTTTGAAGTCAATCTAACCTGTCTCAGCACAGATAGCCTTGTTCACTAGGTTCTGGAAGGAAGTGCACTCGTTCAGTCGGAGATCACGGCGAAGCTCGGGGCTAAGTCCCTTGTGGAACCTTGCCTGCTTCTTGGCGTCGGTGGATACTTCCTCAGTTGCATAACGTGCTAGGTTTCGAAACTCTCTGTTGTATGCATCCACAATGAGTCTACCCTGGGTGAAACTGCAGAACTCCTCCAACTTGCGATCCATAAGACCTTCCGGGATGTGATGTTCATGGAAAGCCTCGCGGAACTCCGCCCAAGTGGTAACCAGGCCAACTGGGCGCATGGCCTCATAGTTCTCCCACCAGAGGCCGGCAGGGCCTTCAAGATGATAGGAAGCATATGTGACCTTGTCAGCTTCGGCTACGTGTGCAGAGCGTAGCTTGTCAGTGATGCTGCGGAGCCAATCATCTGCGTCGAGGGGCTCAACGGAATGATGGAAGGTGGGTGGGTGCAACTTGATGAAGTCACTGAGGGACACCAAGTCGTTCCTCTGGTGTGTTCTGCTCAATGCATTCCAGCAAACGGTTGGTCTCACATTTATTCTTCTCGGCCTCCAGCATGACCTCGTCCAAGGAAGGAGGTTGAGGCAGATTCGCATCTCTAGCCCCACTGCCTTCAGCCTGCTCCGGGGCAGCAGGGTTGTTTCGCGTGTTGACCATCCTAGGAAACAAAACAACGGTTTAGTCAAGGGTGCCAAAATTCTGACATAGAAGTGCAGAATGTAATGGATGACTCGGAATGCAAGATGTTCATCCGTACGACATGGTAATTCAGAAACTGCCATATTTATACCATCGGTCATACACACCATACACGGTTTAGTACAAGACCAAACTGAAGTACAACTGCGGGTGAAAGGGAGATTACATCTCATCAGAGGCATCCCAAGCTCCTATACATTATTTTTCTACACCTCCGGAAACTAGTACACACTAAGTCCTATAGTTATTCCAAAAGACGTGCAGGACTGGGGAGATACAACTACTACAAACTACTAGTGTCGTGATCCAGCTCAGTCGTCTCTAGCTCCATAGTAGTCCTCATAGAGATCCCCCGCATAGCCTAGAAGAGGGATGTGTGGATCCGGATACTCACCATTACGTTGGGCCTGTGGACCATATGGACTTGGATGAGGCCTCGTCCCACGAAGGGTGGAAGACGGCACCCACACGGAGGCATAATACCTCCATCATCTGGATAATCCATGTGAGCTGGAAGATGTGTACGGACGGGGTACAAATCCCTCATATCTAGGTAACCGGTCTGCACGGCAGGTGCGAGCCGTGTCAAGGTAGCCCAGTGGTCCTGGCGGGTGTTGTCCAACTCCATGCGTAAGGCACGGTTCTCTCGGTCTCTCTCCTCCAACATCTCAGTGGTGGTGCGGAGTCGTGGCTCCTCATGAGAAGCATCAGCATATATCCCAGTGTAATAGCCCTCTTGGCCAGTGTGTGTTGCCAGCAGATAGCGGAACTCAGTATCATTCAGTGATGCATACCCAGCTCGAATGATGGAGATCATAGAGTAGGCAGCATCCTGCACGGACATCTCCACGGTGATACCAAGCCCATAGGACTAGTGCAGGGGCTTAGTAGCTCTGGGATAAGGAGGGAAGATCCTCACAATGCAGATAAACTAACTCTGATTGAAGTCGCGAAACTGCTCTTCGATGGTATATTCAGGATACCATCTGTAGCTTGTCTTAGTCATCACTCATACTAACATGGTCGTGTGCCCGAGCACGTCAATGCACCGGGTCAGTCGTACCACCTGAACTCGGGAGGACCTTTTCAGCATACCCATGGAGGAGGGAGCTCGCACAACCATCGTGGCCCCAAGAATGATAATGGGAATGGAGGAAGGAACGGCCATAACCGTACCAACCCATCGACCCCAGCCAAGAAAGATCTGAGCCAAGTCACTTGCTACAAGTGCCAGAAGACTAGACATTAGGCCAATGAATGTCCTGAAGCTAAGAATGGAAACGGCAATGGAAGCTCTGGGAAGAAGCCGAACCCTTTCAATAGGGGACACGTGAACCACGTTAACGTGGAGGAGGTTGAAGCCCAGCCAGATGCAGTAATAGGTAAGTTTTTGGTTAAGTCATTTACTGCAATCGTTCTTTTTGATACTGGTGCATCACATTCATACATATCAAGGGGATTTGTGGATAAGTATAAACTGCCCACCAAGGTTCTTAGAACATCGATGTTAGTAAGCTCACCAGGAGCGGACTATATGGCTAGTCAAGAATGTTTTCAAGTGCCATTAACCATGGGTAAGCATGTTTTCCCCTCGGATTTAATCATTTTGGAGTCCCAAGGTTTGGATGTGATTCTAGGTATGGATTGGCTATCAATGTATGGAGGAAACATCGATTGCACCAGCAAGTCGATTTTGCTTACCACCCCAGAAGGAAGAAGGATAAGTATGTATCACGGCATGAGCCGAAGAGGACTTAAGTGAATTCCTTATCAGGAGATGTATAGGAGGAAGTACCAGTGGTGAAGGATTTCCCTGATGTATTTCCAGAGGAGTTGTCGGGCATGCCACCGGATAGAGACATTGAGTTTTTGATTGAGCTTTTGCCAGGCACAGGGCCGATATCTAAGAGACCGTATAGGATGCCCGCAAAAGATTTGGAGGAAATTAAGAAGCAGATTAAGGAGCTACTGGATAAAGGCTATATTCGCCCGTGCTTCTAGTGGAGAAGAAGGATGGATCATTGAGGATGGTTGTTGATTATCGAGGACTGAATGAAGTGACAATCAAGAACAAGTATCCACTAACGATGATCAATGATCAGTTTGACCAGTTGCAAGGAGCTAAGGTATTTTCCAAGATCGATCTAAGATCAGGATACCACCAGCTGAAGATTCGAGAGCAGGATATACCTAAGACGGCTTTTACCACCAGGTACGGTCTGTATGAGTATACCGTTATGTAACGCACCTGCCTATTTCATGAACATGATGAACAAGGTGTTTATGTAGTTTCTGGATAAGTTCGTCGTGGTGTTCATTGATGATATTCTAAATATTTTATTTAGACGGTGAAATTTTGTTTTGGCATTTTTAGAATTTTATTTTATTTTCTAGGATTTATTTAAATTTCGGCGGAAGTTTTTTTTTAAAAAACTGTTCGGACCGACCGGGCCGAAGGCCCACCCGCCCAACCAGCGCCGCCTCCCGTCCGTGCCCTTGCCGGGATCAAGGCCGAGTCCGAGTCCGTCGCCGCCTGGCGACCCCTTCCCAAGCCGACCCCCTCTTTAAATACCCGCCTCCCCACCGCCCCACCGCCACCACCCGTCCCCCGCCCCCCGCCCCCACGCCACCCAGCCCCACCGGGTTCCGAGTCCCGCGGACCAGCGAGGTAGCCGCCGCCGCCGCCGGTTTTATTTTATAAAACCATTCGTTTTTTTAAACCCTAGATCCTTATTTAGATCGGTTCATCGGTTTTCCGGGTTTAGTTACTTAACGTACGTTCGTCTGTATGTTCGTTTTAACGAACGGTTTTCGTCGTTTAGCTACAGACAGCGAACGTTTATTCGTTAGCCTTGTTCGTCCGTTTTTCTTTTTCTCGGATTTTCCGCGATTATTTTCGATCGTGATTTCTGATCCGATTTTCGTTCTAGTATAACTTTTCGCTCGATTATCGGAATCAGGCGATTCAAGTGCCTGGTGTTTTGTCTCGGAACCCTCTTTCCGTTTAACCAACTCAAGCAAGTTTTTGCTACAATAAAATTTGACTTAGGTCCAAATTAGTAAATGAAGCTTGTTTCTTTCGCCGTTTGACTTTCGTTGCTTCGTTTGATTTGATTCTTTTTGCAAACCGAAGCTCTTAAGTTTAACTTTCAGCTTAGATCCCTTATTTGAGTTTTACCTGTGCATTAGATGAGTGCTTATTGTATGCTTGTTTGTTTGCGATAGAGTACCCGGAGTGCGCCGCTTGCTACTACGAGTCTCTAGGTTTCACGGATCATCAGCAAGGCAAGTAACACTTGATCATACCTCTTTACTACCCAGTTTTATTGCATTAGATCAATCCTCAAACAATTGCATGAGTAGGATCTGATTAATATGTGGGTTTTGGGAAGTAGATGAGATAGAACCTATACCTTGTTTTATTATCAAACCTTTGGGAGTTAGTTCTACGTTTACTTATATTGCTATGCTATGCTAGTAGACGTGGATTGGGTGAGTGTATCCATGACAGATGTGAGATTGTTAATTAGTGGTTTACATAAGGTGTCAACTTAAATTCACATCTGGGTGGACTGAGGCACCTAGGGAACCCAATGTTGCCAGTATTTTTTTGGAAATCCCGGGGTACAGTGTGATTCTCCTATGGACCACCACCCAGGCTCAAAGGGATCATGAGATTATTCATGCTAGAAACTTACGTGCAGCCGCAAGCTACTATGGGCTCTAGCATAGTTGATTAAGTCGTGTGAACTCTTACAGTGGTAGACTAGCAGATGTAGGGGAAAGTAGGTGTAACTATCTACCCATCGTAAGGTGCAAACGCTTCTGAAAGACTATGTCTCGGTCATCCGTTTCTAAAACACCATGTAGTGCGAGAATTCCCACGGAGGAGATCGAGTCTTGCAGGAAAAAATGTGCAAACCTCTGCATAATGTATAAACTAATCATGGTTAGCCGTGTCCCCGGTTATGGACGTTTTGAGTATCTAGTACCTGGATTATCATGTGAATCTCATCATGTTACTCTAATCAAATTTTGTTGGGTTTAATGTTGATGCTTAATTGGAATTGAGTTGGGTGAACCTTCTCAATGTTTAACAACCACCATGATAGTTAAATAAAATTTATTCCTTTGTTGTAGGGAAAAATTGGCCTTATACAAAACTGTAACCATAGAGCTTTCCACCAGCCATATATGCATGTAGAATAGCATTATTCTGTTCATTACTCTCTATGTGTTACATTGCCAGCATATTCCATGTGCTGACCCGTTTTCGGGCTGCAACGTTCATGTTGCAGACTTTTCAGACGACGAGTAAGGTGCCTTAGGTCGTGGTCTTATACTCAGTGATGCCGTTGGAGCTGGTGGACTCGCTTTATCTTCCAAGCCTTCCACTGTTCTCGTTATTAGTTAGCCTTAAGCCATATTTATTGTAATAAGCTCTCTTTTGAGACACTCGATGTAATAAGTGTGTGATTGCTACTCTGTTATAAATCCTTCAAGTAATGTGCGTGTTAGCATAACCGATCCAGGGATGCCACTGATGCACAGAGATTAGACTATTTGAGGTCTGGTCGCTACAAGATGGTATCAGAGCACACGCTGACTGTAGGACACGACCACTAAGCTAAAAGCCCTAGATCACTAGTCTCTTCTCATTTCTGACTCCTCATCTTTTCTACTCTTTTAGGATGGCGGATGCAAGGAACAAGTTCACGCAACCGCATGAAGATACACCCTTTGGACGCCACTTGAAGTCACTAGATACCTAAACAGTGGAGTACCAAGCTTCACCGGGATCTACATCGCCACCTTACTAGAAGAGGAGCGTTGGATGATTCAAGTTCAAGTTCCAGGAAGGACGTTCATGCCAGTCACTGAGCCCATAGAGATTTCCTTTGATGCACCAACCTGGAGTCTAGGAAAGAGCATGGCAGCCCACATTACAATGGGACGTATTGGAGAAGTTTACCACAAGGATCTCAAGGATACTATTTACCAAATTTATGGGCGCCGAGGTGAGCAATGGGAGATGATCAACACCAGGAAGGATAGACCAATTGCAGCTTTTATCCAGGAGCTAAACCAGCACATTCGTCGCCAGGAGAACCAGATGTGCGCAGGCATGATAGATCTGAAGAAAGCATTGACCAAGATCACGAAGCTGGAAGAAGAACTCAAGTCTACACGCGATGGATATGAGAAGGTAATGACGACACTCATGGAGAAGAATGATGATCTGAAGAAGAAGCTAAAAGTATTCATGGGATTCCCCGCGACTGGAGGAGAAGACGATGATTGCACTTGCCCAGAGAACTACATCATCGTCGACGACACTGATTCGAACCCACGCGATAGCGATGATGACTTTGTTGATGAAGCTGGAGCAGATATCATGGAGTCTTCGACCGATCAATTTTTCTAGTCGACCACCATAACAGTAGTAGTATTCTCCCATGTATATAATATAGTCCGAGCACTTTTGTAACGATAGTTAGACCGTTGTACGCCCTTGTTTGATTGATTGAAGTGATATTGATTGCATTTGTCTCATGTGCATAATGGGTAGTGTTATTCTCTCTAGACCTCATTTTATTCTGTATTCTCATCTTTTCTAAACCCTCAGATGCCTCCGAGACGTGACAATGGATTTGCTTTCCCACCGGAGCTCACTCAGTTGATCCAGCAGCAGAATGCATTGATGCAGATGCTAGTCCAGAATCAGAACCAGGGGAACAAAAACAACAACAACAACCCACCACCACCAACACTTGTTGATCATTTAGCCCATTTCTTGAGGCTGAATCCGCCAGTGTTCTCCAGTAGCACCGAGCCGATAGTTGCAGATGATTGGCTCCGTAAGATGGGAAGGGAGTTGACCACTGCAGGATGCACAGATGCGGAGAAGGTGCGTTTTGCCGCACATCTGCTTGATGGACCCGCAACATCATGGTGGGAGAATTTCATAGCCACTTATCCTATCGACACTGTCACATGGGACCAGTTTCAGCAGGCTTTCCATACTGCCCATGTTTCAGCAGGAGCTATGGCCATGAAGCGTGAGTTTTGCATTGCGCCAAGGAGGACGTACAGTTGGCTAGTATGTGGATGACTTTAGTAAGCTAGCATGTTATGCCCCAGATGACGTTGCTATGGATGTAGCTAAGCAGGAGAAGTTTCTGGAAGGACTGAATGATGAGCTGAGCATGCAGTTGATGGTAGCAACCTTCAAGAATTACCAAGAGATGGTAGATAGAGCTCTCATGATTGAAGGGAAGCAGCAGCAGATTGACAACCACAAGAGGAAGTATGGACAAGGGAAGTACAATTTTGGAGCTCAGCAGAAGCCTCATTTTACCGCGAACTCGGGAGGACCTTTTCAGCATACCCATGGAGGAGGGAGCTCACACAACCATAGTGGCCCCAAGAATAGTAATGGGAATGAAGGAAGCAACAGCCATAACCGTACCAACCATCAACCCCAGCCAAGAAGGATCTGAGCCACGCCATTTGCTACAAGTGCCAGAAGACTGGACATTATGCCAATGAATGTCCTGAAGCTAAGAATGGAAATGGCAATGAAAGCTCTGGGAAGAAGCCGAACCCTTTCAACAGGGGACACGTGAACCACGTTAACGTGGAGGAGGTTGAAGCCCAGCCAGATGCAGTAATAGGTAAGTTTTTGGTTAAGTCATTTACTGCAATCGTTCTTTTTGATACTGTTGCATCGCATTCATACATATCAAGGGGATTTGTGGATAAGTATAAACTGCCCACCAAGGTTCTTAGAACACCTATGTTAGTAAGCTCACCAGGAGCGGAGTATATGGCCAGTCAAGGATGTTTTCAAGTGCCATTAACCATAGGTAGGCATGTTTTCCCCTCAGATTTAATCATTTTGGAGTCGCAAGGTTTGGATGTGATTCTGGGTATGGATTGGCTATCAATGTATGGAGGAAACATGGATTGCGCCAGCAAGTCGATTTTGCTTACCACCCCAGAAGGAAGAAGGATCAAGTATGTATCACGGCATGAGCCGAAGAGGACTCAAGTGAATTCCTTATCAGGAGTTGTATAGGAGGAAGTACCAGTGGTGAAGGATTTCCCTGATGTATTTCCAGAGGAGTTGCCAAGCATGCCACCGGATAGAGACATTGATTTTTTGATTGAGCTTTTGCCAGGCACAAGGACGATATCTAAGAGACTGTATAGGATGCCCGCAAAAGATTTGGAGGAAATTAAGAAGCAGATTAAGGAGCTACTGGATAAAGGCTATATTCGCCCAAGTTCTTCACCTTGGGGATCGCCAGTGCTTCTAGTGGAGAAGAAGGATGGATCATTGAGGATGGTTGTTGATTATCGAGGACTGAATGAAGTGACAATCAAGAACAAGTATCCACTACCGATGATCAATGATCAGTTTGACCAGTTGCAAGTAGCTAAGGTATTTTCCAAGATTGATCTACGATCAGGATACCACCAGCTGAAGATTCGAGAGCAGGATATACCTAAGACGGCTTTTATCACCAGGTACGGGCTGTATGAGTATACCGTTATGTAACGCACCTGCCTATTTCATGAACAAGATGAACAAGGTGTTTATGGAGTTTCTGGTTAAGTTCATCGTGGTGTTCATTGATGATATTCTGGTCGACTCAAAGAATGAAGATGAGCATAAGGAGCATTTGTGTTTGGTACTTGGGAAGCTCAGAGAACATCAGTTATACGCCAAGTTCAGCAAATGTGAGTTTTGGTTGAAAGAAGTTGGATTTCTCGGACATGTTATATCCGGAGAAGGAATAGCAGTAGACCCCACCAAAGTTGTCACTATGACAAACTGGGAAACCCCAATGAAAGTTGGAGAGATCCAGAGTTTTCTTAGACTTGCAGGATACTACCGGAGGTTCATTGAGAATTTCTCGAAGATTGCGAAGACCATGACGGAGTTGTTAAAGAAGGGTACCAAGTCCAATTGGACTGAGGAATGTGAGGCTAGTTTCCAGGAGTTGAAGAAACGTTTGGTTACATCACCAGTGTTGATCCTGCCAGATTAGCGCAAGGATTATGATGTGTATTGTGACGCTTCACGTCAAGGACTTGGACAAGTGATTATGTAGGAGGGAAGAGTTGTTTCGTGTACCTCACGATAGCTTAAGCCCCATGAGCTAAATTATGCTACCCATGATTTGGAGTTAGCAGCCGTAGTGCATGCATTGAAGACATGGACACATTTTCTCATTGGAAAAATTTTGTTAGGTGTACATGGATCACAAGAGTTTGAAGTACATCTTCACACAGAAGGAGTTGAATCTCAGGCAAAGGAGATGGTTGGAGCTCATTAAGGATTATGATATGAGGTTGCATTATCATCCTGGAAAGGCTAACGTAGTAGCCGATGCGTTGAGCCGCAAGAGCCATGTCAACACACTCATGAGTGGAGAGTTACCAAAGGATTTAGCCGAGGATCTTTGCTAGCTATGTTTGGAGATAGTTCCGCGAGGCTAGGTAGAAGCATTGGAGATTCAGTCTACTTTGATGGACAAGATCAGAGAAGCTCAGAAGGCAGACAAGGAGATTGTCGAGATAAAGGAGAAGATGAGCAAAGGAAAAGCTAAAGGTTTTCGTGAGGATGAGCACGATACCTTATGGTTTGAGGAGCGCGTTTATGTGCCCAATGACTCGGAGAACAGGAAGTTGATTCTGCAGGAGGCCCATGATTCGCCGTATTCGATTCACCCAGGAAATACCAAGATGTATCTGGATTTGAAGGACACTTTCTGGTGGACCGGAATGAAGAAAGATATTGCGGAGTATGTAGCAGTTTGTCATGTATGTCAGAGAGTGAAGGCAGAGCATCAGAAGCCAGCAGGATTGCTATAGCCATTGCCGATACCCGAATCGAAGTGGGATAATCTAGGCATGGATTTTATCACAGGATTGCCCAGGACTCGTTCAGGCTATGACTCAACATGGGTTGTAGTCGATCGTTTGACGAAGGTAGCTCATTTCATCACAGTGAAGACCACTTACACCAGTGCTAAGTTGGTGAAGATATACATGACCAGGATCGTACGTCTGCATGGAGTTCCGAGGGCCATTGTATCAGATAGAGGAACCCAGTTTACCTCAAAGATCTGGAATCAGTTGCATGAAACTTTGGGTACCAGGCTAGAGTTTAGTACAGCCTTTCATCCACAGACAGATGGACAGACCGAGAGAGTCAATCAGATTCTGGAGGACATGTTAAGAGCATGTGCGCTAGATTATGGATCTAGTTGGGACGACAATTTGCCATATGCAGAGTTCTCTTACAACAACAATTATCAATCCAGTTTGAAGATGGCCCCTTTTGAAACCTTGTATGGAAGGAGGTGCAGAACACCATTGTTGTGGGATGAAGTTGGAGACCGTCAGTTGTTTGGGCCAAATTTGATTAAAGAGTCTGAACAGAAGGTGAAGTTTATTCGCGAGAGGCTCAAGGTAGCCCAATCCAGGCAGAAGAGCTATGCGGATTCTAAACGCAAGGAGACAGTTTACGAAGTCGGAGACAGAGTTTATCTTCGTGTATCTCCACTTCGAGGAGTTAAGCCTTTTGGAGTTAAGGGAAAGTTAGCGCCACGTTTTGTGGGACCATACAAAGTTTTGGAGCGTATGGGAGAAGTTGCTTACAAGTTGGAGTTGCCCGAAGAATTGTCAGGAGTTCATGATGTGTTCCATGTTTTCCAGTTGAAGAAGTGCCACGCGGAGATGGCTGAGATACCGCTAAGAGATAAAGTGCCACTGGAAGCGATTCAGCTGGATAGTGATTTGACCTATGAGGAGAAACAAATAAAGATTCTCGAAATTGCCAGCCGAGTCACGTGCAGCAAGGTTATCAAGTTTTTCAAAGTCTAGTGGAGCCACCATACCGAGGATGAAGCCACCTGGGAGCAAGAGGTAGATCTACTGAAGGACCACCCTCACCTATTTTCTAGCCAACCCGAATGTCAAGGGCGAGATTCGTCTTAAGGGGGGTAGGTTTGTAACATCCCAAATTTTCCATTTGGAATGTTATACAATAGATCATCTTTGCATATCATATTTTATTGCATTTTGGCTTGATCCTAGAAATTTCACGCAACTCAAGGACCCACGAAGAGAGTTCGAGATTTCGTTATTTTCATATTTGAGTTTTCTCAAATTTTGAAAATAGGATCATTTGATTTTAATTATTTTTATCATCGGATATTTCTTATACAAAAATAAAAGAGAGGGAATAAAATGACTTTCCCAAAATAAAGAAATATTGAGGATTTAATAATAAAATCAAAGAAGATTTTATTTCAGAGTTTATCGCTATTTTTATTTGAATTTTGGAAAATTGCACGTTTTTCAAAATTGCATTTTAGGGCCAAGAAAATGTTCATCTCATTCTAAATATTTTATTTAGACGGTGACAATTTGCTTTGGCATTTTTAGAATTTTATTTTATTTTCTAGGATTTATTTAAGTTTCGGTGGAATTTTTGTTAAAAAAACTGTTCGGACCGACCAGGCCGAAGGCCCAGCCGGCCCAGCCGCGCCGCCTCCCCGTATCGTGCTCGCACTGGACTCCGCCGGAGTCCGGAGTCCACCGCCGCCCCGGCGCCCCCTTACCCAAGCCGACGCGGCCCCCCTCTTTAAATACCCAGCCGCCCGGCGCCACCATCCCGTCCCCGCCCGCCGCCACTTGCAGCCGTGAAGAAGGCCTTGCGACGCTTGCGCTGCCGCCGCCCGTCGCCGCCGATGCTGCTCGTGCGCTACCCTCCGCCGCCGCCGCCGACGCCACCCAGCCCCGCCGGAGCCCCGAGCCCCACCGGACCCGACGAGGTAGCCGCCGACGCTGCCACCGTTATTTTTTTATAAAAGCGTTCGGTTTTTTAATACCCTAGATCGGTTTTTTTTATAAAAGCGTTCGGTTTTCCTGGTTTAGTTACTTAACAGACGTTCATCCGTACATTCATTTTAACGAACGATTTTCGTCGTTTAGCCGCAGACAGCGAACGTTCATTGGTTAGCCTGTTCGTTCGTTTTTCTTTTTCTCGGATTTTCCGTCATTATTTTCGATCGTGATTTCTGATCCAATTTTCGTTCTAGTATAACTTTTTGCTCATTTATTGGAATTAGGCGATTCAAGCGCCTGGAGTTTCGTCTCGAAACCCTCTTTCCGTTTAACCAACTCAAACAAGTTTTTGCTACTATAAAATTTGACTTAGGTCCAGATTAGTAAACAATGCTTGTTTCTTTCGTCGTTTGACTTTCGTTGCTTCGTTTGATTTGATTCTTTTTGCAAACCAGAGTTCTTAATTTGAACTTTCTTGTTAGATCTCTTGTTTGAGTTTTACCTGTGCATTAGATGAGTGCTTATTGTATGCTTGTTTGTTTGCGATAGAGTACCCGGAGTGCGCCGCTTGCTACTACGAGTCTCTAGGTTTCACGGATCATCAGCAAGGCAAGTAACACTTTGATCATACCTCTTTACTACCCAGTTTTATTGCATTAGATCAGTCCTCAAACAATTGCATAAGTAGGATCTGATTAATATGTGGGTTCTGGGAAGTAGATGAGGTAGAACCTATACCCTGTTTTATTATCAAACCTTTTGCTTCCAAGTTTACTTATATAGCGATGCTATGCTAGTAGACATGGATTGGGTGATTGTATGCATGATAGATGTGAGATTGTTAATTAATGGTTTACATAAGGTGGCAACTTAAATTCACATCTAGGTGGATTGAGGCACCTGGGGAACCTAGTGTTGCTTGTATTTTTTTGGAAATCCCGGGGTACCGTGTGATTCTCCTATGGACCGCCACCCAGGCCCAAAGGGATCATGAGATTATTCATGCGAGAAACTTCTGTGTGCAGCGGCAAGCTACTATGGGCTCTAGCATAGTTGATTAAGTCGTGTCAACTCTTACAGTCGTAGACTAGCAGATGTAGGGGAAAGTAGGTGTAACTGTCTACCCATCGTAAGGTGCAAACGCTTCTGAAAGACTATGTCTCGGTCATCCGTTTCTCAAACACCATGTAGTGCGAGAATTCCAAGGGAGGAGATCGAGTCTTGCGGGAAAAGTCATAAACCTCTGCGAGTGTATAAACTAATCATGGTTAGCCGTGTCCCCGGTTATGGACGTTTTGAGTATCTAGTACCTAGATTATCATGTGAATCTCATCATGTTACTCTAATCAAATTTTGTTGGGTTTAATGTTGATGCTTAATTGGGATTGAGTTGGGTGAACCTTCTCAATGTTTGACAACCACCATGATAGTTAAATAAAATTTATTCCTTTGTTGTAGGGGAAAATTGGCTTTATGCAAAACTGTAACCATAGAGCTTTCCACCAGCCATATATGCATGTAGTATAGCATTATTCTGTTCATTAATCTCTATGTGTTACATTGCCAGCATATTCCATGTGCTGGCCCGTTTTCGGGCTGCAACGTTCGTGTTGCAGACTTTTCAGACGATGAGTAAGGTGCCTTAGGTCGTGGTCTTATACTCAGTGATGCTGTTGGAGTTGATTAACTCGCTTTATCTTCCAAGCCTTCCGCTGTTATCGTTATTAGTTGGCCTTAAGCCATATTTATTATAATAAGCTCTCTTTTGAGACACTCGATGTAATAAGTGTGTGATTTCTACTTTGTTATAAATCCTTCAAGTACTGTGCGTGTCAGCATTACTGATCGAGGGTTGACACTGATGCACAGAGATCAGACTGTTTAAGGTATGGTCGCTACACAGCCTAAGTGTTCCGGAGCAGTAGCAAGCTACCATGGCTCAGTGGAAGCACTAGGAGACATTTCCCGGTAAGAGAGGCCACCAAGGATAAACAACTAGATAGTCAGATCCCACACATACCAAGCATTTCAAACATACACAAAATATGCTCGATATGTGCAAATACAACATGGCATCACAACAAAACTCTACAACTCAAGTACTTTATTTAAAGGCTCCAGAGAGCCATACATATCATTCACACAAGCACAGGTCTCACGACCCAGCATTCAAGTCATACAAACATACAAGCCATAAGCGTAAGCAACATGTCTGGGTACAGACATCTTGAAAGTAAAAGGCATGAGGAAGCCTAACTATCCTATAAGGGTCCACCATGTGCTCAGGATCACCACCTGGGCCTCAGGCTACTCGTCGACATCAAGGTCTACGTAGAACCCATCAGAAGGGGTTGCAGCATCTTCTGAAAACGTAAATAAGCAAACATGAGTACATAGGTACTCAGCAAGACTTACATCAAATCCTACATACATGCACATTATCAATGAAGGGATGGTGGGGTTATTGCAGCAAGCCAGCTTTGACTCTTGGCTAAACTATCTTATGAGACTCCAACTTGTAATTGTTTTGCACACTCGAGTCCACTACACACCACATCAATACACTACCGGGATCCACCTTCGTCATCCTACAGAAGGGCCATCCACGGCACTCACGCTTCTCTTGAGGCTTTTAGTAGTTTCCATTTACTTGTCTATGAACTGTACTAGCAACCAAGTAGTCCTTTACCGTGGACAGGGCTATTCAAATAGATGATGTTAACCCCGTAGGGTGTACTTCTTCATACATGTTTCCACCACTTAGCATCTGCACATGACATGTGCTCGGCAAACTTCAAGCAAAAGCCGACGTGGGTGTAGACCACGAACTTCCTAAACACTCAAGTCTCTAGTCCAGGTTTATCGCCTCTTCGGGTTCCATCCGCAGGGAGTCCAGCCGAGGTTTCGACATACGGCCCGAAACAATGTGTATAGGGTTCCGAGACACCTCACGGGTGCCCGGCATACCCGGCCACGTACCTACCGCATCACAGCCCACCACGAGGGCATCGCTGCCCACGGCCTCCAGTATCCTACAAACACCAGAAACTACTTGCAACTCCTGGACAGAGGACTATGGTGCTTAAGAAGTTGAGCGGGGTCATATTTTAGGGCCCAATGCATGGTAGCAGCTGAATCTTAAATCACACATACAGATCTCAGTGCTTAAGGACGGTTCCAATGAAACAACCCACCATGTACTCCTACATGGCCTCTCATCGATACCTTTACCAAATCGTGTTCAACGCATCACTCTCATTACCGAGATGATCATTTCACTCTAGCCCATCACCCGGATGAACCAGGCCTGACACAACTCTAAGCATAGCAAGGTAGGAAACACATACATGGCTCAAACAACTCCTACACATGCTAGTGGATTTCATCTAGTTATTGTGGCAATGACAGGTCATGCAGAGGAAATGGATTCAACTACTGTAGCACACAGCAGTTTGAAACGCGGTTGTCTTAAATGCAGTAAATGAGAGCAGGAGCGAGAACATGGGATTTTATCGATATGATCAATTGGGTGGTTGCTTGCCTGGCAGGTCCATAGTCTGATACTGGTCTTCGTTCGGGTACTCTCGGTATTCCTCTGGGGCAGAAACTACCGTAGAGAGCACCGATATCACAATCAATACCAAACAATGTGCAACAATATGATGCATGCATGTGACATGGCAGGATTAGTGTATTGGGCTAATGTAGCTATAACTAGATGGGTTTGAGCCATTTTGAACCAAAGGTTCAAAGTTTAAACTCATTTGTGATCTTAAATAGTGCTTTATCATGTTTGGCACTAAAAAGAAAGTTAACTTGTTTAAACATGCATGAAAGCGGTACGTATGGATAGATTGGATTTTTCTGATCATTTTTCATATATAACACTTTGCATTTGGAGTTACAAATTAATTTCTATGAATTTTTGAAGTTAGCACTATTTTCTGAAATTTCCTAAATAAGAATAAATCCAAAAAATGAGTTACTGCGTCAACATTGCGTCAGCAAGTCAACAGGGGCGGTCCTTGTCAAACCTGACCAATGGGACCCACTGGTCAGTGTCTCTGTTAATTGACTAAGTTAGTTAGGTTTAGTTTAACACTAAACTAGGTTTGACTAACGGGCAGGGCCCACATGTCAGTGACCTAGGGGTCAAATCCACAGGTCAAGCCCAGGTGACTTCGGCGGCATTTAGTCGCGGCGGCGTCGAGCGTGGCGGAGGGTGTGGGTTTCGCCCTCCGGCGACCAAATGGAAGGCGGAGGCCACCTACGTGAAACTGCGAGCGAGCCGCGTCGGGAGGTGGTGGTGGTTGAGCTCAAGTTCACCGAAAACGACGCCAATCACGAGCTTTGCGGCTATCGGAGTTTGGGCGAGGTTGAACTCGTCGCTGCTGTGGTCTTGGAGGCACGAGGCTAGCTCCTACATGGCCTACGTGGTGTAGTGGGTTCAGTGGACACGGTGGCGTGGCCGTTGGGTGGCCGGAGCTGCGTCGGTGACAAGCTCAGGCGGCGGCGCGTTTGGTGAAGCTTGTTACAGTTGCTACAGGGGCGGTAGCGAGAACGGAGAGGATGGGGAGAGGCAGAAGCTCACGGTGGTCATGGCAAGCTAGACGGCGAGGTTGGGGACAACCTGTAGCAGTGGTGACGGCGAAGGGGATCTCCGGCGACGGCGAGGTCGGGCGAGGTCGTTGCTGTGGCTTCGGGGCGAACGAGCACTCGGGGCTCGGTCTGCTCGATGGAGAGGAGGGCGGCAAAGCTCTTAGACATGGAGAGGCAGCGTGGAGACGACGGTGGCCGCGTCTACAACGGTGGTGCGGCTGCGGCTGTGTCGGCCATGGTGGGGGAGAGCGAAAGAGCGGCGTTGGGGGAGAAGTGAGGTGTCCAGGGGTCGGGGAGACGACATGGAGGTCATCCAGGGTCGACAGCGCATGCGGCAAGCACCGGCGCCATAGCGAGCTTCAGCAGCATCAATCGTCACCTCCACTGCTGGCGAGGGGACGAAGCGATTAGCTAGCGCGGTCACCACGATCTTGGGCCGCCAGGTGGGCCGGCTGGTGGCTTTGCCAGGTAAGTTGGTTTTTCCTTTTTATTTTGTTCTCTTTTCTGTCTGCAAGTTTGTGGCTTTTCTAAAAATACCTACGCACTTTCAAAAATCACCAAACTGCTCATGCCCACTGTATGGAATATATCCTATAGTAAACATTTTAGTTTGGGATTATTTGGACATTTAAAATATTTAATAGCATTTAAATGCACAAACGCAATTAATATATGATTTAATCCAGTGATCTTTGGATGTCCTAGAAAATTGTGCACCATTTTTGTCAGAGGTTTAAGACCAAGGCAAAGATGATGAACATTTTAGAAGGGCATTTCAGGTTCATTGAAAATGATTTTAGTAAACCCTAGTTGGATCAAGGGGTTGTTGGTGGTTCTGTCATTCCCATTTCCAAGTTTCTTGTCAAAGTAAACATGATGAAAACATTCTAATGCATGAACTATCTAGGGTGTGACATATAAAGTGAAATCTTTTGAAGCTTGACAATCACAATATTGGCCATACAAGCAATTCATGAATGGTTAGTATAAGGAGGAGAACTTTCACATGCAAATATATCATCTTGGAAATCTTCTATGATTGTGAATAACCATTAATTATTTTCAAACTTGAGAAAATTAGTTGAAGTTGGACAAGGAAAACAACGTAATGAGTTATGGTTGTGTATATTTGCATAGAAGTTATATTGTCATGGATCCTCCAACATGTGATGTTTGCCTAGGATCCTTTTCTAGCCAAAAATTTGTACTAAGTAGAGATACTACTTGTGCATCCAAAAACCCTTAAACCTGGTTTCTTGCCATGAGAGTCCACCATACCTACCTATGGATTGAGTAAGATCCTTCAAGTAAGTTGTCATCGGTGCAATAAGGCAATAAAAATTGCTTCTATATATGTTTGATCTTTTATTGTAAGGGAAAATTAAGTGTTGTACAAACTTGTGATGGCAAAGTAATAAAAGCGATGGACTGCATAATAAATTTGCTATCATAAGGGGCACTATAACATGATGTTCCTTTACATTAGGAGTTTGGGCATCCTAAAATAAAAAGCACATGACAACCTCTGCTTCCCTCTGCGAAGGGCCTATCTTTTACTTTTCAGTATTTACTTTTATGCAAAGAGTCAATAGTATGAATTCTCATTTCAACCTCAACTATTCTCTAGTTGGCAATCATTATGTGGTGGGGAAAGATCTAGGCACATATGACCAGTCAAATATATTTGATCATGAATTATTATTGTTGACAACTATCTCTATGATAATTGAGTTGCCAGGCAAAATATTAAGCCCTATCTTTCTCTGTGCTCGATGGATGCCATTTTTTCTAAGAATATGCTTTGAGTACTAGCAATCATAGAAGACTATATGATGATTGATTATGAGGAGCTCTTACTTAGACTTTGTTGAATAAGATGAATTGCAATTGCTTGGTGACTAAGAATATAGGTTGTTGAGTTTCAAGAGAATTCATTGTTTGAACCATAACAAGTGAACTGATTGCTAGTTTATCATGATGAGTTTTATGAGAAAGAGTTATTTTATGATGTTAGGAAAAGTGATTGAAATTAGCATTGACCAAACTTATGCACTATGCTAGCATTCACGCTTCATACATTATATCTTTTATAATTACCTACTCGAGGACGAGTAGGAATTAAGCTTGAGGATGCTGATACGCCTCCAACGTATCTCTAATTTATGAAGTATTCAGCCATTATATTATCATTCTTGGATGTTAAACAATCATTTAATAGTAACTTTATTTCATTTTTGGGACTAACCTATTGACATAGTGCCCAGTGCCAGTTGTTGTTTTTGCTTGTATTTTACTTCACGGGAAATCAATATCAAAAGTGTCCAAACATAGCGAAACTTTTTGGAGAATTTTTATGGACCGGAAGACCAAGGATGGGCCAAAGAAGTACCAAAAGGGTGCCCTGAGGGGGACACAACCTACCTGGGCGTGCCTGGGGGATCAGACGCGCCCTGCTGGGTTGTGCCCACCTCAGTGGCCTCCTGCACCGCCTCTTCACCCTATAAATTTTCAAATATTCTAGAACCCCCAAATAGCCCTAGATCAAAAGTTTCGCTGCCGCAAGCCTCTGTAGCCATGAAAAATCAATCTAGACCCCGTTCCGGCACCCTGCCGGAGGGGGAAATCATCCCCGCGGCCACCATAATGAGGAGGGAGTAGTCCACTCTCTAGGCTGAGGGTTTGTACCAATAGCTATGTGTTTAATCTCTCTCTCTCTCTCTCTCTCTTGTGTTCTTGAGATGGCACGATCTTGATGTATCGCGGGCTTTGTTAATATAGTTGGATCATATGGTGTTTCTCCATCTCTATCTTGTTGTGATGAATTGACCTTTCCCTTTGAGATTCCGTTCTTCTCGGATTGAATACTTTTATGGATTTGAGAACACTTGATGTATGTCTTGCTATGAATACCCATGTGACAATGGGGTATCATATTGATTCACTTGATATGTGTTTTGGCACTCAACTCATGGATTCCCAAGGTGACATTGGGGTAATCTATCCACATGGGTTGATGCATGTTCTCGTGTTTGTTTCTCTAGAAGAAATCTTGGGGCACTCTTTAAGGTTCTTTGTGTTGGATTGAGTATTATGAATCTGAATTTTCTTTGGTGTTATTTTAGTACAAACTCTTGATAGATCGATTGGAAAGAATAACTTAGTGTTATTTTAGTACGAACTCTTGGATAGATCGATCAGAAAGAATAGCTACAAATAATTTCTTCTTATGTTCTCCACTAGATAGGAATTTTGAGTGATTCTTCATCACACGTTGAGGGATGGTTATATTATCCAATTATATTAGCATTGTCAAGAGATTGTACTAGTGAAAGTATGGACCCTAGGCCTTGTTTTCAAGCATTGCAATACCATTTATGCTCAGTTTTACCGATTCCTACCGTGCTATTTCTATTTATTTCGATTATAAAATATATTTCTACCATCCATATTACACTTTTATCACCATCTATTCACCGAACTAGTGCACCTATACAAATTACCATTGTATTTGGTGTGTTGGGGACACAAGATATTTTTTATTATTTGGTTTCAGGGTTGTTTGAGAGAGACCACCTTGATCCTACACCTCCCGACACCGACCCGGCTTCGCCCGTCGGGGCTTACTGGTAGCGGTAGGGAGAAGGTGGGTGGCCGGCGTGAGGTTTACCCCGAGGTCACTTGCGAGAGCGATGCGGGTGGGTCTCTTTTTGGGATCCATCTTCAGCTCATCCTGTGTAGTTTTTGAGCATTGACCTTGCAGAAGGAAGTATTCAATTTCTTACCAACTTTCCCAGGTATAGGTGGAGGGAGTGCATTGCATGCAAGATAATTTCTATCTTTGCAAACTGACTTTTTGAAACCTTTATCGAGAGCTTGAAATCTGCAACTTCTCCTTGCCTCGGTTTCATCCAACGGACACTTTGTCCTTTGTCTTCTTGCTCTTGTGGATAGCTGATGTGGAGGACGCTAACATCCCTTGTGCAGATTTACAAGGTGGAGTAGCTACATTCTCTTGGTCTACTTCAGTGGAATGTTTAGGCTACAGAATACATAAAGGTGCCTAATCAGATAAGCAAGAGTCGGGTATCTAAAAAGGCTTAAAAACTTTGGATTTAGATCCTTGTAAGATATAATTCCAGACTTGTGAAGTGACAAAATTCTTAGCCCACTCAAATTTCTTAGGATATAGAAGAGCTACCGGGAGAAAACTAACCCATTCAATGGGAACCTTAATTACCTGCTTGCTATCAGCTGTTTGGTTAGCGCAAGCTGGTTTGCCCAGGTCCAGGTTACATGAGAGGTCATTGCTTCAGGGTACTTCAAGCAAGGTGGTACAAACACTTCATATTGCTCCTTGAGTTGTTGGGTGAGAGGACAATTTTCTCTAATCAAGTCATAATGAGCCTCTATCTATGACTCGAGTTCCTATTTCCATTTCAGGTAATCATAAGTCAGCCTCTCGTGGTCGACCGAGAGAGAATCATGAAGATTTGTTTGCTCTTCCATTCGTGACTCGAGAGTGGAATGCTCCTCTATCAACAACTGGTTTTTCTAGATCTCCTCAACCAATAACCCTTCGGATTTCCTGAGGGTTTTATCAATTTTCTCAAGAGAGTTTTGCTGCTGCTTAGCAATTTTGATTAGTTTAGCATGGTCATCCTCATCCGAAGAAAATTAATCACTCATGTAAACCTTGTGATGTTTGCAAAGTACCTTTTCCTTCATGGCATTGGCCATGAAGCAGTAGGCAGGAGATTCCTCGTCGCTCGAGTGATTCTTAAATAATTTTGATGTTGGGGTAGTGGCGCATGCAATGCTAGCCATGCCTGAGTATGAATCTTCATATGATTCAACAACTTCTACGCAGTGAGATGATTCTTCTTCTTCGGATTCCATCTCCTTGTCGATGTACGCCTTGGCCTTGCAAGAGGTATTCTTGCTGTTGGACAAGGACTTGGAGGGATTCTGTGAAGAAGATCTTGACGAGGCCTTGGAGGAGGAGTTGTCCTTCTTCTTGAATAACTTATTCATTTTCTTCTCGTCATTTGAGTCGTAGTTCTTGCTCTTTCCCTTTCCATGGTTGTTGTTTCCTGAATCAAATCTTCCACTAGCATGAATTTCATCTTCCAGAGGGGGAAGCCCGAGATGATATTTTGTTACTTTTTACACTTGAAGCAGGTGTAATCTCCAGTCAGTTTTGACGAGGACTTGGAACTGCCAGAATTGTTGGATCCTTTCCTCTGAAACTGATTGTCTTTCATAAGTGTTGGAACTGTTTTTTGATCAGCGTGAGATCCTTTCAGGGTCATCAAAATATTTTTCGGCATTGTCTTCTGAAGGTAGTTTCAGCCACAGCCTTAAGGGCGTCACTTTTTCTGTGACTTGTGTCATAGAGATCTCTCTTTTCTTCTTCCTGTTCCTCATGAGTGTTCAGCCTTTCCATGGTATCAGCAGAATCAAGAACTTTGAAATCAGCTCATTCATGAATCATCAGAACTAGAGTGTGAAATGAATTGTCTAGAGATCGGAGCAACTTCTTCACAACTTTGTGATTATTGATATCTTTGGCACCGAGACCTTGCAGGTCATTTGCAATGTCACTCAGTCGATCAAAGGTTTGCTGACAACTTTCATTGCCAGTTCTCTTGAGCCAGCTCAACTTCGCCCAAGGGGTATCAATGTGAGCTTCCTTCTGAGTTGAAACACCCTCAAAGGTATTTTCAAGGATGTCCCATAATTCCTTTGTAGTTTCACACTGATGATAGCAAAGAAATTGAGCATGAGAGAGATGACCACCAATTTCATCTTTCGCTTGAGCATCCATCTGGATTAGTTTCTTCTAGTGTCCAGTAGGAACCCGAGGAACTTCAACCACATAACCATTTTGCACCACATTCCACATCTCATCATCTATTGCTTAGAGGTAGATCTTCATCTTCTCCTTCCAGAAGGGATAGTATGTCCCATCGAAGATGGGGATCTTGAGGTGCGACTTGTAGGTCACTAAAGACATACTTAACAAGGTTGTCAGACCAAAATGAGCAGATTCCAGGAGTACCTTGATATGATACCAATTGTAGGAATGAAGTATATCTACCAGAGGGAGGTGAGTGGGAGTTTCAAAATTTCTTTCAAAAACTTGAAAACTCTTGGATCGTAGCAGCAGAGTGTTTGAAAATAGAGTACAATGACCGAATACAAACTAAAGAGTGACAATTAAAACATGCATCGAAAGGAATCACATGTTTGAATCATATCATACAACACTAAGCCAATGTAAATAAGGGAAGTAGAGGTGACCAGTGATGCTCGATGACGACAAGGTATTTGGTAGGCTAGTTCTCCCTTTTGCAAAAGGACTACGTCTGGTTGGAGGTGTTGTGATTTAACATAGAAGATAATCTCTATTTGCCCTATACTCCTCGACAATTGATTCGTCAATCAATGTTGATCACTTGTGGTAGATACTTGAGGTGATCTCTGAACCTTTCAGACTTCTTCGAGAACCGCAATAACTCTTGGTCTCTGAACAAATTGACACCTAACCGTCTAGAGAGTTCAGAGCTCTCAAGAGTAATTGGTGGAGCATACTGGACTTAGATTCGAGTGATGTTAAACCACTATCTAATTTTTCGACTCTCTAGTTTTCTCTTGGTGGATTTTAAACTCAAATCACTCAGGAGGGAGGGTTGCTCACAAACTTCTCGGGATCAAATGGAGCAGGCAATGGACAATGTTGGTGTGGGGTGGCTATTTATAGCCGCAACCTTCCCTGATGGGAAATGACCATTTTGGACAAGCGGTCCAGCGAATGGACAACCGACACATCACTAGTGCAGGATGCTGCTAATGCGACACTATGATCAGAGACCCTTTGACGAAACTGTGTGCGATGCATTAACCGCAAACGGTGGTGTAAAAAACTGTCAAAAAGGTGCAAAACGTTTGCGACGATGGATGCATGAAACACGGTTCGGATTTTAGTTGTGATGTAGGGCATACGGTTCAGTGCAATTAACTGTTTGCGATGAGGAGCAACAAAAGAAACGGGCAGCAAGATGAAGGTGTGTGCGATAAATAGCATACTGTTCACTAGGATGAACCGTATGTGATTAGGCAACACAAAAGAAACGGTCAGCTAGATCAAGGTGTGTGTGATATACGGCATGCGGTTCACTCGGATGAACTGTTTGTGTTGAGACAAGAGAACATAAATGGTTCAATATAACAAGATGTGTGTGATACGCGACAAACAGTTCTGTAATCAGAAATGTGTGCGAGGACTGAAAATACAACAGATGATTGCTGCTAATAAGACGTGTGTGTTCTGTGATGGGATTGCATACAGAACAACAACATATATATATATATACACACTTATAAGGACATGGTTGCATAAACAAATTAAACATCCACTTACATAGGTGGCTACTACAACCATGCCATTTGCACACACCAAAGTAAACTATTAAATGCATAATTACATAGGTGGCTACTACACAGATGCGATTTCCACACACCAAAATAAACTATATATTACATGCATGATTAACTAGCATAAACGATCATCTGATCATCATCTACTGCTCGTGATGCTTGCTCTGCTTGTGCCTGGATCCAGGCTCGTCGATCTGGGTAACGAGGCACTTCCTCATGTCAACGATCCGCCTGTGCATCTCGTAGAATGTGTACACACTCTTGGCTGCGAACCTGAGGTGAGGTTCATCCAGTAGCCGCATCTAGGCCCTGTGCCAGGATACGGGACTTGTTCTCTGGGCATCCTACTTCATCTTTTCGTAGTAGGGGTCCATGAAGGCCGAGGCGAGTTCAACCAGAAAGTCCTTCTTCGTGATGCCCCAGACCCTGTTGTCGGGGAAATGAACACCTATGCGATAGCAAGAATTCCTTCTATCTTTGGTGGGGAGATTAGCTGCACGAAGAGTAGGTCTAGCAGTCAGCACAAGGGGATTTTACCCAGGTTCGGGCCACAAAGATGCATAATACCCTAGTCGTGCTTGTTTGGATATATGTGTTCTTGAGCTTTTGAACTAGCTACGGTGCGTGCATGGTCCAAAAGTCTGAATCCTCGCTCTGTATGCCTCAGGCCTCCTTTTATACGTAAAGGGGTCGCCACAGTGGCACACAGTAGGTGGAAAGCAAGCTACAGTGTATGAGCTTATCGCACGGCACCACAGGACAAACGCATATAATGCGTTGCCCACATGCCCTCTTACTTTATCGGGGACGGCAACAGAAGCCATCTCGTCCATCGACGCCCCTCCTTGGTTCGACATGCGTCTAGGTTGACGAGGCATGCAGTGCCACACTGGCTAACTAGCTGCTGTGTTGGCACGACGGTAGAGCCTCCACGAAGATCTGCATGCCGCCACGCACGCGCCTGCTTAGTTGGTGCACTGATCGTCGCACTTGAGTGGTGGTGAGGTGGCAAATCCTCCTCGGGCGTGGGCCTGACCGCAGCACAGCAATCGTCCCCGACAAGGCTTGCCTAGGGCCTTGCAGTCATCCTTGGCAAGCGTCTTGCCGGGGTTCTTCGTCTTCTGGTCCCATGTGGACCCGCAAGCTATCAATCTTTATGTAGATCTGCATGCTACCACGCATGTGTTTCCAAACCTTGGTCTTAACGTTGTCGATGGTGTCAGAACTCCCAACCTCAAGGGTGATGGGCTTGCTGGTGCTGCGTAGGTTGCCTCGCCAAGGGTGTTGCTGGGGGAGTTCCAGCTCGCCTTCTGCTCCTTGTTCCTTGACCTGAGTATCTGTCTTGGTAGTCTTCGTGTTTTTATTTTTTGTTGCCCTGCCGGGCCCGGTCGCGGGCGTGGCTACAACTGTCCGTGCACAAGTAAGGGGTACAAAAGGGCCCGTACTTTTGTACACCGGCAGGAGCCCCCGGGCCTGGGCCACACGTGAGCGCAAGGCGTAGTTGGGCCAGGCCTAAAGTAGTCTGCAGGCACGCGTGGCAGAGGCTTAATCTTCCACGATCTCTTTGCCAGTTGCGCTTCCCCATGATCCGCATCGAGCGCGTGACGTGGGGGTCGTGCATGGGGTGGAGCATGTTTGTGTCATCCTGCAGTCGATAGTAAAGAGGTGGCCCATGCTTCCTTATTAAAAAAGAAGGACTCACAGGGGCGCCTTTCATTTACTAAGTGGACTCGGGTCGCAGCCTGCATGGCGCCGCACCCCATGATCACGGGATGGAAAACGGTCGCCCTACCTATTCCCATGCCTCTGATTCGTTCGCCATGTGTCCCCCACGCCTTAGTAAGGGCAGGCGATGGATGCAGTGGACGTGGGCATTAACACCGAGGCAGGAAACCAGGCGTCGCTGATTGGGACAGCGGGTCAATTCCAGTTCCTCGTACTTCAGGAGGCCGTATTGGTCATGCGGGGTGGCCGCCCCTTGGGCTGGGTGGCTAGGCTCCGGCCTTGCTCTTCTATAAAAGGGAAAGGAACGGTGCTTTTCCACACTCGCCCTCTACTCCTCCTTTTGCTTGACATCTTTCTTCCATTCTCCATAGTGAGAGGGTGTGCTGGCGCTTCGGCGGCAGCGACAAGGGCTTCTACTCGACAGCGTGCTCCTCCTCCCCAGGAGCTCCCAGCGGCGGAGCCCGCCGCATGGGAGATAGGAAGGTGACGAGGTCGAGGCCACCATGGTGCTTGGGGAAGAGGAGGACGGGGCGGCCCGCCGGCTGCGCTTCCGCTGGCGGCCCCTCCTCCAATGGACAGCCATGTCGGAGATCAGCCTCATGAGTTCTTCATCCGGTTGTACAAGCGCGTGTGCGGCCATCTCCGCCTCCCTACCCAATTTTCTCGGGTGATGGAGCAGGATTCGTCGCAGGCTTTCAGGCTACAGATGAGGGGCTGCAGGAACGGCAACACATGGGTCAATGTCGGCTTCCCGTGCCCTCACGTCATGTACCTTCGCCGCGGGTGGAAAACTTTTGCACGCGCCCACAGCTTGTCAGAGGGGCACGTCCTCCATTTTAAATTAATGGAGAACGACCTGCTCTCCGTCAAGGTCTTTAGGAGCTTAGGAATCCGCTTAGGGTGCTGCGTGGAGAGTTCCACTGACGACGAAAGCTCCTCCTCGAACGATAGTGGTGAGGAGGACAGCGCCAGTGATGATGACTGCAGCGGGTGGGAGGACGACGACTCTGACTCCAGCTGATCATCAGTGGCAGCACCATCATCTGCTCCGCCCCTCCCCTGGCAACACGCCTTGCCGGGGGTTGCGTCCTACTGGCTCTAGCGTCGGTGGTTGACAGGCTTCCTCGTCAAGCTCTCCATCGCCTCGTTCACCATGCCCGTCACCTTTCTTCGCATGTCGTGCCTGGGGAGGAAAGGGGCAAGAATGGGGATTACGGGGCACTTATCTTTTTCTCAATTTGTAGGCACTTGCCAAATCTTAACTTTCTAGAAAATGTAATCTTCTGAGACCATGCTTATGTTTTGTAACATTTGTACTTGCATCAGCATATCAATGAAAAAGATGAGCTGTTGCCGGGAACTCATGCATGTATATGTTCATGCAGAGGTGAAACACCCCTTTAATAAAAATAAATGAGTTTCCTCGGCAAGCTATCTTGCCGGCGCCCTTTGTGCCTGCCGGAGAGTCACATCTGCCGGGTTACAGACACAGGGTCTAGCCCCTTGCTAATCTCCTCTTACCAAAGGTTACTGCAACCATCCCGACTGAAGCAGCGTTCGGGTAGGGGATGGGAGCATCTAAGTCTAAACAGAGTGGCAAGGTTTTCTAATGCACAAGTCACAAGTTCTGACATGAATGGGCAGGAGATGAACTTTATCTGGTTGGGTTGTCGAGGACGACGTGCCGAGCAGTCTTCTCAATTTCTTGCTAAAGTGTTGTCACTACGGCTAAAAGGAGGAGAGGACAGGGGCACGGAGCCTTGGTGGTTCCCCAGTACCTGCTAGGATCTAAGATAGCACAATATCCTGGACAAGCACGCATGCACACATATATATACATAAACAAGGAAACTAGCAGGAAACTGTACATACTAAAAGCTATCTGACTGCGCATAGGTTCTGCGCCTGGCTCTGCGCATAGGGTTACATGCCTCGCCGGCAAGGCTAGCACAAAAGGGGGTTGCCGAAGCTGCCAGCAAACACGCCCTATGGGTAAAACTTGCGAAGATGTTCGATATTCCAGGAGTTGCTCACCGGAATGCCATCTTCAGTCTCCAGGTGGACTGCGCCGGGCCTGGTGACTCGTATTACTCGATAGGGGCCTAACCACTTTGTCGTCAACTTGTTTGAATTCTTGGCGGATTGAACACGCCGAAGAACAAGGTCGCCTTCCTCAAGGCTTCGGGCGTGAACCTTGCGGCTATGATAGCGGCGCAAGGCTTGCTGGTAGCGAGCGGCTCACACAACAGCTCGAAGACGATCTTCCTCAAGGAGCGTTGCATTATGTTGGCGCAACTGCTCTTGCTCATGCTCATCATAAATAAGCACTCCAGGTGACCCGTATATGAGTTCCGTGGGGAGAACTGCTTCTGCCCCATATACTAGGGCAAAGGGTGTCTGGCCAGTGGCTCGATTTGGTGTCATTCTGATTGACCAAAGAACTGTTGGCAATTCATCAATCCAGCGTCTTCCGCACTTGCACAGCCTGTCGAAAGTTCTCATTTTGAGGCCTTGCAATACTTCAGCATTTTCCCTTTCTGCTTGGCCATTTCTTCTTGGATGAGCAACAGAAGCAAAGCAAACCTTACTGCCAAGGTCTTGGATATACTGCATGAAGGTGCGGCTCGTGAACTGTGTGCTGTTGTCGGTGATGACTCCGTTTGGCACACCAAAATGGCAAACGAGTCCCTTGAAGAACTTGACTGCCGACTGCGATGTCACCTTTCTCACTGGCTCCACCTCCGGTCACTTTGTGAACCTGTCAATCACAGCGTACAAGTAATCAAAGCCCCCGACAGCACGAGGAAAGGGGCCCAGTATGTCGAGCCCCTAGACCGAAAATGGCCAGGAAAGAGGAATTGTTTGAAGGGCCTGGGCTGGTTGATGAAGCTTGTTTGAATGAAACTGACACGCTTCACAGTTGGTTACTAGTTCCATTGCATGCTGGAGGGCAGTGGGCCAGAAGAAACCTTGCCGGAATGCTTTGCCGGCAAGGGCGCTTGACACTATGTGGGAGCCACATATGCCTCCTTGTATCTCTGCCAACAGCTCCAGTCCGTCCTCCAGAGGAATACATTTCAATTTCACGCTGTTCGGTCTCCTTCTGTATAGGACATCATCCACAAACTGGTACATGCTAGCCCGACAGGCTACTTTTTCTACTTCTTCCTGCTCCTCACGGAGCTCCCCTATTTGGAGGAAACGAAATGTATGTTGTGCCCATACTGGAGCCTGAGGCTCGACGGCAAGGACTAAAGGCATGTCTTCTGCAGCGGGAGCAGCGGTCTCTACAGCAAGGGCTTGGGACCCTGTCAGAGGCTGCTGCTCCCCGGCAAACTTGGGGTACCCGGCAACTTCCTTGTCGGCGGCTCCTGGGAGCTTCGTGGGAAAGTATTTGCCGTGGCCCGCCTTCCTTTGCCTGTTCCACTCTGCTAATGGTTTGACGGATGGCTGAATTAATTGAAGCACAAAGGTACCTGGTATCACAGGTAGCTTGAGGGCAGCGCACTTTGACAAGTCATCGGCAATGCTATTCTCTGCTCGAGGAACATGCTCTACTTGTAGACCGTCAAAGCGCTCTTCCAACTTCCTCACTTCATCCACGTAGGCCTCTATCAGCAGGCTCTGATAATCCTTGTTGACTTTCTTGACGACAAGTTGTGAATCTCCTATGATAATAACCTTCCTAATCCCGAGGTCTGCCACGATCCTGAGACCGGCAAGCAGCCCCTCGTACTCCGAAGTGTTGTTTGTTGACCTCTCCCCGGGGAAAATGCATCTGGACTACGTACTTGAGGCGCTCTCCGGTGGGCGCGACGAGCAGCACGCTGACACAAGCACCTTGTAATCAGAAAGCCCAATCGAAGTACATAATCCAATGACTACTTGCCTCTTTGCTCCTAAGGGTGGTTTCTTGAACTTCTTCATCGGGCGTGGATGTCCATTCTGCTATGTACTCTTCCAAGGCTCTACTCATAATCATCGAAGTACTTTCAAACTTGAGCCCAAAGCTCGACAACTCCAACATCCATTCCATAATCCTCCCAGTTGCATCTGGGTTGTGCAAGATTCATTGCAATGGGTGGGGAGTGACGACGGTGATATCATGTCCTTGAAATAATGGCGCAGCTTCCTTGAGGCCATAAGAAGGCCGAAAAGCAACTTCTGCATGCCAGAATACCTCTGACTGAGCCCCCTGCAAGAGGGAGCTGACAAAATAGACTGGGTGCTGCACCATGTTCTTCTTCTGCCTCACTTTGCTTACTTGCGCAGACTCTATGTTGTTGGAACCAGGCTCTACCGGGGGTTCTGCCTTGCTGGCATCGGGCCTACTGGCCCTGGTTCCTCGTCCGATGGCCTTTCCGCTGCCGTTGCGTCTTCCTCAACTTCTCCCTCCGCCACTAGCACAACACCGACCACTTGATTCGTTGTTGCCAAATATAGCAGCACCGACTCTTGTGGTTTGGGCATGACTAGTATTGGCATAGAGGAGAGGTGCCTCTTTAAATCTTGCAGCGCTGCCTCTGCCTCCGGAGTCCATTCCATTGGACCTGCCTTTTTCAAAATTTTGAAAAAGGGGAGAGTGCTCTCAACAGACTTAGAGATAAACCTACTCAGGGCGGTAATGCAGCCGGCAAGCGTACGGACGCCCTTGACTCGTCTGGGCGCCACAATCTACTCAATGGCTTTGATCTTGTTGGGATTTGCTTCAATTTCGCGTTGAGACACAAAGAACCCAAGAAGTTTGTCGGATAGGACGCTAACCACACACTCTCTGGGTCGAGCTTGAGGTTGATCTTGCGCAAATTTGCCAAGGTTTCTTCCAGGTCCTGCACGGACGTAGCCTTGTCTTTCGTTTTGACCACTATATCATCCATGTAGGCTTTCATATTTCTACGGAGCTGGGGCTCAAAACCAATTTGGACTGCTCAGGCGAATGTCGAACCAGCGTTGTTCAACCCGAAAGGCATTCTTACAAAACAGTATGTACCACATGGGGTGATGAACGCGGTCTTTTCTTCGTCTTCCTTCTTCATAAAGATCTGATGATATCCTGAGTAAGCATCAAGGAATGATAGTAGGTCACACCCAGTAGTGGAGTCCACTATCTGCTCGATACGTGGCAATGGGAAAGGATGCTTTGGACAGGCTTTATTGATATCAGTATAGTCGATACATAGCCTCCACTTCCCAGTTGCCTTACGTACCACCACTGGATTGGCCAACCACGTCGGGGGGAGTACTCCCTTGACCAAGCCTGCCGCCTCCAACTTCCTGATCTTCTCGATGATAAACTCTTGTCGCTCCAAAGCTTGCTTTCTGACCTTCTGCTTGACGGGCCATGCATGGGGGCAGACAAGAAGATGGTACTCAATCACCTCCCTAGAAACACCGGGGATGTCGGATGCTTGCCATGGAAACACGTCGACATTCGCCCGCAAGAAGGCGATGAGCGCGCTTTCCTATTTGCTATCAAGGGTGGAGCTTATGGTAAAAGCTCCGCCTGTGCCATCCTCCTTGACAGGGACCTTCTTGGTTTCTGGTGGGGCCGTCTTCGACTTCTTGATCTTGCCGGTAGAGCTCTCTGGCACGTCCTCAGCGGGAACGCAGCACTCCGAAGAGGCGTGTTTGCCGGAGTGAGTGTAGGAACCCTTGCCGGAGCCAGGAGTCCTGCCGGCAGCCGAGGCCTTGTTGGTCTTCTTCTTGGCGGCGGGAGCAGGTGTCTTGGCGGAGGACGCTGCAACCGCCTCTTGATAGAGCTGCTCAGCGCAGATGAGCGCATCCTTCTTGTCGCAGCTGACGGTTATGATGCTCATCGGGTTGGGCATCTTCAGCTTTTTGTATGCGTAGTGTGAAGCCACCATGAACTTGGCCAGCGCCGGGCGGCCAAGGATCCCGTTATATGGCAACGGGATCTCGGCAACATCCAAAACGATTCTCTCTGTCCTGTAGTCGAGGTCGCCACCAAATGTGACTAGTAGCGTGACCTTTCCCTTGGCCTGGCTCCTCCCCGGATTGACCCTTGGAACGTACCTGTTTCCTCAAGATCCTCGTCAGGGATCTGCAGCCTCTTGATCACGTTGGGCGAGATCAAGTTCAGACCGGCCCCACCGTCAACTAACATCTTCGTCACCTTGAGGTTGCGAATTGTTTGTGATATCAACAACGGCAAACACCCGACCGTAGTTGTGCAATCAGGGTGATCCTCGGCGTCGAAAATGATGGTGTGTGGGACCACCTTAGTGGCCTCTGTGCGTCGACCATCAATTCTGTCACATTAATCTCACGTGCCCACTGTTTAAGTTAGCGGTGGGAGGAATGCAACGAGGCACCTCCGTCAACACACATGACCTCCATCTCTTTCTGAAACTCATGCTCGGTGGACTCGTCGTCATCATCACGATCGTCATCCTCTTCTTTCTTGTCGCAGCCTTGGGCATGCCTCTCTTGTTGCTTCTCCTTGTCACTGCGACCTCCTCGGCCGCCGCACTTCCTGTTGGATCCTTCAGTGCCACCTTGTCCCTTCTCCTTTTCTCGTCTCTCATACTCAGCCCTTTGCTTCTCCATTAGCAGCTCCACTTGGCGGCAATTCTGGAGATTGTGGCCCTTGGTACGGTGAATTTTGCAGTAATGCTTGTCGGAGCCCACTAACTTGCCGGCAGCCGCCAAGGCCCAGCAGGCGTTGCACCCAGCAATCTCCTTGCCGGGATCATCAACCTTGGCCTCGCCGGATTCCTCAACGGCAAGCACGGTCTTGCCCTTGCGCTTCCTGTTACATCGTCGGCCCTTCTTCGTCGCGGCGGCGACGTCTTTGTCTTCTGAGTCACTTCCCACGTCAGCATTCTTGTCGGGGTACTTTCTCCCTTCCTCAGCTCAGGCACATCTATCGGCCAGAACGTATAGTTCGTCAACATCCACAACCTTATTCATCACCAGCTCTTCAGGCATCTTACGATTGTGCATGTTCTGATGGAACACGCTGATGACAACAGCGGGATGAACATCACGGATCTTGTACTGCACATGGCTGAATCTCTATATGTACTTACGCAAACATTTGTCATCCCTTTGAGGGATCACATGCAAATCTCTTGCTTGGCCAGGAGCTACGTGGTCGTCCGTGAAGGCACCAACAAACTCATGGCACAGATCGGACCAAGAGGATATGGATTCTATCGGCAAATGCATCAACCATGACCTGACGTTGGGCTCGAGCGCCAACGGGAAATAGTTGGCGAGTACCTTGTCGTCTTGTGCTCTGGCAGCTTGCATTGCAATGGTGTAAATGCTCAGGAACTCAGATGGGTGGGTCTTGCCGTCGTACTTCTCCGGGACCTCCGGTTTGAACACACGGGTGTTGGGCCACTGGAACTGCCGCAGCTCATGGGTGAATGTTGGACAAGTTATCGCATAAGGCAAGTCGCCGGCATCCCCCGGCGTAGGCCTATACGTAGTAGGCCTAGCATGCCTATCAGATTGATGACGTGTGTCTCGTCGCCGCTCGATAGTGGTCCGAGCGTCTTCCTTGAGCCGCTCTCGGAGAACTTGACGTTGGTCACGACGCGTTCGTGGGTCTGACGACGTCGTGGACACATTATCATGGGCGTCAACCTGACGAGCCAGTCGTGGTGGAGGGGAGTGCACCCTGGTCGCGCCGCCTCCAACCCTTCCACTGTCAATGCGCGCCGGCTCGGCGGTCCAGCGCCATGAGGGACTTGCTTCCTGGTGGCCATCCCTGTTGGCATGGCCAATAAGGCTTTGGATGAAAGCCCTCCACTCTTCTTGCTTCTCCAAGGCAGGAGGAAAGTTGAGGAGTAGCTGCACCCTTTCCAATTCCTCTGCTCGTGTGGGCAGCAGCGACAGGCACAAGGAATGGGAGGAACTCGGACTTCTAACTATGTTAGAAGGAGTCCCACCACGATTCCGCAGTCGTGCGCCCTTTTCGCTAGCATCATGGCACGCATGTTGGCCCTGCGCGTCCTGAGAGTGACGCTGAGGGCTTTTGTCGCAGTGATGCCCGAGGTCTCCAACATCGTGGCGCTATTCGTTGCGCACGAGCTGAGAGGATCATGGCACGTGCGCTAGTGCGATCGTCTTCCCGCCCTTGGAGGTCCCCGCGCTACCCGCAGGTAGTGCAGTGATAACCCACAAGTGTAGGGGATAATTGTAGCCTATTTCGATAAGTAAGAGTGTCGAACCCAACGAGGATCTAAAGGTAGAACAAATATTCTCTCAAGTCCTATCTGCCACTGATACGACTCTACACACGCTTAGTGTTCGCCTTACCTAGAACAGGTATGAAACTAGAAGTATTGTGTAGGTGTTGTTGGATAGGTTTGCAAGATAATAAAGAGCACGTAAACAAAAAGTAGGGGCTGTTTAGATAAAGAAGCAATAAAGTAAATATAGCGAGTGTGGAAAAGTGGTGGTACGAGTTGTGAAATTGTCCCTAAGCAATTGACTACTTTACTAGACCGATGGCAAGTATTATGTGGGAGAGGCATAAGCTAACATACTTTCTCTTCTTGGATCATATGCACTTATGATTGGAACTCTAGCAAGCATCCGCAACTACTAAAGATCATTAAGGTAAAACCCAACCATAGCATTAAAGCATCAAGTCCCCTTTATCCCATATGCCACAACCCCCTTACTCGGGTTTATGCTTCTGTCACTCAAGCAACCCACTATAAGTGAATCATGAACATATTGCAACAACCTACAGCGGGAATCCCTCACGCTTGCGTGACACGGAGGGCACAATAAGACAGCAACATAACCACAAGCAAATTTAACAAATCATAGAAATTCATCAATCATTGATAGGACAACCAAAATCTACTCATACATCAAAGGATGGCAACACGTCATTGGATAATAATATGAAGCATAAAGCACCATGTTCAAGTAGAGGGTACAACGGGTTGCGGGAGAGTGGACCGCTTAATATAGATGGGGAAGGTGATGGAGATGTTGGTGAAGATGATGGAGGTGTTGGTGAAGGTCGCGGTGATGATGATGGCCCCCGGCGGCGTTCCGGCGCCACCGGAAGCAAGGGGGAGAGAGACCCCCTTCTTCTTCTTCTTCTTTGACCTTCTCCCTAGATGGTACAAGGGTTTCTCCTCTGGTCCTTGGCTCCCATGGCATGGGAGGGGCGAGATCCCCTCCGAGATTGGATCTATCTCTCTGTCTCTCTCTGTTTCTGTGTTCCCAGATTCTGCCATGGCACCGTTTCTTTTATATCTGGAGATCTGTAACTCCGATTGGATCGAAACCTTCACCCAGATATTTTTCCAAAAATTAGCTTTATTGCAGCCAAAGAAGGGCGTCAACCGCCTTACGAGGGGCCCATGAGGGTCAGGGGCACACCCAGTGTGGGCAGGCACGCCCCCTGCCTCGTGGCCACCTCGGGCACGGTCTCGCGTTGGTTTTACTTCCCAAAAATCATAAATATTCCAAAATGATCTCTGTCCATTTTTATCCCATTTTGGACTCTGTTTCATATGGGTTTTCTGCAAAACATAAAACATGCAACAAACAGGAACTGGCACTGGGCACTGGATCAATATGTTAGTCCCAAAAATAATATAAAAAGTTGCCAAAAGTATATGAAAGTTGAAGCATATTGGCATGGAACAATCAAAATTTTTAGATACGACGGAGACGTATCAGCATCCCCAAGCTTAATTCCTGCTCGTCCTTGAGTAGGTAAATGATAAAAAAGATAATTTTTGATGTGCAATGCTACCTAGCATAATCTTGATCATATGTCTAATCATGGCATGAATATTAAGACACGAGTGATTCAAAGCAATAGTCTATCATTTGACATAAAAACAATAATACTTAGGGCATCTGAGGGAGTCCTGGATTAGGGGGTATCCGGATAGCCGGACTATAGACATCGTCCGTACTATTGGAGCGTGAAGATACAAGACTCAAGACTCCATCCCGTGTCCGGATGGGACTCTCCTTTGCATGGAAGACAAGCTTGGCGATCCGGATATTGTATTTCCTTCCTTGTAACTGACTCCGTGTAAACCCTAACCCTCTCCGGTGTCAATATAAACCGTAGAGGTTCGTCCTTAGAAGGCCGATCACAGTTACCATCATAATCATCATAGGCTAGCTTCTAGGGTTTAGCCTCTACGATCTCGTGGTAGATTTACTCTTGTACTACTCATATCATCAATATTAATCAAGCAGGAAGTAGGGTTTTACCTCCATCGAGAGGGCCCGAACCTGGGTAAACATTGTGTCCCTTGCTTCATGTTACCATCAGCCTAAGACACGCAGATCGGGAGCCCCTACCCAAGATCGGCCGGTTTTGACACCGACATTGGTGCTTTAGTTGAGAGTTCCTCTATGTCGTCGCCGCAAGGTTTGATGGCTCCTTCAATCGTCAACAACACGGTCCAGGACGAGACTTTTCTCCCTGGACATATCTTCGTGTTCGGCAGCTTCGCACTGCGGGCCAATTAAGCAGCCATCTGGAGAGATCGGCAGCTCGCCCCAGCCACGAGGCGAGTTGAAACTTTGAACTACGGCGATATCCGCGGAGACTTGACCTTCGACGGAATCGGTCCCGTGCAGGAACGCCGGGCAGGCACGATGAGCACGGCTTAGACCTGCTGTCGGACAGTACTCGGGATATCACCCCTGTAGTAGCCCCGGACCTAAATCCAGAGCAGATTGCATGGCCCAAGGACGGGTGGATGGACCCCGCCCCGCAGGCCGCACACTCCTGAGCCCCGGACTCACCTCTAAGGAAGCCTATGACTCCGGACACCCGGACTCGTATCTGGTTGTAGGTCCTAGTCCGCGCTCTCCTGAGCCCGCCAAACCCGGATGGGCTCCGGTAATGGAGTTCACCGCAGCGGATATCTTCCAACACTCGCCCTTTGGCGACGTGCTGAACTCATTGAAGTCTCTCTCTTTGTCAGGAGGCTCATGGCTGAACTATGTCCGGCCCGAGTGGGAGGCAGGCGACGAAGGAATTTGTTGCCCACCTACCACCCACTTCATTGCCACGATCGATGATCTAACCGACATGCTTGACTTCGACTCCAATGACATCGACGGTATGGACGACGATGCAGGAGAAGAACAGGAACCACCGCTCACGGGGCGGTGGACAGCCACCTCCTCATATATATATATATATATATATATATATATATATATATATATATATATATATATATATATATATATATAGTGGACACTCAGAAAGAAACCAATGGCGACGAGGCAATGGAGGATAACCCCTCAGGGAGAAAAGCAAAACATGGGCGGCGTCGGCGCCGCTCCAAGCCCCGCCATAGAATACTGGCCCAGGAGACAAAAACAATCCGGATGGTGCCGAAGAGGAATACAACCCCAATCAGCCTGCCTTCGAGCAGGCCGAACAGGCGATGGACGGATATCCGGAGGAGGACAACTACATGCCCCCCTCCGAAGACGAGATTAGCCTTGGCAATGCCGAATGCGGCGTGCCTGAGGATCTAGTGGAGCAAGTTCGCTTCAAGCGACGGCTCATGGCCACGGCAAGGAGCCTGCAAAGGAAGCAGCAGCAGCTCAAAGCTGACCAAGATTTGCTCGTGGACAGATGGACCAAGGTCCTGGCCACCGAAAAATACAAACTCGACCACCCCGACAAAGGGTACACACGACATAATTCGCTACCCCAACCTAAGCAGGAGAACCCAAAGCACATACCCCGACGTCAACACAATACAACGGTCCAAGACAATAAGAAGGATACATGAAGAGGCATCCTCAAGCCTCGGCGCAATTGTCATAAACGTCAAGTCAGGGAAGTTGGTGCCATATCCAGCAACTCCCAGTCCGGTCAACGGACAAAGAACAACTCAAGCCTATCCGGCCTAAGCAACATACTCGATCAACCATGTGAAATTCATGGTACTCCTAGAAGGACGGCCAAGCACACCAATAGAGAATGTCGGATCCTCAAAACAAAGTGGCTGGTCATGTGCCAGAAACAATGAGGGGAGGAGTCCAACAACGGCAAAGTCAAAAGATCCTCCAGATCATAAAAGTACGGCCGATCTCCCCCGACCACATCAACCGTCCGGACAATATCAACCACCGCAATTTAATTGCAGTACCTCTTGACCTAGTATTCTGGGGGCTCCATCTCACATAAAGCCCACGCGGGTATGAAACCACAAATAACATCTTCTAAAAGATGCCAGGTGCAAAGGCCAAGTTTTATTGGCCCACCACTCTAACGGTTGTCTTCGGATCACCAAAAAATGTCATGCCAAAGAATAACTCTTCGGCACCTTCCCCTCATACGGTAATTTACCATATGTTAACGGGATGAACCACGTTGACTAGATTCCACGTGGTAAACCATTAGGCCAACCCCGTGTGATATAATCACACCTATGGGCAAGGCCGAACCCCGCCCTTAGACCGGAAGTCATACCGCTTCCGGAGTAGCGAGTCGTGCGTGCCTATCAAAATTTTGATATGACAGCCAACTATCCGGACACCAACTGAGGAGTCCGCGCTACTTCACGGTATAACGGCTGGGTTAACCAGGTTCCGATCAGGAACCCTCGGACCAACCACCAGAGGATGTTTAGCTGCCCCCAAGTATTTGCCTTTACAAACTAACTTTGACGCAGAACAGGAATGGCGACGTGTAATCGACCCGGACACACAAGGGCAGGAACACGCAATGAACCCCCCAAAGAAGGTAGTCCGGATTCACTTCAGATCCACTCACAGCCCCCTCCAGTCCAGCCATGACAGGTTCCGCCAAAAACACCTCTTTTCATAATCATAAATTGTACTCATATGCACAGACATATCATCCTACTACAATGCGTAGACTTAAATAACACTTACCAGCCGTCGTTTCTCATCGATGCCTCTTTGTCAAAAACGGCACCCACGCCTTGTGTTATGCCCGATTATGCCAGGGGCTTCACAGTACGGCAATAAAGTCCAACCACCTTTTCGGTCGCTCGGCACCCCGAACTATTAGCACTATATGCATCAGCTCCGAATCATGTCTTGGGTCATTGGTTGGGTTTGCCCGGCTCCCATGTTTTGGTACCTTATGTTCCGCCCCATCCGCTAAGGTAGCGCTGGGAGAACTACTGCGATTGTGTCCCGGTTCTGCCGGACGAGCACCTCGATGAAAGCCGAAACCGATCATCATGATCAAATGAGCTGGTCGACTGTTTGAGAGGTTTTATATCCTTAAAGATTTATTCGCATAACGCCATTATAAATCACAGTCTGACGGATCGATCTTCGATCGGTAGCCAATAGAGCCCCTAGTTGGCCTTAGAACACTAGGGGATGCACGGACCATACTCGAATTCCTATGGCTAAGTGAGAGTGGTAAAGCCCTATAGTCCGATTTCCTGGTTCGTGGTGAGGAACACCTCCTTAAAAGGACCCAACCATGGGATAAAGATTGTTCATGTATGTCCCGAACACCCCCGTATTTCTTTCGTGGGGGCAGAAGCCGATGACTGGCCAACTCTAAGGATTTACATACACTAAATAGTCCCACAGGAAGAACAAACGTTCAAACAAACAGGCAATAAATAACAAAAGTGCCATTATCCCATATTACAAAGAACAACACGAATCCCCTCAGGGAAATATAATGTCTTTGTTACACTTATCCGCCACAAGGTGGGCTCCCTTCAGTACACCTTCATAGTACAACTCGGGCTTGCGGTGCTCCTTACCCTCTGGCGGCCCCTCAATCATCAGCTTCTCCGCACCAAGCTTCCCCAATGCAATTTTGCACGGGCAAACGCCATGCGCGCACCCTCTATACAGACTGATCGCTTAATAGCATCAAGCCAAGGACATGCGCCCACAATCCGCTTCACGAGTCTAAAATAACTGCTCGGAATTGGCTCTGCGGGCCACAGCCGGACAACCAAGTCCTTCATGGCTAGTTTGGCCGCCTGGTGCAGTTTGACCAGCTGCTTAAGCTGATCGATAAAGGGCACCGGATAGTTCGGCGCCAAATACTGCGACCAGAAATCCCTCTCCACAGACTTCTTCTCCTCGGTCCGGTAGAATTGGGCGGCATTTGATATGCTGCGAGGAAGATCCGCAAACGCCCCTGGAAAAACAAGAATGTAGCTTGTCACTTAGAGTTCTTCCCATTATCATGTAAAAATGGCCATGAATACAAAAGGCCTTACCGGCCGCAACCTTCCGGGCCTCCTGAATGTCCCACACAGCACCTCAGGATTCTTCCCGAGCATCCTTCGTGGCTTGGAGAGCTAGGGCAAGTTCGGATTCTTTCCCTACTAGACTCTGCTCCAATCCCCCGCTTTTCTTCATAGCCTCCTGGAGCTCTCGCTCAGCTGCGATGACCCTAGCCTCATGTTTCTCACGAAGCGCCTGTTCGGCGGCAGCCTTCTCGTTGGCATCAGCCACAGCCTTCTTCAGTGCCTCATATTCGGCACTCGCTCCTAGAGCATACAATACAAATACTTTTCACTAGGCACAATTACTCATTTGTGCCGAATTCAAGACAATGTTTCAACATACCTTGCTTGTCCTCCAATTGCTTCTTAACACGGCCAAGTTCCTCTTCGGCACATTCGAGGCTCTACTTCAGTCCGGACACTTCCGCATTATGAGCGGCCGTCTTCTCTGCAGACGCCAGTTTTCACACAAAGGGGTATATGTCATTAACAAAGGCTCCTGCAAAAGAAGAGGATTTGATCCGCTGCCCGGCTCTTTCTCTCTTTCGCCGAACAGTGTATCAGGAGCTACTACTCATATTATGACGATTCCTCAAAGGTTTCTTAGAAAACATACCTCAAAGGCCTTTATAAGCCAAGGCAGGACTCACTCAGCCCGCGCTCGGCGGACTGAATCTTTTCAGTCACCGCACCCATGAGGGTCCGTTGTTCATCGACGATAGATGCGCTCTTTAACGCTGTTGATAGACCGCCAGGCAGCTCTGCTTGGACAGGGGCTGCTGGCGGAGTGGGCAAGCCTCCCACCATCGAAGGTGGCTGCTCGCCCGATCCTGGAGCCTTAGAGGTCTATAGGACCTTGTCCGGCTGTGGTCCGAACCCGAGATCACCGCCACCATCGACACGCCGGGGGGCCGCCGCCCCCGTGTGTCCGGCCCTAGAGACATGCCTCCCCTGGTCCGGGTCTCGTTGAGACGACACCTCAGTGTCGCGCCTGGACTTCGGGGAAGGGGCCTCTGTAGGCGTCTCGCTCGCCAAAGCGTCTGAGCTCAGTGAATCCTCCGATGAGGAATTTCCGGCGCGAGACCTTGCCAGGCTGTACGAAATATGGCGACAGTTAAAACTACTGTACCCAAACGACCCTGGATGCATATGCATGTTTTGATTTTGGATACTTACGACTTTTCCAGGGGCTCGGCCTGGGATCCCACTCCGGGCTATTATCGGTAGCCGTGGTGGATGCCTCTGGGTGGGAACCTCTCCCCCTCTTGGGCGATTCGGCCTCCAGGGACGAGGAAGCCGTCCTTTTCTTCCCACCTCCAGAGTGAGGCTCGTCCTCCTCTGCTTCCTCCTCTTCGTCTTCGGAAGAAGGAGCATCGCTGGAGTCTTCCGATTTTGCGTCCGAAGCCTCACGGTGACGGAGGCCACTCCGAGTATTTTTGAACTTCTTGGAGGCCTCTTTCTTTGGCGCCTCGTAAGGCGAGGGGACTAGCATCTTCGTCAGAAGAGGTCCGGCCGTTTCCTCCGGCAGCGGGGCCGGACAATGTATCCGCTCCACCTTTTTTTATCCATCCCTGGGGTCATGATAAAGCATGATAAAAATGTCTCCTTCAGGACATGCCAACTGAAGCATGGATGGACAGAGCGTGGCTATAACTTACCGGGCTTGCAGAATCTGATAATTGATACCCACGGTCCTCGACGGAGCCCAACCATGATTTGCCGGACTTAAAGAGCACCTTACAGATATCCTTGTGGGAGGAATCATAGACCTCCCGAAGGGTTTGGTGCTCGGTTGGGTCGTACTCCCACAAATTGCAGGCTTGACGCTGGCAAGGGAGAACCAGGCAAACTAACATCACCTGGACTACGTCGACGAGCTTGACATCCTTGTCGACCACACTCTAGACGCGCGTCTGGAGAAGTGATAGCTCATCGGACGAGGACCAGTTCGGGCCCTTCTTCGGCTAGGACATGAGCCGCAGTGGGGCTCCGGATCTGAACTCGGGAGCTGCAACCCACTTTTTGCCACGCGGTTCGGTGATATAGAACCACTATTGCTGCCACTCCTTGACGGAGTCGTTGAAGGCACCCGTCGGCCAAACGAACTTGGGCATCTTGCTCACCATGGCACCTCCGCACTCGGCGTGCTCGCCACTCACCACCTTGGACTTCACATTGAAAATCATCAGCCACAGGCCGAAGTGAGGCGAAATCCTGAGAAAAGCCTCACACACGACGATGAACGTCGAGATATTGAGGAAGGAATTGGGGGAAAGATCATGAAAATCAATCCCATAGTAATGCATGACTCCACGAACAAATGGGTGACGGGGAAACCTGAGCCCGCGGACAAAATGGGGGAAGAAACACGACTCTCTCGTGAGGCACCGGAGTAGGGACGACCTGTCCCGCCGGTGGGAGACGGTGTCCGATCTTCTTGGCCAGGTACCCGGCCTCCCGGAGCCTCTTGATATCCTTCTCCTGGATGGTACAGGCCATCCATCTACCTTCTACTCCGGATCCGGACATCTTTGGAGATCCTCTCTTCGATGGAAAAGAAGAATGCTTGGGCGTTAGGGCTCGAACAGAGGGGAATGGGCTAGCGGAAGGAGAAGGCGTGGGTAAAGAGGAAGAGACCTTATCTCTTTATAGAGAAGGTAAAAGATTTTTGCGCCTCCCCACTTGCCTGGTGGAACCCGCTCGCTCCCCACTCGCCGTGATTAGCGGTGCGGTTGGATTACCCATAACCATATTGATGAGAATCCCACAATAAGGGTACATGATCTCTGCTACGGAAAAACATGTAGAGGAAACCGCCTCGCAATGTGCGCTATGGCTGGTTGTGGGAAAACGGTTCGAATAATGACACGACCGTAATGACATGTCATGTGGTCAGCAGATTACATTTGTGTAATATCATTCTCTCTACGATGGTATGTGAAGATCATTTTGCAGATCTGGACACGGTCTACGTGTTCGATAATTACTTTGGAGTATTCGGAGAAGGAACCCGCCTTGCAATGCCGAAGACAAGACTGCGCGCCGGACTCATCGTCATTGAAGCCTGGTTCAGGGGCTACTGAGGGAGTCCTGGATTAGGAGTTATCCGGACAGCCGGACTATATACATCGTCCGGACTATTGGAGCGTGAAGATACAAGACTCAAGACTCCGTCTCGTGTCCGGATGGGACTCTCCTTTACGTGGAAGACAAGCTTGGCGATCCGGATATTGTATTTCCTTCCTTGTAACCGACTCCGTGTAAACCCTAGCCCTCTCCGGTGTCTATAAACCGGAGAGGTTGGTCCTTAGAAGGCCTATCACAATTACCATCATAATCATCATAGGCTAGCTTCTAGGGTTTAGCCTCTAGGATCTCGTGGTAGATCTACTCTTGTACTACTCATATCATCAATATTAATCAAGCAGGAAGTAGGGTTTTACCTCCATCGAGAGGGCCCGAACCTGGGTAAACATTGTGTCCCTTGCTTCCTGTTACCATCAGCCTAAGACGCACAGATCAGGACCCCCTACCCGAGATCCGCCGGTTTTGACACCGACAGCATCCCAACAAACAATCATGTATTTCAAAATATCAATGCTTCAGAATGTTATCCCTACAAAATCATAGTCTTGTATGCTCCCTTTTCTTAACACAAGGTACCCCTCATGCCTGTCCCGGTGTCAGCCAAGCAATTGTTTCATACTTTAGTATTCTCAAACTTTTTCAACTTTCACGCAATACATGAGCGTGAGCCATGGATATAGCACTATGGGTGGAATAGAATATGATGCTGGGGGTTGTGTGGAGAAGACAAAAAAGGAGAAAGTCTCACATCGACGAGGCTAATCAACGGGCTATGGAGATGCCCATCAATTGATGTCAATGCGAGGGGTAGGGATTGTCATGCAACGGATGCACTAAGAGCTATAAGTGTATGAAGGCTCAAACTGAAACTAAGTGGGTGTGCATACAACTTGCTTGCTCATGAAGACCTAGGGCATTTGAGGAAGCCCATCGTTGGAATACACAAGCCAAGTTCTATAATGAAAATTCCCACTAGTATATGAAAGTGACAATATAGGAAACTCTCTATATGAAGAACATGGTGCTACTCTGAAGCACAAGTGTGGTAAAAGGATAGTAACATTGCCCATTTTTTCTTTCCCTTTCTTTGGGTGGGCTTCTTTGGCCCCCTTTTTTATTTACGCTTCTTTGGCCTCTCTTTTTTCCTTTTTTATGGGGCAATGCTCTATAATGATGACCATCACACTTTATTTACTTACAACTCAATATTACAACTCGATACTAGAACAAAGATATGACTTTATATGAATGCCTCCGGCGGTGTACCAGGATGTGCAATGATCTAGCATAGCAAAGATATCAAAAAATGGACAAGCCATGAAAACATCATGCTAGCTATCTTACGATCATGCAAGGCAATATGACAATGAATGATCAAGTCATGTATATGATGATGATGGTGGTTGCATGGCAATATATCTCGGAATGGCTATGGAAATGCCATGATAGGTAGGTATGGTGGCTACTTTGAGGAAGATATAAGGAGGCTTATGTGTGATAGAGTGTATCGTATCACGGGGTTTGGATGCACCGGTGAAGTTTGCGCCAACTCTCGAGGTGAGAAAGGGCAATGCACGATACCGAAGAGGCTAGCAATGATGGAAGGGTGAGAGTGCGTATAATCCATGGACTCAACATTAGTCATAAAGAACTCACATACTTATTGCAAAAATTTAATAGCCCTTGAAACAAAGTACTACACACATTCTCCTTGGGGGGAGGTTGGTAGGAGTTAACCATCGCGCGCCCCCAACCTTCACGCAAAGATAAACAATCAAAATACAATGTGCGCCAATTTGGTTACATAGTTAATAGACCATACGTGCTTGCTTTGGGAACCACAAACCTTAACACCAATATCCTTACTAAACACAACCATCTACTAGTACCTCACACATATTATCATCTCCATATCGCAAAACTATTTCAAGGAATCAAACATATCATATTCAGTGATCCACAAGTTTTATGTAGGATTTTATGACTAACCATGTGAATGACCAATTCCTGTCATCTCTCTAAATAGATATAAGTGAAGCAAGAGAGCTTAATTATTTTTACAAAATATATGCCCATTCTCTAACATATATAAGTGAAGCAAAAGAGCATTCTACAAATGGCGGTTTTCTATGTGAAGAGAAACAGGCAATCCAGACTTCAAATGATATAAGCAAAGCACATGAAGCATTCTATAAAGCCATACTCAAAAGATTTAAGTGAAGTGAAATGAGCATTCTATACATCAACCAAGGACTATCTCATACCAGCATGGTGCATAAAATAAAAGTGAAAACTAAATGCAAAAGACACTCCAAGACTTGCACATATCGCATGAACGAAACGAATCCGAAAACATACCGATACTTGTTGAAGAAAGAGGGGATGCCTTCCAGGGCATCCCCAAGCTTAGACGCTCTAGTGTTCTTGAATATTTACTTGGGGTGCCTTGGGCATCCCCAATCTTGAGCTCTTGCCTTTCTTCCTTTTCCTCATATCGAGACCTCCTCGATCAAACACTTCATCCACATAAAACTTCAACAGAAAACTTGGTAAGATCCGTTAGTATAATAAAGCAAATCACTACTCTATGTACTATTGCAAACCAATTAATATTTTGTTTTTGCATTGTGTATACTGTAATATAGATTTTCCATGGCTTAATCCACTGATAGAAATTGATAGTTTCATCTAAACAAGCAAACTATGCATCAAAAACAGAAACTGTCAAAAACAGAACAGTCTGTAGCAATCTGAACATTCACCATACTTATTGTACCCCAAAAATTCTATCAACATTAGGAAAAATAAAAAAATTATAGCAAGACAGTGCAAAAAGAATCAGAACCGTTTGACGTTCCAGATAAAAATGTAAAATCGTGCATTACAACCAAAGTTTCTGTCCTACACCGTACAAACCAACAAGCATTGTAAACATCCTAAAGGCAAACCTTAGCACATTATTTTTATAATACAATGGAATTGTACAAGGGGATAATTTCTTTTGATGAAAAGTTTCTGTAATTAAGATTCACAAAAGTTTCCGTGAGCATGAACAAAGTTCAAGGAGCTCTCCCACTTCAAAAATGCTTGTCTCTCTCACTTTCACTTTCCTTTTTGAAAAGTTTTGGGTTCCCCTCTTTTTTTAAAACTATATACAAAACACTCAACAGAAATAAATGACTCTCTAAAACTTCTAGGTTGTCTCCCTGGCAGCGCTTTCTTTAAAGCCATTAAGCTAGGCATATAGTGCTCAAGTAATGGATCCACCCGGATCCCAAGGTATATCAAAGCCAATTTTAATTAAGAATGATTTGTGATTTAGTAGTGAGCACAATGTAACATATATCATGTAACAACAAAGTCTAACTCTCTTCCTATGCATCAGCATGTCATAAAAGAACAATTCATGCACACCAAGTAAAGGCCAGTGCATAGTATAAGTAGTTTCTTGCAATTTTATCATATTGGAAACATAGAGAGGTGGAGTTATAGTTTCTCTCTCATAATAATTGCAAGTAGGAGCAGCAAGCACATGCATATTGTATCTATAAAAATCATCATGTGAAGTAGTAAAAGGCAACCCATCAATATAATCCTTAATAAGAGCAAACTTCTCTGGTATAGTGTAGTTTGGAGAATTCAAAAAGATAATAGGATTATCATGTGTGGGTGCAATAGCAACAATTTCATGCTTAACATAAGGAACTATAGCAAGTTCATCTCCATAAGCATAATTCATATTGGCATCTTGTCCACAAGAATAGCAAGCATCATCAAAAAGGGACATTTCAAACGAATTCAAGGGATCATAGAAATCATCATAGCAATCATCCTTCGGTAAGCATGAAGGGGAATTAAACAATGTATGAGTTGAAGAGTTACTCTCATTAGAAGGTGGGCACGGGTAGCTAATCCGCTCTTCCTCCTTCTGTTCTTCGCTCTCCTCCTCATCTTTTTCATCCAATGAGCTCACAGTTTCATCAATTTCTTCTTCCATAGCTTCCTGCAAAATATTAGTCTCTTCTTGGACAGCGGAGACTTTCTCAATAAATGCATCAATACCGGAATTGTATTCATAATTTTCATAGCAATATCTAAGTATAGCAAAATTTTCAGGTCTGTAAACTGGATCATCAAAATCTTCAAACTCCTTAAACATAGATTCAATCTCATAAGCACCCATAAAAGCAAAAAATTCTTCTATTTGTTCCACATCATAGTAATCATAGATACCATTAGCATAAGAAGCCAAGGTTTTATCATCATTAAATTTGCATGAAAAGGGAAGGTGTGGAGCCTTCATCCTAGAGCAACAAGTATAATCATATCTCAAGCATAGTTGCCTAGCATACCAATACAACATATAAATTTGATCCCATAATAGTTTCCCTTTTTGTGTCAAGCGATAATCCCTAAAGTATTCATGTTGATCCAACGTGTCTCCCATAACATAATTGAATGGGGTTTTCTCAGGATTATCAAAGTAGTACATAATATCTTTTACATAATGAGCATCGAGGGTTTTAGGAGGTTCCCCATCTCCATGAGTAGCAAGTACGCCTAATTTTTTTTGGTATTTCGTGTTCCATATCCATAACTAAAGATAGAGAACAACTTAGAACAGCAAATAAAAATTACTTAGTGATAAAGCAAACAAGCACACACGAGAATATTCACCCCACGCTATGACTCTCTAGCAACGGCGCCAGAAAAAGGTCTTGATAACCCACAAGCGTAGGGGATAATTGTAGCCTCTTTCGATAAGTAAGAGTGTCGAACCCAACAAGGAGCTAAAGGTAGAACAAATATTCTCTCAAGTCCGATCTGCCACTGATACGACTCTACGCACGCTTAGTGTTCTCCTTACCTAGAACAAGTATGAAACTAGAAGTACTTTGTAGGTGTTGTTGGATAGGTTTGCAAGATAATAAAGAGCACATAAACAAAAAGTAGGGGCTGTTTAGATAAAGAAGCAATAAAGTAAATATAGTGAGTGTGGAAAAGTGGTGGTAGGAGTTGTGAAATTGTCCCTAAGCAATTGGCTACTGTACTGGACCGATAGCAAGTTTTATGTGGGAGAGGCATAAGCTAACATACTTCCTCTTCTTGGAAAATATGCACTTATGATTGGAACTCTAGCAAGCATCCGCAACTACTAAAGATCATTAAGGTAAAACCCAACCATAGCATTAAAGCATCAAGTCCCCTTTATCCCATACGCCACAACCCCCTTACTCGGGTTTATGCTTCTGTCACTCAAGCAACCCACTATAAGCGAATCATGAACATATTGCAACACCCTACAGCTGGAATCGCTCACACTTGAGTGACACGGAGGGCACAATAGGACAGCAACATAACCACAAGCAAATTAAACCAATCATAGAAATTCATCAATCATCGATAGGACAACAAAAATCTACTCAGACATCAAAGGATGGCAACACGTCATTGGATAATAATGTGAAGCATAAAGCACCATTTTAAAGTAGAGGGTACAGTGGGTTGCGGGAGAGTGGACCGCTGAATATAGATGGGGGGAAGGTGATGGAGATGTTTGTGAAGATGATGGAGGTGTTGGTGAAGATCGCAGTGATGATGATGGCCCCACGGCGGCGTTCCGGTGCCACCGGAAGCAAGGGGGAGAGAGCCCCCCTTCTTCTTCTTCTTCTTCCTTGACCTTCTCCCTAGATGGGGGAAGGGTTTCCCCTCTGGTCCTTGGCTCTCATGGTGTGGGAGGGGCGAGAGTCCCTCCGAGATTGGATCTATCTCTCTGTCTCTCTCTGTTTCTGTGTTCCTAGATTCTGCACCGGCACGGTTTCTTTTATATCTGGAGATGCATAACTCTGATTGGATTGAAATCTTCGCCCAGATATTTTTCCAAAAATTTAGCTTCCTTGCTGCCAAAGAAGGGCGTCAATCGCTTTACGAGGGGCCCACAAGGGTCAAGGGCGCGCCCCTGCCTCCTGACAACCTCGGGCACCGTCTCGCATTGATTTTACTTCCCAAAAATCATAAATATTCCAAAAATGATCTCCGTCCGTTTTTATACTGTTTGGACTCCGTTTGATATGGGTTTTCTGCGAAACATAAAACATGCAACAAAGAGGACCTGGCACTGGGCACTGGATCAATATGTTAGTCCCAAAAATAATATAAAAAGTTGAAAAAGTATATGAAAGTTGAAGGATATTGGCATGGAACAATCAAAAATTATAGATACGACGGAGACGTATCACGCAGCTCCATCCTTGGGCGAGGCAGTGTGCGGACCGTCATCACCGCCGCGGACGACGCTGCATGCCTGGCTTCTCGTATTTGGGTCGCGTGGACGATCTTGATCTCCTCCACCACTGGCGTCTGCCACACCGCCCATCAATGCGGGCACGGGCAGAGCGGCTCCGGACGGGCCGATCGCTGCGATCGACTTCTTCTTCGGCTCCATGGCGATGAAGAAACTACTTCACTAACTAACCAGATTCTCACAATTAATTCCCCCTACCTGGCGCGCCGAAGATGTCGGGGAAACGAACACCTATGGGATAGCAAGAATCCCTTCTATGTTCGGTGGGGAGATTAGCTGCATGAAGAGCAGGTCTAGCAGTCAGCACAAGGGGATTTTACCCAGGTTCGGTTTGCAAAGATGCGTAATACCCTAGTCCCGCTTGTCTAGATAAATGTGTTCTTGAGCTTCTGAACTAGCTACGGTGCGTGCATGGTCCAAAAGTCCGAATCCTCTCTCTGTATGCCTCGGGGCCTCCTTTATACGCAAAGGGGTCGCCATAGTGGCACACAGGAGGTGGAAAGAAAGCTACAGTGTACGAGCTTATCGCTCGGCACCACAGGACAAACGCATTTAATGCGTTGCCTACATGCCCTCTTACTTTATCAAGGACGGAAACATAAGCCATCTCGTCCGTCGCCGCCCCTCCTCACTTCGACACGTGTCCAGGTTGATGAAGCATGCAGTGCCACGCTGGCTAACTAGCTGTTGTGTTGGCACGATGGTAGAGCCTCCACGAAGATTTGCATGCTGCCACGCAGGCGCCTGCTTAGTTGGCACCTGGTCGTCACACTAGAGTGGTGGTGAGGTGGCAAATCCTCACCGGGAGCGGGCCTGGCCTTTTAATCGTCCCGGGCAAGGGTCTTGCCTGGGGTCTTCTTCTTCTGGTCCCACGTGGACCCGCAGGCTATCAATCTTTATGTAGATCTGCATGCTACCACGCATGTGTTTCCAAACCTTGGTCTTAACGTTGTCGATGGTGTCAGAACTCTCAACCTCAAGGGTGATGGGCTTGATGGTGCTGCGTAGGTTGCCATAGCAAGGATGTTGCCGGGGGAGGTCCTGCTCGCCTTCTGCTCCTTGTTCCTTGACCTGAGTATCTGTCTTGGTAGTCTTCGTGTTTTGATCTTCTGCTGCCCTGCTGAGCCCGGCCGCAGGCGTGGCTACAACTTCCCGTGCACAAGTAAGGGGTACAAAAGGGGCCGTACTTCTATACACCGACACCTATAGTGCTCACGGATTTCGACAAGGTTCTTGTAGGCCAAGCCAGTAATCCTGAGCGCTTTTACATCGTCGATGGTTTCCACTGCAGTGAACTTGTAGTCGGTGCTATTGAAAAACCTGGCGAAACGGATGCAAGGCTCTGTGGCCATGTAGTAGTGGTAGATGAGGACATCTGGGCGACGACAACCTTCTGATCTTTGCTGGGAAGACCGGTGGTGTACTGGAGGTCGATGCCGACCACCTTGTACTTGTCTCCAGCAAGCAACTGCTCAACGGTGTTGATGTAGTCATCCACCACGGTCAGGTCGATGGTGTACACCACCGAGAGATCCGTCTCCCTCGCGTGGGTCTCCACTTTATGCTCGCTGAACTCCATTGGAGCGCAGCTAACATCCCCTCTCTATGTGTCATCGTGGGTGTGCTTGTTGTGTTGTGGGGCTCTATCGAAAGGTTGAAGAGAATAAGGTTATAGTGGCCGCAGGAATTAAAGGGGAAGCCTGATGGCCTGGAATATCGATTGGCATGCCCTGATGGCAGTTGTAATTCGCAGCGCGTAACTCCATTGTGCCGCATGTAACTACATCGCGTGGCAACGCGCGCGGGGCAACCACATGCATATGGGGCCCCCGACGTGATCGTGCACAGGCCCAACCGCTAGCAGAGCACGGGCGGAGGAACGCGAGCAGAGCGCTCTGCGGTCGCCTCAACCGAGCAGTTGAACACGCAAGGAAAAGTTGTCCACAACCCGAGCGCGCCGACGAATGCGAGCAGAGCGCGCCGCGGCGCCTAACAGCGAGAAGAGCTTGCCGAGGGACGCGAGCAGAGGCTGGCATAGTAATACGTGGCAAATAAGACGAACTGTGCGAGTGATGTAGGGCACATCAAGGACGAATCAGATTAGAGTTGCGTCTGCGATATGTGCATACAGTTGATCCATCCTAGCTTTTTGTGATGGAATAGGCCATGTGTGTTGTGGGCAAACGCTTGCTGGTATATAACCTCAAATTTAACCAACAAAATGTTAATGCATGTTACAAAAAGAATATAACTGGAAACTATGTTCAAATACGAATCCAACGATATAATCATTGGTGACATGCATTCATATTTTATTAATTAAATCCTACTTATAAACCAGGATGGGGGTATAGTAGGTAATTCAATGGCAAATGTTTTTTTATTGAATGCATGTGTACATGTCCTTTCGTCCTCCTCTCACACGTCTTGTCTCCCCGCTGTCGCAGACGGTTCGAGCGCAAGCTTGAGCAGCACGCCGGGGCGTTCTTTTGGCCAAATGGTGGTGAGCCCGTTCCCGCGCAACCGTGTAGGTTCCCGCGCAAGCTTCCCGTCCGACTCGATGAAATCCCACTATTGCAAGATGCTGCTAACATGACACTACGATCAGAGACCCTTCGACGAAACTATGTGCGATGCAATAATCGCAAATGGTGGTGTGAAAAAATCGTCGAAAAAGGTGCAGAATGGTTGTGATGGCGGAGACATCAAACACGGTTCAGATTTTATTTATCTGTGCGATGCTGGGCATACGGTTGATCCAGGAGAAATGTTTGCGATGAGGAAGAACAATAGAAACGGGCAGCCATATCAATGTGTGTGTGATATACGGCATACAGTTCCCTCCGATGAACTGTGTGCTATTAGGGAATGCAACAGAAACGGTCAGCCATCAAGGTGTGTGTGATATACGTCATACAGTTCACTCGGACAAACTGTTTCCAATTAGGCAAGAGAACAAAAACGGTTCATCTTAACAAGATGTGTGTGATATGCGGCATTTGCAATCAGCCAAAAGAACATAAACGATTCGTGTAAACCAGATGTGTGTGATACGCAACAAACAACCCACTCAGATGAACTGTTTGAGATGAGAAATTATAACACAGACGGTTATTGTAGTAAGTTCGTGTGTGATTCTATTTGTACAAAAAACTTTGAAAAATGCAAACTAGTTGCTTGTGGTGGCTAGGAGTATCGCACATGATGCGTTTGTGAGTACTTGTGTGTGATGATTAGTAAGTTACACATAATGAACGACCACAAGGGTGATATGCTGATCATGGAGTCCGAGAAGACCGTCATCGGATGGCCGCCGGCTCAGCTTTTTAGCCTATATTTTATTATAATTGTATGTACAAGTTGGTCGTGAGTGTTTTATGCCTTGCCGCATGTGGCATTTTAAATTATCCTTAATATGTAAGGCAATTATTAACAGTTGCCATTGTAAATTTTCCTCAACAGCGAGCAGAGCACGTGTGGGGATGCCATGGACCCGCAAAAAAATCAAGGATGCCACGGCAAGCAAGCACGTGGTCAACCTTCTGGCACCTCGTGGGGGACGCGACAGCGCATCTATAGGACACGATGGTGATATCATGACCGTGTGTGATAGTGGGCAGACACGTACACGTACATCCGAGAACAAGGGCCCACGTTTCGGGCTTCCGGTGCGTGGCATACGGTTGATCCAAAAGAACTGTTTGCGATGAGGCGGAACAACAGAAACGGGGCTTTGTAGGATCAGAACCATCAATAAATTTTGACTTTGTTTTTCTTCACATTGCAGATTACAACGCAATAATTAATTGCAAATCTGTTCACACCGATCAAACTAATATGTGTTCACACTTAGCACCAGGCTGTAAAAGCTACCCACTCAAAAATTACTTCACAGTTCCTCTCCTCATCACCCACAAAACTGGTCTTTCCTGTCAAGTCATTCCGCCATGAACAGTAGGAGGAGTTTTGGGTGGGCATATAACTAGGCACCAAAGACCAAGGCCATGGAAGCACTAGAGAGGTCTCACTGCGAAGCGGCAGCCGCAGCAGAGATGTCCCGACACGCCACGGAGCCCTCGAACAAGCTCTCACAGTCTGGTGAGGGCTCTCACACGCACACTCGCTGCGTCGGCGATTACGAGGAGCTAGCGTTGCTGAAATCCTTGGCTGGCAACGAGGACATTCTCGATGGCATCATTAAGCAGCAGCAGCCGGTCGACGGCTCGATGAAGCTGCTCGAGATCAGCGATGCCACGGTTGACAAGGCGACCGGCCTCGTCGAGCAACTCATGGGTGACAATGCGAAGCTCCTCAAGGTGCTCGCCGAGAAGGAGGAGGAGGCTGCAGGTTGGAAGATGCTGCATGAGCAGAGTAGTGCCTCGGGAATGATGCTGACAGCGATCGTTGAGGTACTGATGGGTGACTTGAGGAAGCTCCGGATCGAGCGCGAGCAGGAGGTGGAGGAATCCGTGGCTGCTTTCAAGCAAAGTCGTGAGGAATTGAGGAAGGAGATGGAGGATGTCATCGCCCGGCGATCCATCGAAGAGTAGATACAGTAGCGACTTAGATCGTTGTCTACGATTTCCTTCTTCTCTTGCCCTCATGTCTTCCGGGCTTTGCCGCATGTGGCATTTAAAATTATGCAGAATATGTAAGACACTTAGTATCTGCGCCATTGTAAATTTGTCATCGTACTATCTGTTGCCATTTTATTTGTCGTCGTATTATCCGTTGCCCTATGTGGCAATTTAAATTAGGCCGGAATACGAGTTGAAAACACGAACAAAGCAAATGCCGCCATGGGATCACAACCAAACACCATCCGTCCACCCCTAAAAAACCCTCCGTCCACGCGCTTTAGGTAACCCATTAATGGAGAAGTTGTGAGCGAGGCGGGCGGCGGCTGGTGCATGGAGGTCAAAGAGCTCGCTTCTCGGTGAGCATGGGCGGCCTTGCTGCTTGCACGTGTCCCATCGAGCCTGCGAGGTGCACAAGATGCACGCGTCCCGTCGAGCCTCCACGGCGGACTGCTCGCACCCGTCCCATCGAGCCTGCACGGTGGACTTCTCGCGCTCGTCCCGTCTAATCAAACAGCTGCACGCACGCCGCTGAGTCTGGTTAAGTATTGACACGGTTCATATAATACAATCATTTGTGATATTAACGTGTTAGCTTTTTGTTTCAAAAAGGACTTCATTGGCTACTAATGTGTGCGCCTCTTCTCAAACTGGATGATTTTTTTACCATGGCATATATGTGCCATGTCATGAAACCATGCCAAGTTTCATGTTTTTTGGGTGAGTTTTTGATTTAATAGGATATAAAAACCGAGATTCTCAATGTTTCAGGAGGACGACAAGTTTGTAATTCATTCCCGTTCCTTAACTGAGACCTAAACATGCACCCAATGACACATGTATGATTTCCCACCCATTTGGTTCACTGGAGCATGTGCTTGTAGTTCAAATTTCAATTATGGACTACATTAAATGTGTAGAAAACTTAATTAGTAATATATACAATGGCGAAACGAACCCTAAACAGTTTCTAATTTCGGCACGACACTCCTGTTATTCTATGTTGCCTTAGAAAACAAAGTTCAAGGCTTGAAGAGCCAACGATTCTCGTTTTGCCCACCAAAACCACGACGGTTGCGAGAAGCTTTGGTTTGCAAGAGGCTTGTAATATAGCTTCACCAAAATTGGACAATTGTATGTACCATGTAGTGACACCCTACCAAGTTTCACAATTTCCTCGTGAGTTTTGGATTTATAGATATTTATAAACCGAGATTCGCAATGTTTGTGGCCAAGGCAGGATGACGAGACGGTTGAATTCATTCCCATTCGTTCCATGGGACTTAAACATGCACCCCAAGGGCACACATGTACGTTTTTTCTAGCCATTTTGGTGCACTGGAGCATGTATTCCTAGTTCGGATATGAGTTATGGACATGAAATGCTTAGAGAACTCAATTCATGAATAAAAAGGGTCAAACGAACCCTGAATAATTTCAAAGTTCAGCGCGAATCTCCCGTTGTTCTGTGTTGCGTGTAGAAGAAAATACGAGGCTAGAAGAGGGAGCGATTATCATTTCGCCCACAAGGAGACACGTTTCCCTATTGAAACCACGAGGGTTCTTGCAACAGGCTTCGGTTTGTAAGTGGTTTGTAATAAAGCTTGGCCCAAATTGGCAATGTTTTTACCACGACATATATGTGCCACGACGTGACACCATGCCACCTTTGATGACTTTCTGGTGAGTTTTGGATTTATGGGGATTTAAAAACCGACATTCCAAATGTTTGAGGACAAGCCAAGACGTCGGTAAGGTTGTAATTTGTTCCCATTCCTCGCTTGGAACCTAAACATGCACCCAAGGACACATGTATAATTTTTGTAGCCATTTTGGTGAACTGGAGCATATATTTGTAGTTCAGATTTGAATTATTGACATTAAATGCCCAGGAAACTCAACTAGTGTATAAAAAGGCCAAACGAACCCTGAATAATTCTACATTTCAACATGGATATCATGTCGTTCCATGTTGCCCGTAGAAGAAAATACAAGGCGAAAAGAGGCAGCGATTACATTTCGTCAATAAGGGGAACACGTTTCCCTATCGGAACCACGAGGCTTCTTTGAGAGAAGCTCTAGTTTGTAAGAGGTTTGTAATAAAGCTTGGCCCAAATTGGATAAAGTTTTTACCACAACATATATGTGCCATGACGTGACACCATGCTACTGTCATGACTTTCTGGTGAGTTTTTTATTTACGGGGATTTAAAAACCGAGATTCCAAATGTTTGAGGATGAGCCAGGACACCGGTACAGATGTAAATCGTTCCCATTCCTGGCATGCAACCTAAACATGCACCAAAGGACACATGCATGTATAATTTTTCTAGCCATTTTGGTGAACTGGAGCATGTATTTGAGGTTCAGATTTGAATTATGGACATTAAATGCCTAGGAAACTCAATTAGTGTATAAAAAGGCCAAACAAATCTTGAATAAGTCTAAATTTCAGCATGGATATCCTATCGTTACATGTTGCCCGAAGAAGAAAATAAAAGGCAAAAAGAGGCAGTGATTACGTTTCGCCACAAGGGGAACAAGTTTCCCTATCGGAACCACAAGTCTTCTTTGAGAGAAGCCCCAGCTCGTAAGAGGTTTGTAATAAAGCTTGGCCCAAATTGGACAATGTTTTTACCACGACATATATGCGCCATGACGTGAAATCATGCCAACTTTCATGACTTTCTGGTGAGTTTAGGATTTACGGGGATTTAAAAACCGAGATTCTAAATGTTTGAGGACGAGCCAGGATGTCCGTACGGTTGAAATTTGTTCCCATTCCTGGCATCGAACCTAAACATGCACCCAAGGATACATGTATAATTTTTCTAGCCATTTTGGTGAACTAGAGCATGTGTTTGAAGTTTAGATTTGAATTATGGACATTGAATGCCTAGGAAACTCAATTAGTGTATAAAAAGGCCAAACGAACCCTGAATAATTTTAAATTTCAGCATGGATATCATGTCGTTCAATGTTGCCCATAGAAGAAAATACAAGGCGAAAAGAGGCAGTGATTATGTTTCGACAACAAGGGGAACACGTTTCCCTATCGGAACCACGAGGTTTCTTTGAGAGAAGCTCTAGTTTGTAAGAGGTTTGTAATAAAGCTTGGCCCAAATTGGACAATGTATTTACCACGACATATATGTTCCATGATGTGACACCATGCCTACTTTCATGACTTTCTGGTGTGTTTAGGATTTACGGGGATTTAAAATCTGAGATTCCAAATGTTTGAGTACGAGCCAGGACGTCGGTACGGTTGTAATTCGTTCCCATTCCTGGCATGAGACCTAAACATGCACCCAAGGACACATGCATGTATAATTTTTCTAGCCATTTGGGTGAACTGGAGCATGTATTTGAGGTTCAGATTTCAATTATGGACATTAAATGCCTAGGAAACTCAATTAGTGTATAAAAAGGCCAAACGAACCCTGAATAAGTTTAAATTTTAGCACGGATATCTTGTCGTTCCATGTTGTCGGATCAAGAAAATACAAGGTGAAAAGAGGCAATGATTATTGTTTCACCCACAAGGGGGACACGTTTCCCTATCGGAACCACGAGGCTTTATTTGAGAGAAGCTCCGGTTTGTAAGAGGCTTGTAATAAAACATGCACCAAAATGGACGAAAAAAGTCCTCGACATATATGTGCCATTTCGTGACACCATGCCAAGTTTCACGATTTTCGGGTGAGTTTTGGATTTACTGGGACTTAAAAACCGAGATTCTTCTCACGAAAAGTTTTCAAATAGCACACGGCTTACTCACGAAAGCCGTGTGCCTACCAAACTGTGGCTGATGCCCCCTCCTCCCCCTGCTGCGCGCGCAATCTGAGTCGTGCATTCTGATTGGCTAGAACCCAAACCCCACGGATCTTACATCTACACCATTGGATGCTCCCAAATCGAACGGCAACCCTCAGCCCTTTCAACAGCACTTGCAGTACATGGGTAAGCATTGTGCGCATGAGTCGTGCTAGCTCATGCTTCCTTCTCTTCTACGTCTTCTAAACCAGCTACAATTTCCCTTCACTCCTCTCATCGGTTTCCCGCCTCTTCTCCGATAGGTTTCCCGCTACCAGTGTCAGTGCTAATTGAAGGCTAGGCGGCAGCACACCAGCCATGTAAATATCGCACACAGTTTCTAAAAGAACAAATGTGCCTGATAGGAGGGAGTAGGTCCCATAGGGTGACCAGCGTGAAACACCTTAAAGGCAAGGAGGCAATTCCTATCAGCAAGGTGCCGCTTCCCATCCACTAGCCTAGTCGAATAGAATGCAGAAGTTAAGTGTGCTTGGGCTGGAGTAGTCCAAGGATGGGTGACCCAGTGGGAAGTTGCATCTTTCAAGGTTATTTTTTTGTTATAAAATCACCACTACTGCGCAAGCGCGAGCAAATGGTGCAGGTACTGGCTTAACCGTGTGCGATGCAAGTGTGCTATAAAATCACCACCACTGCGCAAGCGTGAGCAAATGGTGCAGGTACTAGCTTAACTGTGTGCGATGCAAGTGTGCTGTAAAATCACCACAACTGCGCAAGCGCGAGCAAATGGTGCAGGTACTGGCTTAACCATGTGCGATGTAAGTGCGCTGTAAAATCACCACGACTGCGCAAGCTAAAGGCGGGTAAGTTTATGTAGAAATTAGGATGAACGTGTGCGATAGATCAGCTAGCTAGAGATATATAAATAAACTACCCGCCTTGAGCATTTCAAAAAATGGCGGTTCCACCACTTTTCCTTATTATCATACATGCATATTCTTATTGGACCGTGCGTGATCTTGGGCACTCTCGCGCGGCATAAATTCTTTTACCCAAATTTTAATAGCCATCGTACTTCAACTGTCGCCCACACTCCTCCAGCATCGACCTTATAGTAAAATTGTAGTAGCCGAGCCATTTGAACCGTCGCCCTCCCTCGTCCACCACCATCTCCAACCACCATTACAAAAATTTTAAGTAGCCGCGACGTATCCTCAAACACCACCATCCCCCCTCCACAGCCCCCACTCGCCCCTCCCCCCACGAACTGTAGCTCGCGGCCGTCGCCGGCGCCGCACCAACCCATGTTGGTCTGCCTGTTTGTCACGCCCAATATGCGACCCCATCCTAAAAGAACTCGAAGGTCCCACTAAGGATAGAAGCACATATTGGAGACGCTTTTGCAAGGTGGATATCATTACATCAACATTACATAATAGATGGGGATACATGCAAAAGGCATACAAAGCCACATGAATACAACATCACAATACATAAGAGCAACATCCGACTACGGATGAACACAAACAGAAACTCAACGACATCCACCCTGCTAGCCCAGGCTGCTGACCTGGAACCTATCCCCTGCTCGAAGAAGAAGCAGAAGAAGAACTCCAAAACAAGCAAACATCGCTCTTGCATCATGATCATCGCATAACCTGTACCTGCAACTGTTGTTGTAGTAATCTGTCAGCCACGAGGACTCGTCAATCCCATTACCATGGGTATCAAGACTAGCAAAGCTTAATGGGAAAGGAAGTGGTAAAGTGGTGAGGTTGCAGCAGCGATTAAGCATGATAGTGTGGCTAACATACACAAATGAGAGCGAGATGAGAAACAAAGGAACGGTCGTGAAGCTAGCAATGATCAAGAAGTGATCCTGAACACCTACTTACGTCAAACATAACCCAAAGACCGTGTTCACTTCCCGGACTCCGCCGAGAAGAGACCATCACGGCGACACACGCGGTTGATGCGTTTTAATTCGGATCTGGTGTCAAGTTATCTACAACCGGACATTAACAAATTCCCATCTGCCACATAACCGCGGGCACGGCTCTCGAAAGTTTATACCCTGCAGGGGTGTCCCAACTTAGCCCATGATAAGCTCTCGCGATCAACGAAGGATATACCTTCTCCCGTGAAGACCCGATCAATCTCGGAATCCCGGTTTACAAGACATTTCGACAATGGTAAAACAAGACCAGCAAAGCCGCCCGATGTGCCGACAAATCCCGATAGGAGCTGCACATATCTTGTTCTCAGAGCACACCGGATGAGCAAGACGTCGGGTTGGCATAGACCCGATTGCCAGGGGCGGACATCGCTTCAAGTTGGACCAACACTCAAAGGAGCACCGCCCGGGGGTAAAATAAAGATGACCCTCGGGCTCCGGAAACCCAAGGGGAAAAGGGCTAGGTGAGGCAAATGGTAAAACCAAGGTTGGGCCTTGCTGGAGGAGTTTTATTCAAAGCGAGTCTTCCACCCTTTACCAAGTATATAGATGCATTAATTAAATAAGAGATATTGTGATATCCCAACATAACCCTGTCCACCATGGAGCAATCTTCAACTTCACCTGCAACTAACAACGCTATAAGAGGGGCTGAGCAAAGCGGTAACATAGCCAAGCAACGGTTTGCTAGGAAGGGTGAAAAGGTTAGAGGCTGACATGGCAATTAGGGGAGGCTTGAAGAACAAGTGATAGGTAGCGCAGCATAGCAATAGAACGAAGCAACTAGCATAGCAACGATAGTAGTGAGATTCAGGGTAGCGATCATCTTGCCTGAAATCCCGCTAGGAAGAAGAACGAGTCCATGAAGAAGACAAGTGGACGTAGTCGAACGAATCCTCACAACTCCAGGATGAAACCGAAGCTAACGAGAGAAGCAAATCGGAAAGAAGCAAACAACATGGTAAATGCACAATCATAAACATGGCATGATACACAATCAAGTATGATGCATGTCCGATTTAAAGAGGCATGGCATGACAAAGTGCAACAAATAATACTACAAGTTAAGCGGAGCTCAATATGCAACGAGTTGCATATTGACGAAACACCACATCCAAGTTATTTAGTTCGCTCTCGTTTAGGTACACAACAATGATAAATGTTGGTAAACATGGCAAGGGGTGTAAAAAAATAAACTAACTATTTAGGCAAGTTTAAATGAGACCGGAACAACAAACAACAATTCCGGAAAATTCTCATATGCAAATTATGAATTTGGTACTGTTCTGCCCTAAAATAGATTTTAAAGTTGTTAAACAGGAAAATAAAGTGGACCATGTTAAACTAGGCATTTTTTCACCCCATTTACATATAAAGTTTATTTAAAACCGAGCTACGGTTATTTAGTTATGAAATAAAACATTTTAGCATGGCATTATGCAAAACAAATGCAAACAGCAGTTTAAACATTTCAAACATGGATGGAAGTGGCTGATTATGAAACTAGATGAAAAACTAAACATTTTTCATATATAAATTGTGTACATATGATGCATGGTTAATTAGTTATTATATGCATGAACATGGAGGGGTTTTCTGCAAATCTGTAAATTACTGGATAATTACTAAAATCGCTGAACAAGAAAAAAAATAACGGGCCGAAATTTGGATCGTCTGGGCTGCTCACCATGGGCTCAAAGGCCAACTGGAGCAGAGGGGTTCGCGGGCCGGAAGATCTGGATGCGGCTGCTGGGCTTGGCGATGCGGACGGGGTCGGCAGGAGCCTCGCGATGAAAAGTCAACGCAGGCGCCTGGCTCGTCCTCGAAGAAGAGGAGGAAGGGGCGCGACAACAGGAGGAAGGAAGCGACGGAGCTGGAGGGTCCTGGTGGCCGGATTCGGCGACACGGCGGGGCAGACGAGGTCCTGGAGGTGCTCGGGCAGAGGTGGGGAAGCCCATGGCGCTGGAACCTTGCTGGAACGAGCGAGTCCCTGCTCGACGAAGAGGAAGCGGAGGCCGGTGCGACGAGAAGCAGGGGACACAGCGGCGGCCTGATGCGGCTGGGACTCCGGTGAAGGGATGCGCGACTGGGAGGGTCTTGGTCGTCAGGGCCCTAGGCGAAGGAGGTGAAACTTGCGAGGAAAGGTCTTGGCGGCGGTGAATTTTTCCGGCGTCGGGGACGAGGTGCTCGGGGAGCAGAGGGCCTGCGAGGCGGCGCAGCAAATAAGACCCCAGCACGGGTCTTCAGCAGGAGAAGGTGAGGCTAGAGGGCGGGTCCATCCAGGAACACGGCGGAGGTGAGCTGGGCGTCGAGGCGATGAAAGCCATGGCGATGGCGTGGTCCTGTCGAACAATAGAGAGAGAGAGAGAGAGAGAGAGAGAGAGAGAGAGAGAGAGAGAGAGAGAGAGAGAGAGAGAGAGCTAAGAAATTAAGGGAGGGAGAGCTAAACGGAGCAGGAGGGAAGGAAGGGACGCGAGACGGGGACCTGCTGGTCCGGCGGCTCTGCTCGGAGAGGTCGACGGCGGCGCAAATCCAGGGACGTTGTCGGAGGCGCTAGTTGGGCCATTGGGGAAAACGATGGAGCTAGGTGGGTGGATCGGGAGGGATCCCAAGGAGGATTGCGGGAGAGTGGCGACGCGACTAGGGACAAGGGGAGGATTTTTAGGGTTGTCCAAAATAGACTAGGGGTGGACTTTATATATGAAAAAGGAAGGAAGTTTGGATCATCCGATTAAAATCGGACGGTCGAGAATAAAATGCTTCGAGAGTCCAAACAAATGAAGGAAGATATTTTAGGGATGTTTGGAGATGATCCGGATTCAACGGTCACGACAACCAGGTTCGAGTTCGGGGGAGTTTCGGACGCACACGTGAGGGTTCTGTGCACTATGCAGATAGAGATAAGGCCAATGTGTGCAAGTGTGTGGTTGGTCTTGGAACAGTCAACGAACGCAACGGAGAGAAGCGAGGAGCGGCAACTACGAGTGGATGCAAGTTTAAATGAAAACATGCAGATGCAATGCGCATGATGCTATGAGATGAAATGCAAGACATGAACAAAAAGCAAAACAAAAACAAAAACCCAACCACGGAGGAAATAACATATCGCATCTCTGGAAAAGGCAAGAGTTGGAGTTACGAATATGGAAAGTTGTATCCGGGGCATTACAACACTCCACCACTACGAAAGGATCTCGTCCCGAGATCTAGGATGGCACCGGAGAGAAACGGAAGAGAAAGAAAAGAGGTAAAACTAAGTTGCTTCTTTGACGAACGAGTGAAACCATGAACCATGAGAGGTTTAGCAAAATGAAAGAAAGAAAATAACAAAGATGAACAAAGTTGAAAACACTCCGTTAGAAAACAGGAAAAAGGGATACGACGAGAACCAAGAGGTTTAGTGATTAGATAGATATTGAAACCACTCCGGTTAAAACTAGATAGAGAAGGAATAAGATTGATATAATTTGGGCAGCACTCCAAGTGAAAGAAGAAGGAAAACTTGATAAGATGAAAAGATATTGAAGAGATGATACAACACTCCGGTTAAATGGATAAGCCAGAAAAGAAGACGATCCTCACAAAACGAGTGATGGGTGAAGAGCACAACATCACAATGCCTCTGGAACAAAAGAATAGAAGATAGATCACTGGAATAACAGAATGTAGGAGAAAATGCAAACTTCTGCCACAAATGAGCTCGGAAAGCACCCTTCCAAGAAGGTTATAACGGAGTTGTTGGAAAACCAACAACGAAAAGAATAAGCTTGTAGTGGGCTTATGGAAAACATCTCAAGACTATGAGGTGAAAACTGGCCACTAATGGAAACCATTGATTTGATTGAGAGCACCAAAGAGATGAAAAACTTCTTCACCGAGAGGATAGGAGAAAACTCGAATCATTTATAGCACCATAATTAGCAATACTCCTTAGGGAAGGCTTTAGGTGAAATGTTTACCAAGATAACCCCAATGGATGGATTAATGGATATAGAGTACCTCATTCTTGACAACATGTGACTCATGAAACATGAAGGAAATTGTCAAGAGTGACATAACACCACCTCAAAAGATAAGGTAGAAAGAATTGCACTTTGGAATGCAAGATGAAGAATACTTGAGCTCCTCAAAACAAAACATGTGTTGAGCACCATGTTTATTTTATAGTATAGCTTGGTGGGTCATAACTTCGAGAGAAACCTTGAAGAACAATTAAAGAATGAACAGAATCCTTCATGAACCACCATGTAGAGACTCAATGAAGAACTCCGGTAATAAAAGGATGATAAAAGAAGGAGAAGTTGAAAACACAAGGTGAAGCCTTGCAATGATTTAGATGGAGCTTCGCGACGATAATGCGGAAAACTTGGAACTCCCGAAAAGTAAAGATGAAGCATCTCGAACCGAGAATGTGATATGATGACCAACTCCGGAAAGAAAGATGAATCACTTGTAAACAAGAATTTATTCATCATGAATAATCTCCGTAAAAAGAATTGAGTCACCTCGAGGAAATAAGAATAAGATTGATTGTATGCTTATTCTTCATCAAATTTAATTGATGACAAGCAACGGATTTGGCATACTACTTATTTCCATTGAAAAAGGATAGAGATAGCGCAAACTTGAGAAGGTATTGATGGAACCACCGGTGGGATTTGGAAACAACGAATATTTGATATGATAACGAAGGAAGTGAAATCTTGAACGAACCACCATAAGAGTTGAAAATGAAAGTAGCAAAGGCACAATTCGCCGGGAATAACTGGAAAACGAATGAAGATACTTGAAGGGATTTACATACATGAGAACAAAGAGAACATAAACTGATTAGAGGATATTTGACTGATTCACCGGTAAGATTTGGAGAATGATAGCTACACGCTGAGAATGAAGAATTATGACATGATGGCCTTCGGAGAAAAGAAATGGAAACAACTCATGAAATGCTTCAAATGGTAAGAAAAGAATGCTCACAATCAAAACAATTATGAGGATAGCATGAAGCTAGAACCATGAATATTCAAGAGAATGGACCAAGATTTAAGAGAAATCCTTCTTCGGTCTTCAAATGTTGAGAATGATGATGAGAACCACCATGAATTGTTGAGATACTCTGGGAGAATTAAAAGAGGAAAGGTTTAGCCAAAGATGAAAAGAATTTGAAAACGACCTTGGAGAAGGCATGTGACTGATGAAAATTCATTCTTACGTCAAACTTGGAAATGAATTTGAGAATTGCTCCTAATAATTTGAAGAGTCAGGTAAGATCCTGGGAAAAGACCTGTGGGTTAGGGTCCACTCAAAAGAAAACACCGTTGAACAATTTTAAAGAGAGGTTGCACCGGTTGAATTAAATGGCTTGAATGAGATAACAATCTCCAACTAGCTTGAACGGATTAAGAATGGAAACACAAATCTTCTGAGATATCTTGAGCACTCCGGATAAGAATAGAGATAGGTGAACAATTAAGAGGTGCATCGGCATGAGAAAGCATTAGAAACGAGGAAAGGAATATGATGAATATCGAAAGCTTGAATTGGATCCACCGGAGAAGCAAAAAAGAACGGAGGATGATGAACTTGAAGCTCGTGAGCATCTTCACGAGGGATCACCGGATCAGAACATTGATTGAAAAGAGTGAAGTGACTTCACATGAATAAATGGATACTTGATTAAAATAAATGAGTCCTTGAAGAAAAGGGTGGGAGGGTGGGGAAAAACAAAGACAACTTGGGATGAACGAAACAAACACCGTTGAGAAAACTTAGAATTGATCTTGCGGATGGGGAGAATGATAGGATTATCTCGAAGAGAAGTGCACCGGTTGGAAAGAATTGACATGACAATCTCAATGATCAAAAGGATTAGTACTCCCATAGAAATATGAGAACACCGTTTAGGGAAAGGTATGGATTCAACACTTGACATTGAAGCAACTCAAATACCACAAATAAAACAAAACAAAGGATTTGGCTTGCAGAAATAAGCCGGAACAAATACATATGATAGAGATTTACCCAATCCCATATCATGCATCTGTCAGAAAGATATTCTAGGAGCTACTTGAATTCCCACCTATAAACTCCCGAAACTTTTTGGTTATGCAATCTGGTGTTGGGGATACAGGGGAAGCAATATATCTCACTCAAACTAATAATCCCTACATCCAGCTGTATCCATCCGTCAACACATAACCAAGAAAACTCCAGAAATCGTGTACCTCAACCTTCAAAAAGCATCCGTTATACAAGCTATGGCAATACTCCCGAACTCCCCAGTACTAGGTGACGTCGAGGTTATCTCACCAACAACTGCATAAAAGAGATTTTCAATGTCGGCAAAACTCAGGTATTCCAGAACTGCAACGATAAAATTATGACGACAACACCTCGGAGCTCAACTCCCCGGGACACTGCCACAACCCCTAAATGTCAGGAGGCACCAAGAACAATGTTCTCGTCACAAGAATATAGGAACGATCACAATATACCCGCGTGATCCTAAATTTTTTTTAGTGAAATTGGAGGAGAGGAAAGACAAAACATCTACGCAGGAGTCCTCACCAGAGCGACAAAGGGGGCTGAGGAGTAAAAAGAATGCTACTCTCCGATATATATAATCCTAAGACTCAAAATAGTTTTTTTTTCTAGACTCAACAATGGCCAACAATCAAGGGGGCTCCTATGGTCGGTCGAGGCTCTGATACCAACTTGTCACGCCCAATATGCGACCCTATCCTAAAGGAACTCGAAGGTCCCACTAAGGATAGAAGCGCATATTGGAGACGCTTTTGTAAGGTGGATATCATTACATCAACATTAGATAATAGATGGGGATACATACAAAAGGCATACACCACATGAATACAACATCACAATACATAAGAGCAACATCCGACTACGGATGAACACAAACAGAAACTCAACGACATCCACCACCTTTAGCCCAGTGCCGACCGAACCTATCCCTAATCGAAGAAGAAGCGTAAGAAGAACTCCAAAAAAGCAAACATCGCTCTCGCGTCATGATCATCGCATAACCTGTACACGCAATCGTTGTTGTAGTAATCAGGAGCCACGAGGACTCGTGAATCCCATTACCATGGGTATCAAGACTAGCAAAGCTTAATGGGAAAGGAAGTGGTAAAGTGGTGAGGTTGCAGCAGCGACTAAGCATGATATGGTGGCTAACATACGCAAATGAGAGCAAGAAGAGCAACAAAGGAACGGTCGTGAAGCTAGCAATGATCAAGAAGTGATCCTGAACACCTACTTACGTCAAACATAACCCAAAGACCGTGTTCACTTCCTGGACTCCGCCGAGAAGAGACCATCATGGCTAAACACGCGGTTGATGCGTTTTAATTCGGATCTGGTGTCAAGTTATCAACAACCGGACATTAACAAATTCCCATCTGCCACATAACCGCGGGCACGACTCTCGAAAGTTTATACCCTGCAGGGGTGTCCCAACTTAGCCCATGATAAGCTCTCGCGATCAACGAAGGATATACCTTCTCCCAGGTAGACCCGATCAATCTCAGAATCCCGGTTTACAAGACATTTCGACAATGGTAAAACAAGACCAACAAAGCCGCCCGATGTGCCGACAAACCCCAATAGGAGTTGCACATATCTCGTTCTCAGGGCACACCGGATGAGCAAGACGTCGGGTTGGCATAGACCCCGGTTGCCCAGGGGGCGCCGGACATCGCTCAAGTTGGACCAACACTCGAAGGAGCACTGGCTCGGGGGGGGGGGGGGTAAAATAAAGATGACCCTCGGGCTCCGGAAACCCAAGGGAAAAATGGCTAGGTGAGGCAAATGGTAAAACCAAGGTTGGGCCTTCCTGGAGGAGTTTTATTCAAAGCGAACTGTCAAGGGGGTCCCATAAATCACCCGACCGCGTAAGGAATGCAAAATCCTGGAACATAACACCGGTATGACGGAAACTAGGGCGGCAAGAGCGGAACAAAACACCAGGCATAAGGCCGAGTCTTCCACCCTTTACAAAGTATATAGATGCATTAATTAAATAAGAGATATTGTGATATCCCAACATAACCCTGTCCACCATGGAGCAATCTTCAACTTCACCTACAACTAACAACGGTATAAGAGGGGCTGAGCAAAGCGGTAACATAGGCAAGCAACGGTTTGCTAGGAAGGGTGAAAAGGTTACAGGCTGACATGGCAATTAGGGGAGGCTTGAAGAACAAGTGATAGGTAGCCCAGCATAGCAATAGAACAAAGCAACTAGCATAGAAATGATAGTAGTGAGATCCAGGGTAGCGATCATCTTGCCTGAAATCCCGCTAGGAAGAAGAACGAGTCCATGAAGAAGACAAGCGGACGTAGTCGAACGAATCCTCACAACTCCGGGATGAAACCGAAGCTAACGAGAGAAGCAAACCGGAAAGAAGCAAACAACATGGTTAATGCACAATCATAAACATGGCATGATGCACAATCAAGTATGATGCATGTACGATTTAAAGAGGCATGGCATGACAAAGTGCAACAAACAATATTACAAGTTAAGCGGAGCTCAATATGCAACGAGTTGCATATTGACGAAACACCACATCCAAGTTATTTAGTTCGCTCTCGTTTAGGTACACAACAATGATAAATGTTGGTAAACATGGCAAGGGGTGTAACAAAAATAAACTAACTATTTAGGTAAGTTTAAATGAGGCCGAAACAACAAACAACAATTCCGGAAAATCCTCATATGCAAATTATGAATTTGGTACTGTTCTGCCCTAAAATATATTTAAAGTTGTTAAACAGGAAAATAAAGTGGACCATGTTAAACTAGGCATTTTTTCACCCCATTTACATATAAAGTTTATTTAAAACCGAGCTACAGTTATTTAGTTATGAAATAAAACATTTTAGCATGGCATTATGCAAAACAAATGCAAACAGGAGTTTAAACATTTCAAACATGGATGAAAGTGGCTGATTATGAAACTAGATGAAAAACTAAACATTTTTCATATATAAATTGTTTACATATGATGCATGGTTAATTAGATTTTATATGCATGAACATGGAGGGGTTTTCTACAAATCTGTAAATCACTCGATAATTACTAAAATCATTGAACAGGAAAAAAACATGACGGGCCAAAATTTGGATCGACTGGGCTGCTCACCATGGGCTCAAAGGCCAACTGGAGCAGAGGGGTTCGCGGGCCGGCAGATCTGGATGCGGCTGCTGGGCTTGGCGATGCGGACGGGGTCGGCAGGAGCCTCGCGACGAAAAGTCAACGCGGGCGCCTGGCTCGTCCTCGAAGCAGAGGAGGAAGGGGCGCGACAACAGGAGGAAGGAAGCGGCGGCGCTGGAGGGTCCTGGTGGCCGGATTCGGCGACGCGGCAGGGCAGACGAGGTCCTGGAGGTGCTCGGGCAGAGGTGGGGAAGGCCATGGCGCTGGAACCTTGCTGGAACGAGCGAGTCCCTTCTCGACGAAGAGGAAGCGGAGGCCGGCGCGACGAGAAGCAGGGGACGCAGCGGCGGCCTGATGCGGCTGGGACTCCGGTGAAGGGCTGCGCGACGGGGAGGGTCTTGGTCGTCGGGGCCCTGGGCGGAGGAGGTGAAACTGGCGAGGCAAGGTCTTGGCAGCGGCGAATTTTTCCGGCGTCGGGGACGACGTGCTCGGGGAGCAGAGGGCCTGCGAGGCGGCGTAGCGAAGCAGACTCTAGCGCGGGTCTTCAGCGGCAGGAGGCGAGGCCGGAGGGCGGGTCCATCCAGGAACAGGGCGGAGGCAAGCTGGGCGTCGAGGCGATGAAGGCCATGGCGATGGCATGGTCCTGCCGAACAACAGAGAGAGAGAGAGAGAGAGAGAGAGAGAGAGAGAGAGCTAAGAAATTAAGGGAGGGAGAGCTAAATGGAGCAGGAGGGAAGGAAGGGATGCGAGACGGGGACCTGCTGGTCCGGCGGCTCTGCTCGGAGAGGTCGATGGTGGCGCAAATCAAGGGAGGTTGTGGGAGGCGCTAGTTGGGCCATTGGGGAAAACGATGGAGGTAGGTGGGTGGATCGGGAGGGATCCCAAGGAGGATTGCGGGAGAGTGGTGGCGCGACTAGGGACAAGGGGAGGATTTTTAGGGTTGTCCAAAATAGACTAGGGGTGGACTATATATATGAAAAAGGAAGGAAGTTTGGATCATCCGATTAACATCGGACGGTCAAGAATAAAATGCTTCGAGAGTCCAAACAAATGAATGAAGATATTTTAGGGATGTTTGGAGATGATCCGGATTCAACGGTCACGACAACTAGGTTCGAGTTCGGGGGAGTTTCGGACGCGCACGTGAGGGGTCTGTGCACTATGCAGAGAGAGATAAGGCCAATGTGTGCAAGTGTGTGGTTGGTCTTGGAACAGTCAACGAACGCAACGGAGAGAAGCGAGGAGCGGCAACTACGAGCGGATGCAAGTTTAAATGAAAACATGCAGATGCAATGCGCATGATGCTATGAGATGAAATGCAAGACATGAACAAAAAGCAAAACAAAAACAAAAACCCAACCACGGAGGAAATAACATATCGCATCTCCGAAAAAGGCAAGAGTTGGAGTTACGAATATGGAAAGTTGTATCCGGGGCGTTACTGTAATAGCCTGGCTTATTAGGGATGATAGACTACTCATATCAATAAGGAATTCCTTCTTTTCCGGGATCCCATTCGGACAGAACTCCAAAGTTAAGCGTGCTCAGCTTGGAGTAGTTTCAGGATGGGTGACCGACCGGGAAGTTGCTCCCGGGTGCGCATGAGTGAGGACAAAGTGCGCAGAAAAGACTAGTATTGATCTGTGGGGCTAGTCTAGATCCCGCCAGGAGTAACGACCACCGGCGGGTGTGTCCGGGGCGTTACAAGTTGGTATCAGAGCCGACCCTCGCGGTTACACGGATGGTTGCGGACAGGTGCGCGGTCATGTTGTTCATGACGTTTGTGACCCGTCGTGGCACACGGCATGGCACATGTACCGGACTGGATGCACAGACGGTTGTGCCAAGAGGGAATGTTCCTGTGGCCCGACGAGGACGTCGGTTCCTCTAAGTGGGGGTGTATGTAATAGCCTGGCTTATTAGGGATGATAGACTACTCATATCAATAAGGAATTCCTTCTTTTCCGGGATCCCATTCGGATAGAACTCCAAAGTTAAGCGTGCTCAGCTTGGAGTAGTTTCAGGATGGGTGACCGACCGGGAAGTTGCTCCCGGGTGCGCATGAGTGAGGACAAAGTGCGCAGAAAAGACTAGTATTGATCTGTGGGGCCAGTCTAGATCCCGCCAGGAGTAACGACCACCGGCGGGTGTGTCCGGGGCGTTACAGTTACACTGTTCCTCCTAGTTTAGATAATAAAGTTTAGGTTACCGAATGATTCTCATACCGTCGCCCCACTCCCCTTAGTTTTTAGATGAGGCCTGCGGTGTCCCTCCCCGCCAGATACACATCTCCTGCTCCAGAATGTCTCAGCCTAAGCTCGACCACGTATTCAGGGAGCCCGACGAGCGTTCGGCCAAGAAGAGGTTTATCATGGCATCTCCGGCAGATGTTGGCGAGGTGGCCGCCGTTCGCCCTGACCTGTCGATCCCGGACCAACACGTCGCCGCAAAAGCTGACGAATACGTTTACTATGTTGCCATGTCGAAGGCCAAATGTCAACGGGCTTGCGTATTACTGTATCTCGGGAAAGCTGGCTACGACATCCAGCTCGTCGATAGCGATGGCTTCACGCGGGCCATGTCAAAGGTTATGTGGTCCATCCCCAACCCCTCTAGTTCAACCGCCGTTGATCTCTTCGACGTCCCTACCACTGATCTCCTCCACCAATAGGTCAAGGATTTGCGATTCTTATACGCCATCGAGCCCATTTTGTCATTTCTGAAGGACACGTTCTATGGTGGTGGCTTGGGATCCTCAAGTGCCAAGTTAGATCTCATCGACCACAACCATGACCACGAGGAGGGCACCCACAAACGTTCTTCCAAGGTGAAAAAACCCATCTATGACATCAGAGAACGCACTATGGGTCTATGCTCTTCCAACTGGAAGGATCCCGTCCATGAAATGTGAGGCAACATCCTATCAGCAAATCTTACCTTTTCTAGCTTGCCAACCCGTACCTTTGTTGTAGTAGCATTTGTCGTGCGGTGCTATAACTGTGCCGTGTTTAATTATTTCAGTTGTGCAAAAATGTATTGTTCAATAGGGCTATGTGATGTTTAAGTATGAATTGTCCACTTCAGTTTCACGAATGGCTATATTTGGTTGTTTATAGTGAGTAGATGCCTTGTTTATCTGTGTTTGCTTGTTAGGTTGGTTGCAGTGAGCATTTTTTCAGTTATCGAGCCACTGCCTTGTTTATATGTATTTGGTTCTTAGTTTGGTTGCAGTGAGCATTTCTCTAGTTATCAAGCAGATGCCTTGTTTATCTGTATTTGGTTGTTAGGTTGCTTTTTTAGCATTTGTCCAGTTTTCAACCAGATGCCTTGTTTATCTGTATTTGCTTGTTAGGTTGGTTGCAGTGAGCATTTGTCCAGTTTTCAAGCATATGCCTTGTTTATCTGTATTTTCTTGTTAGGTTGGTTGCAGTGAGACTCAGTTTAGTTTTCAATGGCTATATTTTGTTGTTATACTGATCATTCACTGGTGCAGAGACCTGCTATACAAATGGTTTTTATCCCCTTTCCGCGACGATATTCGGAACCGTCGCCAAGTGAGTGTGGGAGATAGGGGGATCCTTCCCACACGACCCAGAAACCATCGAACATAGGCCCTCCTGGCACATAGACTGGGGCAAAATGAGCTCGTGTGCGATCTAGCGGGGCATCGAAACCCAATTGTTTCTATTCATATGTACATACCACACGGTGAATCCCAGAAAAACATTTTTGTTCATATGTATATCACACACAGTTTTTTGTGTGGAAACGTTTGTGAAAGGTGGCCTAATGCAAACAGTTCTCTGTCGGAAGCCGTGTGTGATTATTAGTTGATCGCACACGCCTACTTTCTAGAAACTGTGCGGGTTGTTTGAGTTCATCGCCCACGGTGTTGTCTGAGTGACCGTCTGCAATAGAAAACCTCAATAAGCAGGGTAATTAGCCTATTATTGATAATCCATGTACTAATCAAATTGATATTTCCTATAAAAACACACCAGATATTTCATATCTGTATAATAGCAACTAGGATTTCATAATCGAATTACATCAGATAGCTTGAACACTCAGTACCGCCATTACACAACAGCACCACGTTTCACATGCAATATCCAAAACCTTTGGAAAGTAGCATCATACACGGTAAATAGATAGATGAATGTCATCTGGGAAACTGCAGAAGTGGAAGCAAATATTGAGCCTTCAGTGATGTTGAATGTCCTTGCAACTTTAGGCCAGTGGCTATGGATAATTGCCCACCCAACTTTCATCCTCTTCAGCAAGACTTCAATATTGTACCGTGGGTGTTGAATGAATACCTTCCTCGCCTCTTGACCATGTAGGTGGTTTGAGAGGTAATCATCGGTGAACTGCTTTGAAATGTACTGAAAACAAAGATATGCATAAATCCTTGCTATATATTTTCAAATGGCGTAAGGGGTAAAAACAAGGTAAAAGAGTTAGTACCATCCTATAGTTGATTGATGTCTTCTTCATCGTGCAAACAAAGATCTTGCTATTATTCGTCACAAGTTTCTTCATCCTAACAATCTTTCTGAGTTTCTTTACTTGACTGGTATTCATGGACATGTTATTTCCCCATATGCAATATGGATCGAACAGTGGGTCTAAGCCTCTGACAGCAGGACCTACATGTGCAAGACCAAATTGTAAGAAACCTAAATATTAGAATGATTCCTGCAACTGCACAATAATGTGTTATTAGCCAAAGGACCATACTTTAAGAGACCTCGATGGTAAACCGCAGTGTCTCCCATTGTTTCCTTGCAACACACATAAGGAAGATCTTGATCAGGTTAACTGAGAGTTGTCATACTATCAATAGAATATGTATTGAGTACAGCCAAATTCGATTTATTTCACATGCATAACAATACAAAATTGTACCCACGGAAAATGAAAATCAAATTGTAGAACTGAACTAAACAGTTAAATGGACAACAGACTAAATGAACCAAAATAGTTAACTGAGCACGACATTGCAGAATAGAAACATTTACTAGAAGATAAGACAGTTAACAAAACAAAGAATGCTTGAGAAGACTACTATGAAATGTAGTAATTGTTGGACCAAACTGTTAGCTGAACATTACATTTCAGACGACCAAAGTGTTAACTGAACATTACATTTCATAGGACCAAACTGTAAAATGAAAATCAGATTGCATATTAACATTCCAGAGGACAAATCACTAGAAGGCATTGGCGATGGCCTCGAAAAAATAGCATGAATGTATTTTAAAGTATACAACTGCGTGGCGGTGTTGACGGTGGCATCGAAGACGAGGTGCTCCTCCAAGATCAGGCGATCGGCACGCATGGTAGCCATAGCGACCTCGTGCGCATGTGCGGCCGTGATTTGCTTCTCTGCTGCCAGATGCTACTGAGCTCCACTTTATACTGTGTGCAAAATGGCTATGGGCGGCGCTTAATTGGAGGAGGGGGACAGTGATTTCGGCGGAAGGCGTTGCGCCGTCGGTTGGGGCATGTGGGACAGGAAAGGAGGAGGATGGTGTGGGTGGGGTGTGGATTACCTGACCATATCGACGAGGCCATGCAGCAAGAAGAAGGGTCGACAGCGAGGAGGCCGCGCAGGAAGAAGAAGGGTCGCTGGCGTGGAGGCCACGCAGGAAGAAGAAGGGTCGCTGACGAGGAGGCGGTGCTGCAAGAAGAAGGGTTGCCGGCGAGGAGGCGGCGCTGCAAGAAGAAGGGTAGCCGGCGAGGAGGCGGCACTGCAAGAAGAAGGGTCGCCGGCGAGGAGGTTGAGCTGCCGGTAAGCAGTAGTGAAGATTTGAACTTGGAAAGCAAGGAGGAACAGTGGAAATGTAGCTTTTGGTGGGAGGGAGGGGTGGGGAGATAGATATTTCCGCGGTGGCAAAAAAAATTCGCTCGGTGCCGCGAGAAACTAGCGTGCAAGAGTGGTTCAAGCGGGGGCGGTGGACTATTGACGACTAAGCTTCCTGCATAAGACACACAAGATAGAGCGCCAAGATATTTTATATCACATCCCACACGATTCTTTCTAGTAAACTGTTTGTGGTTGTCACGCCCAATATGCGACCCTATCCAAAAGGAACTCGAAGGTCCCACCAAGGATAGACCCGCATATTGGAATGAAATGATGTACTCGTCGAGGCGAACAATTTGACATATTACACGCACGAAACGGAGCTACGGATGCTGAGATACAACATGATGAACATGGCATGATAATGCAAGATTTTCGGGACTTAGCCAAATTTCTCACCACGCAGAAAATGGACGGGGAGATCCCGGGACGGATCGGAGCGGGACGGCGGGGTGTTTGGTTCGCCAGACTGGTGGATCTGGTCCACCCGGACCGGATCTGGCCGGAGTTGACTCCGGCGAGGGGCGGCTCGCCGGCGAGGTCGGAGGCGGCGATGGCGGCCACGGCGGGGCGGCGCAGAGGCGGAGGCGGGCTATGGCGAGGATGCGCGGCGCCAGAGGGGAGCGGCGGCGAGCTCGAGGCGGCAGGTCGGGAGGAGCGGAGGCGGCGCGGCGGCACATGGCAGGCGAGGCGCGGCGCGGTGCAGTGGAGCGGGCGCGGGCGGCGCCGCGGTCGACGGAGGCGGGCGCGGGAAGGCCGGGCGGCACGGCGCTAGAGGTCGCGGGCGGCCGGGCGCACAGCGGCGGCGCGGTCCGGCGACGGGCGGCGCGGGCGGCGGCGCTGGGCGGCCGGGCGGCGAACGGCGGCGGAGCGCTGGCCGGGCGACGGCGGCGGCCGGGCCTCGCTGGTTCGCAGCTGGCCTCGCGGGCCGGGCGGTGGTGGGTGGAGGCGGCGGCGACACGTGGCGGATCCGGATTGGCTGCGGGCGCGGCGGCGGATTTTTCCGGTGGCGGGCGGACATGTCCGGTGGCGGCGGGGAAGTGGCTAGGGTTTTCATCCGCGAAAAATGGAAGGGGAGGGCATATATATATAGGTAGAGGGAGCTAGGAGAGTCCAAATGAGGAGCGGTTTTCGGCCACGCGATCGTGATCGAACGACCGAGAGCATGGAGGGGAGTTTGCTGGGCTTTGGTCCACTTTGGAGGGGGTGTTGGGCTGCAAAGAGAAGGAGGCTTTACGGTTACCCGGTTAACCGTTGGAGTATCAAACGACCTCCAAATGGCACGAAACTTGACAGGCGGTCTACCGGTGCTATACCAAGGCCGCTTGGCAAACCTCGGGCCACTCCGAGAATGCTTAACACCCGCACAAGAGAAGAGGCAAAAAGGGGACGCCGGAGGACATAGGAGTGCCGGATTGCAAAACGGACAATGAGGAAAAAGCTCGGATGCCTGAGACGAACATGTATGCAAAAATGAAATGCACATGATGTCATGATATGAAATGCATATGATGACATGGCAAAGTGCAACACGCAAGCAAATGACATGGCGACGACGGCGAAAAACTGGCAGACACCTGGCACATCGAATCCGGGGCGTTACAGTGGTATACCTGATTTTATTCATTATGTTTAAAAGAGAAAATGGTGTTATGGAGGGAAAGGTTGGTGTTTGAATTGCTAGAACATTTATGTACAGTGAACATGCAACTAAGTGAGTCATGTTTAAATTGGAATTATTCCGGGTTCGTTTGGTATTTTTATGGATTAATTGAGTTTCTCAGCATTTAATGTGCATAATTCAAATTTGAAATACAAGCACGTTCTCTAGTGCACCAAAGTTTGTTGAAAAATCTCATGTGTGTCTTTGGGTGAATTTATAGGTCCCATGCAAGAAATGGGAATGAAATTCAAACATCTGGGCGTCGTGGCTCAGTCGGGAACATTGAGAAACTTGGTTTTTAAATTCCTAGAAATTCAAAACTCGCCTGAAAATCATGAAAATTGGCATGGTGTCATTTCATGGCACCAACATGCTGTGGTAAAAAAATTGGCCTCATTTGGACAAGTTTTTGGTATAAGCTTCTTGCAAACCAGAGCTTCTCTCGAGATGACTCGTGGTTCCCGAGGGGGGACGTGTCACCTTTGTGTTCGAAACGATATACGCTTCCTCCCCCCTTGTTATTTTACAGAGGCAACATAGAACTATATGAGTGTCGTGTTAAAATTTGAAATTATTCCGCCTTCGTTTGGACAATTTCTGGTCATTCAATGTGCATCATTCAAATTTGAACTACAAGCACATGCTCCAATGCACCAAAGTTGGTTGAAAAATCACATGTGTGTCCTTGGGTGAATTTCTAGGCCCAATGAAATAAATGGGAATGAAATTCAAACATCTGGGTGTCGTGGCTCGGCCGGAAAGATTGAGAAACTTGGTTTTTTAATTCATGTAAATCGAAAACACGCCTGAAAATCAAGAAACTTGGCATGGTGTCATGACATGGCATCAACATGTTGTGGTAAATTTATTGGCCGAATTGGGACAAGCTTTGGTATAAGCTTCTTGCAAATCGGAGCTTCTCTCAAGAAGGCTTGTGGTTCCGAGAGGAACGTGTCACCTCCGTGTGCGAAATGACATACGTACACTGCCTTCTCCGCCTTAATTATTTTACACATGCATATTAGACCAAATAGAAGTATCGTGCTAAATTTTGGAATTATTCCGGGTTTGTTTGGCCTTTTTATACATTAACTAAATTTCTGGTCATTTAATGTGCATAATTAAAATTTGAACTACAAGCACATGCTCTATTGCACCAAAGTTGGTTGAAAAATCACATGTGTGTCCTTGGGTGAATTTCTAGGTCTCATGCAAGAAATGGGAATGAAATTCAAACATCTGTGCATCATGGCTCGGCCGGAAAGATTGAGAAACTTGGTTATTTAATTCATGTAAATCCAAAACACGCCTGAAAATCATGAAACTTGGCACGGTGTCATGACATGGCACCAACATGTTGCGGTAATTTTTTTGGCCGAATTGGGAGAAGCTTTGGTATAAGCTTCTTACAAACTGGAGCTTCTCTCAAGAAGGCTCGTGGTTCCGACCTCCGTGTGTGAAACGACATACGTACACTGCCTTCTCCCACATTAATTTTTTTACACAGGCAGATTAGACCAAATAGAAGTATTGTGCTAAATTTTGGAATTATTTCGGGTTCGTTTGGCCTTTTTTATACACTAATTGAATTTCTAGGCATTTAATGTCCATAATTCAAATTTGAACTACAAGCACATGCTCCAGTGCACCAAAGTTGGTTGAAAAATCACATGTGTGTCCTTGGGTGAATTTCTAGGTCCCATGCAAGAAATGGGAATGAAATTCAAATATCTGGGCGTCGTGGCTCAGCTGGAAAGATTGAGAAACTTCATTTCTTAATTCGTGTAAATCCAAAACACGCCTGAAAATCATGAAACTTGGCATGGTGTCATGACATGGCACCAACATGCTGTGGTAATTTTTCTGTCCATTTTGCGAAGGCGCACACATTAAAAATCAACAAAGCCATTTTTGAACAAGTGATGTCACGTTACAAATCGGAAACACAACTATTATTGAAACCATGGGCGTTCTACTTACCAATTACGTGCCGCCATGCATCCCGTTTTTTATTGTCTAGGAGGTGTTGTGCAGGGTAGCTATTTGAGTATGGGAGGCCTGTGATGAGACCCCTGCACGTGCTCATCGAGAGGGGAGCCCTTTAACGTCTATCCGTTGTGCACCTCCCTCCCAATGTCACCATTAATGGCGCCCGAGCCCCTGTTTCACGGCGTGCCTATGTCTCACTGGACTGAGATTTAAGAGAGAAAAATGAAAATCTGAAAAGAAAGTTTTGCACGGATCTTGATGTAAGATCCAACGGACCTATATAGCATCGACTGCGACTTACAGCAAGCATGATGAATATAAGAACGATGAAAGTGGATAATAATTGTCTTACATATTTAGGAACATAATTAAAAAAACACATGCGGCAACGCCCGAAATACACAAAGGCAAATTAAGAAGGAAGACAACGATTTGGCTCGCTGATCTCTACTTTCTTGATGCATTGCTGCAGGCCATGAGAACTAGTCTCAGCGGCGAGTGGGAATGAGGTCTTTCCTATCCTCAATTTACTGCTTGAGAGCATCCACGGATTCCTCCACCAGCCTTTTCCGCTTCATATGCACATCACAACATTCTCGTCCATAAGTTTCTCGACGATGACGCTGGTCCTCTTTGACAAGGCAATGGTCTCCTCTTGCTGCTCCGCACTTCCAACGATCTTCGCACTTAGTAGGTCGCGCTTGGCCTAGAGCTTCTCATTGCTCTCCCTTAGTTGCCGGGTGACGCCGGTAGCCTATTCAAATGAGCCTTTCATGTTGTCCTGCAACCTTGCCAAGCCAGAGATCTGGTCCATCTCGGTATGGATGATCGCATGCATGCCCCTGTAAGAGTCCTCGCCTGCCCGTGAGACATTTTGCCAGGCCGCGGCGATGCGGGAGCACATCTCTCCTGCTTCCGCGGCGTGGCCGGACATCTATGATGGTTCCACGGCGCGGCCGCACCAGTCTGATGCATCGACGGTGCGGCGAGACCTCCATGCTACCTTGGCGGCACGGCGTGACCTCTATGCTGCTACGGCCATGCGGCAGACATGTCGGCTGCCTTCATGGCGAGGCGGGACATCTCTCATGCTTCCGCTTCCATGCTCGCCTCTCCCTGGTGGCAATCTCTCGACCCAAAACTCACGCTGGCCATGGCAGATGCAAGGGAACAATGATGAATGACTTGTTTGTTTTTGTGGATGAGGAATTGAGGAGGAATGTGCAGTCATCTTGGAGTAGTAGTATTTATAACCGAGTACTAATACGCTCCTAAGTGGGAAACTATTTAGGTTTTGATCGGTGTTAACAGGTTTGCAATTTGGAATGCGATGGGACGCAGGCTCAAACTTTATTGATAATTCTATAATTTCTAAGTGCGGCACTATTCTCGGGCGGCATAACATGGGCACGCTTTCTGAGCCGCGTACGTGGCGTTTGCATCATAGGGTGCACCACAATAGGCAATGTTAGCACACGTCTTGTTCCAAGAACCGTGCGCGCTCGTTATTACCACCGCGCATGCTTCTTTTAATTAGAATGTGTGCCCATCTAGCGCACACACGTTGATCTGTCTAACTGTTTCTATTTGTTGTGGCTAATCGCAAATAGTTCATCCGTGTGAAGTCTATGCCATCAATCGCACACACCTTTGATCTGGCTGACTATTTATGTTTTGTTGGCTAATCGCAAACAATTAATCCTTCTGTAGCGTATGCCCTCAATCGCACACACCTTTATCTAGCTGTTCGTTTCTATTGTTCCGCCTCATCACATATAATTAATCCGATTGAACTCTATGCCGTATATCACACACACACACCTTCATCTGGCTGCCCGTTTCCGTTCTTCTTCCTCATCGCAAACAGTTCATTGCACTGAACCGTATGTCCTGCATCACACACGCAACTAAAATCTGAACCATGTTTGATGCATCCGTCATCACAAACGTTTTGCACCTTTTTTGATGGTTTTTTACACCACCGTTTGCGATTATTGCATCGCACACAGTTTCGTCAAATGGTCTCCGATCATAGTGTCGTGTTAGTAGCATCCTGCAGTAGTGATTTATGCCTTGTTTATTCAGTCATTTAGAATGTGTTGTTCATTATGCGCAAGTCGGAATTGTGCCGCTCGACTGCATCAATACCAGTTTGAACGGCCATATTTGGTTCTAGTTATGCCTGGTGTAGTTAACACATGCCCTTTATTTCAGTTTTACACATTTATCTAGTGATGTTTAAGCATTACATGTGTTCTATTCATTTTCAACAATAACAATTTGAATTGCAATATTTGATGGTTGTTAAGCCTGCTGTCGGTAACATTGCCTTCCATTTTATATATGCTTTAACAGCACGCTGAAACCAACACGTTCAAGCTATCATTTGGAGATGTCGGTAACATTGCCTTCCATTTTACCTTTCCTATATTTGTATGATGTTAAGGTTGTTGTACTTATCATGCTTTTCCACTACTTATGCAGGACAGCAGCGGGAGTGGCCACTATTTTCCGCCGAGGTTAGCTTCATCCCTTGGCTTGTGCTCCCCCGTCGTTCCATAATGTAGTGCATATAGATCCAGGCCTGGACACTTGTTAGCTTCTAATATTGACTTGTTGCTTTGAGGTACATATGCCCTTGGCAAGGATCCATGCATCAACCCTTTTTGCATATGGGGCAATGAGATATTCATGAACAAGCATCAAGTGAGGAAACTGATAAGGATTATTAGCAAAAAAATTTGAATGGTGGCAAGCAAATTATTTGTTTATGCTCTATCCAACACAAGAGTGAGCTATAGGATGGTAACTACAAACTCTGCAGCCTTCTCTTTTTACTGCCCATAATGACTTGTTAGACAACAATGTCCGAATCTTTTTGTTCGTAGTGGTTCCCAAAGCAGTTCACTCAAGATTACCTCGCAAAATACATGATTAGTGGATACGCGATGAAGGTTAAAGTATTTCATCCAGACTACAATGAGCATCAAGAAGTCATAATGAAGATAGTGAAGGATGGATCGGCAGCCATCACAAGGGGTTGGCCTAGAGTCATGCGCGCATTACGCGTGGAGGAGGGCACAATATGGGCATTCCACTTCAGTTTCTCCAGCAACTAGAATGTCTTTCGCCTCTCTCTTTACAGTCTTTAGTACAATTGTGGTTCATCATCCTTTACTTGGTGCTTCTGTAGTTCTTCAGTATATGTCCTTGTGCATCGGATTATGCATTCGTGGTTGAACCTATATTTGTAATAAACATGGTTGGATCTGAAATAAGTGATTTCCTACTATCAAATTCAAAACATATGATTTTTAAATTAGGGATTAATAAGGGATTAATTAGGGATTAATCAGGGATTACACCGCACACGGTTGGCGAAAGCGAAATGTCTGTGAAGACATGCATATCAGACAGGTTTCTAGGATTTGCTACGTGTGCGATCAATCTCCACTGCACACATGATCAGCCAAGAAAACGTGTGCGATCAATCTCCACTGCACACACGATCAACCAAGAAAAAACGTGTGTGATTAACAATAGCATCGCACACAATTCTTTCTTATTAAATTTTTGCGATAGTCACCTTATCACACACGCTTCGAAATTATAGACTGTTTGTGATGTTGTGCGCATCGCAAATATTTGGTACTTCTTGGATTAACTGTGTGGGATGTACATACTAACGGAAACGTATTCCTTGGATGGACAGTGGAATGTACATACGAACAGAAATGTTTAGCTAGGACTGACTGTGTGGGATGTACTTACGACCGGAAACGATTTCGCCTATATAATTGTACTTTTTAGCACTAATGTACGTATAGTCGTATTTGAGCGCTCGTCGGTCGCACACGACCTCATCTTGCCGAGCATCTGTGCAGGAGGGCATATCCTCGATGGTTTATGGGTCGTGTGGGAAGGAGCCCCCCTATAGCTGTTACTCACTTGGCAACGGTTCCGAACACCGTCGCAGAAAGGGGTTAAAAACCTTTTGTATAGCACCACGCGTACTAGTGTCCCCCAAAATTCCACTGCTTACCAGCCTACTTTATAAACCCTCATGGTCAGCGAGTCCTGCGTCACATTTTCCCCTCCCTCCCTGTAGGTTATCTCGTCTGCTTCTCCCACAATCGGCAATGGCACCGGACCGTCGTCATCGCTCAGCCACTCTGCCGTCATTAGAGCACAGCTCCAGCTGGGAGGCTACACCGTACCGGCGGCGCAGTCCCCGGTGTAGTGTAGTGCGTGTGGCGCCCCTGTTGGGTGTGCGCGGAAGATCCACCACACGCTCGGCCGCCGGTGCCCGTTAGTAGCTGTTGTTGGCCGCTATTGCCGCCACAGCTCCGTCGAAAGCCAGGGTCGTCACCCGCTCTGTCGCCGCGGACCGAAGGCGGGTGGTGGCCGTCGTGGCCACCACCCCACTGCCGGCCACCGTGGCCATCACCCGCTCCACCACCGCGGCCCGAAGGTGGGTGGTGGTGGTCGTGGACGCCACCCCATCATCGGCCGTCATGGCCACCAGCCCACCGTCGACCGCCGGGATCACCCCCGCTTCACCACCGCCGCCCAAAGGAGGGAGGCGGAGGTGGAGGCCCGTACGTGCGGCAGCGACCTTGCGCGCTGCATCGAGTTCTTGCGGGAGGAGGAGCAGCGCCTCGTCGAGCATGCAAAGAGCCTTATCGCCGTCGTGGCCGTGGCACACGCCAATGCAGAGGCGAGGAATCAGGAGATCTACGAGTAGTCCGGCCGCTTCGAGAGGGTTCGTCTGGAGCGGCAGAGGGCATTTGAGGTGAATGTCGCTGAATGTGCAATAGCGGCAGGCACCGTATTGCAGTTGTCCAGCTCGTCGGTAGGCTCCTCCTCCTCATCCTCTTACTGAGCGCGCTCGGCAGAGGAGAGGCTGCCGGAAGTAGTACAAAGCCCCTCCGTAGTAGTAGTATTTAGGGGCTATTTTGTTCAGTTCATCTGACTATAGATAAGGTGGAACTATACAACGTACTTAAAATTAGCTAGTATATATAGTTGACCTAGCTATTTTAGTACGTGGTTGGCAAAAATTTGGAAAAAGTTTGGTCAGTTCAGCTGTCGAGTTGAACTGTTTGTATAAATTAAGCATGACTGCTTAATCTATGAATGAAATCTATGCTTAATTACTGAATTTTAGTTGCAAAAATTAGATAATGCTAGTGATTTTCAGCTGCATATTTTGAAAAATCGTAGTATTACAAGGATTGGCAAATGGCAATGTTACTAGATCAACAAATGTCAATCTTTCCAGTTTGACAAATGGCAATATACCCAATATGACAGATGCAAATCTTACCAAATTGTCTGTACATGGTTGCACATGGGTCATCCAAAAAAACCGTTTGCGTTGAAGGGAGGCAGAAATCCTGCTTGCCAAATTTTCTCTTTGGCTTAGCATCGATGTCTCGCTTTGCATACCTTATTCTATCTGAACCATTTGCATTCAAGAGATGCACAAATCCCGCGCAACAAATTTTCCCTTGGCTTACTGATGTCTACTACACTACCTTCTTCTTGTAGACGTTGTTGGGCCTCCAAGTGCAGAGGTTTGTAGGACAGTAGCAAATTTCCCTCAAGTGGATGACCTAAGGTTTATCAATCCGTGGGAGGCGTAGTATGAAGGAGGTCTCTCTCAAACAACCCTGCAACCAAATAAGAAAGAGTCTCTTGTGTCCCCCAACACACCCAATACAATGGTAAATTGTATAGGTGCACTAGTTCAGCGAAGAGATGGTGATACAAGTGCAATATGGATGGTAGATAATGGTTTTTATAATGTGAAAATATAAAAACAGCAAGGCAGACAGTAACAAAAGTGAGCGGAAATGGTATTGCAATGCTTCAAAATAAGGCCTAGGGTTCATACTTTCTCTAGTGCAAGTTCTCTCAACAAGGATAACATAATTAGATCATATAACAGTCCCTCAACATGCAACAAAGAGTCACTCCAAAGTCACTAATAGCGGAGAACAAACGAAGATATTATTGTAGGGTATGAAACCACCTCAAAGTTATTTTTTCCGATCAATCCATTGGGCTATTCCTATAAGTGTCACAAACGGCCCTAGAGTTCATAGTAAAATAACACCTTAAGACACACATCAACCAAAACCCTAATGTCACCTAGATACTCCAATGTCACCACAAGCATCCGCAGGTATGATTATATGTTATGCATCACAAAATCTTAGATTCATCTATTCAACCAACACAAAGAACTTCAAAGAGTGCCCCAAAGTTCCTACTGGAGAGTCAAGACGAAAACGTGTGCCAACCCTATGCATAGATTCCCAAGGTCACAGAACCCGCAAGTTGATCACCAAAACATACATCAAGTGGATCAATAGAATACCCCATTATCATCACGGGTATCCCACGCAAGACACCCATCAAGTGTTCTCAAATCCTTAAAGACTCAATCTGATAAGATAACTTCAAAGGGAAAACTCAACCCATTACAAGAGAGTAGAGGGGGAGAAACATCGTAAGATCCAACTATAATAACAAAGCTCGCGGTACATAAATATCGTGCCAAATCAAGAACGAGAGAGAGAGAGAGAGAGAGAGATCAAATACATAGCTACTGGTACATACCCTCAGCCCCGAGGGTGAACTACTCCCTCCTCGTCATGGAGAGCGCCGGGATGATGAAGATGGCCACCAGTGATGATTCCCCCCTCCGACAGGGTGCCGAAACATGGTCCCGATTGGTTTTTGGTGGCTACAGAGGCTTGCGAATGCGGAACTCCCGATCTAGGTTATGTTCTGGAGATTTGGGGATTTATAGGAGAGGTTGGCGTCGAGAACAAGTCAGGAGCCCCACGGAGAGTCCACGAGGCAGGGGGCGCCCTCCACCCTCCTGGACCCCACGGGACTCCCCTCCGGTAACTCTTCGTTCCAGTATTTTTTATATTTTCTAGAAAAAATCTCCGTTGATTTTCAGTGCATTCCGAGAACTTTTATTTCTGCACAAAAATAACAACACGGTAGTTCTACTGAAAATAGCGTCAGTCCAGGTTAGTTCTAATCAAATCATACCAAAATCATGTAAAACTATTATAAACATGGCATAAATACATCAAAAATTATAGATACGTTGGAGACATATCACTTACTGCGGCAGACCATAGCTCTCACTTTGCATACAGGTGTTCTATCTAAAATGTTTGCGATGAACAACTACACAAATCCTGCTCGGCACATTTTCCCCTGGCTTACTAGGGAAGCTGTCAGTGTACATATGGGTGTTCTATCTAAAACATTTGCGATGTTAGAGTGGCAGCTAGTTGTTTCAAAATGCCTTTGTTGACTGTTATTCGAGTGTGCCTTCTCTCAAAGTGGACACGAAAATTACCACAACATGTCGAGTGCCATTCCATGATAGCATGCCAAGTTCAATGAATTTCAGACGTGTTTTGGAATTTCAACCAATTTATATGCACTAGAGCATGTTCATGTAGTTCAAATTTGAATTATGCACATAAAATGCCTAGAAAACCCAGTTAATGTATAAAAATGTCCAAATGAACCCCAAAAAATCCAAAATTTAACACAACACTCCTGTTGTTCTATGTTGACACTAGAAATTTTTTGAAAGCAACAACAGGTAACGGGTATCGTTTCGTCCCCAAAGGCGGCACGTTCCCTATTGAAACCATCAGGCTTGTTGTGAGAAGCTCTTGTTTGTGAGAAGCTTATACCCAAACCTGCCCCAAATGGGACAAAAAAATTAGCACGGCATGTTGGGTGCCATTCCATGATAGCATGCCAAGTTTCATGAATTTCAGACGAGTTTTGGATTTACTAGAATTTAAAAACCAGATATCTCAATGTTTGTGGCCGAGTGACGGTGGTGGGGTGTTTGACATTCATTCCCATTTATTGCATGGGACCTAAGCATGCAACCTAGGACACAGATTTGAATCTTCAACCAATTTATATGCATTAGAGCATGTGCATGTAGTTCAAATTTGAATTATGCACATAAATGCATTGAAAACTCAATTAATGCATAAGAATGTCCTAACGAACCCCGAAAAAATCCAGAATTTAACACAACACTCGTGTTGTCCTATGTTGACACTAGAGAAAAAACTGAAATCAAAAAGAGGCAACGACTATCGTTTCGTCCAGAAAGGTGAAACATTACCTGCCAAAACCATCAGGTTTGTTGTGAGAAGCTCTAGTTTGTGAGAAGCTCTGGTTTGTGAGAAGCATATACCCAAACTTGCCCCAAATGGGATAAAAAATTTACGATGGCATGTTGATGCCGCTCCATGATAGCATGTCAGGTTTCATGAATTTCAAACGATTTTTGGATTTACTAGAATTTAAAATTCAGGTATCTCAATGTTTGTGGCCGAGTGACGGTGGCAGGGTGTTTGACATTCATTCCCATTTCTTGCATGGGACCTAAGCATGCAACCAAGGAGACAGATTTGAATTTTCAACCAATTTATATGCATTAGAGCATGTGCATGTAGTTCAAATTTGAATTATGCACATAAACGCATTCCAAAATTTAACACAACACTCATGTTGTTCTATGTTGACACTAAAGCAAAAATTTAAATCAAGAAGAGGCAACGAATATCATTTCATCTAGAAAGGTGAAACGTTCCCTACCGTAACCATGAGGCTTGTTGCGAGAAGCTCTTGTTTGTGAGAAGCTTACACCCCAACCTGCCCCAAATGGGACAATATTTTTACCACTGCATTTTGCTTCCGTTCCATGATAGCATGTCAAGTTTCATGAATTTCAGACGAGTTTTCGATTTACTAGAATTTAATACAATGTATCTCAATGTTAGCAGCCGAGCAACAGTGGCAAAGGTGTTTGACATGCATTCCCATTTCTTGCATGGGACCTAAGGTTGCATTCAAGGACACACATTTGATTTTTCAACCAGTTTATATGCACTAGAGCATGTGCATGTAGTTCAAATTTGACTTATGCACATGAATGCATAGCAAACTCAGTTAATGTATAAAAATGTCCATGCGAACCCCAAAAAATCCCAAAAAAATGCACAACACTCCTGTTGTTCTATTTTGACACGAGAAAATTTTTGAAAGTAAGAAGAGGTAACAAATATCGTTTCGTTCCCCAAGGTGGCATGTTCCCTACCGAAACCATCATGCTTGTTATGAGAGAAGCTCTGGTTTGCGAGAAGCTTATACCATAACCTGCCCCAAATGGGATAATATTTTTTACCCCAGCATCTTGATGTCGTTCCATGATAGCATGCCAAGGTCCATGAATTTCAGACGAGTTTTGTATTTACTAGAATTACAAAAGCAAGCACCTCAATGTTTGCCCGAGAGCCACGGTGTCATGGTGTTTGAAATTCATCCCCATTTCTTGAATGGGACGTAAGCATCAACCCATGGACACATATTATTTTAAAACCTATTTTGGTGCATTGGAGCATGTGCATGTGGTTTAATTTTGAATTGTGCACCTGAAATGCCTATGAAACCAAGTTACTGTATAAAAATGTCCAAACGAACCCTGAATAATTCCAATTTTTTGACGACACACCTATAGTTGCATGTTCACTATAGATAGAAGTTCTAGCAATTCAAACACCATCCTTTGCAGTTGTGACCCCATTATGTAATTCAAATCAAGACGAAAATTCAAGTAGATCGCACACAGTTTATTATCACCAACCGTGTGAGATGTAGTACAAAATATCCTGGAGCACCGTCGGTGTATAGTACGCCTATGGCTTTGCGCGAGAAGGTGCGTCGGCTACATTCCATAGACGGTGTGTCAAGCACAGTAGCTTGCTCCCCAAATATCATTTCATTGTTCAATCGTCGCTGATAAAAGATGGGGACATGGACCCACGTCGTGAGGGCAACTTCGGCAGCCACTCTGGCAAGAGCGCGGCTGCAGCCGCCATGCGCATGCCAACAAGGTGCATGAGCATGGCCGCAATCTGCAACCGGGCGACCAAGGCAGCCCAAACGGCCGCTATTGCTTCTCAGGTGCCGGCAGCAACATCTGCCTCTGGGATAGTAACTAGCGAGAGCGGCACAGTAGCTGTCCGTTCCACAGCGGCAGCCTTAGCCCTGATGGAGGCCACCCACACCCAACTCGTGGCAGTCACCGCACAAATCGAACGAAACTTCTCCGACAATAGTCGGCAACCCACGGCCGAAGAGTTGGCAATTGCCGAGAGCGTTCGAGCAGCCATCCATTCCTCCACCGCATACCTTGCAAAGACGGAGCCCGTCCAAGCCCAGATCGCAGCCGCCCGCGCCCAGCTCATGGCGACCTTTTCCAAAGAGATGGCGGATGCGAATGCTGATATGCTTGCCAATATGGTGCGATGGATGCTATGGATCCCCTTCCCAAGGAGACTGTCGGGCGTGAGCTGGACATGGAGGAGGCGGCGGAGATCGACGAGCACCAGCCGTAGTAGTACTCTTTGTTTTGTTTAATTAAGAGCATTGGTCTTTAATTTGTTAGAGTAATGTTTAGGCCAGCTAGCTGTGTTTAATTGCTGAACTTGCTCGATTAAGAAGTGTGGGTGTGCTGTAGTATCCTTTTTGTACCCAAATTATGCAATGACGTGGATGACCACTATAACAGGGTAATTGGAACCAAAAATTTTGCCGTTCAAACTCTTCACACACCGGTTAAGCTATCTGAATCGTTTGTGATGTTCATATATCGTACACAGCTCTGAATAAGGGACCGTGTCTGATGACACTTTGCGCGCCTATTTTTTCGCTGAACCGATTCAAAAAATTTGGCTTCCGTGGAATTATCTACCTCCCCGCCCCCTCCCCCTTTCCAAAAGCTACATTTCCATTGTTTCCGCCTTCCTTTCCAAGTTGAAACCTTCACTCCTTGCTTGTAGCGCCCCCCTGCCGGTGACCCTCCTTCACGCTACTCGGCCTCGTCTATCCAGGCAGGTAATCCGCACCAGACCCCCATCATCCTCCTCCTTCAACATCCCACATGCCCCGATCGCCGACGCGACACCTTCCACCCAAATCACCGACCACTCCACCAAATAAGCGCCGCCCTAAGCCATGGTGCACGCAGTATAGCCTGGAGCTCAAGGAGCATTTGGCAGCGGAGAAGCAAATCACGACCGCACGCATGGATGACGTCGCGATGGCTGCCATTCGTACCGACCCCCAGATCTTGGAGGAGCACCTCGCCCTAGAGGCTACCATCTATGCCTCGCGTGCCAACGCCATGACGCGGTTGGCTGCGTTAAACGCCAGTTTGTGGTGTTTTCCCGAGGCCACCCTACGTGCCTTTGACGAAGACTGAGAGGAGTTTTCTCAGCGTGCACGTGTTTACCTCAACTCAAGAGCCAGAAGGTTGGTGCCCAGAGCATCTTAGACAACTCTCCACTACGATGAGGGCACCCATGATGCGGAGGCCTCACCATCTTCCATGTCCAAGGAGCCAATAGTCATCGATATCTCTGACAATGAGTAGCTTGTCTTATTAGCTTACTACAAGGACCCATGTTCAGTTTGCTAGCTACTTCCTTTCCTTGACAAATTCTAGTGAATTGTGTTATCTACTTCTACCATGCAATCTGTTGCTCTAGTGTATATGTTCTATATGCCGTGCAATGTGGTGCTCACTTATTAACTATTTGGTTAATTACTTGTCGTGTTTAGTTAACTGTTTGGTTTAATTCTGCAAATGTGATGTTCAATTCTTCAGGGTGCAATTTTGTATTGTCTTCCATGTGATAAATAAATCGAATTTTTGTTTACAAAATATATGAGAAACAAATCCAATTGCTATATTTCCAAGTTGTCAAGCATGCTTGGTTTGGTTAACTGTTTGATCTTCTAGTATGTTATACGTTGTGCAATGTGGTGCTCAGTTAACGTTTGGCTCATTTGTTGTGGTGTTTAGTTAACTGTTTGGTTCCATTCTGCGATGTGATGTTCAATTGTTGTGGGTGCATTCTGTTATTGTATACCATGTGAGAAATAAATTGAATTTGGTTGTACTAAATACATGAGAAACAAATACAATTTCTATATTTCCACGTTGTTAAGCATGCTTGGTTTGGTTAACTATCTAATCTTCTATTAGGACTATGTTATATTCTGCAATATGGTGCTCAGTTAATGTTTGGTTCATTTGTTGTGGTGTTTAGTTAACTGCTTGGTTCAATTCTGCAATGCAATGTCCAATTGTCGTGGGTAGAATTTTGTATTGTTGTGCATGTGAGGAATAATCAAATTTGGCTGCACTTAATACATGGGAAACATATACAATTGCTATATTCCTAGTTCTTAATCATGCTTGGTTTGGATAAATGGGTTTTCCATGTGGCTTGAATTAATCTGATTAATTTTTAATGTGCTTATTTTTCATCAACATATTTTACTAATAGCATACGCACCCTTAGTTAACCTGATCACTAACTACCTTATATGTGTTGCAGGGAAGCACTAATGTTTACAATCGAGGTTTGCACATTCATGGTCCTTTGTCTAATAGCACATTATTGTGAAATTGCAGGAACCATTCTAATACTTAGGTTTTAAACAATTTGTTCTTGCACATGTAGGTCCTGTTGTCAGAAGTTTTGACCCACTGTTCGACCCTTTTTGCGTATGGGGAAATGAGTTGTCCATGAATATCATTCAAGTCAAGAAACTCGGAAAGATTGTTAGGATAAAGAAATTAGCGACAAAACACAACAGATCTTTGTCTTCACAATGAAGAAGACATCAATTCACTTCAGGATGGTACTAACTATGATACCTTGTCATTTTTATTCCTTTGCCCCATTTCCAATATAGAGAAGATATTTATGCACATCCTTGTTTTCAGGCCTTTCCAAAGCAGTTCACTGATGATTACCTCTTAAACCACCTGTATGGTCAGGAGGCGAGGAAGGTATTCCTGAAGAGGACAAAGGATGGACAGTCAATCATCCACAGCCAGTGGCCTAAAGTTGCAAAGACCTTCAACATGAATGAAGGCTCAATATTCACCTTTCACTTCAACAGTTTTCGCGACGAGATGCATCTGTCTATGTACCGTCTATGATGCTAATTTTGAAAGGTTCTGGATGTTGCATGTGAAACTTGGTGCTGGTGCAGTTGTATAATGGGGTAGCTGAGTGCTGAAGCTATATCATGTTGTACTCTGATGTATTTCAATTATGAAATCATGCTTCCTTAATATGGGAGTGAAATATATCATGTATTTAATATGAATGTCAATTGGATTAATAAATGGATTATTAATAATAGCGCAATTAGCCTGCTAATGGCGAATTAGCCTGCTAATTGGTTTCGCTATTGCAAACGGTTATTGAGAAAATACCGTGGGCGATGACCTAAGGCAACGCACACTGTTGGACCGATGAACAATCACACACGACACCCTCTTGAAAACTATTTGCATTTGGCCACCTTGCGCAAACGTTTACCACATAAAAAGTGTATGTGATGGACAACCTTTGCCACACAGTTTCTTCTACACACCGTGTGTCATGCATTCAATAATGCAAACGATAAAATTGTTAATATTATGAGCGATGGCAATGCTATCACAAATGATTTAACGGGGAAAATTGTGTGTGATGTACCTGCGAACGGAAAAGTTTTCCTTGGAGTGACTGTGTGAGATGTATACACAAACGAAAACGATTAGCGGGGATGTGTGGGATGTACTTACGGCTGGAAACGATTTCGCCTGTATAATTGTATTTTTGTTTAGCACTACTGTACGTATAACCGTATTTGCTCGCTCGCCGGTCACACACGACCTCATTTTGCCGAGCATGTGTGCCAGGAGAGCATATCCCCGACGGTTTCTGGGTCATGTGGGAAGGACCCCCCTATCACCCACACTCACTTGGCGACGGTTCCAAATGCCGTCACGGAAAGGGGTTAAAAACCGTTTGTATAGCACCAACGCGTACCAGTGCATTCTCAACGGTCGGATTTTGGGAGAAATGTTAGCACTAATTGAGGAACAAGTATTGCTCACTCCTCGTCCCAGATCAAATCTCTCGCAGCGAAGACTGGTGAGTATTTATTAGGAACACAAAGAGATTTCTCTCTCAACTCACATAGGATTTGGGTTTAGCATCAGGGAATCAGAGTTTCAAACACTCTACCCCTCTTAATAGTACGGTGGATGGTGGTCCTATGACTCAATAAAGAGAAAGTAGAACAACAAAATAAATGCTACATCTTCACTTCATCTATACCTTCTCGGCTACAGTCAATTTCTTCGGACAGACACTAAACCACTTGCTTTGCATCAAAAAAAAATTGGAGGTCACTCTTGGGAGCATAATCTTCAGTGATAATCCTCGTTATCACGCAGGAGATTATCTTCGGAGTTTGTGCCAAACTCCACATGAATTCGGGACCTGTTACTCTGTGTGCACTAGCAAACACATCAGTCCCACACTGTTTATGAGAACAACCTCCAAAACATAAGGAGTTAAATTATTGCACCTACAAGATTCCCTCCCCTCCAAGGGGGCAGATGCCCCCCTGGCTGCATGGGCCTGGTGGAGTGCGGCCCTGGCCCCTGTAGGCCTAGGGCACCAACTAAGGGTCCGTGTGGCCCTCCAGGGCAGGTGGGCCCCTCCGGTGGACCCTCAAAACCCTTCGGGACCTCCCGGTGCATTACTGGTAAATCCCAAAATGTCTCTGGTATCATGAAAACCACTTTCCATATATAAATCTTTACCTGTAGAACTCCTCGTGATGTCCCGGATCCCATCCGGTACTTCGAACTACCTTTGGTCTTGCCAACATTAATATCCCAATACTACCCTAGTGTTACCAAACGTTAAGTGTGTGACCCTATGGGTTCGAGAACATGCAGACATGACCGAGACACCTCTCGGATGAATAATCAATAGCGGGACCTGGATGCCCAAATTAACTCCCACATATTCAACGAAGATCTATATCGATTTGAACCATGATCTGAAGGATTCAGTTAATCCCGTATACAATTCCCTTTGTCCGGCAACATTTACTTGCCCGAGATTCGATCGTCGTTATAGCCATACCTAGTTTAATCTCGTTACCGACAAGTCTCTTTACTCATTCCGCACTGCAATATGCCGCGACTAAACTCATTAGTCACATGCTTTCAAGCTATTCATGATGTTTTATTGTCGAGAAGGCCCAGAGATATCTTTATGTCACACAAAATGACAAATCCTAGTCTCAATCCATGCAACCCAACAAATATATTTCGAGATACCTGTAGAGCACCTTTAGAATGACCTAGTTACGAAGTGTTGTTTGATACCCACAAATTATCCTTCCGGTATTACCGAGTGGCGCGATCTCATGGTCTAAGGAACCTATACTTGACATGAAGAAAGTTGTTGCAATTATAATAAGTGATACGATCATATGCTAAGCTTATCATTGGGTCTGTCCATCACATCATTCTCCTAATGATGTGATCCCATTATTAAATGACAACTCATGTCTATGGTTAGGAAACATTAATAATCATTAACCAACGAGCTAGTCTAGTAGAGGCTTACTAGGGACATGGTGCCTGTTTATGTATGCAAACATGTATTGAAGTTTTCGGTCAATACAATTCTAGCATGGATAATAAACATCTAACAAGAAAAAGGAAATACGATACTAACAACTTTATTATTGCCTCCAGGGCACATTTCCAACAAAATAAATCTCGGAGGGCTCCTGCTACTTTTGAGCCGCGTTGGGATTTTCCCCGAAGAGGAAGGGAGAAGCAATATAGTAGTAGATAAGTATTTCCCTTAGTGAGAACCAAGGTTATCAAACCAATAGGAGAATCACACCAAACCTACTAAACGACACATGCACACACAAGAGCAAATACTTGCACCGAACAGGGGCAAGAGGGTTGTCAATCCCCTTGAACTTGTTACTTGCAAGGATTAAATCTGGTAGTGGTAGATATATAAATTGCAAAAAAAGTACATAAATTGCAGCAAGGTATTTTTGGTTTTTGTAATATGATAAAAGTAGGCCCGGGGGCCATAGTTTTCACTAGAGGCTTCTCTCTTGAAGCATAGCATACGGTGGGTTAACAAATTACCGTTTGAAAATTGATAGAAAAGTGCATAGTCATGATGTTATTCATGGCAATGATCATGTATATAGGCATTACGTCCGTGACAAGTAGACCGAAATGATTCTGCATCTACTACTATTACTTCACCAATCGACCGCTATCCAACATGCATATATGGTATTAAGTTCATGACAAATAGAGTAATGCTTGAAGCAAGATGACATAATGCAGACAGAATAAACTCAAGAAATATGAATGAACCCTGTTGTTTTACCCTTAATGGAAATAATAAAAATATGAGTCTTGCTACACCTTCTCTCACAAGGTGAGGACACCGCAAGATTGAACCCATTGCAAAGAACCTCTCTCACTAAAGATAAATCAATCTAGTTGGCCAAACCAAATGGATAGATCAGAGAGAAATACAAAGCTATAACAATCATGCATAATAAAGTATAGCAAAGAGTCAATTACTTTCAATGAATAATCTGATCATGAACCCACAATTCATCGAGTCCCACAAACACACCGCAAAAGAAGATTACTTCAGATAGAACTCCATGAAGATCATGAAGAACTTTGTATTGAAGATCAAAGAGAGTGAAGAAGCCTTCTAGTTACCATCTATGGACCCGTAGGCCTGCGGTAAACTACTCACACATCATCGGAGGGTAGCAGGGTTAATGTAGAAGACCTCCATGATCGATTTCCTAGAAAACCAAAAACATGCAGAAAACAGCAACTCACACTGCGCACTGGGTTAATAGCTTAGTTCCCACAAATGATATAAAATTGGATATAAAGCATCTAAAATTGATAATATAATAGCATGAAATAAACAAAAATTATAGATACATGGGAGACATATCAGCATCCCCAAGCTTAATTCTTTCTCGTCCTTGAGTAGGTAAATGATAAAAATAGAATTTTTGATGTTGAATGCTACATGGCATGTTTATCATGTAATCTCTTCTACAACATAAATATTGAGAAACGCTGAAGTAATTGATATCAACATAATAATATCCATGAATATAAGAACATAATCATTACTATTTCAAAATATACGATGCTCAACAAATGTTATCCCTAGTCATTGAATTGTGTAAGCATGGCATGACTCCGCCTATACCGCATAAGTATAAATCGTGAGCACTTCGGTGTTAAACCAGGCAATTATATCATACATTTTAACGCGCTTCAGCATTTTCAACTCCACTCAATACATGAGCGTGAGACATGGACATTAGCATTATAGGCGGAACATAATGCAGTGGTAGAGATATATAGGAGAAGTCAAAAAGGAAGGAAGTCTTGCATCAACTAGGCGGATCAATGGGCAATAGACAAGCCCATCATTAAATATCAGTGCGAGTAGTAGGGATTTACATGCAACAAATCCACTAGAGCTATAAGTGTGTGAAAGCTCTACAGAAACAACTGGGTGTGCATCCAACTTGCTTGCCCATGAAGACCTTGGGCATTTTAGAAGGCCCACCATCGGAATATACAAGCCAAGTTCTATAATGCAAAATTCCCACTAGTGTATGAAAGTGATAACTCAGGAGACTCTCTATATGAAGAACATGGTGCTACTCTGAAGCACAAGTGTGGTAAAAGGATAGTAAAATTGCCCCTTCTCTCTTTTTCTCTCATTTTTTTGTTGGACGCTTTTAGCCTCTCTTTTTTTGTCCGTATCTCATCCCGATTTGTGGGGGAATCATTATCTCCATCATCCTTTCTAACCGGGACAATGCTCTATAATGATGATCATCACACTTTTATTTACTTAGGACTCCATAAGCTGAAACAATATGACTATATGAATGCCTCTGTTAGTGTACCAGGATGTGAATGGTCTAGTGTAACATGTATAATAATGAAGAATGGTGTCTTTGCCACAAATATCATGTTATCTCTATATAATCATGCAAAGCAATATGATGATGATGAACACACACATCATAAGACAGAACGATGGAAGTTGCATGGCAACATATCTTGGAATGGCTATGGAATTGCCATGATAGGTACGTGATTGCTTGTATCTGCGTTGGTATAACCTCGAAGAGGAGAGGATGATTCAACACAATAACGGTAAGTATTTCCCTCGGTTATGAAACCATGGTTATCAATCTAGTAGGAGAACCAAGCAACACTATGTAAGCGGATCCTGCACACAAACAACAAATACTTGCAACTGACGTTGTCGGTGTACTAGAGTAGGGGTACCCTAGTATCCCGAACTTGTGCACGGGCAGTCGCAGCACCCCGTGGCAAGGCTTGCCGGGTGACCGCCAAGGTCCTCCGTGGTTCCTTTGGAGCCATTCAAGAACAAAGTATTCAAGCCAAGGAGACAAGGCCCCGGCAAGAGGAGCTTGCCGGGAAGGCCAACCAAGGCATCTCAAGGAACTTGCCGCGACGCGCCACGCGTCCCGGCGAGGCCCGGTGAGCGACAAGCTTCCGGACGCGACAAGACAACGACCGCGGCAAGGAGCTTGCCACGGCAAGCTACCACTCTGCACCCACGCTCCAGCACATCCACCAACGTGTCACCACAGGACCTTTCGGTAGCGCGTGGCAAGAGGTCAGTGCAGCCGGCGGTCTTGTGGCAAGCGGCGCCGACAAGATTGCCATCGTGGCAGCGGTGGCGTCCACGACGGTCCTTTTGCACTATTTGGGCGACGCAGACGGGCATTTAATGCCTTTGTCCCCTGCCGTCAGGGTTAGGTATGGACACTGTACAGGTAGTTGTACCAACTGCAACTCCTTTCCATTTTTACCCTTGTCTATGTTTGCCACCTGTCGGTGACCCCTTGAGCATATAAAAGGAGGCCATGCGCAACGTAGAAGGGGGTTTGAAGGCATAAAACACTCACGCTCGGTCTCGTTAGCAGCTAGTGTGTACTGTAGCACTTAGCGCTCCCGAGCAAGAACTCAATACACTCAGACAAGCAGCAGTAGGAGTATTATCTCTCCGGAGAGCTCCGAAGCTGGGTAAACTGCTCGTGTGCTTTGCCTCGATCTGCTCTTCGCGCGATCTCCGCCCCCCCGCCGAACCGAAAGGGGCTCGGTCCGCTGGTCCCATAGGTGTTCGTGGATCAGTTTCCCCGACATCTTTGGCGCGCCAGGTAGGGGGCGTCAAGGCTGTGTGAACCTGATCCGGCATTCACACGAGTTAGATCTTCATCTTCTTCATCGACATGCCACCGAAGAAGAAGGCTTCGGAGGCAGCTGTTCCGTCCGCGTCGATCCCACCACCACCGGAGCAAACGGGTGGTGGGGTAGACGCCGGTGGAAGAACGGGCGTCGACGAGGGAGCTCACGGTGCTGCCAGGTCCAAGGACAAGGCTGCGCAGACCTCGACGTCCGTACATGCACCGCGCCCATCTCAGGAGGCGCGGGACCGACAGCGTCATGGTACTCGCGGTGCTATACGTTCATTGGACCAAGATCGAGCTGGTGGATCTCGGGATGCTCAAGACCAGCATGCACGCCAACATGCTGGCACGAGTGAGACACGGTCGCCTGGACGGGATACTGCTCCTTCCAACATAGTTAGAAGTCCGAGCATATCCCGCTCCTCACACCGTTCACCACTGCCACCCACCACTCCAGCAAAAGCTTTGGCGCGAGCTCAACTGCTCCTGGATTACCCTCCAACGGCAGACAAGATCGACGAATGGAGGGCCACCATTCAGAGTCTCATCGGCTTCGCCAACGGCGACACTCCATGGCAGCCGAGTACATCGCAGCCACGGCAAGACTGCCAGGCACGAGCCGATGGCAACAAAACCCGTGGGGGTGCAACCACCGTGCACTCTCCACCCCGAAGGCCAAGATCTCCGACTCGCCAGATCTACCTCGACAGCGACTCCACCGCATCATCAGATCCACGAGCTCGTCGCGATCAGCGCCAAGTTCTTCACGAACGACAGCAAGAAGACACGCGTACTCGCCGAAGCGCCGAAGAGAAGCGCCAAGGCGTCAATCGGACCAGCGCTACTGGCCCTCTGTCGACATGCATGCGCCAGAAGAACCAGCGACTTGCCGTCTGTGATAGGTTGCCTGTGTTTACTCGTGAGCTGCGGCAAGTCCAGTGGCCCAGCACGAAGAATTTCAGGCCAGACGTACCAGAGAAGTACGACGGCAAGTCGCATCCGTCGGAGTTCCTCAGCATCTACACCATCGTGGTGCAAGCTGCCGGGGGGCGGGACGACAAGATCCTTGCCAACTACTTTCCGCTGGTGCTCAAGTCCAACGTCAGGTCCTGGCTCATGCACTTGCCGGCTAACTCCATATCCTCCTGGGCAGACCTATGCCATCAGTTTGTCGGCGCCTTTACAGGCGGCCACAAGCCTCATGGCCAAGAGAGCGACCTTCATCTACTCGCCCAGAAGGAAGGAGAGCCCCTGCGCAAGTACATTCAGAGGTTCAGCCGTGTACAGCACAACATCCTAGATGTCCACCCTGCCGCGGTCATCAGCGCGTTCCATCAGAACGTGCGAAACCGTAGGATGCGCGAGGAGATGGCGATGTGCAAAATCAAAGACGTCAGTGAGCTATATGCCCGGCCGACAAGTGTGCACGTGCTGAGGAAGGGAGGAAACTCCCCGGAGAGAATACAGGAGCAGGAGGATCTGACAGCGAGGATGCCGCCCCGGCAAAGAAAAACCGGCGGCGGAACAACAGGAAGAAGAAAGGCAAAGATGTGCTAGTCGTTGAGCAGTCCGGCAACGGAGGTGGCGCCATGAAAGCCAAAGCTGGTAGCTCCGGCAAGGAGATTGCCGCATGCACCAACTGCCAGGCTGTGGCGGTCGCCGACAAGTAGGACGGCACCAACAAGCAGTATTGCAAGATCCACCGCACCAAGGGCCATGACCTCCAGAGCTGCAAGAAGGTCGAGCAGCTTGTCGAGCAGCAAAAGGCTGAATACGAGCGACGCGACAAGGAGAAGGCCCAAGAAGGTGCTAGAGGATCCAGCAAGAAACGTCCCGGCCGAGGAGGACGCCGCGGCAAGGCCAAGCAGCGGCAAGGAGACAGACCTCCCCGCGGCTGCGACAAGGATGAAGATGACGACGATGATGAAGATATGGATAATGACGAGACCGGTGAGCAGGAATTCCAGAAAGCCACAGAGGTCCTGTGTGTTGACGGCGGTGCTTCTCTGCATACTTCACACCGTCAGCTCAAGCAGTGGGTGCGGGAAGTCAATGCGACGGAACCACCCGTCGAGTCACGCAAGCCTCTGAAATGGTCCAGCACGCCTATCATCTTCGATATTGAGGACCACCCTGATCGTATAACTGCGGTCGGGTGCTTGCCGATGTTGGTTTCACCAACTATCCGCAACCTCAAGGTCACTAAGATGCTAGTTGACGGCGGGGCCGGCTTGAACCTGATCTCCTCTGTGGTACTCCAGAAACTCCAGATCCCTGACAGCGAGCTCGAAGAGACCGGCACATTCCAAGGAATCAATCCGGAAGGAGCAAGCGAAGGAAAGATCACGTTGCCGGTGACATTTGGCAGCGAGTTGAACTTCAGGACTGAGAGGGTCACTTTTGACGTTGTTGACTTTCCATTGCCTTACAATGGGATACTCGGCCATCCAGCACTCGCCAAATTCATGGCAGCCTCTCACTATGCATACAACATGCTGAAGATGCCAGGCCCGATAAGTGTCATCTCGTCCTGGCGACAAGAAGGATGCTCTTATCTGCGCCGACAAGATCTACCGAAGCGGCAGCCGCAACAAATCGCAAGTCACTTGCCGCTTGAAGCTCCGGGGAAGAAGAAGACCAAGTCCGCAAGAGTTACGATGCCCACTCCGGCAAGCGCACCTCTTCGGAGTGCTGCGCTACCGTCGAGGACGCACCATCGAGCTCCACCGGCAAGCGTAAGAAGACAATGGCAGCTCCGCCAGAGACCAAGAAGGTGTCCGCCGAGGAGGACGGCACTGGTGGTACCTTCACCATTAGTGCCACTCTCGACCCTAAATAGGAAAGCGCGCTCGTTGCTTTCTCGCGCTAACGTCGGCGTGTTTGTGTGGCAACCGTCGACATCCCCGTGTTCCTGTGAAAGTAATCGAGCACCATCTTGCCGACTGTCCTCATGCGCGGCCCGTCAAGCAGAAAGTCAGGAAACAAGCAGTGGAGCGCCAAGAATTCATCGCAGAAGAAATCAAGAAGTTGGAAGCACCAGGCCTTGTCAGAGGAGTGCTCCATCCTCGTGGTTGGCCAATCTCAGTAGTCGCGCAAAGGCAAACGGAAATGGAGGCTTTGTATCGACTTCACCGATGTTAATAAAGCTTGTCCCAAAGACCCATTTCCCTTGCCGCGCATTGACCAGATTGTTGACTCCATGGCCGGATGTGACTTGCTTTCATTTCTTGACGCATACTCAGGATACCATCAGATCTTCATGGCAGAAGAGGATGAGGAGAAGACCACATTCATCACTCCATGTGGCACATACTGTTTCATACGGATGCCTTTCGGTTTAAAGAATGCTGGTTCAACATTTGCAAGGGTAGTCCATGATGCTTATGAGCCACAAATACACAGAAATGTAGAAGCCTACATGGATGACATAGTGGTCAAGAGCAAGGACAAGGCAACTCTGATTCAAGATTTAGACGAAACCTTTGCAAATCTGCGCAAGATCAACCTCAAGCTTAACCCTGAGAAGTGTGTGTTTGGAGTCCCCTCCGGCAAGCTTCTCGGGTTCTTCGTGTCCCAGCGGGGAATTGAAGCCAATCCCGACAATATCAAGGCCATTGAGTAGATTGAAGCACCAAAGCGCGTCAAGGATGTACGAAGACTTGCCGGTTGCGTGGCTGCTCTCAGCAGGTTTATCTCTAGGTCTGCTGAGCGCGCCCTGCCGTTTTTCAAAATATTGAAAAAGGCAGGTCCAATGAAATGGACTCCGGAAGTGGAGGCTGCGCTGCAAGACTTGAAGAGATACCTGTCCTCCACTCCAACACTTGTCACACCTAAGCCACAAGAAAAGTTGCTGCTGTATATAGCGGCAACCAATCAAGTGGTTAGTGTTGCGCTAGTAGCGGAGAGGGAGGCGGATGATGGGCCAGCAACCACGGCAGATGCATCCAGCGACAAGAAGGGGACTTCACCGACAAGCTCTGGTCCCGACAAAGATGGATCTGCGCAGGCGCGTGAGGAGATACAGAAGAGAATGGTGCAGCGCCCAATTTACTTTGTCAGTTCCCTTCTACAGGGGGCTAGGTCAAGGTATTCTGGTGTGCAGAAATTGCTTTTCGGCCTTCTCATGGCCCCGAGAAAGCTGCGCCATTACTTCCAAGCACATGAGATCACAGTTGTCACTCGTTTTCCACTAAAGAGGATACTGCAGAATCCAGAAGCAACAGGCAGGATTGTCGAGTGGGCACTGGAACTGTCAAGCTTTGGCCTCAAGTTTGAGAGCACTTCAACTATCCAAAGCAGAGCATTGGCAGAATTCATAGCAGAATGGACGCCAACACCAGATGAAGAAATTCCAGAAACGAGCATCCCCGTCAAGGAAGCAAGAAAGAGTGCTTGATGTACTTTGATGGTGCCTTCTCGCTGCAAGGCGCCGGTGCGGGCGTGCTACTTGTTGCGCCCACCGGAGAGCACCTCAAGTACGTAGTCCAGATGCACTTTCCCAAGGAGCAAGCAACAAACAATACCGCAGAGTATGAAGGTTTGCTTGCCGGTCTCAGGATCGCAGTAGACCTTGGGATCAAGAAGCTCATTGTCAGGGGTGACTCGCAGCTTGTCGTCCGCCAAGTGAACAAGAATTATCAGAGTCCGTTGATGGAAGATTACGTTGATGAAGTGAGAAAGTTAGAAGAGCACTTTGATGGCCTCTGAGATGGAGCATGTTCAAGAGCTCGAGCGACATTGCCGATGGCTCGTCGAAGTCGCCCAGACTCAAGTTACCTGTGGAACCAGGGATCTTTGTGCTCAAACTGACTCAACCGTGTGTAACGCCATCAACTAGACAGACCAAGAAGAGGAAGTTGATTTGTGGTGACTATTTTCCGGCAGAGCTCCCCGAAGCTGCCGCCAAGAAGGTCCCCAAGATCAACACTAAGGGTGCTGAGGAACAGTCTGCTCCGGCAAGCCCTAGGGTTTGTTCCATTGAAGCAGACGCTCCCGACAAGTTTTGCTCCGGCAAGCTTGTCGGGGAACGTCAAGCTCCGGCTGAGCCGCAGGTTCTCGCCGTAGAAGCGGATGTTCCCGCAGCAGCAGATATGCCTTTAGTCCTTGTTGTCGAGCCGCAAGCTCCAGCATGGGCACAACAGATTGTCCGTTTCCTTCAGACAGGAGAACTTCCCGAAGAGCAAGAAGAAGCGAAAAGAGTAGCCCGGCGGTCAAGTATGTACCAGTTTATCGACAACACACTGCATGCGAAGAAGACTCAACGGTGTGAAATTGAAGTGTATTCACGGGAAGATGGACAAAAGCTGTTGGCGAGATACATGGATGCATATGTGGTCACCACATTGGCGCAAGAAGCGCTTCTTGCGGCAAAGCATTCCGACAAGGTTTCTTTTGGCCGACAGCCCTCCGTGATGCAATCGCACAAGTAACCAAGTGTGAAGCGTGCGCCCATACCAAGCAGATACACCAGCCAGCTCAAGCTCTCTAGACGATCCCTTTATCCGGCCATTTTCGGTCTAGGGGCTCGACATCCTCGGCCCCTTTCCCGAAGTGTCGGGGCTTTGAGTACTTATGCGTTGCAATCGACAAGTTCACAAAGTGGCGGAAGTGGAAGCGATGAGGAAGGTGACAGACAACGGCCTCAAATTCTTTAGGTCGATTGTTTGCCGCTTCGGGGTCCCTAACAGGATCATCACCGACAACGACACGCAATTCACGAGCTGCACCTTCATGTAGTACATCCAAGATCTTGGCGCCAAGGTTTGCTTCGCTTCTGTTGCTCATTCGAGAAGCAACGGTCAAGCGGAGAGGGCAAATGCTGAAGTGCTGCGCGGGCTCAAGACCAGGACTTTCGACAGGCTGCGCAAGTGCGGAAAGAACTGGATTGAGGAGCTGCCGGTGGTTCTTTGGTCGATCAGGACGACGCCAAATCGAGACACTGGCCAGACACCTTTCGCTCTACTCTATGGAGCAGAGGCAATGGTGTGGACCAGGCGTCTTTCAAGAAAGATTCACCTTACCAGGACGCAAACGACAGAAAAGCTAAGTTGCCAAAGTTTGAGCAATCAGTTCTAAAATTTTTAAGTTATCTTCCTCGAACGACCATGCTTTGTATGGAAAACCTGTGCGCGGAGGAACAAACTCGTAGCTAGTTGCGCTCTTACTTTGTTTCGAGTCCGCTCAACAACTTAAGTGAGCTGCGACTAGTTGCGACAAGGTTTTTTGTCAGTGGCGGCACCGCCAAAGCAGAAGCCGACGTCCGCTTTCAGCTAGGCCATGGCTAAGGTGCTCACGCCGACAAGTTCCCTAAAAGCGTAGGGCAAAAACATACAAAGGAAGGAATCAAGTAAAGGAAATAACATAGCAATCGATACCCAAAATAGAGTTATATTACAAGATAGCCTGTCGCAGCTCTAACAGATTGTTTTCATAACATGACCAGCAGCGACAAGAAAAGGAGAAAACGGGCGGCCTAATCTACGCGATCGCCCTCAACCCTCTTGATCCCGCTCACCTTGTCCACAATGGGTGCGGCAAGGGTCTTGAGCGCTTCCAGATCAGCATCCGGCGGCAAGGTCCTGAGGACGTTGGTGAGGTTGAGGCCTGGGTTGCGGAAGGCCACCTTCACCAACACCTTTTGAAGAGCTCCCGCGCAGATCTTGCGCAACTCGTCGGCCAGCTGCTTTGAGATCTTCTCCCGGAGTCGCTGGAGGGCCGTCGTCACGCCTCTGAAGAACAAGCTGAGCTTGGTGCTGGGTTGGAGGTTCTCATCGGAGGGATACCCGAGATCCTCTATCCCCAGCTGCGCCAGCTCCCTGTCGATGGCTGCGGCAACATCCACGAGACCCTCCGTCCAATGCTCCACATTCTCCTTAAAAGTGTTCTAGGCGGCAGCAGCATTCGCCAGCAGCGCCTCGTCGGCCTTGATCTTCTCCTTCAAGGCCACCTCCTGCTCCCTGGCGCCGTCCAGCATCTTGGTCAAAGTAGTCAGCTTCAACTTAAGATCTGCGTTGGAGTCCTTGGCGGCGCTAAGCTCCTTGCCCTTCTCGGCGAGACAACCCTGCAGCTCGCCAAAGGTGTAGGCGTCCTTCTCGCGCCCACGCTTGAGCGCAGCAAGCTCTTCACCACTCGCCTTGAGATCGGCCTCCAGCTGCGCCACCTTCGTCTCCAGCTCCTTCTTGGCGGCCTCGGCAGCTACGGCAGCATCCTCTGCTTCCTTGAGAGCCCCGCCGAATGTTTGCTCGCGCGCAGCAAGCTCCTCCTCGTGGCTGTCAAGGTTGACCTTCCGCTGCGCCAACTCGCCCTCCTGCGCAGACAAATTCTCGGCGGCAAGCCGCTGTTGCTCTTCAACTTCAGCCTTCTCGAGGAAGAAGGCTTTCCACTCCTCGGCGAGTTGTTCCCGCTCCTTTGCCAGGGATCGGAGAGCTTCCTGGTTAAGACCCCGGAGCTCCTCCGCGCGCTTCTCGATGTCCACTCCCTCCTTCGCGACAAGCACTTCTCGGGATTCCAGCTTGGCCTGCCGAGCGCGGTAGAGCGACACCAGCTTCCGCAGCAGCCGCTCCTCCTCAGACTCGTCGCTGCTGCTGCTCGGTGCATCAACCAGCGTCAGCCTAGCGGAGGCGAGCACCTCTCCATCCAAGATTTCTCCTTCGACTGGCGCCCTGGACCTTGATGCTCAGGGGAGCTTGATGAAGACGCCATCGCCGACCTTCAAATAGGCGCCGGGCTGGGGCTCTTCGGAGCCTGACGCTGCGGCAGCGGCGGAGGGATTGGCGGTCGGTGTAGCGCCTGGCGCTCCTGCGGCCTCGGGGCCGTCAGTGCGATCGCCAGACCCCTCGCCAGCTTTTGCGGCGGCAGCTTTGGCGGCCTCTTCGCCGGCGGGATCATCAGCGCCGGCTACTTCTTCGGTGGCAGCAGCGTCGCTGGTATTGCCGCGCACGTTCTCCTCGCCGGCGACCTCGGTCTCCATCGGCTCCGTGGCAGAGGGATCTGACGGCCAGAAAAGGGAGAAAATTCAAGCAAATATCCAAAAAGAAAATCCAAAGAAGAAGAATCCAAGGGAAGTTTTCAAGCAAGAGGATTACATCAGACTGTTCTCTGATCGTGGTCTCCGCCACCGGGGTCATCGGGTGCTGTCCTTGCGGAGAATTCTCCTTGCGGAGAACGCCTCCTTGCCGGGAACCCTCCCTTGGCGGTGTAGTCGAAGCAGATGGCATGTCAGGGGCGGCTTCCGAGCGTTCCTGGTGAGGCTGCTCTGCTCCTACGCAAACCGATAATCAGATGTCAGCAAAGAAAGAGCACCCATGCACGCCTAACAGTGGGAAGTAAACCATATACTTACGCTGGGGGCTGCGCTGGGGACTGCTTTGGGGAATAGTTGCCGGGTCCGGTAAGGTGGTCTCGGACACCCCCCCCCCTCCCCCGCTGTCGCGGTGGGTTCGTCCTTGATGACAATCACCGGGACCTTGGCTCTTTTCGCCGCTCTCTGGGCCAGAGTCCTGAAAAGGAATGGGTTTGGAGTAAAGCAAATCAGATACAAGACAAAATAGCAAGAATTGAAGAACTACAAGTACATCAAAGAATCTTACTCTTCTTCTTCCTCGTCGGAGCTGAGCGCGGAGAGGTCGAAGTCCGGCTCACCTCCGGCGCGACAAGGCGGAGGAGTAGGTTCCCTTAGCCGCTTGGTGGGGGCAGTGGCGGTGGTCTGAGACGGCCCAGCTCCGGCCGCCGCCACGGCATGAGGAGCGGCAGGAGCAGAAGCGGTGGTCCGAGAGGACCCCGCTCAAGTTGCCGCAGCGGCGTGAGGTGCTCCCGCGGCAACAGTGCTTGCCACGGTGGAGCGTGTCGCGCGGCGCGGCGGCTGTTGACTCGTCTGCCGCCCCGCTACGTCCCCGGCCTTGCGGAGACGCCTTCTTGGTGGAGCTGGGGGCTCTGCTTGCGGCGAGCTGTCTGAAGATGAGGAGGAAGAGGAGTTGGTCTTCAACGAGCCGCTCGCACCCTCGGCGGGCTCGCTCGACTCGACTTCAGGCCCGGCAAGCTCTCCCTCGCCGGCAAGCCCTCTCGCTCGGCAAGGCTTGCCGCCTCTGCTGCCTCTGCCTCCTCCACGGTGAATCCAAACTCGCCCGCGGCAGCGGCTGCCGCCGCCTCTTCCAGCCTAGTGGCGATGCGCTGCATCTCCGCATCGGTGGTGTCGCGAGTAAGGCTTTTTTGTTCATCGGAGCGGACCGGTACTTCTACCAAGCCGTCAAAGAACTCCTGCACGACGTCGTCTGCAGGCTCTTGCCAAGTTGGGACAATTCCATGCGAATCGCACAGCGGCATCATTGCACGGATGCGGTCGAGCGACGAGTTGTTGCAAGCGGAACGACACCCTTCGGCAACCTGAACACTTCGGGATGTTCGTGGTCATATGAACAGTTCTGGAGCATCGCGTTAAGTTCGGTGACGGTGAAGTTGAAGTTGAGGCCCGGCGCAGCCTCATGATGTCCGCCGCGATACGGAACTCCCGGCGGGTCTCCTCCTCTCTGCGAAGCGTCGCGGCGGTGAAGAAAATCTGCGCCAACGGCGCCTACAGTGAGCCCAGCAAGCCTGAGGCGTTGGATCCGGGTAACGGCAATCTTCAGGCTATCGTCTTCCGGGGCCATGTTGCTCCAATCGTTGCCGCGCACTACTGGGGTTTGGCGCCGGGCGGTAAACGGCTGCGGGTTCTCCTCGACAATCCAGCACCAGTCTGCTCTCCATTCCTCCCACTTACCGCGGAGCTCTCCCTCTAAATAAGCTTCCTTCTTGTGGGCTCTCGAGATCCAGGCGATTCCGTCGGGTAAAGGCTCTCCTCTCTCAACTCGGGGCATAAAGAAGTGGCGAAAAAGAGCTACATTTGGATAGACTCCGACAAAGTTTTCGCAAAGATGTGCGAAAACTGCCATGGTCAGAACGGCATTGGGGGTGAAGTCAAGGAGGCGGAACCCGTAGGTGTTCATAATGTCACAGAAAAACTTCGAGAGAAAGGCGGCGAGCCCGCGATGAAGAACAACGCGAAGAAGGATGCCCATTCGAGCCGGTTCAGCGGCGGCCGAGAGTACCTTCGTCTTGTGGATGCGCTCGCGTCTCCGTCGACCAGAAGAGGTAGTAATACTCCCTCAGCTCCTTCGCAGTGAGCTTGGGGGGAAGGTTGCCCGCTCCTTTCGCAGCGCCGCGAGCCGCTGCGCCTCGGTCGACTTCACGACCTTCCCCTTGTCGGCTTTCGGAGCCATGGCGGAGGTGGTGGGGGAGATCGACGGCGTTGGTGGTGATGGGGGGCGGATCGCTGCTCTCTTTCAGCTTTGGGAAGAAGGGGGGAGCGGCGGAGGTTTTTGAGATTGGAATAGCAACCGGCGAGATGGGCGAACTGCCCCTGTTTCCCCTGCTTATAAAGAGGGAGGGGGCGGACGTTCCGTCTTTCCGAATAAAGAAACCACCCACGATCTCTCCCACGGCGCCGCATTCGACGCGTGCCGTTCAGGGAGGGCGCGGTGGATACAGTGTGAGATACGGCGTAACCCAGGCCGCGCATGCCCGTGCCCTATTTTGGGCCTGGCCCAACAGCGCTCGGCACCGTGTGTGGCCCAGGCCAGGGGCTCCTGTCGGTGTACTAGAATAGGGGTACCCTAGTATCCCGAACTTGTGCACGGGCGATCGCGACACCCGTGGCAAGGCTTGCGGGTGACCGCCAAGGTCCTCCGTGGTTCCTTTGGAGCCATTCAAGAACAAAGTATTCAAGCCAAGGAGACAAGGCCCGGCAAGAGGAGCTTGCCGGAAGGCCAACCAAGGCATCTCAAGGAACTTTCATGACGCGCCACGCGTCCGGCGAGGCCCGTGGCGACAAGCTTTGGACGCGACAAGACAACGACATGACAAGGCACTTGCCGCGCAAGCTACCACTCGCACCCACGCTCAAAGACATCCACCAACGTGTCACCACAGGACCTTTCTGGTAGCGCGGGCAAGAGGTCAGGCAGCCATGGTCTTGCGCCGTGCAAGCGGCGCCGACAAGATTGCCATCGTGGCAGCGGTGGTGTCCCTAACGGTCCTTTTTGCCTTTGTTTGGGCGACCACGACGGGCATTTAATGCCTTTGTCCCTGCCGTCGGGGTTAGGTATGGTACATCATGACGGTGGTTGTACCAACCGCAACTCCTTTCCATTTTACCCTTGTCTCGTTGCCACTGTCGGTGACCCCTTGAGCATATAAAAGTAGGCCCATGCGCAGCGTAGAAGGGGTTCAAAAGCAGAAAAACACTCACGCTCGGTCTCGTTAGCAGCTAGTGTGTACTGTAGCACTTAGCGCTCCCGAGCAAGAACTCAATACACTCAGACATGCAGCAGTAGGAGTATTATCTCTCCGGAGAGCTCCGAAGTTGGGTAAACTGCTCGTGTGCTTCGCCTCGATCTGCTCTTCGCGCGATCTCCGCCCCCCGCCGAACCGAAAGGGGCTCGGTCCGCCGGTCCCATAGGTGTTCGTGGATCAGTTTCCCCGACAGACGTGTAAGAGGGGTTGTCAATCCCTCCTCGATATTAAGATAGATAAAGTTGTATGAGATTGGGTAAATAGATCTTGCAAAAACACAAAATAAAATAAATAAAGAAAAAGTGCAGTAAGGTATTTTTGGGTTTTTGAAAAAATAGATCAGAAAACCTATGATAGAAAATAGACCCGGGGGCGGTAGATTTCACTAGTGGCTTCTCTCGAGATAATAGCATACGGTGGGTAAACAAATTACTGTTGGGCAATTGATAGAAGAGGAAATAATTAAGACGATATCCAAGTCAATGATCATGTATATAGGCATCGCATCCAAGATTAGTAAGCCGAAACGATTCTGCATCTACTACTATTACTCCACACATCGACCGCTATCCAACATGCATCTAATGTATTAAGTTCATGGAAAAACAGAGTAATGTAATAAGAATGATGACATGATGTAGATAAGATCTATTCATGCTGGAATAGACCCCATCTTTCTATCCTTAATATCAATGATACATGTGTGCCTTGCTACCCCTTCTGTCACTGGGTGAGGACACTGCAAGATCGAACCCATCTCAAAACACCTCTTCCCATTGCAAGATAAATCAATCAAGTTGGCCAAACAAAACGGAAATATAGAATAAGAAATATGAGGCTATAATAATCATGTATGGATATGAATAGATCTGACCATAAACTCACAATTCATTGGATCCCAACACGCAAAAAGTCATTGCATCAAATAGATCTCCAAAAACATCGAGGAGAACATTGTATTGAGAATCAAAAAGGGAGAAGAAGCCATCTAGCTACTGCCTACGGACCCGTCGGTCTGTGGTGAAATACTCACACATCATCGAAGGAGCATCAATGAGGATGATGAACCCCTCCATGATTGCGTTCCCCTCCGGCAATGTGCCAGAATAGGGCTCTAGATTGGATCTCGTGGTTCTGGAACTTGCGGCGGCTGGAATTGTGTTTCGTTGACTCTCCTAGGGTTTCTGGAATATTTGGGTATTCATAGAGCTGAGAGGCGGTGGAAAGGACCTCTATGGTCCCCACAGCCCATCAGAGGGTGCCAGGGGCCTCTGGTGCGCCCTGGTGTCTTGTGGGCCCATGTGCCTTCCCTCGTGCACTTCCTTGGCTCCCAGTTCTCTTCTGGGTAGAAACAAATCTCCAGAAAGTTACGTGGCATTTGGACTTTGTTTGGTGCTGATATTCTGCAAAGTAAAAAAATAAGCAAAAAATAGCAACTAACACTGGGCACTGGGCACAGTGTCAATAGGTTAGTCCCAAAAAATGATATAAAGTTGCTATAAAATGAGAATAAAACATCCAAGAATGATATTATAACAACATGGTGATACATCTCCAACGTATCTATAATTTTTGATTGGTCGATGTTGTTATATTATCATTCTTCGATGTTTTACAATCATTTTATAGCAACTTTATATCATTTTTTGGGACTAACCTATTGACATAGTGCCCAGTGCGAGTTGCGGTTTTTTGCTTGTTGTTTTACTTCGCAGGAAATCAATATCAAACGGAGACCAAACACAGTGAAACTTTTTTGAGAATTTTTATGGACCAGAACACCCAGGATGGGCCAGAGAAGTAATAGAGGGGGGTGCCTTGAAGGGGGCACAACCCACCTGGGGACCCAGGCGCACGCTTGTGGGTTGTGCCCACCTCGGTGGCCTCCCGCACTGCCTCTTCGCCCTATAAATTGTCAAATATTCCAAAAACCCTCAAGGTAACCCTAGATCAGAAGTTCCACCACCGCAAGCCACTGTAGCCACGAGAAGCCAATATAGACCATGTTCTGGCACTCCGCCGGAGGCGGGAATCATCACTGGTGGCCATCTTCATCATCTCGGCGGCCACCATGATGAGGAGGGAGTAGTCCAGCCCCGGGGCTGAGGGTTTGTACTAGTAGCTATGTGTTTAATATCTCTCTCTCTCTCTCTCTCTCTCTCTCTCGTGTTCTTGAGATGTCAAAATCTTGATATATCGCGGGCTTTGTTAATATGTTGGGTCATATGGTGTTTTCCCCTGTCTATCCTGTTGTGATGAATTGAGTTTTCCCTTTGAGATTTCGTTTTATCGGATTGAATACTTTTATGGATTTGAGAGCACTTGATATATGTCTTGCATATGAATACCCGTGGTGACAATGGGGTATTATATTGATTCACTTGAGATATGTTTTGGCACTCAACTCTTGGATTCCCGAGGTGACATTGGGGTAATCTATGCATAGGGGTTGATGCACATTCTCGTCTTTTGTTTCTCTGATAGAAATGTTGGGGCACTCTTTGAGGTTCTTTGTGTTGGATTGAGTATTATGAATCTGAATTTGCTTTGGTGTTATTTTAGTACGAACTCTTGATAGATCGATTGGAAAGAATAGCTACGTGTTATTTTAGTACGAACTCTTGATAGATCGATCGGAAAGAATAACTTGCTGTTATTTTAGTACGAACTCTTGGATAGATCGATCGGAAAGAATAACTACAAATAGTTTCTTCTTATGTTCTCCGCTAGATAGGAACTTTGGAGTGATTCTTCATTGCACGTTGAGGGATGGTTATATGATCCAATTAGATTAGCATTGTTGAGGGATTGCATTAGCGAAACTACGGACCCTATGCCTTGTTTTCAAGCATTGCAACACGATTTGTGCTCCGTTTTACCAATTGCTACGTTGCTGTTTTTATCTATTCAAATTATAAAAATACTCCCTCAGTTCCTTTATATAAGGTGTATATGTTTTTTGAGAAAATTCAAAATTGTAAGGTGCATTTCTTCTAATTTCTCATAATCCCCTTTTTTAGCCCTCTAGAATAAAGGAAAGAATCTCTCTTCTGATTGCATGTACCTCTTTTTCTAGAAAAAGAAGGAAAGTATCTCTCCCTTCACTATTAGTATCTCTTCATTTCATACCCTAACTGATTTACTTGCCACTAACCAACAAATTTTCCAAGGTTAATTTTGTCCTAAATTACCTAAAATTTGTTGCCTTGGTCACTGTGCCCAAAAAATACACCTTAGATAAAGCAATGGAGGGAGTATATTTCCACCATCCATATTACACTTTTATCACCATCTCTTCATCGAACTAGTGCACCTATACAACTTGCCATTGTATTGGGTGTGTTGGGGACACAAGAGATTTCTTGTATTTGGTTGCAGGGTTGTTTGAGAGAGATCATCTTAATACTACACCTCCCAGGGATTAATAAACCTTAGGTCATCCACTTGAGGGAAAATTGCTACTATCCTACAAAACTCTGCGCTTGGAGGCCCAACACGAGCATAGAAGAATAAAGTTACATAGTAGACATCAAGCTCTTTTCCCGCGCCGTTGCCGGGAAGGTAAGTGCTTGAAGGTATATCTTTAAATCTTGCAAATGATTCTATTAGTTTCTTGTTTTACCACTAGTTTGGTTAGTAAAAGAAAACTACAAAAAATGTATTTGAGGTGGTCTCATATTGTTGATCTTTATAATGTCTTTCGTGAAAATGATGGATCGGAAAATTGTGCTCAATTGATAGAAGAATTTAATAAAATGTTTGGCACAAAATCCATGAATGATGAGCATAATTGCAATGTTTTTAGTATGAATTATTTGAATATCCATGATGCTAATGATATTCAAAGCCATAAGCTTGGGGATGCTATGTTTGATGAGGACGATATTTTTAGTCCCCAAAGTTTTGATGAGAAAATTTATTATGATGAAAGCATGCCTCCTATCTATGATGATTATGGTGATGACATGTATGCTATAAATAATAATGATAACCATGAAACTTGTCATCATGATTTTAATTTTCAATCCCATGATAGTTATTTTGTTGAGTTTGCTCCCCACTACTATTCATGAGAATAAATTTGTTTATGTGGAGAGTAATAAAATTTCTATGCATGTGCATCGTGAAAAGAGTGCTTTATGTGATATTTATATTGTTGAATTCATCTATGATGCCACTGAAAATTATTATGAGGGAGGAACTTATGCTTGTAGGAATTGCAATAATATCAAGTTTCCTCTGTATGTGCTGAAAATCTTGAAGTTACGCTTGTTTTTCCTTCCTATGCTAGTTGATTTTTGTTCCCGTAAGTTGTTTGCTCACAAAATCCCTATGAATAGGAAGTATGTTAGGCTTAAGTGTGCTTCCCATGTGATTCATGATGCTCTTTTTATGTTTCAGTCCTTATCTTTTATGCAAGCATCATTGAACTCATCATGCCTAGCTAAAAGGCATTGAAGAAAAGCGCTTGTTGGGAGACAACCCAAGACTTTTACCTACTGTTTTGTGTGTTAACATGATTAAGCTACTTTATTAATCATGTTTTATAGCTTTTGTTTCAAAAAAGTGCCAAGTAAAGCCTTTGGGATAGTGTGGATGATAGTTGACTTGATTCTGTGCAAAAACGGAAACTTTTGTGCTCAGTCCAGGAATTTTAAAAATTCACTGGAACGTGCTTTTGATCTGAATTTTTTTAAATATAATTGATATAGAAATTCCCTACGTTTTCCTAATTTTTCAGAACTTTTGGAGTAGCAGAAGTATGGTTGTTTTCCATATCATTACACGATGTTCTATTTTTGACAGATTATGTTTTCAATGCATAGTTTGCTTGTTTCCTTGTTTCTATGGCTTATATTGCTCAATATAAATTGTGGACATGATAAGGCATAGTATGCATTGTGTGAGAACAATTATGAATCTTATCTTTGACAGTACCAAAGTGAATGTTTTGCTTTATCATACTAACCTATCTCACGAAGTTCCGTTAAGTTTTGTGTGATTGAAGTCTTCAAGTTTTGGGCGAGATATCGATATGAGGAGAATAAGGAGTGACAAGACCCTAAGCTTGGGGATTCCCAAGGCACCCCAAGTTAAAAAAAGGAAGATCCAAGCAACTAAGCTTGGGACGCCCCAGAAGGCATCCCCTCTTTCATCTCCAACATTATCGGTAATCTTACTTGGGCTATATTTTCATTCGTCACATGATATGAGTTTTGCTTGGAGCGTCATTTTATTTTATTTTGATTTGCTTGCTGCTATTTATAATAATGCTTTACATCTTTTACTTCAATAAAAATGTCAAGTATAGCCTTTGCCATGCTTATTTTGCAAGTATATGAGTTGTTGTTTCAAAACAGAAAGTTAATGGCTGTTTTAAAAATTCTCTAGAAAAGACAGAATGTGATAAAATGTTGACTTTTTTGCACAATAAGCTGTGATAAATTTTCTACAGTGTGGTACTTTTTCAGAAATTTTTAAGTTTAATAAGTATGGATCCTTCTTCATCCTTTACAGACTGTTCTGTTTAGACAGATTGCTGTTATGATTGCATTGTTTGCATATGTTCGCTAGTTTAATGATTCTATTTGAGGATAGTAGTATTAAATATGCAGAGGCATTTAGTATGCAATGTTAAATTATAATTTTAGTGATGTTCTACAGTAGAGAATGACAAGGTGTTGCATTGATTTATACTAACGTATCTTACGAGTTCTTATTGAGTTTTGTGTGGATGAAGTTTTTAAGAATTACGGAAACCGTGGTATGAGAAGAATGAAGAAGACACAAGAGCTCAAGCTTGGGGATGCCAAGGCATCCCAAGTTATTCCAAGAAGTCTCAAGCATCTAATCCTGGGGATTCCCCAGTAGGCATCCCACCTTTCTTCTTTAACAACTATCGGCTAGTATCGGTTGAGCCTAAGTTTTTGCTTCTTCACATGAGTTGTGCTATTATTGGAATGTCATTTTGTTTTGTTTTGCTTGTTGTTTTAATAAAATACTTGGATCTGGAAGTTTTTAAATAAGAGAGAGAGTCCTCAAATAGCTACCCACTTACTTAACTACTCGTTTGATCTGCACTTATATCTTTTTGCAGTTGTTTGTAATTTTCTCTCATGCTTCACTTACATATTTTCAGAGATGAAAATTTTTATGCTCATGTTCTTCACTTAAATTTGTTTGAGCTTGTCAAAAAGCAATTGCAACATATGAAACTAGTCCCAAAGTGATAGATATTCAAGCGGGATATACTAAAAACTTTGATGAAGATCATTGGACAAAATAAACTTGATTCTTTGTAATAGTTTTGCGATATGATGATGGTGATATGTGAGTCATGTTGATGAGTAATTGTGCTTTAGTAAGAATATTGGTGTTAAGGTTTGTGATTTCCTATGCAAGCACGAAAGTCAATAGTTATCCAGTGAACTTACATCCTACTTGTGGTGCATTATTTGGTGTTAGTTATGCTTAATGCTCGCTTATGTGATTTTTCGTCTCTTGGTTGGATGCTTCTCAATATTTTTGCTAGCCTTCACTTGTACTAAGTACAAATACTACTTGTGCATCCAAAATCCTTAAACCCAGTTTTGCCGTATGAGTCCACCATACCTACCTATATATGGTATTTCTATACCGTTCTAAGCAAATTTGTATGTGCCATCTCTAATTTTCAAAATAAATTTCCTTTTTGTGTGCCCGTACCGCTCATGAAGCGGTAGGGGGTGGCCAATATTTTCCATGCTAGATGTGTTATTCTCAAGATGTGTGTTTATTCACATGTCATTGCATGAGAGTACGGCTAAGGTATTAGGGATTCCCAGTCCCAAAATGAAAACTGAATTTACTTTATGTTGTCAAATAATAAATTCCTTGGAAATTGTTGGTATGGACGACACCCGTGGATTCGGTTAGCCATGGAATGTGAAAGTATGGTGGAAAAAGGAATAAACTTCAATTTGTGTTTGGGAACCACCTATGATATATCTAGCATGGAAAGTGTTGGGAAATACTCGGACGTTTTCGTTGACAAGAAAAGCATGCCACACATAATGTTTTATCTCTATCTTTTCCGCTTTGAGCTCTGGCACCTCTACAAATCCCTACTTACCTCTGCGAAGGGCCTTTCTATTTACTTTATGAAATTTTTATTTTTATTTGAGTCTCCATCTTCTCTTATAAGCACCAACTAAGGGGCACTATGATCGTACTTCAGCATTGGGTGTAGCTAATATGCGAGTGTGTTTCATGGATGGATCAATGATTGAGCATAATGGGCTCGGGATAACTTGCTTTAGTGTTGATATTTTGAAAGACATGGTTGCTTGTTGATATGCTTGAGTATTGAAATCTTCATGTCAAAACTACTATTGCTTTGAATCGTATAAAAGTCCAATGACCATGCTACAAAAGAAAATATTATGTGATGAACATGTTAGGCAGCATTCCACATCAAAAAATTTGTTTTTATCATTTACCTACACGAGGACGAGCAGGAATTAAGCTTGGGGATGCTGATACGTCTCCATGTATCAATAATTTTTTATTGTTCCATGCAGTTATGTTATCATTCTTGGATGTTCTACAATCATTTATAGCAACTTTATATCATTTTTTGGGACTAACCTATTGACATAGTGCCCAGTGCCAGTTGCTGTTTTTTGCTTGTTTTTTTTACTTCGCATGAAATCAATATCAAACGGAGTCCAAACACAGCGAAACTTTTTGGAGAATTTTTATGGACCAGAACGCCCAGGATGGGCCAAAGAAGTACCAGAGGGGTGCCCCGAGGGGGGCACAACCCACCTGGGCGCGCCTGGGGTCCAGGTGCGCCCTGGTGGGTTGTGCCCACCTCGGTGGCCTCCTGCACCACCTCTTCGCCTATAAATTGTCAAATATTCCAAAAACCCAGTGTAAGCCTAGATCAGAAGTTCCGCCACCGCAAGCCTCTGCAGCCATGAGAAAGCAATCTAGACCCTGTTCCGGCACTCCGCCGGAGGAGGAAATCATCACTGGTGGCCATCTTCATCATCCCGGCGGCCACCATGATGAGGAGGGAGTAGTCCATCCTCGGGGCTGAGGGTTTGTACTAGTAGCTATGTGCTTAATCTCTCTCTCATGTTCATCGCACGTTGAGGGATGGTTATATGATCCAATTAGATTAGCATTGTTGAGAGATTGCACTAGCAAAATTACGGACCCTAGGCCTTGTTTTCAAGCATTGCAACACCATTTGTGCTTCGTTTTATCAATTGCTAGCTTGCTGTTTTTATTTATTCAAATTATAAAAATATATTAGTATCATTACACTTTTTCACCATCTCTTCGCCGAACTAGTGCACCTATACAATTTGCCATTGTGTTGGGTGTGTAGGGGACACAAGAGATTTCCGGTATGGTTGCAGGGTTGTTTGAGAGAGACCATCTTCATCCTACACCTCTCACGAATGGATAAACCTTAGGTCATCCACTTGAGGGAGAATTGCTACTGTCCTACAAAACTCTACGCTTGGAGGCCCAACACGAGTCTACTAGAATAAAGTTGCATAGTAGACATCACATGGGACAATCAAAAATTATAGATATGTTGGACACATACCAGCATCCCCAAGCTTAATTTCCTCTCGTCCTTGAGTACATAAATGATAAAAACAAAATTTTTGATGTGGAATGTTGCCTAACATGTTCATCACATATTCTTTTCTTTTGTAGCATGGACATTTGGACTTTTAGATGATTCAAAGTAATAGTCTATATTTGACATGAAGAGTTCACTAGTCAAGCATATCAATAAGCAACCACGTCTTTCAAAATATCAATATTAAAGAAAGTTATCCCGAGCCCATCATGCTCAAATATTAGCTACATCCAATGCACAAGTATGATCATAGTGCTCCCTAGTTGGTGCTTTATAAGACAAGATGGAGACTCAAATAAAAAAATTGCATAAAGTAAACAGATAGGCCCTTCGCAGAGGGAAGCAGAGATTTGTAGAGATGCTAGAGCTCAAAGCTTAAATTTAGAGATAAAATATTTTGAGAGGCATGCTTAAGAAAGATACAATGAGGCATTTGTGTGATAGAGCGTATCATATCATGGGGTTTCGATGCACCAATGAAGTTTGCACCAACTCTCAAGGTGATAAAGGGCTACGGTACCGAAGAGGCTAGCAAATTGTGGAAAGGTAGGAATGCGTAATTGTCCATGAACTCAAAATTAGTCATAAAAAACTCATATACTTGTTGCAAAATTTTATTATCCCTCGAAGCAAAGTACAATTCGCATACCCTAGGGAGGAGGTTGGTAGGAGTTAACCATCGCACACTGTGTGGTTATAACAACACTCAAGGATTTCATTTCACACATAAAAATGCTCAAAGTTCCGCACCATGCCATATTGGACATTTAATTGAGTAGTTAATGACAAGCTTTAATACAGATATTCTTACTAAACAATGAACATGAACTCATACCCTTTCATATTATGACGTCAATATAATTAAACCATACGTTTCATATTTAGTGATCTACATGAAAGTTTTTATTATATCAATCTTAAATATGTATCCTTTTCCAACTAGTCTTATAACCCGTGCTCATTACCACTTGCTATTTAAGACTCTCAAAAAGATTTAAGTGAAGCATGAGAGTACGTTTATTTCCATAAAATATAACCACTGCCTAACTCAAAAGATATAACTGAAGCACATAGAGTATTCTAACAAATCACAATGAATGTGTCTCCCTCTCAAAAGGTGTGTCTAGTAAACAATGATTCTGGCAAACTAATAAGCAAGCAAAATAAAACTATGGAACAAGCCACTCCAAGTAAAACTTATATCATGTGATGAATAAAAATGTAGCTCCAAATAACATACCAATGAATTGTGGACGAAAGAAGGGATGCCATTCGGGGCATACCCAAGCTTATAACTTGGGTATTCCTTGATATTACCTTAGGGTGCCTTGGGCATCCCTAAGCTTAGGGTCTTGCTGCTCCTTATTCCTTCATCCATTGTGATCTCACCCAAAACTTGAAAAGTTCAGCACACAAAACTTAACAGAAACCTCGTGAGATCTGCTAGTATAATAGACAAATCATAAACTTTAGGTCCTATAGTAAACTCATTCATAATTAATATTGCATACTATATACTTTATTCTAACTTCTTCATGACTTATACCCCTGATATAATCCATAGCATCATTAAAACAAGCACACTATGCAATAGAAAACGGAATTTGTCTAAAAGAGAACAGTTTGTAATGACCTGAACAAAAACTATACTTCAGTGACTCCAAAAAATATATTAAAAGTTAGGACAAAGTGGGAAATTTGTATATCAATCATGTGTAGAACTTTTAGAATTTTATCATGTTCTAGTGAATTATTGTAAGTCCAACTCTGGGTGCAAAACTTTCTGTTTTTTGACAGAATCAAGCCGACTATCAACCAAATCACCCAAAGTGTTTACTTGTAACAAACACTAACTAAAACATAAAAACACAATCATTACAGTAGAAATAATCATGTCAATACACAAGAATAGAAAGTAAAAGCAAAAGGTAAGATAACTATTGGGTTGCCTCCCAACAAGTGTTATTGTTTTATGCCCCTAGCTAGGCATAATGCATTGTTTCAAGTATCATAATAAGAATAAGGGATATCATCTATGTTCATCTCATACTCCCATTTCTCAGCAGCAAGCTTCCTAAGAGGTAGTAAAAAATAATGAAAAGGACTAAATTTTATAGGATATGGATCCTTGAAATCAAGTTTAGAAGGAGGAGGTTCCTCCTTTGGCCCTTTATAAGTGTTGACTATTTCTTTGTTATACAAGTTCCTATAGAGATATTCCTTTAGCCTTTACTTAAGCACGCACCCCAATCCATTATTTTGTATAGCAAAATCATCATTACGTTCAGAAAGTTTGTCAATCAAGACGGATGGGGGAACCTTTTTCCTAAGATTCTCATTGTAATCAGCATAGTCTGTAGATATAAATTTCCTTATCTCTTCTTGATCATAAAAACAATTCTTCTATAGGAGGGCACTCACTATTTATTTTATAGTAAGCAAATATCTCTCTTGCATCCTACATGATGTGGCTAAATTCATGTGGAAATATAGTGGCTAAGTGCTTAACAGAAGGGTCATGAATGTTCGAGAACTCTAGAAGTACTCCTTGTATAGCAGGATGCATATGCACGAATTGTCTTTCAAATTCAACTATTAGCAAAGATATGGCATCTGCAAGACTAGTAGTTCTAGGAAGAATTGATCCTCCTAACATAGGTAACGAGCCTGCACAAGTGAAGAAATCTTGAATAATACCCTTTCCAATAATATTACCACTACCTATATGGAGTTTTCTAGTATGCATAATAGTGGGTTCTTCTTTAGGATCATCATCGGCAAGGTTATCTAACTTTTCTTTAGCGACTTCATCAAAACTCCTTTTAATGTTTTCATTTTTTGTAAGTATAGTTTGATGATCAAAAGGTTCCGCACTAGTGGCTGGAACATCATTCACTTTCTCAAATTCAGACATGATAGCAACTTTAAGCAAACAAACAAGCAAACAAGCAAAGAAAACATTTTTTATGTTTTTGCTAATTTTGTAACGAGACTAATAAAAAATATATAAAGTAGAGCAAGTAAATGATAATTTGGGTGTAGGTGCTTGTAGGTTTTGGATGATGTCTCCCCGGCAATTGCGCCAGCAATTCTTTCTACTACTTGTTAGTTGCGTTGGGATTTTCCTCGAAGAGAAGGGTGAAGCAATATAGTAGCTGATAGGTATTTCCCTCTGTGAGAACAAAGGTTATCAAACCAATAGGAGAATCACAACAAGCCTAGTGAAAAACACCTGCACACACAAGAGTAAATATTTGCACCCAACGCGGGCAATAGGGTTGTCAATCCGCTTGAACTCGTTACTTGCAAGGATTAAATCTGGTAGTGATAGATATATAAATTGCAAAAAAAGTAAATAAATTGCAGCAAGGTATTTTTGGTTTTTGTAATATGATAAAAGTAGGCTCGGGGGCCATAGTTTTCACTACAGGCTTCTCTTTTGAAACATAGCAAACGGTGGGTAAACAAATTACTGTTGGGCAATTGATAGAATAGCGCATAGTTATGATATTATTCATGGATATGATCATGTATATAGGCATTACGTCCATGACAACTAGACTGAAAGGATTCTACATCTACTACTATTACTCCACCAATCAATCGCTATCCACAATGCATATATGGTATTAAGTTCATGACAAACAGAGTAACGCTTTAAGCAAGATGACATAATGTAGATAGAATAAACTCGGGCAATATGGCTGAATCCTCGTCGTTTTACCCTTAATGGCAACGATACAAATATGTGCCTTGCTACCCCTTCTGTCACGTGGTGAGGACACGACAAGATTGAACCCATTACAAAGCACCTCCCCCACTGAAGATAAATCAATCTAGTTGGCCAAAACAAACGGATAGATTGGAGAGAAATACAAAGATATAATAATCATGCATAATAAAGTATTTACTTTCAATGAATAATCTGATCATAAACCCACAATTCATCAGATCCCAACAAACATACCGCAAAAGAAGATTACATGCAATAGAACTCCATGGAGATCATGGAGAACTTTGTATTGAAGATCAAAGAGAGAGAAGAAGTCATCTAGTTACTAGCTATGGACCCGTAGGTCTATGGTAAACTACTCACACATCATTGGAGGGCAGGAAGGTTGATGTAGAAGACCTCCATGATCGATTCTCCCTCCGGCAGAGTATTCAAAAAATGCCTCCAGATGGGATTGCGGAAGGACATAAGCTTGTGGCAGCAGAAAAAGTGTTTTGGGTGGCTCTCTGTTAGTTTCAGGAATTATGTGAATTAATGAAGTTGGAATTAGGTCAAATGGAGATCAGGGGTCCCACAATCTCTGGGGGGGGCTGGGGGCGCGCCTGGTGAGCTTGTGGCTCTCTCGTAGCTCCCTTGGTCTCCTCTCGAGGCTCCTAGAGTCCCTTCTGGTCCACAAAAAGTCATTGTAAAGTTTTATCGTGTTTGGACTTCGTTTGGTATTGATTTCTTGAAAAACTTAAAGACATGCAACAAAACAACAACTGGCACTTGGCAATGGGTTAATAGGTTAGTTCCCAAAATGGTATATAATTTCATATAAAGCATCTGAAATTGATAATATAATAGCATAAAACAATAAAAAATTATAGATACGTTGGAGACGTATCAGCTCCCTGTAATTACCGAAGCCCTCCTATATTTATATTAGGTCCTTGGACATATTTTCCACCTATCCGGCATTACCCGATATTCCCACGAAACCCTTTCGGTAACCCCGAAAAGCTTTTGGTTTCTCTCGAAACTATTTGTTTTATTCACAAAACTTTTCCAATAATATTTTCTTATTTTCCTAACTCCAATAGAACTCAACAGATTGTACACCCTTAAGAGTGTGACCCTGTAGGTTTAGTGAATATAGACATGAACGGAAACACCTTTCGCTCAATGATCAATAGCAGTACTGTGGACATCCATATTGACCCCTATACTCACAGGAATGATATTCGAGTGAACCTCTGCTCATATATTATTCCTTTTGATTCATGATACGTTACAACAAAGAAGTGCAGCTATGGTGGTTAGCAGGCCGAGGTCAATGACCTGGGATTAAATCCCACTACTCCCAAGAATACTTTTCTGAGTTCTACTCCACACCAGTACGATTACCTGGTTTACTAGTCGATTTCACATAAAATCGCCCTATCTGACCTGTTCCCGTCGTCTTAGTTAGAGGATGGTGCGTTGGCTTTAAAAACCGGTGGGATCACCGGTTCTGGTTGTTTTGGTTCGACTGGCTTCTGGTCCAGTTATTAAAACTATGACTGTCATGCTAATCTTCACTAGTTGGTCGTGGCAATCATAATGGAAATGCTTGTCCTGGCCACAATTCGGACATGCCATCAGCGACACGAGATCATGTACCCCTTCCTGAAGGTGTTGCTACCGGAGAACATTACTTATTCATACATGTTTTATTCATCTCTTGGTAATGGTTCAGCTATGATTGTCTTTGTTTTGTACTTTGCTTAATAATTAATAAAAATGGTTGTCTGCGTCATAACCTCCTTTTAGAAGAAAAAACAACCTATGTATATAATCTTAGAGCATCTATAATTGGGCACCTCAAACTGGTGATAAACGCCCAGGCGGGCTGCCCAGGCACTGACCTGTCAAAAAACCGACCCACCCGGGTGCCTCAAACCGGCCTCGGATGCTTGGGTGACCCACACCCCTTATATGCAACCCAAATATGTGGGGCATATGGGGAGGCCCGTGCGCGACCGGGCGTGTCCGCCACGTCGGGTTGACAGCCGTGTCCCACACGAATTCGCCAGGGAACCCAATGGCCCGACTGGCGTCTCCTTAGGTGGGGGTTTGAACACCATGTGGCACCGCTCTGGCTCGCCGCCCAAGGCTAAAGTCTGCTTATTAAAGTCGAATGGCAGCCCCTAGCCCTAGCCACATCATCTTCCTCCCTCTCCATGCTGCCAGCCCGAGCCCATCCATTTTTCTGTATCTCTGCCTCCCTCTTCCCTCATTGTCCGCCTTCGCCATGGCCCAAAAGACGAAGACCACTTACCCTATGCTAATGCAGGAGTGCCGCTTCTAGATGCAGGAGGAGATCTGGGTGAGGCACGCCGCCCAAATCGTAGTCAGCCTGCCTTCGAGTTCGCCGGGCTGGAGGAGGAAGAGGGGGAACGCGCCAGAGCCCATGGAGGGTCAGATCCATAGGAGGAGGAGGCAGCGTAGCCGAAGTAGGATCCGACGCCAGTTGTGGGCTTCACCATGGAGGACACCATGGTGGGGTTCTAGCTCACCCAAATAGGGGAGATGGCGGAGCAGACCGCCATCCTGGAGTCCATCAAAGATGAGGCGTACATGGAGTCCAATCGGCGCTTCATCCGGCTAGAACATGCGGAAAGCGATGAGCTTTTTGACGAGCTCGATGCGGAGGAGGAGGTGGAGGCCGACATGGAGCTGAAGTTGCATCTGCCGCTCATGTACGAGGAGCTTGAAATGGAGACAGTGGACAGACAACGAGTAGTGTAGTGTAGGTTTAGTTGATCTAGGTAGTATGTGGATGTTTCCTTTGCATAATTTGTACGGTTTTAAGGGTTAAATTATGAGGTATTCCACATCTGACCTAGTGGACGAGCCACTGAAAAAGACATATTTGTTCGGAGCGCTACCCGTTCACTGCCCCGGGTGCCAGCTAATGCATGAAACAGTACGGTGATGAAGTGCAGAGTCAGATTTGGTGTATCCGGCTGTAGATGCCCTCAGCACCTACCTGAAATATCTAGAGCATCTATAGCTGGGCGCCTCAGACCCACCTCACACGTTCGGGCAGGCCACCCGGTCACTGTCCGGTCACGATTCTTTGATCCAAACGGGCCCCTCAAACGACCCTAAAATGCCGGGGTTGACCGGCAACCCCATATCCAGCCTAAATACCGGACGGATATGGGGGCGCCCGAGCACGCCCGCCTCGTCGGATCCGGCCAACGCTGGCCCACCCGACCCCATATAAATTCCTCCCCATCCGCTTGCCGGACCAAACCCTAGCCACTTCATTCCCCTCCCATCCACTCCGCTCCGCCACCCAAACTCATCTCCGGCTCCTTCAGACCGTCTCCGACATGGCGGGCAGCGGATCTGAGTCCTTCACCTCCAGATCAGTCGACCCCGAGATCATCCCATGCGCCCCCGAGGAGGAGATGGCCATCCGGCTTGCGCTCCGCAACGTCCGGGAGGAGGCCCGTGCACGGCTGCGCTCAGACTCCGTCCGTCGGGAATCCATTGCATCTGCCCGAATGGCGCATGAATCCGGTGCTAGGCCAGCCGTAGCTGCCTCGCCGGAGGTTGTGCGGTCCATCTGGCGTCCGAACGCGCTGGCAGCGTTAGCACGCCGATATTTGGGATGCACCAACGCCCCACGAGGCCATGGCATGGAGTGCCCGCCGTCCAAGGCACTGGGTGCGGGAGGCGGCGGTAGCCCTCGCGGCGGCGGACGTCGGCGAGGCGGAGTCACATTCTCCGGTGCCCCCGTATGGGGTATCAGTCCGGGCGACACAACCGCATTGTGGTGGACGTCGGCGGCTCGTCCCCGGACGGATCCGTCATCGATCTGACGTCCACCAGCTCGGGCTCTAACAAGGAAGAGTAGGGCATGGGAGACGGCGGCGCCTTGAGTCTCGTGAGTTGGCTCATGTCCCATGCCCCACTCTACCTTGCCGGCGACCGGACCAACATTCTGAGGAGCGCAGCCGGTCGCCGGACTGGCCAGGGCGGAGCCGGGCGAGCAGGGAGCGGCACCGAGTGAGCTCCGTTTAGATTAGGTTTCATGTTGAATGTAATAATATGAATTTGAGATTTCTAATTTAAGGTATCAGGATGTGAAATGCATTTTTTGAGTTGTGCTTGGCGACTGTCCGCCGACGTGTTCAGGGTCGGATTTGCCAAGTCCAGTTGTAGATGCTCTTAGTATGATGGACTGTTGGGTCATACATAAAAGTAAGATACAAGTAGGCACTAGCCAACGGCAGAAAAAATTAAGAGCAGTTAAACTAAACGCAGCAATTCTTGACCCCGAGGACGGCAACACGCTGCCTCCTAATTATTTATAGCTCTAGCATGACGTACATACTTTTGTTACTTTAGACATATATATGATGATAGTACTTAGTTAATGCAAGTACTAATTAAACTAAAGATAAAGGGTGGAACCCTGGCCATCCATGTGTCAATAGAAAGTTTGGCATGTCTCACACTAAAATGTCCGCCTACGGGTATGCATGTCGCTTTTATTCCGTTATGACCCGTGACCGTGGAACTGCTGCATTGCAAGATCATTAATCTACATCTAAAATGTCTTACCCCCTCTATTCCTAAATAGTTGTCTTTCTAGAGATTTTAATAAGTGATTATATACGAAGCAAAATGAATGAATCTACACTCTAAAATATGTATACACATCCGTATGTGATAGTCCATTTGACATCTTTGAAAAGACAAAATTTAAGAATACGTAGGGAATATTTGATTATATATTATATTAAGAGGACTTATCAAATGGGAATATTGATGAGCCTTTTGTTGCTCCATTTAAAGGGATTATATGCTAATTTGTGCAAAGTTAATTACTCCCTCCGTTCCTAAATAATTGTCTTTCTAGCCATCTCAAATGGACTACAACATACAGATGTATGTAGACATGTTTTAGAGTGTAGATTTACTCATTTTGCTCCGTATGTAGTCACTTGTTGAAATCTCTAGAAAGACAATTATTTAAGAATGGAGGGAGTAGGTGTTAGTTATATTCTGATGGCGCCAATCAATTAAGTCGATCGGCTCCGGACAGTAGTAACCTAGCCAATTCGTGGTAGTTGCAGCCAAAAAGGTAACGTAGTATTACTACTTTGGCTAGCGTGGTGTGTCACACATCAGATATTTGAATATGATTTTTCCGAAAAGGAGAAATGTTTTTTTTCAAAAAGAAGGATGACCCCAGTCTTTGTATCAGGGTGATGAATGACGAGGTCGTGTACTAGGGATAGGGTCACAGGCCTCTGACCTATAGACCCTACCCAAGGACACCATGCGTTGTGTACTAGGCCCGTGGGCCAGATCACCATTCAGATGTACTGCAACCTGAAGGTCACTTGGAAGACAACAACCACTCGGGGTCTGGCATTCCACTCGACTGGCTTATTTCACTCAGAGCATAGGACTTCACTCGGACAGAGAAGACCCGAGTCCCCCCCCCCCAAGACCTCAATAGTCAGGACGTGCGTCCATCCTCATCAAGTGTAATTAGTACGGGCATTACCAGTAACTGGCGCCCTTAAAACCTCCCTTTAACCCTTGGTTATGGCGACATTCATAAGGGGTCTGGCGAACTCTATATAAGCCACCTCTCAGCTCCATAACAAGGGTTCGCATCTCTTGTAAACTATACACTCAATCAACAGCTCGAGAGCACCGAGACGTAGGGCTATAACCTCCACCGCAATGGGCCTGAACTCGTAAATCTGAATGTAACAACTACGTCGTAGCTAGACTCTGCCCTCTATTTCGTACCCCTGTTCACTATTGTCAGACTTACACCCACGACAATAGGCGCCCACCGTGGGGCAGGCGTCTAGCAACTTCTGGTGTAGTTGCGATTTTCCCACCTTCACCATGGTTTCCAAAGGCGGATCGACAATCGGCGACGAGATCCATTTCGGTGCCCTCAGCTTCATCGCTGATGGTTCGGCGTGGCTCTAGGAAGCCCCGCTGGACGTCAACGCGCCGCCCATTCGCGGAGCAGCATACTTCCGTGCGAGTAGCTTCGTCGCTCTTCTTCGTCAGCCGTCAACTCGATACCAGTCGGCACCTCTCCGCCCGGTTGTTCGTCATCGCTAGTGATCCGGGCACTCACGGCTCCAGCGGTGGATCAAGCATGCGGTGGCCCTCCAGGTTGCGGCCCCGCGGATTGGGCGATCGAGCCTGATAAGCCCATCCTCGACTTGTTCGGCTTCCTGCATGACTACTCAAATGATGCATCCGAGTGCGAGAGCAGCGACCCTGCTATGGATGTGCTTATGGCTGGTTCCTAGCACAGTCCGCCCGTGTATCCCTGCGGCGGCGCGGGAGTCGTTGGTCCGTCGCACGTCGACATTGACGGCAGCGGGAACCGTCACGAAGACGAGTACTACCCCCAGCCCCTCAACTCGTAGCAAACGGAGGAGTTGCAGCGCAGGAACGAGCAGGCCCTCGGGACACCCATCGTTAGGACGATTCTCGAGGCTTGGGCCTTGGAAGACGTGCGCCTGGCTTACTTGGCTGAGTACACTAGTCTAGAGGACCTCCAAAAGTCACACGACGATCGAGCGCGCCGACAGCAACAACCTAGTTCCAGTCGTCGGCAGCGGCAGTTGTTCTCGAGTGGTATGCGGCGAGATTACCAGGTATTCCGCACTCCAATCCAGAATTTGGCGGCTGCCACTCAGATTGCAGATTCCATCCAGCCATCTTGGTCAGAGGCAAGGGAAGGTCTCCGGCAGATCAAAGCCCTACTCAAACCCGCTGAAGAGCAGAATTCGGTTGTCTTCCAGTCGGGCAACAGGATCCATAACAGATCTGTCAGGACCGACATTGTCCAGTCGGCTCACAACCCAGTTGCCCTTAGAAGGAACAGACAGTCACCTCTGTGATAAGATGATCGAAACCATTACCATGATCAGTACCCGGTTCAGGGTCGCGATCGGTTCGCACCTCAGCTACATCATGATAACTGTCATCGTATGCCGACGCCCCCTCCGAGGGATGACTCATACGCGCTCCGGCCATATGATGATAGATGTCTGTATGGTGACGATCAAAGGGCCAACCCTCCCCACCGCGGTGACGGTGATACCAAAAGGAACCAGTCGATCTCCGTGATCCATGGTTCAATGCGAGATCGGTTCTCGCCCAAAATCTGGTGCGCAGAGGCGGAGCTCACAGATTAAGTATGGACAGAGAACGTCCGAGTGGGAACAGAGCCTTCATCTCCAGGCCCGAGTGTTTCAGCAGAGCCATCAGGGCTACAGAGATTCCCCCCCCCCACTTTTAGATTGGCGGCGGGAATACGCAAGTTTACTGGTGAGTCCAAACCGGAGACGAGGTTAGAAGACTACTGGGTGGCTGTGCAGATTGGTGGAGGCAATGATTATGTGGGCATGAAGTATTTGGCATTGATGTTGGAAATGTTAGCCCGGGCTTGGCTCAACCAGCTCACCCCCGCTAGCATTTACTACTAGGAGGATCTAGCTCAAGTGTTCATCAAAACATTCAAAGGAACATGCAAGCGTCCTGCTGGATTGACTGAACTGCAACACTGCGTTCAGCGTTGGACTACTCTGCATCATGTGGTTAAAAATGTCACCGAGCATTAGGTTGTCTGTGCCTTTAAGGCAGGTGTCAGTTATGGGGAGCTCATCCTGCCCTTGACCATGAGGCGAATGATGGAAATCGCCACTTGTTATGCGAATGGCAAAGAGGAAGGCCGTCACCGTAACGGCAAGGGAAAGACCAATGAGCCCAGTCTTGGGAACAATAACCCCACTCAAAAGCAGAAAATCAAGGTGGAGGGCTCAGCTCAGGCTGAAGCCGCGGCTTTGGCCAGACAAGCCAACAACAAGGGGAAAGCCAAAGAAAAGTGGATTGTCAAGAAGAAGAAAGATCGGTCGGGTTAGGATGTTCTTGACCTACCTTGCCATATTCACACCAAGAAAGACGAAGAGGGTAATCTGATATTGTCTAAGCATACCACTCAGCAGTGCAGGCTGCTGATACAGCAGTTTCGGGATGGCCAACCGAGTGATAAGATTCCGGATGATGATGATGATGAAAACAAGAATGTGACTTACCCCACTATCAATGCGACTTTGGTGATCTTTGCTGATGTTGAGAGCAAGAGTCGACTAAAAGTTATCAATCGGGAAGTGAACATGGCCATGCCAACGACGACGAAGTTCTTCATCTGGTCAAAGACTCCTATCACTTTTGATCAGTCGGATCAACCTGCTTACATTGCCACCCCTGGGCAGCAGACGCTGATTGTCGATCCTGTTGTGGGGAGCACTCGGTTGCGCAAGGTCCTCATGGACGGTGGAAGTGGACTGAACATATTCTATGTTTAGACCCTAAAAGGAATGGGCATCCCGATGTCCCATCTCAGCGAGAGCAGCATGTAGTTCCATGGGGTGATCCCCATCAAGAAAGCAAAGTCACTCGGGCAGATCACCCTGGATGTGATCTTTGGAGATGAAGAGAACTTCTGGAAGGAAAGGCTGACCTTCGAAGTGGTAGACTTCAACAGTGCCTATCATGCAAGGGTCAAAGATTGCTGATGAACAGATGGCTATGGTAGAATTGGAAGAGTATAAGAAAAATGTCGAGCCAAGTGATTTGCTATGCTCCAAGAGAACGGCTGCAGAGTTTGCTTTTTAGTCGGCCGGTGAGACGAAGCCGGTGAACATTCACCCGGAGGATCCCAATGTTGCACCCACCAATATATCAGAAACACTCGACAGCAAATAGGAGGTCGTGATCATCCATTTCCTCCATGACAACTTGGAAATCTTCGCATGGAAGCCATCCGACATACCAGGAGTACCCAGGGGCCTGGTTGAGCACCGTTTGCGATTAGACCCGAAGGCCAAGCCTGTGAAAGAACACCTTCATCGTTCGGCCACAGAAAAGAGGAAGGCAGTTGGCGAGGAATAGCTCGACTTCTTGCCGCCGAGTTCATCCGTGAAGTATACCACTGCAACTGGCTCGCCAACGTCGTCATGGCTTCGAAGAAAGACAAGTCTCTCCATATGTGCATTGATTTCAAGAACATTAATCGGGTCTGCCATAAGGATCATTTCCCGCTCCCCCATATAGATCAGATAGTGTACTCCACTGCAGGATGTGAGCGACCGTCTTTTCTGGATGGGTACTCCGGTTACCACCAGATCCGACTATACGGGCCAAACGAAATAAAAATGGCTCTTATCACCCCATTCGGGTGTTTTTTCTATATCACCATGCCATTTGGTCTCAAGAATGCTGGCGCCACTTTCATGCACATGGTTCAGAAGTGTTTACACATGCAGATGAGTCAGAACATCGAGGCGTGCATGGATGATATCATAGTCAAGTTCAGGAAAGGTCTGACCTACTAGCTGACCTCGCTGAGAATTTTGCAAATTTGGGAAGGTACGACATCAAGCTGAATCCAGCGAAGTGCACTTTTAGATAGCAACGGGGTTGGGGCAAATTACTCAAATTTCTCATTTTCAAACAAGGAATAGATGCCAACCCTGAGAAAATTGGCGCGATTGTCTGAATGAAGCGTCTTGAACGCTTGCATGACATACAGAAACTCACCGGCTGCCTTGCATCCTTGAGTTGATCCATCTCTCGTCTCGGTGAGAAGGCACTGCCCCTATACCGACTGATGAAGAAGTCTGATTCATTCGAGTGGACTCCCGAACCCCAAGCAGCGTTTGTTGAACTCAAAGCCCTCCTGTCGGTGTCAAAACCGGTGGATCTCAGGTAGGTGGTCCGGAACTATGCGTCTGAGGTCAGATGGTAATAGGAGATGGGGGACACGATGTTTACGCAGGTTCAGGCCCTCTCTATGGAGGTAATACCCTACTTCCTGCTTGATTGATCTTGATGAATATGAGTATTACAAGAGTTGATCTACCACGAGATCGTAATGGTTAAAGCCCTAGAAGTCTAGCCTATATGATTATGATTGTCCCCCTCTACGGACTGAACCCCCCGGTTTATATATACACCGAAGGGGACTAGGGTTGTACAAAGTCGGTTACAGAGAAAGGAATCTACATATTCGAATCAACAAGCTTGCCATCCACGCAAAGGAGAGTCCCATCCGTACACGGGAAGAAGTCTTCTGTCTTGTATCTTCATAGCCCAACAGTCCGGCCCAGGTTAATAGTCCGGCCGTCCAAGGACCCCTTAATCCAGGACTCCCTCAATAGCCCCTGAACCAGACTTCAATGACGAGGTGTCCGGCGCATAGATTGTCTTCGGCATTGCAAGGTGGGTTCCTTCTCTGAATACTCCAAAATAGTCTTTGAACACTGACAACGTGTCCGGCTCTGCAAAACAAATCCCACACAAAACCGTAGAGAGTATAATATTTCACGAGTCCAATCTGCTGACAACTTTTTGTAGCGTGACATCATGTCATCGCCCGGCCATTATTCGAACCGTTTTTAGCCTGCCGCTCCATATTTTGAGATGCGGTTTTATTGGCACATCTTGTCAAAGCAGAGATCGTGTCCCCTTAATACGGGATTCTCGTCAACACAGGCATGGATAACCCAACCGTTCTATTGGCATGATTCCTTGGGAATAGGCATGTTTTAAGGCCTAGGAGGGACGTTTGATATTCATTGCCTTTATAAAGGAGCAAAGACTCATCCTTCTTCCTTTGTGCCAAGCCCTTCCTCAACTTCTCCCACCTCAAGTTCCAACACCCAAGGTTCAAGCTAATCGCTTCGTGCCTCCCAGTCATGTCCGGACCCAGCCCTCAAGGTTGGTGGGTGACTTCCTCCGTCATAGAGGTGGATATCATGAAGCTTCGGGAGGCAAGATATCTGACCGCGGAAATTCTCCACAGGCTTCCTGCTCAAGGGCAGGTTATTCCTACCCACAGATCCGCCGAGACGGTCATATTCATCTCCCACTTCCTCCGGGGCTAGGGTTTGCTCTTCATCCCTTCGTTCGAGGGATGATGTTCTATTATGGGCTAGATTTTCAAGATCTAGCTCCGGACTCCTGTCTTCACGTCTCGGCGTTTATCATCGTGTGCGAGGCATTCCTCCATATTCCCCCACACTTTGGCTTGTGGCTTAAGATATTCAATTTGAAGCCGAAGGTAGTTGACGGGAAACAGGCAGAGTGCGGTAGTGCTGCGGTGAGCAAACTTGCCAATATTACTTGGCCAAAGGGTTCCTTCACAGAAACTTCCGACCTGTGGCAGCGGGAGTAGTTTTACATCACTGAGCCCCATGGTAACAAATGGGCAACTACACCTGCGTTCTGGTCCGTTTCTCTACTAGAACTTGCATCATGGATTAATAAGGGGCTGGACTGGGGATCAATCGATGAAGTGCGGACACTGCAAAGCAGCATTCGGAGCCTTATTGAGAAGGAAACCAGTCTTATCAATGTGATCCAAGTAATGCTAGTCCGTCGGGTCCTACCGTGCCAGCAATGGCCTCTCCGCATGTGGGAGTTCAGTACGGAAGGACCACGAACCCTACAGCATTTCTCCGGTATGACGCTCAGAGGAATGTCGAAATTATTCTTCAGGGCACGAAAACAGTGGCTGGATACCACAAAAGACACCGACATTGTCTACAATCATCCGGATACCTCGGTAAGTACTCGACTCCCGAACATGGTTTAGTCAAATTCCTCATAACAATATATTGAGAAAATCATACTCATCCAGGGCTGGATAAAGAAGGCGGAGAAAATTAGGTGTTCGGCCCCTCTTCCCGAAGACTCACCCGATCCGGTCCTAACAAGGATGCTGGCTCCGGCACCATACCAAGCTCCAGCGAGGGAAGACAAGGAGGAGAGCAGGGAGGACCAAGGTGGCCCCCATTCTAGGGGCACTGTCGGTGTCAAAACCGGCGGATCTTGGGTAGGGGTCCCGATCTATGCGTCTAAGGCTAATGGTAACAGGAGGCAAGGGACACGATGTTTTACCTAGGTTCGGGCCCTCTCGATGGAGGTAAAACCCTACTTCGTGCTTGATTGATCTTGATGATATGAGTATTACAAGAGTTGATCTACCACGAGATCGTAGAGGCTAAACCCTAGAAGCTAGCCTATGATGATTATGGTTGTCCCCCTAAGGACTAAACCCTCCGGTTTATATAGACACTGGAGGGGGCTAGGGTTTACACAGAGTCGGTTACAAAGAAGGAAATCTAATATCCGGATCGCCAAGCTTGTCTTCCACGCAAAGGAGAGTCCCATCCGGACACGGGACGGAGTCTTGAGTCTTGTATCTTCACGGTCCAACAGTCCGGCCAAAGTGTATAGTCCAGCTGTCCGGATACCCCCTAATCCAGGACTCCCTCAGTAGCCCCTGAACTAGGCTTCAATGACGATGAGTCCGGCGCGCAGTTTGTCTTCGGTATTGCAAGGCGGGTTCCATCTCCGAATATTCCAAAGTACCAGTTGTAACGAACAGTATCCGGCTTCCCATCAATGTTGTACTCCTTGGCTTCTGTGCTATACATAGCAGGATACGTTGCCCTTTGCGAATTATTTCTGGGCTGCGAGGCTCACTTCGAGTTATGGAAGAAGTTATTCTGCCTCGTCCCTTGCAACCAGCGGTAATCCATATGTCAAGTGGGCAGAGCCGAAATATGGCGTGTCGCCGAGACTGGATACCTGTCCGGTACTCCCAAGAAGGCATCTGAAAACTGGCCCTCGGAGTGGTTTTATGTTGATGATGTTTCTCTTCCGGATCCAATCCGGACGGGCCTCCCTGAGTTCAATAACGCTCCGCCGAAGACACACCGAAGTTGGCACCCTCAAGGCCTCCAAGAGGAAGATACCAGAGAGGTCCACTTCCTGATGAGCAGGATAAAGACACTGGCCAAATCAGGGCTGACAACAGTCGAGGTTTTAGCAATATGCATAATGCGGGGGGTGCAGCCACTTCAATATCGGGGGAAGCCCATGTGGCAGTACAATGGGGAAGACGATGCCACCCGCTGTGGTCGTAAAGTTCCGGACTCCGCCACTGCTCTCGCGAGAATATTGTCCGATTTGTATAAAGGAGAAGAAGAAGAATTCCTTCGTATTAAACCGCGGGATGGATTTTCCATGTACAACCCCCCAAGCTGGGTAAGTCGTCATCCTTTCCCCCACTCTATTTATTCTGGCACTCTTCATCACGATCATTAACCTCGATACTTCTGAGCAGGAACTGAGGAGGGCCGTTGAAGGATTCAACAGCCCCTCCCCGTAGCCAGAGGACCCCGGAAGGGCCTTCGATCAAGGACTTGAAGAAGATCCAGATATATATGTGGAGCTTGTCAATGGGACATTTTATCAGGCCAGCTGCGATGGCGCCTCGGTGGCTATGGTCGCCGACTATCCCGAACTGCTACCTGCATCGTGTGTAAGCAAAGCCGAAACCTTATCCTCTGAAGAGGATTTCTTTCTTATACCATGCCTTATGCATGTAATATCATATTTTTTATAGAGACGACCATCGGAACGCGGCGCCGAGCCCCTGGGGGCTCGTCGGCAAAGGGCGTCTGGGTCAGGTAGGCTTAAGAGGAAGGCGGTTAGGGCCGAAACGCTGTTACAGAGGTATGGTAAAAACCTGCTCTGTGATTATTGTGTTTGAAATGTAACAGCGTCCTTCGTGTTATGGCAGAAAGAGGAGTCGCCGGACTATATCCGGAGATCCTGCCGGTCACGCCTCTACCAGCCGGATTCCAGAACCGGCTTCGAGAGAGGAGGCCGATGCGGGGCCGATGCCGAATTGTCCTCCAACAGAGGATGCGGATATGCTCTCCGCCAAAAATTCCGAAGTAGAGAGTGCCATGAATCACCGGCGCTGACGGGCCGTACTTTGCAATAGCATCTTTTCCGAAGAGGCATTTAATGCTTTCAATTCGGGAGAAGCATACATCCGAGCTGCTCAAGGCGGGCTCGCCCGAGCGACGGACCAGTATGCCATAGATATATGGGTAAGGAAATTTGATAAGCATGTATAGTAGTAGCCCCTGAGACTTGAAACAGTTGGAACAACTGATTTAAGGATTATTTTATGCACAGTTTCTTGTAGAGAAGAATACCCAATTGTCTCAAGAGCTGGAGGACTGCAAGACCCAGCTGAGGGCCGCGGTTGCCAAACTAGAGGAATCCCAGAAGGCCTCATCTGGTAACATTTTTCTCAATAGAGAAATCTTAAAGGAATCTACTCTTTAGCAATTGGCTTGCTTCATAAGTCTAACAGAAAATTCTGCAGACAATCTCGGGACGAATCCGGAGATCGTAAGAGATAGCGAGTCGCATCTCCATAGACAGCTGAAGGCTGGCGAGCATGTGTTTACGCATTTTAGGCAGGAGAAAAACAATCTCCAAGATGCCAATGTCCGACTGGGCGTCGAATTATCAGATGTTCGAGCTCAGCTGGCGGACTCCGTGAAGGAGAACAGAAGGCTTCGTCGCGGCATTTATGGTAATTACCTAGACGAACTGTAGTACAGCTCGGCGAGGAAGCATATTAAAAGAGGTTTACATCTGTAGGTATGTTGACGGGCCGTCCTGAAGAGGAGATGCCCGGGTCCGGAGGCGATTTACTGCAAGACCTCTCATAGCTGCACGAACAAGTTTGACAGGTGATGCAGGGTATTGCTCAGGCCTTGTGGCCATCCACTTCCCTGCCAAGAGGCATTGGGGAGCTCGTGGATATGCTCCAAGGAGCACGCCGACAAGGTGCAAGGGAAGCCTGGGCCATGGTGAAGACGCGCTACACCAAGCTTGACCCAAACCATATGGCCGAAGTCGGACCAGCGGGGCAGGATGGGGAAGAAATTCCCGTGAGTCTGGTGTATGACTAGGTAGCGTAAGCCGCAAAGTATTCCCAACAGGATTGCAAGCTAGATAGCCTGTTGGACGGTATAGAGGAAGAATATAGTCAGTCCAAGTGACTATGTATTTCAATGAACATATGAAGTCCGTAGCCGGATTAAAAATCATTTGTCATGGCGGACCTTTTTGCTTCAGCCCACGGATCGGACAGTCCGGGGTGTTTCCGAATACCCGCTCAGTTATGCAGAACCGGGGTATGTGAGGAAACCAGGCGTAGGGGTCATAAGTGCTTGAACAGACAAGTACCCCAACTAGTTATGTTATATTACATGGGTAGTAAGAAACATCTTCCAGGGAGAATAGTTCCGTTAGGGGTTCCTTTCCCTGGGTACGCATGCATCGATGTACATGTCCGGACAACGAACAGAAACGCAGGATACAAAACTTCTGAGGGTTCACGTTGTAATAAGCGAAAGAAACATCTTTTGTTCACCGACCGAATATTCCCTTAAGAACGCTAGCTTTCGGCTTCACCCAGTCTGAGGTACACATCCGGCTGAACTGGCAGTAACAATCGTAGATGTGCTCCCCTTATGCCCTAGCCGAATTAACGGGAATGTAGGGCATAAACACAAGAGCTAGGCAACCCAGCATGGCCACATCTTAAGTCATATGGATGCATATAATGGTGAAGAAAAGGCACATGTGGAAAAAGAACGCATATGTGATAGGCAAGAAGCCATGAAAGTAATTATATTTAGCTTCCGTATAGGAAGCCCCCAGGTATGGTTTACACATATGGTGCGGCCGAAGTGATCCAAGCATCCGCACCGTATTGAATACTTTGTGTGAAGAAGGAATAAAAGGAGAGAAAGGAAAAGGGGGGAGGAACATAATGAAAAGAGCGGGGGTAAGGAGACGAACACTGAGTTCGGCACTAGGCGTAGAATCTCCGGAGTCTGGCCGCGTTCCATGGGTTCGGCTTGAGTCTGTTATCGGATGCATTACGCAGGCGGTACGCTCCTCCGGTGAGAACTTTATCAATAATGAAGGGGCCCTCCAACTTAGGTTTGAGCTTGTCCTTCTTCTTCTCTGGTAGGCGTAGAACGAATTCGCCAACATTATAAGTTTTGGCCTGCACTTCTCTGCTTTGATACCGTCAAGCCTGCTGCTAATAGAATGCGGAACGGGCTTTTGTGACGTCATGCTCCTCCTCCAGGGCATCTAAGTTGTCCTGCCGATCTAACTCGGCTTCCTTCTCTTCATACATGCGCACGCGAGGTGAGTCATGGATTATGTCGCAGGGTAGTACTGCTTCTACACCGTACACCATAAAAAATGGTGTGTATCCGGTGGTGCGATTCGGCATGGTCCGCAGCCCCCAGAGTACGGAGTCGAGCTCCTCTACCTGGTGCGTGTCCGATTCTGTCAAGGATCGCACTAGTCTAGGTTTGATGCCGCTCATGATAAGACTATTTGCATGTTTGACCTGGCCGTTTGTTTGGGGATGGTAGACGGAGGCGTAGTCGAGCTTAATGCCCATGTTTTTTTGACAGAAAGACTGTAAGGGAACCCCCTACAGTATAATTGGTGCAACAAACCCAAATTGCAAGTACCATGCCTTGAACCTGGGTGGGTGGGAAGGCATCAGCCCCTTCCCACCACTAGGCTATGCCTTGCCGCACCAAGTTTTCACTTCATCGGCTGTGAAGTTTGAGCCATTGTGAGTGATGATGCTGTGGGGAACGCTGTAACAGTGTACAACCCCTGATATGAATTCTATCACTGGTCCGGATCCGGCAGTTTTAATTGGTTTGGCTTCTATCCATTTGGTGAACTTGTCTACCATGACCAATAGGTATTTTTTCTGATGGCTTCCCCCCTTAAGGGATCCGAACATATCCATCCCCCAGACCGCGAAGGGCCAAGTAATGGGGATTGTTTGGAGAGCGGTAGGGGGCATATGGCTCTGATTGGCAAAGAGCTGGCAACCGACGCAGTGTTGGACAAGGTCCTGTGCATCTGCTCGGGCTATCGGCCAATAAAAACCTGTACGGAAGGCCTTGCTGACAAGTGCCTGAGCCGCAGCGTGGTGTCCGCTGAGTCCGATGTGGATTTCAGTCAAGAGCTGCCGCCCTTCCTCTTCGGAGATGCATCTTTGGAGCACTCCAGTTGCACTTTTCTTATAGAGTTCTCCCTCATGGACTTTGTAGGCCTTGGAACGCCGCACAATACAATTGGTCCTCGGGGAGCTCCTGCCTATTTAGGTAGGCCAAGAAAGGCTCGGTCCATGAGGCGATTACAGCCATGATTTCGTGGGCCGAAGGTGTTATTTCGGTGGCGGAGCCCCCGATTACATCAGATGGTTTGGAATCCGGGATTGTATGCGGATCCGGGCTAGTGTTGCCGGACTCCCCTTGCCATACCACGGATGGCTTGAACAGCCTTTCCAGGAATATGTTTGGTGAGACAGGGTCGCGTTTAGTGCCGATGCGGGCGAGAATATCCGCCGCTTGATTGTTTTCTCGAGCCACATGGTGGAATTCGAGCCCCTCGAACCGAGCTGACATTTAGAGGACGGCATTGCGGTATGCCACCATTTTTGGATCATTGGTATCAAAGTCTCCATTTACCTGTGATATTGCGAGGTTTGAGTCCCCGCGCACTTCCAGCCGTTGAATGCCCATAGAGACTGCCATCCGAAGACCATGCAACAGGGCCTCGTATTCGGCTGCGTTGTTGGAGTCTGTATATAGTATTTGGAGTACGTATTGGACCGTGTCTCCGGTGGGGGATGTCAGGACTACACCCGCTCCTAATCCGACCAGCATTTTAGAGTCGTCGAAGTGCATGATCCAATTGGAGTACGCCCCGTACTCTTTAGGGAGGTCGGCTTCTGTCCATTAGGCGACGAAGTTAGCCAATACTTGCGACTTAATGGCCCGCCGTGGCTTGTATGTTATGTTGAACGGAAGGAGCTCGATGGCCCATTTGGCAATCCGTCCCGTGGCGTCACGGTTGTTTATTATGTCCTTAAGTGGTACTTCGGAGGCCACCATAATCGAACACTCCTGGAAGTAGTGTCGTAGCTTCCGGGATGCCATGAAGACCACGTATGCTATCTTTTGATAGTGTGGGTATCGGGATTTGCATGGGGTGAGGACAGTGGACACGTAATATACCGGCTTTTGGAGCGGGAATTTGTATCCGTCTGCCTCTCGTTCGACGACGAGCACTGCGCTTACAACTTGATGTGTTGTAGCTATGTATAGTAGCATAGGTTCGCCAATATTTGGCGCTGTCAGGACTGGATTACTAGCCAATAGGGTCTTTATTTCATCCAGTCCGGCTGCGGCTGGATCCGTCCACATGAAGTGTTTGGTGCTTCAAAGAAGGCGGTAAAGAGGTAGTGCCTTTTCTCCTAATTGGGAGATAAAGCGGCTTAAGGCGGCCACACATCCGGCTAGTTTCTGTATATGCTTTAGGTCTGTTGGGATAGCCAACTGCGACAGAGCTTGGATTTTTGCCGGATTTGCTTCGATACCTCTGTTGGAGATGATGAAGCCGAGCAACTTCCCGAAGGGTACGCCAAAAACACATTTTTCCGGGTTGTCGAACGTAAGTCTCAAGTCATCTATTAGGGTTACGACATGTCTTATTTTTATGACCACGTCGTCCACATATGCCTCCAGTGTTTGGCCGATTTGTTTCTCTAGGCATGTTTGAATCATGCGTTGATAGGTTGCGCCGGCATTTTTAAGCCCGAAAGGCATAGTGTTGAAGCAGAAAGGACCATATGGCGTTATGAAGGCCGTTGCGGCTTGGTCGGACTCTGCCATCTTTATTTGATGGTATCCGGAGTATGCGTCGAGGAAACATAGTGAGTCGTGTCCTGCGGTGGCGTCGATGATTTGGTCGATGCGAGGGAGGGGGAAGGGATCCTTGGGGCAAGCCTTGTTGAGGTCTTTGAAATTGACGCATAGGCGCCAGGATTTGTCCTTCTTTCGTACCATTACTAGATTTGCTAGCCAATCTGGATGCTTGATATCTCTGATGAATCCGGCCTCAAGTAGCTTGGCTAGCTCTTCTCCCATGGCTTGTCGTTTAGGTTCAGAGAAGCGCCTAAGAGTCTGTTTGACTGGCTTGTATCCTTTCAGTATATTGATGCTGTGTTCGGCCAGCCTGCGTGGGATGCCCGACATGTCTGAAGGATGCCAGGCGAAAATGTCCCAATTCTCGCATAGGAAGTCTCGTAGTGCGGCGTCCATTGTGGGGCTCAACTGTGTCCCGATGGAAGCTGTCTTCGTGGGGTCCGATGGATGGACCTGGAATTTGACTATCTCGTTTGCGGGTTTAAATGAGGTGGACTTGGGTCGTTTGTCGAGTATCACGTCGTCCCTGTCCACTGTGGCGTGCAGCGTTGTTAGTTCTTCGGCCGCTAGGGCTTCGGATAATGCTTCTAGGGCTAATGTTGCAGTTTTAGTTTCGGCGCGGAGTGCGACGTCCAGATCACTAGCTAGAGTGATGATTCCATTGGGTTCGGGCATTTTAAGCTTCATGTACTCGTAAAGGGGTATAGCTTGAAAGCTCGTGAATGTGTCCCGCCCTAAAAGGGCGTGGTATCCGCTGCTGAAAGGAGCCACTTGGAATGTGATTTCTTTGGACCTGTAATTTTCCGGGGTGCCGAATACCACATCGAGTGTGATTTTACCCGCACACTGTGCCTCCCGACTAGGGATGATTCCCCTGAAGGTCGTGCCGCTTTGCTCAATGTGGCTTTTATCAATTTCCATCTTGTTGAGCGTTTCTTCATAGATCAAGTTTAATCCGCTTCCGCCGTCCATGAGTACTTTAGTGAGCCGAAAGCCGTCCATGATTGGGCTAAGGACCAAAGCGGCTGGTGCCCGGACTGTCTGGAATTGAGGTTTGTCACTGGCGCTGAAAGTTATAGCAGTGTCGTTCCACAGATTTATTTTTGCCACATGGTAGATTTCTGTGAAGTTTCGATGAGCTCGCTTGCGCCTATTATTTGAGGTGAAAGTCTTGAAGACTATCAGTACCGCATTGTTGTCTTTGGCGGGATGTTGCTCTGCTTTACGGTTTACAAGAAGATCCTCGCCGCTTTTTGCTACCTGCCGGAGTATCCAACATGCTCTAAGGCTATGCGTTGGTGTAGTGTCCGGCGTGCTATGAATTTTGCATGGCCCATTGAGCCATTCTTCCAATACGGTTCCACGCCCTGGAGTGGGCTTTGGTTTTTTGGGAATTGGATCGGGTAACTTACGAGAGGTTTGCCCTTTTAGCTCGTAGGAAGGGTTTAGTGAGAGCCGGATTGTCCCAAAAGTCTGTTTGGATTTTCCAAGCACTTTCCATCGCACAGTACTTCTGTATTATGGCTGCTAAGTCGGCAAAATGTACTATGTCACGGCGACTTATAGCATTAAGGATCCCTGTGCTCGTGCAATTTTTGCAGAAAAGTGAGATTGCGTCTTCCTCGCGACAGTCCTTGACCTTGTTTATCACAAGGAGGAATCTGGCCCAGTAGCGATGTACTGTCTCTTGGGGCTCTTGTCTGATATGGGAGAGACGGCTTAAGTCTGGGTGGGTGGGCATTGTTAAATCTGGATTCTGATCTGATCTAACGCCCAGGGGCTGAGGAGCTTCCGGGCTTGGCAGCTCGGGCTCCGGGTTGTTGCCCGATTTTTCCGGCCCGATCTAAGTTTGGGGCCTGGGTCATGTCCTCACGCGAATGGGTATCCGTCTCAGAGAGCTCGGCAATCCGGACATAGTTCGTCCTCAAAATAGAGGGATAATCCATGTGTGGCTCTTCCATTACCGCTATCTCGTGGGTGACCGGTGGGGATTTAATATCCCTTTGGTCGGGTTTAAGCCCAATCCGATCGTAGTCTGTAGTGACTCCCAAAGCGGCGATGCGATCCAAGAGCTCATTGAGGGAGGAGAGCTCCATTGTATTCATCTGTTCGGCGAGTTCTGAGTTGACATGGAGGCCATTTTTGATGACCCGAGAGGTCATCGTCGGTGCTGAAGCCGATCGGGTAGCCATGACGAAGCCACCTAGTCGGAGAGTTTGGGCTACCGCCAGTGCTCCCCCAGAGGTGATGTTGTCCTTGACAACGAGACGGGCCATCGAGCCTTGCAGCGACGACATAGAGGAACTCTCAATGCAAGCACCAATGTCGGTGTCAAAACCGGCGGATCTCGGATAGGGGGTCCCGATCTGTGTGTCTAAGGCTAATGGTAACATGAGGCAAGGGACATGATGTTTTACCCAGGTCCGGGCCCTCTCAATGGAGGTAAAACCCTACTTCCTGCTTGATTGATCTTGATGATATGAGTATAACAAGAGTTGATCTACCACGAGATCGTAGAGGCTAAACCCTAGAAGCTAGCCTATGATGATTATGATTGTCCCCCCTAAGGACTAAACCCTCCGGTTTATATAGACACCGGAGGGGGCTAGGGTTTAAACAGAGTCGGTTACAAAGAAGGAAATCTAAAATCTGAATCGCCAAGCTTGTCTTCCATGCAAAGGAGAGTCCCATCCGGACACGGGACGGAGTCTTGAGTCTTGTATCTTCACGGTCCAGCAGTCCGGCCAAAGTGTATAGTCCAGCTGTTCGGATACCCCCTAATCCAGGACTCCCTCAGGCACACCGGGCACTTTGTCCAGGGAGATTGGAACTCCCTCTTCTGAAGATGGAAGGGAAGTAAGAACCGACATCCCTTCTCCTCACGGGAAGAAGAGGACCGCCTCCGAAGACTTAAAGATAGAGGCTTCTAAGCGGGGGAAGATATCCCTGTCAGGGGGTTCCAGTTTGGGAGGTGACATTGACACGCAATCCCTCTATAAAGATAGGCCTTTAGCTGAATCGTAAGTGAACAAGGGTGTTTTAAACATGTCCTGTTCTTTCCTAGTTGTAAAGGTAACATTTAAATTATATGTTTGCAGTCCAGCATGCAGCCTTCCTCAATAGTCTCCCTCGTCGGGGGATCTTCTTCCAGAGATGATGGAGAGCGAGAAGCCTCCACAGATTTCTCTGCCCGATAAGGCAGACGACAGCGGGGTGTCGTCCCGGCGGATCTCTCTCGATCAAGCGGTGCGAGGGACAGTGAAGACCAGGACCGAAGGTGACACTTCGGCCGTCCAGGGTCCCGGGTGTGTAGTTCCTACGGGAACCACCAACAATGGCCCTGGAATATCTGATTTCCGAGGGGCAGCACGATCTGCTCCGGGTCTGAAGGCGCAGGATACCTTGATGGACACACTGTGTCATGCATCCGTCTCAGAGGATCATCGTACTTTGATGGGTACGGTAGTTGAGAGGGTTCGGTCCGTGAAAAGCGGATTGAATGAAGCCTCTATGAGCCTGCTAAGAGGCTTTGAGGTACGTAATGTAATATTTTTAATTGTGTCATAAACGCAAAATGCGCCTGTGTATAGATAGTAGCCCCTGAGACTCTGGTTGGTGTCCAAAGGGAGGCGATCAGAGGATCAAGAAATAAATGCCCAGGAATGATCTGACTAATTGAAACACAGGATGTTACATCCGTGGCGACTGCCCAAGCTACAGAGATTGAACATCTGAAGCAGAAAGTTGATGTAGCGGATGATGACATCATGCTTATGAACAGGCAGCTCGACGAGGCGCAAGGTATGTCTTTGAGGCACTAAGTATATGCAAGTATTACGATGACGCTGAGAAATTGCGTACTGAAATATGCATAACTGCAGATAGTGCCGCCGCAGTTGAGACCCTTTGGGGTGAGCTTGCCCGAGTCAAAGAGCATGCCAGGACGAGCAATGCGGCTGCCAAAAGGCCAAACAGGCTGCTCGGCACCAGTGTGAGGAGAGAATATCTAGCTACTATGGCGCTTGAGCTAAAGGATGCCACTAGCCGATGTGACTTTCTTGAGAGAGATAACAAAACCAAAACGGATAATCCTGACAAGGCCTTACAAGAGGTGTGGGAAGCATGGTCCGAGTCTAGAGTGGCTTGGGAGGAGATCCGACAAGCTGGGGAGACCGTGGCTGGTAATCCCTTCTTATTGCAAACTAAATTTGGCGATCCGAAGTATGCCCCGCTTAATCAGATGTGGAGTTCTCCAGATGCATTATTGGACTTGCTGAAGAGTGTCTCCGATGAGACACAGTTTTTCCAAGCGCAAGAAGGTCATTCAATGGAAAAGCTTTTCTGGTCGCAATTCATCATGCCAAAGCGTCCATTGTTGCTGAACGAACAAATGGCCCTATGGGCTGAGATCCACAAACTATCCGGATCTGCCACAAAGGACATCATAGTCCGGCTGTGGTCGACTGAGCCAATTTCGAATAGTTATTTCGGTTTGGTGCGGTGACTTGTTGATGTGGCGCCGCGTATCAATGTTGTGAAGCGGTCAACGTGCATAGAAGATGCACGGATGGCCTTTGCCCGCATCAAGATATTTTGGATAAAGATGAAGGCCACCGATATTGCAGCGAAAAGTCCACCCGAGGGCAAGGACCATTACTCGCCAGAGCATTATTTTGAGGATGCCCTAAGGGGTGCCCGCTTGATAGAGGGTCAGTGCTCGAAAGATATAATGTTCGAGTGAGGTGGTTCAAAATTGTAAAAACAATATTATGATATATTTAAGGCTAAGTTTTTATACTTTTGCCTAAAAAGTGTTTGGTGCCTCCTGTGTGGCCGTTTTTATGTAATCTGAAGGTTTACCAGTCGTCGGCTTCTGCCCCCTCACGTATAACGCGGGGGTGTTTGATAAAGCACTTGATCACTCTTGACCCAACGTCTTGGTCCATTAAGGAGGTGTCAATGCGGTCAACCAGGCAATCGGACTATAGGGCTTTAACACTTTCACTTAGCCATAGGAGTTTGACCGTGGGTCTATGATATAGCCCCTAGTATGTACGTGGTTACCCGAATATGGTGCGTTTGACATACGTGACCGGAAGAACGATCCTTCGTGTAATACGGAAGGAATTGCGGAGATTCCGATGAGTCATCGAGTGGTTGACCAGCTCTCGCCAAATCATGACAGTCAGTTTTTGGCTTCCTCTACTGAGGTGCTCATCCGGACGAACCAGGACACAATCGCAGTAGTTCTCCCTTTACTACCTTAGCCGATAGATCGGAACGTAAGAGCAAGCACAGGAGACGGGCAACCCAACTATTGACCAAAGACATGATTCGGAGCTGATGCATATAGGGCCAAACTCGCGACACCGAACACTCCCTATAGGTGTTCAGACTTTTCAAAGTATACCGGTCCGAATACAGCCCCTGGTAATGGACCCTGGTGTCAAGGCACGTGTGGCAATATGACATGGGGAGAGAACGCAGGTGGTGAGAGAATAAAACTCCAAACATAATATGGACCAAGCTGCTTCTATAATATCCCTTTCTAGTACGACGAGCCGTGTACTTACAGATAATGCCGATTACTTCCTAGGACATTGTACATGCCAGAAAAGTATAAAACAAAAAGAGATAAAAAGGTTTACACAGGGTCTTAATCTAAAAAAACCTTAGTGCGGGGCCCTGCTGCACGTCTGCGCGGTTTTCTCCTTTGTGATGTGTCCTTGAAGGGGGTAGTGTGATGGCCATCTGTAAAAACAGAAAAACTCTGGAGAAGAAAATCCAGTGTGGCCGTAAATAAGCTAGTTCGTTTAATGAACCTTGAAAGATAACCGTAGAGTCCGAATAGGGTCGAGCCGAACTATGGACTATTTGTGTGCAGTGTGCCCCCAGCGCTGCCCAAGGGATTTTAAGGGTGCACTTGTGTATACGAGGCATGTATGTTATCTCCTTATGGGGAAGTCGATGGGGGCGTAACTGCTAATCGAGCTCAGGTTTGTCTGAGCTGCCGCACTGAGGCGTACTCCGGACACGTTTAGCTGTGTCTACGGTCCTAACGACCGATGATCTGTTTGGCTTGAATAGGCCGTTTTGGACTTCGGCTGCTAAGACCGCAGTGTCTTTCTCCGTACGAAGAGAGTGCTCCATATTTCCACTCACCGTAATGACGCCACGTGGTCCAGGCATTTTGAGGTTTAAATAGGCATAATGCAGGACTGCATTAAAGCGGGGGACGGCCGTCCTTCCGACCAGTGCATGATAGCCACTTCGGAACGGACCTATGTCGAAGATTACCTCTTCGCTTTGAAAGTTATCGGGAGAGCCGAATACGACTTCCAATGTTAAAGAGCCCGTGCAATGGGCTTCTACGCCCGGTATAACTCCTTTAAAGGTCGTGCTTCTTGGCTTGATTCTTGACGGGTCTATCCCCATCTTGTGGACAGTGTCCTGATATATCAGATTTAGACTACTACTGCTGTCCATGAGGACTCGAGTGAGATGGTATCAATCGATTATTGGGTCGAGCACTAGGGCAGCCGAACCCCCATGACGGATACTAGTCAGATGATCCCTGCGATCAAAGGTGATCGGACAGGCCGCCCATGGGTTGAATTTGGGGGCAACAGGCTCAACGGCATAGACGTCTCGGAGTGCGCGTTTGCGCTCCCTCTTTGGGATATGAGTGACACAGTTCATGTTCACTATTTTGATCTCCAGTGGAAATTTCTTTTGTCCCCCCGTGTTCGGCTGGCGAGATTCATCCTCGTCTTTGCTCTGAGGTCCCTTCCCTTGTGTTCGGCGGTGAGCTTGCTGGCCTGCTTGAAGACCCAATAACTGTAGTTGGTATGGTTCGTGGGTTTAGCGGGGGTGCCATGGATCTGGCAGTTCTTGTCCAATATTTTTTCTAGGCTGGATGGACCATCTTTGTTGCCTTTAAATGGTTTCTTCCACTGACTGGGTCTCCAGCACTTTAATCCGGTGTTTACTGCTGTAGCATCTGGGCTTCCAGCATTGTTTTGACGTGTGTTTTTGTTATGTCGTGGATTTCCATTGCCATCCCTGACTTCGGATGTGCCAGGCTCGCTGGTGCTGCTGCGGGCTAACCAGTTGCCCTCGCCCGCGCAAAAATGGGTCATGAGTGCAGTTAGGGGTGCCATTGTCCTTGGCTTTTCTTGGCCAAGGTGTCTAGCTAGCCATTCGTCCTGGACACTGTGCTTGAAAGCTGCTAAGGCTTCGGCGTCTGGACAATTGACGATTTGGTTCTTCTTAGTGAGAAACCGATTCCAAAGCTTGCGGGCTGATTCCCCGGGTTGTTGGATTATGTGACTTAGATCGTCAGCATCCGGCGGCCGGACATAGGTCCCTTGAAAATTGGCCCGGAAAGCATCCTCAAGTTCTTCCTAACTTCCAATGGAATTTTCTGGAAGGCTTTTCAGCCAATGCTGAGCTGGTCCTTTCAGCTTGAGGGGTAAGTATTTGATGGCGTGGAGAATAAAGTCTTCTATCCATACCGCAGGATCCGTCGTTCCATCATATGCCTCGATGTTTATGGGTTTAAACCCTTCTGGAAATTCGTGATCCAGCACCTCATCGGTGAAGCATAGGGGGTGTGCGGCACCCCTGTATTTGGTTGTGTCGTGGCGTGGGTTCGACGGTTGTAATGTTCGATATCGGCTCCGAACTGGTACATGACCGGCATATTTGGCTTGATAGACACAGTCTGGTGTGTGGGCACAGTCCCTGGATCCGTAGATGGATCTGGCTTACTAGCCTTTTTGTCCAGGTCCTCACATAGATCGTGTTTCTGGTCCTGAGCCGCAGTCTCCCTTCCTTTATGGGGAGGGGGTGCGGGCTTGTGTACGGCATTTCTAGCCACTCTGTCTCATCCACGAGGTGGTCGGTCTGGCTTGTCGGCAGTATTGTTCTTCGACAGTATAGGCGCAATAGCTTCATCGTCGAATTCGGGCAGCAGTTTATGCTTAGGGTAGCCCTTTGTTTGGCGATTACAGCCATATTTTTCCTCAGCGTCTAGCACTTCATTCCATCTGTCATTGAGCGTATCTTGTGCGGCTATGAGCCGCTTCTTCCGCTTCTTCAGGCTCCTTGCAGTGGCGCTAAGCCTTTGATGGAGACGTTCTTGTTCTAAAGGTTCTTCTGGGACGAAAAATTCATCGTCACCTAGGCTGACCTCCTCTGCGGAGACACGTTGATAATTGCAATCTTCGGCATCGCTGCGGTCAGGTAATAGCCCCGGACTGTGTTCGCCGTCCTCACGCTCGTCCTGCTCCAACGCTGGATCTATGGGGTCCTCAGCTTGATTCTGACGCTAACGCTTGGGAGGTTCATCGACAGGCTTATCATTATCGTTGCCGGCCTCCTTCTCTTTAAGTGTGCCCACCATGTATATATCGTATGAGGATGTAGCCGTCCACCGCCCTATGAGCGGTGGTTTTTGTGCCTACTCCTCTCTGGCATCATCGTCCATACCATTGATGTCTTCGGAGCCGTAATCGAGTGTGTCGGTTAAGTCTTCGATAGTGGCTATGAAGTGGGTGGTGGGTGGGAAGCCAAATTCTCCGCCGTCAGCTTCCAATTCAAGCCGGATATAGTTTGGTTGTGAGTCCCCTGACAAGGAGAGGGATTTTAACAAATTTAGCACATCGCCTAAAGGTGAGTGCCAGAAGATGTCCGTGGAGCTAAACTCGACGATCGGCGCCTGATCAGGTTCGATGGGCGCGGATGTACGCAGTTCAGAACTTATGGCCGGAGACAGATCCAAGGTTCCGAAGACATAGGCCCCGCTCAAGGTTGGATCTGTGTGCGGCTCCAACGCTGCGGAGTCTGCGGCTTCCGTGGCGGGGTTGAGCATCACGTCCTCAGATGGCGCAATCTGCTCCGGATCTAGGGCCAAAGTGGTTATAGCTGCTATCTCCTGAGCACGGTCCGATGACAGATTTAGGTCATGTTCATCATGGTGGAAGGGAGCAGCCATCATGGGCTCGAATCCATCGAAGATCAAGTCTCCGTGGATATCGGCCACATAGTTCAAGCTTCCAAACCTGACCCGATAGCCAGGGGCGTAGCTTTCGATCTTCTCTAGATGGCCAAGCGAGTTGGCGTGCAGTACGAAGCCGCCGAATACGAAGATCTGTCCGGGGAGGAAAACCTCCCCCTGGACTGCATTGTTGTAGATGATTGACGGAGCCATCAAACCTTTTGGTGACGACGCGGTGGGAATCTCAATGAAAGCACCAATGTCGGTATCAAAACCGGCGGATCTCGGGTAGGGGGTCCCGAACTGTGCGTCTGAGGTCGGATGGTAACAGGAGACAGGGGACATGATGTTTACCCAGGTTAGGCCTCTCTATGGAGGCAATACCCTACTTCATGCTTGATTGATCTTGATGAATATGAGTATTACAAGAGTTGATCTACCACGAGACCGTAATGGCTAAAACCCTAGAAGTCTATCATATATGATTATGATTGTCCCCCTCTACGGACTAAACCCTCCGGTTTATATAGACACCAGAGGGGACTAGGGTTGTACAAAGTAGGTTACAAAGAAAGGAATCTACATATCTGAATCACCAAGCTTGCCATCCACGCAAAGGAGAGTCCCATCCGGACACGGGAAGAAGTCTTTTGCCTTGTATCTTCATAGCCCAACAGTTCGGCCTAGGTTAATAGTCCGGCCGTCCGAGGATACTTTAATCCAGGACTCTCTCACCTGCCTTCCACCCAGCCGGTGCTTGTTGCTCCGAACAGCAAAGAGCCATTTCTCTTATACATTGCAGCCACTAGTCAAGTTGTCATCACCGTCCTCACCGTGGAGCAGGAAGAAGAGTGCAAGGCTTACAAAGTTCAGCGTCTAGTCTACTACATTTTTGAAGTTTTGACTCCGTCCAAGCAGAGATATCCTCATTACCAGAAGCTTGTCTATGGTATTTACCTGATAGTGAAGAAAGTAGCACATTGCTTCCAAGAGCACACGGTATCAGTCATTAATGATGCCTCAATGTCTGACATCATGAACAATCAGGATGCAATTGGTCGAGTGGCGAAATGGGCTATTGAGCTCCATCTGCTGGACATCAGATTTGAAGCAAAATGGCAATCAAGTCACAGGAATTGGAAGATTTCTTGGCCGAATGGACACAGCATGAACAACCGACTCAGAGTCACCCAGAACATTGGACCATGCATGCTCTTTGATCGTTCCAAGATGTTGAATGGTTCACGTGCCAGAGTGGTCTTAGTGTCCCCAAAAGGTGATCGACTCAGCTATGTCTTGCAGATCCACTTTGATTCCTCTAACAACGAGGTCGAGTATGAAGCACTCCTTTATGGGTTACATATGGCCATCTCACTCAGTGTTCATACCTTGATGGTCCATGGTGATTCAGATCTCATGGTGAATCAAGTGATGAAAGAATGGGACGTCAGAAGCCCTGCCATGACAGGATACTGCAATGCAATGAGAAAGCTGGAGAAGAAATTCGAGGGCTTGGAACTTCACCATGTTCCCCGAATCAAGAACCAAGCGGCTGATGATCTAGCAAAGATCGGATCCACTCAGAAATCCACACCCGGCAATGTGTTCCTCGAGCACCTTCATTCCCCGATGGTGAAAGAAGATCCCTTCACCAGATCCCCCACAAGTGGTCGGTCCCTCCGACCAGACTGAAATTGAGGTCCCAGCGGTTATTGACTTGGTCATGGAGATTATGGCGATCACACCCGATTGGACTATGCTGTACATTGCATACTTGCTCAGGCAGGAGCTTCCGCAGGATGAAGTTGAGGCATGCCAAAATGTTTGCAGGTCCAAGGCCTTCACTGTGATGGGCAACCAGGTATACAGGAAAAGTCACCGGTGTGGCTTAGCGCTACATTTCTCCAGAGGAAGGTTGATTGATCCCCGAAGATATTCACTCGGGAATTTGTGGGCACCATGGATCCTCTCGGACAATCGTGGCTAAAGCTTACCAATCCGGATTCTATTGGGCATGTGCCAACGACGCTGCCCAAGACATAGTCCAATATTGCAACACGAACTTGTTGCACGGACCCGCGTCTTCCCTAAAGACTATCTCACTCGTCTGGATGTTTGCAGTTGGGGACTTGACATGGTGGGGCCCCTTGGGACAGGGGCAAAGTGGGTTCACTCATTTGCTTGTTGCAGTCGACAAGTTCACCAAGTGGATCGAAGCCAAACCCATCAAGAAGCTGGATTCTCGGACAACCATCAAGTTTACGAAAGAGTTGCTCTTCAGATACGGGCACAACATCATTACCGCTAACAGTTCAAACTTTGACTTGCAAGAGTTCAGAGCATTTTGCGCCACCCAAGGCACTCGGGTAGTTTATGCATCTGTCGCACACCCGCGGTTGAACGGCCAAGCTGAGAGACCAAACGGCCTGATTCTTCAAGGGTTGAAGCCGCGCCTCATGCGTGATTTGGAACATGCAGCTGGTGCCTGGGTCAGTGAGATACCATCAGTCCTGTGGGGCCTAAGGACGAGCCCTAATCGGTCTACCAATCGCATTCCCTTCTTCATGGTGTATGGAGCGGAGGCTGTTTTGTCAAGCGATCTTCTCCACAACTCACCTCGAGTGGATCTATACTCCGAAGCCAAAGCAGAATAGGCAGGGTAGGATGTCGTTAATCTCCTTGAGGAAGAGAGGGAGATGGCCCTCATTTGGTTGTCCATGTACCAGCAAGATCTGCGACGTTTTCATGACACACACATCAGAGGTATGCCTTTCAGGAAGGAGATCCTTTTGCTCTGAGTGGATCATTAGAGGCCGCATAAGCTTGCTCCTGTGTGGGAAGGTCCTTTCGTTGTCTCCAAAGTTCTTCATAATGGAGCCTACCATCTATACAATCTCGTGAAGAAAGTAGATGAGTCCCATGCTTGGAACGCCAACCTTCTTCAGTGATTCTATACATGATCTCGAGATGTCAAGATGTAATAAAAGCACTCGAGTGATGTTTGATGAATAAAAGCATGACTTTTTCAGTACTTCATTGAGTTCACTTGTAAGCGTTTACCAACTTAAAACCCCCAGTTGGTTGAACTCCGAGTGACAAGCATTCCTCTCACTCGGGGGCCCAGCTGCGAACCAGTTTTCGCCTAAGTTAAAAACTACTTCGAGTGAAGAGCATTCTCTTGGGGAACGTAGTAATTTCAAAAAATTTCCTATGCACACGCAAGATCATGGTGACGTATAGCAACGAGAGGGGAGAGTGTTCTCTACATACCCTTGTAGACCGTAAGCGGAAGCGTTAGCACAACACGGTTGATGTAGTCTACGTCTTCACGGTCCGACCGATCAAGCACCGAAACTACGGCACCTCCGAGTTGTAGCACATGTTCAGCTCGATGACGTCCCTCGAACTCCAATCCAGCCGAGTGTCGAGGGAGAATTCCGTCAGCACGACGGCGTGGTGACGATCTTGATGTTCTACCATCGCAGGGCTTCGCCTAAGCACCGCTACAATATTATCGAGGTGCACTATGGTGGAGGCGGGCACCGCACACGGCTAAGAGATCCAAGGGATCAATTGTTGTGTCTTTGGTGCTAGCCTTGCCCCTCTATTTATATGTTAAGCCCCGGGGTCGAAACTTGGAGCAAAAGCCTCCACAAAGTCGGTTTTGCCCGAAAGGCGAGAGTCCCACTCGGACTCCAGGACCAAACGCCACAATCCTTGGCGTCTGGCCCAGACGCCATGGGCCTCAGCGTCTGGCCCAGGGCCAGACGCCAGGGTCTCCGGCGTTTGGCCCCCTGGCCTTCGCAAAACTCCTTTTGCACCGACCTAAAGCCTCATGGGCTTGACCCCTTGGCCTAACCATATCATCCAATATATGAATCTTTACGTCTCGACCATTTCGAGACCTCGTCATGTCCCCGATCTCATCCGGACTTCAACTCCTTCGGTACATCAAAACATGTAAACTCATAATATAACTATCATCGAAACCTTGTTGCGTGGGACCCTACGGGTTCGAGAACAATGTAGACATGACCGAGACACGCTTCCGTCAATAACCAATAGCGGACCTGGATGCCCATATTGGCTCCCACATGTTCTACGAAGATCTTTATCGGTCAAACCGCATAACAACATACGTTGTTCCCTTTGTCATCGGTATGTTACTTGCCCGAGATTTGATCGTCGGTATCCAATACCTAGTTCAATCTCATTACCGGCAAGTCTCTTTACTCTTTACGTAATGCATCATTCCGTAACTAACTCATTAGCAACATTGCTTGCAAGGCTTATAGTGATGTGAATTACCGAGAGGGCCCAGAGATACCTCTCCGACAATCGGAGTGACAAAACCTAATCTCGAAATACGCCAACCCAACATGTACCTTTGGAGACACGTGTAGTACTCCTTTATAATCACCCAGTTACGTTGTGACGTTTGGTAGCACCCAAAGTGCTCCTCCGGTAAACGGGAGTTGCATAATCTCATAGTTACAGGAACATGTATAAGTCATGAAGAAAGCAATAGCAACATACTAAACGGTCAAGTGCTAGGCTAACGGAATGGGTCATGTCAATCACATCATTCTACTAATGATGTGATCCCGTTAATCAAATGACAACTCTTTTCTCCATGGATAGGAAACATAACAATCTTTGATAAACGAGCTAGTCAAGTAGAGGCATACTAGTGACACTATGTTTGTCTATGTATTCACACATGTATTATGTTTCCAGTTAATACAATTCTAGCATGAAAATAAACATTTATCATGATATAAGGAAATAAATAATAATTTTAGTATTGCCTCTAGGGCATATTTCCTTCAGTCTCCCACTGGCACTAGAGTCAATAATCTAGTTCACATCGCCATGTGATTTAACACCAATATTTATATCTGTATATGATTAATACCAGTAGTTCACATTTTCATGTGACCAACACCCAAAGGGTTTACTAGAGTCAATAATCTAGTTCACATCGCTATGTGATTAACACCCAAAGAGTACTAAGGTGTGATCATGTTTTGCTCGTGAGAAAATCTTAGTCAACGGGTCTGTCATATTCAGAGCCATATGTATTTTGCAAATATTCTATGTCTACAATGCTCTGCACGGAGCTACTCTAGCTAATTGCTCCCACTTTCAACATGTATCCGATTAAGACTTAGAGTCATCTCGATCGGTGCTAAAACTTGTATCGACGTAACCTTTACTTACCTAACCTTTTTCACCTCCATAATTGAGAAACATATCCTTATTCCACTAAGGATAATTTTGACCAATGTCCAAAGGATCTACTCCTAGATCACTATTGTACTCCTTGCCAAACCAGGGCAGAGTATACAATAGGTCTGGTCCATAGCATGGCATACTTTTATAAAACCTATGACTGAAGCATAGGGAATGACTTTCATTATCTTTCTATTTTCTGCCGTGGTCGGGATTTGAGTCTTACTCAATTTCATACCTTTGCAACACAGGCAAGAACTCTTTCTTTGACTGTTCCATTTTGAACTACTTCAAAATCTTGTCAAGGTATGTACTCATTGAAAAACTTATCAAGCGTCTTGATCTATCTCAATAGATCTTGATGCTCAATATGTAAGTAGCTTTACTGAGGTCTTTCTTTTAAAGAACTCCTTTCAAACACTCCTTTATGCTTTGCAGAATAATTCTACATTATTTTCGATCAACAATATGTCATTCACATATACTTATCGAAATGTCAGTAGTGCTCCCACTCACTTTCTTGTAAATACAGCTTCACCGTAAGTCTCAGATAAAACTATATGCTTTGATCAACTTATCAAAGCGTATATTCTAACTCGAGATGCTTGCACCAGTCCATAGATGGATCGCTGGAGCTTGCACATTTTGTTAGCACCTTTAGGATTGACAAAACCTTCGTTGCATCATATACAACTCTTCTTTAAGAAAACCATTAAGGAATGCAGTTTTGACATCCATTTGCTAGATTTCATAAAATGTGGCAATTGCTAACATGATTCGGACAGACTTAAGCATCGCTACAGCTTGAGAAAATCTCATTGTAGTCAACACCTTGAACTTGTCAAAACCTTTTATGATAAGTCGAGCTATGTAGATAGTAACACTACTATCAACGTCCATCTTTCTCTTGAAGATCCATTTATTTTTCTATGGTTTGCCGATCATCGGGCAAGTCCACCAAAGTCCACACTTTGTTCTCATACATGGATCCTATGTCAGATTTCATGGCCTCCAGCCATTTTGCGGAATCTGGGCTCATCATCGCTTCCTCATAGTTCGTAGGTTTATCATGGTCTAGTAACATGACTTTCAGGACAGCATTACCGTACCACTCTAGTGCGGACCGTATTCGGGAAGACCTACGAGGTTCTGTAGTAACTTGATCTGAAGTTTCATGATCATCATCATTAGCTTCCTCACTAATTGGTGTAGGAATCACTGGAACTGATTTTTGTGATGAACTACTTTCCAATTCGGGAGAAGGTACAAATTACCTTATCAAGCTCTACTTTCCTCCCACTCACTTCTTTCGAGAGAAACTTCTTCTCTAGAAAGGGTCCATTTTAGCAACGAATATCTTGCCTTCGGATCTGTGATAGAAGGTGTACCCAACAGTTTCCTTTGGGTATTCTATGAAGACAAACTTCTCCAATTTGGGTTTGAGCTTATCAGGATGAAACTTTTTCACATAAGCATCGTAGCCCCAAACTTTAAGAAACGACAACTTGGGTTTCTTGCTAAACCACAGTTCATATGGTGTCGTCTCAACGGATTTAGATGGTGCCCTTTTAACGTGAATGCAGCTGTCTCTAATGCATAATCCCAAAACGACAATGGTAAATCAATAAGTGACATCATAGATCGCACCATATCCAATAAAGTGCGGTTACGACGCTCGACACACCATAACGCTGTGGTGTTCCAGTGGCGTGAGCTGTGAAACTATTCCACATTTTTTAATTGAAGACCAAACTCAGAACTCAAATATTCATCTCCACGATCGATCGCAGAAACTTTATTTTCTTGTTACGATGATTTTCCACTTCACTCTGAAATTCTTTGAACCTTTCAACTATTTCAGACTTATGTTTCATCAAGTAGATATACCCATATCTGCTTAAATCATCTGTGAAGGTCAGAAAATAACGATACTTGCCACGAGCCTTAATACTCATTGGTCTGCATACATCAGTATGTATTATTTCCAACAAGTTTGTTGCTTGTTCCATTGTTCCAAAGAACGGAGTTTTAGTCATCTTGCCCAGAAGGCATGGTTCGCAAGCATCAAATGATTCCTAACCAAGTGATTCCGAAAATCCATCTTTATGGAGTTTCTTCATGCGCTTTACACCGATATGACCCAAAACGGCAGTGCCACAAATAAGTTACACTCTCCTTATCAACTTTGCATCTTTTGGCATCAATATTATGAATATGTGTATCACTACGATCGAGATCCAATAAACTATTTTCATTGGGTGTATGACCATTGAAGGTTTTATTTATGTAAACAGAACAACAATTATTCTCTGACTTTAAATGAATAACCGTATTGCAATAAACATGATCAAATCATACTCATGCTCAACGCAAACGCTTAACATTTATTTAGGTTTAACACTTATCCCGAAAGTTTAGGGAGTGTGCGATGATGATCATATCAATCTTGGAACTACTTCCAACACTCATCGCCACTTCTCCTTCAACTAGTCTCTGTTTATTCTGTAACTCCTGTTTTGAGTTACTAATCTTAACAACCGAACAAGTATCAAATACTCAGGGGCTACTATAAACACTAGTAAGGCACATATCAAGAACCTGTATATCAAATATACCTTTGTTCACTTTGCCATCCTTCTTATCCACCAAATGTTCGTGGCATTTCCGCTTCAAAGGACCATTTCCTTTGCAAAGGTAAGCACTCGGTTTTAGGCTATGGTCCAGCTTTGGGCTTCTTCGCAGGAGTGACAACTTGCTTGTCTTTCCACTTGAAGTTCCCTTTCTTTCCTTTGCCCTTTCTTGAAACTAGTGGTCTTGTCAATCATCAACATTTGATGCTCTTTCTTGATTTCTACCTTCGCCGATTTCAATATCACGAAGAGCTCGGAATCGTTTTCGCCATCCCTTGCATACTATAGTTCATCACGAAGTTCTAGTAACTTAGTGATGGTGACTAGAGAATTTTGTCAATCACTATCTTATCCGGAAGATTAACTCCCACTTGATACAAGCGATTGAAGTACCTGCATAATCTGAGCACATGCTCACTAGTTGAGCGATTCTCCTCCATCTTTTAGCTATAGAACTTGTTGGAGACTTCATATCTCTCAACTTGGGTATTTGCTTGAAATATTAACTTCAATTCCTGGAACATCTCATATGGTCCATGACGTTCAAAACGTCTTTGAAGTCCCGATTCTAAGCCGTTAAGCATGGTGCACTAAACTATCAAGTAGTCATCATATTGTGCTAGCTAAACATTCATAACGTCTGCATCTGCTTCTGCAATAGGTCTGTCACCTAGCGGTGCATCAAGGACATAATTCTTCTGTGCATCGATGAGGATAAACCTTAGATCACGGATCCAATCCGCATCATTGCTACTAACATTTTTCAACACAATTTTCTCTAGGAACATATCAAAATAAACATATGAAAGCAACAATGCGAGCTTTTGATCTACAACATAATTGGCAAAATACTACCAGGACTAAGTTCATGATAAATTTAAGTTCAATTAATCATATTACTTAAGAACTCCCACTTAGACAGACATCTCTCTAGTCATCTAAGTGATCACGTGATCCAAATCAACTAAACCATAACCGATCATCATGTGAGATGGAGTAGTTTTCAATGGTGAACATCACTATGTTGATCATACCTACTATATGATTCACGCTCGACCTTTCGGTCTCCGTGTTCTGAGGCCATATCTGCATATGCTAGGCTCATCATATTTAACCTGAGTATTCTGCGTGTGCAAAACTGGCTTGCACCCGTTGTAGATGGACGTAGAGCTTATCACACCCGATCATCACGTGGTGTCTGGGCACGACAAACTTTGGCAACGGTGCATACTCAGGGAGAACACTTCTTGATAATTTTTAGTGAGAGATCATCTTAAAATGCTACCGTCATTCAAAGCAAGATAAGATGCATAAAGGATAAACATCACATGCAATCAATATAAGTGATATGATATGGCCATCATCATCTTGTGCTTGTGATCTCCATCTCCGAAGCACCGTCGTGATCACCTATCGTCACCGGTGCGACACCTTGATCTCCATCGTAGCATCCTTGTCGTTTACGCCATCTATTGCTTCTACGACTATCGCTACCGCTTAGTGATAAAGTAAAGCAATTACAGTATGCTTGCATTTCATACAATAAAGCGACAACCATATGGCTCTCGCCATTGCCGATAACTTCGTTACAAAACATGATCATCTCATACAATAAAATATAGCATCACGTCTTGACCATATCACATCACAACATGCCCTGCAAAAACAAGTTAGACGTCCTCTACTTTGTTGTTCCAAGTTTTACGTGGCTGCTATGGGCTTAGCAAGAACCGTTCTTGCCTATGCATCAAAACCACAACGATAGTTCGTCAAGTTAGTGTTGTTTTAACCTTCGCAAGGACCGGGCATAGCCACACTAGATTCAGCTAAAGTGAGAGAGACAGACACCCGCCAGTCACCTTTAAGCACGAGTGCTCGTAACGGTGAAACCAGTCTTGCGTAAGCGTACGCGTAATGTCGGTCCGGGCCGCTTCATCTCACAATACCGCCGAACCAAAGTATGACATGCTGGTAAGCAGTATGACTTGTATCGCCCACAACTCACTTGTGTTCTACTCGTGCATATAACATACCCGCATAAAACCTAGGCTCGGATGCCACTGTTGGGGAACGTAGTAATTTCAAAAAATTTCCTACGCACACGCAAGATCATGGTGACGTATAGCAACGAGAGGGGAGAGTGGTGTCTACATACCCTTGTAGACCGTAAGAGGAAGCGTTAGCACAACACGGTTGATGTAGTCGAACGTCATCACGGCCCAACCGATCAAGCACCGAAACTACGGCACCTCCGAGTTCTAGCACACGTTCAGCTCGATGACGTCCCTCAAACTCCAATCCAGCCGAGTGTCGAGGGAGAGTTTCACAAGATGACGGCGATCGACGATCTTGATGTTCTATCACGTCGCAAGGCTTCGCTTAAGCACCGCCAAGCGATATTATCGAGGTGGACTATGGTGGAGGGGCCACCAGACACGGCTAAGAGATCCAAGGGATCAATTGTTGTGTCTTTGGTGCTAGCCTTGCCCTCTATTTATATGTTGAGCCCCGGTCGAACTTGGAGCAAAAGCCTCCTCAAAGTCGGTTTTGCCGAAAGGCAAGAGTCCCACTCGACTCCAGGACCAAACGCCACAATCCTTGGCGTCTCGCCCAGACGCCATGGGCCTCGGCGTCTGGCCCAGGGCCAGACGCCAGGGTCTCCGGCGTTTGGCCCCCTGGCCTCCGCAAAACACCTTTTGCACCGACCTAAAGCCTCATGGGCTTGACCCCTTGGCCTAACCATATCATCCAATATATGAATCTTTACGCCTTGACCATTTCGAGACTCCTCGTCATGTCCCCGATCTCATCCGGACTCGAACTCCTTCGTACATCAAAACATGTAAACTCATAATATAACTCACATCGAAACCTTGTTGCGGATTCTACGGGTTCGAGAACAATGTAGACATGACCGAGACACGCTTCGGTCAATAACCAATAGCGGGACCTGATGCCCATATTGGCTCCTACATGTTCTACTTAAGATCTTTATCGGTCAAACCGCATAACAACATACATTGTTCTCTTTGTCATCGGTATGTTACTTGCCCGAGATTCGATCGTCGGTATCCAATACCTAGTTCAATCTCATTACCGCAAGTCCTTTACTCGCTACGTAATGCATCATTCCGAACTAACTCATTAGCTACATTGCTTGCAAGGCTTATAGTGATGTGCATTACCGAGAGGGCCCAGAGATACCTCTCCGACAATCGGAGGACAAAACCTAATCTCGAACTACGCCAACCCAACATGTACCTTTGGAGACACCTGTAGTACTCCTTTACAATCACCCGCCACGCTGTGACGCTTGGTAGCACCCAAAGTGTTCCTCCGTAAACGGGACTTGCATAATCTCATAGTTACAGAACAAGTATAAGTCATGAAGAAAGCAATAGCAACATACTAAACGATCAAGTGCTAGGCTAACGGAATGGGTCATGTCAATCACATCATTCTCCTAATGATGTGATCCCGTTAATCAAATGACAACTCTTTTCTCCATGGCTAGGAAACATAACAATCTTTGATAAACGAGCTAGTCAAGTAGAGGCATACTAGTGACACTATGTTTGTCTATGTATTCACACATGTATTATGTTTCCAGTTAATACAATTCTAGCATGAATAATAAACATTTATCATGATATAAGGAAATAAATAATAACTTTATTATTTCCTCTAGGGCATATTTCCTTCACATTCCTCTCGCTCGGGGGCATATCTGTGAACCAGTTTTCGCCTAAGTTAAAAACTACTCTGAGTGAAGAGTGTTCCTATCAATCGGGGGCTTAGCTGCAGACCAGTTTTCGCCTAAGTTAAAAACTACTCTGAGTGAAGAGCGTTCCTCTCACTCGGAGGCTTAGTTGCGGACCAGTTTTCACCGAAGTTGAAAACTACTCCAAGTGAAGAACATTCTTCTCACTTGGAGGCTTAGGTGCGGACTAGTTTTGGCCTAAGTTAAAAACTACTCCGAGTGAAGAGCGTTTCTCTCACTGGAGGCTTAGCTGTGGACCTTTTTTTCCTAAGTTAAAAATTACTCTAAGTGAAGAGTGTTCCTCTCACTCGAAGGCTTAGCTGTGGACCAGTTTTCTCCTAAGTTGTCAGTGCAACAAACCCTTGGTCTATTGCCCAAACTATGCACAGGCCTAAGAGCAAGACTGCAACATCCAAGACTAGACCAAGCAAAAGAGATCAGCTCTTTGAGGAGTCAGAGAGCGGATCAAGAAGACCAAGTCAAGCCAAAGGAAGCAAGATACCACCAAGGGAAAACCTCCATTGCCGGGCAGGCGAGCCTGGCGAGGTCAAGGTTACCCAGAAGACGAGCCTCAAGACCACCCCGGCAGGCCTGCCGGGCGCCACGAAGGAAAACTACCCCGCCAAGGCTTCACCGCTCCACCTCACAGAGATGCAAGTCATCGATCGGTGAGGTCTCAAGCCCCCAAGTGACTAAGTGGTTGTTTCTTGCCACATGGTAGCCACTTCCTATGGGAATCACCTCCAAATGACACCCGCCCAGAGACGTGTCATGCAGGCAGGAGAGAAGCTGGCCGAACTGTCCAGCTAGGCTTGTCGGGCATGCCATGATGTGACACTAAGCGGTGCATTTAATGCGCTCTACCCTGTCTGCAGAGTTAGGTATGATAGCACTGTTCGCTCTCTATTCTGTGCACAGTGACTGATTTGCCATTATGGTGACCCCTTGATCTAGAAAAGGAGGCCCGTGGCAACCATAGAGAGGATTAGGACCCCTCTATACTCATATGCGCGTAGCTGCTCTCGCCCCGAGGCAACCCCTGCCGGGCCAGAGCGCTGCGTATCCACCACGGTCCTCCCATCAATCCACCAAAGCAGGAGTAGGGTTTTACGCCTCGCAGCGGCTCGAACCTGGGTAAAACAGCTTGTGTGATCTCTGTTGTGTTGTGCTACGTTCTCCGCTCTTTGTGTAATGTGCTCATCCCCTCTGCCGAACCACAAGGAGCTGATAGCCCTATAGGTGGTCATGGTTTCCCACGACATCTTTGGCGCGCCAGGTAGGGGGAAGTGCATGCGCGAACCTGAGAAACCTACGCAGTGCGTCATCTTCATCATCGTTTTCTTCATCGACGGCTCCATCGCCCATGGCACCCAAGAAAAGGCCCGGTGCCGCAGCCCATCCGTCCACTTCGAAGGCCCCGTCGCACATGGCCGCCGAAGCCGCGGGGGCTACGGGGACGCATGGAGATATGGACGCTGCATGGGACGCGGCCGGTGCAGGCGGTGGCGTCCCCACCTCCCCTGCGGCCGAAGCGAGGGCGGGAGGCACTGGACAAGGACAACACCAACAGCATCCCAGCGGCCATGCTCCACGAGGTACAGGTGGAGAGATCATTCCTTCTGCACGTCTTCGCCCGGCTGAAGGGCACAGCCGCAACGGCGGCACTCGCTCTAGGGCAAATCGCAACTCTCCGGCCGCTCCCGCTGCGGGCGCGACCGCGGGGCGTGCGCCAGCCCCGGAACAAGCTGACCTAGCCGATGCACCAAACAGGGCCGATGGCCCTCAAGCGCCTCCATCTCATCACCGCGCCACCCTGGTGACGGGCTTACGATGATGAGAACACGGCGCAACTACTACTGGCACCATTAGGAGCCAGACGACGTTATGGTCTACATCATCATCCATGCCAAGCACCGCTTCTGCGGCCATGGTGACGCCCAGCCGCAGTTGAGATTTCTGCCAGCACCCGATCAGATGGATGAGTGGAGAGCCACCATTGAAAGCCTGATTGGTTTTGCCGAGGTGGGAGGTTCACAGCGAGCTGACCCGCCACGGCCTCCCCGGGCGACGACAACGGCCCGCACTGTTGGTCGTGCCGAAGGGGCCACCCCCATGGTGTAGTCCCCTCTGCGGCAGCCTGCGCAGGGGCCACGGCCGGAACCACGCGATCAAGAACCCGACGGCATCTCGATGGCCTCGTCTGACCCTCGAGCGCATCAACGCCAACGGCGAGTCCTGGAGGAAAGGCAACAAGAAGGTGTGCATGTCACCATCGAGCGGCGCCACGACACCCACTGCCAGTACGATAGGCATGATGTCCCCAACATCGACGAGCCTGTGCTCGACGAAGGTGTGTACCTGCCTTTCGAGGCTGCGTGCCCTGCCTTCACTCGTGAGTTACGGCAAGTCCGTTGGCCGTCCACTCGCACGTTCAAGCCAGAAATACCAGAGAAGTGTGATGGGAGACTGAACCCGGCGGAGTTCTTGAGCATCTACAGCATCGTTGTTCAAGCTGCCGGGGGAAGAGACGAGAAGGTGTTCACCAATTACTTCCCTTTGGCACTCAAGCAAAATGTGAGGTCTTGGTTAATGCACCTTCGGAGAACTCCATTTCGACCTGGGCTGACCTATGCCATGAGTTTGTTGGCGCCCTTCACGGGCGGCCACTAAGAACCAAGGTAGCCCAGCGACTTGCAGCTCCTCCCATAGAAGGAAGGAGAAACTCTATGGAAGTACATGCAGAGGTTCAGTAGAGTACACAGAAACATCCCAGACATCCACCCAGCAACTGTGATAGCTTTGTTCTAGTGCAACGTGCGCAATCATCGGATATGTTCCAAGATGAACGTTCGGTGGCCCAAGACTGTGAAGGAGCTTTACACTCTAGTGGATAAGTGTGCTCGAGTAGAGGAGGGGAGGTGGCTCCTCGGAGAAGAGGATGGCATCAACATCGACTTAGAGGATGATGATGAGGCCACCAATCAAAGAAGAAGAACAAGAATCTCAATAAAAGGTGCAAGGATAAAGCAGTGATGACCGTTGAAGGATCGGGCATGCCTAGTACCGGCAAGAAGGCCAAGACCGAGGTTCCCGGTAAGGAAGTTGTCGCGTGCACTGGTTGCCGGGAAGCTGTAGCTGTTGAGAAGGCTGGGAAATGTGATGGGTCATAGTGCAAGATCCATCGGACCAAAGGCCATGATCTCCAGGAGTGTCATCCGGTTGAGCAGCTCGTCAAGAAGCAGAGGGCTGAATATGAGAAGCATGATAAGGAGAAAGGTCAGAGTGGCGCTGGCAGGAAGGTCCGAGGCAGCGGAGCAAGCCGCCCCGGCAAGGCTCCTCGGAATCAACGAAAACCTGCCGGAGGCCGTGAAAGGGAAGATTGCAATGATGAGATTGATGGAGGAGATGAAGAGGAAACTAGTGAGCAGAAGTTCCAGAAAGCCACTGACGCCTTGTGCATTGACGGGGGTGCATCTCTACACTCCTCTCATCGCCAACTTAAATAGTGGGCGCGTGAAGTCAATGTTGTGGAGCCAGCGGCTGATTCTCGAAGGTCGCTCAAGTGGTCCCTACTACCTCTTGAGCACTGTGTTGGTTTTCTTGGAAGAGGAAAGGGTGATGCAGTAAAGTAGCGTAAGTATTTCCCTCGGTTTTTGGAAACCAAGGTATCAATCCAGTAGGAGGCTCCTCAAAAGTCCCACGCACCTACACAGACAAACAAGAACCTCGCAACCAACACAATAAAGGGGTTGTCAATCCCTTCACGGTAACTTGGAAAAGTGAGATCTGATAGAGATAATACGATAAGATAAATATTTTTGGTATTTTTATGATATGGATTGGAAAGTAAAATATGCAAAATAAAAGTAGATGGACAACTTATATGATAAAAGATAGACCCGGGGGCCATAGGTTTCACTAGAGGCTTCTCTCAAGATAGCATAAGTATTGCGGTGGGTGAACAAATTACTGTCGAGCAATTGATAGAAAAGTGCATAGTTATGAGAATATCTAGGCATGATCATGTATATAGGCATCACATCCATGACAAGTACATTGAAACGATTCTGCATCTACTACTATTACTCCACACATCGACCGACTCCTCCCTGCATCTATAGTATTAAGTTCATAAGAACAGAGTATCCCATTAAGAAAGATGACATGATATAGAGAGATAAACTCATGCAATATGATATAAACCCCATCTTTTTATCCTCGATGGCAACAATACAATGCGTGCCTTGCTGCCCCTGCTGTCACTGGGAAAGGACACCGCAAGATTGAACCCAAAGCTAAACACTTCTCCCATTGCAAGAAAGATGAATCTAGTAGGCCAAACCAAACTGATAATTCGAAGAGACTTGCAAAGATAACCAATCATACATAAAAGAATTCAGAGGAGATTCAAATACTTCTCATAGATAAACTTGATCATAAACCCACAATTCATCGGATCTCGACAAACACACCGCAAAAAGAGTTACATCGAATAGATCTCCAAGAAGATCGAGGAGAACTTTGTATTGATATTCAAAGAGAGAGAAGAAGCCATCTAGCTAATAACTATGGACACGAAGGTCTGTGGTAAACCACTCACAAATCATCGAAGAGGCTATGGTGTTGATATATAAGCCCTCCGTGGTCGATTCCCCCTCCGGCGGAGCGCCGGTGAAGGCTCCAAGATGGGATCTCGTGGATACAGAAGGTTGCGGTGGTGGAAATAGGGTTTCGTGGTGCTCCTCGATGGTTTCAGGCTACGGGAGTATATATAGGCAAAGGAGGTAGGTCGGTTGACGCTCGAGGAGCCCACGTGGGTGGGGGCGCGCCGGGCACCCTCGTGGACGCCTTGTTTGTTGCTTGACGTCCACTCCAAGTCTCCAGGTTTGCATTTGTTCCAAAAAGATCGCTCCCGAAGGTTTCATTCCGTTTGGACTACGTTTGATATTACTTTTCTTCGAAACACTGAAATAGGGAAAAAACAGCAATTCGGGCTGGGCCTCGGGTTAGTAGGTTAGTCCCAAAAATGATATAAAAGTGTAAAGTAAAGCCCATAAACATCCAAAACAGGTAATATAATAGCATGGAACAATCAAAAATTATATATACGTTGGAGACATATCAAGCATCCGCAAGCTTAATTCCTGCTCGTCCTCGAGCAGGTAAATGATAAAAACAGAAATTTTGATGTGGAATTCTACCTAGCATAATCCTTAATGTAATTTTCTTTATTGTGGCACGAATGTTCAGATCCAAATGATTCAAAATAAAAGTTCATATTGACATAAGAAATAGTAATACTTCAAGCGTACTAACAAAGCAATCATGTCTTCTCAAAATAACATGGCTAAAGAAAGTTCATCCCTACAAAATCATATAGTTTGGTCATGCTCCATTTTCTCACACAAGAATGCTCTCATGTTGCACGCCCCCCGATGACAAGCCAAGCAATTGTTTCATACATAAGTAATCTCAAACTTTTTCAACTTTCACGCAATACATGAGCGTGAGCCATGGATATATCACTATGGGTGGAATAGAATATGATGATGGAGGTTGTGTGGAGAAGACAAAAAGGAAGAAAGTATCATGTTAATGAGGCTAATCAACGGGCTATAGAGATGACCATCAATTGATGTCAACATGAGGAGTAGGGATTGCCATGCAACGGATGCACTAGAGCTATAAATGTATGAAAGCTCAACAAAAGAAACTAGTGGGTGTGCATCCAACTTGCTTGCTCACGGAGACCTAGGGCATTTTGAGGAAGCCCATCGTTGGAATACACAAGCCAAGTTCTATAATGAAAAATTCCCACTAGTTTATGAAAGTGACAACAAATGAGACTCTCTATATGAAGAACATGGTGCTACTTTGAAGCACAAGTGTGGAAAAAGATAGTAGCATTGTCCCCCTTTTTTGGGGGGCTTTTTTTAGCCTTTCTTTTTTATTTGGCCTTTATTTTTTTATTTGGCCTTTTTTTAGGAACAATGCTCTAATAATGATGATCATCACACTTCTATTTATTTACAACTCATGAGTTACAACTCAAAACTAGAACAAGATATGACTCTATATGAATGCCTCCGGCGGTGTACCGGGATGGACAATGAACCAAAAGTGACATGTATGAAAAATTATGAAGGTGGCCTTGCCACAATATGATGTCAACTACATGATCATGCAAGGCAATATGACAATGATGATGTGTGTCATGATGAACGGAACGGTGGAAAGTTGCATGGCAATATATCTCGGAATGGCTCTGGAAATGCCATAATAGGTAGGTATGGTGGCTGTTTTGAGGAAGATATAAGGAGGTTTGTGTGTGATAGAGCTTATCATATTATGGGGTTTGGATGCACCGGTGAAGTTTGCACCAACTCTCAAGGTGAGAAAGGGCAATGCACGGTACCGAAGAGGCCAGCAATGATGGAACGGTAGGAGTGCGTATAATCCATGGACTCAACATTAGTCATAAAGAACTCATATACTTATTGCAAAAATATACAAGTCATCAAAAACCAAGCACTACGTGCATGCTCCTAGGGGGATAGATTGGTAGGAAAAAACCATCGCTCGTCCCTGACCGCCACTCATAAGGATGACAATCTAAGAACACCTCATGTTTCAAATTTGTTACACAACGGTTACCATGCGTGCATGCTACGTGACTTGCTAACTTCAACACAAGTATTCTTTAAATTCACAATTACCCAACTAGCATGACTCTAATATCACCACCTCTATATCTCAAAACAATTATCAAGTATCAAATTGATCATAGCATCCAATTCACTTCCTATGATAGTTTTTATTATACCCAACTTGGATGCCCATCATTCTAGGACCAATTTTATAACCATAGAAAATACCATCATGTTCTAAAAGACTCTAAAAATAATATATGTGAAGCATGAGAGATTGACAATTTCTACAAAATTAAACCACCGTTGTGCTCTAAAAGGTATAAGTGAAGCACTAGAGCAAAACTATCTAGCTCAAAAGATATATGTGAAGCACATAGAGTATTCTAATAAGTTCTAAATCATGTGGGTTTCTCCCAAAAGGTGTATACAGCAATGATGATTGTGGAAAACTAAAAAGCAAAGACTAATATCATAAAAGATGCTCCAAGCAAAACACATATCATGTGGCAAATAAAAATATAGCTCCAAGTAAAGTTACCGATAGACGAAGACGAAAGAGGGGATGCCTTCTGGGGCATCCCCAAGCTTAGGCTTTTGGTTATCCTTGAATATATTGGGGTTCCATGGGCATCCCCAAGCTTAGGCTCTTTCCACTCCTTATCCATAGTCCATCAAATCTTTACCCAAAACTTGAAAACTTCACAACACAAAACTCAACAGGAAATCTCATAAGCTCCGTTAGTGCAAGGAAGAAAAACCACCACATAAGGTACTGCAATTAACTCATTCTTTGTTTATATTGGTGTTAAACCTACTGTATTCCAACTTCTCTATGGTTCATACCCCCTGATACTATCCATAGATGCATCAAAATAAGAAAACAACACACGAAAAACAGAATCTGTCAAAAACAGAACAGTCTATAGCAATCTGTAACTTTTGAATACTTATGGAACTCTAAAAATCCTACCAAAATAGGAAGTACTGGCTTATTTGTCTATTGATCTACAGCAAAACGAATCGATGCAAAATCACGTTCCTGTGATTTATTAAAATTATTCTCGTGCACGCAAAAGTTTCTGTTTTTCAGCAGAATCAAATTAACTATCACCGTAGGTTGTCCTATAAGTTCTACTTGGCACAAACACTAATTAAAACATAACACTACATCTAAACAGAGGCTAGATGAATTATTTATTGAATAACAGCAAGGAAAAATATTGGGTTATCTCCCAACAAGCGCTTTTCTTTAAAGCGTTTTAGCTAGGCATTGATAATTTTAATGATGCTCACATGAAAGACAAGAATTGAACCGCAAAGAGAGCATCATGAAACACGTGACAAACACATCTAAGTCTAACATACTTCCTATGCATAGGAATATTATAAGCAAACAAATTTGCAAGGCAAGCAAAAACTAGCATACGCAAGGAAGACGAAAGAGACGATAGCAATCTCAACATGACGAGAGGTAATTTAGTAACGTGAAAAATTCTACAACCTTATTTTCCTCTCTCATAATAATTACATGTAGGATCATAAGCAAATTCAACAATATAGCTATCACAAAACATATTCTCAACACGATCCACATGCATGCAAAGTTGACACTCTTCCAAGATAGTGGGATTAACATTAACTAAAGTCATGACCTCTCTAAACCCACTTTTATCAAAAATATCATAAGATTGAACATACTCCAAATATGTGGGATCTAAAGTTGACACTCTTCCAAACCCACTTTCAATATTATTGCAAACACTATTATCAATCTCATATTCATCATGGGGCTTAAACAAATTTTCAAGATCATAAGAAAAATCGCCCCAATCATGATCATTGCAACAAGTAGTAGACATAGCAAAACTAGCATCCCCAAGCTTAGGGTTTTGCATATTATTAGCACAACTGACATCAAGAGAATTTATAGTAAAATCATTGCAATCATGCTTTTTATTCAAGGATCTATCGTGAATCGCTTCATAAAGTACTTTATCACAATTTTCAGATTCACGAATTTCAAGCAAAACCTCATAAAGATAATCTACTGCACTCAACTCACTAGCAATAGGTTCATCATAATCGGACCTCTTAAAGAGATTAGCAAGTGGATGAGGATCCATAAATTTTTAGGAAACGAAGATGCAAGCAAAAAGAAGGTACATGGTAACACAATATCGAACGGAAGGAGGGCGAAGAAAAGGCAAAGGTGAAGTGGGGGAGAGGAAAACGAGAGGCAAATGGCAAATAATGTAATGCGAGGGAGATGAGTTTGTGATGGGTACTTGGTATGTCTTGACTTGAGCGCAGACCTCCCCGGCAACGGCGCCAGAAATCCTTCTTTCTACCTCTTGAGCACTGCGTTGGTTTTCCTTGAAGAGGAAAGGGTGATGCAGTATAGTAGCGTAAGTATTTCCCTCAGTTTTTGAGAACCAAGGTATCAATCCAGTAGGAGGCTCCTCAAAAGTCCCACGCGCCTACACAAACAAACAAGAACCTCGCAACCAACACAATAAAAGGGTTGTCAATCCCTTCACGCTAACTTGCAAAAGTGAGATCTGATAGAGATAATATGATAAGATAAATATTTTTGGTATTTTTATGATATGGATTGGAAAGTAAAAGATGCAAAATAAAAGTAGCTAGAAAGCTTATATGATAAAATATAGACCCAAGGGCCATAGGTTTCACTAGTGGCTTCTCTCAAGATAGAATAAGTATTACGGTGGGTGAATAAATTACTGTCGAGAAATTGATAGAAAAGTGCATAGTTATGAGAATATCTAGGCATGATCATTTATATAGGCATCACGTCCGTGACAAGTAGATCGAAACGATTCTCCATCTATTACTATTACTCCACACATCGACCGACTCCTGCCTGCATCTAGAGTATTAAGTTCATAAGAACAGACTAACGCATTAATGAAGATGACATGATGTAGAGGCATAAGCTCATGCAATATGATATAAACCCCATCTTTTTATCCTCGATGGCAACAATACAATACGTGCCTTGCTGCCCCTGCTGTCACTGGGAAAGGACACCGCAAGATTGAACCCAAAGCTAAACACTTCTCCCATTGCAAGAAAGATGAATCTAGTAGGCCAAACCAAACTGATAATTCGAAGAGACTTGCAAAGATAACCAATCATACATAAAAGAATTCAGAGGAGATTCAAATACTTCTCATAGATAAACTTGATCGTAAACCCACAATTCCTCGGATCTCGACAAACACACCGCAAAAAGAGTTACATCGAATAGATCTCCAAGAAGATCGAGGAGAACTTTGTATTAAGATGCAAAGAGAGAGAAGAAGCCATCTAGCTAATAACTATGGACCCGAAGGTCTGTCGTAAACTACTCACAACTCATCGGAGAGGCTATGGTGTTGATGTAGAAGCCCTCCGTGGTCGATTCCCCCTCCGGCGGAGTGCCGGTGAAGGCTCCAAGATGGTATCTCGTGGATACAGAAGGTTGCGGCGGTGGAAATAGGGTTTCGTGGTGCTCCTCGATGGTTTCAGGGTATGGGAGTATATATAGGCGAAGGAGGTAGGTCGGTTGACGCTCGAGGGGCCCACAAGGGTGGGGGGCGCGCCCACCCCCACGGGGCACATTGGGCACCCTCTTGGCCGCCTCGTTTGTTGCTTGATGTCCACTCCAAGTCTCCAGGTTTGCATTTATTCCAAAAAGATCGCTCCCGAAGGTTTCATTCCGTTTGGACTCCATTTGATATTCCTTTTATTCAAAACACTGAAATAGGCAAAAAAAACAGCAATTTGGGCTGGGCCTCTAGTTAGTAGGTTAGTCCCAAAAATGATATAGAAGTGTAAAGTGAAGCCCATAAACATCCAAAGCAGGTAATATAATAGCATGGAATAATAAAAAATTATAGATACGTTGGAGACGTATCAGTTCCGCACGCCCATCGTCTTTGACGAAGAGGACTACCCTGACCACACCGTCGCGGTAGGGTGCTTGGCATTGTTGGTCTCACCAACAATCCGCAACCTCAAAGTTACAAAGATGTTGGTTGACGGTGGGGCCGGGTTGAATCTGATTTCTTCAAAGGTCATTAGCAAACTTCAGATAGTAGAGGAAGAGCTCGAGGTTACTGGCACATTTCAAGGAATCAACCTCGGCAGGAGTCGTCAAAGGGGAAGATCACGTTGCCGGTGACATTCGAGGGGAGGGTGAATTACCGGACTGAGAAGATTGTGTTTGATGTGGTCGACCTCCCCCTACCGTTCAATGGAATCCTTGGTCACCCAACTCTGGCCAAATTCATGGCGGCGTCCCACTACGCCTACAACACCTTAAAGATGCCAGGGCCGATAGGCGTCATTTCCATTCCATCAGACGAGAAGGATGCGATCATTTGTGTGGAGAAGATGTACCGGGAAGCAGTCGCGGTAGAGGCCCCTGAAACCACTATTCCCACCAAGGAAAGCAAGAAAAAGAAAAGACATAGTAAGGATGCTTGCAAGGAATCCGGGAAACATACCTCTTCAGAGTACATTGCGCCCGTTGATGACTTGCTGGAGAGTTTCAATAGCAAGAGACCCGAGGCTGCTGCACCCGCTGTGAAAAAGGTCCCGACAGGGCTGGTTGGCGCTGATGGTACCTTCACTATCAATGCCACCCTTGATGACAAATAGGAAAGCGCACTCGTTGCCTTCCTGTGGGTGAATATCGATGTGTTTGTATGGCAACCATCTGATATCCCCGGTGTTCTCAGGGAGGTAATCGAGCACCACCTTGTTGTCTGCCCACATGCCCAACCCGTCAAGCAGAAGGTCCAGAAGCAAGCTTTGGAGCGCCAACAGTTCATTGCCGAGGAGATCAAGAAACTTGAGGCAGCTGGGCTGGTTAGAGGGATACTGCATCCAACATGGTTAGCAACTCCAATGGTGGTGCGCAAGGCTAATGGGAATGGAGGCTTTTCATAGATTTCACGGATCTGAACAAGGCATGCCCGAAGGACCCATTTCCCTTGCCGCGCATCGACCAGATTGTGGATTCCACCTCCGAGTGTGACCTGCTTTCTTTCCTTGATGCATACTCTGGATACCATCAGATCTTTATGTCTAAGGAGGACGAAGAGAAGACGGCATTCATCACCCCATGTGGCTCGTACTGCTTCGTACGGATGCCCTTCGGATTGAAGAGCGTTGGATACACTTTTGCAAGGGCGGCTCAGATTGGCTTTGAGTCCGAGTTGCACAGAAATATTGAAGCTTACATGGATGATATTGTGGTCAAGACCAAGGACAGATCAACCCTCATCCAAGATTTGGGAGAAACCTTTGCTAAGTTGCACGATATCAATCTGACGCTGAACTCGGAGAAGTGTGTGTTTGGTGTTCCTTTCGGCAAGCTACTTGTCTTCTTTGTGTCCCATCTGGGAATAGAGGCTAACCCCGACAAGATCAAGGCTATCAAGCAGATTCAAGCACCCAAGACAGTTAAGGACGTGAGGCATTTGACTGGATGTGTTGCAGCACTTAGCAGGTTCATTTCCAAGTATGACGAACGCGCCTTGCCGTTCTTCAAAATCTTGAAGAAGCCAAGACATGTGGAGTGGTCCCTAGAGGCGGATGCTGCACTACAAAATTTGAAAACCTATCTTTCCTCTGTGCCCACTTTTGTCGCTCCCAAACCACAAGAGTCATTGCTGCTATACTTAGCGGCAACTAATCAAGTGGTTAATGCAGCACTAGTGGCGCAGTGGGAAGTAGATGAAGCAGCAGCCACAACCATTGTCCCCTCCGGAGAGGAAAGCGAAATCACCCCGACAAGGTCAGACGCAGTTCAAGACAAGGAAGAAAGTGGTGCAGGGCCCAATGTACTTCATCAGCTCCCGGTTGTAGGGGGCTAGATCAAGGTACTCTGGCGTGCAAAAGTTGATTTTTGGCCTCGTCATGGCCTCAAGGAAACTGCGCCACTACTTCCATGCCCACGAGATGACGGTTGTCACCCGATTTCATCTACAAAGAATACTCAGAAACCCCGAGGCCACCGGCAGGATAGTGGAGTGGGCCTTGGAATTATCCAGCTTTTGTTTGAAGTTTGAGAGCACATCAACTATTCAGAGCAGAGCCCTGGCATAGTTTATTGCAGAATGGACACCAACCCCTAATGAAGAAGTGTTGGAGATAGTTATTCCCATCAAGGAAGCGCTCCAGGAATAGATTATGTATTTCGATGGTGCCTTCGCCCTGCAAGGTGTAGGCATTGGCGTGCTTCTCGTTGCTCCCACTGGGGAACACCTTAAGTACGCAGATGCATTTTTCCCAGGAGGAGGCTACCGACAATACTCCAGGGTACAAAGGGCTCCTTGCCGGGCTCAGGATTGCGACAGAACTGGGGATCAAGAAACTAATCATCCTTGGAGATTCGCAACTTGTGGTGAGACAAGTGAACAAGGATTACCAAAGTACATTGATGGAGGCATACGTTGAGGAAGTGAGAAAGTTGGAGGAGCGCTTTGACGGATTCCAAACAGAGCACGTACCCCGTGCGGAAAACAGCGTTGCTGATCATCTATCAAAGTGCGCTGCCCAAAAACTCCCTGTGCAACCAGGGACTTTTGTTCTCCATCTGACTCAGCCCTCCGTATCCGCGGCAACAATGGCCATAAAGAGGATGAAACTGGACTCCGGCAAGCCTCTCCTGGTATAACCTCTCGAGGCTCTCGGCAGAGAGCTTGGCGGGAAAACTCCCCTTCAATTGTTGAGTTGTCCCCTCCGGCCAGACCACCGGTCCCCGCGATCGAGGAGTGCGCTCCCACGAAGGAGGAGGTTCCACTAGTCCACGTTGCCGAGCCTCGGGCTCCAACCAGGGCGCGGCACATAGTCCATTTCCTCCAAACTGGAGAACGTCCCGAAGAGCAAGAAGAAGCTGAAAGAGTAGCCTGGAGGGCCAGTATGTATCCGTTCGTTGATGACACGCTGTACAGAAGAAGGCACAACGGTGTGAAATTGAAGTGCATTTGCTGGGAAGAAGGAAAGGAACTGCTGGCGGAGATACACAAGGATATGTGCGGCTCACACATCTGGTCGAGGGCTCTGGTTGGAAAAGATTTCCGGCAAGGATTTTACTGGCCCATAACCATCCAAGATGCAGTTGAGTTGGTCATGAAGTGTGAAGCCTGCGAGTTCCATTCCAATAATATCCATCTGCCTGCCCAAGCTCTTCAGACAATCCCTTTGTCATGGCCATTTTTGGTCTGGGGGCTCAAGATCTTGGGCCCCTTACCCCGCGCTCCTGGAGGCTTTGAATTCTTGTTCGTTGCAATTGACATGTTTACAAAGTGGCCGTAAGTAGAGCCTGTGAGAAAGGTGACTGCTCAGTAAGCTATCATGTTCTTGAAAGGATTGGTGTGCCGCTTCAGAGTCCCTGTCCGAATCATCACCGATAATGGCACCCAATTCATGAGCTATGCCTTCATGCAATATGTTCATGCCCTCGGAAGCAAGATCTCATTCACCTCTATTGCTCATCCAAGGAGCAACGGGCAAGCTGAGAGGGTGAATGCTGAAGTGTTGCAAGGACTCAAGGCAAGGAAATTTGATAAGCTGCAGAAGTGTGGCAGGCGATGGATCAACGAGCTGCTAGTGGTTCTTTGGTCCCTCAGAACGACACTAAATCAAGCTATCGGACTGACTCCCTTCTCCCTAGTGTATGGGGTAGAAGAAGTTATACCCAGGGAACTCATTTATGGGTCACCTCGAGTGATTGCCTACAATGAAGTAGTGCAAGAACAGCACCGGCGTGATGATGTTGTGCTACTCGAGGAGAACCATCTCTGGGCTGCTACGCATGTTGCACGCTACCAGCAAGCCCTGCGTTGCTATCATAGCCGAAGGTTTCATGCACGGAGTTTTCCGGAAGGCGACCTTGTCCTTAGGCGTGTTCAGTCCGCCAAGGGTACAAACAAGTTGACGCCAAAGTGGGAGGGCCCTTACCTGGTAGTACGAGTCACCAGACGTGGTGCAGTTCGTCTGGAGACCGGAGATGGTATTCAGTTGCAAAACTCATGGAACATTGAGCATCTCCATAAGTTCTACCCGTAAGGCGTGGCTGTCGGGCTCTGCCCGGCAGCCACCCTTTTGTACAGGCCTTTCCGATGTTGTATGTAACCCCTTGTACAAAGGCAGGCGCAGATCCTAAGCAACAAAGAAATAAATGAAGCACTGGGGCCCCCGACAAATTGCATGCATGCATAAGCATATCATGAGCATAACATGTTCATGTAGATAAGATCGCATGTGGCATCATTTTCATCTACACTAAACTGCGGGCTCCTACCATGGGCTTAGTCCCGAAGAGGAGAAGAGAAGACAAGACTACATTGCGATCCCTGGCAAGCCAAACAAATAAGTTATCTCTCTCTCTCTCTTATCCATACGTGTTCTGTAAGTATAGGCTTGTGCATAGGAAAACCCCGCCACCTTCGAAACTTAGGTGCTCCCATCCCTTGACTCAAGTTTCTTCGGTCAGGATGGTTGCAGTGGCCTTTGGCTAGAAAGTTTGGAGGGGAGCTGGCCCCTCCTTACGATTTGAGCCCGGGAAGCCTAGCCCCGCGGCAGCAAACTAAGGGTACCGGCAGGATGGCCTGCCGGGAAAACTTGTTTACTTGAATGTATAGAGGCATTTCACCTCTGCATGGGCACATTACATGCACAAGTACCCGACATGGTTTACCTTTTTCACTAAATATGCTGATCAACATGTACAAATCTTACAAAACACAAACATGGATAAAAGAGATTACATAATTCAAACTAAAGTTTGGCAAGTGCCTACATATTTTAGATTGGAAAAAGATAAGTGCCCCTTGATGACAATTCTTGTCCCTCTCCTCCTAGGCACTGCGATGGGAGGCGAAGAGGGAAAAAGGAGTGCCTGGGCAGAAGCCCAACCAAACCCCATTAGGCCCTTTGGCGAGGAGCCTGGAGGGGATGGGAGGGCGTAGACGAAGGTGATGGTGAAAAGATCGGCGGGGACAACTGTAGCGACCCGACCTCAGATGGTCAAGTCTCTGTGCTCAGGTGTCATCCCTGGATCAGTAATGCTGACACCACACAGTACTTCGAAGGATTTATAACAGAGTAGCAATCACACACGATACATCAAATGTCTCAAAAGAGAACTTATTACAATAATATGGCTTAAGGCCATCTAATGCGATAACAATGAAGGCTTGGAAGATAAAGTGAGTCCATCAACTCCAACGGCATAGCTGAGCTGCACGGCAACGACCTACGAACCTTACTCCTCGTCTGAAAAGTCTGCAACATATGTTGCAGCCCGAGAACGGGTCAGCACATGGAATATGCTGGCAATGTAACACAAAAGAGCAATAACAGAATAATGCTACCACTACATGCATATTTGGCTGGTGGAAAGCTCTACGGTTACGGTTTTGCAAAAAGCCAATTTTTCCCTACTACAAAGGAATTCAATTTTAATTTAACTATCATGGTAGTTGAAACATCATTTGAGAAGATAAACCCCAACTCAATGATCCCAATTAAAAAGTAATTAACAACCCGAGCAAAATTAATTTTTAGGAGTGTTGAGATACATGTGAATACTGAAGTACTAGATACTCATAATTGTCCATGACCGGGGACATGGCTAACCATGATTAGATTGTACACTCTGCAGAGGTTTATGACTTTTCCTCAAGAAGACTCGATCGCCTCCGCTGATTCTCACACTGCATGGTGTTTGAGAGACGGATGACCGAGACACAGTCTTTCAGAAGCATTAACTCTCTACTCCGGGCAGACCATACCAAACCTACAAACCCACTACCTGCTGATCCACCTCTTCAAGAGCTTCACGCAACTTACTCAACTATGCTAGAGCCCATAATAGCTTGCGGCTGCACACGGAAGTTTCTAGCATGAATAGACTCAGTTCCCTTTGAGCCTGGGTGGCGGTCCATAGGAGAATCACACGGTAACCCCGGGATTTCCAAAAATAAAACAGGCAATCACTGGTAACCCCAGGTGCCTCAATCCACCCAGATGTGTATTAAAGTTGCCACCTTAAGTAAACCATTAATTATCAATCTCACATCTGTCATGGATATCACTCAAACCCAATCCACGTCTACGAGCATAGCATGGCAATATAAACATAACGTAGAAGTAACTCCCAAGGGTTTGATAATAAACAGGGCAATAGGTTCTACCTCATCAACTACTTCCCAACCAACAAGTTAAAAGCATCCTAATCATGCAATGTTTGAGGATTGAAACTAATGCATAAAAACTGGGTATGAGAAGAGTATGATCAATGTGTTACTTGCCTTGCTGACGATCCGGGTATCCTAGAGACTCGTAGTAACACGCTTCGCACTCCGAGAATTCTAGCGCAAGCAAACAATAACATACATAAGCAACAATCAAAGTAGAACTCCAAATAAAAGAGGTTGACCGGAGAGTTCAACTTAAGAACTCCGGTTTGCAAGAAGAATTAATTCAAACAAAGAACCGAAACTCAAACGACAAAAGAAACAACTTCGTTTTGCTATTCTGGATCTAGGTCAAATTTTACAAAAGAAAAATCTTGTTTGAGTTGATTATTCGGAAAGAGGGTTTCGGGATGAAACTCCAGGCACTTGAATCGCCTGATTCCGGTAAACGAGCGAAAAGATAAACAGGTTTGAAAATCAGATCAGAATCGCGATCAGAATAATCGCGGAATAAATCCGATAAAAAGAAAAACAACGAACTGCTAAACGGACGAATGTTCGTTAGCAGAAACTAAACAGTGAACGCGTTCGTTAAAACGAACGGACGAACGGACGTTCGCTAAACAAATAAACCGGGGAAAAAAATAAACCGATCTAGAAAAAAACCGATCTAGGGTTTATAAAAAAACCGAGGGGTTTATTTAAGAAAACCGGCGGCAGGGTTGGGTACCTCCGGCGGCTCGTCCGGCGGGCGGCGGCTCCGGCGGCTGCGGGCTGCGGCGGCGGCGGCGGCGGCGACGCTGGGCGACGGCGGCTGCGGCGGCGGCGGATCGGGCTGCGGCGGCGCGTGTTCGGGCGGCGGCGGCGGCGGTGGTGGTGGTGGCGGTGTGGCGGCGGGGCGGCGGCTTTATAGGAGGCGGGCGGGCTGGCTTGGGCGAGGGGCGCCTGGTGGAGTCCGGCTCGACTTCGCCCTCGGCGTGGCGGCGCGGCGCGGCTGGCGGGAAGGCGGCGGCGGCGGCCGGGTCAAGGCTCTGCCAATGGGCCTTCGCCCACCAAGCGAGGTAATTTTTTTTAAAACATTCCACCGAAGAAAAATTCCTAGAAAAATAAATAAAAATCTAAAAATTACAAAACAAGTTTTCTCCGTCTAAATAAAATATTTAGAACAAGATGAACTTTTCTTGGCCCCTAAAATGCAATTTTTAAAACATGCAAAAATTTTCTAGGAGCAATAAAATCCCGAATAAATCCAATAAATTCCCAAAAAATGATTTTAACATTTTTCCTCCGATATCTCAATTATTTTGGAGAAGTCATATTATCTCCCCTCATTTATTATTTTAAAATGAAATATTTTTCCGGAGAGAAAATAATTAAAATCAAATCCTCGTCTTCATTATTTGATAAAAATTTCAAATATGAAAATTAGAAAATCCCCAACCCTCTCCGAAGGTCCTTGAGTTGCTTAGGATTTCGAGGATTGCAAACGAGAAAGAAATAAAATATGATATGCATGGATGATCTATGTATAACATGCCAAATTGGAAATTTGGGATGTTACAAACCTACCCCCCTTAAGATGAATCTCGCCCTCGAGATTCGGGTTTGCTAGAAAATAGGTGCGAATGGTCCTTGCGAAGATCCTCCTCTTGCTCCCAGGTGGCTTCCTCCTCAGAATGATGACTCCACTGAACTTTGCAAAACTTGATCACCTTGTTGCGAGTGACTCGGCTATCAAACTCAAGAATCTGAACTGGCTTCTCCTCATAAGTCAGATTATTATCCAACTGAATCGCCTCCAACGGTACTGTATCATTCAATGGTATATCGGCCATCTCAGCATGGCACTTCTTCAGCTGTGATACGTGAAGCACATCGTGAACTCCTGACAATCCTTCTGGTAACTCCAGCTTGTAGGCAACTTCTCCCATCCGTTCCAAAATACGATACGGTCCTACAAATCTCGGGGCTAACTTTCCCTTGACTCCAAATCGTTTTACTCCCCTCAAGGGTGATACTCGTAGATAGGCTCTGTCTCCAACTTCATAAGTTACTTCCATGCGTTTTGAGTCTGCGTAACTATTCTGTCTGGATTAAGCAATCTTTAGTCTGTCTCTGATCAGTTTAACTTTCTCCTCTGATTCCTTGATCAAATTTGGTCCAAACAACTGACGATCTCCTACTTCATCCCACATCAATGGTGTTCTACACCTACGTCCATACAGTGCTTCGAATGGTGCCATCTTTAAACTGGCCTGGTAACTGTTGTTATAAGAAAACTCTACGTACGGCAAATTGTCATCCCAACTAGATCCATAATCTAGCGCACATGCTCTCAACATATCCTCCAAAATCTGATTGCCTCTCTCTGTCTGCCCATCGGTCTGTGGGTGAAAAGATGTACTGAACTCCAATCGGGTTCCCAAAGTCTGGTGTAGCTGATGCCAAAACTTTGAAGTAAACTGGGTTCCTCTATCTGATACGATGCTCTTCAGAACTCCATGTAAACATACGATCCTGGTCATATATATCTTGGCCAACTTCGCACTTGTATATGTTGTTTTCACCGGCATGAAATGAGCTACGTTAGTCAATCGATCCACAACTACCCATATAGAATCATATCCTGCCTTAGTTCTGGGTAATCCCGTAATAAAATCCATACCAAGTTTATCCCACTTCCATTCGGGTATTGGCATAGGCTGTAACAGTCCTGCTGGCTTCTGATGTCCTACCTTCACTCTTTGACATACATCGCATACGGCTACATACTCGGCAATATCCTTCTTCATTCCAGTCCACCAGAAATGTTCCTCCAAGTCCAAATACATCTTGGTGTTTCCGGGGTGAATCAAGTATGGTGAGTCATGGGCCTCCTGTAGTATCAACTTCCTGATCTCTGAATTGTTGGGCACATAAATTCGGTCCTCAAACCATAAGGTATCGTGTTCATCCTCGCAAAAACCTTTGGCTTTACCTTCGCCCATCCTCTCTCTTATCTCAGCAATCTCTTTGTCTTCCTTCTGAGCTTCTCGAATCTTATCCAACAGTGTCGACTGAACTTCCATTTTTGCAAGAAAACCTCTTGGAACAATCTCCAATCGTAGTTCCATGATCTCTACAGCTAATTCCTTTGGCATTCCATTGCTCACAAGAACATTAGCATAACTCTTCCGGCTCAAAGCATCTGCTACGACATTGGCTTTTCCTGGATGGTAGTGTAGCTTCTTGTCGTAATCCTTTATAAGTTCCAACCATCTCCTCTGCCTGAGGTTCAACTCCTTCTGTGTGAAAATGTACTTCAAGCTCTTGTGATCCGTGTACACATCACAACGGTTCCCGATAAGATAATGTCTCCAGGTCTTTATTGCATGCACCACGGCTGCTAACTCCAAATCATGCATGGCATAGTTCAACTCGTGTGGCTTCAGTTGTCGTGAGGCATACGAAACAACTTTTCCTTCCTGCATAAGCACACATCCAAGTCCCAAGCGAGAGGCGTCACAATACACTTGAAACTCCTTATGTATATCTGGCAAGGTCAGCACTGGGGCCGTAGTCAATCGCTCCTTCAGCTCTTGAAAACTTGTCTCGCACTCCTCCGTCCATTTGAACTTAGTATCCTTCTTCAGCAATTCAGTCATTGGTTTAGCAATCTTGGAAAAATTCTCAATGAACCTCCGATAATATCCTCGCCACCCAAGAAAATCATGGATCTCGCCAACCAAGTGGGTGCCAACCATTCAATGACCGATCAACCTTCATCGATCTACCGCTATACCTCTCTCCGATATAACATGCCCAAGAAATCCAACTTCCTTCAACCAAAACTCGCACTTGCTGAATTTGGCATATAACCGATGTTCCTCGAAGTTTCGAGAACCAAACGCAAGTGTTCCGCGTGCTCCTCTTCGTTCTTCGAGTATATCATAATGTCATCAATGAATACCACAACAAACTTGTCCAAATACTCCATGAACACCTTGTTCATCATACTCATGAAATAGGCCGGGGTGTTAGTTAGTCCAAATGACATGACCGTATACTCATATAATCCGTATCGTGTGGTAAACGTTGTCTTGGGTATATCCTGCTCTCGGATCTTCAACTGATGGTATCCCGATCGCAGATCAATCTTAGAAAACACCTTAGCTCCTTGTAACTGATCAAACAGATCGTTGATCATTGGTAAGGGATACTTGTTCTTTATCGTTACTTCATTCAGAGCTCGGTAGTCAACAACCATCCTTAGGGATTTATCCTTCTTCTCCACCAAAAGTACTGGGGCTCCCCAAGGTGACGAACTTCTACGAATGTAACCTTTCTCCAACAACTCCTTAATCTGCTTCTTAATTTCCTCCAGATCATTTGCTGGCATCCGATAGGGTCTCTTAGATATCGGTCATGTTCCTGGCAATAGCTCTATCAAAAACTCAATATCTCTGTCCGGTGGCATACCAGGTAACTCTTCGGGGAAAACATCCGGAAAATCCTTTACTACAGGTACTTCCTCCTGTACTACTCCCGTGAGGGCGTTTACTTGGCTCCTCCTAGGCACATGCCTAGATACATACTTAATCTTTGTTCCCTCAGGGGTAGTAAGATAACTTGACTTACTAGCACAGTCAATACTTCCTTCATACTTTGACATCCAGTCCATACCTAATATCACATCCAATCCTTGCGACTCCAAGATAATTAGGTCAGACGGAAATACATGCGTGCCAATGATTAGGGACATCTGGGTGCACCATCTGCTAGCCATGTACTCTGATCTCGGCAAGCTCACTAAGAGCGGTGTCCTAAGGGTTTGGGTTGGCAACTTAAACTTTTCCACAAATCCCCTTGATATGTATGAATGCGATGCACCAGTATCGAAAAGAACAATAGCGGTAAATGACTGAACCAAAAACTTACCTATTACCGCGTCCGGCAGCTCTTCAACCTCGTCCACATTAACGTGGTTCACTTGTCCTTTGTTGAATGTATTGGGCTTCTTCCCTGCGCTCCCGTTTCCATTCCCGTTCTTTCCTTCAGAGCAGTCATTGGCGTAGTGCCCTGTCTTCCCGCACTTGTAGCAAACAACTTGGCTTAAATCCCTCTTTGCGGGTGTGGATGGGTTAGAGCGGTTCTGATTGTTGTTGGCTCCATTCCCATTCCCGTTCTTCGCACCATTATGGTTATGCGATCCTCCTCCGGCATCATTATGTCCTCCATTGTTATGAACAAGTCCTCCTGAGTTCGGGGTCAAACGAGGCTTCTGGTGAGCTCTTGAATTGTATTTTCCTTGTCCATACTTCCTCTTACAATTATCAATCTGCTGTTGCTTCCCTTCAATCATCAGGGCCTTATCTACAAACTCCTGGTAGTTGTTGAAGGTTGCTACCATCAACTGCATACTCATCTCATCATTCAGCCCTTCCATAAACTTCTCCTGCTTCGCGGCATTTGTGGCCACATCATCAGGGGCATAACGTGACAACTTGCTAAACTCATCCACGTACTGGCCAACGGTACGATTCCCCTGGCGTAGGTAGCGAAACTCATGCTTCTTCATCTGCATAGCTCCAGTCGAGACATGGGCAGTGCAAAAAGCCTGCTGAAACTGAGCCCATGTGACAGTGTCGATAGGATAGGTGGCTGTGAAATTCTCCCACCATGCTGCTGCAGGTCCATCCAGTTGGTGTGCGGCAAAACGCGCCTTCTCAGCATCTGTGCATCCAGCGGTGGTTAACTCCCTTCCAATACGACGTAGCCAATCATCTGCAACTATTGGCTCGATGCTACTAGAGAACACCGGCGGCTGTAATCTTAAGAAACGGGCGAGGTTATCTACTGGCGACGGGTTGTTGTTGTTGGCATTGTTGTTATTGGCATTGCCTCGTTCTCAACTAACAATCGCATCGTGGCATTCTCGCTGGATCAACTGGGTGATCTCCGTGGGAAAACAAACTCGGGTCTCTCTCGGAGGCATCCGATAGGTTCAGATGGAAGATATTTAGAATAGAAAAAGATCTAGGGGAGAAACACTACCCATATGTATATGAGGCAAACACAAGCATTCATTCAATCAAACAAGCAAGGGCATACAAAACGGTCTAGGACTATCACAAAAGTGCTCACTACTACTAGTTACATGGGGGAAATACTATTATCATATGGTGGTCATCTAGAAATTTTGATCGGTGGACGACTCCATGATGTCCGCTCCAGCTTCATCTTCGTAATCATCATCACTTGAATCCGTGTCGGTGTCATCGATGATGATGTAGTTGTCCGGACGTATGAGGTCTTCTTTTGGAACTGGTCCTCCCATAAAGATTCCGATCTTCTCCACTAGGTCGTCATTCTTCTCCAATAGCGTCTTGATTTCCTCCTCATATCCATCGCGTGTGAACTTAAGTTCTTCCTCCAGCTCGATGATCCTGGTCTTCGCCTTCTTCAACTCGATCATGTCTCAAGACATCCGGTTCTCTTGACGCCGAATGTGCTAGTTTTGCTCCTGGATAAAGGCTGCGACAGATCTATCCTTCCTGGTGCTGATCATCTCCCATTGTTCATCTCGGCGCCCACATATTTGATACGTGGTATCCTCTAGTTCCTTGTTGTAGATTTCTCCAATGCGTCCCATGGTAATAAGAGCTGCCATACTCTTGCCAAGGCTCCAAGTGGGTGCTTCGAAAGAAAACTCTATGGGTTTGGAATTTGGCGAGAACGTCCTTCCTGGAACTCGTACTTGAATCATCCAGCTCTCTTCTTCCGGTAGAGTGGCGTTGTTCGTCCCAGTGAAGCTTGGTATTCCAATATTCAAGTACCTAGTGACTTCCTTCAAGTGGCATCCAAAAGGTATGTCTTCATCCGGTTGTGCAAACTTGGTCTTCATCTCCTTCATCCTAAAGAGTGGAAAGAGAAGAGGAGTCAGAAATGAGAAGAGAGTGTGACCTATGGTTTATCTTAATGGTCGTGTCCTACACTCAGCGTGTGCTTTGATACCATCTTGTAGCGACCCGAGCTCAGATGGTCAAGTCTCTGTGCTCAGGTGTCATCCCTGGATAAGTAATGCTGACACCACACAGTACTTCGAAGGATTTATAACAGAGTAACAATCACACACTTATTACATCGAATGTCTCAAAAGAGAACTTATTACAATAATATGGCTTAAGGCCATCTAATGCGATAACAGTGGAAGGCTTGGAAGATAAAGTGAGTCCATCAACTCCAACGGCATAGCGAAGCTGCACGGCAACGACCTACGAACCTTACTCCTCATCTGAAAAGTCTGCAACATAATACGTTGCAGCCCGAGAATGGGTCAGCACATGGAATATGCTGGCAATGTAACACAAAAGAGCAATAACAGAATAATGCTACCACTACATGCATATTTGGCTGGTGGAAAGCTCTATGGTTACGGTTTTGCAAAAAGCCAATTTTTCCCTACTACAAAGGAATTCAATTTTAATTTAACTATCATGGTACTTGAAACATCATTTGAGAAGGTAAACCCCAACTCAATGATCCCAATTAAAAAGTAATTAACAACCCGAGCAAAGTTAATTTTTAGGAGTGTTGAGATACATGCGAATGCTCAAGTACTAGATACTCAGAATTGTCCATGACCGGGGACACGGCTAACCATGATTAGATTGTACACTCTGCAGAGGTTTATGACTTTTCCTCGCAAGACTCGATCGCCTCCGCTGATTCTCGTGACCGCATGGTGTTTGAGAGACGGATGACCGAGACACGCCTCTTCGTAAGCATTAACTCTCTACTCCGGCAGACCATACCAAACCTACAAACCCACTACCTGCTGATCTACCTCTTCAAGAGCTTCATGCAACTTACTCAACAATGCTAGAGCCCATAATAGCTTGTGGCTGCACACAGAAGTTTCTAGCATGAATAGACTCAGTTCCCTTTTAGCCTGGTGGCGGTCCATAGGAGAATCACACAGAACCCCGGATTTCCAAAAATAAACAGTAATCATCGGTAACCCTAGGTGCAATCCACCCAGATGTGTATTAAAGTTGCCACCTTAAGTAAACCATTAATTATCAATCTCACATCTATCATGGATATCACTCAAACCCAATCCACGTCTACGAGCCTAGCATGGCAATATAAACATAACGTAGAAGTAACTCCCAAGGGTTTGATAATAAACAGGGCAATAGGTTCTACCTCATCAACTACTTCCCAACCCACAAGTTAAAAGCATCCTAATCATGCAATGTTTGAGGATTGAAACTAATGCATAAAAACTGGGTATGAGAAGAGTATGATCAATGTGTTACTTGCCTTGTCGACGATCCGGCATCCTAGAGACTCGTAGTAACACGCTTCGCACTCCGGGAATTCTAGCGCAAGCAAACAATAACATACATAAGCAACAATCAAAGATGCACAAGTAGAACTCCAAATAAAAGAGGTTGACAGGAGAGTTCAACTTAAGCTCCGGTTTGCAAGAAGAATCAATTCAAACAAAGCAACGAAACTCAAACGGCAAAAGAAACAACTTCGTTTTGCTATTCTGGATCTAGGTCAAATTTTACAGAAGAAAAATCTTGTTTGAGTTGATTATTTGGAAAGAGGGTTTCGGGATGAAACTCCAGGCGCTTGAATCGCCTGATTCCGATAAACGAGCGAAAAGATAAACAGGTTTGAAAATCATATCAGAAATCGTGATCAGAATAATCACGGAATAAATCCGATAAAAAGAAAAACGACGAACTGCTAAACGTATGAACGTTCGTTAGCAGAAACTAAACAGTGAACGCGTTCGTTAAAACGAACGGACGAACGGACGTTCGCTAAACAAATAAACCGGGGAAAAAAATAAACCGATCTAGAAAAAAACCGATCTAGGGTTTTTTTAAAAAAACCGAGGGGTTTATTTAAGAAAACCGGCGGCGGGGTTGGGTACCTCCGGCGGCTCGTCCGGCGCGCGGCGGCTCCGGCAGGCTGCGGGGCTCGCCCGGCGGCGGCGGCGACGCGGGCGATGGCGGCGGCTGCGGCGGCGGCGGATCGGGCTGCGGCGGCAAGGGTTGCGGGGGGGTGGCGGTGGTGGTGGTGGTGGCGGTGTGGCGGCGAGGGCGGCAGCTTTATAGGAGGCGGGCGGGCTGGCTTGGGCGAGGGCCGCCGGGTGGAGTCCGGCTCGACTTCGCCTCGGCGTCAGAGGCGCACGGCGCGGCGTCTTGGGAAGGCGGCGGCGGCGGCTGGCTAGGCCGGCCTGCTCGGCTGGGCCTTCGGCCCAGTCGGTCGCAAGGTAATTTTTTTTTAAAAAAAATATTCCGCCGAAGAAAAATTCCTAGAAAAATAAATAAAAATCTAAAAATGCAAATCAAGTTTTCTCCGTCTAAATAAAATATTTAGAACAAGATGAACTTTTCTTGGCCCCTAAAATGCAATTTTTAAAACATGCAACATTTTTCTAGGAGCAATAAAATCCCGAATAAATCCAATAAATTCCCAAAAATGATTTTAACATTTTTCCTCCGATATTTCAATTATTTTGGAGAAGTCATATTATCTCCCCTCATTTATTATTTTAAAATGAAATATTTTTCCGGAGAGAAAATAATTAAAATCAAATCCTCGTCTTCATTATTTGATAAAAATTTCAAATATGAAAATTAGAAAATCCCCAACTCTCTCCGAAGGTCCTTGAGTTGCTTAGGATTTCGAGGATTGCAAACGAGAAAGAAATAAAATATGATATGCATGGATGATCTATGTATAACATGCCAAATTGGAAATTTGGGATGTTACAACGACCCCCCGGCCACCACCACCAGGGCCAACAGGACACTACAGGGCAAACAAAGTCGTAGCCCGCGAGGAAGCCTGTTGAGGTCCAGCTGGAAGGCTGCTGGAGGAGCCAGGGGCACCACACCCACCCTTGCATCCAACTCCTTGGAAAATCGCCTTGCCGGTAAAGGGGTGCATGTGCAAATGATGGTGCCGCCGCTTGACGGTGATGGTGTGGCTGGTGTTCAGTTGGAGTCAGAGTTGTCGTCTTCCCCGGCCGACGTCGTCATCATCACCGTCACTGTCCTCCTCGAGCGATAGCTTTCGTCGTCAGTCGAGCTCTCTGTGCAGCACCCGAGCACCCAAAGACCTTGACGAAGAGGAGATCGGCCTCCATTAATTTAAATGGAGGACGTTCCCCTCCGACAAGTTGTGGGCGCGAGCAAAGGTCTTCCAGCCGCATCGGAAGAACATGACATGGGACGGAAAATCCACATCCACCTGCATGCCACCATTCCTGCAACCCCTCATGTGAAGCTTCAACGTGTGCGACTGTTCGTGCTCCATCACCCTCGCGAATGGAGTAGGGAGACGGAGGCGGCCGCGCGGAGGCTTGTACAATCTGATGATGAACTCTAGAGGTTGGTATCCAACGTGGCCTTCCATCAGGGGAGGGGCAGCCGGAGGGGGCGCAATTAGAGTGCCACCCTGTCCTCCTCCGCCCAAGGCACCATGACGACCATGACCCCTCCCCCTCCCACCTCCTCTCGCGGCGGGCTTCGCCCCCGCATCTTCAGAGGGAGGAGGGATCCGCTGTCGGGCAGAGGTCCTCATCGCTGCCACTGGAGCAGCGTCGTGCCCCTGACCTCTTGCCATGGTGGGCGAGGACTGTTGCAGGAATAGAAGGAGAAGAGTGTGTGGAAAAAACACCTCGCCCCATGTTCCCTTTTATAGGCGAGTAGGGCGAGGGGCTAGATTTTTCCATGAAGGTGGCCGCCCTGTTCGACCAGTCCGGCTACCCCTCAACATTAATGGCTCGAAGAATCAATGCCGACCCCCTGCACCAATCCGTGATGCCTGCCTTTCTAGCACAGTGCTCATTCCTGTGCTTTCCGCATCTGCCACCAACTTTGCATAATGCATGCAATACACGTGGCGGAGGCGCTTGAAGCGGGAAAGATAATGGGGTGGCAGTTACCGCCCCATGAACATGGGACGTGGGTACCCCACGAATCATGGCCCATTATCTCTCCCACTACATTGGCCCTATGCAACACGCAGGAAAACCGGAAACTGACATGGGCTCAGGTTAATGAAGAAGCAAAGAAGATCTCAAAGGACAAGCAACTGCTACCCTCTTTCCTGTGCACTGGATAGGGCCTACCCCGACGATGCCCGACAACATGTTCGGGCCAGGCCCGGGTGCTCCTGTCGGTGCAACAAACCTTGGGTCTGCTGCCCAGACTATGCACAGGCCTAAGAGCAAGATTGCAACATCCAAGACCAGACCAAGCAAAAGTGATCAACTCTTTGAGGAGTCAGAGAGCGGATCAAGAAGACCAAGCCAAGCCAAAGGAAGCAAGATGCCACCAAGGGAAAACATCCCTTGCCGGGCAGGCAAGCCTAGCGAGGTCAAGGTTACCCCGAAGACGAGCCTTAAGACCATCCCGGTAGGCCTGCCGGGCGCCACGAAGGCAAACTACCCTGCAAAGGCTTCACCGCTCCACCTCATAGCGATGCACATCATCGATCGGTGCGCTGTCAAGCCCCCAACTGACTAAGTGGATGTTTTTTGCCACATGGCAGCCACTTCCTATTGGAATCACCTCCATATGACACCCGTCCAGAGACGTGCCATGCAGGCAGGAGAGAAGCTGGCCGAACTGCCAGGCTAGGCTTGTCGGGCATGCCATCATGTGACACTAAGTGATGCATTTAATGCACTCTACCTGTCTGTAGAGTTAGGTATGATAGCATTATTCGCTATCTCATTAGTGCACAATGACTAATTTGCCATTGTGGTAACCCCTTGATCTATAAAAGGAGGCCCGTGGCAACCATAGAGAGGATTTAGACTCTTGTACTCATACGTGCGTAGGTGCTCCCGCCCCAAGGCAACCCCTGTCGGGCCAGAGCGTTGCGTCTCCACCACGGCCCTCCCATCAATCCACCAAAGCAGGAGTAGGGTTTTACGCCTCACGTTAGCCCGAACCTAGGTAAAACTGTCCGTGTGATCTCTGTTGTGTTGTGTTACGTTCTCTGCTCTTTGTGCAATGTGCTCATCCCCCCTGCCCAGCCACAAGGGGCTGATGGCCCCATAGGTGGTCGTGGTTTCCCACGACATAAGTTAAAAACTACTCCGAGTGAAGAGTGTTCCTCTCACTGGGGGGCTTAGCTGCGACCAATTTTCACCTAAGTAAGAAAAATACTCCGAGTAAAGAGCGTTCTTCTCACTCGGGGGCTTACTTGTGGACCAGCTTTCGCCTAAGTTAATAAACTACTTCGAATGATGAGCGTTCCTCTCACTCGAAGGCTTAGCTGCGAACCAGCCTTCGCCTAAGTTAAAAATAAAAAATACTCCGAGTGACAAGCGTTCCTCTCACTTGGGGGCTTAGCTGCGAACCAGTTTTTGCCTAAGTTAAAAGCTACTCCCAGTGAAGGGCGTTCCTCTCGCTCGGGGGCTTACCCGCAGACTAGTTTTTCCCCAAGTTCAAAACTACTCCGAGTGAAGAGCGTTCCTCTCACTCGGGGGTTTAGCTGCGGACTAGTTTTCACCTAAGTTAAAAACTACTCCGAGTGAAGAGCGTTCCTCTCACTTGAAGGCTTAGCTGCGGACTAGTTTTCGCCTAGGTTAAAAACTAATCCGAGTGAAGAGCGTTCCTCTCACTCGACTGCTGATACGTCTCCAATGTATCTATAATTTTTGATTGCTCCATGCTACTTTATCTATTGTTTTGGACTATAATGGGCTTTATTTTCCACTTTTATATTATTTTTGGGACTAACCTATTAACCGGAGGCCCAGCCTGCATTGCTGTTTTTTGCCTTTTTCAAGATTTCAAGAAACAGAATATCAAACGGAGTCCAAACGGAATGAAACCTTCGAACGTGATTTACTCATCGATAAGACCCAAGACTTGGACCTCCGTCAAGAAAGCCACGAGGCGGTCACGAGGTGGAGGGCGGCCTCCCCCGGCGCGCCCCTACCTCGTGGGCCCTCAAGCTCCACCGACGATTCCTTCCTCCTATATATACCCACGCACTTCAATATATCGTAACAGAGCCAAAACCTAATTCCACCGCCGCAACCTTCTCTATCCACGAGATACCATCTTGGGGCCTGTTCCGGAGCTCCGCCGGAGGGGGCATCCACCACGGAAGGCTTCTACATCAACACCATAGCCCCTCCAATGAAGTGTGAGTAGTTTACTTTAGACCTTTAGGTCCATAGCTAGTAGCTAGATGGATTCTTCTCTCTTTTTGGATCTCAATACAATGTTTTCCCCCTCTCTCGTGGAGATCTATTCCATGTAATCTTCTTTTTGCGGTGTGTTTGTTGAGACCGATGAATTGTGGGTGTATGATCCAGCTTATCTATGAATAATATTCGAATCTTCTCTGAATTCTTTTATGTATGATTGAGTTATCTTTGCAAGTCTCTTCGAATTATCCGTTTGGTTTGGCCAACTAGATTGGTAGTTCTTGCAATGGGAGAAGTGCATGGCTTTGGGTTCAATCTTGCGGTGTCCTTACTCAAGGATGTAAAGAGTTGCAAGCCACGATTGTATTATTGCCATCGAGGATAACAAGATGGGGTATTTATCATATTGCATGAATTTATTCCTCTACATCATGTCATCTTGCTTAAGGCGTTACTCTGTTTTTAGCTTAACACTCTAGATGCATGCTGGATAGCGGTCGATGAGTGGAGTAATAGTAGTAGATGCAGAATAGTTTCGATCTACTTGTCACGGACGTTATGCCTATATACATGATCATACCTAGATAACCTCATAACGATGCTCAATTCTGTCAATTGCTCAACAGTAATTTGTTCACCCACCGTAGAATACTTATGTTCTTGAGAGAAGCCACTAGTGAAACCTATGGCCCCCGGGTCTATTCTCATCATATCAATCTATATCACTTTATTTACTTGCTTTGTTTTTTACTTTGCCTTTACTTTTACTTTGCATCTATCTATCAAAAATACCAAAAATATTATCTCTATCAGATCTCACTCTCGTAAGTGATCATGAAGGGATTGACAACCCCTAATCACGTTGGTTGCGAGTAGTTATCTTTTTGTGCAGGTACAAGGGACTTGCGCGTGACCTCCTACTGGATTGATACCTTGGTTCTCAAAAAATGAGGGAAATACTTACGCTACTGTACTGCATCATCCTCTCCTCTTCGGGGAAAACCAACGCAAGCTCGAGACGTAGCAAGAAGGATTTCTGGCGCCGTTGCCGGGGAGGTTTACGCAAAAGTCAACACACCAAGTACCCATCACAATCCCTATCTCTTGCATTACATTATTTGCCATTTGCCTCTCGTTTTCCTCTCCCCCACTTCACCCTTGCCGTTTTATTCACCCTCTCTCCCAATCTTCTCTTCTCTCTGCTTGCCAATCTTTTTAAGAGATCCAATTATGATGAACCAATTCCTAGTGATTTGGATGCACTAGATTATCTTTATAAGGTTTTGCCTAAAATCCGTGAAGTGACTCACGATAGATCTTTGAATAAAAAGCATGATTGCAATGATTTTATTATAAATTATTTTGATGTCAATTGTGCTAATAATATGCAAAACCCTAAGCTTGGGGATGCTAGTTTTGCTATGTCCTCTACTTGTTGCAGTGATCATGATTGGGGTGATTCTTCTTATGATCTTGAAAATTTATTTAAGCCCCATGATGAATATGAGATTGATAATACTGTTTGCAATAATATTGAAAGTGGGTTTGGAAGAGTGTCAACTTTAGATCCCACATATTTGGATAACATTCAATCTTATGAAATTTTTGATAAAAGTGGGCTTGGAGAAATCATGACTTTAGTTAATGATAATCCCACTATTTTGGAAGAGTGTCAACTTTGCATACATGTGGATCATGTTAAGAATATGTTATGTGATAGCTATTTTGTTGAATTTTCTTATGATCCTACATGTAATTATTATGAGAGAGGAAAATATGGTTGTAGAAGTTTTCATGTTACTAAGTTACCTCTCTTCATGTTGAGATTGCTATCGTCACCTTCTTCTTCCTTGCATATGCTATTTTTGCTTGCCTTGCAAATTTGTTTGCCTATAATATGCCTATGCATAGGAAGTATGTTAGACTTAGATGTGTTTGTCACATGATATATGATGCTCTGTTTGTGCTTCAATTCTTGTCTTTCATGTGAGCATCATCGAAATCTCAATGCCTAGCTAAAAAGGCATTAAAGAAAAGCGCTTGTTGGGAGACAACCCAATATTTATTCTTTCTGCCTACTAATAACTAATCCATCTACCTTCTGTGTGTGGTTTTATGTTTTAATTAGCGTTTGTGCCAAGCAGGACCTATAGGATAACCTACGATGACAGTTGATTTGATTCTGCTGAAAAACAGAAACTTTGAGCGCACGAATTTAGTTATGATAAATCACAGGAACGTTCTTTTGCATTGATTCATTTTTCTGCTGATCAATAAACAAATTTTCCAGGACTTCCTATTTTGGTAGAATATTTAGAGTTCCAGAAGTTTGCGTTAGCTACAGATTGCTACAGACTGTTCTGTTTTTGACAGATTCTGTTTTTCGTGTGTTGTTTGCTTATTTTGATGAATCTATGGCTAGTAAAATAGTTTATAAACCATAGAGAAGTTGGAATACAGTAGGTTTAACACCAATATAAATAAAGAATGAGTTCATTACAGTACCTTGAAGTATTCTTTTGTTTTCCTTCTCTAACGGAGCTCACGAGATTTCTGTTGAGTTTTGTGTTGTGAAGTTTTCAAGTTTTTGGGTGAATTCTTTTGATGGATTATGGAACAAGGAGTGGCAAGAGCCTAAGCTTGGGGATGCCCATGGCACCCCCAAGATAATCCAAGGACACCAAAAAGTCAAAGCTTGGGGATGCCCCGGAAGGCATCCCCTCTTTCGTCCACTTCCATCGGTAATTTACTTGGAGCTATATTTTTATTCACCATTATGATATGTGTTTTGCTTGGAGTGTCTTGTATTATTTGTGTCTTTGCTTGTTAGTCTACCACAATCATCCTTGCTGTACACACCTTTTAAGAGAGCCATACATGAATTTAAATTTGTTAGAATACTCTATGTTCTTCACTTATATCTTTTGAGCTTGATAGTTTTGCTCATAGTGCTTCACTTATATCCTTTTGAGCTTGATAGTTTTGCTCATAGTGCTTCACTTATATCCTTTTGAGCGTGATAATTTTTGCTCTAGTGCTTCACTTAGATCTTTTAGAGCATGGTGGTGGATTTGTTTTGAAGAAACTTGATCTCTCATGCTTCACTTAGATTATTTGGAGAGTCGTTAATAGCATGGTAATTTGATTAATGTTAATATACTTGGTATTCAAGATATGTGAAACTTTCTTTTGAGTGGGTTGAATACTAAGATAAGTTTGATGCTTGATAATTGTTTTGAGATATGGAGGTGATAATATCAAAGTCGTGCTAGTTGGGTGATTATGAATTTGAGAAATACTTGTGTTGAAGTTTGCAAGTCTCGTAGCATGCACGTATGGTTAAAGTTGTGTAACAAATTTGAAACATGAAGTGTACCTGCCTTGTGCATCCTTATGAGTGGCGGTCGGGGACGAGCAATGGTCTTTTCCTACCAATCTATCCCCCAAGGAGCATGCGCGTAGTACTTGATTTTTGATGACTTCTAAATTTTTGCAATAAGTATATGAGTTCTTTTGACTAATGTTGAGTCCATGGATTATATGCACTCTCACCTTTCCGCCTTTGCTAGCCTCTTCGGTACCGTGCATTGCCCTTTCTTACCTTGAGAGTTAGTGCAAACTTCGCCGGTGCATCCAAACCCCGTGATACGATACGCTCTATCACACATAAACCTCCTTTTATCTTCCTCAAAACAGCCACCATACCTACCTATCATGGCATTTCCATAGCCATTCCAAGATATATTGCCATGCAACTTCCACCATCATCATCGTGGCATGCACTACTTTTGTCATATTGCCATTGCAAGATCTTGTAGTTGACATCGTATTTGTGGCAAAGCCACCATGCATTATTTTCCATACATGTCACTCTTGATTCATTGCACCATCCCGGTACACCACCGGAGGCATTTATATAGAGTCATATCTTGTTCTAGTATCGAGTTGTAATCCTTATGTTGTAATCAATAGAAGTGTGATGATCATCATTATTAGAGCATTGCCTATAAAAAAAGAAGAGAAAGGCCAAAAAAGAGGCCCAAAAAAAGAAAAAAAAAAGAAAAGGGCAATGCTACTATCTCTTTTTCCACACTTGTCCTTCAAAGTAGCACCTTGTTCTTCATGTAGTGAGTCTCATATATTGTGCTTCAAAGTAGCACCATGTTTTTCATATAGTGAGTCTCATAAGTTGTCTTGTTCATACTAGTGGGAATTTTTCATTATAGAACTTGGCTTGTATATTCCTACGATGCGCTTCCTCAAATGCCCTAGGTCTTCATGAGCAAGCAAGTTGGATGCACACCCACTAGTTTTCTTTTGTTGAGCATTCATAGCTCTAGTGCATCCGTTGCATGGCAATCCCTACTCCTCATGTTGACATCAATTGATGGGCATCTCCATAGCCCGTTGATTAGCCTCATCAACGTGAGACTTTCTCCTTTTTTGTCTTCTCCACACAATCCCCCTCATCATATTCTATTCCACCCATAGTGCTATATCCATGGCTCACGCTCATGTATTGCGTGAAGGTTGAAAATTTTTGAGATTATTTAAGTATGAAACAATTGCTTGGCTTGTCATTGGGGGTATAGAAGTTGGGAACATCTTTGTGTGACGAAAATGAAACATAGCCTAACTATATGATTTTGTAGGGATGAACTTTCTTTTGCCATGCTATTTTGAGAAGACATGATTACTTTGATTAGTAGTATTATTATTTTTGTGTCAATATGAACTTTTGTCTTGAATCTTTCGGATCTGAATATTCATATCACAATTAAGAAGATTTACATTGAAATTATGCCAAAGTACCACTCCGCATCAAAAATTCTCTTTTTATCATTTACCTACTCGAGGACGAGCGGGAATTAAGCTTGGGGATGCCTGATACGTCTCCAACGTATCTATAATTTTTTATTGCTCCATGCTACTTTATCTATTGTTTTGGACTATAATGGGCTTTATTTCCACTTTATATTGTTTTTGGGACTAACCAATTAACCGGAGGCCCAGCCCAGAATTGATGTTTTTTGCCTTTTTCAGTATTTCGAAGAAACAGAATATCAAACGCAGTCCAAACGGAATGAAACCTTCGGGAACGTGTTTTACTCATCAGATAAGACCCAGGAGACTTGGACCCTCCGTCAAGAAAGCCACGAGGCGGTCACGAGGGTGGAGGGCGCCCTCCCCTGGGCGCCCACCTCCTCGTGGGCCCTCAAGCTCCACCGACGCATTCCTTCCTCCTATATATACCTACGCACTCCCAATAGATCGTAACAGGAGCCAAAACCTAATTCCACCGCCGAACCTTCTCAGATCCACGAGATACCATCTTGGGGCCTGTTCTGGAGCTCCGCCGGAGGGGGCATCCACCACGGAGGGCTTCTACATCAACACCATAGCCCCTCCAATGAAGTGTGAGTAGTTTACTTCATACCTTCGGGTCCATAGCTAGTAGCTAGATGGCTTCTTCTCTCTTTTTAGATCTCAATACAATGTTCTCCCCCTCTCTCGTGGAGATCTATTCGATGTAATCTTCTTTTTGCGGTGTGTTTGTTGAGACCGATGAATTGTGGGTTTATGATCCAGCTTATCTATGAATAATATTCGAATCTTCTCTGAATTCTTTTATGTATGATTGAGTTATCTTTGCAAGTCTCTTCAATTATCCGCTTGGTTTGGCCAACTAGATTGGTAGTTCTTGCAATGGGAGAAGTGCATAGCTTTGGGTTCAATCTTGCGGTGTCCTTACTCAAAGGATGTAGAGAGTTGCAAGGCACGATTGTATTGTTGCCATCGAGGATAACAAGATGGGGTATTTATCATATTGCATGAATTTATTCCTCTACATCATGTCATCTTGCTTAAGGCGCTACTCTGCTTTTTAACTTAATACTCTAGATGCATGCTGGATAGCGGTCGATGAGTGGAGTAATAGTAGTAGATGCAGAATCGTTTTGATCTACTTGTCACGGACGTGATGCCTATATACATGATCATACCTAGATAACCTCATAACTATGTTCAATTCTGTCAATTGCTCAACAGTAATTTGTTCACCCAACGTAGAATACTTATGCTCTTGAGAGAAGCCACTAGTGAAACCTATGGCCGCCGGGTCTATTCTCATCATATCAATATATATCACTTTATTTACTTACTTTGTTTTTACTTTGCCTTTACTTTTACTTTGCATCTATCTATCAAAAATACCAAAAATATTATCTCTATCAGATCTCACTCTCGTAAGTGACCATGAAGGGATTGACAACCCCTAATCACGTTGGTTGTGAGTAGCTATCGTTTGTGCAGGTACGAGGGACTTGCGTGTGACCTCCTACTGGATTGATACCTTGGTTCTCAATAACCGAGGGAAATACTTATGCTACTGTGCTGCATCATCCTCTCCTCTTCGGGGAAAACCAACACAAGCTCGAGATGTAGCAACTGCTTAGCTGCGGACCAGTTTTCGCCTAAGTTAAAAACTACTCCGAGTGAAGAGCATTCCTCTCACTCGGAGGCTTAGCTGCGGACCAGTTTTTGCCTAAGTTAAAAACTACTCCAAATGAAGAGCATTCCTCTCACTCGGGGGCTCAGCTGTGAACCAGTTTTCACCTAAGTTAAAAAATACTCCGAGTGAAGAGTGTTCCTCTCACTCGGGGGCTTAGCTGCGGACCAGTTTTTGCCTAAGTTAAAAACTACTCCAAGTAAAGATCGTTCTTCTCACTCTGGGGCTTAGCTGCGGACCAGCTTTCTCCTAACTTAAAAAACGACTCTGAGTGACTAGCGTTCCTCTCACTCGGAGGCTTAGCTGTGAAACAACCTTCGCCTAAGTTAAAAAGAAAAAAACTACTTCGAGTAACAAGCGTTCCTCTGACTTGGGGGCTTAGCTGTGAACCAAACTTCGCCTCATACATTCAAAAACTCAAAGGAAAGCATTCGGATAACTCCAGAGGTTCAAAAGCAAATGCGAGTACTCGGACCCAAAGCCCGAAAGAGTTTAACGAATACAATTCACTCGGCATACCGAGGTAAATGGGTGAAACTTAAAGTTTTTCTCATACATCGGAAGGACTAGCTAGCTCCACGAAGGTGTCCTAGTCAATACCGTCAGCAACCCGAGTAGCCGCTCCGATGAATGTCTCTCTGAAGTATTCAAACTTGAGCTTCTTTGTGTTGGCGACCTGGAGAGACTTTAGCTTTTCCTCTTTAGTTTCTTTACAATGGACTCAGACAAGGGAGCTCGCCACACCAGGTCCGCAGCGGGCGGAAGACTTCTTCCATGCTTGCACTCAGCGAGGGATCTCCTTGAGGTGGGCCATCATCGTCTCTAGATCATTCTGGAGAGTCTTTTCTCTCCACCTCTCCTTGATGATCCTCCCTGTCGCACCTCGCAGACGGACTACGTATCCCAGAGCGTCAGCAACATGAGCTTCGAGTCCCAGGATGCGCAAGGCTGCCTTGTCCCTGATGAGACCTAGTGGGATTCAAGTCCCTCTCGATCCTATCAGTCTCCAGCTCAAAGTCGTAGCAGTATTTTGCGAACCAAAACAATACCAAAATCAATATATGTAGAATTCACACAGAAGTAAGAAAGAGTTCACCCTGACGGGGAGTTCACTTTGATGTACTTGCGATCTTGGTATACGTCTCCTCCATGAAGTCTTCTATGTATTGCTCTAGAGAATCCCTCTTCTTGGTGAGCTCGGCGACCTTCTCACTCAGAGTTTTCTTCTCTTGCTCAAAAATACTTGTCTGGTTCTTGAGCTTGTCGTCCCATTCAGCTTGTCACTTCTTGAGCTCAGCAATCTCCACCTTCGCCTCCTCAATTGCAGTCCTTAGTGCCTTGTTCTCTTCCTCAAGTTTCGCGGCTGAAGCCAGCTTTTCTTCGGCGGCCTTGGTCTTCTCCCTCGCCACCTTCTATGCTCCTGCCAGACCATTGTCCTTGTCGACGAGTGCCTGCTTCATAGTTTCTAAACAAATAGAAGTCTTGAGCCGCACATGGAGTCAATGGTTTTCACTACGCACATCTGTTTGAGTGAAGTCAATCACTCTCTTCAAAGAAGGATAAGAAGTGAAAGAAGAACACTCAGTTGCCGAAATGTACCTCCCATGATCTTTTCTTCCACCTGCGCATGAGCCATGTTCCTCCTCTCCACCTCTAGATTCACTCGGAGCTGGTTCATCTCCTTCTCCAGCGATGCATACTGGGACCCGAGATCACAAGTTTTCTGATACAAAGGGAAAGGAAATGAGTCAGTCGGCGATACAAATAACCGAATGTATGAGGACCAGCACTCCTAGAAGGAACAAGTTAGACTAGTACCAAATCCTAAAGTACCCTCTGACCTCTGAGTCTGGGAGGAACAAGCTTGACCAGTACCAAATCCTAAGGCACCCTCTGACCTCCGAGTCAGGGAGGAACAAGCTTGACCAGTACCAAATCCTAAAGTATCCTCTAACTGCCGAGTCAGATAGGAACAAGCTCGATCAGTACCATATCATGAAATACCCTCTAAAAACGAGTGGCTAGTGCAAATCACTCGGTTTGCCGAAGGGATCACAGTTCTATCAAACTTCCACCGACTGCCTGCAGTCGACAGTAGTCTCGGGGACTACACCCACAGGGTGCACTCAGCGTGGCCCCACTTAAAAGTGACTCATGTTGATGAGCTAAAAAAGGAGACTTGCTTGTATGTTCTGTCAGATTCTCGCCAATTACCTACAATCGACGGCGGACTCGGCAACTACACCCACTGGGTGCACTCGACGTGCCCCCACTGGAATGGTATCCGCTCGGAACGGTCTGCCAAATCCGAATGACGGCCAACACACAAAAAAGATGGAAACGCAACAAGTTCTAAGACTCCTGCCAATAACCAACCATCGACGACAATTTCAGGGACTACACCCTATGGGTGCACTCAGCGTGCCCCCACAGGACAGGCACCCCTAGTGGGTGTACCCAAAAAATGAATCAGAAATCAACTTATGATGGCACTTACTCGAACATTTGCCTAGAGAGTTGCACTGGCGTCATACGCCACCTTGCTAGCGTTGTACACCTCCTTCAGACATTGGGTCATCAACTCAGACTGGATCATCGCTTCTTTGCAGGCTCCAGTTTGGTCCTCTGGCACATGATGCAGACTGAATATGTTGAGAGGAGGAGTTGACACTGGACTAGAGGAGCCGGTGCCAGAGGCAGAGCAGTCGACGCTATCATAACGGGATCAGCGCCAGCCCGAGAAGAGTTACCCCGCCCCTGGGGCGCAGTCACGTCAGGCACAGGTGGAGTGTAAGGCATCTTACTTGGCGGTGTCCTCTAAGAAGTGGCGCGTGAGGCAGTCGGAGTTTTTCTCCCCTTCTTTGCGTCCTTCCGCGGCGGTTCTTCATTGTTGTCAGTGATGTGGATGATCTATACAGGTGCTACATCCACTCGACATTGTCAACTCAGTTAGCAGTCCAATCCAATGATGAAACTAAGCCGAAAGGAAACCATCTATACCTTTCTGGGAAGTGGTCGCATCCGTTGTCTCAGCCTCAGCGCGATCCTCGTCAAGCTGCATGGGCGACGTCATTGAGGTAGCAGCCATGGTTCACAATTTCGCTCGATCTACACAGCTAGAAAATTCACAGTAGCAAAAAGGAAAAGTGCAACACTCACGTCGAGGTAACGGGCATGGTGACCTTGATCTTGGGCATTTCCTTCCGAGGTTTAGGCGAGGCAATCTTGAGCTGCTTTGCAGTCTTCTCGGTGGCTCTAGCATCGATGTGTGAGTGCGCTTTAGGTTCCTAGCGCTCGAGGCTGCGGTCTTGCTCTGGCAAACACTCAGATCCTGAGTCTACTTGGAATGGTATTTTGTGTGCACCCCTGCAGATGGAGAGGACTCGACCTCGTTCCTCCCTTCCGAGTCATTGTTGCCATCCTCACTGTCTTCCGCATAGCTGTCTTCAAGACTTCCATGGTTGCTCTCCACGTTCCCGGTGTGGTGCCCTCCATTTGGGAGGGGCAAAATCATTCACTGAAACTCCTATGAAGTGCAAAGATCAAAACCAGTCAATTCAATCAGTTCATTCGGATGATTTGAGCAAAGATGATTCACTCAGAAATATGCGTCGCACTGTCGTGGGGTTCTGGTAGCACGAGCACCTATGGGGCAGGGCCCCTTCTGGTCCGGCAAGGGAGCGGAGGGCTGCACGAAGAGCAGATCGAGGTCGAGAGCACGCGGGGGCGATTTTTACCCAGCTTCGGAGCTCTCCGGAGAGATAAAACTCCTACTGCTGCTTTGTGTTGGTATTATGTTCTTGCTCAAGAGTGTGAGCGTGTTGTGGTGTTGGATGCGTCGGATGAACCGAACCAACTGTGGAACCAAAATTCCGAACCCCTTCTACGTGCGCATGGGCCTCCTTTTTATAGACTAAAGGGGTCACCGACAGGTGGCAGCGTAGAAAGAGGGGTAGAAGGGTAAAAACGCAGATTGGTACAACTACTACCAACAGTGTCCCCTACCTAACTCTGACGGCAGGGGACAAGGGCATTTAATGCCCGTCCGGTCGCCCCAACAGTGCAAGGAGCGACCGTTAGGGGCGCCACCGATCGCCACGATGGCCTCCTTGTCAGCTTTGCTTGCCACCTCGCACCGCATAGCTGCCAAATACCGCCACGCGCTCTGGGATAGTCCCGGGGTGACACGTCGTTGGATGCGCCGGAGCTTGGGTGCAGAGTGAGCCTTGCCGCTGCAAGCGCCTTGTCAGCGCGCCGTTGTCTTGTCGCACCGGCGAGCTTGCCGCCCGCCGGGCCTTGGTTGGCCTTCCCGGCAAGCTCCTCTTACCGGGGTCTTTGTCCTTCCCGGCAAGCTCCTCTTGCCGGGGTCTTGTCCTTCCCGGCAAGCTTCTCTTGCCGGGGCCTTGTCTTCTTAGTTAGCACTTTGTTCTTGAATGGCAGTAAATAGGGATGACGGAGGATCTTGGCGGACGCCCGGCAAGCCTTGCCGCGGGGCGCTGCGACTGCCCGTGCCCAAGTTCGGGGTACTAAGGTACCCCTACTTTAGTACACCGACAGGAGCCCCCGGGCCTGGGCCATACACGGTGCCGAGCGCTGTTGGGCTAGGCCCAAAACAGGGCACGGGCACACGCGGCCTGGGTCCACACAAAATCTGACTCCGTGCCCGCCGCGCCCTCCCGTAACGGCACGCGTCAAATGCGGCGTCGTGGGAGAGAACGTGGGCAATACTTAATTCCAGGAAATGCGTAACGTTCGCAACCCCCGTTTATAAGCAGAGGAAACAGGGCCGTTCCCCCACCTTCGCCACTTGCAGTTCCTTCCTCCGAAAGCTCCGCCGCTCCCCCCTGCTTCCCAAGCCGAAAGAGAGCAGCGGTCCGCCGCTCGTCGCCGCCGTCGCCGCCCTCGCCCTCGCCTTCCCCCACCACTTCCGCCATGGCTCCGAAGACCGGGAAGGCTGCGAAGGCTGCGAAGTCGGCCGAGGCGCTGCAGCTTGATGTGCTGCGCAAGAAGCGAGCGCTTTTCTCCCCCGAGCTTACCCCGAAGGCGCTGCGGGAGGAGTTCTACCTCTTCTGGTCGACGGAGACGCGGGTGCATCCGCGCACGCCGGTGCTTTCCGCTGAGGCTTCCAAATCGAAAAAGTGCCCCAGAGGTTACTACCTCTTTCCTGTGTTCTTCTATTGCGGGCTCTGCCCACCTTTTTCCGATTTTCTCTATGACATCATGAACACCTACGGGTTTCATCTTCTTGATTTCACCCCCAGCGCCGTTCTGACAATGGCGGTTTTCGCACACCTCTGTGAGAACTTTGTTGGCATCCTTGCCAATGTCGCTCTTTTTCGTCATTATTTCTCCCCCCGGGCCGAGAAAGGGGAGCCACTGGCTGGCGGAATCGCCTTGGCATGATGGAGGTGTACTTGACGGGCGAGCTCTGCAGCAAGTGGGACGAGTGGAGGGCGGAGTGGTGCTGGATCTGTGATGCCAATCCGCAGCCATTCACCAAACTGCGCCAGACCTGGGTGGTGCGTGGCGGCTATTTGAGTGCTTTGTCGCCGGACGACGCCAAGGTGAGGATCGCCACCACCCGAATCCTCCGGCTCAGGCGTGCCGGGCTCACAGCAGGGGCGGTCAGCGCGGATTTCCTTCGCCGTCGCATCGCCCCTCTGCAAAAGAGGGGGAGGCCCGCCTGGATGTTTGGCGGCCCGGCGGATATCATGAGGCTGCGCCGCGGCCTCAACTTCAACTTCACGGTTTTGGAGCTTGTCGGGATGCTGAGGGAGCTGTTCAAGCATGACGCCAACCATCCAGAGTGGTTCAGGTTGCCGCAGGGCGTCGTCCCCTTGTGCAATAACTCCCAGAGCGATCGCATCTGCGCAATGATGCCACAGTGCGACTCGAATGGGATAAGTGCAACTTGGATAGAGCCCGCCGCCGAGGTCGTGCAGCAATTCTTCGATAACTTGACGGAGGTAGCAGTCAACTCCGACGAGCAAAGGCTCCTCACCCGCGCCACCACCGACAACGAGATGCTGTGCATCGCCAGCAGGGCCGAAGAGGCGGCGGCAGCCGCTGCCGCGGGCGAGTTTGGCCTCACGCTGGCGGAGGCGGATGCAGCTGAGGCGGCAAGCCTTGCCGACCGGGAAGATCTTGCCGGAGAAGTCGATGGCGAGGGGGAGCCCGAGGTCGAAGCGAGCGAGCCCGCCCATTTTTGTAGGAGCAGAGCAGGCCCATCAGGGGCAATCAGAAACCGCCCCGGAGGTGCTGTCTGCTTCGACTACGCCGCCAAGGGGCGATTCCCCGACAAGGGAGCGCTCCCCGGCAAGGGAGGGGTCCCCGGCAAGGGATGGAACCGGTGAGCCCTTGGTGGAGGAGCCCATGGTCACTGGCCCAGCACAGGTAACCTTCCTTGTTGGAAATCTTCCCTTGGGTTCTTCTTCTGACCTTCTTTTTTTTGGATATTTGCTTGACCTTTCTTTCCTCCTTTCATCTTCAGATCCCCCTCTCGTAGACCCGATGGAGACCGAGGCCGCCGGCGATGAAGTCGCACGCGGCAACACTGAAGATGCCGCCGCTGGCGAGGAAGAGGTCGGCGCTGATGATCCCGCCGACGAGGAAGCCGCCAAGGCTGCTGGCGCAGGAGCCGGCGAGGGGTCCGGTGATCGCACTGACGACCCGGAGGACGCAGGAGCGCAAGGCGCTGCATTGTCCACCGACCCCTCCGCCGCTGATGCAGCGCCGGGCTCCGAGGAGCCCCAGCCAGGCGCATACTTGAAGGCCGGCGAGGGCGTATACATCAAGCTTCCCTGGGCGTCGAGCTCCAGGGCGCCGGTGGAAGGAGAGGAGTTTGACGGGGAAGTACTCGCCTCTGCTGGGTTGGCAGTGGTTGACAAGCCAAGCAGCAGCAGCAGCGAGTCCGAGGAGGAGCAGTTGCTCCGGAAGTTAGTGTCACTCTACCGCGCCCGGCAAGCGAAGTTGGAGTCCCGGGAGGCGCTTGTCGCGCGGGCGGGAGTTGACATGGAGAAACACGCAGAGGAGCTCCGGAACCGCAACCAGGAGGCCCTTCGGTCCATTGCTGAGGAGAGGGCGCAGCTCGACGAGGCGAAGAAGGCGTTCATCCTGGAAAAGGCTGAAGCCGAAGAGCAGCAGAGGCTCGCCGCCGAGGAGCTGTCCAAGCGGGATGGTGAGCTGATACAGAAGAAGGTGAACTTGGACAGCCACGAAGAGGAGCTCGCCGTCCGGGAGCAATCACTTGGCGGGGCACTCAAGGAGGCGAAAGATGCCACCGCGGTTGCCGAGGCCGCCAAGGAGTTAGAGGTGAAGGTGACGCAGCGGGAGGCAGACATGAAAAGGAAGAACGAAGAGCTTGCCGCACTCTAGCGCGAACGTGAGAAGGATGCACGCGCCCATGGCGATCTGCAAGTTCAGCTCGCCGAGAAGATCAAGGAGGTGAACGCCGCCAAGGACTCGAGTGCTGATCTGGAGCTGAAACTGGCCACCTTGACGGGGACGCTGGACGCCGCCAAGAAGCGAGAGGATGACTTGAACAAGGAGCTCAAGGGCAACAAGGAGCTGCTGACGAGGGCTGCCGAGACCCAGAACACCTTCAAGACCACGGTGGAGCTCTAGACGGAGGGCCTCGTCAACATCGCCGCGTCCATCGACGAGGAGCTGGCGGAGCTGGACTTGGCGGGCTTCGGGTACTCCACTGAGGAAAATCTCCAGCTCAGCGCCAAGCTCACGCTTTTATTCAAGGGTGTGGTGACGGCTCTCCAGCAGCTCCGGGAAAGAATCCCGAAGAAGCTGGCCGACGAGTCGCGCGCGATCTGTGCCAGGGTCTTGGAGAAGGTGTTGGTGAAGATACTCTTTCGCAACTCGAGCATCGACCTCACCCGTGTCACCAAGAAGCTGTCGGCGGGTGCTGCTCTTGAAGAACTCAAGGCCATTGTCGCACCCATTGTGGACAAGGTGAATGAGTTCAGGAGGGTCGACGGCGAGCGCGTGGTAGGCCACCCTTCTTCTCCCTTTTTCTTGCCGCTGCCGTTTCAGTTATGAGAACAATCTAGTCAGTGCCACAATAAGTTATTCTTGTAATATAACTTTATTCTGGGCAACGCTCGCTATGTTATATCCTTTACTCTGTTACATCCCTTGTATGTTTTTACCCTATGCTTTGAGGGAACTTGCCGGCGCAAACGCACTTGCTGAGTGCGGAACATCAGCAGCCTGCTGGCGGTGTTGCCTCCGGCAAGAAATCTTGTCGGGGCGATTGCAGCGACTTGCATTGTTGAGCGGACTCGAAACAAATCAAGGGCTTAACTTAGTCATGAGTCGATTCCTCCGCGCACAGGTTTTCCATACAAGGCACGGACGTTCAAGGAATATAACTTAAAAATTTAAAATTGACTATGCTCAAACTTTGGCAACTTAGCTTTTTTGTCGTCTACGTCCCGGCAAGGCTAGTTTCCTTTGAACGACGCCTGGTCCACACCTTTATCTTCTCCTCCCCCCCGGTGAACTTGTGGGCGGAGGAATCTTCTTTTTGAGAAGAAAGAAGAGAAAATAATGATACGGAACCTTAAGGTTCGCTATTGCTTACCGGGGGTAAGTGCTGCACAAAGTGTCAGATATACATGCAAAAAAGAAAGATGCATTAAATTTGACAAGATGTGCGAGGCACATAAACTTTATTTACGCACGGGAGCTGCGCCCGGCTTTTTACAAAGGGTTACATGCAACAGAGGCAAGGCTTGTACAAAAGGTGGTTGCCGGAACGGGGCCCGGCAACCGCGCCTTATGGGTAAAACTTGCGAAGATGCTCTATGTTCCAGGACTTGCTCACTGGAATGCCATCTTCGGTCTCAAGGCGGACAGCGCCGGGCCTAGTGACTCGTTTCACCCGATAAGGGCCTTCCCACTTCGGCGTCAACTTGTTGGAATTCTTGGCGGATTGAACACGCCGAAGAACAAGGTCGCCTTCCTCGAAGCTTCTGGCATTAACTTTGCGGCTATGGTAGCGGCGCAAAGCTTGCTGGTAGCGAGCAGCTCGCACAACAGCCTGAAGACGATCCTCCTCGAGGAGCAGCGCGTCATCTTGCCGCAGCTGCTCTTGCTCAAGCTCATCATAAGCGAGCACTCGAGGCGATCCGTATACGAGTTCCGTGGGGAGAACTGCCTCTGCTCCGTAGACAAGAGCAAAGGGTGTCTGGCCAGTGGCTCGATTTGGCGTCGTTCTGATCGACCAAAGAACCACTGGCAGCTGCTCGATCCAATTTCTTCCGCACTTGTGCAGCCTGTCGAAAGTTCTGGTCTTGAGCCCGCGCAGCACTTCAGCGTTCGCCCTCTCCGCTTGACCGTTGCTTCTCGGGTGAGCAACAGAAGCGAAGCAGATCTTGGTGCCAAGATCTTGGACGTACTGCATGAAGGTGCGGCTCGTGAATTGTGTGCCATTGTCGGTGATGATCCTGTTAGGGATTCCGAAACGGCAAACAATTGACCTAAAGAACTTGACTGCTGACTGTGCTGTCACCTTCCTCACTGGTTCCACTTCAGGCCACTTTGTGAACTTGTCGATTGCAACGTACAAGTACTCAAAGCCCCCGACAGCTCGGGGAAAGGGGCCGAGGATGTCGAGCCCCCAGACCAAAAATGGCCAGGATAAAGGGATTGTTTGGAGAGCTTGAGCTGGTTGATGAATCTGTTTGGAGTGGGCTGCACGCTTCACACTTGGTTACTTGTGCAGTTGCATCCTGGAGGGCTGTCGGCCAGAAGAAACCTTGCCGGAAGGCTTTGTCGGCAAGTGCTCTTGCACCAATGTGGTGACCACATATGCCTCCGTGTATCTCTGCCAACAGCTTCTGTCCATCTTCCCGGGAGATGCACTTCAATTTCACTCCATCGAATCTTCTTCTGTACAGTATGTCAGCGACAAACTGGTACATACTTGATTGCCGGGCTACTTTCTCTGCTTCTTCTTGTTCCTCGGGAAGTTCTCCTATTTGCAGGAAATGGACGATCTGTTGTGCCCATGCCGGAGCTTGTGGCTCAACGACAAGGACTAAAGGCGCGAATGCTGCTGCGGGAACATCCGCTTCTACGACAAGGATCTGGGATCCTGCCGGAGCGTGATGCTCCCCGGCAAGCGTGTCAGGACACAGCTTGTCGGGAGCGTCAGCTTCAACGAAACAAACCATGGGGCTTGTCGGAGCAGGCTGCTCCTCAGCACTTTCTGTGTTGATCATGGGGACTTTCTTGGCGGCGGCTTCGGGGAGCTCTGCCGGAAAGTAGTCGCCAGTAATCAACTTTCTCTTCTTGTTCTGTCCAGTTGATGGTGTTACAGATGGTTGAGTTAGCTTGAGCACAAAAATTCCTGGTTCCACAGGTAACTTGAGTGCAACACACTTTGACAGACCATCTGATATGTCATTCTGAGCTCTTGGAACATGTTTCATCTGCAGGCCGTCAAAATGTTCTTCTAGCTTTCTCACTTCATCGATGTAAGCTTCCATCAACGGACTCTGATAATCTTTGTTAACTTGGCGGACGACAAGCTGCGAGTCACCCCTGACAATAACCTTCTTGATCCCAAGTTCTGCCGCGATCCTGAGTCCGGCAAGCAAGCCTTCATACTCTGCAGTATTGTTTGGTGCGACAAGTAGACGCCCGCACCGGCGCCTTGAAGCGAGAAGGCACCGTCAAAGTACATGATCCATTCCTTGCTTGCTTCCTTGACGGGGATGCTCTTCTCCGGAGTTTCTTCATCGGGTGTTGGCGTCCATTCTGCTATGAATTCTGCTAATGCTCGGTTTGGATAGTTGAGGTACTCTCAAACTTGAGGCCAAAGCTTGGCAATTCCAGTGCCCACTTGACAATCCTGCCTGTTGCTTCTGGATTCTGCAGTATCCTCTTCAACGGAAAGCGAGTGACGACTGTGATCTCATGTGCTTGAAAGTAGTGGCGCAGCTTCCTCGAGGCCATGAGAAGACCAAAAGCAATTTACGCACCGAGTACCTTGATCTAGCCCTCAGAAGAAGGAACCGACAAAATAAACTGGCGCTGCACCATCTTCTTCGGTTTCTCTTCCGCAATCTGACAGATCTATCCTTGCCGGAGCGAACTTGTCGGGAAGCCCCACACAGTCGCTGGGCTCGCTTGCATGCGGTCGCTGGCTCATCATCCGCCTCCTCTCTCCGAATTAACGCAGCACTAACCACTTGATTGGTTGCCGCTAGATATAGCAGCAACTTCTCTTGTGGCTTAGGTGCGACAAGTGTTGGAGTAGAGGATAGGTATCTCTTCAGGTCCTGCAGCGCAGCCTCCGCTTCCGGAGTCCATTTCATTGGACATGCCTTTTTCAAAATCTTGAAAAACGGCAGGGCGCGCTCAGCAGACTTAGAAATGAACCTACTGAGAGCAGCAACACAGCCGGCAAGTCTTCGCACATCCTTGACGCGCTTCGGTGCTTCGATCTGTTCAATGGCTTTGATCTTGTCGGGATTGGCCTCGATCCCCCGCTGGGACACGAAGAACCCGAGAAGCTTGCCGGAAGGAACTCCAAACACGCACTTCTCAGGGTTCAACTTGAGATTGACCTTGCATAGATTTGCAAAAGTCTCATCCAAATCCTGGATCAAAGTCTCTTTGTCCTTGCTCTTGACCACTATGTCATCCATGTAAGCTTCTACATTTCTGTGCAGCTGTGGCTCAAAAGCATGACTGACTACTCTTGCAAATGTTGAACCAGCTGTAGGATCGAAAGTATGTCTAGAGGGGGGGTGATTAGACTACTTGTCAATATAAAAATTCTGCCTTTTGACAAAGAACAGTTTTTGGCAGATTCATAATTATGATCAAGTCAAGCATCACCCTACACATGCAATTCTAGAGTATAGGCAGCGGAAAGTAAATTGCACATGTAGTAAAGAGAGGTGGAGAAGAGCAAACGCAATTTTGGAGACGCGGTGATTTTTCTCGTGGTTCCGATAGGTGGTGCTATCGTACTTCCACGTTGATGGAGACTTCAACCCACGGAGGGTAACGGCTGCCTTGAGTCCACGGAGGGCTCCACCCATGAAGGGTCCACGAAGAAGCAACCTTGTCTATTCCATCATGGCCTCGCCCACGGAGGGCTAGCCTTACTCGGGGTAGATCTTCACGAAGTAGGCGATCTCCTTGCCCTTACAAACTTCTTGGTTCAACTCCACATCTCGACGACGGAGGCTCCCAAGCGACACCTAACCAATCTAGGAGGCACCACCCTCCAAAAGGTAATAGATGTTGTAGATGATGATGAACTCCTTGCTCCTGTGCTTCGAATGATAATCTCCCCAACACTCAACTCTCCTCACTGATTTGGCTGTGGTGGAAGAAAGGATTGAGTGGAAAGCAACTTGGGAAGGCTAGAGATCAAGCTTCATATGGTGGGAGTGGAGCAACTTGATCTCAACACAAGGGTAGGTAGTTCTCTTCTCAGAAATGTAAGGTAGGAGTGGTAGTTCTTTCTGATGGCTCTCTCCATGAATGAAGAGGGGGTGGAGGGGTATAAATAGCCTCCACACAAAATCCAACCGTTACACACATTTGAGCAATCTCGGTGGGACCGAAGTGGACAACTCGGTGAGACCGATAGTTCAAATAATGTGAACATTGGGATTTTCGGTGGGACCGAATATACAATCTCGGTTGGTCCGATTCGTGTAATGACAAGAGCATGCCAGTTTCGGTGGGACCGACTTCATCATCTCGGTGACACCGATTTGATGATAGAAGGTTACAGAAGCTTGGCAACTCATGTTTCGGTGAGACCGAGTTCAGAATCGGAAAATCCGAGTTTACTAGGGTTTGGCTAATGGCTGAGGTGGTTCATCTCGGTGTGGCTGAGTTTGGAATATCGGTGGGACCGAGACTACTTATGAGTGTCTATGGCAGTGAAAGTTGCTGATAGTTTAGGAGATGTATCACTAAGCACTTGAGCAACCAGATCATCATCATAACCTCATCCCCTTTTAATAGTATTGGCTTTTCCTATGGACTCAATGTGATCTTGGATCACTAAACCAAAAATGGAGTCTTGAGATTTTACCAATGCTTGCCTTAGCATTTTGGGGGTCCACTTCTTGATCCTTGCCATACCCATATCATTGAACTCTCTGAAATGATTCTCAAGTAACTATTAGTTCAATGATATATATGTTGTTATTAATTACCAAAACCACCCGGGATTAGTTGCACTTTCAATCTCCCTTTTTGGTAATTGATGACAACATATAGATCAAAGCTTCGACAAAGGATATAATCAATGAATAATATAAATCGCTTTGAGAAGTATGTGATAAGCAAGAGCTCCCCCTAAATTTGTGCATTATTTAAGATTTGCGTTTGAATGCAAATGCACAATCGATTAGGATCATGGGTCACTCTTCCATGTCACATACATCTTGGTGGAGCGCACAAAATGATAAGAATGAACAGCATGCACCCAATCACCAAGACATGAGTAAATGGTCATACGAGATAGGAATGGCATATGATAAGCATTAAGCACACATTAAAGCATAATGCGACCAAGCACTCATTAAGGTAGAATCAAGCGGAGTATCAAACACACTTGAATGTCTCGAAAACCAAAAGTATCTCAAAGAAACCGCAAAAGAACGAAAGAGCAAAAGCGCAAAGACAATAACACTCTCTCTCGAAGCCCTATGATCTATACAATTTCTCCCCTTTGGCAACAAGTTACCAAAAGTTCAAAAAGCATAGAGCTAAGCGTCACTTGTGGACTCTGTTGGCGGCTCCGTGCAGGTTGATGTCGGAGTGGATATGACAAGATCGGCGAAGACTTCAGTGATGTCTGTCTTTGGTGGAGTGGACACTTGAGCTGGAGCTGGAGTAGGAGCAACTGCTGGAACTGTGGAGGTCTTTGAAGCTGTAGTCTGGTGTCGATCCTTTGGAATAGCAGTGATCGGGTCCTTTGGGAACCGGCGATCTGTCGATGAGAATCTGGACTAAGTCATCCTGCAACTCACGCATAAGCTCTGCCTTCTCCTGCTTTGCTTCCTCAATGTCGCCTCGAGCTTGTTGGCGGTCACTTGTACTTGATCGACTTCACGTCCGGGCGTGGATCTTCTCGTCAACAATCCTCTCTAAGCTCTCCCGAGGCTGTACAATGCTGGCGGCGTTGTTCAATCCTTTGAGTAGCTTCAAGAATTTGCTCTCCGAAACTCTTTGGTTTAGCTGCTGCTGCTGCTGCTTCCTTGTCAGCTTTGGCTTTCTTAGCAGCTGCGATCTTGGCTTGACCTTCAACAGACGTCGGATTCTTAGCAGCTGCGATCTTGGCTTGACCTTCAACAGACGTCGGATCCTCCTCATCCATCACAACAACATTGTCTTCATGCTCTGGCTGCAGCGGTAAATGTTCTCTATCCAACAAGAATGTGCCCGTGCCAAACTTGGCATTGATAAGCATCTGAATCTGGGCAAATCCACATGACCTTTTCGGTCACCGCAGTCCTCTTAATGGTCTCTACCATCAAGTCCATCACCTTGAAAGGTGCTCTCTCATCAAGTATGTGCAGCATGTTGATAGAGTATCCTCGATCATCGATCATCTCCAGATTTGGGCATCAAGGTATGCCTCAAAATTGTATTAGTAGTAGGTAAGCCTGCTCGAGATAGTAGATCGAGCCGAGCTTCAGATTCCCAAATCCTCTGCTGGAACCTCTTTGTACATGTTTTCATGGATTCATGATTCTTCTTTGGAATCCCATATACATCAATATCATCTTCTCGTTGCCTTTGGAGCATTCAGAATTTCTGCCCATTCTTCAACAGAAGAAGAAAACCTTTGACCTTCACCATCCACATAATCTTTCCATCGGGGTAGAAGTGAGGTGTGGCATAAAATTGCATTATCATCTCATCGTTCCAACTGGTCAATTTCGACCTACAAAATCTGCAACTCCATATGCGGTGAAACTTTCATGCACATGTGGAAAGAAATCTCTGTGCTCTTCGCTGTCAATGTACTTCCAAATCAACATATCCGGTGTCTGCGACTATGGGCTTCTTGTCCATCAAGACGGTCTCATAGAAGTCCCGCTGCTCTCTCGGTGTGAAATCTGGGATCTCAAGCAGTTCTTCTCCTCACGGCATATGGGTCAGTTGGTCTCCATAGCCTAAGACCTTTATCTTTCCTTGCCTTCATATCCTCAGCTTGAGGATGAGCATCATTATGGAGTGGCAATTTTGGGCGAAGTTTCAAAAAAGCTGGTCCTTCATCGTCGAGACTCAGCTAGTGGCACATCATCCTTGTTCTTTTCGAGACTGGAATGTTTCGACGGTCTTCTTGGGCTTGGCAGCGGGCTTTCTTTGGAGCTGCCTTAGCTGGAGCAGATTTCTTGGGCTTTGATGTGGCTCCGGCCTTAATGGCATCACCCATGAACTTGGCTTCGAGGAGGAGGCTGGGGTGCTTCCTCATCCTCATCCTCTCTTCTGCATCATGCACTATTCTCTTTCTCTTGGTGGTTTTCTTCACTTTGCTTGCAGCTGCCTCTCCCAAATTCAGCTTCTTAGCAGCAGTTGATTGCTTGACTTTGCTTTGGTGCCCTTCTTAGATTGTTGATCTTGTTGCTCTTTGGCAACAACCTTCCTTTAGGCTTTGAGGTCACCTCTTCCTCAACGACAAAATCTGAATCCTCATCATCTGAATTCCTCTTCTTTCTAGCTCTGGTGGCTGCAGGAGGCATGCCACTTGGTGTACTCCTCTCACCATCATCGGATGAGCTACTAGGATCGGGACTAGTGCCTGCCTCGGAATGTCGCAATGGGTGTCTCGACCTATTCTCACTTTGTCCGGCATCGACATGGTGACAACCTATGAATAGATAAGGTGTAGGCAGAGAAGAAGAGTCATCACAAATGCAGAAGTTTTGCAAAAAATGAGTTCAAATTCTAGTATTAAGTTTTCACGAAGACATTTCGGTCGGACCGGTTTAAGGTTGGTGAATCCGAAATGTTAAGCAGAGCTTGGCACACCACTTTCGGTTTGACGAAGTGGGTTTCGATCTGCCGAAAACACTAGGGTTTCACAGAATCTTCATTTCGGTCACACCGATTTTGCACAACTTCGGTTGGACCGAAGGTGCAAAGGTAATGGCCATAGGCCAAATCGGTCATACCGAAAATATAAAATCGGTCTCACCGAGATGTGTTCATGAAACCTAACCTAAAACTTTTACTCGAATCTAGTTCAAACGAACCAATCTGGTGTACAGGAGGATTTCAATCGTGGCAAGATACTAGGCAATCAAGCGTGCATTGAATCGGAGATGGGAGCACGAGTGGGATCAAAACTCACCCTAACTTGGTGGAGTTTTTCTCTGCGCAACGGCGCTGGAGGAGATGGCCGTTGGCGGCGACGGAGACTGCGGCGAGGGCGCTGAAAGCGACGGCAGCAACGATCCGGAGACCAAGGCGGCGGCACAAAGGGGTGTGGGGCGAAATGTTTGAAGGAGGAATCAGCGCGGCCCTCGGAATATATACCCCTCATTGTCGGTGGGACCGAGTTGTAAAACTTCGGTGGCACGAGATGGATAACTGCTAGGCGATTATGCACTTCGTCATGCCGAAAATCACAACTTCGGTTTCACCGAGATGAAAACCTAGATCAGTCTAAATGCTTTCGGTTCGACCGAGTTTGAGTGAGTTAGTCCGACCGAAATCAATTAGAAGGTTTTGGAAATTAGCCCTTGACGGATCGGTGGCTCAGTGCTCCTCACCCGAGGGTCCAAAAATGACTTGCTCAAAATTTGTGATGTAAGCATGAATAGAATTTGAGACAAGAAAGCATAGATAGCTAGGGAGGTACTTAGGCATTCTTGTCCATCCATTTGGTCGAAAAAATCAAAACGACCAAAACAACAAATGGATGTCCTCGAATGGATAAAATCATGCATCCAACATGCTCACACAATAAGATAGCAAATGAAATATGTGTCAAACATGCACAACCAAAACTCTAGCAACTAACACACAATTTGTCGATGACTAGGTCATCTTTATATGAGTATATTGACTTAGGAGCCAAATGAGAACATTTGATCATAGGTCATACTCATCGTTTAAGCACAAGTGGGGTTACCACTTTTACATAAAGCATTGATGTGTTCACATCATTTGAAGATGCTTTAGCTCAATTTTTAGAGCAAAGCTCCCCTAGATGTGAGAACCCTTTTAAAGGGTCAAACTAACCTTGGGTTGTCGTAGAAGACTTCATGTAGATGTTGAAGATGTGGATGCTCAATGTTGATGGAGATCATCAAGAGTTGGGAGCTATCCTTTGGATTCGGCACTTTCAATACCTACATGGGTTAGTCCCACAAGGAACAAACAAGGATATCCATGGACATAGATTGAAGTTCACAATAGATGATGTCCATGAAAGCAATGATTACCTTGTCCCTTGACTTACCAACAAGAGGGTTTGTGACTCCATGAACTAGTGCACGATGTGGAAGTTGATTGCACAAGTTTTTGCCAAAATGAATGTGAGTGAAGTATGTTGGCGGAGTCACCCTCAAGAACTTTCTAGTTCTTCTTCTTCGGGATCCACATCATCTTGATGGGAATCCTTGGGGTTATAGTTGAGCTTGACGAAGTAGAACTTGACGTTTCCTTGGGAACCCACTTGACCATGGCTTGAGGTGCTTCAACAAATGCATCAATCTCCTCTTGAAGCTTGTCCTTGCCTTTTAGCTTGTGGTCTTGTGGTGGAAGGTCATCTTGAGCTTGTTCCACATTGGAAGAAGTAGGATCATACTTCTCCTTTTGAGGAACAAACTGTGGAGTAGGATATTGACCTTCTTCCCACTCAACGCCTTCGGCGTTGAACTTTCGCTCAAAACCAATTCCTTGATTCTTCCGGTGCCTTCCTTGCTTGCGAACAATTTCCTCAAAGTTCTTGCTTCCGGCAAGGCTCTTGTAGACACCTTTCTCTATGATCCCTTTCAATAAACTATTCTCTTGCTCAAGTGTAACTTGGCTTGAAACATTGTTAGTGGAATCAAGAGAACTACTAGAAGCAACAACATTGGATTTAGCATGGTTATTGTTACTGCTAGAGGAAGAATTTTTCTTATGCTTGTCATGCTTAGTCTTAATGGGTGGCAAGAAATTAGACAAGAGAAGTCGTTTGGCAAGATATGAAGAACTCTTCTTTCGAAGATCATCATTGATTGCTTTTAGAAACTCATGTTCTTGCTCTAGAGTGAGCTTCTCGAAGCGTAGCTTCTCATGAGATCTTAGGAGCTCTCTATGATCTTCTTGAGTTGTTTCATGAGCTAACTTAAGAGTGTTTAGTTCTTTAGTTAGACGCTCAATCTCCTTCATAGCATTGTCATTCGACTCTTCTCGACTATAAAGACTACTAGCATGTTCATCGTTACTAGGCTCACTGGATTTATCATGTAAGAGCTCATCTTCACCAAGCAAGTCATCCTCATCACTATTGAAGTCAATGAATTCAGGGTGTGATACCTTGGGGCCTTTAGCCATGAAGCATCTTCCAATTCCCTCATTTGGTGAATCAAATAAGTCGTAGGAGTTGGAGTTGGAGGATCTGAGAGCAAGACCGCAACACCTTCATCTTGGCTGTAGTCGGTCGGAGTGATAGCTTCCTTCGGATTGATTGTCGGAGTCGGAGCCGGAGACCCATTCACCTACATGAGCTTGATGTTTTCTTCTTGTGTAGCTCCTTGATGACTTGTCCTTCCTCTCCGAATCCTTGCTTCTCCGAGAGGGTCTTCGTTCATAACGATCATCTCTGCTCCTTCTCTCTTTCGAGGTGACTCATCTCTTGAGCTTCTTCTTCTTGGAGATTCTTCTCTTCTCTTGTGGGGAGCCGTACACTCATTTGAGTAGTGTCCGGTCTTCCACAATTGTAGCAGATTCGATCACGACTAGAAGATCTCTTTTCATCATATGATCTAGACTTTGAGCTTCTCTCTTTGCCTCTATTCTTGTAGAATTTGTTGAAGTTCTTGACCATTAGGCTTATCTCTTCATTGGAAACTAACTTGTCACTTGAGGTTGTGGGAGCATCACTTGTAGCTTTGTAAGCACCACTTGACTTGTTGTTAAGCTCTTCCTTATCCTTAAGTGTCATCTCATGAGCAACAATTCTTCCAATGACTTGGTTGGCTTGAGAGTCTTGTAGTTTGGCATCATTTGGATCAAAGTGCACACGGTGTCATACTTTCCATCCAAAGCTCTGAGAATCTTCTTGATGATGAATCGTCGGTCATTTCTTCGCTTCCTAAGCCGGCAATCTCATTTGTGATGAGAGCAAGCCTAGAGTACATTTCAGCGACTCCTTCACCATCCTTCATCTTGAACTTGTCAAGTTGACCTTGAAGAATATCTAGCTTTGATTCCTTCACGGACTCGGTACTTTCGTGCATTTCAACCAAAGTATCCCAAATCTCTTTTGCATTCTCAAGGCGGCTGATTTTGTTGAACTCCTCGAAACACAAGGCATTGAAGAGAATGTCACAAGCTTGAGCATTGTTTTGCAACATCCGCAATTCTTCGGTGTAACCCGCGATCCGAACTTTTCCTTCCTCGAAGAATTCACCTTGCATACCAACACAAATAATGCCCCATGCGGCTGGGTTATGACCAAGAATATGCATTTTCATTTTATGCTTCCAACTAGCAAAATTTGTACCATCAAAGTAAGGACCTCTCTGAAAATTACCCTCACTAGGCGCCATACTCTCCTAGGTTTTGAAACCAAGCTTATGGAGTCCAATGCAATGGAAACCAATACAATGGAGACCAAAGCTCGATACCACTTGTAGGATCGAAAGTATGTCTAGAGGGGGTGATTAGACTACTTGTCAATATAAAAATTCTGCCTTTTGACAAAGAACAGTTTTGGCAGATTCACAATTATGATCAAGTCAAGCATCACCCTACACATGCAATTCTAGAGTATAGGCAGCGGAAAGTAAATTGCACATGTAGTAAAGAGAGGTGGAGAAGAGCAAACGCAATTTTGGAGACGCGGTGATTTTTCTCGTGGTTCCGATAGGTGGTGCTATCGCATTTCCACGTTGATGGAGACTTCAAACAACGGAGGGTAACGGCTGCGAGAGTCCACGGAGGGCTCCACCCGAAGGGTCCACGAAGAAGCAACCTTGTCTATTCCATCATGGCCTCACGCCCACGGAGGGCTAGCCTTACTCGGGTAGATCTTCACGAAGTAGGCGATCTCCTTGCCCTTACAAACTTCTTGGTTCAACTCCACATCTCGACGACGGAGGCTCCCAGCGACACCTAACCAATCTAGGAGGCACCACCCTCCAAAAGGTAATAGATGTTGTAGATGATGATGAACTCCTTGCTCTTGTGCTTCAAATGATAATCTCCCCAACACTCAACTCTCCTCACCGATTTGGCTGTGGTGGAAGAAAGGATTGAGTGGAAAGCAACTTGGGAAGGCTAGAGATCAAGCTTCATATGGTGGGAGTGGAGCAACTTGATCTCAACACAAGGGTAGGTAGTTCTCTTCTCGAAATGTAAGGTAGGAGTGGTAGTTCTTTCGATGGCTCTCTCCACGAATGAAGAGGGGTGGAGGGTATAAATAGCCTCCACACAAAATCCAACCGTTACACACATTTGAACAATCTCGGTGGGACCGGTGGACAACTTCGGTGAGACCGATAATTCAAATAATGTGAGCGTTGGGATTTTCGTGGGACCGAATATACAATCTCGGTTGGTCCGATTAGTGCAATGACAAGAGCATGCCGTTTGGTGGGACCGACTTCATCATCTCGGTGACACCGATTTGATGATGAAGATTCTGAAGCTTGGCAACTCATGTTTCGTGAGACCGAGTTCGAATCGGAAAATCCGAGTTCACTAGGGTTTGGCTTATGGCTGAGGTGGTTCATCTCGGTGTGGTGAGTTTGGAATATCGGTGGGACCGAGACTACTTATGAGTGTCTATGGCGGTGAAAGTTGCTTGATAGTTTAGGAGATGTATCACTAAGCACTTGAGCAACGGATCATCATCATAACCTCATCCCTTTTAATAGTATTGGCTTTTCCTATGGACTCAATGTGATCTTGGATCACTAAACCAAAAATGGAGTCTTGAGCTTTTGCCAATGCTTGCCTTAGCATTTTGGGGGTCCACTTCTTGAGTCCTTGCCATACCCATATCATCGAACTCTCTGAAATGATTCTCAAGTAACTATTAGTTCAATGACATATATGTTGTTATTAATTACCAAAACCACCCGGGGATTAGTTGCACTTTCACCAGCATTCTTTAGTCCGAAAGGCATCCGTACAAAGCAATACGTGCCACATGGAGTAATGAATGCGGTTTTCTCTTCATCTTCTTCTGCCATGAAGATCTGATGATATCCTGAGTATGCATCAAGGAATGAAAGCAGATCACATCCTGCCGTGGAGTCGACAATCTGGTCAATGCGCGGCAAGGGAAATGGATCCTTGGGACAAGCTTTATTAACATCAGTGAAGTCAATACAAAGCCTCCACTTCCCGTTTGCTTTGTGCACAACTACTGGATTGGCTTACCATGTTGGATGGAGTACTCCTCGGACCAAGCCTGCTGCTTCCAATTTCTTGATCTCCTCAGCAATGAACTCTTGACGCGCTACTGCTTGCTTCCTAACTCTCTGCTTGACGGGCCGCGCGTGAGGGCAGACGGCAAGGTGGTGCTCAATTACTTCCCTGGGAACACCGGGGATGTCAGATGGTTGCCATGAAAACACATCGACATTCGCCCGCAGGAAAGCAACGAGCGCGCTTTCCTATTTAGGATCAAGCATGGCACTGATGGTGAAGGTACCACCAGTGCTGTCCTCCTTGGCGGCCACTTTCTTGGTCTCTGGTGCAATTGTCTTTGCCTTCTTGCACTTGCCGGTGGAGCTCGATGGTGCGTCCTCGACGGTAGCGCAGCACTCCGAAGAGGTGCGCTTGCCGGAGTGGGCATCAGAGCTACTCTTGCCGGACTTGGTCCTCTTCTTCCCCCCGGGAGCTTCAGCGGCAAGTGGTTTGTGTTCTGCTGCGGCTGCTGCTTCCCGGTAGATCTTGTCGGTACAGATAAGTGTGTCTTTCTTGTCGCCATGGACAGAAATAACACTTATCGGACCAGGCATCTTGAGCACATTGTAGGCGTAGTGAGAGGCTGCCATGAATTTGGCGAGCGCTGGACGGCCAAGTATCCCATTGTAAGGCAATGGGAAATCAGCAACATCAAACGTGACTCTCTCTGTTCTGAATTTCAGCTCGCTGCCAAAAGTCACTGGCAGTGTGATCTTCCCCTCGCTTGCTCCTTCCCGGGTTGATTCCTTGAAATGTACCAGCTTTCTTGAGCTTGTTGTCGAGGATCTGGAGCTTCTTGAGCACCGCGGAGGAAATCAGATTTAGGCCGGCCCCGCCGTCAACCAACATCTTCGTGACCTTGAGGTTGCGGATGGTTGGCGAAACCAACATCGGCAAGCACCCGACCGCAGTGATGCGATCAGGGTGATCCTCAACGTCAAAGATGATGGGCGTGCTGGACCACTTCAGGGGCCTGCGCGATTCGACTGATGGTTCTGCTGCATTTACTTCCTGCACCCACTGCTTGAGTTGGCGGTGCGAGGTGTGCAGAGAAGCACCGCCGTCAACGCACATCACCTCTGTTGCCTTCTGGAATTCCTGCTCGTCAGTCTCATCTTCCTCCATCTCATCATCTTCATCTTCGTCTTCGTCCTTGTCGCGGCCACGGGGAGGTCTGTCTCCTTGCCGCGGCTTGGCCTTGCCGCGGCGCCCTCCCCGGGCGGGGAGCTTCTTCCCGGATCCTCCGCAACCTTCCCGGGCCTTCTCCTTGTCGCGACGCTCATATTCAGCTTTCTACAACTCTGCCATCTGCTCAACCTTCTTGCAGGCTTGGAGGTCATGGCCCTTGGTGCGATGGATCTTGCAGTACTGCTTGCCGGAGCCGTCCTACTTGTCGGCGGCCACCACAGCCTCGCCGGAGTCATCAGCTTTGGCCATGCCGGCGCCACTTCCATTGCCGGACTGCTCGACGACTAGCACATCCTTAGCCTTTCTTCTGTTATTCTGCCTCCGGTTCTTCCTTGCCGAGGGGCATCCTCACCGCCGATCCTTCGCTCCTGCATTCTCTCCGGGATTCTCCTCCTCCTCGGCTTGTGCACACTTGTCGGCCAGAGCGTATAGCTCGCTGACATCTCTGATCTAGCACATCGCCATCTCCTCCCTCATCTTGCGGTTACGTACGTTCTGATGGAACGCACTAATAACCGCGGCAGGGTGGACGTTTGGGATGTTGCACTGCACCTGGCTGAATCTCTGTATGTACTTGCGCAGGGTTCTCCTTCTTTACGGGCTAGCGAGATGAAGGTCGCTCTCCGACCATGGGGCTTGTGGTCACCGTGAAGGCGCCGACAAACCGATGGCACAGTCCGCCCATGAAGAGATGGAGTTGTCCGCAAGTGCATGAGCCAAGATCGGACGTTGGGCTTGAGCACCAGCGGAAGTAGTTGGCGAGATCTTCTCGTCGTCCCCGCAGCCTGCACCGCGATGGTGTAGACGCCGAGGAACTCCGACGGATGTATCCTGCCATCATACTTCTCGCACGTCGGCTTGAAGTTCTTGGTCTCGGGCCATCGGACTTGCCGCAGCTCACGGGTGAACGCAGGCAACCTGCCACAGTCGGCAAGTCGCTGGTTCTTCGGCGCATGCATATCGACTGTGGGCCCAGCGCGCTGGTCAGATTGACGCCGCGCTTCTCTTCTGCGCTCGATGCGAGTACGAGCGTCTTCGTGTCGTTGTTCTTGGAGAACGTGGCGTTGATCGCGGCGAGCTCGCGGGTCGGACGACGCGGTGGAGTCGGCGTCGAGGTTGGCCCGGCGAGTCGGCGATCTTGGCCTTCGGGGCGGGGAGTGCACGGTGGTGGCACCCCCAGCGGTCTTGTCGCCACCGGCTTCCGCCTAAGCGTCTTGCCGCGGCTTCGACGTGCTCATTTGCCGGGGCTTGTCGGCGTTGGCGAAGCCAATGAGGCTATAAATGGCGGCCCTCTAGTCATCGATCTTGTCCGGCGCTGGAGGGTAATCTAGGAGTATCTGGGCTCGGGCCAGCGCTTCCTCTGGAGTCTTGGGTGGCGGTGGTGAGCGGCGCGAGGTGCGGGACATGCTCAAACTCCTAACAGTGTTAGAAGGAGCAACGTCTCGTCCAGGCGACCGCACCGCGCTCGTGCCAACGTGCTGGCGTGCGTGCTGGCCTTGAACGTCTCGTGAACCACCAGCTTGGCCTTGTTCCAACGCGAGTACGGTGCTAGGGGCACCGTGGCGTTGTCGATCTTGCACCTCCTGAGAGGGGCGCGGTGGATGTCCAGACGCTGAAGCTTGCGGGGCCTTGTCCTTGGACCTGGTGTTGACGTGAGTCCCATCGTCGGCGCCCGCTCCTCCGCCGGCGCCCACCCCATCGCCTGTTTGCTCTGGTGGCGGCAGGATGGTCGCAGACGGAGTGGCCACCTCCGAGGTCTTCTTCTTCGGTGGCATGTTGATGAAGATGTCGATGCAGCGCGCGCAGAGACCGGATCAGGTTCGCACAACCTCGACGTCCCCCTACCTGGCGCGCCAAAGATGTTGTGGGGTTCTGGTAGCACGAGCACCTATGGGGCAGGGCCCCTTCTGGTCCGGCAAGGGAGCGGAGGGCTGCACGAAGAGCAGATCGAGGTCGAGAGCACGCGGGGGGGGGGGGGATTTTACCCAGCTTCGGAGCTCTCCGGAGAGATAAAACTCCTACTGCTGCTTTGTGTTGGTATTATGTTCTTGCTCAAGAGTGTGAGCGTGTTGTGGTGTTGGATGCGTCGGATGAACCGAACCAACTGTGGAACCAAAATTCCGAACCCCTTCTACGTGCGCATGGGCCTCCTTTTTGTAGACTAAAGGGGTCACCGACAGGTGGCAGCGTAGAAAGAGGGGTAGAAGGGTAAAAACGTAGGTTGGTACAACTACTACCAACAGTGTCCCCAACCTAACTCTGACGGCAGGGGACAAGGGCATTTAATGCCCGTCCGGTCGCCCCAACAGTGCAAGGAAGCGACCGTTAGGGGCGCCACCGATCGCCACGATGGCCTCCTTGTCGACTTTCGCACCACCTCGCACCAAGATAGCTGCACTGGCGCCTCGACACGTGCTCCTGGGATAGTCCTGGGGTGACACGTCGTTGGATGCGCTGGAGCTTGGGTGCAGAGTGGCAGCCTTGCCGCGGCAAGCGTCTTGCCATGGCTGTTGTCTTGTCGCACCGGCGAGCTTGCCGCCCGCCGGGTCTTGGTTGGCCTTCCCGGCAAGCTCCTCTTGCCGGGGTCTTTGTCCTTCCCGGCAAGCTCCTCTTGCCGGGGTCTTGTCCTTCCCGGCAAGCTTCTCTTGCCGGGGCCTTGTCTTCTTAGTTAGCACTTTGTTCTTGAATGGCAGTAAATAGGGATGACGGAGGATCTTGGCGGACGCTCGGCAAGCCTTGCCGCGGGGCGCTGCGACTGCCCATGCCCAAGTTCGGGGTACTAAGGTACCCATACTTTAGTACACCGACACGCACCTTGGTTGGCGTTTGCGCCCCGTGCAAGGGGGGATCCGTCTCGATCCCCGGGGGTTGTCGCGAGTGCCGGTGATACACCTGAGCCATTGCTCTACAGTCTCCTTGTTGAAGTCCTTCGGGTGCACTTGGGTCGGGTCATTCAGCCCGGCGTACCGCCACATGGGATGAGCCCACTCCTGCAGCGGTTGGATCTGCCAATTGAGGAAGACCTCTAGCAGATCCAGGCTGTTACCGCCCCCCTGAATCAGTCCAACTACATCAGCCACCAGGATCCCCACTTCGGTCTTTTCCTCCTTGTCCACCATTAGTGATGGAGGAGTGCTAACCCTCTTGGGCATATAGGGAGGGAGACCAGTCGACGAACTAGCACAGGTAATATCATTACTATAAAACCAGGACGACTACGAACCCCTAACTGACTCGGGGAAATTCATAGTGGGAAACACACTCCTACCCTCATCTGGATACCTAATCCACTGCATAGCTTGGTCACATGAGTTCTCTCCCCCTATGGGTCAGCCTTTTTGACTGACTGATAATGACACGTGAAGATATGCTTGAACAACCCCAAGTGCGACTGACAGCCTAAGAAGTTTTTGCACATGGAAATAAATGTAGCAAGATACGCTATGGCTTCAAGGGAAGATGATGGAGTTGAGCACCAAAAAGGTTCAGAAAGCCGCGGAGGAAAGGATGAGGTGGCATGGAGAAACCTCTCTCCACATGAGTAACGAGGAGCACATGCTCCCCGGGACACAGCAAGGGCTCTATCCCCCCTCCTCCGGCAGCCTCTAGTTCGCGTCGCGCAACAGCCTGTCAACGACAAGCCCGCCGATGTCTTCTGCCGTGGTGGTCGGTGGGAGACAATTTCCTTGGATCTATCCATGTGGTGGCGTGACTCGGGAGCTCAACACCTTCTTCGCCTTCTTTGCTTATTCCAACTTTGCCGTCTTGTCCTTCGCCATCGTCGTAGAGCGTGTCAGCGCCGAGCGGATTAGCACAGAGTGGAGGCAGGGGAGAAGATTGGAAGACTGGAGGAAATGAGGAAAAGGATAGCTGGTTCTCTCTCCCTCTCCATCGCGGACACCTTTTATACCATTGGCCTCAACACTCACAAATCCACACCGTTGGCTCCTGGGCCCGCAGATCCCCCTGAATCCCTTTGGCAGAGATCATGCGACATGTGGAGAAAAGTGGGGCGAAAATTGAGGCGTCGCGCCCCACTTTCCCCACTCACCGTGTCGCAACCGTTCGTGCGCACACATCTCTAATTTCAAATCCCACAAAATCCGGGATCCAGCAATCCGATTGCTCGCCCTTCAAAACCCTTCCAAAAATGCTCGGATCCGGCCCGCCACTCGACACGCGGAAGTCTGATTTCACTCGGGCAATATGTAGTTCGACATCTGTCAAGGCATCTCGCAAAAAATGAGACCGACAAATGACCCTGAGGAGTTCATGAGCACCCCCATATCGCTCAACTCACTCAGAAATTCCCTTCGGCTCAGCCCGTTAAGCCTCGACCGATTAGGGGGCTAATGACGAGGACATGTACTAGGTATAGGGTCACAAGCCTAACCTACAGACCCTACCCCCTGGGCCAGATCACCATTCGGATGTACTGCAACTTGAAGGTCACTCGGAAGCCAACAACCACTCAGGGTCTAGCATTCCAATCGACCGGCTTATTTCACTTGGAGCACCTGACTTCACTCGGATAGAGAAGACCAGGAGTCCCCCAAGACCGCAACGGTCAGGATGTGTGTCCACCCTCATCTAGTGTAATTAGTACGGGCATTACTAGTAACTGACGCCCTTAAAACCTCCCTTTAACCCTTGGTTATGGCGGCATTCATAAAGGTTCTGGCAAACTCTATATAAGCCACCCCTCAGATCCATAACAAGGGTTTAAATCTCTTGTAAACTATACACTCAATCAACAACTATAGAGTACCGAGACATAGGGATATTACCTCCACCTTGAGGGGCCTGAACTCGTAAATCCGAGTGTAAAAACTGCATTGTAGCTAGACTCTCCCCTCTAATTCGTACCCTTATACACTGTTGTCAGTTTTACAGCCACGACAATGCATGCAGCCATTTTTATTAATTATTCATCAAGACCTTATAAAGTAATACATCAATAAGTCTGAAGCCACCATCTCGCCAACATCTGTCGCTAATCCTATCAACTTGATGAAGGGGTGAAGATTATCTGAGCCGCATACCCCAGACCTCACACAAAAGACCAACATCTAAAGACGGAGGCCCCAACCAAGTTGCCTTGCCGGGTCTGGTGCACACACCGGCCCGGCGCACTCTTAGTGGCCACTGCATGCGCACGCTGCAAAGGCCATCACCATCATCTTCCACCGATCCATCTTCAAAGTAGGTATTGATGCATTGACCTTGCCAGGCCTGCCGTCGACACCACCATGGTGCCAGACAACGCCACCTCCCTCCGCGCATCCATCATCACACATCCGACGCTGAGACCCCACTGCGCCACGCCGCTGAGACTCCACACCGTCGATGCATCACATGAAACGTAGCTCCACCGTAGAAACCGTCCACTAGTCACTCAAGCCAATGCACACCTCCAAGAATGATGCCCCCAAGGGGGAACGACACAAGAGCTCCATCATCATCTGATCGATGGATCTAGGGTTTCCACCAAAGGTAGCAGATAGAGGTCTAGAGCTTCTCCACGACGATGCGTTCAAGAAGGGGACGACGCAAAAGAATGCCGCCATTGTCAGCCTTGGAAACTAGCCGAGAGCAGGGGGTTTTCACCTAGATCTGCTCGAAAAACCTCCATACAACATCGTGTGCACCGGATCACAATCTTCTAAGGTCTCGACTACGGCCAATGTGAACCAAATCCATCAGACAACACTGACCCAAACCGGATCAACGGAGCATGCAGCCATGGCGCCCGTGGCAGTTGTCACCACCAAAATGAGCACCACGGGGGGATGAACCACTGTCTGGATAGTACTAGCAAGAGCGCATAGATTGCCACCGATGCACCATTGTAACACTTGAAGGTTGACCCACACCGCATGAAGCGTTGATCTGCCTTGCACTGATCTGTGTCGCCGAAGCCGCGCCAATGAGCCTGGTGTCGATCCGTGCTGATCCGCCTCCAAGTCGCGTCGCCTGTTCTGCGCCATCCTGTGGAAGAGCACCGCTAGAGCCGACCCGACCGCGCGAGGGCCCGGCGCCACCAACCACCATGAGGACTTTGCACAAGCGGTTCCATATGGTGACGATATGGGAGAGAAGGGGCTGAGGGGGCAAGTGAGAGGGGGCGGCGGCAGCACCCGTTTCGCCCACGCGGTGGGCGATTGTGGGCCGATCCACTTTTTCGTTCTGAACCCAAATATAGTATATGTGGCAATCTCTCCTCTTCTATCGCTGATACTTCAATATTTGGACATATATATGATAGAATATGGCAATCTCTCCTCTTCTATCGCTGATATTCAAATATTTGGATATATATGGTAGGATATGTTGCTGAAATTTGGATTTGTGATGGGAGTCTCTTAGCAAACACCGACTGACTATATCTATACCTAATAATTAAGGGGTATTACTTCTTGCGGCAGTCACAAATATTGCCCCCAAAGATGCAAAATATTACCCACCAATGCCACCTATAAGTGATAAAAAACATTTCACACAGAGTAATTCCCGCCTGGGCCGGCCCATGCAGTAGGGACCTCCTATACTACGCTCAGCGCGCTGTGAGAAGACGCAGTGTGCCTGTTGGGCCAACCCATGTTCGGGCGGGTTGTTTTTTCAATTTTATTTTTTTTTCTTTTTCTTTTCTATTTTTGTTTTTTTACATTAAATAATTTGGGACTTCGAAAAAGTACCAAATTTTAAAAAAAATGGAAAAAAATGTTTAACAAATCATGAAATGTTTGTGGATTCAGAAAATGCTCGCAATTTAATTAAAAAATCTGCTTATTCGAAAAATGTTTGAAATTTTGAAATCAAATTTCCGGAAATAAAAATGTTTATGACTTTTTTTAAGTTTGAGTATTAAAAATGGCAATGAAATTGAACAAAATTTTGCCAATTGAAAAAATGTGCATGAATGAAAAAATAACCTAAAATTTGACCAATGTTCGTGACTTACAAAATTGTTTATTTATTTGTTAAATGTTCACTGACTCAAAAAAATGACCATGCTTTCGATGGAAATGACACCTATGGGATCACTGGAATCCCTACTACGGTTGGCGGGCGCGAGATTGTGGAAATAGCGGGTCTTGGAGCCAGCACAAGGATCGTTTACCTAGGTTCGGGCCGCGAGGATCGCGTAATACCCTAGTCCTGCTTTTGTGTATATCTGAATGTTCTTGTGTTCTTGAACTAGCTACGATGCGTGCGTAGTCCAAAAAGCCGAATCCCCCTCCAGTACGCCTCGGCCTCCTTTTGTAGGGAAAGGGGATGCCACAGTGGCACATAGGAGGTGGAAAGTGCATACAGTGGTCGAGTCTATCCTCTGGCAGCGTCGGACAAACGCATTTAATGCGCTGCCAACGTGCCCTTCTTGCTGTCACCGCTTCGCCTTGCTGCGACACGCGTCCGGGTGAGCGCAGCGTGCAGCGCCATGTAGGCTGGCAGGCTGCTGAGCTGGTGCGGTGGCAGAGTCTTCATGAAGACCTGCATGCCACCATGTAGGCGCTTGCTGAGTTGGTTTTGGGGCCGCACATCACCACGCAGGTGCTCGCCTGGCTGGCTGGGCTGGTAGTTGCATGGGAATGGCGATGGAGCCTTGGCGGGCGCGGGCCTGGCCGCGGCCCCGCTGACGCGCTCGGCAAGGGTCTTGTTGGGGCCCCGACAAGGGTGTTTCCGCGGCACTATGGTCGTACCCAGCAAGGATCTTGCCGGAGGTCTCGTGGATTTCCTTGGCAAGGATCTTGCCGAGGATCGTCGTCTTCTCGTCTTTATCTGATCTTACGTGTTTATGATCTTCAAGAAGATCAGCATGCCATCATGGAGATGCCTCCCGAGCCCTGGTTCCAATGTGGTTGATGGCGTTGGAAACCTCGGGTTCAAGGGTGGCGTGCTCCGCTGGCGCTGGGCAAGTTTCCCTTGCAAGGCTCTTGCTGAAGGAAATATGCCCTAGAGGCAATAATAAAGTTATTATTTATTTCCTTATATCATGATAAATGTTTATTATTCATGCTAGAATTGTACTAACCGGAAACATAATACATGTGTGAATATATAGACAAACAGAGTGTCACTAGTATGCCTTTACTTGACTAGCTTGTTAATCAAAGATGGTTATGTTTCCTAACCATGGACAAAGAGTTGTTATTTGATTAACGGGATCACATCATTAGTTGAATGATCTGATTGACATGACCCATTCCGTTAGCTTAGCACCCGATCGTTTAGTATGTTGCTATTGCTTTCTTCATGACTTATACATGTTCCTATGACTATGAGATTATGCAACTCCCGTTTACCGGAGGAACACTTTGTGTGCTACCAAACGTCACAACGTAACTGTGTAATTATAAAGGTGCTCTACAGGTGTCTCCAAAGGTACTTATTGAGTTGGCGTATTTCGAGATTAGGATTTGTCACTCTGAATGTCGGAGAGGTATCTCTGGGCCCTCTCGGTAATGCACATCACATAAGACTTGCAAGCAATGCAACTAATAAGTTAGTTGCAAGATGATGTATTACGGAATGAGTAAAGAGACTTGCCGGCAACGAGATTGAACTAGGTATTGGATACCGACGATCGAATCTCGGGCAAGTAACATACCGATGACAAAGGGAACAACGTATGTTGTTATGCGGTCTGACCGATAAAGATCTTCGTAGAATATGTCGGAACCAATATGGGCATCCAGGTCCCACTATTGGTTATTGACAGGAGACGTGTCTCGGTCATGTCTACATTGTTCTCGAACCGTAGGGTCCGCACGCTTAAGGTTTCGATGACGGCTTTATTATGAGTTTATGAGTTTTGATGTACCGAAGGAGTTCGGAGTTCCGGATGAGATCGGGGACATGACGAGGAGTCTCGAAATGGTCGAGACGTAAAGATCAATATATTGGACGACTATATTCGGAGTTCGGAAAGGTTCCGAGTGATTCGGGTATTTATCGGAGTACCGGAGAGTTACGGTAATTCGCCGGGGAGAAGTATTGGGCCTTATTGGGCCATACGGGAAAGAGAGAGGGGCTACCTAGGGCAGGCCGTGCGCCCCCCATGGCCTAGTCCGAATTGGACTAGGGGAGGGCATAACCCTCCTTTCTTCCTTCTCTCTTCCCTTCCTTGTCTCCTACTACTACTTGGAAGGTCTCCTAGTTGGACTAGGAAGGGGAATCCTACTCCCTGGGAGTAGGACTCCCCTAGGGCGCGCCATAGAGAGGGCCGCCCTCCCTCTTCCACTCCTTTATATACGGGGCAGGGGCACCCCATAGACACACAAGTTGATCTTCATGATCGCTCCTTAGCCGTGTCGGTGCCCCCTCCACGATATTACACCTCGGTCATATTGTAGCGGTGCTTAGGCGAAGCCTCGCGACAAGATAACATCAAGATCGCCACCACGCCGTCCTGCCGACGGAACTCCTCCCCAAGCTTTGCTGGATCGGAGCCCGGGTGCGCCATCGAGCTGACGTGTGTCAAGAACTCGGAGGTGCCGGAGTAACGGTGCTTGGATCGGTTGGACCGGAAGACGACGACTACTTCCTCTACGCTGCGTCAACGCTTCGCTTCGGTCTCACGAGGGTACGACAACACTCTCCCCTCTCATTGCTATGCATCACCATGTTCTTGCGTGTGCGTAGGAAATTTTTGAAATTACTACGTTCCCCAACAGTGGCATCCGAGCCTAGGTTTTATGCGTTGATGTTATATGCACGAGTAGAACACAAGTGAGTTGTGGGCGATACAAGTCATACTGCTTACCAGCATGTCATACTTTGGTTTGGCGGTATTGTTGGATGAAGCGGCCCGGACCGACATTACACATACACTTATGCGAGCCTGGTTTTACCGCCGTGCTTTGCACACAGGTGACTAGCGGGTGTCAGTTTCTCCAACTTTAGTTGAACCGAGTGTGGCTACGCCCGGTCCTTGCGAAGGTTAAAACAGCACCAACTTGACGAACTATCATTGTGGTTTTGATGCGTAGGTAAGAACGGTTCTTGCTCAGCCCGTAGCAGCCACGTAAAATTTGCAACAACAAAGTAGAGGACGTCTAACTTGTTTTTGCAGGGCATGTTGTGATGTGATATGGTCAAGACGTGATAAGATATAAGTTGTTGTATGAGATGATCATGTTTTGTTGAAGTTATCGGCAATCGGCGTAAGCCCTATGGATGTCTCTTTGTTGCATAAGATGCAAGTGCCAAATAATTGCTTTACTTTATCGCTATACGATAGCAATAGTTGCAAGAGCAATAGTTGGTGAGACAACCATGTGATGACACATTGATATACATCAAGATGATGAAGATCATGGTGTCGTGCCAGTGACGATAGAGATCATGACAGTACTTTGGAGATGGAGATCAAAGGTGCAAGATGATCATGGCCATATCATGTCACATATTTTGATTGCATATGATGTTTGTCTATTATACATCTTATTCTTGCTTTGATTGACGGTAGCATTATAAGATGATCTCTCACTAAATTATCAAGAAGTGTTCTCCCTGAGTATGCACCGTTGCCAAAGTTTGTCGTGCCTGCACACCACGTGATGATCGGGTGTGATAAGCTCTCGTCCATCTACAACGGTGCAAGCCAGTTTTGCACACGCGAATACTCAAAGTTAAAATTGACGAGCCTAGCATATGCAGATATGGCCTCAGAACACGGAGACTGAAAGGTCGAGCGTGAATCATATAGTAGATATGATCAACATAGTGATGTTCACCATTGAAAACTACTCCATCCCACGTGATGATCGGTTATGGTTTAGTTGATTTGGATCACGTGATCACTTAGATGACTAGAGAGATGTCTGTCTAAGTGGGAGTTCTTAAGTAATATGATTAATTGAACTTAAATTTATCATGAACTTAGTCCTGGTAGTATTTTGCAAATTATGTTGTAAGATCAATAGCTTGCGTTGTTGCTTTCATATGTTTATTTTGATATGTTCCTAGAGAAAATTGTGTTGAAAAATGTTAGTAGCAATGATGCGGATTGGATCCGCGATCTGAGGTTTATCCTCATTGCTGCACAGAAGAATTATGTCCTTAATGTACTGCTAGGTGACAAACCTATTGCAGGAGCAGATGCAGACATTGTGAACATTTGGCTAGCTCAATATGATGACTACTTGATAGTTTTGTGCACCATGCTTTATGGCTTAGAATCGGGACTTCAAAGATGTTTTGAACATCATGGACCATATGAGATGTTCCAGGAATTGAAGTTAATATTTCAAGCAAATACCCGAGTTGAGAGATATGAAGACTCCAACAAGTTCTATAGCTAAAAGATGGAGGAGAATCGCTTAACTAGTGAGCATGTGCTCAGATTGTCTGGGTACTACAATCGCTTGAATCAAGTGGGAGTAAATCTTCCAGATAAGATAGTGATTGACAGAATTCTCTAGTCACCATCACCAAGTTAGTAGAACTTCGTGATGAACTATAGTATGCAAGGGATGATGAAAATGATTCCCGAGTTTTTCATGATGATGAAATCAATGAAGGTAGAAATCAAGAAAGAGCATCAAGTGTTGATGGTTGACAAGATCACTAGTTTCAAGAAAAGGGCAAAGGGAAAGAAAGGGAACTTCAAGTGGAAAGACAAGCAAGTTGTCACCCCCACGAAGAAGCCCAAAGCTGAACCAAAGCCTGAAACCGAAAGTGCTTACAATCGCAAAGGGAATGGTCACTAGAAGCGGAAATGCCCTGAATATTTGGTGGATAAGAAGGATGGCAAAGTGAACAAGGGTATATTTGATATACAGGTTATTGATGTGTGCCTTACTAGTGTTTATAGTAGCCCCTGAGTATTTGATACTTGTTCGGTTGCTAAGATTAGTAACTCGAAACATGAGTTACAGAATAAACAGAGACTAGTTGAAGGGGAAGTGACGATGAGTGTTGGAAGTAGTTCCAAGATTGATATGATCATCATCACACACTCCCTATACTTTCGGGATTAGTGTTAAACCTAAATGTTATTTGGCGTTTGCGTTGAGCATGAATATGATTTGATCATGTTTATTGCGACACGGTTATTCATTTGAAGTTAGAGAATAATTGTTGTTCTGTCTACATGAATAAAACCTTCGATGGTTATACACCCAATGAAAATAGTTTGTTGGATCTCGATCGTAGTGATACACATATTCATAATATTGATGCCAAAAGATGCAAAGTTAATAATGATAGTGCAACTTATTTGTGGCATTGCCGTTTGGGTCATATCGGTGTAAAGCGCATGAAGAAACTCCATAAAGATGGATTCTCGGAATCACTTGGTTATGAATCATTTGATGCTTGCGAACCGTGCCTTTTGGGCAAGATGACTAAAACTCCGTTCTCCAGAACAATGGAACGAGCTACTGACTTATTGGAAATAATACATACCGATGTATGCGATCCAATGAGTGTTGATGCTCGTGGCAAGTATCGTTATTTTCTGACCTTCACAAGATGATTTGAGTAGATATGGGTATATCTACTTGATGAAACATAAGTCTGAAATATTTGAAAGGTTCAAAGAATTTCAGAGTGAAGTGGAAAAATCATCGTAACAAGAAAATAAAGTTTCTGCGATCTGATCGCGGAGGAGAATATTTGAGTTACGAGTTTGGTCTTCAATTAAAACATTGTGGAATAGTTTCACAGCTCACGCCACCTGGAACACCACAACGTTATGGTGTGTCCGAACGTCGTAACCGCACTTTATTGGATATAGTGCGATCTATGATGTCTCTTACTGATTTACCACTATTGTTTTTGGGGTTAGAGACAGCTGCATTCACGTTAAAAGGGCACCATCTAAATCCGTTGAGACGACACCATATGAACTATGGTTTAGCAAGAAACCCAAGTTGTCGTTTCTTAAAGTTTGGGGCTGTGATGCTTATGTGAAAAAGTTTCATCCTGATAAGCTCAAACCCAAATCGGAGAAGTGCGTCTTCATAGAATACCCAAAGGAAATTGTTGGGTACACCTTCTATCACAGATCCAAAGGCAAGATATTCGTTGCTAAAAATGGATCCTTTCTAGAGAAGGAGTTTCTCTCGAAAGAAGTGAGTGGGAGGAAAGTAGAACTTGATGAGGTAATTGTACCTTCTACTGAATTGGAAAATAGTTCATCACTGAAATTAGTTCCAGTGATTCCTACACCAATTAGTGAGGAAGCTAATGATGATGATCATGAAACTTCAGATCAAGTTACTACAGAACCTTGTAGGTCTTCCAGAGTACAGTCCGCACCAGAGTGGTACGGTAATCCTGTTCTGAAAGTCATGATACTAGACCATGATAAACCTACGAACTATGAGGAAGCGATGATGAGCCCAGATTCCGCAAAATGGCTTAAGGCCGTGAAATCTGAGATTAGATCCATGTATGAGAACAAAGTATGGACTTTGATGGATTTGCCCGATGATGGGCAAACCATAGAAAATAAATGGATCTTCAAGAGGAAGACGGATGTTGATAGTAGTGTTACTATCTACAAAGCTAGACTTGTCGAAAAAGGTTTTTGACAAAGTTCAAGGTCTTGACTACGATGAAATTTTCTCACTCGTAACGATGCTTAAGTCTGTCCAAATCATGTTAGCAATTGCCGCATTTTTATGAAATCTGGCAAATGGATAAACAAAACTACATTCCTTAATGGATTTAAAGAAGAGTTGTATATGATGCAACCGAAGGTTTTGTCAATCCTAAAGGTGTAACAAAATATGCAAGCTCCAAATGATCCATCTATGGACCGGTGCAAGCATCTCGAGTTGGAATATACGCTTTGATAAGTTGATCAAAGCATATAGTTTTATACACACTTGCGGTGAAGCCTGTATTTACTAGAAAGTGAGTGGGAGCACTACAAGATTTCGATAAGTATATGTGAATGACATATTGTAGATCGGAAATAATGTAGAATTATTCGCAAAGCATAAAGGAGTGTTTGAAAGGAGTTTTTCAAAGAAAGACCTCGGTGAAGCTGCTTACATATTGAGCATTGAGATCTATAGAGATAGATCAAGACGCTTGATAAGTTTTTTCAATGAGTACATACCTTGACAAGATTTTGAAGTAGTTCAAAATGGAAAAGTCAAAGGACGAGTTCTTGCCTGTGTTACAAGGTGTGAAATTGAGTAAGACTCAAAACCCGACCACGGCAGAAGATAGAAAGAGAATGAAAGTCATTCCCTATGCCTTGGCCATAGGTTCTATAAAGTATGCCATGCTGTGTACCAGATCTATTGTATACCCTACACTGTGTTTGGCAAGGAGTACAATAGTGATCTAGGAGTAGATCAAGGACAAATGGTCAAAATTATCCTTAGTGGAATAAGGATATGTTTCTCGATTATGGAGGTGACAAAAGGTTCGCCGTAAAGGGTTACGCCGATGCAAGTTTTGACACCGATCCGATGACTCTAAGTCTCGATCTAGATACATATTGAAAGTGGGAGCAATTAGCTAGAGTAGCTCCGCGCGAGCATTGTAGACATAGAAAATTGCAAAATACATAACGGATCTGAATGTGAAAGACCCGTTGACTAAGATTCTCTCACAAGCAAAACATGATCACACCTTAGTACTCATTGGGTGTTAATCACATAGCGATGTGAACTAGATTACTGAATCTAGTAAACCCTTTGGGTGTTGGTCACATGGCGATGTGAACTATGGGTGTTAATCACATGATGATGTGAACTATCGATGTTAATCACATGGTGATGTGATCTAGATTATTGACTCTAGTGCAAGTGGGAGACTGAAGGAAATATGCCCTAGAGGCAATAATAAAGTTATTATTTATTTCCTTATGTTATGATAAATGTTTATTACTCATGCTAGAATTGTATTAACCGGAAACATAATACATGTGTGAATATATAGACAAACAGAGTGTCACTAGTATGCCTCTACTTGACTAGCTTGTTAATCAAAGATGGTTATGTTTCCTAACCATGGACAAAGAGTTGTTATTTGATTAACGGGATCACATCATTAGTTGAATGATCTGATTGACATGACCCATTCTGTTAGCTTAGCACCCGATCGTTTAGTATGTTGCTATTGCTTTCTTCATGACTTATACATGTTCCTATGACTATGAGATTATGCAACTCCCGTTTACCGGAGGAACACTTTGTGTGCTACCAAACGTCACAACGTAACTGGGTCATTATAAAGGTGCTCTACAGGTGTCTCCAAAGGTACTTATTGAGTTGGCGTATTTCAAGATTAGGATTTGTCACTCCGAATGTCGGAGAGGTATATTTGGGCCCTCTCGGTAATGCACATCACATAAGCCTTGCAAGCAATGCAACTAATAAGTTAGTTGCGAGATGATGTATTACGGAACGAGTAAAGAGACTTGCCGGCAACGAGATTGAACTAGGTATTGGATACCGACGATTGAATCTCGGGCAAGTAACATACCGATGACAAAGGGAGCAACGTATGTTGTTATGCGGTCTGACCGATAAAGATCTTCGTAGAATATGTAGGAACCAATATGGGCATCCAGGTCCCGCTATTGGTTATTGACCGGATACGTGTCTCGGTCATGTCTACATTGTTCTCTAACCGTAGGGTCCGCGCGCTTAAGGTTTTGATGACAGTTTTATTATGAGTTTATGAATTTTGATGTACCGAAGGAGTTCGGAGTCTCGGATGAGATCGGGGACATGACGAGGAGTCTCGAAATGGTCGAGACGTAAAGATCGATATATTGGACGACTATATTCGGAGTTCGGAAAGGTTACGAGTGATTCGGGTATTTATCGGAGTACCGGAGAGTTACGGGAATTCGTCGGGGACAAGTACTGGGCCTTATTGGGCCATACGGGAAAGAGAGAGGGGCTGCCTAGGGCAGGCCGTGCGCCCCCCCATGGCCTAGTGCAAATTGGACTAGGGGAGGGGCCACACCCCCTCCTTCCTTCCCTTCTCTCTTCCCCTTCCTTGTCTCCTACTCCTACTACTTGGAAGGTCTCCTTGTTGGACTAGGAAAGGGGGAATCATACTCCCGGTGGGAGTAGGACTCCCCTAGGGCGCGCCATAGAGAGGGCCGGCCCTCCCCTCCTCCACTCCTTTATATACGGGGGCAGGGGGCACCCCATAGACACACAAGTTGATCTTCGTGATCGCTCCTTAGCCGTGTCGCGGTGCCCCTCCACGATATTACACCTCGGTCATATTGCAGCGGTGCTTAGGCGAAGCCTCGCGATAGTTGAACATCAAGATCGCCACCACGCCGTCAGTCTTGATGGAACTCCTCCCGAAGCTTTGCTGGATCGGAGCCCGGGTGCGCCATCGAGCTGTACGTGTGTCAAGAACTCGGAGGTGCCGAGTAACGATGCTTGGATCGGTTGGACCGGAAGACGACGACTACTTCCTCTACGCTAGCGCCAACGCTCGCTTCGGGTCTCACGAGGGTACGAGACAACACTCTCCCCTCTCGTTGCTATGCATCACCATGATCTTGCGTGTGCGTAGGAAATTTTTGAAATTACTACGTTCCCCAACACTTGCCGGGGCTGGGGGGGCGACCGGCAAGGGTCTTGCCGGGGGAGTCTGCCTCGCCTTCTTTCTCTTTGTGTTTCTGGTCATGGTGTTGCTTGATTGTCTTGTGGATTTGGCTTCCCTCTTCTGCCCTACTAAGTGTGGCCGTGGGCGCGGCTCTAACTGCCTGTGCACAAGTAAAGGGGTACAAAGCGGAGCCCCTACTTTTGTACACCGATAGGAGCCCCTGGTGTTGGGGAATGTAGCAGAAATTCAAAATTTTCCTACGTGTCACCAAGATCTATCTATGGAGAAACCAGCAACGAGGGGAAGGAGAGTGCATCTACATACCCTTGTAGATCGCTAAGCGGAAGCGTTCAAGAGAACGGGGTTGAAGGAGTCATACTCGTCGTGATCCAAATCACCGGAGATCCTAGTGCCGAACGGACGGCACCTCCGCGTTCAACACACGTACAGCCCGGTGACGTCTCCCATGCCTTGATCCAGCAAGGAGAGAGGGAGAGGTTGAGGAAGACTCCATCGAGCAGCAGCACGATGGCGTGGTGGTGGTGGAGGAGCGTGGCAATCCTGCAGGGCTACGCCAAGCACCGCCGGAGAGGAGGAGGACTTGGGAGAGGGGGAGGGCTGCGCCAGAACTTCGTGTGAAGCTCCCATGCGCCTCCCCACTATATATAGGGGTGGAGGGGCTGGTTTCTTACCCTCCAAGTCCATTGGGGCGTTGGCCAAGGTGGGAGGAAAGAAATCCCATCATTTCCTTCCCCACCGATTGTTATCCCCCCTTTTTAGGGATCTTGATCTTATCCCTTTGGGATATGATCTTATTCCTTCTAAGGGGGATCTTGGTGCGCTTGACCAGGGGTGTGGGGCCTTGCCCCACTACCATGTTCATGTGGGTCCCCCATGTAGGTGGGCCCCACTCCGAACCTTCTAGAACTTTCTCGGTAAAATACCAAAAAATCCCAACATTTTCCGTGGCCAAAATAGGATTTCCCATATATAAATCTTTACCTCCGGACTGTTCCGAACTCCTCGTGACGTCCGGATCTCATCCGGACTCAACAACATTCGGTAACCACATACAAACTTCCTTTATAACCCTAGCATCATCGAACCTTAAGTGTGTAGACCCTACGGGTTCGGGAGACATGTAGACATGACCGAGACGTTCTCCGGTCAATAACCAACAGCGGGATCTGGGTACCCATGTTGGCTCCCTCATGTTCCACGATGATCTCATCGGATGAACCACGATGTCGAGGACTCAATCGATCCCGTATACAATTCCCTTTGTCTAGCGGTATATTACTTGCCCGAGATTCGATCGTCGGTATACCGATACCTTGTTCAATCTCGTTACTGGCAAGCCTCTTTACTCATTCCGCAACACATCATCCCGTGATCAACCCCTTGGTCACATTGTGCACATTATGATGGTGTCCTACCGAGTGGGCCCAGAGATACCTCTCCGTTTACACGGAGTGACAAATCCCAGTCTCGATCCGTGTCAACCCAACAGACACTTTCGGAGATACCTGTAGTGCACCTTTATGATCACCCGCCACGCTGTGACGCTTTGATACACCCAAAGCACTCCTACGGTATCCGGAGTTACACGATCTCATGGTCTAAGGAAGAGATACTTGACATTGGAAAAGCTCTAGCAAACGAACTACACGATCTTTGTGCTATGCTTAGGATTGTCTTGTCCATCACATCATTCTCCTAATGATGTGATCCCGTTATCAACGACATCCAATGTCCATAGCCAGGAAACCATGACTATCTATTGATCACAACGAGCTAGTCAACTAGAGGCTCACTAGGGACATATTGTGGTCTATGTATTCACACGTGTATTATGATTTTCGGATAATACAGTTATAGCATGAATAACAGACAATTATCATGAACAAGGAAATATAATAATACTTTTATTATTGCCTCTAGGGCATATTTCCAACAGTCTCCCACTTGCACTAGAGTCAATAATCTAGTTCACATCACCATGTGGTTAACACTCACAGGTCACATCGCCATGTGACCAACATCCAAAGAGTTAACTAGTGTCACTAAACTAGTTCACATCATCATGTGATTAAGACTCAATGAGTTCTGGGGTTTGATCATGTTTTTCTTGCAAGAGAGGTTTTAGTCAACGGGTCTGCAACATTCAGATCTGTATGTACTTCGCAAATATCTAGATCATATTGTAAACGCTGCTTCCACGCTCCACTTGGAGCTATTCCAAATGGTTGCTCCACTATACGTATCTGGTTTGCTACTCAGAGTCACTCGGATAGGTGTTAATGCTTGCATCGATGTAACCCTTTATGCCGAACTCTTTATCACCTCCATAATCGAGAAACATGTCCTTATTTACTCCAAGGACAATTTTGATCGCCATCCAATGATCCATTCTCGATCATTCTTGTACCCTTGATGACTCATGGCAAGGCACACTTCAAAGCGGTACACAAGATAGCATACTATAGAGCCTACGTCCGAAGTATAGGGGACGACCTTCGTCCTTTCTCTCTATTCTGCCGTGGTCGAGCTTTTAAGTCTTAACTTCATACCTTACATCTCAGGCAAGAACTCCTTTGACTGATCCATCTTGAACACCTTCAAGATCATGTCAAGGTATATGCTCATTTGAAAGTACCATTAAGCGGTTTTTGATCTATCCTCATAGATCTTGATGCTCAATGTTCAAGTAGCTTAATCCAGGTTTTCACTTGAAATACAGTTTTCAAATAACCCTATATGCTTTACAAAAAATCCTACATCATTTCTGATCAACAATATGTCAATAACATATACTCATCAGACATTCTATAGTGCTCCCACTCACTTCTTTGGAAATACAAGTTTCTCATAAACTTTGTATAAACAAAATTCTTTGATCATCTTATCAAAGCACATATTCCAACTCCGAGATGCTTACTCCAATCATTAGAAGGATCATTGAGCCAGCATACCTTTTAGCATTCTTAGGATCGACAAAACTTTCGGATTGTATCACATACAACCTTTCCTTACGAAGACTGGTAAGGAAACTCGTTTTGACATCCATCTGCCATATTTCATAAATGGAGCTAATGCTAACATGATTCCGACGGACTTAAGCATCGCTACGGATGAGAAAATCTCATCGTAGTCAACTCCTTGAACTTGTGAAAAATTCTTCGCCACAAGTCGAGCTTCATAGACGGTGACATTACCGTCCACGTCCGTCTTCTTCTCAAAGATCCATTTATCTCAATGGCTTGCCGATCATCGGGCAAGTCCACCAAAGTCCATGCTTTGTTCTGATACATGGATCCTATCTCGGATTTCATGGCTTCTAACCATTTGTCGGAATTTGGGCCCACCATCGCTTCTCCATAGCTCGTAGGTTCATTGTTGTCTTGCAACATGACCTTCAAGACAGGATTACTGTACCACTCTAAAGTAGTATGCATCCTTGTCACCCTACGAGGTATGGTAGTGACTTGATCCGAAGTTTCATGATCACTATCATAAGCTTCTACTTCAATTGGTGTAGGTGCCATAGGAACAACTTCATGTGCCCTGCTACACTCTAGTTGTAGTGACGGTTCAATAACCATATCAAGTCTCCACCATCCTCCCACTTAACTTTCCGAGACAAACTTTTCCTCGAGAAAGGACCCGATTCAAGAAACAATCCCTATTGCTTTCGGATCTGAATTCGGAGGTATACCCAACTGTTTTGGGTGTCCTATGAAGATGCATTTTATCCGCTTTGGGTTCAAGCTTAACAACCTGAAACTTTTTCACATAAGCATCGCAGCCCCAAACTTTTAAGAAACGACAACTAAGGTTTCTCAAACCATAGTTCAAACGGTGTCGTCTCAACGGAATTACGTGGTGCCCTATTTAAAGTGAATGTGGTTGTCTCTAATGCCTAACCCATGAACGATAGTGATAATTCAATAAGAGACATCATGGTACACACCATATCCAGTAGGGTGCAACTATGATGTTCGGACACACCATCACACTATGGTGTTGCAGGCGGTATTAATTGTGAAATAGCTTCCACAATGTCTTAATTGCGTGCCAAAGCTCGTAACTCAGATACTCATCTCTATGATCATATCATAGACATTTCATCCTCTTGTCATGATGATCTTCAACTTCACTCTGAGATTACTTGAACCATTCAATAATTCAGACTTGTGTTTCATCAAGTAAATATACTCTACATCTACTCGAATCATCTGTGAAGTAAGAACATAACGATATTCATCAGATGCCTCAAAGACTCATTGGACTGCACCATCAAAATGTGTTACTTCCAACAAGTTGCTATCTTGTTCCATCTTATCAAACCGAGGCTTTTCACTCATCTTGCCCATGTGGTATGGTTTGCATATCTCAAGTGATTCAAAATCAAGTGAGTCCAAACGATCCATCTGCATGGAGTTTCTTCATGCGTATACACCAATAGACGTGGTTCGCATGTCCCAAACTTTTCAAAAACGAGTGAGTCCAAAGATCCATCAACATGGAGCTTCTTCATGCATTTTATACCAATATGACTTACATGGCAGTGCCACAAGTAAGTGGTACTATCATTACTATCTTATATCTTTTGGCATGAAAATGTGTATCACTACGATCGAGATTCAATAAACCATTCGCTTGGTGCAAGACCATTGAAGGTATTATTCAAATAAATAGAGTAACCATTATTCTCCTTAAATGAATAATCAGATTGCAATAGACATAATCCAATCATGTCTATGCTCAACGCAAACACCAAATGACAATTATTCAGGTTTAATACTAATCTTGATTGTAGAGGGAGCGTGTGATGTTTGATCACATCAAACTTGGAAACACTTCCAACGCATATCGTCAGCTCCCCTTTATCTAGTCTCCATTTATGTCGTAGCTCTTTTATTTCGAGTTACTAACACTTAGCAACCGAACCGGTATCTTAATACCCTGGTGCTACTACGAGTACTAGTAAAGTACACATTAACATAATGTATATCTAATACACTTCTATCGACCTTGCCAGCCTTCTCATCTACCAAGTATCTAGGGTAATTCTGCCCAAAGGTTGTTCCCTTATTACGTAAGCACTTAGTCTCGGTTTGGGTTCAACCTTGGGTTTCTTCACTAGAGGAGCAGCTGATTTGCCGCTTCATGAAATATCCCTTCTTGCCCTTGCCCTTCTTGAAACTAGTGGTTTCACCAACCATCAACAATTGATGCTCCTTCTGATTTCTACTTTCGCGGTGTCAAACATCGCGAATACCTCAAGGATCATCATATCTATCCCTGATATGTTATAGCTCATCACGAAGCTCTAGCAGCTTGGTGGCAATGACTTTGAAGAAACATCACTATCTCATCTAGAAGATCAACTCCCACTCAATTCAAGTGATTGTTGCACTCAGACAATCTGAGCACAAGCTCAACGATTGAGCTTTTCTCCTTAGTTTGCAAGCTAAGAAAATCGCTTGGACGTCTCATACCTCTTGACGTGGGCACGAGCCTGAAATCTCAATTTCAGCCCTCAAACATCTCATATGTTCCGCGACGTTTTGAAAACGGCTTTGGTGCCTCAACTCTAAACCGTTTAACTGAACTATCACGTAGTTATCAAAACGTGTATGTCCGATGTTCGCAACATCCACAAACAACGCTTGGGGTTCAAAGACATCGAGCGTGCATTAAGGACATAAGCTTTCTCTCGTCCGCATAATCGCCATCACAACTTTCAACTATATTTTCTCTAGGAACATATCTAAACAAAGGAACTAAAGCGCGATCATACGACATAATTTGCAAAGATCTTTTGACTATGTTCAGATAATTAAGTTCATCTTATGAACTCCCACTCGATAGACATCCCTCTGGTCATCTAAGTGATTACATGATCCGAGTCAACTAGGCCATGTCCGATCATCACGTGAGACGGACTAGTCATCATCGGTGAACATCTTCATGTTGATCGATCCTCCATACGACTCATGCTCGACCTTTCGGTCTCCGTGTTCCGAGGCCATGTCCGTACATGCTAGGCTCGCAAGTTAACCCTAAGTGTTTTGCATGTGTAAAACTGTCTTACACCCGTTGTATGTGAACGTAAGAATCCATCACACCCGATCATCACGTGGTGCTTAGAAGCGACTAACTTTAGCAACGGTGCACAGTTAGGGGAGAACACTTCTTGAAATTTTTGTAAGGGATCATCTTATTTACTACCGTCGTTCTAAGTAAACAAGATGCATAAACATGATAAACATCACATGCAATCAAATAGTGACATGATATGGCCAATATCATTTTGCTCCTTTTGATCTCCATCTTCGGGGCTCCATGATCATCATCGTCACCGCATGACACCATGATCTCCATCATCATGATCTCCATCATCGTGTTCCATGAAGTTGTCTCGCCAACTTATTACTTCTACTACTATGGCTACCGTTAGCAATAAAGTAAAGTAATTACATGGCGTTGTTCAATGACACGCAGGTCATACAATAAATAAAGACAACTCCTATGGCTCCTGCCGTTGTCATACTCATCGACATGCAAGTCGTGATTCCTATTACAAGAACATGATCAATCTCATACATCACATATCATTCATCACATTCTTCTTGGTCATATCACATCACATAGCATACCCCGCAAAAACAAGTTAGACGCCCTCTAATTGTTGTTTGCATGTTTTATGTGGCTGCTATGGGTTTCTAGCAAGAACGCTTTCTTACCTACGCAAAACCACAACGTGATATGTCAATTGCTATTTACCCTTCATAAGGACCCTTTTCATCGAATCCGCTCCGACTAAAGTGGGAGAGATCGGCACCCGCTAGCCACCTTATGCACCAAGTGCATGTCAATCGGTGGAACCTGCCTCACGTAAGTGTACGTAAGGTCGGTCCGGCCGCTTCATCCCACAATACCGTCAAACAAGATTGCACTAGTAACGGTAAGCATATTGAAAAAAATCAATGCCCACAACTACTTTGTGTTCTACTTGTGCAAAGAATCTACGCAATAAACCTAGCTCATGATGCCACTGTTGGGGAACGTAGCAGAAATTCAAAATTTTCCTACGTGTCACCAAGATCTATCTATGAAGAAACCAGCAACGAGGGGAGGAGAGTGCATCTACATACCCTTGTAGATCGCTAAGTGGAAGCGTTCAAGAGAACGGGGTTGAAGGAGTCGTACTCGTCGTGATCCAAATCACCGGAGATCCTAGTGCCGAACGGACGGCACCTCCGCGTTCAACACACGTACAGCCCGGTGACGTCTCCCATGCCTTGATCCAGCAAGGAGAAAGGGAGAGGTTGAGGAAGACTCCATCCAGCAGCAGCACGACGGCGTGGTGGTGGTGGAGGAGCGTGGCAATCCTGCAGGGCTTCGCCAAGCACCGCGGGAGAGGAGAAGGACTTGGGAGAGGGGGAGGGCTGCGCCAGAACTTCGTGTGAAGCTCCCATGTGCCTCCCCACTATATATAGGGGTGGAGGGGCTGGTTTCTTGCCCTCCAAGTCCATTGGGGCGTTGGCCAAGGTGGGAGGAAAGAAATCCCATCATTTCCTTCCTCACCGATTGTTATCCACCCTTTTTAGGGATCTTGATCTTATCCCTTTGGGATATGATCTTATTCCTTCTAAGGGGGGATCTTGGTGCGCCTTGACCAGGGGTGTGGGGCCTTGCCCCCACTACCCACGTTCATGTGGGTCCCCCCATGCAGGTGGGCCCACTCCGGAACCTTCTAGAACTTTCTCAGTACAATACCGAAAAATCCTGAACATTTTCTGGTGGCCAAAATAGGACTTCCCATATATAAATCTTTACATCCGGACCATTCCGGAACTCCTCGTGACGTCCGGGATCTCATCCGGACTCAACAACATTCGCAACCACATACAAACTTCCTTTATAACCCTAGCGCCATCGAACCTTATGTGTAGACCCTACGGGTTCGGAGACATGTAGACATGACCGAGACGCTTCTCCGTCAATAACCAACAGCGGAATCTGGATACCCATGTTGGCTCCTACATGTTCCACGATGATCTCATCGGATGAACCACGATGTCAAGGACTCAATCGATCCCGTATACAATTCCCTTTGTCTAGCGGTATATTACTTGCCCGAGATTCGATCATCGGTATACGATACCTTGTTCAATCTCGCATCGCAAGTCTCTTTACTGCTCCGCAACACATCATCCCGTGATGAACCCCTTGGTCACATTGTGCACATTATGATGATGTCCTACCGAGTGGGCCCAGAGATACCTCTCCGTTTACACGGAGTGACAAATCCCAGTCTCGATCCGTGTCAACCCAACAGACACTTTTGGAGATACCTGTAGTGCACCTTTATGATCACCCAATTACGTTGTGACGTTTGATACACCCAAAGCACTCCTACGGTATCCAGGAGTTACACGATCTCATGGTCTAAGGAAGAGATACTTGACATTGGAAAAGCTCTAGCAAACGAACTACACGATCTTTGTGCTATTCTTAGGATTGGGTCTTGTCCATCACATCATTCTCCTAATGATGTGATCCCGTTATCAACGACATCCAATGTCCATAGCCAGGAAACCATGACTATCTGCTGATCACAACGAGCTAGTCAACTAGAGGCTCACTAGGGACATATTGTGGTCTATGTATTCACACGTGTATTACGATTTCCGGATAATACAGTTATAGCATGAATAAAAGACAATTATCATGAAAAAGGAAATATAATAATACTTTTATTATTGCCTCTAGGGCAAATTTCCAACAGTCTCCCACTTGCACTAGAGTGAATAATCTAGTTCAGATCGCCATGTGGTTAACACTCACAGGTCACATCGCCATGTGACCAACATCCAAAGAGTTTACTAGTGTCACTAAACTAGTTCACATCATCATGTGATTAAGACTCAATGAGTTCTGGGGTTTGATCATGTTTTGCTTGCAAGAGAGGTTTTAGTCAACGGGTCTGCAACATTCAGATCCGTATGTACTCCGCAAATATCTAGGTCATATTGTAAACGCTGCTTCCACGCTCCACTTGGAGCTATTCCAAATGGTTGCTCCACTATACGTATCCGGTTTGCTACTCAGAGTCACTCGGATAGGTGTTAATGCTTGCATCGATGTAACCCTTTACGCCGAACTCTTTATCACCTCCATAATCGAGAAACATGTCCTTATTTACTCCAAGGACAATTTTGACCGTTGTCCAATGATCCATTCCTGGATCATTCTTGTACCCTTGATCGACTCATGGCAATGCACACTTCAGTGCGGTACACAAGATAGCATACTATAGAGCCTACGTCTGAAGTATAGGGACGACCTTCGCCCTTTCTCTCTATTCTCGCCGTGGTCGAGCTTTTAAGTCTTAACTTCATACCTTACATCTCAGGCAAGAACTCCTTCTTTGACTGATCCATCTTGAACACCTTCAAGATCATGTCGAGGTATATGCTCATTTGAAAGTACCATTAAGCGGTTTTTGATCTATCCTCATAGATCTTGATGCTCAATGTTCAAGTAGCTTAATCCAGGTTTTCACTTGAAAATCAGTTTTCAAATAACCCTATATGCTTTACAAAAAATTCTACATCAATTCTGATCAACAATATGTCAATAACATATACTCATCAGACATTCTATAGTGCTCCCACTCACTTCTTTGGAAATACAAGTTTCTCATAAACTTTGTATAAACAAAATTCTTTGATCATCTTATCAAAGCACATATTCCAACTCCGAGATGCTTACTCCAGTCATTAAAAGGATCGCTGGAGCTAGCATACCTTTTAGCATCCTTAGGATCGAAAAAAACTTTCGGATTGTATCACATACAACCTTTCCTTACGAAGACTGGTAAGGAAACTCGTTTTGACATCCATCTGCCAGATTTCATAAATGCAGCTAATGCTAACATGATTCCGACGGACTTAAGCATCGCTACGGATGAGAAAATCTCATCGTAGTCAACTCCTTGAACTTGTGAAAAACTCTTCGCCACAAGTCGAGCTTCATAGACGGTGACATTACCGTCCACGTCCGTCTTCTTCTCAAAGATCCATTTATCTCAATGGCTTGCCGATCATCGGGCAAGTCCACCAAAGTCCATGCTTTGTTCTGATACATGGATCCTATCTCGGATTTCATGGCTTCTAACCATTAGTCGGAATTTGGGCCCACCATCGCTTCTCCATAGCTCGTAGGTTCATTGTTGTCTAGCAACATGACCTTCAAGACAGGATTACTGTACCACTCTAAAGTAGTATGCATCCTTGTCACCCTACGAGGTATGGTAGTGACTTGATCCGAAGTTTCATGTTCACTATCATAAGCTTCTACTTCAATTGGTGTAGGTGCCACAGGAACAACTTCCTGTGCCCTGCTACACACTAGTTGTAGTGACGGTTCAATAACCATATCAAGTCTCCACCATCCTCCCACTTAACTTTCCGAGACAAACTTTTCCTCGAGAAAGGACCCGATTCAAGAAACAATCCCTATTGCTTTCGGATCTGAATTAGGAGGTATACCCAACTTTTTTGGGTGTCCTATGAAGATGCATTTTATCCGCTTTGGGTTCAAGCTTAACAACCTGAAACTTTTTCACATAAGCATCGCAGCCCCAAACTTTTAAGAAACGACAACTTAGGTTTCTCAAACCATAGTTCAAACGGTGTCATCTCAACAGAATTACGTGGTGCCCTATTTAAAGTGAATGTGGTTGTCTCTAATGCCTAACCCATGAACGATAGTGGTAATTCAATAAGAGACATCATGGTACGCACCATATCCAATAGGGTGCAACTATGATGTTCGGACACACCATCACACTATGGTATTGCAGGCGGTATTAATTGTGAAATAGCTTCCACAATGTCTTAATTGCGTGCCAAAGCTCGTAACTCAGATACTCATCTCTATGATCATATCATAGACATTTCATCCTCTTGTCACGATGATCATAAACTTCACTCTGAAATTACTTGAACCATTCAATAATTCAGACTTGTGTTTCATCAAGTAAATATACTCTACATCTACTCGAATCATCTGTGAAGTAAGAACATAACGATATTCACTGCATGCCTCAGCACTCATTGGACTGCACCATCAAAATGTGTTACTTCCAACAAGTTGCTATCTTGTTCTATCTTACTAAAACCGAGGCTTTTCAATCATCTTGCCCATGTGGTATGGTTTGCATATCTCAAGTGATTCAAAATCAAGTGAGTCCAAACGATCCATCTGCATGGAGTTTCTTCATGCGTATACACCAATAGACGTGGTTCGCATGTCTCAAACTTTTCAAAAACGAGTGAGTCCAAAGATCCATCAACATGGAGCTTCTTCATGCGTTTTATACCAATATGACTTACATGGCAAGTGCCACAAGTAAGTGGTACTATCATTACTATCTTATATCTTTTGGCATGAAAATGTGTATCACTACGATCGAGATTCAATAAACCATTCGTTTCAGGTGCAAGACCATTGAAGGTATTATTCAAATAAACAAAGTAACCATTATTCTCCGTAAATAAATAACTGTATTGCAATAGACATAATCCAATCATGTCTATGCTCAACGCAAACACCAAATGACAATTATTCAGGTTTAATACTAATCTTGATTTTAGAGGGAGCGTGTGATGTTTGATCACATCAAACTTGGAAACACTTCCAATGCATATCGTCAGCTCCCCTTTAGCTAGTCTCCGTTTATGTCGTAGCTCTTTTATTTCGAGTTACTAACACTTAGCAACCGAACCGGTATCTTAATACCCTGGTGCTACTACGAGTACTAGTAAAGTACACATTAACATAATGTATATCTAATATACTTCTATCGACCTTGCCAGCCTTCTCATCTACCCAGTATCTAGGGCAATTCTGCTCCAGTGGTTGTTCCCCTTATTACATAAGCACTTAGTCTCGGGTTTGGGTTCAACCTTGGGTTTCTTCACTAGAGGAGCAGCTGATTTGCCGTTTCGTGAAGTATCCCTTCTTGCCCTTGCCCTTCTTGAAACTAGTGGTTTCACCAACCATCAACAATTGATGCTCCTTCTTGATTTCTACTTTCACGGTGTCAAACATTGCGAATACCTCAAGGATCATCATATCTATCCCTAGAGTACAGTCCGCACCAGAGTGGTACGGTAATCCTGTTCTGAAAGTCATGATACTAGACCATGATAAACCTACGAACTATGAGGAAGCGATGATGAGCCCAGATTCTGCAAAATGGCTTAAGGCCATGAAATCTGAGATGAGATCCATGTATGAGAACAAAGTATGGACTTTGATGGATTTGCCCGATGATCGGTAAACCATAGAAAATAAATGGATCTTCAAGAGGAAGACGGACGTTGATAGTAGCGTTACTATCTACAAAGCTAGACTTGTCTAAAAAGGTTTTTGACAAAGTTCAAGGTGTTGACTATGATGAAATTTTCTCACTCGTAACGATGCTTAAGTCTGTCCAAATCATGTTAGCAATTGCCGCATTTTTATGAAATCTGGCAAATGGATAAACAAAACTACATTCCTTAATGGATTTAAAGAAGAGTTGTATATGATGCAACTGAAGGTTTTGTCAATCCTAAAGATGTCGACAAAATATGCAAGCTCCAAATGATCCATCTATGGACCGGTGCAAGTATCTCGAGTTGAATATACGCTTTGATAAGTTGATCAAAGCATATAGTTTTATTCAGACTTGCGTGAAGCCCGTATTTACTAGAAAGTGAGTGGGAGCACTACAACATTTCGATAAGTATATGTGAATGACATATTGTAGATCGGAAATAATGTAGAATTATTCTGCAAAGCATAAAGGAGTGTTTGCAAGGAGTTTTTCAAAGAAAGACCTCGTGAAGCTGCTTACATATTGAGCATTAAGATCTATAGAGATAGATCAAGACGCTTGATAAGTTTTTTCAATGAGTACATACTTTGACAAGATTTTGAAGTAGTTCAAAATGGAACACAAAGAAAGAGTTCTTGCCTGTGTTACAAGGTGTGAAATTGAGTAAGACTCAAAACCCGACCACGGCAGAAGATAGAAAGAGAATGAAAGTCATTCCCATGCCTTGGCCATAGGTTCTATAAAGTATGCCATGCTGTGTACCAGATCTATTGTATACCCTACACCGAGTTTGGGAAGGAGTACAATAGTGATCTAGGAGTAGATCAAGGACAGCGGTCAAAATTATCCTTAGTGGAATAAGGATATGTTTCTCGATTATGGAGGTGACAAAAGGTTCGTCAGAAGGGTTACGCCGATGCAAGTTTTGACACCGATCCGATGACTCTAAGTCTCGATCTAGATACATAATGAAAGTGGGAGCAATTAGCTAGAGTAGCTCTGTGCAGAGCATTGTAGACATAGAAAATTGCAAAATACATAACGGATCTGAATGTGAAAGACCCCTTGACTAAGATTCTTTCACAAGCAAAACATGATCACACCTTAGTACTCATTGGGTGTTAATCACATAGCGATGTGAACTAGATTACTGAATCTAGTAAACCCTTTGGGTGTTGGTCACATGGCGATGTGAACTATGGGTGTTAATCACATGATGATGTGAACTATCGATGTTAATCACATGGTGATGTGATCTAGATTATTGGCTCTAGTGCAAGTGGGGGACTGAAGGAAATATGCCCTAGAGGCAATAATAAAGTTATTATTTATTTCCTTATATCATGATAAATGTTTATTATTCATGCTAGAATTGTATTAACCGGAAACATAATACATGTGTGAATATATAGACAAACAGAGTGTCACTAGTATGCCTCTACTTGACTAGCTTGTTAATCAAAGATGGTTATGTCTCCTAACCATGGACCAAGAGTTGTTATTTGATTAATGGGATCACATCATTAGTTGAATGATCTGATTGACATGACCCATTCTGTTAGCTTAGCACCCGATCGTTTAGTATGTTGCTATTGCTTTCTTAATGACTTATACATGTTCCTATGACTATGAGATTATGCAACTCCCGTTTACCGGAGGAACACTTTGTGTGCTACCAAACTTCACAACGTAACTGGGTGATTATAAAGGTGCTCTACAGGTGTCTCCAAAGGTACTTATTGAGTTGGCGTATTTCGAGATTAGGATTTGTCATCCAATGTCGGAGAGGTATCTCTGGGCCCTCTCGGTAATGCACATCACATAAGCCTTGCAAGCAATGCAACTAATAAGTTAGTTGCGAGATGATGTATTATGGAACGAGTAAAGAGACTTGCCAAAGAACGAGATTGAACTAGGTATTGATACCGATGATCGAATCTCGGCAAGTAACATACCGATGACAAAGGAACAACGATGTTGTTATGCGGTCTAACCGATAAAGATCTTCAGAGAATATGTAGGAACCAATATGGGCATCCAGGTCCCGCTTATTGATTATTGACCGGAGACGTGTCTCGGTCATGTCTACATTGTTCTCGAACCGTAGGGTCCGCATGCTTAAGGTTTCGGCGATGCTTTATTATGAGTTTATGAGTTTTGATGTACCGAAGGAGTTTGGAGTCCCGGATGAGATCGGGACATGACGAGGAGTCTCAAATGGTCGAGACGTAAAGATCGATATATTGAACGACTATATTCGGAGTTCGAAAGGTTCCGAGTGATTCGGTATTTATCGGAGTACCGGAGAGTTACGGAATTCGCCGGGAGAAGTATCGGGCCTTATTGGGCCATACGGGAAAGAGAGAGGGCTGCCTAGGGCAGGCCGCGCCCCATGGCCTAGTCCAAATTGACTAGGGGAGGCCGCACCCTCCTTCCTTCCCTTCTCTTCCCCCTTCCTTGTCTCCTACTCCTACTACTTGGAAGGTCTCCTAGTTGGACTAGGAAGGGGAATCCTACTCCTGGGGAGTAGGACTCCCCAGAGCGCACCATAGAGAGGGCCGCCCTCCTCCTCCACTCCTTTATATACGGGGCAGGGGCACCCCATAGACACACAAGTTGATCTTCGTGATTGTTCCTTAGCTGTGCGGTGCCCCCTCCATGATATTACACCTCGGTCATATTGTAGCGGTCCGAGGCGAAGCCTCGCGACAGCTTGAACATCAAGATCGCCACCACGCCAGTTGTCCGACGGAACTCCTCCCAAGCTTTGCTGGATCGGAGCCCGGTGCGTCATCGAGCTGTACGTGTGTCAAGAACTCGGAGGTGCCGGAGTAACGGTGCTTGGATCGGTTGGACCGGGAAGACGTACGACTACTTCCTCTATGTTGCGTCAACGCTTCCGCTTTGGTCTATGAGGGTACGTAGACAACACTCTCCCCTCTCGTTGCCATGCATCACATCTTGCGTGTGCGTAGGAAATTTTTGAAATTACTACGTTCCCCAACACTTGCCGGGGCTGGGGGGGGCGACCGGCAAGGGTCTTGCCGGGGGAGTCTGCCTCGCCTTTTTTCTCTTTGTGTTTCTGGTCATGGTGTTGCTTGATTGTCTTGTGGATTTGGCTTCCCTCTTCTGCCCTACTAAGTGTGGCCGTGGGCGCGGCTCTAACTGCCTGTGCACAAGTAAAGGGGTACAAAGCGGAGCCCCTACTTTTGTACACCGATAGGAGCCCCTGGGCCTAGGCCACACATAAGCGCAAGGCGTTGTTGGGCTAGGCCCAGAATGATGCGCGGACAGGCGGGGCGGAGCCTCACCGCAGTAATTTCTTCACCCGTTGTGCCTCCCCACAACCCGCATTAAAAGCCTGGCGTGGGGATCGAGCGTGGGGTGACCGAAGCATGCCTGCATCATCCTACGTCATCCTGCGGCTTGCATGTCCTTTTAAGACCGCAGGGCCGCCGCTCATTTACTTTCCCCGCCTTGGAATCGTCGTTCCATGTTTCCCACTACGCCCTCCCCTTGCGCCACGTACGCCGCATGCACAGCGCGGGGTAGGTGACAGACGCATGGAATATGGGAAGGCGCGCGCGGGCCGATACCCACGCGCCCTCGATTGGGCGAGGAGGTCGGTCGACGGCCTCGCCCGCTGCCACTTTAATGAGCCGGATTTGTTGAGAGGGGGCGGCCGAGCCCCGACCCCGCCCCTTTATCAGGAGGAGAGGGGGTGGCACCCCTCAATCTTTCGCCATCCGCCTCCTCCCATCTTGGCTTCTTTCTTCCTTCCGATATGGCGAGAGGGCGCGCCGGTGCTTCGACGGTGGCGACGTGGGTCTCCGCTCGACAATGCGCCCCTCCTCCCCAAGAACTTGTGGTGGCGGAGCCGGCCACAAAGGGAAGGGGGAGGGTGCAAGGCCGAGGTCATCGTGGCGCTCAGGGACGATGTGGATGGGGCGGCGCACCGGCCTCGCCTCCGCCGGCGGTCCCTCCCCCAATGGAGGGCCACGTCGGGGACCAGCCTCGCGAGTTCTTCATCAGGCTGCGCCGGCCAGCGCGCCGTCGTCTCTGTCTCCCTACTCCATTTGCTCGGGAGATGGAGCTCGACCCGCCATAGACTCTGAGATTGCATATGAGGGGCTGCGGTAATGGCGGCACGCAGGTTGATGTCGATTTCCCTGCCCCTCACATCATGTATCTCCGTCGTGGATGGAAGACCTTTGCCCGTATCCACAGCTTGACGGTGGGACTCGTTCTCTATTTCAAACTAATGAAGAACGGCTTGCTCTTTGTCAAGGTCTTTGGAGACTTTGGAACTCGCCTAAAGTGTTGTGTGGAGAGCTCCTCTGATGACGAAGACTCCTCCTCAAGCAAGAGCGGCGAGGAGGACAGCGACATCGATGATGAGGGTGTCAGGCAGGAGGATGACGGGTCCGACTTGGCGTCGGACACACTATCCCTGGGCGGCACTGGCAGCAGCAGCATCTGGACCTGGCCCTTCCTCCTGGCAGAGCAATTTGCCATGTGTCGGGGGGTGCCTCTCTGTGCGGCCTCGAGCACCTATGGGGCACGGGGGGCCCTTCTAGTTCGGCAAGGGAGCGGAGGGCGTGCGCAGAGCAGATCGAGGTCGAGCGCGCGGGGGAGACGGGCGATTTTTACCCAGCTTCGGGGCTCTCCGGAGAGATAATACCCCTACTGCTGCTTTGGTGATTGTATTTGATCTTGCTCGAGCGTACGAGCGTCTGGTGGTGTTGTGGTTGTCGAATAGACCGAACCCCTTCTACGTGCGCATGGGCCTCCCTTTTATACTCTGAAGGGGGGGATCCACAGGTGGCAGCGTAAGAAGAGGGGGTAGAAAGGTAAAATCACAGGTTGGTACAACAGTGACCAACAGTGTTCCCTACCTAACTCTGACGGCAGGGGACAAGGGCATTTAATGCCCGTCCGGTCGCCCCAACAGTGCAAAGAAACGACCGTTAGGTGAGCCACCGGTTGCCACGACGGCGTCTCTGTCAGCTTCACTTGCCACCTTGCCCTTCATGGATGCGCAACGCCGCCACGCGCCCTCGGACGGCCCTGGGTGACACGTCGCTGGAGCGCTTAGACTTTGAGTGGCAGCCTTGCGCTGCAAGCGCTTTGCCGCTGCCCTTCTCTTGTCGTGCCGGCAAGCTTGCCGCCGCCGGCCTTGCCGGATGCGCGGGCCGCCATGCAAGTCTTCCGAGATGCCTTGTCGCCTTCCCGCAAGCTCCTCTTGCCGGGCCTTCGCTTTCTTTGGTTAATACTTTGTTCTTGAATGGCAGTAGTAGATACGATGGAGGGTCTTGGCGGGCGTCCGCAAGCCTTGCCGCTGGTGTTGCGATCGCCTGCAGACAAGTTCGGGTACTAAGGTACCCCTACTTTAGTACACCGACAGAGCCCCGGCCTGGGCCATACACGGTGCCGAAGCGTTGTTGGGCCAGCCCGAATAGTGCACGGCACGCTACTTCGGGCCGCCCAATCGACTCCGTGCCCACCGCTCTTCCCGCAACGGCACGCTGCCGATTGCGGCGCCGTGGGAGACGTGGGTGGTGCGTGGCGATCTTTATATGCCCACTCCCGTGATCACGGGCAGGGTGAGGTCATTTCATCCGCCGCCTGCCTCCGCTTTTTCGCCACGCGGCCCCCATGCGTGGGGGGTCGTGGGCGGCGAAGGTGGGAGACCGGGTCGTCACGGGCGGAGAGGGTGAGTCGGCCCCGCTCCACTGCCCTCTTCGTGCCCTGATTGGCTGAGCGGGGCGGCCGAGCCCCCACCTCGCCCTTTAAAAAGGGAGGAAGGGGAGCGCAATAATCCCGCACTTCCTCTTCTTCTTCCGTCTTCAACTTCCGTTACTCTTCCTCCCATCTGCCATGGAGGGAGGGAACCCCGGTCCTTCATCTTTGGCGGCGAGGGTCGCCACTGCAGCAGCGACCTCTCCCTATCTCATACTGTGGGCGGCGGAGCCAGCCACGAGGGAAGAGGGAGGGGCGAGGCCGCTGGACGGGTCGTGGACATGGTCGAGCGCCAGGGAGAGGCGGCCGGGGTGGTGCGCCACCCCCGTGTCCGCCGGCAGCTCCTCTCCTTGAGGCGGTCCACACTAGGGACGACCCCTGGGAGTTCTTCGTCAAGCTGCGCCGAGCACCTCGTCGCCGCCTCGCCACCGCCCCGCTTCATGAAGCGCAATGGAACCGGACCCGCCCGAGATGTTGGAGTTATGATGAGGGCTGCGGATCAGCGGCACTGAGTTAGTGTCGATCCCCAGCCCCGGCGTGATGTACTTCGATCGAGGGTGGAAGACGTTCGCCCGCATCCACAGCTTGATGGCGGGGTTTACCCTCCATTTCAAGTTAATGGAGGGCGACCTTCTCGCCGTCAAGGTCTTCGGGGACTCCGACACCCGGGCGAGATGCTGTGTGGACAGCTCCTCTGATAGCGAAGGCTCCTCCTCGAGCGAGAGTGATGAGGAGGGGAGCGACAGCGACGACGAGGACGGCGTGTCCGACTAGGCGCCGGACGCTGCCTCACAGGCCACCGGGCGACCCCATCATCCGGTCGCCGCCTTCAACTCCCCGGGCCGCCTCCTTGGGCGGTGGCGAGGGAGGCTGCGGAAGAGGAAGAGGGTGGCGGCAAGGCCGTCAAGTCGAGTACGAGGGCGAGGTGCCTCGACAGCAGGCCGACGCCCCGCCGCCTGCCTTCAAGCTCGCCTCCGGCGCCTCCGTCTTCGCCAAGCTCCCGGCCGCCCACGGAAGTTCTCTTGGTGTCTTCGCACTCAGAGCTCACCTAGGCGCCTTTTGCCCTCCCCCGCAAGCTTCTCTTCCGGGACTCTTGACCTACCTCCGGAGAGAGTAACAGAGAGGGATTACGGCATCTTATCTTTTAATTTTTAAGCCTTCGGGCCTTAGCTGTATTTAAAATCTGTAATCCTCTCTATCATGTTTTTCATCCTCTATGGACTTGTACTAAACTGGGATGTTTTTTAATGAATGGAGGGGAATGCTTGCCGGATTATGTCCTTCACTGGATTTTGTGCCTTGTACATTTTTACCCTATGCTTCTAGGGAACTTGCCGGCGCTAACACACTTGCCGAGTGCGGAACATCAGCAGCCTGCTGGCGGTGTTGTTTCTGGCAAGAAACCTTGTCGGGCCAGTTGCAGCGCGCTTGTTTTGTTGAGCGGACTCGGAAACAAATCAAGGGCGCAACTTAGCCACGACTCGGCTCCTCCGTGCACAGGTTTTCCGTACAAGGTACGTTCGTTCGAGGACGCAGCTTCGCATTCCCCCGTCCATAAAGGATGCATGATGAGGGATGAAAAACTTATCTGATACCGCAGCCCCCTGCGACTCTGGTCCGTTGGGGATGAATCTTGGCGTTTGCAGCCCCCGGCGACTCTGGCTCCGTCGAGACCTAGGTGCCGGTGCGCCTTTCCTTGCCCTTGTCGCTGACGCGGCGGCCTCCGGGGGATCCTGGCCCGGCGCGAAGGATCTTCGGTACTTGCAGCCCCCAGCGGAACCGGTTTGCCGGGGCCCCTGCGCCAGTGCGCCCTTCTGGTTTTTCCCTTGGCGCTGTTATTATGGTCATGAAAATATCTGAGACAGCGCCGTAGTGAGTTACTCTTTCGTGGCGTGACAGTTGGACAATGCAATGCCATGCTTCGTCCTTCGTATGTTTACACTCTACGCTTTTTAGGGGACTTGCTGGTGCATATACACTTGCTGAGTGCGAACGTCAAGAGTCTGGCTGGCGTGTTGCCTTCGGCAAGAAACTTCGTCGGGCTAATTGCAAAGCACTTTCATTATCGAGCGGACTCGGGAGCAAATCAAGGGTGCAATTCAGCCGCGAGTTAGCTCCTCTACGCACAAGTTTTTCATACGAAGGACGTCCCACAGCAAGGCTTGCTATGTTACGTCCTCTACTTTATTACATCCCTTGTACGTTTTTTTTACCCTACGCTTCTAGGGAACTTGCCGCGCTTAACACACTTGCTGAGTGCGGAACATCGCAGCCTGGCCGGGCGGTGTTGTTTCCGCAAGAAACCTTCCCGGTTGATTGCAACAAGACTTGCATTGTTGAGCGGACTCGAAAACAAAGCAAGGACGCAACTTAACCACGAGTTGGTTCCTCCGCGCACAGGTTTTTCGTACAAGGGACGAACGTTCGAGGAGTATAACATAAAAGCTTAAAACTGAAAAAGTGCTCTCTATTCAAGCATGGGTGACTTAGCTTTTCCGTCTTCTGTGATCCGGCGAGGCCGCACTTCTCCCTTGACTTCCTCCCTTGTACATTTTCGCCCTCACGCTTTCAGGGGACCTGCCGGTGCAAACACACTTGCTGAGTGCAGGACGTCAGCAGCCCGCTGGCGGTGTTGCTTCCGGCAGGAAGAACTCGTCGGGCTAGTTGCAGCGCGCTTTCATCGTCGAGCGGACTCGAAACAGATCAAAGGTGCAACTTAGCTACGATTCAACCCTTCTGCGCAGAGGTTCTTCATACAAGGTACGGATTCTCAAGGAATACAATTCAAAAGCTCGAAACTGGACGTCTTCTTCGCCCTACTGGCCGGTGGAGCTTGATGGCGCATCCTCGATGGCATCGCGGCACTCCGAAGAGGCGTGCTTGCCAGAGCAGGCACCAGAGCTGTTCTTACCGGGTTTAGTCTTTGGTAGATCTGCCTTTGTCTTCCTGCATTTGCCAGCGGAGCTCGATGGTGCGTCCTCGACGGCAGCGCAGCACTCCGGAGAGGCGCGCTTGCCAGAGTGGACACCAGAGCTGCCTTTGCCGGACTTGGCTTTCTTCTTCCCCCAGGGAGCTTCAACGGCAAGTGTCTTGCTCTCTGCTGCGGCTGCTGCTTCCCGGTAGATCTTGTCGGTGCAGATAAGTGCATCCTTCTTGTCGCCTTGGACAAAGATGACACTTAACGGACCAGGCATCTTGAGCACATTGTATGCATAGTGAGAGGCTGCCATGAACTTGGCAAGCGCTGGTCGACCGAGTATCCCATTGTAGGGTAATGGGATATCAACAACATCGAATGTGACCTTTTCTGTCCTGAAGTTCAGCTCGCTGCCAAACGTTACCGGCAGCGTGATCTTCCCCTTGCGCTTGCTCCTTCCCGGATTTATCCCTTGAAAGGCACCAGTTTCATCGAGCTCGCTGTCGGGGATCTGGAGCTTCTTGTGCACTGCGGAGGAGATCAGGTTCAGGCCGGCCCAGCCGTCGACCAACATCTTCGTGACCTTGAGGCTGCGGATTGTTGGTGAGACCAACATCGGCAAGCACCCGACTGCAGTAATGCGATCAGGGTGGTCCTCAACATCGAAGACGATGGGCGTGCCGGACCACTTCAGAGGCTTGCGCGCCTCGACGGACGGCCCCGCGGCATTTACCTCTCGCACCTATTGCTTGAGTTAACGGTGCGAGGTGTGCAGAGAGGCGCCGCCGTCGATGCACAACACCTCTGTTGCCTTCTGAAACTCTTGGTCATCAGTCTCATCCTCCTCCATCTCATCATCCTCATCTTCATCTTCGTCCTTGTCGCGCCGCTGGGAGGCTCGTCTCCTTGCCGCTTGGCTTGGCCTTGCCGCGTGCCCTCCCCAAGGGAAGCTTCTTGCCGGATCCTCCGCCACCTCCCTGGGCTCTCTCCTTATCGCGGCGCCAGATTCAGCTTTCAGAGTTCGCCATCCGCTCCACTTTTTGCAGGTTTGGAGATCATGGCCCTTGGTGCGGTGGATCTTGCAATATCGCTGTCGGAGCTATCTCGCTTGTCGGAGGCCACCATGGCCTCGCCGGAGTCATCGGCTCGGGTCTTGTCGAGCCGCCCATTGCCGGAATGCTCGACAGCCAGCACATCCTTGTCCTTTCTTCTTCCGTTGTTCCGCCGCCGGTTCTTCCTTGCCGGGCGGCACCTCACCGCCGCACCTTCGCTCCTGCAATCTCTCCGAATTTTCCTCCTTCCTCAGCCCGTGCACACTTGTCGCCAGAGCATAGAGCTCGCCGACATCTCTCGATCTTGCACATCGCCATCTCCTCCTCATCCTGCGGTTGCGACGTTCGGTGGAACACGCCGATAACCGCGCAGGGTGGACGCTCGATATTGCGCCGCACTTGGCTGAATCTCTCATGTACTTGCTTGCGCAGGGCTCTCCTCCTTCTCGACGAGAAAATGTAGATCGCTCTCCGGCCATGGGGTTTGTGGTCACCCGTAAGGCGCCACAAACTGGTGACATAAGTCCGCCCATGAGGAGATGGAGCCGTCCGCAAGTGCATGAGCCAAGATCTCGACGCTGGGCTTGAGTACCAGCGGAAGTAGTTGGCGAGATCTTCGTCGCGCCCTCCTCCGCAGCCTGCACCGCGATGGTGTAGATGCCGAGGAACTCCGACGGATGTATCCTACCATCATACTTCTCGCACGCCCGCTTGAAGTTCTTGGTTTTGGGCCATCGATTTGCCATAGCCACGGGTGAACGCAGGGCAACCCGCCGCTGCACGCAAGTCGCCTGTTCTCCGGTGCGCATGTCGACGGTGGGCCCAGCGCTGGTCGATTGTCGCGCGCTTTCTCCGGCGCTGGCGCGAAAAGCGAAGCGTTTTCGTGTTGCCGCTCTTGGAGAACGTGGCGCTGATCGCGACGAAGTTCGGCGGGTCCGACGACGCGGTGGAGTCGGCGCGGGGTTGGTCCGCGAGCCGGCGATCTGGCCTCGGGGCTAGGAGTGCACGGAGGTGGCACCCCAGCGTCTTGTCGGCGTTGGCTTGCGCCGGGCGGCTTGCCGGGCCTTGATGCGCCGTTGCCGGGCTTATCGCCGCTGGCGGCCGGCGAGATCAGATATGGTCATTCTCCGCCGTCGATCTTGTGCGGCGCCGGAGGGTAGTCCGTATAGCCGGGCTCGCCGCGCTTCCTCTGTTTTAGGTGGCGGTGGCGACGAAGCGGCGCGAGGAACGGATGTGCTTGACTCCCAACCGATTGGGAGGTGCAACACCCCGCCCAGCGATCAGACCTCGCCGCGCCAAAGATGCGGGCGCAGCATGCCGACCTCGAAGCGCCCCATTTACCCACCAGCTTGGCTCTTGTTCCAACGCGAGCACGGTGTTAGAGCACCGGGCGTTGTCGACCTTGCACCTCCTGGGAAGGGTGTGGTGTCTGCACGGTCGCCGACGCTTGCGGGGCCTTGTTTTTGGATCTGGTGACGACGTGAGTCCCACCGTCGGCGCCCGCTCCTTCGCCGGCGCCGGCTCTACCGCCTGCTTGCTCCGGCGGTGGCGGCAGAATCGATGTAGACGGAGCGGACACCTCCGAGGGCTTCTTCTTTGGTGGCATGTTGACGATGACATTGATGTAGCGCGCGTGGAGACCGGATCAGATGCTCACGACCTCGACGCGCCCCCTACCTGGCGCGCCAAAGATGTCGGGGCGTGCCTCTCTGTGCGGCCTCGAGCACCTATGGGGCACGGGGGCCCCTTCTAGTTCGGCAAGGGAGCGGAGGGCGTGCGCAGAGCAGATCGAGGTCGAGCGCGCGGGGAGACGGGCGATTTTTACCCAGCTTCGGGGCTCTCCGGAGAGATAATACCCTACCGCTGCTTTGGTGATTGTATTTGATCTTGCTCGAGCGCACGAGCGCCCGGTGGTGTTGTGTGTGTCGACGGATCAACCCCTTCTACGCGCGCATGGGCCTCCCTTTATACTCAAGGGGGGATCCACAGGTGGCAGCGTAAGAAGAGGGGGTAGAAAGGTAAAATCGCAGGTTGGTACAACAGTGACCAACAGTGTTCCCTACCTAACTCTGACGGCAGGGGACAAGGGCATTTAATGCCCGTCCGCTCGCCTCTACAAAGGCAAAGAAACGACCGCTAGGTGAGCCACCGTTGCCACGACGCCGCCTCTCTGCCTTCACTTGCCACCTTGCCCTTCATGGATGCGCGAACGCCGCCACGCGCCCCGACGGCCCCGGGTGACACGTCGCTGCGCGCTGGACTTTGAGTGGCAGCCTTGCCGCGGCCCTTCTCTTGTCGTGCCGCAAGCTTGCCGGCCGCCGGCCTTGCCGGACGCTGGGCGCCAGCAAGTCTTCGAGATGCCTTGTTGCCTTCCCGGCAAGCTCCTCTTGCCGGGGCCTTCGTTTTCTTTGGTTAATACTTTGTTCTTGAATGGCAGTAGTAGATACGATGGAGGGTCTTGGCGGGCGTCCGGCAAGCCTTGCCGCGGGGTGCTGCGACTGCCCGTGCACAAGTTCGGGGTACTAAGGTACCCCTACTTTAGTACACCGACACCATGGATGGGGCCAGCTCCTTGAACTTCTCGGGTCGCCTCCTTGGGCGGCTGGCGTGGGAAGGCCGGAGAAGGCAAAGAAGGCGGGTGGCGGGCCGTCAAGTCGGAGTACGATGGCACCGACGCCTTCGTAGCGTATTGCCGGCCCGCTGCCTCATCTTTCGGCTCTTCTCCCGGCACCATCATCACTAGCCCTCTTCCGGACGGCCACCGGGATGTTCTCTTAGTGTCTTCTGTTGCTCATACCTCTCCTAGGCGCTCCTTTTGCCCTCCTGCTGTCTTGCTCCGTTTCCTGGGGAGAGGGACAAGAAAGGGATTACGGGCACCTTATCTCGTTTTAGTTTGTAAGCCTACGGGCCTTAGTTAAATTTGAAACTTGTAATCCCCTTGCTCATGTTTACATTCTGTACAAACTGTACCTGTATGGGACATATTAATGAAAAAGGGTGCTTGCCGGGTTCTTTGTGCGTGAGAAAAGAACATGCCAAGGAACGAATTCTTGTTATTTCTAAGATAAACATTGTCGCCTGGCAACAGGCCTTGCCGTCCCCTCACTCCATTCGTCCGTACTCACGCTCTTGGCGGAGGCAGGGCGAGGTAGGGTTAGGCCCTACGCTTTCTTCCTTGTCACCGCGGCTACAACCAAATTCCAACCCAAGAACTAGCTCTTAGGTGCAGGGAAAGGGGAGCATGGTGGCCTAGGAATAAAACGAGATTTCATACGTCCCAATTCCATACGGAAATGCAAAACAGGGGATATAGGACTTATCTGAATCTGGAACCCTCCGGCAACCTTGGCTTGCCGGGGTTGGACCCTTGTGTCTTCATCCCCCGGCAACCTTGGCTTGCTGGGACTGGAGCGTCGGCTCATTCTCTTTCTTCCATATAGCTCCGCAAAAAAGCCCATGTATCCTGCGAACCAAAGAGGACGGAAAGGAATAGAGAGATGCAGACTCAACCTCTATGCTAGGGGTTAGTCGCCGCTAAGCACTATCAACCCTAACCGAGGGAGAAACTCAACCTAGCATGCATGCTATAACTTAGGGCGCCAACGCTTCATTTATTTATGCTCAGGGTCTGCGTCTGTCTTTGTACAGAGGGTTACATGCTTTGTCGGCAAGGCTTGTACAAAAGGTGGTCTACCGGGGGGCCAGGCAACCACGCCTTATGGGTAAAACTTGCGAAGATGCTCGATATTCCAGGAATTTCTCACCGGAATGGCATCTTCGGTCTCCAGGTGGACTGCGCCGGGCCTGGTGACTCGTGTTACCCGATGAGGTCCTTCCTACTTCGGCGTCAACTTGTTGGAATTCTTGGCCGATTGAACGCGCCGAAGAACAAGGTCGCCTTCCTCAAAGCTTCGGGCATGAACCTTGCGGCTATGGTAGCGGCGCAAGGCTTGCTGGTAGCATGCCGTTCTCACAGCCACCCGAAGACGATCTTCCTCGAGGAGCGTTGCGTCATCTTGCCGCAATCGCTCTTGCTCAAGCTCGTCATAAGCGAGCACTTGAGGTGACCCGTATGTGAGTTCTGTGGGGAGAACTACCTCTGCCCCGTATACCAGGGCAAAGGTTGTCCGGCCGGTGGCTCTATTTGGTGTCATTCTGATCGACCAAAGAACTGCCGACAACTCATCAATGCAGCGCCTTACGCTCTGTGCAGCCTGTCAAAAGTCTTTGTCCTCAGGCCTCGTAGTACTTCAGCATTTGCCCTCTCCGCTTGGCTGTTGCTCCGTGGGTGTGCCACGGAAGCGAAACAGACCTTGCTGCCGAAGTCTTCGATGTATTGCATGAAGGTGTGGCTTGTGAACTGCATGCCATTGTCGGTGATGACTCTGTTTGGCACACCAAAATGACAGACTAGCCCCTTGAAGAATTTGACGGCTGACTACGTTGTCACCTTCCTCACTGCTTCCACCTCTGGCCACTTTATGAACTTGTCGATTGCAACATACAAGTACTCAAAGCCCCCGGCAGCGCGGGGGAAAGTGCCCAGTATGTCGAGCCCCCGGACCGAAAGTGGCCAGGAGAGAGGGATTGTTTGAAGGGCGTGAGTTGGCTGATGAAGCTTCTTCGAATGGAACTGACACGCTTCACACTTGGTTACTAGTGCCATTGCATCTTGGAGGGCTGTGGGCCAGAAGAAACCCTGCCGGAAAGCCTTGCCGGCAAGGGGCCTCGACCCTATGTGGGAGCGACATATGCCTCCATGTATCTCTGCCAACAGCTCCAGTCCTTCCTCCCGGGGAATGCACTTCAATTTCACACTATTTCGTCTTTTTCTATACAGAACATTGTCAATGAACTGATACATGGCAGACCGATGGGCTACTTTCTCTGCTTCTTCCTGCTCCTCGGGAAGCTCCCCTATTTGAAGGAATCGAACGGTATGTTGTGCCCATGCCGGAGCCTGGGGCTCGACGGCAAGGACTAAAGGCATTTCCTTTGCCATGGTGGCGGCTATCTCTATAGCCAGGGCTTGACGCCCTGCCGGAGTCGGTCGCCCCACGGCAAGCTCAGTATCCCCGGCAACATCTTTGCCAGCGGCTCCTAGGAGCTCGGTGGGGAAGTACTTGCCGGAGCCTGATTTCCTCCTCTGGTTCTGCTCTGTCGATGGTGTAGATGTTGAGGAACTCTGACGGGTGAGTCTTGCCGTTGTACTTCTCGCTAACGTCGGGCTTGAACGTGCCGTCAGAGGGCCACTGGAACTGGTGCAGCTCACGGGTAAAGGCTGGGCAACCCACCTCGTAGGGTAGGCCACCGTAACTTCCCAGCGCCGGGTGGTCCATAGTGGGCCCTGCACGCCTATCTGACAGGTGGCGCGCATCACACCGGCGCTCGATGGTGGTTCGAGTGTCTTCAAGGGCTCGCTCCCGAAGAACTTGGTGTTGATCATGGTGGGTCCGTGGATCAGATGACGCTTTGAAAATGTTATCACAAGCGTCATCACGACGGATCGACACCCGCGGTAGCTGGCGTGGGGGAGGAGAGTGCACCGTGGCTGCATCACCCCCGGCCCTTCCTCGACTGGCACGCGGTGGCTCGACGGAGCGTCGACCTATGGGCCCCGCTGGTCGCGGCTCAGCTTTGTTGGCGATGCCGACGAGGCTCCGGCCGGTGGCTCTGCACTCATCGAGCTTCTCCGCAGCAGGAGGAAAATCGAGGAGCAGCTCACAAGACGCCAAAGCTTCGCCGGGCGTGGGCGGCGTAAAGTTGCGTGGATCGTGATTGCGCTCGACTTCTAACTACGTTAGAAGGAGCTCTATCACAGCTGTCGGTGTCAAAACCGGCGGATCTCGGGTAGGGGGTCCCGAACTGTGCGTCTAGGCGGATGGTAACAGAGACAAGGGACACGATGTTTTACCTGTGTTCGGGCCTCTCGATGGAGGTAAAACCTCACGCCCCGCTTGATTAATATTGATGATATGGGTAGTACAAGAGTGGATCTACCACGAGATCAAGGAGGCTAAACCCTAAAGCTAGCCTATGGTATGATTGTTGTGATGTATGTTGTGTCCTACGGACTAAAGCCCTCCAGTTTATATAGACAACGGAGGAGGCTAGGGTTACACAGAGTTGGTTACAATGGTGGGAGATCTACATATCCGTATTGCCAAGCTTGCCTTCCACGCCAAGGAAAGTCCCATCCGGACACGGGACGGAGTCTTCAATCTTGTATCTTCGTAGTCTTGGAGTCCGGCGGATGATGATAGTCCGCTGTCCGGACACCCCTAGTCCAGACTCCTCTCAGAGCCCCGAACCAGGCTTCAATGACGATAAGTCCAAAGTACAGATATAGTCTTCGGCGTTGCAAGGCGGGTTCTCCCTTCAAGTTCCATGTACCTACCGAACAGTGTCCGGCTTCATCATAAATACTGTGCTTCTTGGCTTCTACGCCCAATAATGGCCTTCTTCCACGCGTCGCACGAATGCGAAAAGCCAGGGTGTCTTTATGTTTCACCCCCTAGTCGTGCGAGTCATCCGCCTACAAAAGAGGCAAAAATCCAGATCCAAACCACATCATCTTCCTTCCGCGAATACTTCATCGGAGCGCCCTTGACCTAAAAATCCATTCCATCATGGACCGTCGACACGGCTCCTCTTCTCGCGGCCCCAGCCCACCGCCAGGATTGGAGGAGGTGCTCTGCTCCACACAACGAGCTAGTGAAGCTCCAAGCGGGGGATATCTCCTTCGCCTTCATGGTCCCGGTTTGAACTGGCTGGCCACCTACCAAGGTGGGAAGCAAGCGGAGGCTACCCCAAGTCCCAACAAAGGGAGCGGGTATGCTTCGTCCCCTATCCGATAAGGGACTCGGATTTCCAATACATCCGCTTTCTCCGCTGGCTCTCGGAGTTCTACGGACTCCAGCTCCATCACCCACGCCCGCCTCTATCTTGCATATCGCGGGCTATGTAGCTCTTTGCGAGCTATTCCTGGGCATCGAGCCCCATTTTGCACTGTGGAAGAGGCTGTTCTGCCTCGTACCCCGTTCTCACGAGGGATCCATAAATCAAGTGGGCGGCGCCGAAATATGGCGCATTGCCGGGACCGGATACCCATCCGGTACCCCTAAGAAGGCATCTGAAGACTGGCCTTCGGAGTGGTTTTACATAGAAGACGCTCAGCTGCCGGACCTAGTCCGGATTGGCCTCCCGGAGTTCAGTGCTGCTCCTCTGAAGATACGCCTCAGCTGGCGCCCGCAGAGCCCCCGTTTGGAGGAAGACAAGAGCGTCCATTACCTGATGGGCCGAATAAGATTACTGGCCCATTCCGGGTTGACCATGATTGGAGTCATGGCAACATGCATCATGCGGGGGGTACAGCCATTGCAATACAGAGGCCACCCCATGTGGCATTTCAACGGGGAAGACGATGCCACCCGTCATGGCCGCAAAGGACCGGATTCGACCGAGGACCTGGTGCAGATCCTGTCCGGCCTATACAAGGGGGAAAAGGAGGATTTCCTTCGAACGAACCCCTTGAATGGGTTTTCCATGAACAACCCTAGAAGCTGGGTAAGCGAACATTTTTAAGGGCTCAACCCATGCTTTCGAAGTTTAGGCTTCTTACATTATGTCTTCGGCGCAGGAACTACGCCGGACTGTGAAGGACATGGTAAGTCCCGCTCCGCAGCCCGAGGATCCGGATATCAAGGTGGAGCTGATTGACGGGGTGTTTCACCAGCTCAGCATGGACAATGCTTTGGTCGCCATTACGGCGGACTACCCCAGATTATATCCGGCTTCCCAGGTGATTGTGACCGAGGTTTGGACACCACTACCTCTTCCTTGCCCATTTCTGACCTTCGCGAACGATGGTGTTTTACAGGAAGCACCTTCAAGGCGGGAAGCCGAGCTCAAGCGGCCGACCAACAAAGGTCCGTCCGACCAAGAGGGCGGAAAAGGAGCGCTGCACGGATCAAACGCCGCCGCAGGTATAGCTCAGATTTTAAATATTCAGAGCAACGCTCCTAGGAAGCGCCCGAGTGCTCATGATCCTTTATAGGAGAAAACCGCCCACCGCATCAAGGGTGTAGAGGTCGCCAATCCCGCTTATAGCGCCAGCCCAGCTCGGTCAGAGGGGGGAGGCAAGCGCAAGGCGCAGGCCGGATACTCCTCCAACGGAGGATGCCGACCGACTGTCCGCCACCAAGTCTGAGGTGGAGAGCGCCATGAACCACAGGCGCCGCCGGACAGTATTTCGTGAAGCGTGCTTCTCCCCTGAGGCATTGGACGCCTTTAACGCAGGGGACGTGCACCTCCGTGCTGCTCAAGACGGTTTTACCAGAGCCACGGAGCAGTATGTAAAAGACATACGGGTAAGGGAATTTTAATGGTTATATATACCAGTAGCCCCCGAGACTTAAAGTAGTTATGTTAACTGATTTAAGGATCATTTGAAACGCAGGCTCTTACCGAGAAGAATGCCCAGCTGTCTCAGGAGCTGCAAGAATGCAAGGCCCAGCTTGAGGCCGCACTTGCTGCCGCGGGAGGAAGCGCAGAGACCCCTCTTGGTAACACATTTTTATTAATAAATATAAGCATCAGGCGGTGTGCGCGCAAGTCTAATAATGACATTGCAGTGTGCCGCGGACAAGATCCGGACCGCAAGACTATCGCGCCACTAAACGCCAAGCGAGAGGGTGCTGAATAGGGTGCAGCAAGAAAGGAACAAGCTCCAGGATGCCAACGCCAAGCTCGGAGAGGAGCTGAAAGGCGCTCGAGCCGAGCTGTCCGGCTCCGTTAAGGAGAATCAGCAGCTTCGTCGCGGCATTTATAGTAAGTGCTTGAGCGGACTCCTTTAAAAAGAAGAGTTCGGCGAAGAAGTAAGTTGACATAGTATGTCTTGTAGGTATACTCACAAGTCACCCTGCGGAGGAGATGCCCATATCAACGGGTGATCAACTTCCCGAAGTTGTTGCAATCGCCGAACGAGTTCAGAAAGCGATGAGCGGCGCTGCCTCGTGCTTTAGGGCCAGCCCTCTCCCTACCCAAGGGCCTTGGGGAGCTTATGGAGAAGCTTCAGTGAGTGCAGCAGCGCCTGCTTTGTGGAAGATTTCGCTTGCCGTCAAGGTGCCGTGGAGGCTTGGGCCATGGTGAAGACGTTACATAAGAAGGCGGATCCCAACCACATGGCCAAGTTGGACCGGTGGGGCCCGATGGGAAGGAGATCCCTGTGAGTTTAGTATACAGCCAGGTAGAGTTGGTTGCTAAATTTTCCCAATGGGACTGTAAGTTAGACAGCCTATTAGACGGGATTGAGGAGGAATACAATCAGTAAATTTGACAATGTATTTCTTTAAAATGACATGTGAAATGCCTTCTAGCCGGATTGTAGATCGTTTGTCTTTGCCGACCTTTTCGCTTCAACCTCGGGACCCTAGAGTCCGGAGTGTGTCCGAATACCTTTTTGGTTAAGAAACAACCGGGGTATGCATGGAGACCAGGCGTAGGGGTCATTAGTGCTTTATCGCATAAGTGCCCAACTAGTTATGTTATATTACATGGTTAGTAAGAAACATCTTCCAGGAGAATAGTTCCGTAAGGGTTCCTTTCTCGGGAGGCATGCCCTAAAGTGCATGTCCCATGCAAAAAGCGTAAAAACATCCGGGGCAGATAAATAAGTAGGTAAAAATCATCTTTCAAGTCACCGATCAATATTCCCTTAAGAACGCTTAGTTTTCGCTTCACCCACCGAGGTACACATCCGGCGACCCGCAAGAATAATCGCAGAGGTGCTCCTTTACCTCCTAGCCGAACAATCGGGAACGAGGGTAAGCACAGGAGCCAGGCAACCCAGCTTGGCCAAAACTTAAGTCATATCGATGCATATAATGGTGAGTAAAAGGTACATGTGGAAGCTTGACACATGTGCTGGGCATGAAGCCCTTATAATTGAGCTTCTGGAAAAGAAGCCCCCAGGTATAATGAGTGCGGATGGCACATCAAGTGTACGCGAACAATGCGGAAGTAGGCCCGTAGGGGCTTTTTAGTAAAAAGGTTAGGGGAAGAAAGAGAAACAAAAGACAGCTGAAGTGTAAAAATTTGAACGGAGGAAGGGGACGAACTCTTAGTCCGGCGCTAGGCATAGAATCTTCAGAGGCGGGCTGCATTCCATGGGTTCGCTCGAGTCGGTTATCCGACGATTTCAGAGACGGTACGCCCGCCGCCGTCGACTTGATCGATAATGAAGGGCTCCTCCCATTTGGGCTTGAGCTTGTCCTTTTTCTTGTCCGGCAGCGTGGAACTAGTTCGCCAACGCTGTAAGTCTTGGCCCATACTTCGCTTTGATATCTTCGGCCTGCTGTCGATAGAATGCGGAACGAGCCTTGGCGACGTCGCGTTTTTCCTCCAATGTATCCAAGCTGTCCCGCCGATCCAGCTCGGCCTCTCTTTCTTCGTACATGCGCACTCGAGGTGAGTCATGAATAATGTCGCAGGCGTGGACTGCCTCGCGCCGTATACCATAAAAATGGTGTGAATCCGTAGTACGGTTAGCGTTGTCCGCAACCCCAGTATGGAGTCGAGCTCTCAACCCAAAGGCGTGTCGATTTAGTAAGTGACCGCACTAGTCTGGGTTTAATGCCGCCATTATTAGACCATTTGCTCGCTCCACTTGACCGCTGGTTTGAGGGTGATAGATCAAGCATAGTCGAGCTTGATGCCCATATTTTTGCACCATGACTTAACCTCGTCGGCCGTGAAGTTCGTGCCGTTGTCGGTGATGATGCTGTGGGGGACTCTGTAACGGTGTACCACCCTGGATATAAAGTCTATCACTGGTCCGGACTCTGCCGTTTTGACCGGTTGGCCTCTATCCATTTGGTGAATTTATCCACCATGACCAATAGGTACCTTTGCTTATGGGTTCCCCCTTTAAGGGTCCAACCATATCAAGCCCCTGCATCGCGAACGGCCGTAATGGGTATAGTTTTGAGGACGGTGGGTGGCATATGGCTCGATTAGCAAAGAGCGACAACCGACGATCTCGGACTAAGTCCTCGGCATCCGCCTGGCCGCCGGCCAATAAAATCAGACGGAATGCCTTTCCTACAAGGGCTGGGGCTGTTGCGTGGTGTCCGCCTAGTCCGCATGAATTTCAGCCAGAGGTTTCGCCCTTCCTCTTCGGAGATACACCTTTGAAGGACTCCGTTGTACTTTTCTTATAAAGTTCTCCTCATGGACCTTGTAGGCTTTCGATCGCCGGACTATGCAGCGGGCCTCATTTTGGTCTTCGGGAAGTTCCTGTCTAAGCAGATAGGCTAGGAATGGTTCCGTCCACGGGGCAATTACTGCCATTATGTCGTGGGCTGAAGGTGTTATGTCATCGGCTAAATCGCCGGTTGGCGCGGTTGTTTCCGGTTTGTCATTTCTGGATTCCCCTTCCCATAGTACGGATGGCTTGAAGAGCCGTTCCAGGAAGATATTTGGAGGGACAGCGTCACGCTTTGCGCCCGATCGCGCCAAGACGTCGGCTGCTTGGTTATTTTCTCGCAACGTGATGGAATTCAAGTCCTTCAAACCGAGCCGACATTTTAGGACAGCGTTGCGATATGCTGCCATTTTCGGATCCTTGGCGCCAAAGTCTCCGCTTATTTGGGATATTGCAAGGTTTGAATCCCCGCGCACCTCTAGGCGTTGAATGCCCATGGAGATTGCCATCCGGAGACCATGTAGGAGGGCCTCATATTCGGCTGCATTGTTGGAGTCCGTGTACATTATTTGAAGTACGTATTGGACTGTGTCCCCGGTTGGGGACGTCAAGACGACGCCAGCCCCAAGTCCGGCCAACATTTTGGAGCCGTCGAAGTGCATAGTCCAATTGAGTATGCGCCCGTACTTTTTAGGGAGTTCGGCTTCTGTCCATTCGGCGACGAAGTCAGCCAAAACTTGTGACTTTATAGCTCGCCGAGGTTTGTAAGTTATATCGAATGGTAGGAGCTCAATGGCCCATTTTGCAATCCTGCTCATTGCGTCGCGGTTATTTATGATGTCATTGAGTGGTACTTCGGAGGCCACTGTTATCGAACACTCTTGAAAGTAGTGTCGGAGCTTCCGGGATGCCATGAACACCGCATACGCTATCTTCTGATAGTGTGGGTAACGGGACTTGCAGGGAGTTAACACAGTGGATACATAATACACTGGTTTTTGAAGAGGGAATTTATGCCCTTCTGTCTCTCGTTCGACGACGAGTACCGCGCTTACAACTTGATGCGTTGCTGCGATGTATAACAACATTGGTTCGCCCAGATTGGGCGCAGCCAGGACCGGATTTGTTGCCAATATGGCCTTTATTTCTTCGAGTCCGCAAGTGGCGATCCGCCCACTCGGTGTTCGTTGATGCCGAGGAGGCGATAGAGGGCAATGCCTTTTCTCCTAGACGGGAGATAAAGCGGCTTAAAGCTGCCACGCATCCTGTTAATTTTTGTATCTGTTTGAGGTCTTTTGGGATATCCAACTGTGACAGAGCTCGGATTTTAGCCGGGTTTGCTTCAATTCCTCTACCGGATACAATGAAGCCCAAAGAGCTTTCCGGCTGGTACACCAAAACGCATTTTTCCGGATTCAGCTTGATGTCATATGCTCCGAGGTTGTCGAATGTGAGCCTCAAATCGCCTACTAGAGTTTCGACGTGTTTTGTTTTGACGACTACGCCGCTCACGTATGCCTCGATTGTTTTGCCGATCCGGGTAGCCGGACATGTTTGAATCATGCGCCGATATGTTGCGCCGCATTTTTAAGTCCGAAGGGCATCGTGTTGAAGCGAATGGTCCATATGGAGTGATGAATGCCGTTGTGGCTTGGTTCGCTTCCGCCATCTTGATTTGATGGTAGCCGAGTATCGTCCGAGGAAGCACAATGAATCGTGTTCGTGGTAGCATCGATAATTTGGTCGATGCGGGGAGGGAAGGGATCCTTTGGGCAAGCCTTATTGAGGTCTTTAAAATCGACGATAGGCGCTAGGATTTGTCCTTCTTGGTACCATTACCAGATTTGCTAGACAATCCGGATGTTTGATATCTCTAATGAATCCGCTTCCAATAGTTTGGCTAGCTCTTCTCCCATTGCCTGTCTTTTGGGTTCGAAAATCGTCAAGAGCCTGTTTGACCGGCTTGAATCCTTTTAGGATGTTTAGGCTATGTTACGCCAATCGTGGGATTCCGGGCATGTCCGAAGGCTGCCAGCGAAAAATGTCCCAATTTTCCCGAAGGAATTCGCGCAGGCAGCCGCCTACCTCGGGTTTAATTGTGCCCCAATGGAGGCCGTCTTTGTTGGGTCCGTTGGATGGACCGGAATTTCACTATTTCATCTGCTGGTTTGAAGGAGGTGGACTTGGATCTTTATCAAGTATCACATCGTCCTCACACCGTGAGCGCAGCGCGGTGAGTTCTTCTGCCGCTAGGGCCTCGGATAGTGCCTCCGTGGCTAGTGCGGCTGTCTTGTTTTCAGCGCGAGTGCTATGTCCGGATCACTAGCGAGAGTGATTATTCCGCCGGCCTGCATTTTGAGCTTCATATACCCGTAATGGGGTACGGCTTGAAAAATTGTGAATGCCTCTCGTCCCGATATAGCGTGATATCCGCTGTTGAACGGGCCACTTGGAACGTGACTTCTTCGGATCAGAATTGTCCGCGAGCGAACACCACATCGAGTGTGATTTTTCCAAAGCAGCGCTTCCGGCTAGGGATTATTCCTCTGAAGGTTGTGCTGCTTCGCTCACGGCTCCAATCGATTTCCATTTTTGAAGAGTTTCCTCATAGATGAGGTTTAGTCCGCTGCTGCCATCCATGAGGACCTTTGTAAGTAGAAAGCCGTCCACTATGGGACTAAGCACCAAAGGCGGCTAGTGCTCGGGCTGTTCGAATTTAGGTTCGTCGCCGGGCGTTGAAGGTGATAGCTGTGTCGCTCCATGGATTTGCCGTTGCTACTTGGTAGACTTTGGCGAGGCCGCTGATTGTTCGTTTTGCATATTGTTTGATGCGAAGGTCTCAAGATCGCTGATACCGTGCATCGGTATTGTTGGAGTGGTTTTCCGGGCTAGAAGCTCCTAGCCACTTTTGGTCACCTGCCGTAATATCCAACATGCTCGAAGGCTATGTGTTGGGACGGCTCCCTCTGTACTATGAAGCTTACAGGGTCCATTAAGCCATCCCTCCAAAGACGGTTCCGTGCCTTTTATGGGGTTTTTGCTTTTGTTTTTTGCATCCGGGGCCGAGTGTGATGCACCCTTTGTTGCGGATCGGGTTGTATTCGGGACCAGATTATCCCAAAATTGATTTTCGGTTTTCCGAAACTCTCCATCGCCAAAGATTTCGCATATGGACGCCAGATCGGTGAAGCGATAATTTTACGACGGTCGATGGCGTTCAATATTCCCTTGTCCGTACAATTATTGCAAAAGATTTTGATTGCGTTTTCCTCTCGGCAGTCCTTTATCCTGTCCATAACCAGGAGGAATCAGGCCCAGTAGTGATGTACTGTTTCAGCGGGCTCTTGCCGTATTAGAGATAGATCGCATAGGTCTGGGCGGGTGGGTGGACTAAAATCCGGATCCCTTCCCATCTTGGGGCTTAAAGGCCGAGGAGTTTCTGAATTCGGAAGCTTGGATTGCTGGAGACGATCCAGCGAGTCCGGAACGATGCATGATTTTAAGTTCAATGCTCGATCGAAGTCCGTCCCTCCGCGGAAATCCGACATGGAGGGTTCAGGAATCCGGACGTGACTAGTTTTCAGTATAGGCGAAGAGTCGCCAGATTGCTCCTCTACCACCGCGACGTGGTGGGTGGCCCAGGAGAGTTAATCTCTCGGATCGGTTTTAAGCCCAATCTGATTGTAGTCAGAGCGACTCCTGGGGCGGCGATGCGATCCAAGAGCTCGTTGATGTAAGAGAGCTCTATTGGATCTAGCCGCTCGACGAATTCCGAGCTGACACGGAGATTGTTTTTGACGACTCGGGAAGTCATTGTCGAAGCAGTGGCCGGACAGGCGGTCATAAGAAAACCGCCTAGCCGGATAGTTTGGCCGGCGGCCAAGGCCCTTTATAAAAAACCCGCCTTTGAAGACGGGTGGAGGCATCCTTCCTATCGGTGACGACACGAGGAACTCTCAATGAAAGCACCAATGTCGGTGTCAAACCGGCGGATCTCGGTAGGGGTCCCGAATCAGTGCGTCTAGGCGGATGGTAACAGGAGACAAGGGACACGATGTTTTACCTGTGTTCGGCCCTCTCGATGGAGGTAAAACCGTCGTCCCCGCTTGATTAATATTGATGATATGGGTAGTACAAGAGTGGATCTACCACGAGATCAAGGAGACTAAACCCTAAAGCTAGCCTATGGTATGATTGTTGTGATGTATGTTGTGTCCTACGGACTAAAGCCCTCCAGTTTATATAGACATCGGAGGAGGCTAGGGTTACACAGAGTCGGTTACAATGGTAGGAGATCTACATATCCGTATTGCAAAGCTTGCCTTCCACGCCAAGGAAAGTCCCATCCGGACACGGGACGGAGTCTTCAATCTTGTATCTTCGTAGTCTTGGAGTCCGGCGCACGATGATAGTCCGGCTGTCCGGACACCCCCTAGTCTAGGACTCCCTCAACGGCCCTGCGCCTCTCTGCCATTTTTGCCAGCACCTCGGCATGCATGCTGACCTCCTTCGCCCTGCGAAGGATGCGCAAGACTCTTGCCACGGCGGCGCCCAGGGTCACCAGCATGGTGACGCTGCTCATCACGCACCACTTGAGAAGAGCGCGTCGTGGGCACCGGTGTAGGTGTCTTGGAGGTAGTCGCGCCGCCGGTAGGTGGCACGGCGACGCCCTTGGAGGGCCCCACACCGCCTGCGGGGGGCCCAACTCCATCTTTGGATAGGGCGGCGTGCGGCCCGTCGTCTTGCGCACGAACGATGTTGCTCGCAAGGCTTCGACTGCCAGAGCGATGTGGGTGTTCGCGGGCCGTGCCCGGGTTCTGTCCGCGACCGCCCCGCTACCTGCCCGCACTAGCATGGGCAGTCCGGCTCCAGATGAACCGATCACCGTCGTCATCTTCCTCTTGGGAGCCATGGCGACGAAGAACTGCTAGACTAGCTGCTAGACCGGATTTTCACAGCTGCGCCCCCTATCTGGCGCGCCAAAGATGTCGCTGGAAACGACACCTATGGGATCACTGGAATCCCTACTACGGTCGGCGGGCGCGAGGTTGTGGAAAGAGCGGGTCTAGGAGCCAGCACAAGGATCATTTACCCAGGTTTGGGCCGCGAGGATCGCGTAATACCCTAGTCCTGCTTTTGTGTATATCTGAATGCTCTTGTGTTCTTGAACTAGCTACGATGCGTGCATAGTCCAAAAAGCCAAATCCCCCTCCAGTATGCCTCGGGCCTCCTTTTATCGGGAAAGGGGATGCCACAGTGGCACACAGGAGGTGGAAAGTGCATACAGTGGTCAAGTCTATCCTCTGGCAGCGTCGGACAAACGCATTTAATGCACTACCGACGTGCCCTTCTTGTTGTCGCCGCTTCGCCTTGCCGCGACATGCATCCGGGCCAGCGCGGCGTGCAGCACCATGTAGGATGGCAGGCTGCTGAGCTGGTGTGGTGGCAGGGTCTTCACGAAGACCTGCATGCCACCACGCAGGCGCTTGCTGAGTTGGTCTCGGGGCCGCACGTCGCCACGCAGGTGCTCGCCTGGCTGGCTGGGCTGGCAGCTGCATGGGAACGGCGGTGGAGTCTTGGCGGGCGCGGGCATGGCCGTGGCCCCACTGACGCCCTCGGCAAGGGTCTTGCGGGGCCCCGGCAAGGGTCTTGCCGCAGCACTGTGGTCATCCCCGGCAAGGATCTTGCCGGAGGTCTCGTGGATTTCCTTGGCAAGGATCTTGCCGAGGATCGTCGTCTTCTGGTCCTTATCTGATCTTACGTGTTTATGATCTTCACGAAGATTTGCATGCCATCATGGAGATGCCTCCCGAGCCCTGGTTCCAATGTGGTTGATGGCATTGGAAACCTCGGGTTCAAGGGTGGCGTGCTCCGCTGGCGCTGGGCAAGTTGCCCCGGCAAGAGCCGGGGGGGGGGCGCCCAGCAAGGGTCTTGCCGGGGGAGTCCGCCTCGCCTTCTTGCTCTTTGTGTTTCTGGTCTTGGTTCTGCTTGATTGTCTTGTGGATTTGGCTTCCCTCTTCTGCGCTGTTAAGTGTGGCCGTGGGCGCGGCTCTGACTGGCCGTGCACAAGTAAAGGGGTACAAAGCGGAGCCCCTATTTTTGTACACCGACACATGCATTTCAAACAATGTTCGTTAAATCAAAAATATGTTCATCATTTTCAGAAATTGTTCCACCAATTTCCGAAGCAATGTTCATCCATTCTAGAAATGTTCGCCGATTCAAAAAAATTGTTAAAAAATGTTACCCATTTTAAAAAAAATGTTTGCAAATAGTTTAATATGTTCATGAATTCAAAAAATGTTCTTGATCTTAGTAAATGTTTCAAAATTTGTAAAAGTGTTCATGAATTTGAAAAATGCTCATGATTTCAAATATGGTCATGAATTTAAAAATATTCACAATTTCATGAAATTGAGAGTGATAGTGTATCTCGGTGTTGCAGCAAAATGTGATCATGGCCATTGGAGATTATAATTCTTTTTCTCCCATTGCAACGCACGGTCCCTTTTGCTAGTAAATTATCAACGAGTTATAACTGATGAGTTTCTCATACTATTGTTTCAGATGGAGCTATTGATCGTAGCATCGCTATACAAATGTAAGTATGGATGAACTGTGAAGCGCTTCTTCTCCCTAAGCGATCGGGCAGCTAGGGCATATATATCCCTTGGCATAATAGTTTATTCATATATAGTTTCGTCTTCAAGCTTGGGCTTCTAGTCTTGCATCTCTATGAATTTGCTAAACCTCTTTTCGGTCTTCAACTCATTCATTTCATGTTGTTTGACACATGCCTGCTTCTTTGACATAACATCTTCAAATTTCTTGGTCATCTTGACTGCCGCCCCTTCTCGTTTCTCCTTCTCATCCCACTTCCTCCCCGGATTCCTAATCACCTTCTTGGCTGGAGCAAGCCTTCCTTGTGTTGGAACGGTTGGATCACTGCCTTCATGTTCACTGGATGTGGTGGTCTTGACGGTATTAGCAAATGACAATAGCCTCGAGCCACTTGCTTTGCCTATTCAACTTCAATTAACAACGCATAAATATGGAGTGCTTCTTATCTGTCTTGTAGTATAACGTGCATGTACGTGTGACCAGCAAAGGAAAACAATGGATGGTCGACAAGTTCGAACATTGAACAAATCAATGAAATGACCAGCACATAGAGCAACAGGCCACAAAACATACGAGGTCGCTGATTAACTCGTGACTTGGCTACAAGTATTGCATTTGTTTGTACGCGACATGCCCTTGAATGGTGTGCTATTAGTGGCTTAGCAACTTCAAATTGTGATCACGCGATCACGGTTCATGTTCATGTGTGAAATGAACCATGCACACTTTTCCTGACGCACCGTGCCCCTTTTCTCCCTGCCTTGGAACGCATTGATACTATAGGTCAACCATGCCTCACACAATAATTGATCCTCCTTTGAGGTGAAATATTATACCCTCTTCTTTTTTGGGTCTTATGGCTCTGACTGTTTCTTCTTGGTGCACATCTGCAGGGTGTCTGACTGCGGTTGTTCCTCTGTCTGGGAGTCCTCCACTTGTCCATCTTTGTGGCCACATCTGTCGTGGATAACATTCATCATCGCCTCGTCAGCTTATGTCGTCCCTCTTGCATGAGGCATTCCGGCAAACAGTGAGTTATACCGACAAATCAAGGCTCCACGGTAGGCATCCTCGAGCAGACTAGCGTAGGTGACTGCGACTTCGCGAAGAGGTAGTCAATGTTGAGACCGACAGTGGAGGGGACACGATGGCCGGAGATGAAGGACGATGTGGACTGCTACAGCGATTGCTGCGTGCTGGTCGGACCGAGGTGCTCGAAGGCGAAGTAGTAGGGCACCTTGAACTAGGACAACCATGGTGGCGATTGCCTGGGCGGCACCACTTTGTCGGGGCCCTTTGTCGGACGAGGACCCGCCGCTGCTTCCTCCGCCTTCTTTCGCCACCTTGTGGGTGGCCACCACCCTTAGTCTTCTGGCTTCGACAAGAAGACGAATATCTCTATCTACTCCTTCACCATTGGCTTCATCAAGGCGACGGTGCGAAATGGTATGGTAGGGGGGAGACGATTATGGTGGGGGTAGTCGGAAGGGGCGGGCTTTGACATGGAAACATTGGCAATGACCAAATTCGCGTCCTCCGCCTCGGTTTTGGGTGGGTCCACTTTGTCAAATGCGTAGGCAGTTGATGTTTAGCCTCCTTCAGATTGCCCATTAGTTTGGTTCTGGTTTATGGCATTTCAGACGTACGAACAATTTTGGTGACCGCCATTGGATGAAAATAATGTCCAGGTATTTAGGGGGTCTGAAGATCCGCGTTAGAGTTTCTAGTCTATTTGGTGTACTCACGATCGTTTCCTCGGGCTTTTGTTCATACGCATATCTCCGAGTGCTACTTCTGGCCACCCTGAAAGACACATCCTTCTCTGATTCTTTTTCTTTGAGAGAAAGATGGTATGGTGTCACTTCATAGACATTTTATCCCTTTTTTAGGTAAACGTAGACAGTTTATCTGGTAAGGCCTTTTGACCTTTTTGTGTTACAGACTGATTTTTCTTCTAGTTCAACCCAGCGCTTATGTTAGCCTATTTTCTTTTTTCTATTTTGAGGGGTGTTAGCGACAGCTCCTATTTGGTGCGCGGGTCGCGATCTAGCGACATAGCGCGCATCCCCCCCTCCCTGAGCTCTCTACTGAAAGTATGGACCGACCCATTTGGGGTTTATTCCCCACCGGTTTTGGGACGGTTCTGTAACCTTCCCTGAATCGGTATTTTTTTTCTTTTTGGTTTCTCTAACAGTTTTTCTTTTTCTTTCACGTTTATTTTTGTTTTCTTTTATTTTCTAATATTTCATTTTCCTTTTTCCTTGTTCTTTCTTTTCTTACTTTTTCTTCTTTTTGATGTTTACGAGCATCTTTCAAATTTTCAAAAAAATTTAAACGTAAACATTTTTTAATTCGTGTAAGTTTTTGAAATCATCAACATTTTCAAGTGAGCGAACATTCCGAATTTTTTGGGAACAGTCTTTGATATTCACAAACTTTAATTTATTTGACGAATTTTCTTTTAAATACATGAACATTTTTCGAATTGATGAACATTTTTTTAATAAACGGAAAATTTTTGAGACAATAAATTTTGTTTGAAATTTGGGAAGAATTTTTAAAATTCATGAACATTTTTTGTTTTTTCTTTTTTGAATAGTTTTTGAAAATTCATGAAAAAAATTTGAATTCCCAAAATTTTGTTCAAATTCTAGAATTTTTTTAGTATACGAAAAATTTTCCATGAGCGTGAAATTTTTTGAATGATCACACAATTTTTCAAAATCACGAACATTTTTTTAATCCACAAAAATTTATGATTTCTTGGACATTTTTTAAATTTCTAACTCTTTTTATAATTCACAATCACTTTATGATTTCTTGAATTTTTTTCAAAAGTCTTATTTATTTAGATATTATGAAAATTTTAAAACCCCAATTTTTATAAAAAAAGAAAAACGGAAAATAAAAAATGATCAAAAACGAAATATAAAACGGAGCCGTCCTGCCCCACGCATGGGCTGGCCCAACAAGGCGCGTTGGGGGAGCGAGGGGTGCGCGCTGCATCTCCTCCCCCCCCCGCCCAGCGCGCCGCCCGCTGTATAGGAACTCCCGGTGTTAGCCTAACATATTTTTGTTGGGACATTCTATAGGACGCATTTTGTGTTATACAATTGTGTTGGCCCATTCGCACACGGGCTATAGTGTTTGATGGGTTCATAAAATTGTATGAGTTACGTTGATCGTGATTGCTCTAGTTCGCCATTCCTTACTGGGACTTCCTATTTGCCGCGTTCTGCGGCAAATACACGCTGCGTCGCACAGGGGGAGCCGACTAGGCCGGCCCATTCAGTGCACTGCGAGTGTGGTAGATCGCAAAAAGGATCGGTAGCACACAGTCGCTAGGAATTGAACACGGGACTGCTTGCTTGCGTGGCCTCAGTGCTAGCCACTGCGATAGAACAGAACTTACGACTGAAATACAGCGGATCTCTAAAAGAAACTAAGTAAAGTTCCGGATTTAACACTGTTTGACAACATCCCACTTTTTTTAACCAAAATTTGAGTAATTTTTCGAACATACTTTTTCTAAATGCAAACAAATTTTACAAAAACGAACAATTTTTGAATTTTCCAAACATTTTTCGAAAACATGAACAATTTTGGAATTTTTGAACAACTTTTTAAAGCATGAACTATTTTTTAATGTTGAGGACTAATTTGGAAGCGCGAACAATTTTTTTAAAGCATGAACAATTTTTTGAAATCTTGAGAACAAATTTTGAAATGGAGAACGATTTTGAAAAATTGCAAAAAAATTTGGAAGCGCGAACAATTTTTTAAAGCATGAACATATTTGGAATCTTCAGAACAAATTTAGGAAAATCCTGAACAAATTTGGAAGCATGAACATCTTTTGAATATGTGAACAAAAAGTTGAAATCCAGTACATTTTCTGAATTTCGAATGTTTTGAACTTTTTTTGCTTAACAAGAACAATTTTGGTATTTTGAGAACATTTTTTCAAGAACTGAACTTTTTTTGGAAACACGATTTTTTTAAATTCGATTTTTCTAAGAGAGAAAAGAAAAAGAAATAAAAAACCAAAGAAACAAAACAAACAGAAAAAAAGAAAAAGGAAATGAAAAAGAAGCCGAAATAACTAAATAATAAAAACGAAAAGAAGAAGAAAAAAGAAAACCAGAAGAACCTGGTTCAAGAACCTTCTAGAAGGTTCACAAAACCGGCCAGGAACCAACCAAAAGTTTCCCAAAACCGGAAAACGATCACACCTAAAAAAGAGGCCCATTTACCATGGAACATGTGCCGTAGGTCGACTACTTGCCGCAGAATGCGGCGAATAGGGTTTTCCTTACTATATGACGCTATTACTGGAGAGCTCCTATACACCGCCCATGTGCGTCAGATCGTTGCGACTTCACTGAAGCGACGTGCACACGGGCCGGCCCAATCATCACGCTGTGAGCGAAAATCCAAAAAAATGAAGAGGCGCATGCCTGAGAGCGAAAATTTTCAGATCCGGTCTTCGGTCCTTTTTTTGCCCACCCCTACATCGAACCTCCGACTTCATGCTGCATTTCAGTGAGGGTGCCAGCTGAGCTAGCTACCTCAAACGTTTACTTAATGCAGCTCTGAACTTAAAGTAGAATGTATAGCGGCAAATCCTTTAAAAAAACGTTCAACATTTTCATAATATACATTGAACAAATTTAAAATACAGTGAACTTTTTTGTAAAAAAATACTGAACAAATTTAAAATACTAAAATGTACATTTTATAGTATATGTTGAACATCTCTTAATATATGATGAACAAAATTTAAATACACAATGAACATTTTCTAATATAAGTTGAACAATTTAATAATATACAATGAGCATTTTTACAGTGCAAGGTGAACTATTTCATAATATACGATGAGCAATTTCTTAATACATTGAAGATTTTTGTAACACCAGTGAACTTTTGTTATAAATACGCAATAATGAGAAGAACAGAAACAGAAAATAGAAAAGGAAACGTAAAAGAAAGAAAATGAAAGGAAAAAATTAACCAAAACAGAAAAAAAGACGGAACAAAACAACTGAAAACCAGCCCGAACAGTGAAAAAACTGGTAGCAAAAAACCATAGAAGAAAAACGAAAAAAAAAACCCTCAAGAAACGGGAAACAGCAGCGAACCAAATCTGTACATGGGCTGGCCCAAGTGGCGACTTGCTTCAGCGGAGTCTCGTCCATTTGACGCCTGCGGGCGTCAAATACGATTTGCCGTTTACTGTAATTCGCAATACTGTAGCTCGTGGTTCGAAAACTTGCAAATAATTTTTCTAAGAAAGTATAAACACGCTTTTTTGAAACGTTGTACATTTTTGAAATTGCACAATTTTTTTAAAAAGCAAATAATTTTTTAATTATGCAAAGTTTTTTTAAAGTGTTAATAAATTTCGAAATTTAAATAATTTTGTAAAAAGAGAACCAAGTTAGGAAGCATGAATAATTTTATTAAAAGTGAGCTAAATTTTGAAATCCCAAACACTTGTTGAGAATTTGGAAAAAAATAGACATTCTAAATTTTTATTAAAAATATGAACGAAAATTGAATAACAAGAACAAAATATTAATATTCTAAACATTTTTAGAAAAATGGGAACCAAAATAGAAAAACCTGAAGAAATATTTTAATCTGTTTTTAAGGCGAACAACTTTTGAAATTCTGAAAACGTATTTTAATTATGGAGTTTTTTTGAAAAATTTGAATTTATGGAGGAAAAACACAAAAGAAGAATGAAAATGAAAAAGAAAGAAAACCGAAAAAGCCATAAAGATATTCTTTGTTCAGGAACCTTCTGAACGGTTGGGCCTACCAATATGAGTCGTTGCTTCTAGGAAGGCCCATCGCTTTGAGCTAGAATGTGGCGGCCATGCCTATCAAAAACGAAAAAACGCATTTTATTTTTCTTTTTCCTTCCACGAGAGGCACGGCCGTGCCTCTCGAAAACGGAAAAAAACGCATTTTCCTTTCTTTCCTTCTACGAGTAACTCAGTCAGAAAACAGATATGGCTGAGAACCACACCTCATCAAGGACGCTTGTATTTACAATATATAGGATCACAAGCCTTGAGAATCAAGGCAAATGAGAGACATGCCTAACCGAATTTATAGACAAGATATTCGGTAGGATATCTAGTTACTTTCCTATACACGGACTAATGAAAGAATTGAATAATTTAACATCCCCCCTCAGCTTGTGCGTCGTATGGTAGCAAGCATAAGCTAGAATGAAACTCGGTAAAGAGCTGCGATGATAATCCTTTCGTCATAATGTCAGCATACTGATGGGATGAGGGCACGTGGAGAACTCGGATCTCACCAAGAGACACCTTTTCATGAACAAAGTGAATGTCGATCTCGACGTGCTTGGTGCGACGGTGTTTGGACCGGGTTAGAGGCCATGTAGACACTGCTCACATTATCACAGAAAACAACAATGGCAGTCGTCAGGGGATGATGAAGCTCCCCAAGCAGCTGACGAATCCAACAACACTCAGCAATCACATCAGCAACAACACGGTACTCCGCCTCGGCGCTGGAACAAGATATTGTAGTCTGTCGTTTAGACGACCAGGAGACGAGATTATCACCAAGGTAGACACAATAGCCTGATGTAGAGCACCGTGTGTTAGGGCATCCAGCCCAATCAGCATCAGACTAAGCTGTAAGGGATGCTGAAGGTGAGCGACAGATGTGTAGACTAAGGTCAAGAGTGCCCTTGACGTAGCTTAAGAATGTGCTTAACCAAGTGCGTATGAGGCTCGTGGGGTGTATGCATGTACATACATGCCTGCTGAACGACATGCGCAATGTCAGGACGTGTGAGCGTCAGATACTGCAATGCACCAGCATAGCTCCTATATTCTGTCGGATCGGAAAGAACAAGTCCATCCTAAGCAGATAGCTTGCACTTGGTGTCGATGGGGGTAGCCGAGGGATTACAATCAAACATACCGGGTGACAGAGGTACCGGGTGATAAAGAAGCTCCAACACGTATTGTCGCTGAGAGAGGACCATGCCCGAGGAGGTCCGGGTGACAGAGATGCCGAGGAAGAACGGCAGGGCACCGAGGTATGTCATGGCAAACTCGGCATGAAGCTGTCGCGTGAGCTGTCGAAGAAGCAGATCCGAAGATGCGGTGATGACGATGTCATCGACATAGAGAAGAATGTAGGCGAGGTTGGGTCCACGCTTGTAGATGAAGAGGGACACGTCTGACTTAGAGGCAACGAAACCAAGTCGATGTGCAAAACGCGCAAACCGTTGGTACCAAGCACAGGGGCTTGCTTGAGACCGTAGAGTGATTTGTGTAGACGGCACACATAGTCGGGGCAGCGAGTATCAACAAAGCCTGGGGCTGCTGGCAGTAGACCTCCTCGTCAAGATTGCCATGGAGAAAGGCATTCTTAACATCGAGCTGGTGAATCGGCCACGACTGTGAGACCGCGAGGCTGAGGACGATGCGGACCATGGCAGGCTTAACAATAGGGCTGAATGTCTCGTCAAAATCGATGCCCTGTTGTTGAGAGTAGCCGCGGACCACCCATTGAGTCTTGTACCGAGCAAGGCTGCCATCTGAATGAAACTTATGCTTGAAGATCCACTTTCCTGAAACAACATGAGCACGAGGAGGACATGGGACTAAAGACCACGTTCTGTTAGTGACAAGAGCATCAAATTCCTCGCTCATAGCACGATGCCACTGTGGGTCATGTAGGGCACCCCAGTATGTTTTAGGAATGGGTGAGGGTGTGGAATGGGAGGCAGTGAGGTTGAGCCGATCGATAAGCTGGAAAAGGCCATGTTTGCCATGCGTGGCCATAGTATGAGTGTTGGTTGGGGATGGTGGCCGATGGATAACCACGGGCAGAGAAGTGTCGCTGGACACAGAGGAGACAGGTGACAAGGAAGTCGCGGGCTTGGCTGCAGGCAAGGCGGGAGCCATGGGTGAGGCAGGGAACGCGGGTGAGGCAGGAGCCATGGGCGAAGTAACAGGCGATGCGGGAGGAGCTCCTCTCGGGCCGACGTGGAAGGAATAGGGGAGCCACCTTGCAGAATGGGCCCCTATTGGGCGCGAGTAAGCCGTGGCGAAGACAAGGACGCAGCGAGCGCGCGTGCGTGCGCGTGGTGCCTGCGTCGGGCGCGTCGGGTCCGCGGCAAGTGTGTGCGTGTGTGCGTGCGTGAGCCAGCGTGTGTGTGCGCGGGGCCACATGAGTGTGTTGGCGAGGTTTAGGGGGAGTGGACCGCGTCGGGCGCGCAGCATGGCCGCGGCGATCGCGTACGGGCGTGATCGAAGCGCGCGAGCCAGTGCGCAGCGGGACGTGGCGAGTGGCAAGTGGGCACGTTCGAGCGTGGCACGGCATGTCGGAGCTCGAGGGCATAAAACCCACTCCTCCTCTATGTAATCGCTAAGGAAAATGAGTTCGAGCTCGTGGAGTAATACACTGAAAACCCGTTCGTGCGGGGGGCGTTCGTGCGCCGGCATATCCTCTGTGTTCCTCCTCCTCCTCTCTGATCTTGTCTCCGGTGATCGCCGTCGAGTGCTCGAGCCCGCTGCACCAACAATTGGTATCAGAGCGAGGTGAGGGAGTGAGGTGAGGGAGCAACGTGACGGAGATCGCCGGCGATGGCTCTGGTTCCACACGACGGAGGGAGCGCGGGTGGAACGGTGTCCTTGGGGATGCCGGTGCTCGTGCCGGACGGCTACACCGTGTGGGCGATCAAGGCACAGGCGATCCTTGATGCCCACACGCTGTGGGAGGCGGTGGCACCAGCGGGAGACGCGGCGGTGAATGCCAAAAAGTGCAAGACAGCGAGGGTGATGCTCCTGTCGGGGCTGCCGGAGGATGTGCTGCTCTCGGTGGCGACGAAAGCCACCGCCAGAGAGGTATGGGACTCTCTGAAGGTGCGCTTCGTCGGTGCCGAGCGGGTGCGCGCGGCGAGGAGGGCGACGCTGCGCGGGGAGCTGGATCGGCTCAAGATGGACGACGGCGAGTCCCTGGACGCATACGCCGGACGGCTTGCAGGCATGGCGGCGCGGTTCGCGGGCCTGGGGGAGACGCTCTGCGAGGCGGAGCTGGTGAAGAAGCTCCTGGACACCGTGCCGGACCGTCTCTTCCCCGCCGTCGCCGACATCAAACAGTTCTGCGCTCTGGAGGAGTTGACGTACGACGAGGCCATCGGGCGGCTGCGCGCAATCGACGAGCATGTGCGGCGCCCCGGGCAGAGCAGCGGCGAGCGCCCGGACGGCCAACTATTGTACACGGCGGCGCAGTGGCGGGTGCGGGAGTGGCGCCAAGGGGGAGCTCGGGACGACGACGACACGCGCAACGTGGCGACGCGGGACGGCGGCAACAGGCATGGCCGCTGCTACAAGTGCGGCGAGCGCGGCCACTTCAAGCGCGACTGCCCGGAGCTGCAGAGGGCGCTGGCGGCGGAGCAGGCGATGCTGGTGAACGCCGACACCGAGGACAACGGTCTCCTCTAGGCCACGACTTAGGGGGAGAGTGTTGGGCGCGAATAAGCCGTGGCGAAGACGAGGACACAGCGAGCGCGCGTGCGTGCGCGTGGTGCCTGCGTCGGGCGCGTCGGGTCTGCGGCAAGTGTGTGCGTGTGTGCGTGCGTGAGCCAGCGTGTGTGTGCACGGGGCCACATGAGTGTGTTGGCGAGGTTTAGGGGGAGTGGACCGCATCGGGCTCGCAGCATGGCCGCGGCGATCGCGTACGGGCGCGATCGGAGCGCGCGAGCCAGTGCGCAGCAGGACGTGGCGAGTGGAAAGTGGGCACGTTCGAGCGTGGCCCGGCATGTCGGAGCTCGAGGGCATAAAACCCACTCCTCCCCTGTGTAATCGCTGAGGAAAACGAGTTCGAGCTCGTGGAGTAATACACTGAAAACCCGTCCGTGCGGGGGGCGTTCGTGCGCCGGCATATCCTCTGTGTTCCTCCTCCTCCTCTCTGATCTTGTCTCCGGTGATCGCCGTCGAGTGCTCGAGCCCGCTGCGCCAACAGCCCCGAGTGTGCATGCATGCTAGGCTCACGGGTGGGAAATCCGGGAGGAGGGCCACTAGCCGACAGAGGGAAAGTGGAGGGGTGTCCATGCATGGAAACTGGCGGGTTGGCATGCAGCATGGCTGGGATGGTTACAGGTGCATGATCTGAGGCCATGAGGTCAAGTAAAAAATCTAGCTCGGCTACGGGATTAGTGGGATGATCTTTGGAAGAGGAGAATGGGAAGACCGTTTCGTCAAAGATGACATGGCGAGAAATAATGACACGACGAGTTGTGAGATCAAGGCAGTGATAACCTTTGTGGTTGCTAGGGTAGCCCAAAAATACATAAGCAACAGAACGAGGAGCAAGTTTGTGTTTCACCGTGGAGGACTGGTTGGGGTAACATAAGCATCCGAAGACATGAAAGGCGGCGTAGTTGGGTGTACTGTCATGGAGGCGTATGTATGGGATAGAAAAATTAATAGATTGGGAGGGTCATATGTCGATTAGATGGGTTGCCATGGCAAGTGCCTCAACCCAGTAAGAAGATGGCATGGAGGACTGAAAGAGAAGAGTATGGGTGAGGTCGTTGATCGTGCGGATAGCACGTTCAGCCTTGCCATTTTGGGCGAAAGTGTATGGGCACGACAGGCGGAGGTGAATGTCGTGGGTGGTGAAAAACATGGTGACCGTAGAATTGATAAATTCTGTTCTGTTGTTGGCTTGCATGGCAACGAGGGGTCGGGAGAATTGGGTGCGTATATATGAAACAAAATTAATAAGAATGGTAGCCGTGTCGGATTTCAAGCGAAGAGGAAAAGTCCACATAAAATGAGAAAAATCATCAACAATAACGAGATAATATTTGAAACCAGAGTTGCTTAAAACCGGATAGGTCCAAAGTAATCAACCAAAAGGGTACGACGCTTACTGAAGTAGACCTAGTGAAGGGCAAGCGCATGTGTTTGCCAAGCTGGCAAGCGTGACATACATGAAATAAAAGAGTTCTTATGAAGATGAGACTGGGTGACCTAGACGACGATGCCAAAGCTCGGTGGAGGTGGTGGCGAGGAGTCCATGGGCGTGTTGATTGATGACCGAGGATGGGAAGATGTAGAGGTCATCAAAGCTATTGCAGCGAAGAATCACGGCCTTAGTGCGAAGGTCCTTCACAGAAAAGCCGAATGGGTCAAATTCAATAGAGCAAAGATTGTCAATAGTGAAATGTCTAATGGAAAGTAAGTTCTTGACTATACGAGGGACAACTAAGACATGGTAAAGCATAAGAGAACGTGTGTACGAAGGTATAGAAGTTTGCCTAGTGTGAGATATGGGTAGGATAGAACCGTTGCCTACGGTGATAATGGATGAACAAAGAGAGGGAAGAATATTGTGGAGCATACAGAGGTCGGAGGCCATATGTGCGGTGGCTCCGGAGTCCATGACCCACTCATCGACGATGGACGGAGTGGCAGTGTTGTTTAGGGCAGCGAGTAGTGCAAAGCAGTCCCATGCCGGGGCACCACCATAGCCAGGAATCGGTGGAGGATTTGTGCCAAACGCCTGCCCATGCATGGGAGCGAGGGACGTAAACACTTGTGCGGGAGGCGACACAGGAGGGCGTGGCCCAAGAAGGCCGGTGCTGGTGTTGTGCCCGGGCGCGGGAGGGTCTGGGAGCTACTGGGCCTGCCCCGTATAGGGGTTGAAGCAGACCTAGGGCCCGACAGAAGAGGGAGCCCCTCGTTGGAACTGGCCGTCGCTGACTCCCGAGCGGGCGCCAGCGCTGTTGCCGCCGTTACTATGAGCGCCGCCGGAGCCCTTCTTCTTGCGCCAATGACCACCGTTGCGGTTGCCACTAGAGGAGCCACCACCAGAGGTGTTTTTGTTGCGGGCGCCATCGCCGCGGTGGTTGGAGCCGTTGGCGCTGTGGGAGGGCGCATTGCCGTAGAAGGCCGTCTGGTTGCCGACCGCGACGGAGTTCACGAGCTGTGTCTCGTAGAGTGTGAGCAGCAACCTTGTCTGGCTGAAGGATGGCAGAGGATTATGCATGGTGACAATAGTGGTGATGTCGGAGAACCACGGATTGAGCCCACAAAGGCAGTTGAGGACGAGCGTCTGGTCAGAAATGGGGGTGCCGACGTTGCTGAGGGCATTGGAGATTACTTCAAAACTGGTCTCAAACTTGACCCAAAAAGATTACAATGCAACTTTGTATTGGTGTCCATATGACAGCACGATAAGTTTCATGAACTGCAAAGAAGTTTTGGATGTACTAGAATTTAAAAATCAAGATTCTCATTGTTTGAAATTTGTTGCATGGGGAGTAAACATGCACCCAGTGAGACACATATGTTTTCGCAATCCATTTAGGTGCACTGTCACGTGTGCATGTAGCTCAAATTTGATTTTTGCACATTATACCCATAGAAAATCAATCAATTAATGTACTAGAACGTCTTAATGATCTCTAATTTTTTTTTGAAAATTAAAAGGTCCCTCCTTTGGTAACATATATATGTTCAGTGCGGGATAATTAATTTAACATGCATCGTATTTGCGGTGGATTTGCGGTGTGTGTGGGGGTGTGTGCGTCTGGGGGTGGCGGGTGGCTTGTAGTACACTACGAGTTGTGAGCCACCGTGTGGGTTGGCCGTTTTGTTAGGCAGGCCGGTGCCACATCGGAGTCGTGAATTCGTAATTTAAAACATTACACAATCCTTTCATACATACATGTTTTGGCCACATGCAGTCGATGGTTGTCCTACACGACACTCGATACTCGCGTATGACGCTTTCTGTGGGCCCGCGAGGTCGTCGTCCATCACTTTGACGAACAACCGGTAGTGAGGTTAATTTGACCAGCAAGGTAGAATCTTTTTTATTTGTGTTATGGTGGTATATAGTACGCGTCAAAGAGGTGGAAGGGGACTACGTATGCATCCGTGAACAAGTACACCTCACTCAGTGTCCGGACTTTTCAGTTTTCGAGGCATGTGCCAAATCAAAATTGTGAAAATGGTTATTCAAACATCACACAACACCTCTTTACGCTACATGCATGCAGGCGACGGTTATCCTAGCTAGGACACTCATGTGTGACGCTTCCATCTGTGGGCCCACGAGGCCATCATCGATGCATGCATCACTTTGACCTACATCGGGAGTGGTTAATTAATTTCACTATTGATGAGGATTCTTTTTGGGCTGTATTATGGTAGGAGCATATACTATGCGTCGAAGAGGTGGAAGGGGACCATCATATGTAGTAAGCTTCATGAACCTTGCTCTGTGTGGGTGCATGGTTTACGGTTTTGGAGGCATGTGGCACATCGAAATTGTGCATTTTAGGTATTCAACATATGTTTGGCGCACATACAAAGCAATGGTGGTTGTCCTCTCACACCCACTTAAGCGGTTATCTGCGATATCGATGCTTCCCATCTGTGGGCCCGCTTGGTCCATCACTACTTTTTTCCTGACAACGGGAGTGGTTAATTTGACTTAGGAGGGGGTTATTTTTTTGCTTGTAACACCACTAAGGAAAAGCCTATACACAGAATCTTACCAGCAACACTCCTTAAGAAAGATGCTACTGCTATTTAGCAGCAGCGCGTGAGAGCAAAACGCGCTGCTGAAAGGAAAATAGCAGTAGCGCGTGCGCACCAAACCGCGCTACTGCTCTAAATTCCATGACCTCGCCATCCAGCTAGTTATAGCAGTAGCTCCCTATACTGAACCGCGCTACTGCTATAGAAGTTAGCAGCAGCGCGCTTTTAAGAAAATCGCTACCGCTAAGATCAGCCCACAAGTTTAGTCCCACCTCGCTCCGCGAACAGGGTGTTTACCACCTTAAATATGTTACTTTTGAAACTATCACAACCAGTTGGTCTTCAATGAACTCTATGTGTAGAATTTGTGGCCGCAATATGAGTCATCTCCGGTTCCTACCGGAGAGGAATCATATTGACAATTCAGATTGTACACAAAAAGATCATTGATGGCCAATGTATTTTTGCATTGACGTATTTTTGTATACTTACACTTAGCAGTAGCGCTTTTAGCTACAAAGTGCTGCTGGTAGTCCAACTTAGCAGTAGCGCGCAGCAATGCACATCGCTACTGCTATTCAGATTAGTTGTAGCGCGTTTTGGCAAACACTCTACAACTAACCCTACCTTATTCCCACGCGCGCGACCGACCCTTCTCTCTCACTCACACTCAGTCGCTCTCGCCCGCGCGCCGAGAAATGTTGTCGTGCGTCGTCGCCGCCGTCGCCTTCGTCCGTCCACCGCCGAGGTACTCCCCTCCTTCCGTCCCTCCTCCCTCCTCCTTGCACCGCGCCCTCCTCCCTCCGCCTGCGGCCGCCCCTCCTCTGTCCTCCGCCGGCAGCCCTCCTCCCACCGCCCTCAACCTCACCGCCGCCACCCGAGCCCACCCAGCACCGCCGCCTCCCGATCCCGATCCCGACCAAGCCGCCCCTACCTCTCCGTCGCCCCACCCCCTTTCTCTCTGCTTAGTTAGTACTAGATGTTGTTTAGTAGTAGTAGATGTTAATTTAGGGTTCATAGATAATGATTTTTAGTAGTAGTAGATGTTAATTAGTAGTAGTGATGGTACTAGTTAACTAGGGCAGTATGATTAATAGTAGTTGTAGTTGAACTACTTTAGTTGTAGTTGAACTAGTTTAATAAGTAAATTAATAAACTAGTTGAATTAATAGAACTAATGTATATTTAGTAAGATAATTAATATAACTAGTTGAACTACTTTATTTTTAGAAAGAACTAGTTTTTTTCTATTTATAGTAAGTTTATATTTAGTAAGAACTAGTTGAATTAATAAAACTAGTTGAACATGTCATATTTGTTGTTATTTTTGTAGTTTAAGCAATTATTCGGGATGTATTAGTGATAACTTATACGGTTTTTGCTTTTGCAGAAATCAAGGAGCTCCTCCATCATCCCCGCCGTCGTCCCCGTCACCGACCCCCTCCGACATCGAGGTGAGACCATCCAAATATCCATGTATATCTTGTGTTGCTCAAATAGGATATGTGGTTGTCCAAGTGGCCGTTCATGTTCAGTTTACACCTCCGAGTGGCCTATGTTTTGCCGGAGTGTTGATTAATTTCCGCCCGCAAAATTTCAGCGCCGATATGTCCTTTTTTCAAGAAAGGTCATGCCGGATTTTTCCGTGAATTCTGGCATGACTTGTGCTAGAATATGTAGGAAATATCGAGTGACCTGGATTTTCTCAAAAAATAATGATCTAATTTAGGTTTTTTAGTACATATATTTAATTGTACAAGTTTAATCTTTGAATTATGAACGTAGGAAATGTCGTACTCGGACGACGACAGTCTTTTGGGGGAGTGCAGCTGGTGCCACGACGATCGAAGTATGTGCGACAGGTTCGTTGAGCTGGACGAAGATCGGCGCTTCAGCATTAAGCTCGAGGAGAACTTCGATGTTGAAATGGTACGTAACAACGACAAGTGTTTTTTTTGTAATGAAGCATGACTTCAACTATTTCAATGTCTAATTTTCATCTTTTACAATTCGACTAGCTTATCCCATGCCATGCAAGACGCTATGTCTTGGAGAGGAGGGGTTTTGAAGACCATGAAAATTTTGAAACAAAGAAAATACACCTAAGGACCCATCATGATATGGATTTTGAAGTAAATCTGTGCAATGCTCAGAGCGTAACCCATTTTGGTTGCCAAAATTGGCAAGCACTTTGCAAAATGTATGGTTTTTATGAGGGTATGATTTTCACCATGGATCTTGGTGATCCTGACATCGAGCAAGACAATATGGACATTTGGGTCCTTGTTGATACGCTTCCGATTGTACCGCTATGTGAGTTTCTCAAACATAGTTATTAACTAATTTATATTGTTTATTTCAAAATAGTTGACAGCTTATTTCCATTGATAGCTTATTTTGATTCTTCAAAGACTGTGCGGAAGATGGTAGACAAAACCCACTACACCGATGGCTCCAAATTAACTTATAAGGAGAAAAATCATCTGATCGCATTTTGTACTCTTCTTGAGGATTACAATAACTATTATCGAACTCCTCCAAACTATGGTGAATACGTGCCACTAGTGCACGTGTTGAACCACGATAACTTCTCTGGAGATACCCTGGTAAGATTTTTTACTATTACGACATCCGTGCATCTTTTGCATACTTCTAAAACTAGTACATCATTGCTAACTACGGTTATTACTATGTTTTTCAACGTAAACTCCCGATGGATTGTGTGCCTCATCCGGTGTATCTGAATGGTCGCCTTCAGATTCTGAACATACCGCCGAGTAAATCTAGGAGCTCACCTGTGCATATCGGATTTCTAAAACCGGTGAACACATGTTCATCAAAGAATGAAAAAAATGTTTGGACATTCGCAAGGAGGTTCTTGGAAGTAACATTCAGCGAAAGGCAAGAATTGGAGACAGGATAATCTCCATTCTCCATAATGGAGAGTCAGGGGCTATTTTGTTTTTTGCTATTTTACCTTAGAAAATGTAGTAGGTCTTAATCAAATGTAGTAGGTCCTATGAGGTACAATATGTTTATTATGTGGTAATGTGTTAGAGTTGATAATGAGGAGTACTTGTGATTACGACTAGTGACCAATTTGCTATGTGATGTTATTGATGAAAACGATGATCTTGAGGAGGTGTTATATGATAGTGATGTATTATCATGATAAGTTGTTAATGATATGATGATGATGATGATGATGATGATGATATTATTATATCATTGGGTGAAAGAACCGCGGATTAGTTTCAAGTGGATGGACATCCACTTAAAACTAGTCCACGGTTCTTTCACCCCGTGATGTAATAACTCATTATGATGTAAAAACAATCTCTAAATTCCTATTGTATGAAAACTTGTGTAAAGGTGTATGAATACAACATGAAATAAAAAAGAAATAAAATACTAAATAATAGTAGTAGCGCGGGCAGGAGAAGCGCTACTACTAATTACCATGAGCGCCTCCTCGAGAAGCGCTACTACTAAGTCAATTTAGCAAGAGCGTGGGTCTAGGCACGCCATCGCTAAGCTTTAGTCAGTAGCACCGTGTCGAACGCCCCGCCTGCAAGGCCATCGATAGGCCTAAAACCCGCCACTGCTAGGCTTTTCCCTAGTAGTGTAATATATATATATATATATATATATATATATATATATATATATATATATATATATGAGCACACACACATGCATGTGTACGCACGAATCCCTCCCATCGAGACAAAGTGGCTAGTACAATGACACGTCATGAACCGATCTCGCTCTGTGTGGGGAGAGTGTACGATTTTCGACGCACGCGCCACATCAATGTTGTGAAATGGTATTCAAACATGCATGCACGCACCACCTCCATACATATGCATGTAGTGGTTGTCTTCGAATGGTACACTCCCTCGCGTGGACATCCATGATCACCTTGACCGACAATAGGATAGGTTACCGTGCCAGATTCTTCATTTGGTTCGTGTTTTCGTAGTATAGGTGATGGTGAGATTCAGACCTAATTAAAGTTTGAGCGCATATACTATGCACGCATACATGCATGAATCCCCGTCTTCTGCTTGAAGTGTGGTGTAACATACATATGCATCGTCAACCTAACCCTCACTCAGTGTGGGGATTTCTAATTCGAAATCACGGTGCCACATCAAAGTTGTTCCATTGTGTACTCAAAAACACACCACTCCATACATATGTTTGGGACACATGCATGCAATGGTTGTCTTTCGCGGACTAGCTACTTGCGTGATTATTGGCGAGCTAGCCTATCTCCGGGGTCGCATGGACGACCATCACCTTGACCAACAACAAGAGAGAGGTTGTACAACCAAGGTGGATTATTCTTGGTCCATTTTACGATCAATCTTGGTGAGATGCCTCTCTGGCCCGCCGACTGAAAGTGTGTGTGTGGGGGGAGGGGCTACTTTGCACTTTGCTAGGTGAACCTCGGTTGGGGAGGGAGGCATGCACTCGTAGCTTAGGATTCCCTTCATGCCGACACGAGGGGGGGCTGCTAGCTATTCGCACTTTGCTAGGTGAACCATGGTTGGGGGGCATCCATTCATAGCTTAGGATTCCCTTCATGCCGACACGAGGGAGGGGGCTGCTAGCTACTTCGCACTTTGCCAGGTGAGCCTCAGTTGGGGCATGCATTCATAATTTAGAATTCCCTTCATGCCGACACTAGGGGGGGCTGCTAGCTACTTCACACTTTGCTGGGTGAACCACGGTTGGTGGGGCATCCATTCATAGCTTAGGATTCCCTTCGTGCCGACACGAGGGAGGGGGCTGCTAGATACTTTTTACTTTGCTAGATGAGCCTCAGTTGGGGGGGGGCATGCATTCATAGCTTAGGATTCCCTTCGTGCCGACACGACGGGAGGCAAGCAATACTATGCGCTTTGCGAGATAGGTGCGACATCGAAGTTGCATTTGGTATTTGAAAATCAAACCACCCTTTTCATACATAAATTTGGTCCACATGCAAGTGTGTTCTTGTTCTGACCCTCTCTCGCGTCATTTTTCGCGAAATTTATGAACATTAGACAAGTCAGATGACGCAACAGATACGGTTCACTCAAACTAACCGTGTGCCATGCCGGTGCCCCTGTCACGCACACATCCACACAGTACATTGGGCTCCACGAGGCTCCCCCTCTCAAAAATATCTGCCCGCCTCGTGGGTTTTTCTGTTTCATAACAAACGGTTGTTATCTCCGGACCGTGTGCGATGTTTCTTGTTCTGAATCCCGCCTGCATCCCTAGAAAATATCTGCCCACCTCAAGGAGGATTTTTCTGTTTCATAACACACGGTTGTTATCTCCGGACCGTGTGCGATGTTTCTTGTTCCCAATCCCGCGTGCATCGCTAGAAAATATCTGCCTGCCTCGAGGGTTTTTCTATTTCATAACACACACTTGTTATCTCCGGACCGTGTGCAATGTTTCTTGTTCCCAATCCTGCATACATCCCTAGAAAATATCTGCCTGCCTCGAGGGTTTTTCTGTTTCATAGAACATAGTTGTTATCTCTGGACCGTGTGCGATGTTTCTTGTTCCCAATCCCGCCTGCATCCCTAGAAAATATCGGCCCGCCTCAAGGGTTTTTATGTTTCATAACACACGGTTGTTAGTTCCGGACCGTGTGTGATGCACCATCATCAAAATTTTCAATAGCCCCGGCATTTCACTCCCGCGTTTGACTCCCGCGTAGTAAAATTTTCAGTACCCGCATCATTTACTCAAACACACATCCCACCCCCCTCCACACACACACACACACACACACACCAAAACCTCCTCGGGCGCATGCACACACACACACACCCCATCCCTCACTGTAAACCCTAGCAAGGTCCCCGCCTCCGCCACCGCCGCAAGACCTCCATTGTCAACATCTGCTGGTTTGCCCGTGCATCTTGCCCACCGATCTCCATACCCAGGCCACCCTAAGTTTCTTAGATGACGCCTCCAAAACGCCCCCTTTCCCATAGATCCCCATCCCCCACTCCAAAGCATCGCAGCCTCAGCCCGTCTACGCTTCCCATGGAGCTCGAGGAGCGACTGGCCCAAAAGAGGTGTATCGCGGTCTCTTCACCCGATGTCACCGAGGAAGCTGACGACCATTACTGGCCGTAAACACTCAATCAACGGGCTATAGTATGCGGGTATGTCGCGAACGCCAGCTACAACATCAAGGTTGTCAACAGTGATGACCTGAGGCAGATTATGTCACAGGTTAAGTGGCCCACCCCCAACCCCTCGGGTTCAACCGCCCTCGATCTCATCCATGGCCCCGCCGCTGATCTCCTCTGGCTCGCTATCAAGAATTTACCATCCTATATTGCCATCGAGCCCCTTTTGTCATTTTTGAAGGACATGTTCTGCGGCGCTGGCTTGGGATCCAGAGCTTCCAAGTCAGACCTCATCAACAACAACCATGAGGAGGGTGTCACGCCCAATATGCGACCCTATCCAAAAGGAACTCGAAGGTCCCACCAAGGATTGACCCGCATATTGACACGCTTTTGCAAGGTGGATATCATTACATCAACATTACATAATAGATGGGGATACATACATAAGGCATACAATGCCACACGAATACAACGTCATCTTACATAAGATCAACATCCGACTACGAATGAAACACAAACAGAAACTCAAACGACACCCACCCTGCTAGCCCAGGCTGCCGACCTGGAACCTATCCCTGATGGAAGAAGTAGAAGAAGAACTCCAAAACAAGTAAACATCGCTCTCGCGTCATGATCATCGCATAACCTGTACCTGCAACTGTTGTTGTAGTAATCTGTGAGCCACGAGGACTCAGCAATCCCATTACCATGGGTATCAAGACTAGCAAAGCTTAATGGGAAAGGAAGGGGTAAAGTGGTGAGGTTGCGGCAGTGACTAAGCATGATATGTTGGCTAACATACGCAAATGAGAGCGAGAAGAGGAGCAAAGGAATGGTCGTCAACTAGCAATGATCAAGAAGTGATCCTGAACTCCTACTTACGTCAAACATAACCCAGAAACCGTGTTCACTTCCCGGACTCTGCCGAAAAGAGACCATCACGGCTACACACACGGTTGATGCATTTTAATTCGGATCTAGTGTCAAGTTATCTACAACCGGACATTAACAAATTCCCATCTGCCACATAACCGCGGGCACGGCTCTCCCTGCAGGGGTGTCCCAACTTAGCCCATGATAAGCTCTCGCGATCAACGAAGGATATACCTTCTCCCAGGAAGACCCGATCAGTCTCGGAATCCCGGTTTACTAGGCATTTCGACAATGGTAAAACAAGAAAAGCAAAGCCGCCCGATGCGCCGACATCCCGATAGGAGCTGCACATATCTCGTTCTCAGGGCAACACCGGATAAGTCAAGCTACGAGTAAAACCAGACTTGAAGTTTCCCGAGGTGGCCCATGATTACTCGATTCGGACCAACACTTAGACAAGCACCGCCCGGGGCAAAATAAAGATGACCCTTGGGTTAATTACTCCCAAGGGAAAGGTAGGTGGTGGTGAGGCAAATGGTAAAACCAAGGTTGGGCCTTGCTGGACAAGTTTTATTCAAAGCGAACTGTCAGGGGGGTCCCATAAATCACCCGACCGTGTTAGGAACGCAAAATCCGGGAACATAACACCGGTATGACAGAAACTAGGGCGGCAAGAGTGGAACAAAACACCAGGCATAAGGTCGAGCCTTCCACCCTTTACCAAATATATAGATGCATTAATAATATAAGAGATATTGTGATATCCCAACAAAACCCTGTCCACCATGGAGCAATCTTCAACTTCACCTGCAGCTAGCAACGCTATAAGAGGGGCTGAGCAAAAGCGGTAACATAGCCAAGCAACGGTTTGCTAGGAATGGTGTCAAAGGTTAGAGGTTCATGGCAAATTTGGGGAGGCTTGAAGAGCAAATGATAGGTAACGCAACATAGCGATAGAACGAAGCAACTAGCATAGCAATGATAGTAGTGAGATCCAGGGTAGCGGTCATCTTGCATGAAATCCCGCAAGGAAGAAGAACGAGTCCATGAAGAAGATGAAGCCACGAAAACGAACCACAAGTAGACGAACGCATCCTCACGATCGCAACGAAACGGGAACTATCGAGAAGAACCATACAACATGGTAAACACCACACATAGACAAGACATGATGCACAACAAGCATGATGCATGACAAGGCTACATGAAGCTACTCATGGCAAGAGATGATGCAAACAAGAACAACACATCAAAGCAAGTTTAAATGAGGCCGGAAACAACATATAACAATTCCGGTAAGTCCTCATATGCATATTTCGAAATTGGTCCAGATCTGAACAAACCTTATGTTCAAGTTGTTAAACATCAAGTTAAGATGCACCAAGAGAATCTACACGAAATTCTAGTCAAGTTACATATAAAGTTCATTAGATTTGGAGCTACGGCCTAGAAGATATGAGCAAAACAAGTTAAACATGGCATTGATGCAAAATGCATACAAACATCAAGCAAACACCTCAAAACAAGGATGCAACATGGTAATATGGATCTACATGCAAAATCAAGCAAGTTTCATATAGAGCACCCTCAAAACGGAGAAACGGTGCCACACATACACACTATACAAGTTTTAGCAACAATCTGTCCAAAACAGCAACTAGGCATCTTGCAAGCATGAAATCAATATGCTAAAGCACCCCAACATAATAACAAAAGGCATGGGCATGAAGTACAGGTAAATCATAACAAAACATGAACACTAAGCTATCTCCAAAAATCACTGGAACATACTCAAAAGGACATGGGAAGATTGCAAATATTAACAGTTTCAGACTTATCAGGAAATAACATCAGGTTGCAATGTTTAGAGCTATCAAACAACATGCTACAGGAACTTATCATGGCAAACAAAGGCATGGCATGAATCTACTAAAAGCATAGATCAAAAGTCCCTTACTGACCATGAGCCAAAAAGGACACAGAAAATATGATGGCACCCATGTAAACATGGCAAGTTATATGACAGATTCATACATGGCAGGAACAACAATAAGTAAGCATGTTGGTGAGCTTGAACCACTCACCACAGAGCAATACATGGCATGGAAAGGCAACCAACAATAAGAAGGCATGTTTATGAAGCTAAGCATGGCAAGAGAAAGTTCATAGGGTGCATGTATCACTAGTAAACAATGATGGAAACATTGAACTTAATGTTAACAGGCTGACAGCAACATTATTTAGCAAGTTTGGAGCAAGATTACAACAAGCTACATCAGGCTATAAATTCAACCAGGGGCGTGAATGGATAGAGCATGACATGTAGATCAAAACATATTTAGTGATCATCTCCAGATTATGCACACAATGACTTGTAGAAGCAGGTTTACATAGCAACAAAATATAACAGAATCTGTCAGGAAAACAGCAACAACAAGTACCCTCCTTAACCAGCTCGATGCACTCAGCACACAACTCACAAAAATACATGTATGGCACCTCTGGAAAGATGGCATGGCATAGATCAAAACACATGTAGACATCAACCTCATAGGATGCACACATCAAACATGGCAAAAATGACAAATGAGCATGTTATAACAGTTTCAGCAGATTAACAGCAACATGCACTCTTCCAACAGCATTTCGGGCATCACGATGAACTCAAATGAACATGATGCAATGGAATGGAATGAAGTACTCATCGAAACGAACAATTTGACATATTACACGCACGAAACGGAGCTACGGATGCAGAGATATGGTGCGATGAACATGGCACGATAATGTGCAAATATTCGGGACTTGGGCGAATTTTACCCTGGGAAAAGGTGGACGGGGAGGACCCGGGACGGAGGGAACTGGGGAAGGGGCAGCGTTCGGATCGGGGACCTGGTGGATCTGGTCCACCCGGACCGGACCCGAACTCCGGCGAGGGCGGAGCGGCTCTAGCGAGCTGGGGCGCGGCGGAGGCGGCGGGACACCGGCGACGGGAGGCACGGGGCCACCGGCGGCAGGCGGAGGGAGCCGGGCGGCTTTGGGGAGGCGAGGCAGGCGTGGCCGAGGGGCCATGGAGCTCGGGCTCGCCTCCCGGCGACGACGGGCGGGCGCGAGGCGCGCGGAGGCGGCGGCGACTGCCGGCGCCGGGAGCGGGCGAAGGAAGGGGGGCGGCGCTGCTGCTCGGGCGGCGGCTCGAGCACGCGGCGGCGGAGTTCGGCGCGCGGCGGCGGTGGTCGGCGAGGGCGAGGCGGCGGCGGAGGCGAAGCACTGTGGGCGCGCGCGGCGCGGGCGCTGGCTCGGGCCAGATCGCCCGAGGCGGGCATGCGTCGGCCCCGGCGGGCTTCGCGGCGGCGGGTGGCGGCGCGAGATGCCACGCGGCAGCCTCTGATTGGCTGCGGGCGGCGGCACGGACGTGTCCGGCGTGAACGGGCGCATCCGGCGGCGGGAGGATGAAGAAGGCTAGGGTTAGGGTGGATTTGATCCGAAATTTCGGGGGAGAGGGAGTTTATATAGGTAGAGGGAGCTAGGAGAGTCCAAATGAGGAGCGCTTTTCGCCCACACGATCGTGATCGAACGACCGAGAGCGTGGAGGGGAGTTTGCTAGGTTATGAGCCACTTTGGAAGGGGTGTTGGGCTGCAAACAAAAGAGGCTTTTGCGGTTACCCGGTTAACCATTGGAGTACCAAACGACCTCCAAATGGCACTAAACTTGACAGGCGGTCTACCGGTGCTATACCAAGGCCGCTGGGCAAACCTCGGGCCATTCCGGGAAAGTTTAACACCCGCTGACAACGAAAGACAAAAGGGGAACGCCGGAGGACATAGGAGTGCCGGATTGCAACGGGGAAAATGCTCGGATGCATGAGACGAACATGTATGCAAAATTAGATGCACATGATGACATGATATGAAATGCAAATGATGACATGGCAAAGTGCAACACGCAAGAAAATGACATGGCAACAGCGGCGAATAATTGGCAGGCACCTGGCGCATCGAATCCGAGGCGTTACAGAGGGCACCCTCTCCGGCTCTTCCAAGGGGAAAGAGCCCATCTGCGACATCAGGGAGGGCACCCTACAGCCGTGCTCTTCCAAGGGGAAGGAGCCCATCTGCGACAACATGGAGCGCATCCAGGGTTCGTGCTCTTCCCACGGGAATGAGCCCATATGTGACAAGAGAGGAAACCCATGATTTGTTTTGCCGCGCCTCTTCACAGGGGGAAACCCATGATTTGTTTTGTCGAGTCCCTTTTGTAGTGTAGTGATAATATGTCCAGTTTTAATTGTTATATCTGGTTGTTTCCGGTATGCCTTGTTTATTTTAGTTGTTCACAATGTGATGCTCTATATGTGCAATTATTTACTGTGCAGTACATTTCATCAATCCATTTTTAAACATACCAATAGGAATGTATATATTTGCTTGCTGTTAAGCCTGTTATAGCTAACATATGCCTATTTTAAAGATTTTTGATTGTTCTGTTGTTTGTAGTTAGCATATGTCCAGCTTCAAATGCTATCTTTGGTTGTTCGTACTATGCCTTGTTTATTCCAGTTATTCACGACGTGATGTTCCATATGTGCAAGTATGAACTATGCAGTTCAATTTCATTAGTACCAGTTTCAACAATACCACTATGAATGACTACATTTGGTTGCTGCATCTTGTAGTTAACATGCCTTTCCATTTTTATTTAACAATAACCAGTGTACTTAGGCCGGCACAATACCAGTTTGAATGACTATGTTGGCTTGTTGTTAAATGTTAGGCCTGTTGCAGTTAACACACCTTTCCACTTGTTTTGCTTTACTGGCGTGCTTATACCTGCACACTGAAGCTATCTTTTGGAGATTATTTTGTCTACCATGGATAATTTTGGTTGATGTTTAGCCTGTTGTGCTTAACATGCTTCTCGATGTACCTACACAGGACAATTCTAAGGAACGACTACTATTTTCCATCGAGGTTAGTTTCATCCCATGGCTTATATATGCTCACTGTTCAGGATATCGGTAGCTGGCACTATATAGGTCGGGGGCTGATAAGGGACTAATCGGCGAATTGGACTTTTAACTGAATATATCTACAACCCATTTATCATTAGGTTAACTAGGGCCATATGTAATATATCCGAGGCTACATAGCAACATGCACTATACTTAATGTCTACATATGCAATCCTAGGCTACATAGCAATAAGGAAGAGTGTTACCTTAATGTTCTGATGATGTCTAGATATACGTAGAAGAGCAGCAGCAACAACAACAACAACAACATAACTCTGTTTGGATACTCAACTTAGCTAGAGGTTAGAGTTAGTTTCTAGCTCATGACTAACCCTGAACTAAATCCATCCAAAGAGGTGTTTGGATGACAGGGTTAGATACTTAGATTGACAATAAATGCACTAGGAGAACTAGCTCCAGTTAGCACCTCTTGGGTTGGATAGTTTTTTTGGGTGGGTTATAGATGCAACTAGCTCAAACTAGCCCTCATGTTTAGATTTACTTTAGGGCTATTTGAGCCCGAACTAGCTCAAACTAACTCTAACCCATGGATACAGTAGCAGTTAATCAGCAGATAATTTGTAAGAATGCAATAAATTCCTTCCGACCCATAATATAAGATGTTAATTCATCTAATATGTGAGTATATTGGATGTTATAAGATATTATAAAAGTGTGTTGTACTACATCATTGTGCAATTGGTGTTTAGCTTCTAATATTAACTTGGTGCTTTTAGGTACATATGTCATTGGTAAAGATCTGCGCTTCGACCCTTTCTGTGTATGGGGAAATGAGATATCGATGAACCAGCATCAAGTGAAGAAGATGATAAAGATTGTTATTAAAATGGGTCAAAAGATGGCAATTAAACTATTTGTTTACACTTTATCCAATACAACAGCGAACTGCAGGATGGTAAGTAAGAACTCTGTAGCCTTCTTTTTACTGCCCATAATGAGTTGTGTTAGTTGAAAATGTCTGAATCTTTTTTCCTTTGGAGTGGTTCCTAAAGAAATTTACTCAAGATTGCCTCTCAAACTACATGGTTGGTGGGCTTGCAAAGGTCAAAGTATTTCTACCAGAACACGATGATTATCTAGATGTTTTCATGAAGACTGTGAAGGATGGGCGGCCGACCATCACAAGGGGTTGAACGAGAGTCGTGCGTGTCATGTGCATGGAGGAGGGCACAATATGGGCATTCCGCTTCACCTTGTTACGCAACGAGAATGTATTTCACCTCTTTCTTTACCGTCTTTAATAATACAAGTATACAACTGTGGTTCATCATTCTTTATTTGGTACTTATGTAATTCTTGATATGTACCTATGAATCGAATAATGCATTGGTTGTCTGAACCTGATGGATATGAATAAAGCTATAGCATACATTTAAATTCAAATTCAAATCCGGTACAATTTGATATAGCAGCAATTAAATTACGGTGAAATTATGCTCTCCAGGTTGTTATGGCACACACAGTTGGTTAAACACAAATGTTTGTGATATACACCATAATCCGAGACGGTTCACAGAGAGGAAACATGTGCAAGAGTGCACACAGTTGTTGTTTGCAAAGCGTGTGAGATGTCAGACAATATCACAAACAGCGCGGGCAGACTAAACGTTTGTGATAGTTGCCTTATCGTACACGATTCGCAACCATGAACTATTTCTGATGAAGTATGCATTGTAACGTTGCACCACAGAATAGCATGTGCGATAGTTGTTGTGTGCGATGATGTTATGACGGTCCGACGTTTCATAATCCTATCCAACACTCGTATGACGATTAGCTAATCTTCTTAATTAGTTATCGCATACGGTTTGGGAATGCTTATTATACACATTCTATAATAGTGAACCGTTTGTGATGGGCCGTACATCATAAACGTAGCACCACAGAATACCGATTGCGATGGCAATGCGAGCAAAAATGAGTAGGAGTACTGTATATCCATCTTGGCTCCCTATCCCCGACGGTTTCTAAGTCGCGTGGGAAGGACCCCCCTATCAGCAACACTCACTTGACGATGGTTCCAAATGACGTCGCGAAAAGGGGTTAAAACCCGTTTTTGTAGCACCGACGCATACCAGTGTATGTTGTTGCAGTTATATAGCTTCCTCATAAAATGTTCAATTTGTTATTTGTAGTACAAGACTAAGAACTTGTAGCGTTGTTGTAGTTAATTATAGCTTCTGATGTTTCTGAATTTGGTTGTTGTCTCACAGTAGCAATTAATCCATTTGCACATTCATATTTTTTAGTAGATATGTCATAATTAACCTGTTCCTTCAATTTTTCAAAATATGTATTTGGTGATTTTCTATGTTGCTAGAAACCCATTTCCCCTACAATTGTTACTGATCTAGTTTCAAATATTATAGGATGAATGGAAGTGTTCTTACCTGGAGTGGGCTGATCAAGAGTGGCCACTGTCTTTGAAGATGTGCCTAGCAAAGCTCTGGATCATGTATTAGGAAGAGAACAGAGATAGGCTTAGAGAAAGTGTTGTCAACGTTGAAGAATATTTCAAGATGCGGGAAAAAAGAGGAGAATGGAGAATGAGCTCATTTTTTTTAAATTAGACTTTGCTAAGATGGGGTTGGCGAAGGAGGAGGCACTTTACCAGTTGGTCAGTGCAAAATAGGTTCTTATTGAACTGAAAGCAGAGGAGGAGAAGACGAACCTAGTTGATCATGCATTAGTCGGTTAGGGAAATGAATATACTGTTCTTATGAAGGTGAACTAGCTATATGTTTATTGTGTTGTTTTCATGTAGCTATTGTACTATGATGTTAAAATATATTTATGTGCCTGATATGAAATTGGCAAACAACTGTTCGATATGAAATTTGAATTTGTGTAATACCGGAATTCATAATTGTAAACTAATAAACCTACTAAATGGGTCATGGAACTTTGCAAATGGTTCTAGCAGTAAAAGCAGTTGTGATGGATAGCCCAATGCCATACAATTTTCTTCAACAAATCGTGTGTGATATAGTTGAATAAAGCAAACGGTTAATGGAGGCAGAGCGTGTGTGTTAGTTACACCTATCATACACGAGGCTATACATAAAACTATGTGGGATGTATATACAAACGAAAATGTTTGTGTGGGATTCACTGTGTGGGATGTGCAGACGAACGGAAACATTTCTCTAGGATTCACTGTGCAGGATATACAGCCGAACGAAAATGTTTCTCCTGGATTGACTGTGTGGGTTGTGCAGACGAAGGGAAATGTTTCTCTGGGAATTACTATGTGGGATGTACCTACGAACATAAATGATTGGGCCTATATAATTGTATGCGATGGCTAGCCCGATCGCACATGAGCTCATTTTGCGCAGCGTGTGTGACCAGAGGGCCTATCCCCGATGGTTTCTGGGTCGTGTGGGAAGGACCCCCCTATCACCCACACTCACAAGGCGAGGGTTTAAAATGTCGTCGCGGAAAGGGGTTAAAAACCGTTTGTATAGCAGCTCATTGTACCAGTGTGAGTAGGTGGTTCTCCCCCAGAAAATGAATGGTGGAAGTGTAGGCATGTTCTGATGGCTCTCCTCAATTAGGAAGAAGGGGTGGAGGGGTATATATAGCCTCCACACAAAATCCAACCGTTAGACACTTTTAACCCATCTCAGTGGCACCGATCAAAAAACTAGGTGGCACTGATCTGTGTAAAATTATGAATATTAGGAATCTCGGTGGGACCGACAGGAACAACTCGGTGGGATCGATGTGCAAGGGCTTAGGGCAAACCTCATCTCGGTGGCGATCACAGCATCTCGGTGAGACCAAAATGATGCAATAAGGCAACATAGAATTAGTCAAGCCATCTCGGTGAGACCGATTGCAATTCTCGGTGGGGCCGAACTGACTGCAACAAGTCAAAGAGAGTTGGAAGGCCATCTCCGTGAGACCGAGATCCATATCGATGAAACCGAGCTGTTATGGTTTTGGCAGTGGGTAAGTCCAGATGAACTCGTTGGCTCTGCGTAGGAAATATCGGTGCGGCCGAGTTGGAGATTAGGGTTTGGACATATTTGGATGGAGAAAGTGGCTGAGGGTTTTTATCGTGGAATTGTCACGTCAGATGTCCTCGTGAAAGGACTTAGTTGAGGAGCCATCGCAACTAGGAAGCTTGAAGGGGTTAATTGGGACAAGGGACACGAGATGTTTATACTAGTTCGGCCCCTTACGTTGAAGGTAAGGCCTACGTCTAGTTGCGTTGGTATTGATGTTTCGATGACCAGGAACGAGATACGCTATGCCCGGCTCTCGATCAGTTGTTTCTTGCCCTAAGCCGCCAGCAGGTCGCCCCCTTATATACACGGGTTGACGCCCTGCGGTTTACAGAGTCCCGAGCCGGCTTATAAATGGTGTCCGACTCGGTGACTAGTTAAATCTACCTTATGATACAAGTCATGTCATTATGGCGGTTTACTACAACGGGCTTTAAGTCGCCTGTGGGCCTTAGGCCCTTTATTGAACCGCCATCTTCACGCTTGGCCTTGGGCTTCTTTCTGGCGAGTCCTCTTGGTATAACCCGGCCCCTCCTGGGCGGCTTACACATATAGTTATATCCCCAACATTAGGCCCCAGATTGATTTGAACCTGTTCATGTGAATCTTAAAATACCTTAAGAAATAAATCTTGAGTCTTCTAACCATGCAAAGGTTTTCTTTAACCCGCCATGACGTCATCTTTTGGATCCGTGTTAACCCGCCGTGACATCATCTTTACTTAAATCCATTTTTTATTTCATCGTATCCTCCAACGGATCCTTGCCTTTACTGACCGTTCCGAAAACCGAGGCATCAGGGCTGCTGAATAATAATGCTTATCTCCTCGTTTCTCGCGCCGTCTTAGTCACCCCTTCCCTGTAAATAGGCATGACCTGTGTCTTCCCATTCTCCTCCTTCAGTCGTCTTCTTCCTCTTGCTGCTTCTCTGCCGCTCGAGCTCCGCCGCCGCCATCGCAGATCTCCTCGTCTTCACCAACTCAGGCCGCTGCATCAACCTAGTTTGACCAGAAAAACGCGATGACCTTCCGCAGCAATCCTGCATCCGTAAGTCTCCTCTTCCTCGCTCCTCAGATCCGCATTAGGACCTTCGATTTCTTTGGTGCTCTTCGTTGCTCATTAGGAACCCCTCGTAGATTTGCTCACCATCATCATTTCTTTTTGATCTTAAAGATGGCAGAAACCTGATGCGGTAGCTGTTTCGCACCCACTTTGATTGCAAGTAGATCCCTTTCCGTCGCACAAAGGCCCTATTTGAGCCCTTGAACTTCATCTATGCCAGTTCTAGGTCTAGAAAATTTTCTTTTTAGAATAGCTGTTTGATCCAAAATAATAACAGCAACTTGTGAAACTTGTTTGTTTCACCCGGAAGTAAAAAACTGCCTCTGTCGAATATGTTTAACTGCTCTTTGACACCTGTAGATAATATTTATTGCATAGTTATCCATATATCATTAGGCCCCTTCTTAAGCCGCCACCTTGACTAGTTTAAAATATTTTCCTCCGGGTTAAATTTTAACCGGGACCTCTTATTTTGTCATAGGCCTCAATTTTCATCATGGCACCTAAGGCGGCCAAGGCTCCTGTGACCTGTAATTGGGTCCCATCCACAGTCACAAGGAGTAAACTGTCTGAATTTGTGAAGTCTGGCCATCTGCTTAAGAAAGAGGTCATGTCCTATCGTGCCCCTGACCCGTCTGAAGAGAAGCCTCAACCCAAAGAAGGGGAGGTGATTGTTTTTACGGATCACATGAACCAGGGATTTGCCCCTCCCGGTTCAAAATTCTTCAGGGAGGTTTTGAATTTCTTTGACCTTAGACCTCAAGATATTGGACCCAATTCCGTGTCAAATATTTGCAATTTCCAAGTCTTCTGCGAGGTGTACCTGGGAGAGGAGCCAAATCTGCTTTTGTTCAGAGAGCTTTTCTACTTGAACCGGAATGTGCCAATGGACCCAGTCTTGAACTTGGCGGCATCTCAATCCAAAGGCAGAGAGACTGCCTTTTCCCTTATGCAGAACTGCCGAGTCATCCGAAAGATTGGAATCAGACGTGGTTCTATTGCCAAGACACTTCTCCGGCTGACGAGAGCCCTCTGTCCGGCTTCCGCGCTCTGCGCCTTGAGTCCAACCATCCGCTGGCGGATCAGCTAACTACTATTGAGCGTCTACCTCTCAATCGCACCATCAAAAAGATCAAAGCTCTTTTGGGAAACGACCTAAACGGCATTGATCTAGTCAGGGTCTGGGTCACTTGGCGAGTACTTCCGTTAAGCCGCCGTCCCGGCTTAATGTGTACTTACTTAGGCGAAAAGGATGATCCACTGCGTCATAGCCCTGACGATTTACCAGATGATGTTGTGGAAGCTACAACCAGTCGCTGCTAAAGGAGGGCACAATAACTAGTAATGCCTTCGGCTTACTTCCCTTCTGCAAGAAGAACCCGGCCCCCGCAGTGAGTTATCAACCTCAATAAATACTCTTTGCTACGTTATACCTTATTTGTACTCATAATTTCTTATCTTTTTTCACAGGCCGATGATAACTTCTGGAAGGTCAAGTATGACCATGAGGCTGCTAAACAAGCCAGGACAGCCAGGAAAACCGAAAGGAAAGCCGCCAAAACAGGAACTTCAAAGAAGAAGAAGCCCAGCGCTTCCGATTTACTCAAATTGGATGACACTTCTTCGGATGACGAAGAGGTAATCCTTTAATTCTCTTAACTCCTTTGTCATTACTTGATTGACATTCTATCCTTTCAGGAGGATACGGGGAATAGCCAGGCGGTTGACGAAGAGGTAACTATAATCTCCTCGAACTCAGAGCCTTTGCCAAAGCAAAAAATCCGAAGGGTGACCCGGAAAGTAAGATTTTCACATCCTCTAGCTTATCAAGATCCTCAATTTCTTTTGAAGCAACAACAGCTTGAAAACCGGAGGTAGACCTGGACCAACAAGGATGCAGAGATCTCCTCCGGCTTACCTGACGTAACTAGGAAGCGTCGGACTGAGGTTATCTCCGATTTATGTTCTGTTTTACCTTTGGCGGGTTTAATTCGCCAACCTCTCAATTCATCTGACTCCAATTATCAGGATACCTCTCCTTCCTCCGGCGAGTCTATGCAATCAAACATGCCGGCTTTCAAAACTACTCCCGGGTAATGTAACCTTATTTACTTTAGGCTTTACCTTACTCATGCTTTTGTATTCACCTTTCTACCTTTGTTGACAGCATGCAAGTGAAGCCCAGTAAGAGGGCAAAGAAGAATAAGCCGTCCCAAGCCCCGGTCGTGACTGAACTGGTGCTTGACATGTCTGCTCCTGACAGTTCCTCCCATCAACCGTCGCCTGAACCGGCCTCTGATATTCCAGTGCCAACCTCTGACCCGCCTGCCGAAGAGACTCTCAATAGCTTTGATAACCCGGAAGCTCCTAGCCCAGTCAAGACAAATGATCCAGAAGTTGAGGTTCTGAAAAGTCAGTTTGTTGAGCCAGGGTGGCCGACTATCCTTGCCAAATGCACTGCCAAGGAAGAACTCATTGAACACCGAAAGGCCAAGTTGGACATTACTGATTATACTCACTTAAGTATTGGTGATATAGTCTCAGGCTATCTGAATCAAGTGCATAATAGTAGTGACCTGGAAATTGACATGGTGAAACAAATACAGCACAAATCTGAGGTATAACTTATGCTATTTTCCTGAATCTTACTTACTGTACGAGCCCCCAAGTCTATTGCTTATGAATAAATATGTTGTAGACTTAGAAATCTGCTTACTGTTGGTTTGTCTGGTTTAAAGAGAATATATTTAACCCGGTTATAGCATGATAGTTTGAACTTGCGATACACATTAGCCCCCAAGTGCCAAGTATCTGTACTTGTAAAATGCTTGGGACTTAATATGCATGACCCGGATTTGTAGGTTAAAAAATTCTTTAACATACATTAGCCCCCAAGTGTCAAGAACCTTTGCTTGCAAAGTACTTGGGACTTTAATGTTACCTTACCATGATCCTTACCATAACCCAGTATCAATGCAGGCCACCATAAGTCAATTTGAGTCAGAGATTGCTGACTTGAAGAGCCGTCTGACAGCTCAAGAACTCGAAACTCAAAAGGCCAACTCCAAATTTGAATTTAGCATCTCTGAACAAGAGAAGTTGAAAAAGAATTTTGAGTCAGAGAAGAAAAACTGGACTGATGAGAAGGCTTCACTGGTCACCTGGGCCGAGACGGCAAAGGCATCACTTGCAGAAGCAACAACCGAGCTGTCCGACTTAAAGCGCCATATATCTCAAATGGTCTCAGCCATCTTCGATAAGTTACTGTCCATAACCCCAAACATTGCAATCCTTCCTTTGATGACTGTTGTAAATGTTATCTCCGGCTCACTTTTATGTTTGTGAACACACAGGCCCCAGGAGCACCAACCTCAAGCAGAACATGCCGATCAAACTTAAGGCGGTTTACACTCTAGTGGAGCAACTGTACACCGGGTCACAACGTGCTTTGGCCGTTGTAGCCTTCTCAAATACCACTCCCCACCTTCTGCAAGACGTGCTGAAGTGTCTCGCTGTGCTACCTCAGTGGATCCAGGATTTAAGGCGGGCATCTTCAAGAGCCGGGGCCATAGCCGCGTTGAGCCGGGCAAAGGAATGGATTCCAGAACTAGACCCAGCCGACCTTGCTCTTGGATACCCGAGTCTGAAGGAGGATGGTACCATATTTGATGATCATGATTTCACCGCCTGCGTCAAAGTCATACGTCCCGTGGCTACCCTTATTGGGAACAATACAGACCTCACCAAGTATTCTCCGGGCTATGACAGTGAGAACCAAAGAATTCCAAACACTCCATATGATCAAGTCGGCCTGATCCCTCCAACGCGTAAGCATACTTTTGCCCCTGAAGTGGACCCAGCCGGTTTAATAGATGATGAAGCTGAGTTTGAAGCCTTGAGTGGCATTGACTGGGCCTCGTCAACCTTCCAGGACAAAGCAACCGATGGAGAGGCGGAGAAGGATAACCCGGAATCTTCAAGCCCGCCGAAGGAGTGAATCACCAGGCATTTTGCAAAAAACATTGCTTCATTTATTCAGACTCGGGGAGTCTTGTAATAGGGTAGAAGAACCTTCTCATTGTTTGTCATGCCTTCGCGCATGTTCCGAGTGCTTAACATTTTCGTAAGCCGCCATCGCTATATATTTCTAGCTTATGTTGATCGTTTATTTCCTTGACGTTTAAATTTGCTTGCCTTATCCTCCGATCCCTTTGATAATCTTCCCTGCTTAGATGTTCACCTGGCACTTAACAACCTGGGGTTATCAATATTAAACCGGAAGAATCAAAAACCATCTCATAATGCTTTCAAGAAGGTCTCAAGATAGTCAAAATAATTATGCTTATGATGGATAATAAACAACATTTACAAAGCTTCGATTCAATACGATCGAGAAACCGCTCCAAAGGGTTAAGCTAAGATTAGGATATGATCATATAGCCCCCAGTGGCTTTGGCGATGCCGATCAAGTGGGTATCGACAGCTATGTTCTCTTTGGTTCGAATATGACCTATGTTTGAACAGGAAGCCCCCAAGTGACCATAAGTGTTGTTTAATGACGCTGATTCGAATACGATCCACGTCAGACCCAAAGGGGTTAAGCTATGATTCAAATATGATCAAGAAGCCCCCAAGTGGGTTTGGCAATATGCCGATCAAGTGGGTATCGACAGCTATGTTCTCTTTGGTTCGAATACGACCTATGTTTGAACAGGAAGCCTCCAATTGACCATGGCTAGATTCAGACATGATCATAAGCCAGACCAAAGGGAAAGCCGGATTCAAATGTGATCCTCTCCCTGTTGGTTGTTTCCACCACCCAATAAAGAAGACACATAAACCTTTGAGGGTAAAAAGGACAGAGGTCCTGCTTTATTTCTTTATATAATATATACATTGTCAAAATATATACATCTTGAGAGCCGGTGGCTCAAGTATAGTAAGGCCGGAGATGAGCAATATTCCACGGCCGGCGGGTCTCCTCCTCCGACTTACGTGAGTGTTTGTGCTCTCGAACAATGAGGTAGTATGATCCATTATGCAAATTCTTGCTAACCAGAAAGGGTCCTTCCCAAGGTGGGATAGCTTGTGCATGTCAGACTGATCCTGGATGAGCCGGAGCACCAAATCGCCTTCCTGAAAGGTTCTGCTCCTAACCCGGCGGCTGTGATAGCGGCGCAGGTCTTGTTGATAAATCGCTGAGCGGGCTATTGCCAAGTCTCGCTCCTCATCCAACAAGTCAAGAGCATCCTGATGAGCTTTTTCGTTGTCAGCCTCAAAATAAGCCGCCACGCAGGGTGAATCGTGCCGGATGTCACTTGGCAGGACCACCTCTGCACCATACACCATAAAGAAAGGTGTGTAGCCTGTAGATCTGTTAGGCGTAGTGTTGATGCTCCACAACACAGAAGGTAACTCCTCCACCCAACAACCCGAAGTTCGCTGTAAGGGGACAAAGAGCCGGGGCTTGATACCCTTCAGGATCTCTTGATTAGCTCTTTCTGCTTGACCATTGGATTGAGGATGAGCAACAAACAAACATCAAGCGGATATGTTCTCGTTGACAGAACTCTTCCATGGCACCCTTGGAGAGATTAGTGCCATTATCAGTTATAATGCTGTGTGGGAAACCAAAACGAAAGATCACCTTTTTCATGAACTGAACCGCCGTGGCTACATCACACTTACTGACTGGCTCTGCCTCAACCCACTTTGTAAACTTATCCACTGCCACCAAGAGATGTGTCTTTTTATCCTTAGACCTCTTGAAAGGCCCAACCATGTCAAGCCCCCAGACTGCAAATGGCCAAGTGATTGGGATCATCCTCAATTCTTGAGCCAGCACATGAGCTCGTCGTGAGAACTTTTGACAACCGTCACATTTACTGACCAGATCCTCCGCATCAGCATGAGCCGTCAGCCAGTAGAAACCATGATGGAAATCCTTGGCTACAAGAGATTTTGACCCAGCATGATGGCCACAATCCCCTTCATGGATCTCACGAAGTATTTCTTGGCCTTCCGCAGGTGACACACAGCGTTGAAATGCCCTAGTGACGCTTCGGTGATGTAACTCGCCGTGAACAATCGTCATAGATTTGGAGCGTCTGACGATTTGTCTTGCCAAGGCCTCATCCTCAGGTAACTCTCCCCGGGTCATATATGCCAAATATGGCACTGTCCAATCTGGGATATCGTGAAGAGCTGCCACCAGCTGTGCCCCCGGGTCTGGAACCGCTAGTTCTTCCTCAGTAGGCACCTTGACAGAAGGGTTATGCAAAATATCGAGAAAGATGTTAGGCGGCACCGACTTACGTTGAGATCCCAGCCAGCTTAAAGCATCAACCGCCTCATTCTTCCTTCGATCAATGTGCTCGACTTGATAACCCTTGAAATGCCCAGCCACAACATCTACTTCACGACGATAAGCTGCCATGCGAGGATCCTTGAAGTCCCACTTTCCTGATACCTGTTGGGCCACGAGATCTGAGTCGCCTAAGCACCTTACCCGGCTTAAATTCATCTCTTTGGCAATCCGGAGACCATGGAGTAAGGCCTCATACTCAGCTGCATTGTTAGTACAAGGAAACATAAGCCGGAGCACGTAACAAAATTTGTCACCTCGAGGGGAAGTTAAAACAACTCCAGCCCCCGAGCCTTCTAACTGCCTGGACCCATCAAAGTGAATAGTCCAATATGTGTTATCCGGCTTCTCCTCAGGTGCCTGCAACTCTTCCAATCATTGATAAAGTCCACTAAGGCTCGAGACTTAATAGTAGTACGCGGCATATTTCAGACCATGAGGTCCAAGCTCGATAGCCCACTTGGCGACTTGTCCTGTGGCCTCCCTATTCTGGATGATGTCTCCCAAGGGGGCAGAACTTACAACAGTTATAGGATGACTTTGAAAGTACTGCTTCAACTTTCGGTTGGCCATAAACACTCCGTAAACAAGTTTTTGCCAATGTGGATACCTTTGTTTAGACTCAATGATCACCTCACTGATGTAATTCGGCACCTTTCGAGGTCCCCTGAAGTCCTTGGGTAGGCGCACATTACGCAGAGCCGGTACCAGACAAGGAACACCGCCGGTTCTAGTGGCTACTCCCATCTCAATGGAAGTTGTTGGATACTATGGGAAATCTTGATGTGCCGTCTGTTGAGCCACTAGCTGAGCCGCTAGCTGAGCCGCCCGCTCGTTCTCCTGACGTACTCGGTCTTGCACCGGATTATAGCCATCGGGCTGGTTACGGCGTTGGGCGTTGCTTGACAAAGCTTCAGACTCCATGTGCCTACTGTAACTCGGGCTCCGGTTCTGATGAGGCGGTGCTAACCAAGGCGGAGGAGTTGAATGAATCCTATCCCGGCTGTAAGAATAGGTCTCTTGTTGAGCCAAGGCCGTCTGGAGAAGTTCTCTGACCCTCCGGGTCTCCACCGCTGTCGGGTCATCACCGTCCACGGGAAGAACCGCCAAACGCGCCGAAGCCGCGATTAAGTTCTCCATGGGGTTGGAAAAGTTACCCGGCGGTATCGGCACATAACGCGGTGGTGCCATGCTCACATGAGGAGGTGGCATCTCTCGAGGCTGAGCCGGTCCTCCTGCTCTGGCTGTCATAAACTGATTGGTCTCTGGTGGGTTACTTGGGCCGGCTCCGGGTGTAGCAAAAAGAACCCGGGGGTCGTAATTCGGAGGTAAATGGGACTGGGTTTTCTGATGTCTCCTCCTCATCACCTCATTGGACGCGTTTAAGCTCATCGTGAGATGGTAAGCTTCTGACTATAGCTGCTGCGCCCGGGCATCTAGAGCCGCCCGCTCTGTGGCTAATCTAGTGTCCTCAGCTGCCAAGGCCTCCTTGGCCCGAGCTATCTCCTCACGCACCCATGCCACCTCCGCATCATGCTCATCTTTGTTTGCAGGAATAACTGTGGTGGTTAACAGGGCCGTAAGCTTGTCCATGAGATCTATCAGCACCTGAGCCGGTGGGCACACAGGGCCTCCTGCCCCGGCTGCCCCTGTTCCGGATGTTATTGCCGTAGCGTCCGTAGAATTTTGGCCGGGTTGAGTCCCAGCCATGAAGATTCCTGCCCATCTTAGCGGCTCATAGGGGTCCGGAATACTAGTGCCATCAGAACAGCCCCCAAGCACACCGTCTTGCACTTGGTATAGCGAATCTGTTGAACCGGCGGACGAATCATCGTCCGAGAGGACGACCGTCTCACCACCATCTTTAGATCCTTCAGAGAGTTCCTCCCCGTGGATGCAGCCCATGAAGGCACGCTTCATGACAGGTTGAACTCGGGTCTTCCTCGCACGTTGAGCCGTCTCGACGAGGTCGGTGCAGTTGTCCGGCTCAGGGCCCGGCTCACCAATCCGACCGATGAAGACGTGCATTCTGCTGAAGGGGACCCGGTACACGTACTCAATTGAGCCGGTGTCGGGGCCCCAGCCTTCGTCATCGTTGTAGATCTTGCCGCGACAACTCTTGGTCATCCGGCCCACTACTATCCCTTGAGCCCTTCGAAGTTGCCCTTCAAGAACTCAAATCCACCGTGCACTGGCCCCACGGTGGGCGCCAATTGTCGTGGAATTGTCACGTTAGATGTCCTCGTGAAAGGACTTAGTTGAGGAGCCATCGCAACTAGGAAGCTTGAAGGGGTTAATTGGGACAAGGGACACGAGAGGTTTATACTAGTTCGGCCCCTTACGGTGAAGGTAAGGCCTACGTCTAGTTGGGTTGGTATTGATGTTTCGATGACCAGGGAGCGAGATACGCTATGCTTGGCTCTTTGTCAGTTGTTTCTTGCCCTAAGCCGCCAGCAGGTCGCCCCCTTATATACACAGGTTGACGCCCTGCGGTTTACAGAGTCCCGAACCGGCTTATAAAAAGTGTCCGGCTCGGTGACTAGTTAAATCTACCTTATGATACAAGTCATGTCCTGATGGCGGTTTACTACAACGGGCTTTAAGACGCCTGTGGGCCTTAGGCCCTTTATTGAACCGCCATCTTCACGCTTGGTCTTGGGCTTCTTTCTGGTGAGTCCTCTTTGTATAACCCGGCCCTCCTGGGTGGCTTACACAAATAGTTATATCCCCAACATATTTGGATGGAGAAAGTGGCTGAGGGTTTTGGAGCAATATCACTAAGCACTTGAGCAATAAGATCATTAAGTACCACCTCACCCCCTTTTAATAGTATTGGCTTTCCTATGGACTCAATGTGATCTTGGACCACTTAAACCAAAATGAAGAGTCTCGAGCTTTTGCCAATCCTTTTCTTTAGCATTTTGAAAGGGTTCCACATCCTCTTGTCCTTGCCATGCTACTGTTGAAGTTATTTGAAATATACTAGATCAAACTATTAGTCCAACAAAAGATATGTTGACATTAATTACCAAAATCACCAAGGGAGCACTTGTGCTTTCAATCTCCTCCTTTTTGGTAATTTATGACAACATACATCAAAGCTTCAAGTAAAAATGTGAAGATTAATAACTAAAGCTTTGGAAGGACATGCAACTTGCATGAGCTCCAGCTACTTGTGTGCAATCATGTAGTGATAGAATTGAAAGACATGTGAGTGCACAACATGAAAGAGTAAGTAATGAGTTACATGTATCTTGGCCATATGCATCAAAGCAAAATAAGTGATGTGAGATGTACTGTAGCAACCAGACCTCAAACAGTCAAGTCTCTGTGCATCAGTGTCATCCCTGGATCGGTAATGCTGACACGCACAGTACTCGAGGAATTATAACAGAGTTTCAGTCACACACTTATTACATCGACTCCTCATAAAGAGTATGATTACACAAATATATCATGGCTGAAGGCCATCTAAACTAAATAACTGCGGAAGCTTCAAAGGTAAATGAGTCCATCAACTCCAACGACATAGCTGAGTGCAAAACAATGACCTATCACACCTTATTCGTTGTTTGAGTAGTCTGCAACATGAGACGTTGTAGCCGTGTAGGTCAGCACATTGAATATGCTGGCAGAGTTACACTGTAAAGCAATGAAATACAAGAACTATATCTACATGCAAATATTTGGCTGGTGGAGGCTGTAAGTATATGATTTTTGCATAAAGCTAGTTTTCCCATACAACAAAGGAATAAATTTATTTAACTACTCCCAAGTTGCCCATTATTTAAGAAGGTAACCCGAACTCAAATCCCAATTAAAAATATCATCATTAACCCAAATCAAATTAATTAAAGTAACGTGATGAGATCACATCAATAGTTTCAAGTACTAGATACTCAAGATGGTCCATAACCGGGGACACGGCTAACCATGATTAGTTTATACACTCTGCAGAGGTTTGCGCACTTTTCCCCACAAGACTCGACCACATCCATGATCGGATGACCGAGAAAAGATCCAAATCAAACACAAAACAAGCAAACGGCTTAAACTAACAAAAGTCAAACCTAACAGCAATACTATCATGTGGATTAGATCTTAACAGTAGGTACATGTGATTAGCTACGATTTGCAAAAAGATTCAACTCAAACGGAGCAACGAAACTCAAAATACGAACGAAACAAGATCGTTTACTAATCTGGACTAAACTCAAATTTTACAGTACCAAAATCATGTTCAAGTTGGTTATCTAGAAAGAACAGAACTATACAAAGATTTAGGCGTTGGTTTCATCTAATTTGGATAAACGAGTAAAAAGTTATGCTAGTTTAAAGATCAGGGGCTAAATCGCGATAAAACTATTCATGGATAGGTCCCTGGTCGAAAATAAAAATAAAAAGAAAAAACCTAACGAACGAACGTTCGCTACAAAACCCGCGGACTAACGGACGAACCTCCGCTAATTAGAACCGAACGGAAAACCGAGAGAAAAACCCTAAAAAGAACTAGACCGGACAAAACCGAGGGAAAAACCGAATCGGGTTTCTACCGGTTAACCGAAAGAAATCGCCGGCGGCGACGTCGGCAGGATCCGGCGAGACAGCGCGGTGGCAGCGGCGACTCGCGGTGGTGTGGCGGCGGCTTGCGGGCGCGCGAGGCGGCGTAGTGAGGCGACTTCTATGGCGGCCAAGAAGAAGCAGAAGAACGGCAGCAAGGCGGCAGCAGCGGCGGTGGCGGTGGTGGCTAGCGGCGCGGCTCAGGACGGGGTGGAGAGGGGGTGGCGGCGACGACTACTTATAGGAGAGGGGCGTGGCTTGGGAAAGGGGGCGCCGGGTCGTACTAGGAGTCGTGCCCCGGCCGGACTCAGGCGGCGGTGGCAGCTCGGTCTCCCCGCGCGGGAGGAAGGTGATGCGGGGGTGGACCGGCCTGCTCGGTTGGGCCTTCGGCCCAGTCGGGCGGGAACTTTAAAAAAAAAATTCCGCCTGAAAGAAAATCCTAATAAAATATAAAAAAAATCTAAAAAATGCCAAAAACAATTTTCACCGTCCAAATAAAATATTTAGAACAAAGTGAACATTTTTCTGGCCTAAATATTTTTCTAATTCAAATAAAATAGCAAATAAAAATCCAAATAAAATAATAATTTGATTTTGAAATTATTTCTCCAATATTCATCTCTTGTTGAAGAAGTCATATTATCTTCTCTCATTTATTTTTAATATTGGAAATAATTGGAGAGAAAATAATAAAATCAAATATGATTTCTGTGAAACCTCCAACTCTCTCCTTGGGTCCTTGAGTTGCTTAAGATTTCTAGGATCACAACCAAAATGCAAGAATAAATATGATGTGCATATTATGATCTATGTATAACATCCAAGTTGAAAATTGGGATGTTACAAACCTACCCCCATTAAGATGAATCTCGCCCTCGAGATTCGGGTTGGTTAGCGAAAAGGTTTGGGTGGTCTCCATGGAGATCTTCTTCTCGCTCCCAGGTGGCTTCCTCCTCGGTATGGTGGCTCCACTGAACTTTGCAAAACTTGATAACCTTGCTGCGGGTAACTCGGCTGGAAAATTCGAGAATCTTGATTGGTTTCTCCTCATAAGTCAAATCACTGTCTAACTGAATTGCTTCCAGGGTACTGTATCCCTCAGTGGAATATCAGCCATCTCTGCGTGGCACTTCTTCAACTGGGAAACGTGAAACACATCATGAACTCCTGACAATCCTTCTGGCAATTCCAGCTTGTACGCAACTTCTCCCATGCGTTCCAAAACTCTGTATGGTCCCACAAAACGTGGTGCTAGCTTTCCCTTGACTCCAAAACGCTTAACTCCTCGAAGCGGGAACACGCGAAGATATGCTCTATCTCTGACTTCGTAAACTATCTCCTTGCGTTTAGTATCTTCATAACTCTTTTGCCTGGATTGGGCTACCTTGAGTCTGTCACGAATCAACTTAACCTTCTCTTAAGAGTCTTTGATTAAATCTGGTCCGAACAACTGTCGATCTCCAACTTCATCCCACGATAACGGTGTCCTGCACCTCCTTCCGTACAAGGCTTCAAAAGGGGCCATCTTCAAACTGGCTTGATAACTGTTGTTATAGGAGAACTCTGCATATGGCAAATTGTCATCCCAACTAGATCCATAATCTAGCGCACAAGCTCTCAACATGTCCTCCAGAATCTGATTGACTCTCTCAGTCTGTCCATCTGTCTGTGGATGAAAGGCTGTACTGAACTCTAGCCTGGTACCCAAAATTTCATGCAACTGATTCCAAAACTTTGAAGTAAACTGGGTTCCTCTATCTGATACAATGGTCCTCGAAAATCCGTGCAGACATACGGTCGTGGTCATGTATATCTTTGCCAACTTAGCACTTGTATAGGTTGTTTTCACCGGGATGAAATGAGCTACTTTCGTCAAACGATCGACTGCAACCCAGATAGAGTCATAGCCTGAATGAGTCTTGGGTAATCCAGTGATAGCATCATGTTCATGAAATAGGCAAGCGCGTTAGTCAGACCAAATGACATAACGGTATACTCATATAGCCCGTACCTTGTGGTAAAAGTTGTCTTAGGTATATCCTGCTCTCGAATCTTCACCTGATGATAACCTGATCGAAGATCAATTTTGGAGAAAACTTTAGCTCCTTGCAACTAGTCAAACAAATCATTGATCATTGGTAGTGGGTATTTGTTCTTGATCGTCACCTCATTCAGCGCATGATAATCAACAACCATCCTTAAAGATCCATCCTTCTTCTCCACTAGAAGCACTGGGGCTCCCCAAGGTGATGAACTTGGTCGAATGTAACCTTTCTCTAGTAACTCCTTTATCTGCGTCTTAATTTCCTCCAGATCCTTTGCGGGCATCCGATACGGTCTCTATGATATTGGTCCGGTGCCTGGCAAAAGCTGAATCAAAAACTCAATGTCTCGATCCGGTGGCATGCCTGGTAACTCCTCCATAAATACGCCAGGGTAGTCCTTCACCACTGGTACTTCCTCCTGTATAACTCCTGATAAGGAACTCACCTGAGTCCTCTTCGGCGCATGCCAGGACACATACTTGATCCTTTTTCCTTCTGGGTGGTGAGAAGAATTGATTTACTGGCGCAATCGATGTTTCCTTCAAACTTGGATAGCCAATCCATTCCCAGTATCACATCCAATCATTGTGACTCCAGAACAATTAGGTCGGTGGGGAAAACATGTCTACCTATGGTTAGTGGCAACTGATAGCATCCCGTACTAGCCATATACTCCGCTCCTGGGGAACTTAATAACATAGGTGACTTAAGGGCTACGGTTGGCAGGTTATACTTGTTGGGGAACGTAGTAATTTCAAAAAAATTCCTACGCACACGCAAGATCATGGTGATGTATAGCAACGAGAGGGGAGAGTGTTGTCTACATACCCTTGTAGACCCGAAGCGGAAGCGATCACAACGTAGAGGAAGTAGTCGTACGTTCTCCTCGCGATCCGACCGATCCGGCGCCGTTACTCCGGCGCCCCGAGTTCTTGACACACGTACAGCTCGATGGCGTCCCTCGTACTCGATCCAGCCGAGTGTCGAGGAGAGTTCCACGGACGACGGCGTGGTGACGATCTTGATGTTCTACGGCGCGAGGGCTTCGCTAAGCTTCATGACGATATGACCGAGGTGGAATATGGTGGAGGGGGGCACCGCACACGGCTAAGGAACGATCCGTAGATCAAACTTGTGTGTCTATGGGGTGCCCCTGCCCCCGTATATAAAGGAGGGAGGGAGGAGGAGGCCGGCCCTAGGAGGAGGGCGCCAAGGAGTCCTACTCCCACCGGGAGTAGGATTCCTTCTTCCTAGTCCAACTAGGTCAAGGGGGAAAGAGGGAAGTGGAGAAGGAAGGAAGAGGGGGCGCGCCCCAAACCCTTTGTCCAATTCGGACTGGGCTTGGGAGGGCGCGCGCCTCCTGGCTCCTTCCCACTAAAGCCCATTAAGGCCCAATACTCTTCCCCGTATTCCCGTAACTCCCGGTACTCGAAAAATACCGAATCACTCGGAACCTTTCCGAACTCGAATATAGTCGTCCAATATATCGATCTTTACGTCTCGACCATTTCGAGACTCCTCGTCATGTCCCCGATCTCATCCGGGACTCTGAACTCCTTCGGTACATCAAAACTCATAAACTCATAATATAAGCATCATCGAAACCTTAAGCGTGCGGACCCTACGGGTTCGAGAACTATGTAGACATGACCTAGAACTATTCTTGGTCAATAACCAATAGCGGGACCTGGATGCCCATATTGGCTCCTACATATTCTACGAAGATCTTTATCGGTCAAACCGCATAACAACATCGTTGTTCCTTTGTCATCGGTATGTTACTTGCCCGAGATTCGATCGTCGGTATCCAATACCTAGTTCAATCTCGTTACGGCAAGTCTCTTTACTCGTTCCGTAATACATCATCTCGCAACTAACTCATTAGTTGTAATGCTTGCAAGGCTTAAGTGATGTGCATTACCGAGAGGGCCCAGAGATACCTCTCCGATAATCGGAGTGACAAATCCTAATCTCGAAATCGCCAACCCAACATCTGCCTTTGGAGACACCTGTAGTACTCCTTTATAATCACCCGATTCGTTGTGACGTTTGGTAGTACCCAAAGTGTTCCTCCGCAAACGGAGTTGCATAATCTCATAGTCATAGGAACATGTATAAGTCATGAAGAAAGCAATAGCAACATACTAAGCGATCGGGTGCTAAGCTAACGGAATGGGTCATGTCAATCAGATCATTCAACTAATGATGTGATCCCGTTAATCAAATAACAACTCTTTGTTCATGGTTAGGAAACATAACCATCTTTGATTAACAAGCTAGTCAAGTAGAGGCATACTAGTGACACTCTGTTTGTCTATATATTCACACATGTATTATGTTTCCGTTAATACAATTCTAGCATGAATAATAGACATTTATCATGAAATAAGGAAATAAATAATAACTTTATTATTGCCTCTAGGGCATATTTCCTTCAGTCTCCCACTTGCACTAGAGTCAATAATCTAGTTCACATCGCCATGTGATTGAACACCAACAATCATATCTGTATATGATTAACACCCATAGTTCACATCGTCATGTGACCAACACCCAAAGGGTTTACTAGAGTCAATAATCTAGTTCACATCGCTATGTGATTAACACCCAAAGAGTACAAAGGTATGATCATGTTTTGCTCGTGAGAGAAGTTTAGTCAACGGATCTGTCACATTCAGAGCCGTATGTATTTTGCAAATATTCTATGTCTACAATGCTCTGCACGGAGCTACTCTAGCTAATTGCTCCCACTTTCAATATGTATCTAGATCGAGACTTAGAGTCATCCAGATCGGTGTCAAAACTTGCATCGACGTAACCCTTTACGACGAACCTTTTGTCACTTCCATAATCGAGAAACATATCCTTATTCCACTAAGGATAATTTTGACCGCTGTCTAGTGATCTACTCCTAGATCACTATTGTACTCCCTTGCCAAACTCAGTGTAGGGTATACAATAGATCTGGTACACAGCATGGCATACTTTATAGAACCTATGGCCAAGGCATAGGGAATGACTTTCATTCTCTTTCTATCTTCTGTCGTGGTCAGGTTTTGAGTCTTACTCAATTTCACACCTTGTAACACAGGCAAGAACTCTTTCTTTGACTGTTCCATTTTGAACTACAGGCAAGAACTCTTTCAAAATCTTGTCAAGGTATGTACTCATTGAAAAACTTATCAAGCGTCTTGATCTATCTCTATAGATATTGATGCCCAATATGTAAGCAGCTTCACCGAGGTCTTCCTTTGAAAAACTCCTTTCAAACACTCCTTTGTGCTTTACAGAATAATTCTACATTATTTCTGATCCACAATATGTCATACATATATTTATCAGAAATGTTGTAGTGCTCCCACTCACTTTCTTGTAAATACAGGGCTTCACCGCAAGTCTCAGATAAAACTATATGCTTTGATCAACTTATCAAAGCGTGTATTCCAACTCCGAGATGCTTGCACCAGTCCATGGATGGATCATTGAGTCTGCATATTTTGTTAGCTCCTTTGGATCGATAAAACCTTCGGTTGCATCACATACAACTCTTCCTCCGAAACCCATTTAGGAATGCAGTTTTACATCCATTTGCCAAATTTCATAAATTGTGGCAATTGCTAACATGATTTGGACAGACTTAAGCATCGCTACAGTTGAGAAAATCTCATTGTAGTCAACACCTTGAACTTGTCAAAAACCTTTTTGCGACAAGTCGAGCTTTGTAGATAGTAACACAACTATCAACGTCCGTCTTCCTCTTGAAGATCCATTTATACAATATGGCTTGCCGATCATCGGGCAACTCCACCAAAGTCCATACTTTGTTCTCATATATGGATCCCATCTCAGATTTCATGGCCTCAAACCATTTCGCGGAATCTGGGCTCACCATCGCTTCTTCATAGTTCGCAAGTTCATCATGGTCTAGTAACATGACTTCGTAACAGGATTACCGTACTACTCAGTGCGGATCTCACTCTGGTTTACCTCGAGGTTCGGTAGTAACTTGATCTGAAGTTACATGATCATCATCATTAGCTTCCTCACTAATTGGTGTAGTAGTCACAAGAACAGATTTACGTGATGAACTACTTTCCAATAAGGGAGCAGGTACAGTTACCTCATCAAGTTCTACTTTCCTCCCACTCACTTCTTTCGAGAGAAACTCCTTCTCTAGAAAGGATCCATCTTAAGCAACGAATATCTTGCCTTCAGATCTGTGATAGAAGGTGTACCAACAATTTCCTTTGGGTATTCTATGAAGACGCACTTCTCCGATTTGGGTTCGAGCTTATCAGGATGAAAACCTTTTCACATAAGCATTGCAGCCCCAAACTTTAAGAAACGACAACTTTGGTTTCTTGCTAAACCACAGTTCATATAGTGTCGTCTCAACGGATTTAGATGGTGCCCTATTTAACGTGAATGCAGCTGCCTCTAATGCATGATCCCAAAACGATATTGGTAAATCGGTAAGAAACATCATAGATTGCACTATATCCAATAAAGTGCGGTTACGATGTTTGGACACACCATAACATTGTGGTGTTCCAGGTGGCGTGAGCTGTGAAACTATTCCACATTGTTTTAATTGAAGACCAAACTCGTAACTCAAATATTCGTCTCCGTGATCAGATCACGAAACTTTATTTTCTTGTTACGATGATTTTCCACTTCACTCTTGAAATTCTTTGAACCTTTCAACTATTTCAAACTTATGTTTCATCAAGTAGATATACCCATATCTGCTCAAATCATCTTGTGAAGGTCGAAAATAACGATACTTGCCACGAGCATCAACACTCATTGGATCGCATACATCGGTATGTATTATTTCCAATAAGTCAAGAGCTTGTTCCATTGTTCGGAGAACGGAGTTTTAGTCATCTTGCCCAAAAGGCACGGTTCGCAAGCATCAAGTGATTCATAATCAAGTGATTCCAAAATCCCATCAAGATGGAGTTTCTTCATCGCTTTACACCAATATGACCTAAGCGGCAATGCCACAAATAAGTTGCACTATCATTATTAACTTTGTATTTTTGGTTTCAATATTATGAATATGTGTATCACTACGATCGAGATCCAATGAACCATTTTCATTGGGTGTGTAACATATAAGGTTTTATTCATGTAAGCAGAACAACAGTTTATTCTCTTACTTAAATGAATAACCGTATTGCAATAAACACGATCAAATCATATTCATGCTCAACGTAAACACCAAATAACATTTATTTAGGTTCAACACTAATCCCGAAAGTATAGGGGTGTGCGATGATGATCATATCAATCTTGAAACTACTTTCAACACACATCGTCACTTCACCCTTAACTAGTTTCATTTTACTCTGCAACTCCTGTTTGAGTTACTACTCTTAGCAACCGAACCAGTACCAAATACCGAGGGGTTGCTATAAACACTAGTAAAGCACACATAAAACACCAGTATATCAAATATACCCTTTTTCACTTTGCCATCCTTCTTATCCACCAAATATTTAGGGCGTTCGCTTCAAAGACCATTTCCTTTGCGATGTAAGCACTCGGTTTCAGGCTTTGGTTCAGCTTTGGGTTTCTTCGTGGGAGTGACAACTTGCTTGTCAATCTATTTGAAGTTCCCTTTCTTTCCTTTGCCCTTTTCTTGAAACTAGTGATCTTGTCAACCATCAACACTTGATGCTCTTTCTTGATTTCTACCTTCATTGATTTCATCATCATGAAAAACTCGGGAATCATTTTCATCATCCCTTGCATACTATAGTTCATCACGAAGTTCTACTAACTTGGTGATGGTGACTAGAGAATTCATCAATCACTATCTTATCTGGAAGATTAACTCCCACTTGATTCAGCGATTGTAGTACCCGGACAATCTGAGTACATGCTCACTAGTTGAGCGATTCTCCTCCATCTTTTAGCTATAGAACTTGTTGGAGACTTCATATCTCTCAACTCGGGTATTTGCTTGAAATATTAACTTCAATTCTGGAACATCTCATATGGTCCATGATGTTCAAAACATCTTTGAAGTCGATTCTAAGCCATAAAGCATGGTGCACAAAACTATCAAGTAGTCATCATATTGAGCTAGCCAAACGTTCATAACGTGCGCATCGCTCCTGCAATAGGTTTGTCACCTAGCGGTGCATCAAGGACATAATTCTTCTGCGCAGCAATGAGGATAAACCTCAGATCACGGATCCTATCCGCATCATTGCTACTAACATCTTTCAACACAGTTTCTCTAGGTACATATCAAAACAAACATATGAAAGCAACTTCGCGAGCTATTGATCTTACAACATAATTTGCAAAATACTACCAGGACTAAGTTCATGATAAATTTAAGTTCAATTAATCATATTACTTAAGAACTCCCACTTAGACAGACATCTCTCTAGTCATCTAAGTGATCACGCGATCCAAATCAACTAAACCATAACCGATCATCACGTGAGATGGAGTAGTTTTCAATGGTGAACATCTTATGTTGATCATATCTACTATATGATTCACGCTCGACCTTTCGGTCTCCGTGTTCCGAGGCCATATCTGCATATGCTAGGCTCGTCAAGTATAACCCGAGTATTCTGCGTGTGCAAAACTGGCTTGCACCCATTGTAGATGGACGTAGAGCTTATCACACCCGATCATCACGTGGTGTCTGGGCACGACGAACTTTGGCAACGGTGCATACTCGGGGAGAACACTTCTTGATAATTTAGTGAGAGATCATCTTATAATGCTACCGTCAATCAAAGCAAGATAAGATGCATAAAAGGATAAACATCACATGCAAATCAATATAAGTGATATGATATGGTCATCATCATCTTGTGCTTCGTGATCTCCATCTCTGCAGCACCTCCATGATCACCATCGCCACCGTAGCGACACCTTGATCTCCATCGTAGCATCGTTGTCGTCTCGCCAAACTTATGCTTCTCGACTATCGCTACCGCTTAGTGATAAAGTAAAGCATTACGAAGCGATTGCATTGCATACAATAAAGCGACAACCATATGGCTCCTGCCGATTGCCGATAACCGGTTACAAAACATGATCATCTCATACAATAAAATATAGCATCACGTCTTGACCATATCACATCACAACATGCCCTGCAAAAACAAGTTAGGCGTCCTCTACTTTGTTGTTGCAAATTTTACGTGGCTGCTACGGGCTTTAGCAAGAACCGTTCTCACCTCGCATCAAAACCACAACGATACTTCACAAATAGACTCGTTTTAACCTTCTCAAGGACCGGGCGTAGCCACACTCAGTTCAACTAAAGTGAGAGAGACAGACACCCGCCAGTCACCTTTAAGCAACGAGTGCTCGTAGCGGTGAAACCAGTCTCGCGTAAGATTACGCGTAATGTCGGTCCGGGCCGCTTCATCTCACAATACCGCTGAACCAAAGTATGACATGCTGGTAGGTAGTATGACTTGTATCGCCCACAACTCATTTGTGTTCTACTCGTGCAAAACATCAAACCATAGAAAAACCTAGGCTCGGATGCCATTGTTGGGGAACGAGTAATTTCAAAAATTTCCTACGCACACGCAAGATCATGGTGATGTATAGCAACGAGAGGGAGAGTGTTGTCTACATACCTTTGTAGACCCGGCGAAGCGATCACAACGTAGAGGAAGTAGTCGTATGTTCTCCTCGCGATCCGACCGATCCGGCGCCGTTACTCCGGCGCCCCCGAGTTCTTGACACACGTACAGCTCGATGGCGTCCCTCGTACTCGATCCAGCCGAGTGTCGAGGGAGAGTTCCACAAGACAATGACGTGGTGACGATCTTGATGTTCTACCGGCGCAGGGCTTCGCCTAAGCTTCATGACGATATGACCGAGGTGGAATATGGTGGAGGGGGCACCGCACACGGCTAAGGAACGATCCGTAGATCAAACTTGTGTGTCTATGGGGTGCCCCTGCCCCGTATATAAAGGAGGGAGGGAGGAGGAGGCCGCCCTAGGAGGAGGGCGCCAGGGAGTCCTACTCCCACCGGGAGTAGGATTCCTTCTTTCCTAATCCAACTAGGTCAAGGGGAAAGAGGGAAGTGGAGAAGGAAGGAAGAGGGGGCGCGCCCCAAACCCTTTGTCCAATTCGGACTGGGCTTGGGAGGGCGCGCCTCCTCGGCTCCTTCCCACTAAAGCCCATTAAGGCCCAATACTCTTCCCCGTATTCCTGTAACTCCCGGTATTCGAAAATACCGAATCACTCGGAACCTTTCCGAACTCCGAATATAGTCGTCCAATATATCGATCTTTACGTCTCGACCATTTCGAGACTCCTCGTCATGTCCCCGATCTCATCCGGGACTCGAACTCCTTCGGTACATCAAAACTCATAAACTCATAATATAAGCATCATCGAAACCTTAAGCGTGCGGACCCTACGGGTTCGAGAACTATGTAGACATGACCTAGAACTATTCTTGGTCAATAACCAATAGCGGGACCTGGATGCCCATATTGGCTCCTACATATTCTACTGAAGATCTTTATCGGTCAAACCGCATAACAACATACGTTGTTCCTTTGTCATCGGTATGTTACTTGCCCGAGATTCGATCGTCGGTATCCAATACCTAGTTCAATCTCATTACCGGCAAGTCTCTTTACTCATTCCGTAATACATCATCTCGCAACTAACTCATTAGTTGTAATGCTTGCAAGGCTTAAGTGATGTGCATTACCGAGAGGGCCCAGAGATACCTCTCCGACAATCGGAGTGACAAATCCTAATCTCGAAATACGCCAACCCAACATCGCCTTTGGAGACACTGTAGTACTCCTTTATAATCACCCGATTCGTTGTGACGTTTGGTAGTACCCAAAGTGTTCCTCCGCAAACGGAGTTGCATAATCTCATAGTCATAGGAACATGTATAAGTCATGAAGAAAGCAATAGCAACATACTAAACGATCGGGTGCTAAGCTAACGGAATGGGTCATGTCAATCAGATCATTCAACTAATGATGTGATCCCGTTAATCAAATAACAACTCTTTGTTCATGGTTAGGAAACATAACCATCTTTGATTAACAAGCTAGTCAAGTAGAGGCATACTAGTGACACTCTGTTTGTCTATATATTCACACATGTATTATGTTTCCGGTTAATACAATTCTAGCATGAATAATAGACATTTATCATGAAATAAGGAAATAAATAATAACTTTATTATTGCCTCTAGGGCATATTTCCTTCAACAAATCCCCTTGATATGTATGAATGTGATGCACCGGTATCGAAAAGAACAAGTGCGGTAAATGCATTAATCAAAAACTTTCCGACAACTGCGTCGGGTTGATCCTCAATCTCCTCCACACTGATGTGGTTCACCTAACCTTTGGTGAAGGGGTTGGGCTTCTTGGTAGAACCTCCATTTCCATTTCCATTCTTTGCTTCAGGATATTTAGTGGCATAATGTCCAGTCTTCTGGCACTTGAAACAGGTAATCTGGCTCAGATCTCTCTTGGCTAGTGTAGAAGGGTTGTAACGGTTCTGGCTGCTGCTTCCTCCATTCCCATTGCCATTCTTGGGGCCACTATGGTTATACGAACTTGCTCCATTGTGTGTATGCCCTCCATGGTTATGACCTCCATGGTTGTGGTTATGTCCTCCTGAGTACGTGGAATAGCGGGGCTTCTACTAAGCTCCTGAAGTGTACCTCCCCTGTCCATACTTCCTCTTGCGGTTATCAATTTGTTGCTGCTTGCCTTCAATCATGAGAGCCCTGTCTACCAACTCCTGGTAGTTGTTGAATGTTGCCACCATCAACTACATGCTTAGCTCATCATTCAGTCCTTCCAGAAACTTCTCCTGCTTAGCGACATCTGTAGCTACGTCATCAGGGACATAGCGTGCTAACTTGCTAAACTCATCCACATACTAGCCCACTGTACATCCTACTTGGCGCAAGTTGTGAAACATGGGCAGTGCAGAAAGCCTGCTGAAACTGATCCCATGTAACAGTGTCAATGGGGTAAGTGGCTGTGAAATTTTCCCACCATGATGTTGCGGGTCCATCAAGCTGATGTGCGGTAAAATGACTGTCTCCACATCTGTGCATCCTGCAGTGGTCAGCTCTCTTCCAATCTTGTGGAGCCAATCATCTGCAACAATCGGCTCGGTGCTACTAGAGAACACCGACGGATTCAACCATAGAAAATGGGCTAGGTGATCAACAGGGGGTGGAGGTGGTGGGTTGTTGTTGTTGTTGCCTTGGTTCTGGTTCTGAACTAGTATCTACATCAAGGCATTCTCCTGTTGGATCAATCGAGTGAGCTCCGGTGGGAAGGAAAATCCATTGTCACGTCTCGGAGGCATTTGATGGGTTTAGAAGGGGTGAGAAAAAAGAATAGAATGAGATCTGAGAGAGATTCACTACCCATAATGCTCATGAGACAAACACAATCAATTTCACTTCATTCAATAGCACACAAGATCACACAATCGGTCTAACCTATGATTACAAACTCTATCCGTTGCTAACTACTTGGAGGGAAATACTACTAGTTACAATGGTGGTCACCTAGAAATTTTCTTCAGAGGAAGACTCCATGATATCTGCTCCAGCTTCGTCAACGTAGTCGTCATCGCTGTCGTCATTTGCATCACTATCCGTGTCAGTGTCGTCCAGAATGATGTAGTCCTCCGAACGGATCTCCATTGCTCGCTTGATATTCTCCACTGATATTCCCATCTTCCTCTTCAGGTCTTCATGCTTCTCCAGTAGTACGACAATCTCTTCCTTGTATCCATCGTGTGTAGACTTGAGTTTCTCCTCTAGCTTGTTGTTTCTCTTCACCAGTTTCTTGATCTTCTTCATGTGGATAATTTGTTGATTCTCCTATCGACGAATATGATCTCCCATTTCTTGAATGTAGGCTGCAATTGATCCATCCCTCCTGGTACGAATCATCTCCCATTTGTCATCTCGACGGCCACATATTTGATAAATGGTATTCTCCAGCTCCTTGTGATACACCTCACATATGCGTCCAAAGGTGATATGTGCTGCCATGCTCTTTCCTATACTCCAGCTCGGTGCATCTAGGTAGAAATCAATATGCTCCGTTGTTGGCGCAAAGGTCCTCCCAGGTACCTAGACTTTGATCTTCCAGTGCTCCTCTTCCGGTACAGAAGTAGAGAAAGTCCCCGTGAAGCTTGGTAGTCCGATGTTCAAATACTTAGTGACTTCCTTTGGGTGGCGTCCGAAAGGGGTGTCATCATCCGGCTGAGTGAACTTGTTCCTGGGATCCGCCATCTATAGAGTAGAAAGAGAGGAGAATTAGAAATGAGTAGAGAAGAGAAATCTTGTGGCTTATTCTAGTGGTCGCCTCCTACAATCAGCATGTGCTCTGATACCATCTTGTAGCGACCAGGCCTCAAACGGTCAAGTCTATGTGCATCAGTGTCATCCCTGGATCGGTAATGCTGACACGCTCAGTACTCGAGGAATTATAACAGAGTTTCAATCACACACTTATTACATCGAGTCCTCATAAAGAGTATGATTACAAAAAAATATCATGGTTGAAGGCCAGCTAAACTAAATTACTGCGGAAGCTGTAGATGAGTCCATCAACTCCAACGGCATAGTTGAGTGCAAAACAACGACCTATCGCACCTTATTCGTCATCTGAGTACTCTGCAACATGAGACATTTTAGCCGTGTAGGTCAGCACATTGAATATGCTAGCAGAGTTACACTGTAAAGCAATGAAATGCAAGAACTATATCTACATGCAAATATTTGGCTGGTGGAGGCTGTAAGTTTATGATTTTTGCATAAAGCTAGTTTTTCCCTACAACAAAGGAATAAATTTATTTAACTACCCCCAAGTTGCCCATTATTTGAGAAGGTAACCCCAACTCAAATCCCAATTATAAATATCATCATTAACCCAAATCAAATTAATTAAAGTAACATGATGGGATCACATCAATAGTTTCAAGTACTAGATACTCAAGATGTCCATAACCGGGGACATGGCTAACCATGATTAGTTTATACACTCTGTAGAGGTTTGCACACTTTTCCCCACAAGACTCGACCGCATCCATGATCGGATGATCGAGACATAGTTTTTCTGAAGCATTAACTCTCTACTCCGGGTGGATCGATACACCTACTTTCCCCTACATATGCTAGTCCACCTCTTCAAGAGATCATGCAACTTACTCAACTATGCCAGAGCCCATAATGGCTTGTGGCTGCACACGGAAGTTTCTAGCATAAATAATCTTATGATCCCTCTGAGCCTGGGTGGCATTCCATAGGAAAAATCACATGGGTACTCTGCGATTTCCCAAAATAGACAACACTAGGTTCCCCAGGTGCCTCAACCAATCCACCTAGATATATGTTAAAGTTGCCACCTTAATGTTTATCCATGATTAAAATAACTCTCAAACTTCCATGCGTAAATCATGATCGAATCCCCATCTATGAGCATGGCTAAGCAATAATTAGCATAACGTATATTTCCGGGGTGATCAAAAGGTATTAGGTTCCTACCTCAAGCACTACAACCAAAACCACATGTTCCCAATCCTACTCATGCAAATATTTGAGGGCAGAACTAATGCATAGTAAAAACTGGGTATAAAATAGTATGATCAAAGTGTAACTTGCCTTGCTTACGATCTGCAAACTCTAGAGATTCATAGTAACGAGCTTCGCACTCCGGGTAATCTAGCGTAGACAAAAATAGCATACATAAGCAATCACTCAAACGAAACACGAGAAAAACCGAGAAAAGATCCAAATCGAACACAAAACAAGCAAACGGCTTAAACTAACAAAAGTCCAACCTAACAGAAATACTATCATGTGGATTAGATCTTAACAGTAGGTACATGTGATTAGCTATAATTTGCAAAAAGATTCAACTCAAACGGTGCAACGAAACTCAAAATACGAACGAACCATGATCGTTTACTAATCTGGACTAAACTCAAATTTTATAGTACCAAAATCATGTTCAAGTTGGTTAACTGGAAAGAACAGAATGATACTAAGATTTAGGTGCTGGTTTCATCTAATTTGGATAAACAAGTAAAAAGTTATACTAGTTTAAAGATCAGGGGATAAATCGCGATAAAATTATTCATGGATTGGTCCCTCGCCGAAAATAAAAATAAAAAGAAAAAACCTAATGAACGTACGTTCGCTAAAAAACCCTAACGAACGAAAACGTTCCCTACTGCGGATTAACGCGCGAACCTCCGCTAATTAGAACAGAACGGAAAACCAAGAGAAAAACCCTAAAAAAACTAAACCGGAGAAAACCGAGGGAAAACCGGATCGGGTTTTTACCGGTTAACCGAAAGAAATCGCCGGCTGCGACGATGGCAGGATCCGGTGAGACAGCGTGGTGGAAGCGGCGACTCAAGGCGGTGGGGCGGCGGCTAGCGGTGGCGCAGGCGAGGCTGAGGCTGCGGTTGGGCTTCTTGGCAAGCAGCAGCAGGAACGGTGACAGCGGCGCGCGACTTGGCGGTGGCGGTGGCTAGCGGCGCTGCTCGGACGGGCCGGGAGAGGGGGCGGCGGCGGCGGCTACTTATAGGAGGGGGGGGGGCGGCGCGACTTTGGGAAGGGGGCGCCAGGTCGGACTGGGAGTCGTGCCTCGGCCGGACTCAGGCGGCGGCGGCAGCTCAGTCTCCCCACGCGGGAGGAAGGTGGCGCGGGAGTGGGCCGGCCTGCTCGGCTGGGCCTTCGGCCCAGTCGGTCGGGAAGTTTTTTTTAAAAATAAATTTCCCCCGAAAGGAAAATCCTAATAAAATATAAAAAAATTCTAAAAATGCCCAAAACAATTTTCACCGTCCAAATAAAATATTTAGAACAAAGTAAACATTTTTCTGGCCTAAAAATGCAATTTTCAAAATGAATATTTTCCTAATTCAAATAAAAATCTAAATAAAATAATAATTTGATTTTAAAATTCTTTCTCCAATGAATATTTCTCCAATAATTTGATTTTAAAATATAAAATAATTCCTCTCTTGTTGAAGAAGTCATATTATCTTCTCTCATTATTGTTAATATTGGAAATAATTGGAGAGAAAAAAATAAAATCAAATGATCCTTCCTTCAAATTTGAAATAAATTCAAATATGATTTCTGTGAAACCTCCAACTCTTTCCTTGGGTCCTTGAGTTGCTTAAGATTTCTAGGATCACAACCAAAATGCAAGAATAAATATGATGTGCATATGATGATCTATGTATAACATTCAAATTGAAATTTGGGATGTTACATGTACCTTCATGTTTATGATTCCCTCTTGCAGACAATATGTGCAAAAGCAAGAGATCATCACGCACATGAGTGAGATGCATATATACCTTGTGTTCCTTGAACTGACTCTTGAAGAAGAAAACTTGGGAAAACATGGTTAAATAACACAAGAGAGCTTCAGACAAGAAAGATTTCAAGATCCACAAGAATACCAAGACTGGGATGACATGAAATAGATGAGTACCACAGAGTGAGTACTTTATTTCAATATAGACATGTCCCCGAAAAATCAAGGATTTGCAATAAATTCCAATGATTTGTCTCCTATACATATATTTCCTCTCCCCCTGAATCTAACATTTGATAATGAGAGTAGGTAGGGTGAGATAAAATCAGAGCAAAAAGAGATTATAGAAAAGTAGACCCAGAGTAAAATGATAGCTGACATGTCTCTCCCCTCTTAAAGACATGCAAATTCTCTCCTATTATGAAAGTGCATCTCTCTTCCTTTCTTAGAAGAGCTCTGTAAGGATAAGCTTTGATGTGCTCTATCTCTCCCCCTTTGACATCAATTTCCAAGAAGGGTAGTTTTCATGGATATGAGTCAAGTGAGTGTGGTCCTTGAGAGACACAACTGAGAAGAATGCAGCTTAAGATGCAGATAGAGGGAAAGAATCATTGAGTGGAGCTGAAAAAGAATAGACGATATAAGGTGACAAAAAGTTTTCTCAGCAGTGAAATCGGTGGCACGGAATTATAGCAATCGGTGACTCCAAGATGAGGCATTCACAGAACAAGCATATGGGAGAGACCGAGTTAGTCCGTTTTGGTAGAACCGATGAATTATGTACAAGTAGAACTTGTGCTTTGGTCTGGCCGATAGGCTTGGATCGGTGTGACCGAGTTCAATGCAGAGGAAAGATTTTGTCACGCAACTCACTTGGAATTTGAAATTTCACAAGGATTTTCAAGAAATTTTGACAGAGTTTGCAATGAATTTGACTTAAGAAAGAACACAAAATTAAAAGGAATCTATATGAAGGTATATCTTTTTAAAGAATAAACACAATAGCAATAAGAAATGCAACAAGCGAGAAGGAACACTAGAGAACTTCATCTAGGAGTGATCGGCAACATAATCACCTACATTAGAGTATATTGACTTAGGAGTCAAGTGAGATCACTTGATCATAGGTCATACTCATTGTTAAGCTCAAAATGGGGTTGCCATTTTTCATTTAAGCTTCTTAATGTATTCACATCTTGTTGAGTTGCTTTAACTCATGGCTTGGAGCAAAGTTTCTCTAAGATGGAAGATACATACCTTGGGTTTGTTGTTGAACTTGATCATGTAGTTGAACTTGTGGTGGATGCTCAATGTTGATGTGGTCCATCAAGAGTTGGGAGCACCCCTATGAATTTGAAGGTCATCTTCCTACATGGGTTAGTCTTGCAAGGAATAACTCATATGTATCCAAATTGACAAGAGTGAAATTCATCATATAGATATTGTCAAAGGATATGTTGAGTGTAGACTAGTTCCTTGATCTTCAACAACCAAAGCATAGATACCCGGTGATGTAGAAATTGCTCAATATGTGAGTGATTTGCAATCTCATAGACTGAGGCTCATCCAAGTACCTACAAGGGTTAGATAACATACAAGGATGCAAATATATCCAAGACAAATGATCATCATCATAAGAAATATCAAGAATTAGTCACATAGCTCATGCCTTGCATGTATCCAAATGCAATCTCTATTCCAAATTTGAGGCATCAATGATGTTCAACCCACTCCTCAAGTGACAAAATATCTTTTCTTCAAGTGGTTTAGTGAAGATATCCGTCAGTTGCTTGTCGGTACGAACATGCTTAAGATTGGTATCCCCTTTAGCAACATGATCATGAATGAAATGGTGATGAACTTGAATATGCTTAGTTCAAGAATGTTGCACGAGATTATGTGAAATCTTAATAGAACTCTCATTATCACCAAGCAATGGAACATGTCTCACATGTATCCCATAATCTTTGAGAGTTTTGGTCATCGAAAGTAATTGAGCGCAACATGATCCCGTGGCAATGTATTCCGCTTCTGCGGCAGATAATGATACTGAATTTTGTTTCTTTGAGGACCAAGAGATAAGGGGTCTACCAAGAAATTGACATGTGCCCGAAGTAGATTTTCTATCAACCTTGTCAACAGCATAGTCTGACTCGGAATAGCCAACAAGATCAAAAGCTGATCTCTTAGGGTACCAAATGCTAAAGTTTGGTGTATGAATCAAATATCTCACTATCCTTTTCACGGCCTTAAGATGAAATTATTTAGGAGCAGCTTGAAATTGTGCACACATGCACACACTTAGCATAATATCGGGGCGGGAGGCCCAAAGATACAATAATGAACCAATCATTGATCGATAAACCTTTTGCTCAACCGGGTTGCCATCCTTTGTCAAGTCAAGATGTCCGTTAGTAGGCATGGGTGTTTTCGTACATTTGCTTTCTTTCATACTGAACTTCCTTATAGATCCTTGGTATACTTTGTTTGTGAGACAAAGGTACATTCCTTATAGTTTGCCTGATTTGCAAACCAAGGAAAAATTTGAGTTCACCCATCATAGACATCTCAAACTTTTCTGACATTAACCTTCCAAACTTTTCAGTAAAATGAGGGTTGGTAGAAACAAATATGATATCGTCAACATAGATTTGGCACACAAACAATTCTCCATTAACTCTTTTAGTAGAAAGAGTAGAATCAATTTTCCCAATTTCAAAACCTTTTTTAATAAGAAACTTAGTCAAGCATTTATACCGAGCTCCAGGGGCTTGTTTAAGACCATAAAGAGTTTTGTGAAGTTTGTAGACATGATTAGGTTTCTTGGGATTAACAAAGCCGGGAGGTTGCTTAACATAAACTTCCTCCTCAGTTTCACCATTTAGAGTTAATATCCATTTGGTATAAGGTGATATCATGGTAATTGGCATAAGCAAGTAAAATGCGAATGGACTCAAGTCTTGCAACGGGGGCATATGTCTCACCATAGTCCATACCTTTGATTTGAGTGTAGCCTTCGGCAACGAGACGGGCCTTGTTGCGTACCACTTGTTCATCCTCATCTTGCCTATCCTGGAACACCCATTTGTACTAATGATGTTTTGATCATCCTTGGGCCTCTCAACCAGTGTCCATACTTAATTTCTCTTGAAGCTGTGGAGCTCTTCGTGCATAGCATTTATCCAATCCGGATCCTCAAGGGCTTCTTCTACCTCCATACATTAAATTCTAGAAATGAATGAGTAATCTTCACAAAAGTTGGCCAAATGAGTTTTAGAGCGAGTGATTCTCCCGGTATTGATGTCGTCGAGGATTTGTTCAACGGGACGATTCTTTGAGACTCTTGCTCTAACTCGTGAGAGCTTTTGCTTGGATGGTGGTGGAACATCCTCATCACCATCTTCTTGTTCTTCATTGTTGTTGGCGTTGTTATCCGCTTTTGGTGGTGGAGAAGGAGGTCAGAGTGGTTCATCTTGATGTACTTCCTCATTTCCTTCGTATTGACGAGTTCCACTTGTGATTGTCTCCATGTCAAGTTGTGGTTCACCTTGATGTGAAGTTGAGGCTTCCACTTGAATGGAAAAAGTGCTCTCTGTCGGTGTCAAAACCGGCGGATCTCGGGTAGGGGGTCCCGATCTGTGCGTCAAGGTTGATGGTAACAGGAAGCAAGGGACACAGATGTTTACCCAGGTTCGGGCCCTCTCGATGGAGGTAAAACCCTACTTCCTGCTTGATTAATATTGATGATATGGGTAGTAAAAGAGTAGATCTACCACGAGATCATAGAGGCTAAACCCTAAGAGCTAGCCTATGATGGTATGATTGTAATTGTAATCGGCCTTCTAAGGACCAACCTCTCCGGTTTATATAGACACCGGAGAGGACTAGGGTTTACATGGAGTCGGTTACAAGGAAGGAAACATAATATGCAGATCGCCAAGCTTGCCTTCCACGCCAAGGAAAGTCCCATCCGGACACGGGCCGAAGTCTTGAGTCTTGTATCTTCATGCTTCAATAGTCCTGACGTTGTACACAGTCCGGCTGTCCGGATACCCCTTATCCAGGAGTCCCTCAGTAGCCCCTGAACCAGGCTTCAATGACGACGAGTCCGACGCGCAGTGTTGTCTTCGGCATGGCAAGGCGGGTTCCTTCTCCGAATACTCCCAAGTAGTTAGCGAACATGTAGATCGTGTCCGGATTCACAAGATGATCTCTACACACCACTGTAGAGAGAATGATATTTCACAAATGCAATCTGCTGACAACCTTTTCTGATGACGTGACATGTTATTACGGTCGGATCATTATTCAAACTGTTTTCCCGCAACCAGCTACAGCCCATATTGCGAGGCGGTTCCTTTGACACATCTTGTCAAAGCAGAGATCGTGTCCCCTTATCACGGGATTCTCATCAATACGGGTATGGATAATCTAACCGTGCCGCTAATCGCGGCGAGTGGGAGGCAGACGGGTTCCACCAGGCAAGTGGGGAGGCACAAAAAGCTTTTACCGCCTTTATAAAGAGGTAAGGTTTCTTTCTCTTTTACCCACGCCTTCTCCCGCTAGCTCATTCCCCTCTTTTTTGAGCCCTAACGCCCAAGCACTCTTATTCTCCATCGAAGAGAGGTTTTCCAAAAATGTCCGGATCCGGAGCAGGAGGCAGATGGATGGCCTCACCTGTCCAGGAGAAGGACATCAAGAAGCTCCGGGGAGCCGGATGTCTGGCCCAAAAGATCGGCCACCGTCTTCCACCGGTGGGACAGGTCGTCCCCACTCCGGAATCTCACGAGAGAGTTGTGTTCCTTCCCCATTTCGTCCATGGGCTCGGGTTTCCCCTTCACCCGTTCGTCCGGGGAGTCATGTATTACTATGGGATCGATTTTCATGATCTTTCCCCAACTCCTTCCTCAATATCTCGACGTTCATCGTCGTGTGCGAGGCTTTTCTCCGGATCCCAACTCACTTCGGCCTATGGCTGAAGATCCTCAATGTGAAGCCCAAAGTGGTGAGTGGCGAACACGCCGAGTGCGGCGGCGCCATGGTAAGCAAGATGCCCAAGGCTGTTTGGCCGAAAGGTGCTTTCAACGACTCTGTCAAGGAGTGGCAGCAGCAGTGGTTCTATATCACCGAACCACGCGGCAAAAAGTGGGCGGCAGCTCCAGAGTTCAGATCCGGAGCTCCACTGCGGCTCATGCCCTGGCCCGAGAAGGGCCCGAACTGGTGATCATCCGATGAGTTGTTACTGCTCCAGACGCGCATTCAGGGTGTGGTCGATAGGGACGTCAAACTCGTTGACGTAGTCCAGGTGATGCTAGTTCGCCTGGTTCTCCCCTGTCAGTGCCGGGCTTGTACTCTGTGGGAGTTCGATCTAGCCGAGCACCAAACCCTTTGGGAGCTTTATGATTCCTCCCACAAGGATATCTGGAAGGTGCTCTTTAAGTCCGGCAAATCGTGGCCGGGCCCCGCCGAGGACGTGGGTACGAATCATCCCATTCTCCAAGCTCGGTAAGTCACAGCCACGCTCTGTCTATTCATGCTTCAGCTGGCATGTCATGAGGGAGACACCTTAATCGTGTTTCATCGTGACCTCAGGGATGGATAAAGAAGGTGGAGCGGATACATTGTCCAGCCCCCTGCCAGAGGAACCGGCCGGACCTCTTCTGACGAAGATGCTGGTCCCCGTGCCTTACAAGGTGCCAAAGAAAGAGGCCTCCAAGAAGGTCAAGAAGACCCGGGGTGGCCTTCGCCCTTGCGAGGCTTTGGACGCCAAATCCGAAGACTCCAGCGACGATCCTTCTTCCGAGGACGAAGAGGAGGAAGCAGAGGAGGATGAGCCTCACTCTGATGGCGGGAGGAAGAGGACGGCCTCCACATCTCTGGAGGCCGGATCGCCCAAGAGGGGGAAAAATTCCCTCCCAGGGGCATCCCCCACGGCTGCCGATAGCAGCCCGGAGTGGGATCCCAGGGCCCAGCCCCTCGAGAAGTCATAAGTATCCAAACACGCATATGCGTCCGGGATTGTTTTTGGGTATAGTAGTTTTGACTGTTGCCTACATATTGCACAGTCCGGCAAGGTCCTGCGCCGGCCGGTCCTCGTAGGAGGGTTTACTGGGCTCAGACGTCTTGGCAAGCGAGACGCCTCCGCAGGCCCCTTCACCAAAGTCCGGGCGTGACACTAAGGTGTCATCTCGACAAGACCTGGACCGGGGGGGCATATCCCTGGTGCCGGACACGCGGGGATGGATACGGCCCCGGGACCTCTAAGGTTCCGGGATCGAGCGAGCAGCCACCCCCGATGGTGAGGGGCCTGCCTACCCTACCGGCGTCCTCTGTTCGAGCAGAGCTGCCTGGCGGTCTATCGACAGCGTTGAAGAACGCGCCTATTGTCGATAAGCATTGGGCCCTCATGGGCGCGGTTGTCGAGAAGATTCAGTCTGCCGAGAGCGAGCTGAGCGAGTCCTGCCTTGGCCTTATAAAGGCTTTTGAGGTATGTTTCCTAGGAAACCTTTGAGGAATTGTCATAATATGAGTAGTAGCCCCTGATGCACTGTCCGGCGGAGGAGACAAAGCCGGGCAGGGGATCAAACCCCCTGCTCTCACAGGAGCCTATGTGAATGACGTATGTCCTTTTGTGTGAAAACAGGCATCTACAGAGAGGACGACCGCTTATAATGCGGAATTGTCCGAACTGAAGCAGAGCCTTACACGGGCCGAGGAGGAACTTGGCCGTGTGAAGAAGCAACTGGAAGAAAATCAAGGTATGTTGAAAACATTTGTCTTGAAGTCGGCACGAACGAATAGTTGTGCATAATGAAAAATATTTGTATTGTGTGCCCTAGGAGCGGGTACCGAATACGAGGCACTAAAGAAAGCTTTGGCTGATGCCAACAAGAAGGCTGAGGCCGAACAGGCACTTTGTGAAAAACACGAGGCCAGGGTTATCGCGGCTGAGCGAGAGCTCTAGGAAGCTGTAAACAAAAGCGAGGGCTTGGAGCATGGTCTAAAAGGGAAAGAATCCGAACTTGCCCAAGCTCTCGAGGCTGTGGAAGGTGCTCGGGAAGAAGCCCAAGGTGCTGTGCGGGACATTCAGGAGGCCTGGAAAGTTGCGGCTGGTAAGGCCTTCTATATTCTTAGCTCTTTTTATGTGAGAATGTGAAGAATCCTAAGCGGCAAGCTGAATTCTTATTTTCCAGGGGCTTTTGCGGATCTTCCTTGCAGCATATCAGATGCCGCCCAATTCTACCGCACCTAGGAGAATAAGACTGCAGAGAGGGATTTCTGGTCGCACTATCTGGCGCCGAACTATCCGGTGCCATTTATCGATCAGCTGAAACAGCTGGTCGAACTACACCAGGCGGCCAAACTAGCCATGAAGGACTTAGTTGTCCGGCTGTGGCCTGCAGAGCCGATTCCAAGTAGTTACTTCGGACTCGTCAAGCGGATTGTGGGCGCCTATCCTCGGCTTGATGCTATCAAGCGCCCAGTCTGTATAGAAGGCGCGCGCATGGTGTTTGCCTGTGCAAAAGTGCATTGGGGGAGGCTTGACGCGGAGAAGCTGATAACTAAGGGGCCGCCGGAGGGTAAGGAGCACCGCAAGCCCGAGCTGTACTATGAAGGTGTAATGAAAGGGGCCCACCTTGCGGTGGACAAGTGTGCTAAAGACATTATATTTCCCTGAGGGCATTTGTGCCGCTTGTTGTAATGCGGGATAATGGCATGTTTATTATATATTGCCTGATTTGTTTGAACATATGTTCTTCTTGTGCGACTGTTTATTATATGCAAATCCTGAGAGTTGGCCAGTCGTCGGCTTCTGCCCCCTCGTAAAAATAATATGGGGGTGTTCGGGATATATCTGAACGCTCTTTATCCCATAGTTGGGTCCTTTTAAGGAGATGTATCTTTCCGCGAACCAGGCAATCTGACTATAAGGCTTTATTGCCCTCACTTAGCCATAGGAACTCGAGTATGGTCGGCGCAGCCCCTAGTGTTCAGAAGGCCAAACTAGGGGCTTTTATTGGCGCCTGATCAGAAAACCGATCCGTCAAACTCAGCATTTATAATGGCGCTGTGCGGAATAAATCTTTAAGGATTTTATAACCTCTTGAACAGCAGACCGGCTCTCCCTTCATCATGACGGTCGGTTTTCGGCTTTCTCTACTGAGGTGCTCGTCCGGCTGAACCGGGACACAATCGCAGTAGTTCTCCCAGCGCTACCTTAGCCGATAGAACGGAACGTAAGGTACCAAAACATGGGAGCCGAGAAAACCCAACCAATGACCCAAGACATGATTCGGGGCAGATGCATATAGTGCTATAAGTTCGGGGTGCCGAGCGACCGAAAAGGTGGTCGGACTTTATTGCTGTACTGTGAAGCCCTTGGTATAACCAGGCGAACGCGAAGCGTGGCTGTCACTTTCGGCAAAGGGGCGTCGACGATACGCGACGGCTGGTGAGTATTTTCTAAGTCCACGCATTGTAGTAGGATCATATGTCTATGCATATGAGTATGATGTATGAAAAGAGGTGTTGTTTGGCGGAACCTGTGGTGGCCGGACAGGAGGGGGTTGTGAGTGGATCAAGAATGAATCCAAACTACTTTTTACCTGCATGTTCCTGCCATTGTATGTCCAGGCTAATTCCATGCCGCCAATCCTGTTTTGTGTTAATCGTTAGTTTGTAAATGCAAAATGCTTGGAGGCAGCTGGGCGTCCTCTTGTTGTTGGTCCCAGGGTCCCTAATTGGGCCCCGGTGTGCCCATCCGTTATACCGTGAGGTAGTGCGAACTCCACAATGGGTGTTCGGATGGTTGGCCTGAGTAATTTACCACATGGAATCTAGTCGACGTGGTTTATCCCGTTGGCATACGGTAAACTACCATATGGTGGGAAGGTGCCAGAGATTTTTTCTTTGGCGTAGCATTTTTTGGGTGATCCGAAGACAACCGTTAGAGTGGTGGGCCAATAAAACTTGGCCTTTGCGCCTTACATCTTTTAGGAGATGTTATTCGTGGCTTCATACCCTTGTGGGCTTTGCGTGTTATGGAGCCCCCGGACTACTAGGTCTAGAGGTACTGCAATTGACTTGCTGTGGTTTATGTGATCCTGGGCGATCGGCCGTACTGTTACGCTCTGGGGAGGGGGTCTTGACGAGGCGCCTCCCCTTATTGCTTCCGGCGTGCGACCAGCCGCTTTGTTTTGAGGATCCTGCATTCTCTATTGGTATGATTTGCCATCCTTCTAGGAGTACCATGAATTTCACATGGTTGATCGAGCGTGTTGCTCGGGCCGGATAGGCTTGAGCTGCTCTTTGTATGTTGACGGGACTTGTATTTACTGGGCCTGGCACCAGTTTCCTTGACTTGACGTTTGTTGCCATTGCGCCGAGGCTTGAGGGTGTCTCCTCGCGTATCTTTCTTACTGTCTTGGACCATAATGATGTGAGGACGTTGGGGTGTGCGCCTTGGGTTCTCCTGCTTGGGTTGAGGTAGCCAGTTGTGCCGTGTATGCTCTTTATTGGGGCTGTCTAGTTCGTGCCTTTCAGTGGCCAGTACCTTGGTCCACTTATCCGTTAGCAAGTCTTGGTCAGCTTTAAGCTGCTCTTGCCTCTTTTGCAGGCTCCTTGCCGTGGCCATGAGCCTTCGCTTGAAGCGAACTTGTTCTACTGGATCTTCAGGTACGCCGAATTCGTCATTGCCGAGGCATACCTCGTCATCGAAGAGGTTGTATAGTGGTCCTTCTTTAAGTATCCCAACGTGACCGGTCCGGCCAGCTTGAAGGTAGGCTAATTAGGAATATATTCCTCTTCGGCACCATCCGGATTGCTTTCGTCTCCGGGGCTGGTGTTGCCGTGGCGGGGCTCGAAGAGGCGGTGACGACGCCCATGGTTTGCTTTTCTTCCTGAGGGGTTATCCTCTGTTGCCTCGTCACCATTGGTTTCCTTCGGAGTGTCCACCATATATATATATTGTATGAGGAGGTGGCCGTCCACCGCCCTGTGAGCGGTGGCTCCTGTATTTCTCCTACATCGTCGTCCATACTGTCGATGTTTTCGGAGTCGAAGTCAAGCACGTCGTTTAAATCATCGATCGTGGCAATGAAGTGGGTGGTGGGTGGGCAACGAATTCCATCGTTGTCTGCCTCCCACTCAAGCCGGACATACTTCGGCCCAGAGTCTCCTGACAAAGAGAGACTTCAATAAGTCCAGCATGTTGCCAAAGGGCGAGTGCTGAAAGACGTCCGCCGCGGTGAACTCCATCACCGGAGCCCAACCAGGATTGGCGGGCTCGGGGACACGCGGACTGGAACCTACATCCGGATATGAATCCGGGGGTCCGGAGTCACATGCTCCCTCAGAAGTGAGGCCTGTGTTCGGCACCATCGCCGATGAGGGTACAACCTGCGGGGCGGGGTCCAGCCCTCCGTCCTTAGGCAACGCAACCTGCCCCAGATTTAGATCCGAGGCTTCTGCCGGGGTGATATCCCGAGCATCGTCTGACAGCAGGTCTAAGCCGTGCTTATCGTGACTGTACGGCGCTCCTGGCGCTGGCCCGAATCCGTCGAAGATCAAGTCCCCGCGAATATCCGCTGTGTAGTTCAAGTTTCCGAACCTGACCTGGTGGCCAGGGGCATAGCTATCGATCTGCTCCAGGTGGCCAAGCGAATTGGCCCGCAGTGTGAAGCCGCCGAACATGAAGATCTATCCGGGGAGGAAAGTTTCGCCCTGGACAGCGCGGTTGATGATAATTGAGGGAGCCATCGAGCCTGACGGTGACGACACAGAGGAACTCTCAATGAAAGCACCAATGTCGGTGTCAAAACTGGCGGATCTCGGGTAGGGGGTCCCGATTTGTGCGTCAAGGCTGATGGTAACAGGAAGCAAGGGACACAGATGTTTACCTAGGTTCGGGCCCTCTCGATGGAGGTAAAACCCTACTTCCTGCTTGACTAATATTGATGATATAGGTAGTACAAAGGTAGATCTACCACGAGATCGTAGAGGCTAAACCCTAAGAGCTAGCCTATGATGGTATGATTGTAATTGTGATCGGCCTTCTAAGGACCAACCTCTCCGGTTTATATAGACACCGGAGAGGACTAGGGTTTACATGGAGTCGGTTACAAGAAAGGAAACATAATATCCGGATCGCCAAGCTTGCCTTCCACGCCAACGAAAGTCCCATCCGGACATGGGCCGAAGTCTTGAGTCTTGTATCTTCACGCTTCAATAGTCCAGATGTTGTACACAGTCCGGCTGTCCGGATACCCCCTTATCCAGGACCCCCTCACTCTCCTTCACCTCCGTTGGGCGAATTTTGCCAATGGACAAATATTGAATTACTTCCGAAGAGTCTTTGTCTCCTACATGAATTGGCAATTGCTCTACTTGTGAGCCGTTAGATTCATCAAACTTCACATCTACTGTCTCTTCAAACTTTTGGGTGAAATTTTTGTAGACACGATATGTGTGAGAGTTTGAGCCACAACCGAGTAGAAAACCTTCATGAGATTTAGGAGAAAATTCCGAACGACGATGCTTATCAAGAATGTAGCACTTTGAACCAAATACTCAAAAGTATCCAACTTGGGGTTTGTTACCAGTGAGTAGCCCTTATGACGTTTACCAAGAAGCTTGTGAAGATATAGTCCATTTGTTGCATGACAAGCTGTCTCAACTGCTTCCGCCCAAAAGTGTCTTGGCGTCTTGTATTCATCAAGCATCGTTCTTGCCATCTCAATAAGAGTCCGGTTCTTCCTATCAACAGCTCAATTTTGTTGAGGTGTGTACATAGCCGAGAACTCATGTGAAATGCCTTCTTCGTCAAGAAAGGTATCCACATTGGCGTTCTTGAACTCCGTTCCATTATCACTTTGAACCTTCTTGATCTTCACATCAAATTGATTTTGGGCCTTCTTAGCAAAGTTCTTGAAGATCTTTTGGACCTGTGATTTGTCATCAAGAAAGAACACCCACGTCAATCTAGAAAAATCATCAACAATGACCAAACCGAAAGAGTTACCACAAAGGCTCTTATAAGCAATGGGACCGAAGAGGTCCATGTGGAGTGGCTCAAGTGTTCTTCTCGTGGTCATGATGTTCTTCACGGGATGACTTCCTCCAACTTGTTTTCCTACTAGGCAAGCACTACAAAGTCTATCCTTGTCAAATATAACATCTTTAACACCAAGGATATGATCACCTTTAATAAGCTTATCAAGATTTCGCAAGCCAACATATCCTAATCTTCTACGCCATAACAAACCCTTAGAAGATTTAGCAATTAAACAAGTATGAGGTTGGGCTCTCTTAGTGAAATCAACAACCTATAGATCATTGATGTCTACTACACAACCTTCTTCTTGTAGACGTTGTTGGGCCTGCAAGTGCACAGGTTTGTAGGACAGTAGCAAATTTCCCTCAAGTGGATGACCTATGGTTAATCAATCTGTGGGAGGCGTAGGATGAAGATGGTCTCTCTCAAACAACCCTGCAACCAAATAACAAAGAGTCTCTTGTGTCCCCAACACACCCAATACAATGGTAAATTGTATAGGTGCACTAGTTCGGCGAAGAGATGGTGATACAAGTGCAATATGGATGGTAGATAAAGGTTTTCGTAATCTGAAAATACAAAAATAGCAAGGTAACTAATGATAAAAGTGAGCACAAACGGTATTGCAATGGTAAGAAACAAGGCATAGAGTTCATACTTTCACTAGTGCAAGTTCTTTCAGCAATAATAACATAGATAGGTCATATAACAATCCCTCAACATGCAATAAAGAGTCACTCCAAAGCCAGTAATATCGGAGAACAAACAAAGAGATTATGGTAGGGTACGAAACCACCTCAAAGTTATTCTTTCGGATCAATCTATTCAAGAGTTCATACTAGAATAAAACCTTAAGACACAGATCAACCAAAACCCTAATGTCACCTAGATAATCCATTGTCACCTCAAGTATCCGTGGGCATGATTATACGATATGCATCACACAATCTCAGATTCATCTATTCAACCAACACAAAGTACTTCAAAGAGTGCCCCAAAGTTTCTACCGGAGAGTCAAGACGAAAACATGTGCCAACCCCTATGCATAGGTTCATGGGAGGAACCCGCAAGTTGATCACCAAAACATACATCAAGCGGATCACGTGATAACCCATTGTCACCACTGAAACACACGACAAGACATACATCAAGTGTTCTCAAATCATTAAAGACTCAATCCGATAAGATAACTTCAAGAGGAAAACTCAATTCATCACAAGAGAGTAGACGGGGAGAAACATCATAAGATACAACTATAATAGCAAAGCTCGCGATACATCAAGATAGTGCCATAGAGAGAACACGAGAGCGAGAGAGAGAGATCAAACACATAGCTACTGGTACATACCCTCAGCCCCGAGGGTGAACTACTCCCTCCTCGTCATGGATAGCGCCGGGATGATAAAGATGGCCACGGTGAGGATCCCCCCCCGTGGTGCCTTGAACGGCTCCCGAGAGGTTTTTGGTGGCCACAGAAGCTTGCGGCGGCGGAACTCCCGATCTATCTTCGTATTCGATGTTTTAGGGTACGTGGACTTATATAGGCGAAAGAAGTCGGTCGGGGGAGCCTCGAGGGGCCCAGGAGACAGGGGGCGCGCCCAGGGGGTGGGCGCGCCCTCCTATCTCCTGGCTTCCTCGAACCTTCCCAGGCTTCAACTCCAAGTCTCCTGGGTCATATCCTTTCCAAAAATCACGCTCCCGATGGTTTCATTCCGTTTGGACTCCGTTTGATATTCCTTTTCTTCGAAATACCAAAACAGGCAATAAAACAGTAATATGGGCTGGGCCTTCGGTTAATAGGTTAGTCCCAAAAGTAATATAAAAGTGTATAATAAAGCCCATAATCATTCAAAACAGATAATAAAATAGCATGAATGCTTCATAAATTATAGATACGTTGGAGGCGTATCAGCGTCCCCAAGCTTAATTTCTACTCGTCCTCGAGTAGGTAAATGATAAAAGAAAGAATTTATGAAGTGTGAATGCTAGCAGGTGCACAAGTTTGATCAATGATAATTTCAATCACCTTTTCTAGCATGATTATATGTCATAGCAGTGCTTCATCTCATAAAACTTCTCACAAACAAGCAACAAACAATTCACATGTTAAAGCATAGACCATAAACTTTCTTGAAAACTAGCAAACTTCATTCTCAGCCATCAAACAAGTACAATTCATCTTATTTTCAGGAAGGGTCTATGTCAGAGCTTTGATTTAGCAAACTCCACATACTCAACTATCATATAGTCTTCTACAATTGCTAACACTCACGCAATACTAATGGTTATGGAGTTTCAATCGGACACTGAGAAAGATAGGGGCTTATAGTGTTGCCTCTTAACGTATTCACCTTTGGGTGATATCAACAATAATAGTTCATGCTAACTTACATCCAGTTGGATATATATATCAGGATCTTTCCAGCACGATGTGCTTGCCAAAGGATAAAATGAAAAAGGGAAAGGTGAATATCACCTTGACTCTTGCATAAAGTAAAAGACATAAAGTAAAAGACATAAAGTAAAAGATAGGCCCTTCATAGAGGGAAGCAGAGGTTGTCATGCGCTTTGATGGTTGGATGCACAAAATCTTAATGCAAAAGAACGTCACTTTATATTGCCACTTGTATATGGACCTTTATTATGCAGTCGGTCGCTTTTATTGCTTTCATATCAAGATCGTATAAAGCTTATTTTCTCCGCACTAATAAATCATACATATTTAGAGAGCAATTTTTATTGCTTGCACCGATGACAACTTACTTGAAGGATCTTACTCGATCCATAGGTAGGTATGGTGGACTCTCATGGCAAAACTGGGTTTAAGGATATTTGGAATCACAAGTAGTATCTCTACTTGGTGCAAGGAATTTGGCTAGCATCAAGGGGAAAGGCAATCTCAACATGTTTGAATGATCCATGACAATATACTTTAACTGAGATGTGAGAAAACATAACCCATTACGTTGTCTTCCTTGTCCTACATCAACTCTTTAGCATGTCATACTTAATGAGTGCTCACAATTATAAAAGATGTCTAAGATAGTATATTTATATGTGAAATCTCTCTTCCTTCAATATTCTTTCATGAATTCTTCAAATGACCAATACAATGCTTGCTAACATTCAATAAATTTACAACCTCTACTTCTTAGATGTGAAGTCATTACTCCCCATGGGATAAGCAAATGAGACATATATAATTTCAGATTTATGACAATCACCTCATTCAACCATTTACTCATAGCATATAAGTGAAGCACATGAGTAAATGAAAACTACTCCAAAAAAGATATAAGTGAAGATTAATGAGTAGCTAAATAATTATGTAACTATGTGAATACTCCCTCTCATTAAAGAAATTCAGATCTTGGTATTTTATTCAAACAGCAAGAAAAGCAAAATAAAATGACATTGTAAGGATAGCACAACTCATGTGGAGAAGCAAAAACTTAGGCTCAACCGATACTAACCGATAGTTGTTGAAGAAGAAAGGTGGGATGCCTAACAGGGCATCCCCAAGCTTAGATGCTTGAGACTTCTTGAAATATTATCTTGGCGTGCCTTGGGCATCCCCAAGCTTGAACTTTTGTGTCTCCTTAATTCCTCTCATATCATGGTTTCTCTTTTTATCAAAAGCTTCATCCACACCAAACTCAACAAGAACTCGTGAGATAGGTTAGTATAAACCAATGCAAAACCTTATCATTTTCTACTATAACAAATCAGTAAAATTATTATTCAGCATTGCATGGTAAATGACTCTGCATATTAGTACTCCTATCCTCAAATAGAATCATTAAACAAGCAAACATATGCAAACAATGCAACCATAACAGCAATCTGCCAAAACAGTATAGTCTATAAAGAATGCAAGATTCATCATACTTCCCTAACTCCAAAAATTATGAGAAAAATATTTTACTGTAGAAAATTTATCAGAGCTAATTATTCATAAGGTTTCAACATTATATCATTCTCTGAATTTTCTAGGGAATTTTTGCAACAGCGGTAAACTTTCTGTTTTCAAACAGCAACATGTATACTTGTAAAATAAGCATGGTAAAGGCTATCCTTGACATTTTTATTGAAAATAAAGATGCAAAAAATTATTATAAATAACAGCAAGCAAATACTAACAAAATAAAATGACGCTCCAGGCAAAACACATATCACGTGGTAAATAAAAATATAGCTCCAAGTAGAGTTACCGATGAACGAAGATGAAAGAGGGGATGCCATCCGGGGCATCGCCAAGCTTAGGCTCTTGGTTGTCCCTGAATATTACCTTGGGGTGCCATGAGCATCCCCAAGCTTATGCTCTTGCCACTCCTTATTCCATAGTCCATCGAATCTTTACCCAAAACTTGAAAACTTCACAACACAAAACTCAACAGAAAACTCGTAAGCTCCATTAGTATAGGAAAATAAAACCACCACTTAGGTACTGTAATGGACTCATTCTAAATTCATATTGTTGTAATATCTACTGTACTCCAACTTATCTATGGTTCATAGCCTCCGATACTACTCATAGATTCATCAAAATAAGCAAACAACACATAGAAAACAGAATCTGTCAAAAATAGAACCGTCTGTAGTAATCTGTATCAAACGTATACTTCTGGAACTTCAGAATTCCTACCAAATTAGGAAGTCCTAAGAAATTCGTGTATCAATCCATAGCAAAAAGAATCAGATCAATAGAACGTTTCTGTGAATTAACGAAACTAATTTACTTGGTGAAAAAGTTTCTGATTTTCAGCAGGATCAACACAACTTTCACCGTAAGCTATCCTAAAGGTCTTACTTGGCACTTTATTGAAACAAAAGCTATAAAACATGATTACTACAGTAGCATAATCATGTGGACACGCAAAAACAGTAAGGGTAAATATTGGGTTGTCTCCCAACAAGCGCTTTTCTTTAATGCCTTTCTAGCTAGGCATGATGATGATAATGATTCTCACATAAAAGATAAGAATTGAAACATAATGGGAGCATCATGAAGCATATGACTAGCACATTTAAGTCTAACCCTCTTCCTATGCATAGGGATTTTGTGAGAAAACAACTTATGGGAACAATAATCAAGTAGCATAGGAAGGCAAAACAAGCATAGCTTCAAGATTTTCAACACATAGAGAGGAAACTTGATATTATTGCAATTCCTACAAGCATATGTTCCTCCCCCATAATAACTTTCAGTAGCATCATGAATGAATTCAACAATATAACCAGCACCTAAATCATTCTTTTCATGATCTATAAGCATAGAAAATTTACTACTCTCCACATAAGCAAAATTCTTCTCATTCGGAATAGTGGGAGTATCATAAGAGACTTGAATACTAAAAATTGTTTCCACATTAAAAGAGTAATGTTCAGAAAAAGGGTAATCATAATCATGACAAGTTTTATAAATATAATAATCACTACTTTTTATAGCATAAGTTTCATCACAATAATCATCATAAGTAGCAACTTTGTTCTCATCATAATCGATTGAAACCTCTTCCAAGATAGTGGAATCACTAAATAAAGTTGACACTCTTCCAAATCCACTTTCATATTCATCACAATAAGATTCAACATCCTCCAAAATAGTGGGATCACTACTTACTAAAGTTGACACTCTTCCAAACCCACTTTCATCAATATAATCATCATAGGTAAGAGGCATGCTATCATCATAACAACTTTGCATATCAAAACTTGGGAGGCAAAAAATATCATCTTCATTAAACGTAGCATCCCCAAGCTTGGGACAAACATTAATTTCAGCAAATATATTCTCAAATATGTCATCCTCATCAAACATAGCTTCCCCAAGCTTGGGCCTTTTCATATCATAAGCATAATCACTCTCATCATTAATAGTATGGATAGCACCAATAGTATAGCAATTATCATCATAACAATGAGTAGTAGGAGCAACATCATTCGAGAGAGATACCTTTTTACCTTTGTTGCTCCTTCTTTTCCTTTTCACATTATGTGTAAGTTCAACCTTCTTCTTTGAGCTCCTTATAGATGAGATTGGTTGAATAGAAAGCTCCTCCTCGTTACCTGATTCATCATAAGAAATAATAAGAGGATATTGGGAAGTCTCTTCCCTTTCATTAGTATTCTCATCATCTTATATTTTCTTTGTTTTCTTTATGTAATGGGCAATATAAGGATTTTCAATGCAATTCACCGCAGAATACATATAAATCTTCTCTAGATCAAAATCAAGAAATCTCTCAAGATTAAATTTTGGAATACCCTCAGTTATACGTTTCATTTCTTCATACCCCAAAAGAAGACTAAGCTCTTTATGATGCTCAAGGGTAATAAAGTTATCACAATTTTTGGACACGATTAGATCATGAAACAATTTGCATTGGAGATTTAAATGACCATGTTCATTGCAAAGTTCACAAGGAGCACGAAAAATATTAAATCTTTCAGCACAATCATCAAGACTTTCTTGCAAACCTTTAGTTTCTAAATACTTATGCCTCTTGCAATATCTATTTTCCCTATTTGGTGTGTACTTGCAAACCCAATCTACTCCACAAAAATCGACATGCTTATAAGAGATATTTTCATCATAATTAGTGCAATCATTATTAGTACTATGGATATTCAAAGAGTTCATACTAACAACATTGCAATCATGCTCATCATTCAAAGATTTAGTATCAAACATTCCATAGATTTCTTCTTCTAGCACTTGAGCACAATTTTTCTTTTCATCAAACTCAAGAAAGATATTCAAAAGACGAAGCGTATGAGGCAAACTCAATTCCGTTTTTTTGTAGTTTTCTTTTATAAACTAAACTAGTGATAAAACAAGAAACAAAAAGATTCGATTGCAATATATAAATATATACCTTCAAGCACTCACCTCCCCGGCAACGGCGCCAGAAAAGAACTTGATGTCTACTACACAACCTTCTTCTTGTAGACGTTGTTGGGCCTGCAAGTGCACAGGTTTGTAGGACAGTAGAAAATTTCCCTCAAGTGGATGACGTAAGGTTTATCAATGCGTGGGAGGCGTAAGATGAAGATGGTCTTTCTCAAACAACCCTGCAACCAAATAACAAAGAGTCTCTTGTGTCCCCAACACACCCAATACAATGCTAAATTATATAGGTGCACTAGTTCGGCGAAGATATGGTGATACAAGTGCAATATGGATGGTAGATAAAGGTTTTGGTAATCTGAAAATATAAAAACAGCAAGGTAACTAATGACAAAAGTGAGCACAAACGGTATTGCAATGGTAAGAAACAAGGCATAGGGTTCATACGTTCACAGGTTCAAGTTCTCTCAACAATAATAACATACATAGATCATATAACAATCCCTCAACATGCAACAAAAGAGTCACTCCAAAGCCACTAACAGCGGAGAACAAATGAAGAGATTATGGTAGGGTACGAAACCACCTCAAAGTTATTATTTCGGATCAATCTATTCAAGAGTTCGTACTAGAATAACACCTTAAGACAAAAATCAATCAAAAGCCTAATGTCACCTAGATACTCCATTGTCACCTCAAGTATCCGTGGGCATGATTATACGATATGCATCACACAATCTCAGATTCATCTATTCAACCAACACAAAGTACTTCAAAGAGTGCCCCAAAGTTTCTACCGGAGAGTCAAGACGAAAACATGTGCCAACCCCTATGCATAGGTTCATGGGCGGAACCCGCAAGTTGATCACCAAAACATACATCAAGTGGATCATGTGATATCCCATTGTCACCACAAATACGTACGGCAAGACATACATCAAGTGTTCTCAAATCACTAAAGACTCAATCCGATAAGATAACTTCAAGAGGAAAACTCAATTCATCAAAAGAGAGTAGAGGGGGAGAAACATCATAAGATCCAACTATAGTAGCAAAGCTCGCGATACATCAAGATCATGCCATAGAGAGAACACGAGAGAGAGAGAGAGATCTAACACATAGCTACTGGTACATACCCTCAGCCCCAAGGGTGAACTACTCCCTCCTCGTCATGGATAGCGCCGGGATGATGAAGATGGCCACCGGTGAGGGATCTCCCCTCCGGCGTGGTGCGAGCGGGCTCCGAGAGGTTTTGGTGGCTCTGAGCTTGCTTGGCGGCGAACTCCCGATCTATCTTCGTATTCGATGTTTTTAGGGTACGTGGAGTTATATAGGCGAAAGAAGTCGGTCGGGGGAGCCTCGAGAGACCCAAGAGACAAGGGGGTGCCCAGGGGGGTGGGCGCGCCCTCCTATCTCCTGGCTTCCTCGAACCGTCCCTGGCTGAACTCCAAGTCTCCCGCATCATATCCTTTCCAAAAATCAAGCTCCCGAAGGTTTCATTCCGTTTGGACTCCGTTTGATATTCCTTTTCTTCGAAATACTGAAACAGGCAATAAAACAGCAATATGGGTTGGGCCTCCGGTTAATAGGTTAGTCCCAAAAGTAATATAAAAGTGTATAATAAAGCCCGTAATCATTCAAAACTGATAATTAAATAGCATGAATGCTTCATAAATTATAGATACATTGGAGACGTATCAATCACCTATGCGAATGCCGGTAAAGACCATATTATGATTATCTCGATGAAACACTTGGCAATCTACTTCGGTAAATAGAACTCTGAAACCAAAGTCGGCTAGTCTAGATACGAAGAGAAGATTGTACCCAAGAGATTCAACGAGCATAACATTTTGAATAGAGATATCATTGGATATGGCCACCTTACCAAGGCCAAGTACCTTACCCTTGGAGTTGTCTCCAAAAGTCACATACTTGCATGGACCAACATTTTTGGCAAGCTCACGGAACATGTCATTATTTCCGGTCATGTGATTGGTACATCCACTGTCAAGAATCCACTCTTTTCCTCCGGATATGTAATTTTGAAGATTCGCCATGAGACTAAGATTCCTCACTGTCTCCTCATAGTCAATATCACTTTCTTCGTCTTCATTATAATAGCCATGCTCAATATCATCATCATTGTCATGCGTGTAGTCATCACCTAGTTCAAGTGATTCATTAGATTTATGACCATGACAATGTTCAAGTTTATGAATTCTAATTGTCTTTGATATGATGCTACTAATGATTCCAACATCACCCTTGTCGTGGGAAACGAACACCTATGGGACCGGGGTCCCTTTAGGTCCGGCGAGGGGTGGAGATCGCACGAAGAGCGCATCGAGGCGGAACACACGAGCGATTTTACCCAGTTTCAGAGCTCTCCGGAGAGATAATACTCCTACTGCTGCTTTGTGGTTGTATTATGTTCTTGCTCGAGAGTGTGGGAGTGTCCTGGTTTCGAATGAGTCGAACCCCCTCTACGTTGCGCATGGGCCTCCTTTTATATGCTAAAGGGGTCACCGACAGGTGGCAACGCATGCAGGGGTAAAAGTGTAAAAAGAGCTGCGGTTGGTATAGCTACCTCTACAGTGCATCCTACCTAACTCCGACGGCAGGGGACAAGAGCATTTAATGCCTGTCCGTGTCGCCCAAACAGTGCAGAAAAGCGACCGTTAGGGGCGCCACCATTCGCCACGATGGCCATATTGTCATCTCCGCTTGCCACCTCGCACTGCTTGGCTGCACAGCCTCTCGCCACGCGCGCCTGGAACGGTCTTGTGGTGACACGTCGACGGATGTGCTGGAGCGTGGGCGCAAAGTGGCGACCTGTCGCGGCAAGCGCCTTGCCGCGGTCGTTGTCTTGTCGCGCCCGGAAGCTTGTCGCTCGCCGGGTCTTGCCGGGACGCGGGGCGCGTCGCGGCAAGTTCCTTGAAATGCCTTGGTTGGCCTTCCCGGCAAGCTCCTCTTGCTGGGGCCTTGACCTTCCCGGCAAGCTCCTCTTGCCGGGGCCTTGTCTTCTCAGTTAAAACACTTTGTTCTTGAATGGCTCCAATAGGAACTATGGAGGATCTTGGCGGTCACCCGGCAAGCCTTGCCGCGGGGCGCTGCGACTGCCTGTGCACAAGTTCGGGATACTAAGGTACCCCTACTTTAGTACACCGACAGGAGCCCCCAGGCCTGGGCCACACACGGTGCCGAGCGCTGTTGGGACAGGCCCAAAATAGGGCACGAGCATGCGCGGCCCGAGTCCACACTGTATCTGACTCCGTATCCACCGCGCCCTCCCGTAATGGCACGCATCGGATGCGGCGTCGTCGGAGAGATCGTGGGTGATTCTTTATTCGGAAAAAGCGTAACGTTCGCCTCCTCCTCTTTATAAGCAGGGGAAATAGGGGCAGTTCCCCCACCTTCGCCACTTGCGGTTCCAATCTCAGAAATCTCCGCCGCTCCCCTCCGCTTCCAAAGCCAAAAGAGAGCAGCGCTCCGCCCCCCATCGCCGCCGTCGCCGCCAACGCCCTCGATCTCCCCCACCGCCTCCGCCATGGCTACGAAGACCGGGAAGGGTGTGAAGTCGGCCGAGGCGCTGCGGCTTGAGGCGCTGCGAAAGGAGCGAGCAACTTTCCCACCTGAGCTCTCCACGAAGGAGCTGAGGGAGTGGTTCTATCTCTTCTGGTCGACAGAGACGCGAGCGCATCCGCGCACCAAGGTACTCTCCGCTGCCACTTCCGCTTCAAAACGGGCTCCAAACGGATACCCCTTCTTCGTACTGTTCTTCTATTGCGGGCTCTGCCTGCCTTTCTCCGAGTTCTTTTGTGATATCATGAACACCTACGGGTTCCATCTCCTTGACTTCACCCCCAATGTTGTCTTGACCATGGCGGTTTTCGCACATCTCTGCGAGAACTTTGTCGAAATCCACCCAAACGTAGCCCTTTTCTGCCACTACTTCATGCCCCGGGTCGAGAGAGGAGAGCCCTTATCTGGCGGGATCGCCTGGATCTCGAGAACCGGCAAGAAGGAGATGTATCTGGAGGGGGAGCTCCGCAGCAAATGGGATGAGTGGAGAGCGGAATGGTGCTGGATCGTCAAGGAGAACCCGCAGCCGTTCACTGCCCTGCGCCAAACCCCAGCAGTGCGCGGCAATGATTGGAGCGCCCTTGCGGCGGACGATGCTAGGCCGAAGATCGCCACCACCCGGATCTTGCGACTCAGGCTTGCCGGGCTCACTGTAGGCGCTGTTGGCGCAGACTTTCTTCGCCGCCGCATCGCCCCACTGCAGGAGAGGGGGAGGCCCACCTGGCTGTTCGGGGGTCCGGCGGACATCATGAGGCTGCGCCCGGGCCTCAACTTCAATTTCACTGTCTTGGAGTTGGATGCAATGCTCAAGGAGCTGTTCAAGCACAACCCCAATCATCCCGAGTGGTTCAGGCTGCCGCAGGGCGTCGTCCCGTTGTGCAACAACGCTTCACTTGATCGCATCCGCGCAATGATGCCGGAGTGCGACTCGCATGGAATTATTCCAACTTGGCAGGAGACCGCCGACGACGTCGTGCAGCAGTTCTTTGATAGCTTGGTGGAGGTGGCGGTCCGCGCCGACGAGCAGAGGAGCCTCACCCGCGACACCACCGAAGACGAGATGCGGTGCATTGCCACCAGGGCGGAAGAGGCGGTGGCGGCCACCGCCGCGGGCGAGTTTGGGTTTACTGTGGAGGAGGCATAGGCAGCCGAGGCGGCAAGCCTTGCCGATCGAGACGAGCTTGTCGGGGAGATCGTCGGCGAGGGAGGGCCTGAAGCCGAATCGAGCGAGCCCGCCGAGCGTGCAAGCGGCCAGCCCTTCAAGCAACTTGTCGCAAGCGGAGCTCCCAGTGCAGCCCCCAGCTCCACCAAGAAGGCGCCTCTGCAGGACCGGAGACATAGCAGGGCGGCAGACGGGTCAACAGCCGCCGCCAGCCATGGACACGCTCCACCATGACAAGCACCGTTGCAGCAGGGCGTCTCACGCTTGCGGCAAGCTGAGCGGGTCCTCTCGGGCCGCCGCTTCTGATCCTATTGCAGCTCCCGCCAAGCGGCCAAGGGTGCCTACTCCTCCGCCTCGTCGCGCCGAAGGAGGACCGGATTTCGACCTCTCCGCGCTCAGCTCCGACGAGGAGGAAGAAGAGTAAGATTTTTTTGTTGCACTTTTATTTCTTCAATTCTTGCTGTTTCTTGTCTTGTATCTGATCTACTTTCTTCCGAACCTTGTTCCTTTTCAGGACTCTGGCCCAGAGAGCGGCGAAGAGAGCCAAGGTCCCCGTGGTTGTCATCGAGGACAATCCTGCTGTGACGACAGAGGGTGCGTCCGAGACCACCTTGTCGGACCCGGCAACTACTCCCCGAAGCAGCCCCCAGCACAGCCCCCAGAGTAAGTATTTGTTCACTTCCTGTTGTCGGGCGCGCATGGGTGCTCTTTCCTTTACTGACATCTGAATGTTGGTTTGCTTGTGTAGGAGCAGAATAGGCTCACCAGGAGCAACCTGAAGCCGCCCCCGAGTTGCTATCTGCTTCGACTATGCCGCCAAGGGATGATTCCCTGGCAAGGGAGCGCTCTCCGGCAAGGGAGAGGTCCCGACAAGGGCGATTCTCCGCAAGGGGCGGGACCAGCGACCCCGGTGGTGGAGCCCATGACTCTGAGCCCAAAGACAGGTAATCCTTCTTGTCGAAAAACTTCCCTTGGGTTCTTCTTCTTCGATCTTCTTTTTGGATATTTGCTTGACTTTTCTCCCTCTTCCGTCTTGAGATCCACCTTCCACGGAGCCAGCGGAGACCGAAGCCACCGGCGAGGAGAACGCCAGACGCAACACCGATGACGCCGCCGCCACCGAGGAGGAGGCGGCGATGATCTGCGGCGAAGAGGCCGCCAAGGCTCTTGCACGAGGCTGGCGAGGATCCGCGATCGACCGACGACCACAGGGCGCGGGGCGCAAAGGCGCCACGACCACCGATCCCTCCGCTGCTGATGCAGCGCCAGGCTCCGAAGAGCCCCAGCCCGGCGCCTACTTGAAGGCCGGCGACAGGGTCTTCATCAAGCTTCCCTGGGCGTCAAGTTCCAGGGCGCCGGTCGAAGGGGAAGCCTTTGACGGGGAAGTGCTCGCCTCTGCTGGGCTGTCACTGGTTGACGCGCCGAGCAGCAGTAGTGGTGAGTCTGAGGAGGAGCAGCTGCTCCAAAAGCTGGTGTCGCTCTACCGCGCCCGACAATCCAAGGTGGAATCCCGGGAAGCGCTTGTCGCGCAGGCGGGAGCAAACATTGAGAAACGTGCGGAGGAGCTCCGAGAACGCAATCAGGAGGCTCTCTGGTCCATTGCAGAGGAGCGGGCACAGCTTGTTGAGGCGCGGAAAGCCTTCCTTCTCGAGAAGGCTGAAGATGAAGAGAAACAGAGACTTGCCGCCGAGGAGCTGTCTGCGCGGGAAGGCGAGCTGACGCAGCGGAAAGTTAATCTGGACAGCCTCGAAGAGGAGCTTGCCGCGCGAGAGCAGTCACTTGGCGGGGCCCTCAAGGAGGCAAAGGATGCTTACGCAGCTGCTGAGGCCGCCAAGAAGGAGCTGGAAGTGAAAGTGGCGCAGCTAGAGGCCGATTTGAAGGCGAGGAATGAAGAGCTTGCTGCGCTCCAACGCGAGCACGAGAAGGACGCCCTTGCCCACGGCGAGCTGCAGGGTCGTCTCCTCGAGAGGGGCAAAGAGCTGAGCGCCGCCAAGGACTCCAATGCCGATCTGGAGTTGAAGTTGGCTACGCTGACCGAGACGCTGGACGGCGCCAAGAAGCGGGAGGAGGACCTGAAGGAGGAGATCAAGGCCAATGAGGCGCTGCTAACGAGGGCCGCCGAAACCCAGAACACCTTCAGGGATACCGTGGAGCTCTGGACGGAGGGCCTCGTGAACATCGCCGCGGTCATCGACGAGGAGCTGGCGCAGCTGGAAATGGAGGGTTTCGGGTACTCCTCCGACGAGAACCTCCAGCCCAGCGCCAAGCTCACTCTGTTCTTCAAGGGCGTGGCAACGGCCCTCCAGCAACTCCGGGAAAGGATCCCAAAGCAGCTGGCCGACGAGTCGTGCACGATCTACGCCAGAGTTCTGGAGAAGGTGTTGGTGAAGGTGGCCTTCCGCAACCCGGGCCTCAACCTCACCAACGTCCTCAAGAAGCTGCCGGCGGGTGCTGATCTTGAAGAACTCAAGGCCCTTGTCGCACCCATTGTGGACAAGGTGAATGAAGTCAGGAGGGTTGATGGCGGTCGCGTAGATTAGGCCGCATGTTTTCTCCTTTTCTTGCCGCTGCTAGTCCTGTTACGAGAACGATTCAGTCAGAGCTGCGACAAGTTATCTTTGTAATATAATTTTATCTTGGGCAGTATTTGCTATGTTATTTCCTTTACTTGATTCCTTCCTTTGTATGTTTTTACCCTCGCTTTGGGGAACTTGCGGTATGAGCACCCTTACCTTGGCGCTGAGTCTGGAACATCAGCAGCTTCTTTGGCGGTGTCGCTTCCGGCAAGAAACCTTGTCGCGACTAGTCGCAGCACACTTAAGTTGTTGAGCGGACTCGAAACAAAGTAAGGGCGCAACTAGCTACAAGTTGGTTCCTCCGCGCACAGGTTTTCCATACAAAGCACGGTCGTTCAAGGAAGATAACCTAAAAAATTTTAAAACTGATTGTGCTCAAACTTTGGCAACTTAGCTTTTCTGTCGTTTGCGTCCCGGCAAGGCGATACTTTCTTGAACGACGCCTGGTCCACACCATTATCTTCTCCTTCCCCCCAGTGAACTTGTGGGCGAGGGAACCTTCCCTTTCTTTGAGAAAAGAAAGAAGAGAAAATAAATATGTGGAGCCTTATGGCTCGTTATTGCTTACCGGGGGTAGGTGCTGCATAAAGCGTCAGATAATACATGCAAAAAATGAAAAAGCATGAAATTTGACAAGATGTGCGGAGCACATGAGCTTTATTTATGCATGGGATCTGCGCCCGGCTTTGTACAAAGGGTTACATGCAACAGCGGCAAGGCTTGTACAAAAGGTGGTTGCCGGAACAGGTTCCGGCAACCGCGCCTTATGGGTAAAACTTACGAAGATGCTCAATGTTCCAGGAGTTGCTCGCCGGAAAGCCATCTTCGGTCTCAAGGCGGACAGCGCCAGGCCTAGTGACACGCTTCACCCGATAAGGGCCTACCCACTTTGGCGTCAACTTGTTGGAATTCTTGGCGGACTGAACATGCCGAGGAACAAGGTCGCCTTCCTCGAAACTTCTGGCATTGACTTTGCGGCTATGGTAGCGGCGCAAAGCTTGCTGGTATCGAGCAGCTCGTACAGCAGCCTGAAGACGATCTTCCTCAAGGAGAAGCGCGTCATCTTGTCGCAGCTGCTCTTGCTCAAGCTCATCATAAGCGAGCACTCGAGGCGATCCGTATACGAGTTCCGTGGGGAGAACTGCCTCTGCTCCATAGACTAGAGCGAAAGGTGTCTGTCCAGTGGCTCGATTTGGCGTCGTCCTGATCGACCAAAGAACCACCGGCAACTCCTCAATCCAATTCTTTCCGCACTTGTGCAGCCTGTCGAAACTTCTGGTCTTGAGCCCGCGCAGCACTTCAGCGTTTGCCCTCTCCGCTTGACCGTTGCTTCTCGGGTGAGCAATAGAAGCGAAGCAGACCTTGGCGCCAAGATCTTGGACGTACTGCATGAAGGTGCGGCTCGTGAATTGCGTGCCGTTATCGGTGATGATCCTGTTAGGGACTCCGAAACGGCGAACAATCGACCTGAAGAACTTGACTGCTGACTGTGTTGTCACCTTTCTCACTGCTTCCACTTCCGGCCACTTTGTGAACTTGTCGATAGCAACGTACAAGTACTCAAAGCCCCCGACAGCTCGGGGAAAAGGACCGAGGATGTCGAGCCCCCAGACCGAAAATGGCCAGGATAAAGGGATCGTCTGGAGAGCTTGAGCTGGTTGGTGTATCTGCTTGGAATGGAACTGGCACGCTTCACATTTGGTTACTTGTGTAGTTGCATCCTGGAGGGCCGTCGGCCAAAAGAAACCTTGCCGGAATGCTTTGCCGGCAAGTGCTCTTGCGCCAATGTGGTGGCCACATATGCCTCCATGTATCTCCGCCAACAGCTTCAGTCCATCTTCCCGGGGAATGCACTTCAATTTCGCACCGTTGAATCTTCTTACATGCAAGTATGTAAATCGACAAACTGGTACATACTTGATTCTGGGCTACTCTCTCCGCTTCTTCTTGCTCTTCGGGAAGTTCCCCTGTCTGAAGGAAACGGACAATCTGCTGTGCCCATGCTGGAGCTTGCGGCTCGACAACAAGGACTAAAGGCGCATATGCTGCTGCGAGAACATCCGCTTCTACGGCGAGAACCTGTGGCTCAGCCGGAGCTTGATGTTCCCCGGCAAGCTTGCCGGAGCAAAACTTGTCGAGAGCATCTGCTTCAACGGAACATACCCTAGGGCTTGTCGGAGCAGACTGCCCCTCAGCACTCTTGGTGTTGATCTTGGGGACCTTCTTGGCGGCGGCTTCGGGGAGCTTTGCCGGAAAGTAGTCACCAGAAACCAACTTCCTCTTCTTGATCTGTCCAGTTGATGGTGTTATAGATGGTTGAGTCAGCTTGAGCATGAAAATCCCTGGTTCCACAGGTAACTTAAGTGCAGCACACTTTGACAAGCCATCAGCGATGTCGTTCTGGGCTCTTGGAACATGTTCCATCTGTAGGCCGTCAAAGTGCTCTTCTAACCTTCTCACTTCATCAATGTAAGCTTCCATCAACGGACTCTGATAGTCTTTGTTTACTTGACGGACGACAAGCTGCGAGTCACCCCTGACAATGATCTTCTTGATCCCAAGGTCTGCCGCGATCTTGAGACCGGCAAGCAAGCCTTCATACTCTACAGTATTGTTTGTCGCTTGCTCCTTGGGAAAGTGCATCTGGACCACGTACTTGAGGTGCTCTCCGGTGGGTGTGACAAGTAACACGCCCGCACCGGCGCCTTGCAGCGAGAAGGCACCATCAAAGTACATGATCCACTCTTTGCTTGCTTCCTTGATGGGGATGCTCGTCTCTGGAGTTTCTTCATCAGGTGTTGGCGTCCATTCTGCTATGAATTTTGCCAATGCTCGGCTCTGGATAGTTGAAGTACTCTCAAACTTGAGGCCAAAGCTTGACAGTTCCAGTGCCCACTCGACAATCCTGCCTGTTGCTTCTGGATTTTGCAATATCCTCTTCAGCGAAAAGCGAGTGACAACTGTGATCTCATGTGCTTGGAAGTAATGGCGCAGCTTTCTCGATGCCATGAGGAGGCTAAAAAGCAACTTCTGCACGCCAGAGTACCTTGACCTAGCCCCCTGCAGAAGGGAACTGACAAAGTAAACTGGGCGCTGCACCATCTTCTTCTGTTTCTCCTCCTATGTCTGCGCAGATCCATCCTTGTCGGGACCAGAGCTTGTCGGGGAAGCCCCCTGCTTGTCGCTGGATGCACTTGCCGTGGTCGCTGGCTCATCATCTGCCTCCCTCTCCGCTACTAACGCAGCACTAACCACTTGATTGGTTGCCGCTAGATACAGCAGCAACTTCTCTTGCGGCTTAGGTGCGACAAGTATTGGAGTGGAGGACAGGTATCTCTTCAAGTCCTGCAGCGCAGCCTCCGCTTCTCGAGTCCATTTCATTGGACCTGCCTTTTCAATATTTTGAAAAATGGCGGTAGGCCTTCAGCAGAACTTAGAGATAAACCTGCTGAGAGCAGCCACGCAGCCAGCAAGCCTTCGTACATCCTTGACGCGCTTCGGTGCTTCAATCTGCTCAATGGCTTTGATCTTGTCGGGATTGGCTTCAATTCCCCGTTGAGACACGAAAAACCCAAGAAGCTTGCCGGAAGGGACTCCAAACACGCACTTCTCGGGGTTGATCTTGAGGTTGATCTTGCGCAGATTTGCAAAAGTTTCATCTAAATCTTTGATCAGGGTTGCCTTGTCCTTGCTCTTGACCACTATGTCATCCATGTAAGCTTCTACATTTCTGTGCAACTGTGGCTCAAAAGCTTCATGAACTGCCCTTGCAAATGTTGAACCAGCATTCTTTAGTCCGAAAGGCATCCGTAAAAAACAGTATGTGCCACATGGAGTGATGAATGCGGTTTTCTCCTCATCCTCTTCTGCCATGAAGATCTGATGATATCCTGAATATGCGTCAAGAAACGAAAGTAAATCACATCCTGCCATGGAGTCAACAATCTGGTCAATGCGCGGCAAGGGAAATGGGTCTTTGGGACAAGCTTTATTAACATCGGTAAAGTCAATACAAAGCCTCCATTTCCCGTTTGCCTTGCACACGACTACAGGATTGGCCAGCCACGTAGGATGGAGCACTCCTCTGACAAGGCCTGCTGCTTCCAACTTCTTGATCTCTTCTGCAATGAATTCTTGGCGCTCCACTGCTTGCTTTCTGACTTTCTACTTGACGGGCCGCGCGTGAGGACAGACGGAAGGTGGTGCTCAATTACTTTCCTGGGAACACCAGGGATGTCAGACGGTTGCCATGCAAACACATCGACATTCGCCCGCAGGAAAGCAACGAGCGCGCTTTCCTATTTAGGGTCAAGTCGGCAATCGATGGTGAAGGTACCACCAGTGCCGTCTGATTATGGCCACTTTCTTGGTCTCTGGTGAAGCTGTCTTTGTCTTCTTACACTTGCGGGTGGAGCTCGATGGTGCGTCCTCGGCGGTAGCGCAGCACTCAAGAGAGCGCGCTTGCGGAGTGGGCATCGAGCTCTTGCGGACTTGGTCTTCTTCTTTCCCGGGAGCTTCAGCGGCAAGTGTCTTCGCGATCTGCTGCGGCTCTTTGCTTCCCGGTAAATCTTGTCGGTGCAGATAAGGGCATCTTTCTTGTCGCCAGGGACAGAGATGACACTTATTGGGCCTGGCATCTTGAGCACTTTGTAGGCATAGTGAGAGGCTGGCATGAACTTGGCGAGTGCTGGACGGCCGAGTATTCCATTGTAAGGTAATGGAAAATCAGCAACGTCAAAGGTGACCCTCTCAGTCCTAAAGTTCAGCTCGCTGCCAAATGTCACCGGCAACGTGATCTTCCCTTTCGGCTTGCTCCTTCCCGGGTTAATCCCTTGGAATGTGCCGGTCTCCTCGAGCTCGCTATCGGGGATTTGGAGTTTCTGGAGTACCGCTGAGGAGATCAGGTTCAAGCCGGCCCCGCCGTCAACTAGCATCTTTGTGACTTTGAGGTTGCAGATAGTTGGTGAAACCAACATCGGCAAGCACCCGACCGCAGTTATGCGATCAGGGTGGTCCTCAATGTCAAAGATGATAGGCGTGCTGGACCATCTTAGAGGCTTGCGTGACTCAACGGGTGGTTCTGCTGCATTAACTTCCCGCACCCACTGTTTGAGCTGGCGGTGTGAAGTATGCAGAGAAGCACCACCGTCAACGCACAGTACCTATGCGGCTTTCTGAAACTCCTGCTCGTCGGCCTCGTCATCATCCATATCCTCATCTTCGTCTTCATCTTCATCCTTGTCGCAGCCGCGGGGAGGCCTGTCTCCTTGCCACTGCTTGGCCTTGCCGCGACGCCCTCCCCGGCCGGGACACTTCTTGCCGGATCCACCAGTACCTTCCTGGGCCTTCTCCTTGTCGCGTCGCTCGTACTCAGCCTTCTGCTGCTCAACAAGCTGCTCGGCCTTCTTGCAGCTTTGGAGATCGTGACCCTTGGTGCGGTGGATCTTACGATCTCGCTTGCGGAGCCGTCTCTGCTTGTCGGCGCCGCCACGACCTCGCCGGAGCTACCAGCTTTGGCTTTGTCGGCGCCACCTCCGTTGCGGACTGCTCGGCAGCTAGCACATCTTTGCCTTTCCTTTTTCATTATTCCGCCGCGGTTTTTCCTTGCGGGCGGCATCCTCACCGCCGCCCTGCTCTGTGTTCTCTCGGGGAGTTTCCTCCTTCCTCAAAGACGTGCACACTTGTCGGCCGTAGAGAGCTCACCGGCGTCCCTAATCTTGCACATCGCCATCTCCTCCGCATCATGCGATTCGCGCGTTACGATGGAACGCGCTGATGACCGCGGCAGGGTGGACATCCGGGATGTTGCGCTGCACTTGGCTGAATCTCTGAATATACTTGCGCAGGGGCTCTCCTTCCTTCTGGGCGAGCAAATGAAGATCGCTTTCTTGGCCATGAGGCTTGTGGCCGCCTGTAAAGGCGCTGACAAACTGATGGCACAGATCCGCCCATGAGGATATGGAGTTGTCCGGCAAGTGCATGAGCCAGGATCTGACGTTAGGCTTGAGCACCAGTGGGAAGTAGTTGGCAAGGATCTTGTCGTCGCGCCCCCCGGCAGCCTGCACCGCGATGGTGTAGATGCTGAGGAACTCCGACGGATGCAAGCTGCCGTCATACTTCTCTGGTACATCTGGCTTGAATTTTTTTGTGCTGGGCCACTGGACTTGCCGCAGCTCACGAGTGAACACAGGGCAACCTACCGCGTACGGCAAGTCGACTGGTTCCCCTAGTGCATGCGTGTCGACAGTGGGCCCAGCGCGCTGGTCTGATTGACGCCGCGCTTCTCTTCGACGCTCGATGCGTGTACGAGCGTCTTCTTGCTGTCGCTCTTGAAGAACTTGGCGCTGATCGCGACGAGCTCGTGGATCTGATGACGCCATGGAGTCGGTGTCGAGGTTGACCCGGCGAGTCGGCGATCTTGGCCTTCGGGGCGGGGAGTGCACGGTGGTTGCACCCCCACCGGTCTTGTCACCATCGGCTCGTGCCCGGCAATCTTGCCGCGGCTTTGATGTACTCGGTTGCCATGGAGTGTCGCCGTTGGCGAAGCCGATGAGACTCTGAATGGTGGCCCTCCAATCGTCGATCTTGTCCGCCGTTGGAGGGTAATCCAGGAGCAGTTGGGCTCGGGCCAACGCTTCTTCTGGAGTCTTTGGTGGCGGTGGTGAACGGTGCGAGGAGCGGGATATGCTCGGACTCCTAACTATGTTAGAAGGAGCAGGATCCCGTCCAAGCGACCGTGTCTTGCTCGTGCCTGCAGACTGGCGTGCGTGCTGGTCTTGAGCATCCTGAGATGCACCAGCTCGACCTTGGTCCAACGAGTGTATGGTACTGCGAGTACCATGACGCTGTCGGTCTCGCGCCTCCTGAGATGGGCGCGGTGCGTGTACGGACGCCGAGGTTTGCGCGGCCTTGTCCTTGGACCTGGCGGCATCGTGAGCTCCCTCGTCGGCGCCCGTTCCTCCGCCGGAGTCTACCCCACCACCCGTTTGCTCCGCTGGCGGTGGAATTGACGCGGACGGAGCAGCCACCTCCGAAGCCTTCTTCTTCGGTGGCATGTCGATGAAGGTGATGGAGAAGATGAAGATCTAGAAGATCTAGCTCGCGTGAACGCCGGATCGGGTTCACACAACCTCGACGCCCCCTACCTGGCGCGCCAAAGATGTCGTGGGAAACGAACACCTATGGGACCGGGGTCCCTTTCGGTCCGGCGAGGGGCGGAGATCGCACGACGAGCGGGTCGAGGCGGAACACACGAGTGATTTTACCCAGCTTCGGAGCTCTCCGGAGAGATAATACTCCTACTGCTGCTTTGTGGTTGTATTATGTTCTTGCTCGAGAGCGTGGGAGTGTCCTGGTTTTGAATGAGTCGAACCCCCTCTACGTTGCGCATGGGCCTCCTTTTATATGCTAAAGGGGTCACCGACAGGTGGCAACGCATGCAGGGGTAAAAGTGTAAAAAGAGCTGCGGTTGGTACAGCTACCTCTACAGTGCATCCTACCTAACTCTGACGGCATGGGACAAGAGCATTTAATGCCCGTCCGCGTCGCCCAAACAGTGCAGAAAAGCAACCGTTAGGGGCGCCACCGTTCGCCACGATGGCCATATTGTCATCTTCGCTTGCCACCTTGCACCGCTTGGCTGCACAGCCTCTCGCCACGCGCGCCTGGAACGGTCTTGTGGTGACACGTCGACGGATGTGCTGGAGCGTGGGTGCAAAGTGGCGACCTGTCGCGGCAAGCGCCTTGCCGCGGTCGTTGTCTTGTCGCGCCCGGAAGCTTGTCGCTCGCCGGGTCTTGCCGGGACGCGGGGCGCATCGCGGCAAGTTCCTTGAAATGCCTTGGTTGGCCTTCCCGGCAAGCTCCTCTTGCCGGGGCCTTGACCTTCCCGGCAAGCTCCTCTTGCCGGGGCCTTGTCTTCTTAGTTAAAACACTTTGTTCTTGAATGGCTCCAATAGGAACTACGGAGGATCTTGGCGGTCACCCGACAAGCCTTGCCACGGGGCGCTGCGACTGCCCGTGCACAAGTTCGGGATACTAAGGTACCCCTACTTTAGTACACCGACAACCCTTGGCACACATAAGGTCACAGAGCTCAAATAGACATTCATCAAACTTGATCACTAGGCTTCATTTTATGAAAAGCAATGGACTTTTGAAAAATTTAATTCAGATTTTTCAAAGAGTAATTTGGAAAGCGTTCCTCAAGATAATTCCATATAGTATATGCACATTCAAAGGTTGGCAAGCTAATAAGCACATTTCTAGGCAATCCTCTAATGATAAGATTGATAGTCCTAAGATTGCGAACCATGTCAAGATACTCATCGGGGGTAGGATGCAAAGGGTCAATGGGAGGCACATAAGGGCTAATAATATACTTGTTCAAGTTATATTCATTGAAAATCGAAAGCACCTCATTTTTCCAAGAACCATAAACTCCCCATCAAGAACAGGCACTCTATGTCTAATACTCTCGAACGTAGACTCGTCGATCTTCCTCCAATGGCGATTAAATCAAAGCAATGGAGACCAATGCTCTGATACCAATTGAAAGGATCGAGAAGAGGGGTCTAGAGGGAGTGATTAGATCCTCAATAAGCAAAAGTGACAGTTTTTAATTTCTTCAAATTAAGGTTGAGTTTAGCACAAGTTAAAGGGCATCCAATACATCTCAAGCAAGCATGACAAGAGTATAGGCAGCGGAAAGAGTAAAACATGCAATTTGCAAGAATTTAAAGGGATGGGATTGAAGTGTGCAAACACAATGGAGACGCGGAGGATTTTTGGTGTGGTTCCGATAGGTGGTGCTATCATACATCCACGCTGATGGAGACTTCAACCCGCGAAGGGTAACAACTACGTGAATCCACGGAGGGCTCCACCCGCGAAGGGTCCATGAAGAAGAAACCTTGTCTATCCAACCATAGCCATCGCCCACGAAGGACTTGCCTCACCCGGGTAGATCTTAACAAAGTAGGAAATCTCCTTGCCCTTACAAACTTCTTGGTTCAACTCCACATCCTGTAGGAGGCTCCCAAGCGACACCTAACCAATCTAGGAAACACCACTCTCCAAAAGGTAATAGATGGTGCGTTGATGATGAACTCCTTGTGCTTGTGCTTTAAATGATAATCTCCCCAACACTCAACTCTCTCCAATAGATTTGGCTATGGTGGAAGAAGGATTTGAGTGGAAAGCAACTTGGGGAAGGCTAGAAATCAAGGTTCAAATGGTAGAAACGGAATCTCTTGACCTCAACACATCAGTAGGTGTCTCTCTCTCAGAAAATGAACAGTTGAGGTGTAAGCACGTTCTGATGGCTCTCTTACTTGGTAAGAGGAGGGTGGAGGGGGTATATATAGCCTCCACACAAAATACAACCGTTACACACTTTTGACCCATCTCGATGGCACCGGTTAGAAAACTCGGTGGCACCGATCAGTACAAAAATATGAACATTAGGGATCTCGGTACCTATGTGCTAGGGGTTGGGTCAAACTTCATCTTGGTGGCACTGATTGCATCATGTCGGCGAGACCAAAGTGAATGCAATGAGCAACAAAGAATCAGTCAAGCCAACTCAGTGGGACTGACTGCAACATCTCGGTGGGACCGAAGTGAATGCAACAAGTCACAGAGCACTGGCAAGGCCATCTCAGTTGAACCGAGATCCGTATCGGTGTGGCCGAACTGTTAGGGTTTCTAGCAGTGGCTATGTCAAGATGAACTCGGTGGCTCCGGTATGGAAGTATCGGTGGGGCCGAGTTGGGAATAGGGTTTTGTACATTTGGATAGACAAAGTGGCTAAGGGTTTTTGGAGCAATATCACTAAGCACTTGAGCAACAAGATCATTATGCAACACCTCATCCCCTTTTAATAGTATTGGCTTTCCTATGGACTCAATGTGATCTTGGATCACTTAAACAAAAATGTAGAGTCTTTAGCTCCTGCCAATCCTTGTCCTTATCATTTTTAAGGGGTTCCACATCCTCTTGTCCTTTCCACGCCACTGTTGAACTTATCTGAAATATACTAGATAAAACTATTAGTCCAACAAGAGATATGTTAACATTAATTACGAAATCACCTAGGGAGCACTTGTGCTTTCAATAAGATAATAGATAATCAGTGAAGCCATCTCGATGAGACCGATTGCAATTCTCGGTGGGACTGAAGTGATTGGAACAAGTCACAGAGAGCTGACAAGGCCATCTCGGTGAGACCGAGATCCATATGAGTGGAACTGAACTATTAGGGTTTTGGCAGTGGCTAAGTCCAGATGAACTCGGGTTCCGGGTAGGAAATATAGGTGTGGCCAAGTTGGAGATTAGGGTTTTGACATATTTGGATGGAAGTGGATGAGGGTTTTCGTGCAATATCTCTAAGTACTTGAGCAATAAGATCATTAAGCAACACCTCATCCCTTTTTAATAGTATTAGCTTTCCTATGGACTCAATGTGATCTTGGATTACTTAAACAAAAATGAAGAGTCTTGAGCTGTTGCGAATCCTTTTCTTTAGCATTTTGAAGGGGTTCCACATCCTCTTGTTCTTGCCACGCCACTGTTGAACCTGTCTGAAGTATACTAGATCAAACTATTAGACCAATAAAAGATATGTTGACATTAATTACCAAAATCACCAAGCGAGCACTTGTGCTTTCAATTACCCCAAAGTTTCAATTGGAGAAAGTGGGATGAGAACCTGTATCAACCTATGTGCCTAGATTGTCCTAATGGCACCTCGAGAACCCATGAGTTGATTACCAAAACATACATCAAATGACTAAATAGAATACCCCATTGTCACCACGGGTATCCACATGCAAGACATATAACAAGTGATCTCAAATCCAATAATAATGAAACCTCAAAAGGAAAGACTCAATTCATCACAACAAAGATAGAGAGGGGAGAACACCATATGATTCCTCTATATTAACAAAGCTCATGGTACATCAAGATCGTGGCAAATCAAGATCACGAGAGAGAGAGAGAGAGGGAGGTCAAACACATCGCTACTAGTACATACCCTCAGCCCCAGGAGTGAACTACTCCCTCCTCATCATGGAAGCAGCGGGGATGATGAAGATGGCCTTCGGTGATGACCCCCCCGGTAGGGTGCCGGAACGGAGCTCTGGATGAGGTCACTTCGGAACAGAGGTTACAGCGGTGGAAGAACTCATCTAGGTTAACTTTTGGAGGTTTCTGTGTTTATAGAATTTTTCAGCATTGGATTCCCGTTAGGGGGGTTCGGTCTCACAAGCTCGGGTGGCATGCCATAGGGCACATGCCACCCAGGCTTATGCCCCCTGGACACCTTCTGGCTCCCTCCTGGAGCTTCCTGTGTCTCTTATTTTCCATAAAAATCACCGTAAATTTCCGTGGCATTTGGACTTTGTTTGGTTTGGATGTTTTGGAAAACCAAAAACATGCTGAAAAAAGCACTGACAGTGGGCCCTAGGTTAATAGGCTAGTTCATGAAAATGGATTCAATGTTTCCAAAATGGGCTTAAATAATGTTCGTTATATTATGGCAAAGGTTTTGCACCAAACCAAAAATAATGAACATTTTTGAGGAATATTTTGAGCATTGAACTTAAATCATTATTTTAGTTGCATTTGGAATTATATTCATAATATGTATAGAATATATTTTCAAATACCCTGGAACATTTTATGTGCATTTGGATCAGTCCATTCAGCAACATAAAAATATCCAGAGGATATTTTGTACTGCTTTTGAATCTGTTTTGATTTTAAAACAGTGGCAAAATTAAATAAAACAAAACAGAAATAGAAAAAAAAAGTAAGAGAGAGAGAGAGGAAAGGAATTACCTGGCGCCCACCAACCGGCCCAGTACTATAGCCAACTGGCCCAACCCACTTACCTCCTCGCTCGTCGTCTTCCTCCTACCAGTAGGTAGGAGCGAACACACGTGCGCACCTGCGGAGCCCTCCACCTCCTGCTTCACGCTGGAGGCCGCCCCTTCGTCCTAATCCGCGTCTGGAGACGCTCGAGGCCCCCTCTCACTTTCCCCTCACTCTCTGCTCACACCCTTGTCCTCTAGCCGCTCTCCCGAGCAGACTCGAACGAGGTCGTCGCCACCGTCGTCATTCATCGTGGCCACCGGCCCTTCCTCTCCCCTCCTCCATGCCCACAAGCTCCGAGATGACCCGATGCTCCTCCAAGTCGAAGCACAGGAGCTTAGACGAACCGCAGCGACGCCATCGACCGTCTTCTCCGCGCACGGCCACCGGATCGCCATCGCCGTTGCGTCGCTGTCCGTGCCTCCCCGAGCCCGCTGATCTGCTCGGCGTGTCCGCCGTGAGCTCCTCTCCGTTTCTCCTCCGTCCTCTCGCTCTATTATGTGCCTTAGCGCTGCTCCCCGTTGTCGCTGAAGCTCACCGGTGATGCGTCCGTCGTCACCATCACTAGCAGCCCCGCCTGGCTAACCCGAGCATGAAGGCGTGCTCAGGGAGCTCCCAGGAGCCCCATGCGGCCATCAGCTCACTCGCTAGCACGCTGCGGTCCTCGCGCTCGTAGCGCCGTAGCTCCGGCTACCGCCTCGCTTGCTGCCGGCGTTGCTCCCGACCATCCTGCAGCCTCCCGCCCGGTCCACTAGATGCGGACGAGCAAGATCTCCTTCCCAGTACTCCCAATGCGCCAAACCACTGCCCGCAGCTCGATTCCAAGCGTCACCGCCGTGAGCCGTGGTCGTCATCGTCTAACCGCAGGCGCATCCGACGTCGCTACGTCATTAGTAGCTAATGACCCAGCTAACCACCCCTAGAGCCACTGCCATGTGGGCCCCAGCGCCTAAACTAATTAGTTTAATTTCTCTGTTAGGTTAGCACTAATCACAGTGGGCCCCGCCTATCAACTTTGACTTGGCCACATCAGCTTTGACCGGGCCCCACATGTCAGCCTTTGTAGCTGACTACGTGTCATCGCGATGAGGGCCCCATTGGTCGAGTTTGACTGGGCGGGTCCGTTGACTCTTGAGGTCGACATGGCCTTAATCTTGACGCGATTAATCATTTTTGGATTTAAAATAGTTCAGAAAATTCCATAAATTAGTATAAACTTTAAAAATTCATGGAAATTCAACCATAACTCCAAATGAGATAAGTTATATATGAAAAATGATAAGAAAATCCAATCTATCCATCTGTACCATTTTCATGCATGTTAGAGCAACTTATGACTGCTGTTTAGGACAAGTCATATAAAGGGCATTTAAACCATCACATATGAAGTTTGGGTTTGAATCTTTGGTTCAAACCAACTTCATTTAATCTGGTTTTAGTTGCATTAGCTCAAATCACAGCATGTTGCCATGTCAAGATCATGCATCATATTGTCGCATTGCATTGATTGTGTTTCCTCTCTATTGTCGGTATTTGTTCCCCCTCAGTAGATGTGGTCCCGACGATGAGTTCGATGACACGGATGAAGAGCTATACTATCTTCAGAAGTGCCAGGCAAGTAAAACCCCCTTGTTCATTCTGATACAATCCCACTCTCTCGCTTCTGCTATCCTTTACTGCATTAGGACAACAACGATTCAACTGTTACATGCTGCGGTAGTTGAACCCCTTTCCTCTGCATGACCTGTCATAGCCACAGTAAATAGATGAAACCCACTAGCATGAGTAGGAGTTGTTTGAGCCCTAATGTGTCTACTCATTCATGCTTGTTTGTCATGCCCGCTATTGCTTAGAGCTGTGTCAAGTCTGATTCACCGGGGATGAATTGGAGTGTTGTGAAACATGTCCTACTGTTGAGAGCTAACCGTGTGAACACGATTTGGTAAAGGTAGCGGTGAGAGGCCATGTAAGAGTACATGGTGGGTTGTCTCATTGAAGCCGTCCCCAGGAACTGAGTTCTGTGTTTGTGATCCATGAACAGTTACTACCACACATTGGTCTCCGGGCACTCCAAGCTATCTCGACTTATTAATCAACTCGATCTCTGTCCAGGAGTTGCAACTAGTTTCTGGTGTTTGTAGGTGGTGCTAGTAGTCTACCAAGTGGCAACCGGTACAGGTGGGCTTGGGACAGACTAGGTGCAGTGGAACGATGTACCAAGTGGCACCTGGAAGGTGGGCTTGGGAACCCTGCTCACATCGTTTGGGGCCGTGAGCGACACCCCGACCGGATCTCCCCTCGGATGGAACCCGAATAGGCGATAAACCTGAACTAGAGACTTGTGTGGTTAGTCAGGTCGTGGTCGACACCCTCGGTAGGCTTCCGCTTGAAGGTTGCCGAGATACACGACATGTACATGGTGATAAGTGGTGAGAGCGTGTGTGAAGAAGTACACCCCTGCAGGGTTAATATGATCTATTCGAATAGCCGCGTCCGCAGTAAAGGACCTCTGGGGTTGCCTATACAGGTCATAGACAAGTGAACGTGGATACTCTAAAATGCGCAAGATAAGCGTGAGTGCTATGGATGGCGTTCTCGTAGGAAGACGGGAGCGGATCCATAGTGGTGTATTGATATGGTGAATATGTGGACTCATGTGCGCCACCTCAAAAGAGTTACTTGCAGTCGTAGTTCAGGATAGCCACTGAGTCAAAGCTGGCTTGCTGCAGTTACACTCCACCACCCCCTTTGTTGATACTGATGCATATGTAGCTAGTTCTGATCTATGTCTTGCTGGGTACATTTGTACTCATGTTTGCTTAATTTATGTTTTTGCAGAGAGACTTCAGTCTCGCTAGTAGTTCCGCGTGGACTTCGACGTTTAGATTGTTATCTCAGCTACGATCTTGTGCCCTCGGCAGGATCTGGTAGATAGTCAGGCTTCTCAGCCTTTTTCATTTGTTGATGTCTGTACTCAGACATGTTAAGCTTCCGCTTGTGCTTTGACTTGTATGCTCTGAATGTTGGGTCATGAGACCCATGTTTGTAATATCTCGCTCCTCGGAGCCTATTGAATAAAATACTTGAGTTGTAGAGTCATGTTGTGATGCCATGTTGTATTTGCACATATCGAGCATATTGTGCGTATGTTGTTCAAATGCTTGGTATGTGTGGGATATGACTATCTAGTTGTCTATCCTTGGTAGCCTCTCTTACCGGGAAATGTCTCCTATTGCTTCCACTGAGCCTTGGTAGCTTGCTACTGCTCCGGAACACTTAGGCTGGCCGACATGTGTCCTTCTTCGTTCCTCTGTTTGTCCCTTCGGGGAAATGTCACGCGGCGTCTACCGGAGTCCTGTTAGCCTGCTACAGCCGGTTTACCGGAGTCCTGCTAGCCCAGTTGCTACAGCCAGGATTCACTCGCTGATGACCGACACGTTCGTTGCTAGGTCATGTATGCATGTCCCTGTAAGTTAGTGCCACTTTGCGTTCATGACTAGCCATGTCAGCCCGGGCTCCTTGTCATATGGATGCTAGCGACACTATCATATACGTGTCCCAAAAGGCGCAAACGGTCATGGGCCTGGTAAGGTGACACCTGTGGGAATACCGTGCATGAGGCCGCAAAGTGATATGAGGTGTTACATGCTAGATCGGTGTGGCATTGAATCGGGGTCCTGACACCATGGGCCTCCTTTTATAGGTTAAGGGGTCACACAATGGCAAATTAGTCATTATACACTGATAAGATAGCAAACAGTGCTATCATACCTAACTCTGCAGGCTGACAGGGCACATTAAATGAGCCGCTTAACGACATCGTTGCTCGCCCGGCAAGCCTTGCCAGGCTTATTCTGCCAGCTCCACGCCTGCTTGTTCGACATGTCGCAGGACGAGTGTTGTCTGTAGGTTTTCTTGTAGAAAGGGGCTGCCATGTGGCGAATTGTTGCCACTTAGTCACTTTGCGGCTTGAAACCGCACTGATCCACAGTGTGGGTTGTGGGGGAGTGGTTGATGAGGTGTATCTTGCCTCTGTGAGTCCCGGCAGGTTCTGCCAGGACTTCTTGGTTGCTTTCTTCGGGGGTGGCTCTACCCTCGCCAAGTCCATTTGCCCGGCAAGGGGAGGCTTTTCTCCTGGTGGTATCTAGTTTCTCTGGCTTGATCTTGGTCCTCTTGTTCTCCATGCTGGTCCTTTGAAGATCTTGGTCTCTTGTACTCTGGCATGGCCTGATGCCACAATCTTGTTCCCGTGCCTGTGCACAGTCAGGGCAACATACCCAAGGTCTGTTGCACCGATAGAAGCTCCTGGGCCTGCCCTGATCGCGCTGCCGGGCGTCATCGGGGTAGGCCCTAATAAGTGCACAGGCAGGGGTACTGAAGGGGCTGGACCCTTCGTGTCTTCTTTGCTTCTTCATTAATCTTCTAGGACCAATGCGGCTGAACCGTCGTGACGGATGCTGGTATGGTGATCCCTACGATCAAAGGTGATCGGACAGGCTGACCATGGGTTGAACTTTGGGGCGACTGGCTCCATTGCATACACGTCCCGTACGCTCGCTTTCGTTCCCGTTTGGGAATTTGAGTGGCATAGATCATATTGACCGTTTTCACCTGGGGAGGAAATTTCTTCTGTCCCCCCATGTTCGGACGCGGGGGCTCATCAGCATCGTCACTGTGCAGCCCCTTGTCCTTGTTCTCGGCATTTATTTTACCGGCCTGTTTGACCACCCAGCAGTCTCTATTAGTGTGGTTTGCTGGCTTATCCGGGGTGCCATGAATTTGGCACAAGCGATCAAGTATGCGGTCCAGACTGGACGGTCCCTGATTGTTTCTTTTGGACGGCTTTTTCTGATGACCGGATTTTGAGCCACTGAATCCGGCATTGACTGCCGTGTCTTTAGTGTTGTCGCCATTGTTCCGTCGCTTATGTCTGTTGCGCTGTGGCTTGCCGTTATTGTCGCGGACATCTGAAGTGTCGGGATTTATTGCTGTGGTGCTACTGCAAGCCAACCAGCTGTCCTCGCCCGCGCAAAAGTGGGTCATGAGTGTTGTGAGGGCCGCCATGGACTTCGGTTTTTCCTGGCCGAGGTGTCGGGCGAGCCACTCATCATGGATATTATGCTTAAAGGCCGACAGGGCTTCGGCGTCCGGACAGTCGACAATTTGGTTCTTTTTGGTTAGGAACCGAGTCCAGAATTTCCTGGCTGACTCTCCGGGCTGTTGGGTAATGTGACTCAAGTCATCAGCATCCGGTGGTCGCGCGTACGTGCCCTGGAAGTTGTCAAGGAACGCGTCCTCCAGGTTTTCCCAGCCGCCGATGGAATTTGCCAGTAAGCTATTTAGCCAGTGTCGGGCTGGTCCTTTGAGTTTAAGGGGAAGATACTTGATGGCGTGTAGATCATCACAGCGGGCCATGTGAATGTGGAGAAGGAAATCTTCGATCCATACAGCGGGGTCCGTTGTGCCATCGTATGATTCAATATTTACGGGCTTAAACCCTTCTGGGAATTCGTGATCCATTACTTTGTCAGTGAAGCAGAGGGGGGTGTGCGGCGCCTCTATGTCGGGCTATGTTGCTACGCAGTTCGAATGAGTCTGGTTGGTTATGTTCGGCCCGGCCGGACTTATGGATAGTGTATTTGGCGTGACGATCATCGTCACGTGTTGTGGTGCACCCCCATGATCCATAGATCGATCTTGGCTGTCCTGCCTTGTTTTCCAGTATGTCTCGTAGGTCCTGCCTATTGCCCCGGGCCGTAGTGTATTGGCGTGGGGGTGCGGGCTGGTATTCGGGCTGATACGCCATTTTATCCCAGCCACGAGGTGGCCGGTCAGCCTCGTCCTGTGCTATTAGTATGGGCTCCTCCTCGAGTTGAGGTAGCCACTTGTGTTTTGGATAACCTTTGGTGTGGTGCTCGAGTCCATATTCCTCGGCTGCCAGGACTTCAGTCCATCTATCTATGAGCAGATCTTGATCAGCTTGGAGCTGCTGCTGCTTCTTTTTCAGGCTCCTCGCAGTGGCCATAAGCCGGCGTTTGAATCACTCCTGCTCTACGGGGTCCTCAGGCACGCCGAATTCGTCGTCGCCGAGGCTAATCTCGTCTTCGGAGGGGGGCATATAATTGTCCTCCTTCGGGTATCCGTCCGTCGCCTGTTCGTTTGGGCTGATCTGCCCGTCTTCCTGTTCGGCCTGCTCGAATGCAGGCTGATCTGGGTTGTATTCATCTTCGGCACCATCCGGATTGTTTTCGTCTCCTGTGCCGGTATTGCTGTGGCGGGGCTTGGAGCGGCACTGATGACACCCATGCTTTGCTTTCTTCCTTAAGGGATTATCCTCCATTGCCTCATCGCCATTGGTTTCTCTTGGAGTGTCCACCATATATATATATCATATGAGGAGGTGGCTGTCCAGCGCCCCGTGGGCGGTGGTTCTTGTTCTTCTCCTACATCGTTGTCCAAACCGTCGATGTCTTCGGAGTCGAAGTCAAGCACGTCGGTCAAATCATCGACCGTAGCAATGAAGTGGGTGGTGGGTGGGCAACAAATTCCCTCATCGCCTGCTTCCCACTCGAGCCGGACATAGTTCTGCCAAGAGTCTCTTGACAAAGAGAGAGACTTTAACGAGTTCAACATGTCGCTAAAGGGCGAATGCTGGAAGATATCCACAACGGTGAACTCCATTACCGGAGCCCAACCAGGTTCGGCGGGCTCGGGGGTGCGCGGTCTGGAACCTACGGTCGGACACAAGTCCGGGGGTCCGGAGGAACAGGCTTCCTTGGGGGTGAAGTCTGTGTTCAGCTCTACCACCGATGAGTGTGCGGCCTCAGAGGCGGGGTCTATCCATCCGTCCCCGGACGACGCAATCTGCCCCGGATTTAGGTCCGGAGCTCCTGTAGGTGTGATATCCCGAGTATTGTCCGACAGCAGGTCTAAGCCGTGCTCATCGTGACTGTTCGGCGCTCCTAGGGCATGCCCGAATCCATCAAAGATTAAGTCTCTGCGGATATCGTCCGTGTAGTTCAAGTTTCCGAACCTGACCTGATGGCCAGGGGCGTAGCTGTGGATCTGCTCCAGATGGCCAAGCGAATTGGCCCGCAGTGCGAAGCTGCCGAACACGAAGATCTGTCCGGGGAGAAAAGTCTCACCCTGGACCACATTGTTGTTGATGATTGAAGGAGCCATCGAGCCTTGCAGCGATGACACAGAGGAACTCTCAATGAAAGCTGCTACGTCTTGAGCTTGCGTTGGTTTTCCTCGAAGAGGAGAGGGTAATGCAGCAATAGTAGCGTAAGTATTTCCCTCAGTTTTTGAGAACCAAGGTATCAATCCATTAGGAGGCTCCTCAAAAGTCCCACGCACCTACACAAACAAACAAAGAACTCGCAACCAACGCAATAAAGGGGTTGTCAATCCCTTCACGTCCACTTGCGAAAGTGAGATCTAATAAAGATAGTAAGATAAGATAAATATATTTTTAGTATTTTATAATATAGATGCAAAAAGTAAAGATGCAAATAAAAGTAAATTGGAAGCAAATATGATAAGAGATAGACCCGGGGGCCATAGGTTTCACTAGTGGCTTGTCTCAAGATAGCATAAGTATTACGGTGGGTGAACAAATTACTGTCGAGCAATTGATAGAAAAGCGCATAGTTATGAGATTATCTAGGCATGATCATGTATATAGGCATCACGTCCATGACAAGTAGACCGACTCCTGCCTGCATCTACTACTATTACTCCACACATCAACCGACTCCTGCCTGCATCTAGAGTATTAAGTTCATAAGAACAGAGCAACGCATTAAGCAAGATGACATGATGTAGAGGGATAAACTCAAGCAATATGATATAAACCCCATCTTGTTATCCTCGATGGCAACAATACAATATGTGCCTTGCAACCATTTTTGTCACTAGGTAAGGACACTACAAGATTGAACCCAAAGCTAAGCACTTATCCCATTGCAGGAAAGATCAATCTAGTAGGCCAAACCAAACTGATAATTCGAAGAGACTTGCAAAGATAACTCAATCATACATAAAAGAATTCAGAGAAGATTCAAATATTATTCATAGATAAACTTGATCTTAAACCCACAATTCATCGGATCTCGACAAACACACCGCAAAAAGAGTTTACATCGAATAGATCTCCACAAGAGAGGGGGAGAACATTGTATTGAGATCCAAAAAGAGAGAATAAGCCATCTAGCTAATAACTATGGACCCGTAGTTCTGTGGTAAACTACTCACAACTCATCGGAGGCGCAACGATGTTGATGTAGAAGCCCTCCATGGTTGATTCCCCCTCCGGCAGAGTGCCGGCGAAGGTTCCAAGATGAGATCTCGCGGGTACAGAAGGTTACGGTGGTGGAAATTGTGTTTCGTCCTTCTCCTGGATGTTTTCGGGGTACGTAGGTATATATAGGAGGAAGAAGTAAGTCGGTGGCCTCCCGAGGGGCCCACGAGACCGGGGGGCGCGCCCTATAGGGGGGGGGGCGCCCTCCTATCTCGTGGGAGCCTCGGCAGCTTCTTGACTTGCACTCCAAGTCCTCTGGATCACGTTCGTTCCAAAAATCACGCTCCCGAAGGTTTCATTCCGTTTGGACTCTGTTTGATATTCCTTTTCTTCGAAATACCGAAACAGGCAAAAAAACAGCAATATGGGCTGGGCCTCCGGTTAGTAGGTTAGTAAATGTGTAAAATAAAGCCCATAAACATCCAAAAGGGGTAATATAATAGCATGGAACAATCAAAACTTATAGATACGTTGGAGACGTATCAAGCATCCCCAAGCTTAATTCCTGCTCGTCCTCGAGTAGGTAAATGATAAAAAGAGAATTTTTAATGTGGAATGCTACCTAGCATAATTCTCAATATAACTTTCTTTATTGTGGCATGAATGTTCAGATCCAAATGATTCAAAATAAAAGTTCATATTGATAAAAGAAATAGTAACACTTCAAGCATACTAATCAAAGTAATCATGTCTTCTCAAAATAACATGGCAAAAGAAAGTTCATCCCTACAAAATCATATAGTTAGGCTATGCTTCATTTTCGTCACACAAAGATGTTCCCAACTTCTATACCCCCGATGACAAGCCAAGCAATTGTTTCATACTTAAATAATCTCAAACTTTTTCAACCTTCACGCAATACATGAGCGTGATCCATGGGTATAGCACTATGGGTGGAATAGAATATGATGATGGGGATTGTGTGGGGAAGACAAAAAAGGAGAAAGTCTCACATTGCCGAGGATAATCAACGGGCTATGGAGATGCCGATCAATTGATGTCAACATGAGGAGTAGGGATTGCTATGCAACCGATGCACTAGAGCTATAAATGAATGCTCAACAAAAGAAAACTAGTGGGTGTGCATCCAACTTGCTTGCTCACGAAGACCTAGGGCATTTGAGGAAGCCCATCGTAGGAATATACAAGCCAAGTTCTATAATGAAAAATTCCCACTAGTATGAAAAATACAACTTATGAGACTCACTATATGAAAAACATGGTGCTACTTTGAAGCACAAAAATATGAGACTCAATACATGAAGAACAAGGTGCTACTTTGAAGCACAAGTGTGGAAAAAGAGATAGTAACATTGCCCTTTTTATTTATTTTCTTTTTTTTGGGGCCTTTTTTTGGCCTTTCTTCTTTTTTTTTTCTTTTGGCCTTTATTCTTTTATTCTTTTTTTTCTTTGGGCAATGCTCTAATAATAATGATCATCACACTTCTATTGATTACAACATAAGGATTACAACTCGAAACTAGAACAAGATATGACTCTATATGAATGCCTCCAGCGGTGTACCGGGATAGTGCAATGAATCAAGAGTGACATGTATGAAAAATAATGCATGGTGGCTTTGCCACAAATACGATGTCAACTACATGATCATGCAATGGCAATATGACAAAAGTAAAGTATGTCATGATGATGATGAACAGAATGGTGGAAAGTTGCATGGCAATATATCTCGGAATGGCTATGGAAATGCCATAATAGGTAGGTATGGTGGCTGTTTTGAGGAAGATATAAGGAGGTTTATGTGTGATAGAGCGTATCGTATCACGGGGTTTGGATGCACCGGCGATGTTTGCACCAACTCTCAAGGTGAGAAAGGGCAATGCACGGTACCAAAGAGGCTAGCAATGGTGGAAAGGTAAAAGTGCGTATAATCCATGGACTCAACATTAGTCAAAAGAACTCATATACTTATTGCAAAAATTTAGAAGTAATCAAAAATCAAGTACTACGCGCATACTCCTAGGGGGATAGATTGGTAGGAAAAGACCATCGCTCGTCCCCGACCGCCACTCATAAGGATACACAAGCCAGGTACACTTCATGTTTCAAATTTGTTACACAACTTTAACCATACGTGCATGCTACGGGACTTGCTAACTTCAACACAAGCCTTCTTTAAATTCATAATCACCCAACTAGCATGACTTTAATATCACTACCTCCATATCTCAAAACAATTATCAACTATCAAATTGATCATAGCATCCAATTCACTTCCTATGATAGTTTTTATTATACCCAACTTGGATGCCTACCATTCTAGGACCAATTTTGTGACCATAGCAAATACCATGCTGTTCTAAAAGACTCCCAAAATAATATAAGTGAAGCATGAGAGACTAGTAATTTATTCAAAAATAAGTCACCACCATGCTCTAAAAGATATAAGTGAAGCACTAGAGCAAAAACTATCAAGCTCAAAAGATATAAGTGAAGGACATAGAGTATTCTAACAAATTCTAATCAAATAGGCTTCTCCCAAAAGGTGTGTACAGCAAGGATGATTGTGGTAAACTAAAAAGCAAAGACTAATATAATACACGATGCTCCAAGCAAAACACATATCATGTGGTGAATAAAAATATAGCTCCAAGTAAAGTTACCAATGAACGAAGATGAAAGAGGGGATGCCTTCCCGGGGCATCCCCAAGCTTAGGCTTTTGGCTATTCTTGAATATCTTGGGGTACCTTGGGCATCCCCAAGCTTAGGCTCTTGCCACCCTTTATTCCATAGTCCATAAAAGCTTTACCCAAAACTTGAAAACTTCACAACACAAAACTCAACAGGAAATCTTATAAGCTCCGTTAGTGAAAGAAAACAAAACCACCACATAAGGTACTGTAATGAACTCATTCTTTATTTATTTTTGTGTTAAACCTACTTTATTCCAACTTCTCTATGGTTTATAAACTATTTTACTAGCCATAGAAGCATCGAAATAAGCAAACAATACACGAAAAACAGAATCTGTCAAAAACAGAACAGTCTGTAGCAATCTGTAACTAACGCAAACTTCTGGAACCCTAAAAATCCTACCAAAATAGGAAGTCCTGGACAATTTGTTTATTGATCAGCAGAAAAAAGAATAAACGCAAAAGCACGTTCCTGTGATTTAACAAAATTATATTCGTGCACGTAAAGTTTCTGTTTTTTAGCAGAACCAAATCAACTATCATCATAGGTTATCCTATAGGTTCTACTTGGCACAAACACTAATTAAAAGATATAAACACATCTAAACAGAAGGTAGATGCAAGATTTATTACTAAACAGGAGGAAAAACAAAAAAATATAAAGAAAATTGGGTTGCCTCCCAACTAGCGCTATCGTTTAATGCCCCTAGCTAGGCATAAAAGCAAAGATAGATCTAACGGGTGCCATCTTTGGCACTAAATTCATAAGTAGCCCGCATGATAGATTCATAAGGTAATTTGACTTTCTTTCTTGGAAAGTGCTCCATGCCTTTCTATAATGGAAATTGGAATCTAATATTCCCTTCCTTCATATCAATAATCGCGCCAATCGTTCTAAGGAAAGGTCTACCAAGAATAATAGGGCAAGAAAGACTGCAATCTATATCAAGAACGATAAAATCCACGGGCACCAAATTTCTATTTGCAACAATGAGAACATCATTGGTCCTTCCCATTGGCTTTTTAATGGTGGAATCAGCAAGGTGCAAATTTAAAGAGCAATCATCAAGATCATGGAAGCCTAGAATATCACATAAAGTTTTCGGAATTGTGGAAACACTAGCACCCAAATCACACACAGCAAAACACTCATAATATTTAATTCTAATCTTAATAGTAGGTTCCCACTCATCATTAAGTTTTCTAGGTATAGAAACTTCCAAATTAAGTTTTTCATCATAAGATTGCATCAAGGCATCAACGATATGTTTGGTAAAAGCTTTATTTTGACTATAAGCATGAGGAGAATTAACAACAGATTGCAACAAGAAAATACAACCTTCTAAAGAACAATTATCATAATCAAATTCCTTTAAATCCGAGATAGTGGGTTCAATACTATTTAAAGTTGTGACCTCTCCAATCCCACTTTTACAAAATTTAGCATCAAGATCTAAAAACTCTGAATTCTTGGGACGCCTTCTAGGCAAAGTTGATTCATCATCAGTCCCATAATCATCAAAATTCATCTTGCAAAACATAGATCTAATAGGAGACGCATCAATAACTTTAAGATCCTCATCATTATTTTCATGGAAACTAGAAGAACACGCTTTTATAAAGCTATCTTTCTTAGCATGCAATCTAGCGGTTCTTTCCTTACACTCATCAATGGAAATTCTCATTACTTTGAGAGACTCATTGATATCATGCTTAGGAGGAGAAGATCTAAGTTTAAGAGAATCAACATCAAGCAAAAGTCTATCAACGTTCCTAGCCAAATCATCAACTTTGAGCATTTTTTCTTTAAGCAAAGCATTAAAATTCTTTTGAGAACTCATAAATTCTTTCACAATATTCTCAAAATCAGAGGGCATCTTATTAAAATTACCATAAGAAATATTGTTGGAATTTCCATAATTATAAGAGGAATTACTAGGGAACGGTCTAGCATTAAAGTTTCCTCTATAAGCATTGTTTCCAAAACTATTCCTACCAACAAAATTCACATCCATAGATTCATTATTATTCTCAATCAAAGAAGACAAAGGCATATCATTGGGATCAAAAGGAGTATTTTTAGTAGCAAACAATTTCATAAGTTCATCCATCTTTCCACTCAAAACATTGATTCTTCTATAGCATGCACTTTTTTACTAGAAGATCTTTCAGTGTCCCATTGAGAATAATTAGCCATAATATTATCAAGAAGTAGCATCTCCTAACGTGATTTCCATAAACGTGCCTCCCGCGGCCGAATCTAAGAGATTTCTAGAAGCAAAGTTCAAACCGGCATAAAAATTTTGTATGATCATTCATAAATTCAAACCATGAGTAGGGCAATTGCGAAGCATCAATTTCATTCTTTCCCAAGATTGGGCAACATGCTCATGATAAAGTTGTTTAAAATTCATAATATCGTTCCTAGAGTGATGATCTTTGTAACGCCCCGAGACTGACGCTCCAGAAGACTTCCAGCTTTTCCGAGATTCGTCGTGTGATTTATTTGTTTGATGCATTCATCATTGCATCATTTGCATTGCATCATGCCATCATGTCATTTAATTTTTAAAACCTCTTCTAAATAAAATTGCATAGATCTTTTGATCTATTTAAATCGAGGGAATTCACGATGGTGATTTCTCTTTATAATATATCCTCCCGATATTAGTGGAGCTATTATAAAATAATTCCATTCTGTGGAATTACCTTAACACACTTGCAAAATCCCAAAGCCCTTTATTATTTCAATTCTTGGCCTCTAACTTTGCCATATATACTTTCTTGTTTTTCCGGAGCTTCCCCAAAAATTCTCAACATTTTTGGACCTTCCAAACTCCCACTTCCTATTTAAACTCTTTTGAATGTAATTCAAATGAGGTTGTATTCAAACCCTTTGACACGTATCTTTGCAATTTTTCTGGATCAAGACCATTTTGGTGAGCCCAGAAAAATTAACTCCATTCCCTAATTGCTTCTCTAACATCTTCTTTTCTCTCTTTTTCTTCCCTTCTATTTTTTTTCCTTCTTTTTTGGAAGAGAGCCTTGCAGCCCAAAGACCAGGCTCCCCACCGGCCTCTTTAGGCCCGGCCTGCAGCCCAGGCCGGCCCATTTGCATCTAGGCCCAGCTCCAGCTCCTTAACCCTAGCAGGCTCTCTCCTCTCGTCCCTCCCTCGCGCCGCCACACACATCGCCAGGGAGAGGAGCGCATCGACCCATCGCCCGATCCCTTCGCCTCCTCCTCCTGTCGCCCTCGTCGACGACCAGCCGTGCCATCTCCGCTCGCCGTCCCCTGCATCCTTCCGCCCCGCGCCTCTCCACCTCCATCGCCAGCGCCCTGCCTCCTCCACGCCTCCCCATCAGCTTCGCCGTGGCCCCTGCGTCCCTCGCCTCGCCGTCACGTCGTCCTCCTCTCCTGCCAGGCTCCTCGGCCCCGCCTTTCCACTTCGCACTGGGGCTCCCTCCGCCGTCGAGCAGCCCAGCAGAGGGGCCCCGCGCCATCCTGCTCCCTGCGCCCGGTCCCCCTCGCCCTTGCCGCCTCCCCTTGAATCACCATCGCCTGCAGCTGCCGCCATGGACCCGAGCTTAGAGCTTTGCTGCTGCCTTGGTGTTGCCCTTAAATTCCTCCTTGACAGTTGCCTCGTCTCCGGTCCTGCCCATTGGAGCCATGCCTCCCGGTGCCAGGCAGCAGCGTCGCCGGTCTTCGCCTCGACCGGCATCGTTCCTTTGGCAACCGCGATAGGTGCATCGCCACAAGTTTTGCCTCTGTACACTTGTGTGGGATTGACCGTGGTCGTGTGTCGTGCCACTTGAGACGCCAAGTACCCCTTCGGATCGCCAAGTTCCGTTCGAACATGTCGACTACACTGCTGATCGTCAAGTACCTTGGAGCGTCTCGACTACGCGGACTCGCCAAGTACCACGACGAACGTGTACCACTACCGTCGACCCGCGAAGACCCCGTGGACTCAAGATCCTTGTGGTGACCCCGAACATCTACGGATCATGAACAACTACTTCATCTACGGAACGTGTACAACTACCGCCGTCGTCGTGTACCACTACTTCCACTACCGTCGCGAGAACGTCTACTTCCGCTACGGCCGTGTACAACTACTTCCACGACGACCGTCGCCGTGAACCACTACTTCCACTACGACCGTCCCGTGAACGACTACTTCCCTCGACGACTCGAACCGCTCCGAAAACGCACGCTTCAAAGGTATAACGCCGAGACGATGTCCGTGGACCGAATGCATGTGTTGAATGAGATGCTTGAGTTTTGCACCGTGACCGAATTGTCTTTGCACGTTCCTCTCTTGCCATGCCACCATTATGTGGGACACCCGGAATCCGGGATCACCCCACCATCTTGCATGACTTGTTCACCCTTCCTTTTGCACCGGTATCTCCGTGAGCTACCGGAACCAATATGTTGCCGTGGCATCATTTTCGGATATTTTGCTGTGGCACCATTTTTGTTTCGCTGTCGTGGCACCCTTTTCCTTCCGCCATGGCGACTAAAGCTCCTTATCATGCTCATGTTAACGTTTTCATAAAATTGCATAAAACTTGCATATGTCATCCGCATCATGATAACAACAATTAAAATGCTTAAAATTGTGTTTGCTTTAAACTACTAAATAACATATGGGGATTTACCGGATTTGTTGTTTTTTTTATATTCGGCCCCATTTAAATTGTTTAGATGGTCTAGTTTTTCTTATGCTTCACCTCTTGCCATGTTAACCAACATTCAATCTTGTCTTGTTCATAACCGAGAGAGAACTAAATAATTGACGTGGTGTTTCGTCAATATGCAACTCGTTGCATATTGGGCTCCATTTAACTTGTAGTTTTGTTTGTGCATTTTGCCATGCCATGCTATTTAAACCGGACATGCATCATACTTGTTTGCGCATCATGTCATGTTTATGTGATGGTTGTTTACTATGTCGTTTGTTTCTTTCCGGGTTGCTTCTCTCGTTAGCTTCGGTTTTGTTCCGGAGTTGTGAGGATCCATTCGACTTTGTCCGTTTGTCTTCTTCATGGAATCGTTCTTCTTCCTTGCGGGATTTCAGGCAAGATGATCATACCCTCGAAATCACTACTATCTTTGCTATGCTAGTTTGCTCGCTCTTTTGCTATGCCAATGCCACGATGCCTACCATTTGCTTGTCAGCCTCCCAAATTGCCATGTCAAACCTCTAACCTTTGACACCATTCCTAGCAAACCATTGATTGGCTACGTTACCGCTTTGCTCAGCCCCTCTTATAGCGTTGTTAGTTGCAGGTGAAGATTGAAGTTTGTTCCTTGTTGGAACATGGAGATGTTGTTCCCTGTTGGAACATGTTTACTTGTTGGGATATCACAATATATCTTATTTAATTAATGCATCTATATACTTGGTAAAGGGTGGAAGGCTCGGCCTTATGCAGTGTTTTGTTCCACTCTTGCCGCCCTAGTTTCCGTCATATCGGTGTTATGTTCCCGGATTTTGCGTCCCTTACGCGGTTGGGCTGTAATGGGAACCCCTTGACAGTTCGCCTTAAGTAAAGCTCCTCCAGCAATGCCCAACATTGGTTTTACCATTTGCACTAAAACCTACCACCTTCCCTTGGGTTCTGCAGACTCAAGGGTCATCTTTATTTTAACCCCGGGCGGTGCTCCTCGAGTGTTGGTCCGAACCGAGCTACTGCAAGGGCCACCTCGTGGAAACTTGAGGGTTGGTTTTACTCGTAGCTAGACTCATCTGAGTGTGCCCTGAGAAAGAGATATGTGCAGCTCCTATCGGGATTTGTCGGCACATTCGGGCGGTGTTGCTGGTTTAGTTTTACCCTGTCGAAATGTCTTGTTGTACCGGGATACCGAGTCTGATCGGAGTGTCTCGGGTGGAGGTCTATTCCTCCGTTTACCGTGAGAGCTTGTCATGGGCTAAGTTGGGACACCCCTGCAGGGTTATAAACTTTTGAGAGCCGTGCCCGTGGTTATGTGGCAGATGGGAATTTGTTAACGTCCGGTTGTAGAAGACCCGAAGTTGACCTTAATTAAAATACATCAACCGTGTGTGTAACCGTGATGGTCTCTTTCCGTGGTCCGGAAGTGAACACTGATGTTGTAGTTATGTTTGGCGTGGGTTGCTATAGGATCACTTCTTGATCATACTTTTATCGACCGTGCTTTGCCTTCTCTTCTCGCTCTCTTTTGCGATTGTAGCCACCATATATGCTAGTCGCTTGCTGCAGCTCCACCTCATTACTCCATCCTTCCTATAAGCTTAAATAGTCTTGATCTCGCGTGCGAGATTGCTGAGTCCCGTGGCTCACGGATACTTCAAAACCAGTTTGCGGTGCCTATGTTACCGAAAGGTGTGACGCAACCAAGCTCAAGGAGGAGCTCGATGAAGATCTTGCCCTTTGTGTTGTTTCGTTCTAGTTGATCATAGTGGAGCCCAGTTAGGGTCGATCGGTGACCTTTATCGCATTTGGGGTTCTTCTTTTATTTTGGTTCCGTAGTCGGACCTTGATTGTATCTGGATGATGTAATGCTTTATTCATGTAATTGTGTGAAGTGGCGATTGTAAGCCAACTATGTATCTTTTTCCCTTATGTATTACATGGATTGTGCGAAGATTACCTCACTTGCAACATTGCTTTCAATGCGGTTATGCCTCTAAGTCGTGCTTCGACACGTGGGAGATATAGCCGCATCGAGGGCGTTACAAGTTGGTAATCAGAGCCATCCCCGACCTTAGGAGCCCCACTGCTTGATCGTTTTTAGCGGCCGAGTTGTGTCTAGAAAAATGTTTTGAGTCATTTAGGATTATATATATCGGAGAGTTTAGGAATTCTTTTTACTCCCCAGTCCCTTCGACCTTCTGGTGAGGTATCCTGACGTAGAGTTTTGACTCTTCTCTTCTCAAATTTCACTAAATTTTTTTTAGGATCACGCGGGTATCTTGGGATCGTTCCGATATTCTTATGATGAGAACATTGTTCTTGGTGCCTCCTGTCATTTAGGGGTTGTGGCAGTGTCCCGGGGAGTTGAGCTCTGAGGTGTTGTCGTCATAATTTTATCGTTGCAGTTTTGGAATACCTGAGTTTAGTGCCGACATCGAAAATCTCTTTTATGCAGTTGTTGGTGAGATAACCCCGCTAACCCAAAGATCTTGAGGTGAGTACGGGAGTATTGCCATGACTTCGATAACGGATGCTTTTCAAGGTTGAGGTAGACGATTTCGAAGGTTTCTTGGTTATGTGTTGACGGATGGATACAGGTGGATGTAGGGATTGTTAGTTTGGGTGAGATATATTGCTCCCTGTATCCCCAACACCAGATTGCATAACCGAAAGTTTCGGAGTTTTATAGGTGGGAATTCAAGTAGCTCTTAGGATATCTTTCCGACGGATGTATGATATGAAATTGGGGTTCGACGTCTAGTGGTCCGCCTATTCACGGTTGGTTTTACTGATGGTCTCGTTGTGTCTTAAAGAGTCCTTGGCTATGCCGACTGGGGACACTTCAGTATGTCATGTGCACTACCTTGTACATGATGGTGCTGTGTCTGATCGAGCCCGTGTAGGCCCCACCACGAAAACTTCGGACGAAATCTCTATCATATGTTTGTTCCGGCTTATTCTGCAAGCCAGTCCTTTGTTTTTGTTTTGAGTTGTGGTATTCGAGTTGCTTCAATGTCAAGTGTTGATTCCATACCTTTCCGAAATGGTGTTCTCATACTCCGATGTGAATGCCAATCCTTCTCGACAATCGAGATTGTCATGTCAATCCTTTTCTAACCGGTGCGCTTCTCTTCGAGATGATCCCATCATTCTCCCCATCCGCAAGATCGATTCTAAGTGTTCTCAACGGTGTTTGTTCCATCCATCCCAAGTTGCCTTTGTTTTTCCCGCCCACCCACCCTTTTTCCTCAAGTACTAAGATTTCTTTACCAAGTATCCTTTTATTTTTGTGAAGTTTCTCCATTCTTTTCCATCAATGTTCTTACCCGGTGGTTCTCAAGAAGATGTTCTATTAGTTCGTCATTCCTCATTTCTTTCTCTTCTCCGGTGGATTCAAGTCAAGTTTTGTTGATCATACCTTTTTCCTTATTTCAATGTCTTCTCATATCGGTACACCTCATTATCATTCTACTTCTTGCTATTTGTTATTCTGCAGTGCTCATGATATCTCGAAGATTCGTGTTTCCACTCTACAGTCGTTCAAGCTCTTTCGAGATTGGTATCTCATTCAAGTCATTTAATTCAACCGGTGCAACATCTCTTTTAAATCTTTTCAACGGTGTTCTTTTGAGTGGGCCCTAACCCACAGGTCTTTTCGAGGATCTTACGACTCTTCTATTTTCCCGAGCTATCCTAAATTCTTCTCCAAGTTTGGCGTAAGAATGAGTTATCATCACCAAATGCTTTTCTCCAAGATCTTTCAAATTCTTTTCATAGTTGGCTCAACCTCTTCGCTTTTGATTCTTCCGGTGTGCCTCAATAATTCTTGGTGGTGTTTCTCGTTGTCATTCTCATCATTTGAAGACCGAAGAAGAGTTTCTCTTTAATCTTGCTCTATTCTCTTCAAGATTCATGGTGCTAGCTTGTTGCCATCCTCTCATAATTGTTTTCAATTGTGAGAATCTTTTTCACCCATCAGGAGATATTCAAGAGTCTTCTCAGTTTGTCATCCGGAGTCCATCAATTCGGGTTTATTCATTCTCAGCTGTCAGTTATCATTCTCCTATCATGCGGGTGCATCATTCAAATATCCTCTAATCAGTTCATGTTCTCTTTGTTCTCATGTATCTAATCCCCTCAAATATCTTCATTCGTTTGCCAATTCTTCCCGGTGAATTGTGCCTTTGCTATGTTCATTTTCAATTCTTACGGTGGTTCGTTCAAGATTTCACTTCCTTCGTTATCATATCAATTCATTCGTTGTTTCCAAATCCAACCGGTGGTTCAATCAATACCTTCTCAAGTTTTGATATATCTCTTTTAATCCTTTCTACGAGAATAAGTAGTATGCCAAATCCGTTGATTGTCATCAATTTAATTGGTGAAGGATACGCATAACATAATTCTTATTCTTGTTTCATCCAAGTGATTAATCTTTTCCTTCGGAGTTTATTCAGGAGGAATAAATTCTTGGCTTCTTGTTGTTCATCTTTCTTCCGGAGTTCTAAGTTTTCCGCATTATCTCGTTACGAAGCTCCATCTAAATCATTGCAAGGCTTCACCTTGTGTTTTCAACTTCTCTTTCTTTCTATCACCCTTTTGTTTACCAGAGTTATTCATGGAGGCTCTACATGGTGGTTCATCAAGGATTCCTTTCATTCTTCAATTGTTCTTCAAGATTTCTCTTGAAGTTATGATCCGCCAAGCTATACTCAAAAATAAACGTGGTGTTCAACACATGTCTTGTTTTGAGGAGTTCAAGCATTCTTCATCTTGCATTCCAAAGTGTAATTTTTTCTACCTTATCTTTTGAGATGGTGTTATGTCACTCTTGACAATTTCCATGCATGTTTCATGATTCATATGTTGTCAAGAATGAGGTATTTTAAATCCATCAATCTTTTCTTCGGAGTTATCTTGGGTTATATTTCACCTAAAGCTTTCGCTAAGGATTGCTGTTATTTATGGTGCTTATAAATGACCCAAGTTCTTCATTTGTCCTCCCGGTGAAATAAGTTTCTCGTCTCCTTGTTGATCTCAAGCAATCAATTGTTTCCGTTAGTGGCCGGTTGTCACCTCATAATGTTGAGATGTTTCCATAAGCCCACTACAAACTTATTCTTTTCGTTGTTGGTTTACCAACAATTCTGTTCTAACCTTCTTGGAAGGATGCTTTCCAAGTTCACTTGTGGCAAAAGTTGTCATTTTCTTCTCCGTCCCTTTATCCCAACGATCTAACTTCTATTCTTTCGTTATGGAGGCATTGTGATGTTGTGCTCTTCACTCATCATCTCGAATTGTGAGGATCACGTTCTTTTCTTGCTTATCCATTTAACCGGAGTGTTGTATCATCTCTTCAATATCTTTTCATCTCATCAAGTTTTCTTCTCTTTTCTACCGTAGTGCTGTCCAAATTCTGTCATTCTTGTTCCTTGGCTATCTCATTATACCGAGGTGGTCATATTCTTTTCGATCGTGAAACTCTTGATTCATGTCTTGGCAACCTTCAAATTCTCGTAATACTCCTTGTTCCTCTTTTCTAACGGATTGTTTGCAACTTCGTTCATCTCCGTTGTAGTCTTTCTTTTAAATTGCTCAACCTCTCAAGGTTCGTGGTTTCACTCGTTAACAAAGAAGCAACTTAGTTTTACCTCCTCTCTTCCTCTTCCGTTTCTCTCGGTGCCATTCTAGATCTCGGGGCGAGATCCTCTCCTGATGGTGGAGTGTTGTAACGCCTCGAGACCGACGCTCGTAAGACTTCCAGCTTTTCCGAGATTAGTCGTGTGATTTATTTGTTTGATGCATTCATCATTGCATCATTTGCATTGCATCATGCCATCATGTCATTTAATTTTTAAAACCTCTTCTAAATAAAATTGCATAGATCTTTTGATCTATTTAAATCGAGGGAATTCACGATGGTGATTTCTCTTTATAATATATCCTCCCGATATTAGTGGAGCTATTATAAAATAATTCCATTCTGTGGAATTACCTTAACACACTTGCAAAATCCCAAAGCCCTTTATTATTTCAATTCTTGGCCTCTAACTTTGCCATATATTCTTTCTTGTTTTTCCAGAGCTTCCCCAAAAATTCTCAACATTTTTGGACCTTCCAAACTCCCACTTCCTATTTAAACTCTTTTGAATGTAATTCAAATGAGGTTGTATTCAAACCCTTTGACACGTATCTTTGCAATTTTTCTGGATCAAGACCATTTTGGTGAGCCCAGAAAAATTAACTCCATTCCCTAATTGCTTCTCTAACATCTTCTTTTCTCTCTTTTTCTTCCCTTCTATTTTTTTTCCTTCTGTTTTTGGAAGAGAGCCTTGCAGCCCAACAACCAGGCTCCCCCACCGGCCTCTTTAGGCCCAGCCTGCAGCCCAGGCCGGCCCATTTGCATCTAGGCCCAGCTCCAGCTCCTTAACCCTAGCCAGGCTCTCTCCCTCTCGTCCCTCCCTCGCGCCGCCACACACATCGCCAGGGAGAGGAGCGCATCTACCCATCGCCCGATCCCTTCGCCTCCTCCTCCTGTCGCCCTCGTCGACGACCAGCCGTGCCATCTCCGCTCGCCATCCCCTGCATCCTTCCGCCCCGCGCCTCTCCACCTCCATCGCCAGCGCCCTGCCTCCTCCACGCCTCCCCATCAGCTTCGCCGTGGCCCCTGCGTCCCTCGCCTCGCCGTCGCGCCGTCCTCCTCTCCTGCCAGGCTCCTCGGCCCCGCCTCTCCACTTCGCACCGGGGCTCCCTCCGCCGTCGAGCAGCCCAGCAGAGGGGCCCCGCGCCATCCTGCTCCCTGCGCCCGGTCCCCCTCGCCCTTGCCGCCTCCCCTTGAATCACCATCGCCTGCAGCTGCCGCCATGGACCCGAGCTTAGAGCTTCGCTGCTGCCTTGGTGTTGCCCCGCCCAATTCCTCCTTGACAGTTGCCTCGTCTCCGGTCCTGCCCGCTGGAGCCATGCCTCCCGGTGCCAGCAGCCGCGTCGCCGGTCTTCTGCCTCGACCCGGCATCGTTCCCTTTGGCAACCGCATAGGTGCATCGCCACAAGTTTTGCCTCTGTACACTTGTGTGGGATTGACCGTGGTCGTGTGTCTGGTGCCACTTGGAGACTGCCAAGTACCCCTTCGGATACGCCAAGTTCCGTTCCGAACATGTACGACTACACCTGCTGATGCGTCAAGTACCTTGGAACGTCTACGACTATGCGGACTCGCCAAGTACCACGACGAACGTGTACCACTACCGTCGACCCACGAAGACCCCGTGGACTCAAGATCCTTGTGGTGACCCCGAACATCTACGGATCATGAACAACTACTTCATCGACGGAATGTGTACAACTACCGCCGTCGCCTTGTACCACTACTTCCACTACCGTCGCGAGAACGTCTACTTCCGCTACGGCCGTGTACAACTACTTCCACGACGACCGTCGCCGTGAACCACTACTTCCACTACGACCGTCCCGTGAACGACTACTTCCCTCGATGACTCAAACCGCTCCGAAAACGCACGCTTCAAAGATATAACGCCGAGACGATGTCCGTGGACCGAATGCATGTGTTGAATGAGATGCTTGAGTTTTGCACCGTGACCGAATTGTCTTTGCACGTTCCTCTCTTGCCATGCCACCATTATGTGGGACACCCGGAATCCGGGATCACCCCACCATCTTGCATGACTTGTTCACGCTTCCTTTTGCACCGGTATCTCCATGAGCTTCCGGAACCGATATGTTGTCGTGGCATCATTTTCGGATATTTTGCCGTGGCACAATTTTTGTTTCGCCGCCGTGGCACCCTTTTCCTTCCGCCATGGCAACTAAAGCTCCTTATCATGCTCATGTTAACGTTTTCATAAAATTGCATAAAACTTGCATATGTCATCCGCATCATGATAACAACAATTAAAATGCTTAAAATTGTGTTTGCTTTAAACTACTAAATAACATATGGGGATTTACCGGATTTGTTGTTTTTTTATATTCGGCCCCATTTAAATTGTTTAGATGGTCTACTTTTTCTTATGCTTCACCTCTTGCCATGTTAACCAACATTCAATCTTGTCTTGTTCATAACCGAGAGAGAACTAAATAATTGACGTGGTGTTTCGTCAATATGCAACTCGTTGCATATTGGGCTCCATTTAACTTGTAGTTTTGTTTGTGCATTTTGCCATGCCATGCTATTTAAACCGGACATGCATCATACTTGTTTGCGCATCATGTCATGTTTATGTGATGGTTGTTTACTATGTCGTTTGTTTCTTTCCGGGTTGCTTCTCTCGTTAGCTTCGGTTTCGTTCCGGAGTTGTGAGGATCCGTTCGACTTCGTCCGTTTGTCTTCTTCATGGAATCGTTCTTCTTCCTTGCGGGATTTCAGGCAAGATGATCATACCCTCGAAATCACTACTATCTTTGCTATGCTAGTTTGCTCGCTCTTCTGCTATGCCAATGCCACGATGCCTATCATTTGCTTGTCAGCCTCCCAAATTGCCATGTCAAACCTCTAACCTTTGAAACCATTCCTAGCAAACCGTTGATTGGCTACGTTACCGCTTTGCTCAGCCCCTCTTATAGCGTTGTTAGTTGCAGGTGAAGATTGAAGTTTGTTCCTTGTTGGAACATGGAGATGTTGTTCCCTGTTGGAACATGTTTACTTGTTGGGATATCACAATATATCTTATTTAATTAATGCATCTATATACTTGGTAAAGGGTGGAAGGCTCGGCCTTATGCCTGGTGTTTTGTTCCACTCTTGCCGCCCTAGTTTCCGTGATATCGGTGTTATGTTCCCGGATTTTGCGTCCCTTACGCGGTTGGGCTATAATGGGAACCCCTTGACAGTTCGCCTTAAGTAAAGCTCCTCCAAAGCAATGCCCAACATTGGTTTTACCATTTGCACTAACAACGTACCACCTTCCCTTGGGTTCTGCAGACTCAAGGGTCATCTTTATTTTAACCCCGGGCGGTGCTCCTCTGAGTGTTGGTCGAACCGAAACTACTGCGGGGCCACCTCGGGAAACTTGAGGTTGGTTTTACTCGTAGCTAGACTCATCCGAGTGTGCCACGACAAAGAGATATGTGCAGCTCCTATCGGGATTTGTCGGCACATTCGGGCGGTGTTGCTGGTTTAGTTTTACCCTGTCGAAATGTCTTGTTGTACCGGGATACCGAGTCTGATCGGAGTGTCTCGGGTGGAGGTCTATTCCTCCGTTGACCGTGAGAGCTTGTCATGGGCTAAGTTGGGACACCCCTGCAGGGTTATAAACTTTCGAGAGCCGTGCCCGCGGTTATGTGGCAGATGGGAATTTGTTAACGTCCGGTTGTAGAAGACCCGAAGTTGACCTTAATTAAAATACATCAACCGTGTGTGTAACCGTGATGGTCTCTTTCCGTAGTCCGGAAGTGAACACGGTGTTGGAGTTATGTTTGTCGTAGGTTGCTATAGGATCACTTCTTGATCATACTTTTATCGACCGTGCTTTGCCTTCTCTTCTCGCTCTCTTTTGCGATTGTAGCCACCATATATGCTAGTCGCTTGCTGCAGCTCCACCTCATTACTCCATCCTTCCTATAAGCTTAAATAGTCTTGATCTCGCGGGTGCGAGATTGCTGAGTCCCCGTGGCTCACGGATACTTCCAAAACCAGTTTGCGGTGCCTATGTTACCGAAAGGTGGCGCAACCAAGCTCAAGGAGGAGCTCGATGAAGATCTTGCCCTTTGTGTTGTTTCGTTCTAGTTGATCAGTAGTGGAGCCCAGTTGGGGTCGATCGGTGACCTTTATCGCATTTGGGGTTCTTCTTTTATTTTGGTTCCGTAGTCGGACCTTGATTGTATCTGGATGATGTAATGCTTTATTCATGTAATTGTGTGAAGTGGCGATTGTAAGCCAACTATGTATCTTTTTCCCTTATGTATTACATGGATTGTGCGAAGATTACCTCACTTGCGACATTGCTTTCAATGCGGTTATGCCTCTAAGTCGTGCTTCGACACGTGGGAGATATAGCCGCATCGAGGGCGTTACAATCTTAGCGGGAGGAAAATACTTAGAGATAAAAGCATCTTTGCACTTGTTCCAAGAATTAATACTATTTTTAGGCAAAGAAGAAAACCAAACTTTAGCATGTTCTCTAAGTGAAAACAGAAATAACTTCAATTTGACAATATTGTTATCCGTATCTTTCTTCTTTTGCATATCACACAAATCAACAAATTTGTTTAGATGAGTAGCGGCATCTTCACTAGGAAGACCGGCAAATTGATCTTTCATAACAAGATTCAGCAAAGCAGTATTGATTTCACAAGACTCAACATCATTAAGAGGAGCAATCGGAGTACTAAGGAAATCATTATTATTAGTATTCAAGAAATCACACAATTTGGTATTATCTTGTGCCATGGCAACAAGTAATCCAACACACAAGAAAACAGAAAAAGGCAAGCGAAAAGAGAGGAGGAGATTGGGAAAGAGAGGGCGAATAAAACGGCAAGGATGAAGTGGGGGAGAGGAAAACGAGAGGCAAATGGCAAATAATGTAAATGTGAGGGAGATGGGTTTGTGATGGGTACTTGGTATGTCTTGACTTGAGCGAAAACCTCCCCAGCAACGGCGCCAGAAATCCTTGTTGCTACATCTTGAGCTTGCGTTGGTTTTCCTCGAAGAGGAGAGGGTGATGCAGCAATAGTAGCATAAGTATTTCCCTTAGTTTTTTAGAACCGAGGTATCAATCCAGTAGGACGCTCCTCAAAAGTCCCACGCACCTACACAAACGAACAAAGAACTCACAACCAACGCAATAAAGGGGTTGTCAATCCCTTCACGGCCACTTGCGAAAGTGAGATCTAATAAAGATAGTAAGATAAGATAAATATATTTTTGGTATTTTATAATATAGATGCAAAAAGTGAAGATGCAAATAAAAGTAAATTGGAAGCAAATATGATAAGAGATAGACCCGGGGGCCATAGGTTTCACTAGTGTCTTCTCTCAAGATAGCATAAGTATTACGGTGGGTGAACAAATTACGGTCGAGCAATTGATAGATAAGCGCATAGTAATGAGATTATCTAGGCATGATCATGTATATAGGCATCACGTCTGTGACAAGTAGACCGACTCCTGGCTGCATCTACTACTATTACTCCACACATCGACCGACTCCTGCCTGCATCTAGAGTATTAAGTTCATAAGAACAGAGCAACGCATTAAGCAAGATGACATGATGTAGAGGGATAAACTCAAGCAATATGATATAAACCCCATCTTTTTATCCTCGATGGTAACAATACAATACGTGCCTTGCAACCCTTTCTGTCACTAGGTAAGGACACCGCAAGATTGAACCCAAAGCTAAGCACTTCTCCCATGGCAAGAAAGATCAATCTACAATGCCAAACCAAACCGATAATTCGTAGAGACTTGCAAAGATAACTCAATCATACATTCAGAGAAGATTCAAATATTATTCATAGATAAACTTGATCATAAACCCACAATTCATCGGATCTCGACAAACACACTGCAAAAAGATTTTACATCGAATAGATCTCCACAAGAGAGGGGGAGAACATTGTATTGAGATCCAAAAAGAGAGAAGAAGCCATCTAGCTAATAACTATGGCCCCGTAGCAGACTAAGGCATAGCCTAGTGGTGGGAAGGGGCAGATGCCTTCCCACCCACCCAGGTTCAAGGCATGGTACTTGCAATTTGGGTTTGTTGCACCAATTATACTGTAGGGGGTTCCCTTACAGTCTTTCTGTCAAAAAAACTATGGACCCATAGGTCTGTGGTAAACTACTCACAACTCATCGGAGGGGCAAGGATGTTGATGTAGAAGCCCTCCATGGTCGATTCCCCCTCCGACAGAGTGCCAGCGAAGGCTCCAAGATGAGATCTCGCGGATACAGAAGGTTACGGTGGTGGAAATTGTGTTTCGTCCTTCTCCTGGATATTTTCGGGGTATGTAGGTATATATAGGAGGAAGAAGTACGTCGGTGGCCACTCGAGGGGCCCACGAGACAGGGGGGGTGCGCCCTATAGGGGGGCGCCCCCTCCTATCTCGTGGGAGCCTTGGCAGCTTCTTGACTTGCACTCCAAGTCCTCTGGATCACGTTCGTTCCAAAAATCACGCTCCCGAAGGTTTCATTCCGTTTGGACTCCGTTTGATATTCCTTTTCTTTGAAATACTAAAACAGGCAAGAAAACAGCAATATGGGCCGGGCCTCCAGTTAGTAGGTTAGTCCCAAAAATGATATAAATGTGTAAAATAATGCCCGTAAACATCCAAAAGGTGTAATATAATAGCATGGAATAATAAAAAATTATAGATACGTTGGAGACGTATCAAAAGCACCAATGTCGGTGTCAAAACCGGTGGATCTCGGGTAGGGGGTCCCGATCTGTGTGTCTAAGGCTAATGGTAACAGGAGGCAAGGGACATGATGTTTTACCCAGGTTCGGGCCCTCTCGATGGAGGTAAAACCCTACTTCCTGCTTGATTGATCTTGATGATATGAGTATTACAAGAGTTGATCTACCACGAGATCGTAGAGGCTAAACCCTAGAAGCTAGCCTATGATGATTATGATTGTCCCCCTAAGGTCCAAACCCTCCAGTTTATATAGACACCGGAGAGGGCTAGGGTTTACACATAGTCGGTTACAAAGAAGGAAATCTAATATCCAGATCGCCAAGCTTGTCTTCCACGCAAAGGAGAGTCCCATCCGGACACGGGACGAAGTCTTGAGTCTTGTATCTTCATGGTCCAACAGTCCGGCCAAAGTATATAGTCCGGCTGTCCGGATACCCCATAATCCAGGACTCCCTCAGTTACCCATCACCAAATCACCCCCTAGTCCTGCGCTCGCCTATAAAAAGGAGCGGGGAAGGAGTGGGGCATTCATCCACAATCTTCTCCTCCTCCGCCTTGCCTTGTCTTGAGTATGCTGGAAGGGAGAGCCCGAGGCCGGTCCCCGGGCTTTAGCTTGGAGCTGATCATGCCAAGCAATGGTGCTGGCACTCAGGGAGTGGGTCTTGTCCAAATCCAAGGTGAGGGGCTTAGGATCATTAGAAATCCTAGTACTGCCCCTCTCCTTGGAACTGGGGTTGATGTCGATGAAGAGGGCGCCTTCTTGCCCGCCACAATGGGTGCGGTGCGTCTCGGCCCCCCTGGTTGTCTTGGTCGCTCGCCGTCTCTCCGGAGGGGGTGCTAGGTTGGAGTCCGAGCGCTCTTCGGGAGTGGGGTGATGAAGAGAAAACAAGGGGAGACGGAGGAAGTGGGTGGTAGACGGCCAGGTCGGAGTACGATGGCGTGGATGCCGTCGCCTCCGACCGGCGACCTGCTGCCTCGTCTCCCATCCTTCCCTTCCCTCCCCGGCACCATCATCACCAGCCTCTTTGGGCTATAGCTTGAGAGGGATGTTCCCTTGGTGCCTTCGCCCCTTCCCCAATGGTCTTCCGGCTGAGCCTCAGCGGATGACCCTGCTAGGGCTCAAGCCGGGGTTTCTCGCTGGTTCTAGAGATGGCGACCAGGGGAGCACCACCCTGCTCCTACGCTTCTCCTCCACACCTTCGCCAGCCCCGGTCTCATCTGGCCACTCCGGGCAGGCTGCAACGGGACCATGAGGGGTTCTCGCTCGAGCGCTTTTCTCGTCTTTTCCTCCTTCCACTGCAGTGCCTGGAGGAGGGAAAACAAAAAGAGGAGATCACTGGGCACTTATTTTTTTCAATCTTAAATCTGTAGGCACTTGCCAAATTTTAATTCAAATAATGTACACTCGAGTCCATGTATGCGTTCTGCAAGGCTTGTACTTCTATGATCAACATATTAATGAAAAAGATGAGCCTTGCCAAACTCATGCATGTGTATGTCCATGCAGAGGTGGGATGCCTCTTTAGTTAAATAAATGAGTCTTCCTCGGCAGGCTATCCTGCCGGTACCCTTTTTTATTTTGTTGCTGGGGACCGGAGTCTACTAGGCAAAAAATAAAGGGACCAGCTCCCCGCCAACTCTTTCTCAGCAAAGGCCACTGCGACCACCTAGGCTGAAGCAATGTTCTAGCCAAAAGTGGGAGCACCAAGGCTTCGAAGAGTGGTGAAGTTTTCTCATGCACAAGTTTTAGCTTACAGAACACTTATGGACAAGAGGTAGAACTTATCTGTTTGGCTTGTCGGGGATCGCAGTGCTGGTCCATCTTCTCATTCCTTGCCAAGTTCACGACAAGAACCTACAACTTTATGCAGATGAGAATGATGCAGGATGCGATCCTATCTATATGCATATGCAGATGCTCATAAAATTCTTATGCAAATTCTCTTGGAATGCTCATGCATGCATGCAACTTGGTCAGGGGCCCCCCCAGCGCTTCGTTTATTTTTCTGGTGGTCATCGCCCTGGCTTTGTACAAGGGGTTACATGCAGCTGAGGCAAGACCTGTACAAATGCGTGGCTACCGAGCAAGGACCAACAGCCGCGCCTTATGGGTAAAACTTGCAGAGATTCTCAATATTCCATGAGCTTTGCAATTGAATGCCATCTCCGGTCTCCAGACAGACTGCGCCAAGTTTGGTGACCCGTACTACCCGGTAAGGGCCTTCCCACTTTGGCGTCAACTTGTTTGTACCCTTGACCAACTGAACACGCCTAAGGACAAGGTCGCCTTCCTCAAAACACCGGGCATGAACCCTCCAGCTATGATAGCGGCACGGGGCTTGTTGATAGCGTGCAACACGCGAAGCAGCCCAGAGACGGTTCTCCTCGAGTAGCACAGCATTGTCATGCCAGTGCTGATCTTGCGCTACTTCATCGTAGGCAAGCACTTGAGGCGACCCGTAAATGAGTTCCATGGGCATAACTGCTTCTTCCCAGTAGATCAGGGAAAAGGGAGTCTGCCCGGTAGCTTGATTTGGTATCATTCTGAGGGACCAAAGGACTACCGGTAGCTCATCGATCCACCACCTGCCGTGCTTCCGCAGCGTATCAAAGGTTCTTGTTTTGAGTCCCTGCAACACTTCAGCATTCGCCCTCTCAGCTTGCCCATTGCTCCTGGGATGGGCGACAGCAGAAAATGAGACCTTGCCTCCAAGGGTGCGAACATATTGCATGAAGGCGCGACTCGTGAACTGGGTGCCGTTGTCGGTGATGATCCTTGCCGGAACTCCAAAACGACACACCAGTTCTTTCAAGAACTTGATAGCTGATTGAGCAGTCACCTTTCTCACGGGAGTCACTTCCGGCCACTTCGTAAACTTGTCGATGGCAACGAACAAGAATTCAAAGCCCCTGATTTCTCGGGGGAAAGGGCCGAGGATATTGAGCCCCCAGACCGAAAATGGCCATAATAAAGGGATTGTCTGAAGAGCTTCGATAGGCAGGTGGATATTCTTGGAATGGAACTGGCAGGCTTCACATTTCGTGACTAGCTCGACCTCATCTTGGAGGGCTGTGGGCCAATAGAACCCTTGATGGAATGCTTTCCAAACTAATGCCCTTGATCGAATGTGGGAGCCGCACATGCCTGTGTGTATCTCAGCCAGCAGTTCCTTTCCTTCTTCTCGGTAGATGCACTTCAATTTCACACCGTTGGGCTTCCTTCTGTACAGAGTGTCATCGACAAACTGGTACATACTGGCCCTCCAGGCTACTCTTTCAGCCTCATCTTGGTCATTGGGGAGTTCTCCAGTTTGGAGAAAGTGGACTATGTGCCTTGCCCAAGTTGGAGCCTGAGGCTCGGCAACGAGGACTAGCGGCACCTCCTCAACTGCGGGGGCACACTCCTCATCTGCGTGGACCATGGTCCCGGCAGGAGGGTGCGGGCCGGCAAGTTGTGAGTTTCTGGCAGGGTCCCTACCAGGAGCACAAGGCTCTACCGGGAGAGGCTTACCGGAGTCCATCTTTCTCCTCTTCCGGGCCATTGTTGCTGGGGATACGGAGGGCTAAGTAAGGTGGAGAACAAAAGTTCCGGGTTCCACTGGAAGCTTTTGTGCAACACACTTTGATAGATGATCAGCTATGTTGTTTTTTTGCACGGGGTACGTGCTCTGTTTGCAGTCCATCAAAGCGCTCCTCCAATCTTCTGACTTCTTCAAAGTATGCCTCCATTAATGGAATTTGATAATCCTTGTTGACTAGTCTCACCACAAGCTGTGAATCTCCTCGAATAATCATCTTCTTAATTCCCAGTTCTGCAGCAATCCTGAGCCTGGCAAGGAGCCCTTCATACTCTATTGTATTGTTGGTTGCCTCTTCCCAGGCAAAATGCATCTGGACAACGTACTTCAAGTACTCCACTAAGGGTGCGACAAGAAGCACGCCAGCCCCTGCACCTTGCAGGGAAAAGGTACCATCGAAATACATGATCCATTCTTGGGGTGCCTCCTCGCCTGGGATAACTGTTTCTATCACTTCCTCATCAGGGGCCGGCGTCCATTCTGCAATAAACTCTGCCAACGCCCCACTCTGAATTGTAGATGTGCTCTCAAACTTCAGATCGAAACTGGACAACTCCAAAGCCCACTCCACTATCCTGCCGGTAGCCTCAGGGTTTCAGAGTATCCTTTGCAACGCAAAGCGAGTGAGAACCGTAATCTCATGGGCTTGGAAGTAGTGGCGCAGTTTCCTTGAGGCCATGATGAGACCAAAGATCAATTTTTGCATGCCAGAGTACCTCGATCGAGCCCCCTGTGTTGGATGTTGGGTTCCGGCAGACCTTTAAGGTTCGAACTCTGGGGTGCGCGTTAAGATCTTCCCCCTACCAATCCACGTCTGATCGCCTCGCGAGAATCTAACCTAAACGATGAACAACATGAGGGACACTAGATTTATACTTGTTTGGGCCACCGTTGTGGTGTAATACCCTACTCCAGTGTGTGGTGTGGTGGATTGACCCAGGGGATGATGATGAACAGTACAAAGGAAGAACTGCCTCGCGAGAGGTGTTCTTAAGCTGATGCAGTGTTCTACTTGGGGTGGATTTGCCCGTCTCTAGATGATATTCTGGATTGCTTCTACTGTGGTGACTAGCCCTATTTATAGAGGCCCTGGTCATCTTCCCAAATATTGAGTGGGAAGGGGGCCAACAAAGGCCATTTTGAAGGGGCACATCTGGTACAAGTTATCCTGACTAAAGTTGGTCTTCGGCTGCCAAAGGCACTGGTGATGACGCCATCTTGGGCTCCACGGTGACCTCCATCCTGCCGCTCTGCTAGTCTTGGTCTCGTTGCACTAGAATGGTAACCTTTGCCTGATGCCTCAGTACTCCACGCTTGTGCTTGCCCCCTTTGGACCAAAGAGGAAACAAGGACACTGCGCATGCTTCCGCCCGCCTGGTCTCGATCATCATGGCTTGCATCACGAGCTCCTCGCGAGGTACCCTTGCCTTGATCTCTCCGCCTCCTCGCGAGCCTGCCTGGCGAGGCCGCTCCTGAGGAAGCCTTGCTTCGTCTGTCCCTCGAGGCTTGGCCCCTCGCGAGGGTCTTGAGTTTGTGCTGATGAAGATGGGCCGTACTGGGCCACCACTCGAGCCACGCCGCAGGCCGCAGGCAGGCAAGTCCGGGGACCCCCGTTCCCAGAACGCCAACAATAGGCCCCAGGCCGAAGGCGCGCTCGGACTTGTCTTAGCAGAGAAGCAAAGGGGTAAGTGCGGAGCACCGCAGGCCCCATCAGCCTACAGCCTTGGGCGCCGCGTGGCGGTTGATTGGACGTGGGCGCCTCCGCTTCCCCACGCTGCCTCGGCAACTGCCCGACTGGACAAGTCCCTGCATGCACAAATGAGTCATGATTACCTGCGATCGTGGAGGCCGACGGTTGGCCTCCTCTGGACTATAAGTACGGACGAGCGAGAGCCCCCGCAGTCCATCTCTTTCTGCTTCACTCTTTTTTCCTCGCCCTTGTTCCACTTTATGCCAATGGCGCCGATCCGCCGGTTCTCAGTGGAAGAGAAAGGGAAGGCCCCCGAGAGGATCCCGACCAGCTTCCGCCGAAGAAGCGGCCGGTCCCCGGCCGCCGCGACGTGGTCGCGCGGTAGGAGACGTCGAGGCCTTGCTACGAGCGGCCGCCGCCTAGTTTTCCGCTGCCCTTGTACGCCCGGGCTAAGGGCCCTAGAGAAGAAGACGCCGAGCGGCATCGCCTGCGCCGCCGGCGACGCGGACGAGGCACGGCGGTGCGCGTCGTCGCCCCTGGGTCCATGCCAAGGGCTCTTCTCGCGAGCTTGTGCTTCACGCCGCCATGCCTCCAAGCTCTTGGATTTGCCTTCCTCCCTCCTTCGCCTTCGAGATGCCGCCGAGGGGGCCTCTTGAGCTCTGGCTGCAGCATGCTGACTGCAGTACCCTTGCGACCGGAGCGGAGGTCGAGGTTGTTGCTCCGGGCTAGGTCTACATGACCCGGGGCTGGGGCGAGATTGCCCGGGTCTGCCAGACAGGGGGTGCCCTCGTAATTCATCTTGAATACGATGGCGCCTCCTTGATGTTCTTCAAGGTCTTCGACGCAGAAGGACGCTGACTGGAGTGCTGCCCCAAGGAAGGCGGCCGGGCCACCGAAGTGGCGAGGGCCAGGCCTGCCAACCGCTTCCCCAGCAGCTCCTCTGGTAGCAGCGGAGAAGCCGGAGGGTCCAGCGACTCTCCCGAGCTTCTCGTGACACCGGAGACGTGCAGCGTTAGCTACAAGCCTCCGAGCTAGCATCGCGCTCGGAGCAGGGCAGCTGCATCGGGCCGCCGACGCCGCTGATCTGGATGGGGTTGGCGCCGGCACTTGGCGGCCCACCGTTGATGATGGCGTCTCCTATGGAGGCGCGCGTAGTTAGCGTTCCTTAGGATTGGCACCTTTTGTTCCCTGCGAGGAATCAAAGAAAGACCCCGTGGGGGTATGTAAAGCGTCTGCCATGTCTTTTGCGAATATTATCCTTATTATGGAGCGATGAGAGATGATTGTCCTGTCTCGGCTCGGCTCCCCCTTTCTATCCTCACGAGGGCTTGGTGCTCTACGCTGACAGCTCCCGGTCCCCAGGCAGGCTTCAGCCATCGCTGGTATGCCAGGTCGCGATGTCGTGGTCAAGGCCAGGAGGTGAGCGGCCCAAGGTCCAGTAAGAGCCCCCGAGGCGCGATGCCCAGGAGGTCCCCTTTAGCGCTCAAGTAGCCTCCGCTGGGCAAGAAAGGGAGGCAACGTCACCGTGACAGAGCCGCACTAGGCGAGGGTTTAGCGTCGCATTGATTTAGCTTTTCCAGGGGTGTGACTTATCTTGTGGGCTTGGAGTTGTTCTTTTGGCGAGGTGCCGGGCCTGTGCGCCGGTAGCTGGGGTGTCGCTGGGTCAGGTCCTCGTGAGCTTCTCCCCTCTTCCCTGCACTTTGCTTCATGCTCTACATCCTTAGGTCCCGGCCCTCGAGCGAGCTCAGCCACCACTGGTTGACAGGTCACGATGCCGTGGGTCAAGGCCAGGGGGTGAGGGCTGGAGAGCCAGTAAGAGCCCCTGAGTCGCGATGCTCAGGCGCCCCCCTTTTAACGCGCGAGCGGATCACATGGGGGAGAGAGAGAGATCTCACGACGCCCCCCACGCTATTCCTTAGGTGGATCCTGTACATCAAGGAAAAGAAGGACTGCCATTATGGTCGCCAGCCAGCCATTGGTTGCTCCGACGGAGTGATTGAGGCATTGAGGGCCTGGTGAGGTAGCACCTTGGGGGGCTACCGCGCCCAGAGCTCGACCACTCAGATTTATCGATGTTGCAGGGACGGACCCATGCGCAAGCGCCGTGCTAGAGCGTGCGGCTCCAAAGGTAGGTGTCAATCGAGCAGGCGATTATCTCAAGCAGGCTAAGCATGAAGAAGCAAATTAACTTAGATAGATGCAGAGGAAGGTACATGCCACTGGATCAGGCCCGAGCGGCTTGGGGATGATGCAGCCCGAGGGGCGCCCCCAACAAGGTAAGCTAAAGACATAAGCAAAACGGATACATGCCGGGGGACAGACCTACGCGACCTGGGAATGATGCAGCCTTGAGGGCGCTCCCGGTTGAAATGAAACGTGAGAGAAGTCACCTGATACCATTGCAGAGCGAGTGTCAGAGTAGCTGACGCTGCGTGGTGAAGGAGCCAATCCTCACAAGCCTTCGGATCTCCGAGCCTCAGATGGCTCGGGAGGTCCGGGCGGCTCGGCGAGGTCCATCCCGATTTCCTCAAGGAGTGCGCTATGCCTAGCCACCTGAGCTTCCAGAATGCTCCTCATTAGGCGCTGGTGAGCAACAGCCGCGTTCGGCAGGCCGAAGGGCATGCGAACATAGTTGTGCGGTGGACCCTTGCAACACCCCATGCGCGAAGGCCAGAAGCGCTCTTGAGACGCGACTTGACTGAGCCCTAGGTAGTCGATGTAGACGCGCAGCCCGCCATCCTTGCCTAGATGGGGAGCTACACTGGGCAGGCGGCGGTTGCCGCGCATGACTCTCGATTCCTCCAACTCCTGAGCGACCTTGGTGATGAACTCCTGAGGGTTGGGCCCTCCTTGCCTTATGCCTTCCTAAGGGAAACGTGCCGTGAAGCACGCCTCCAAGTGGTGCCCGAGCGCCTCCCTCGTGATCTTGGCAAAGTCCGTGGCTCCCCAGGAGAGAGCCCTCGAGCTTTGCCCGAGGAGGGCGCCGGGCACGCCTTCCTATGTGACTGAGGGTGGCGCCCCTTGGATGGGCGCAGGTCCTGATGTGGCGCCTCCGGAGGTGCCTGCCTCCTGAGGCCTTGAGCCAGGTGATGTCTACTTCTTCTTGGGAGCTGCTTCAGGAAGGTTTCCACTCTTGCTATCTGGGTCATCGATTGACGCGGCTTGGAAGGCGCGCTCAAGGGAGCACACCGCATCCTTCTCTTCACCGTGATGACTCCGCCACTTCCTGGCATCTTGAGGACGTTGTAGCCATGGTGAGTCACTGCCATAAACTTGGCCAGGGCGGGATATCCGAGGATGGCATTGTATAGCAGGCGAATGTGGGTGACGTCGAAGTCAATGAGCTCGGTACGATAGTTCCTGCGCTGTCCAAAGGTGACAGGGAGGCGGACCTGCCCTATCGGGATAGTGGAACCATCATTGACTCCTAAGAAAGGCTTGGTTGGTTGAAGCTGATTGTATGGCACTTGGAGACTACGAACGTCTTGACAGACAGGACGTTGAGCCCTGCCCCGCCGTCAATGAGGGTACTGGTAACTTGCACATTGCTGATGACTGGGGAACAGAGCATCGGGAGGACACTGGCTATTGCCGCGCACTTGAGTTGATCCACTGAGCTGAACATGATGGCGCACGCAGACCACCTGAGAGGGCGCGTGGCCTCAAGCTTGGGGAAGACTGCATTCACCTCGCGAGCAAACTGCTTGAAGATGCGCTGAGAGGCTGGGGCCTAGGCACCGCCCAAGATGCAAGCGATTCCACGCAGCTCTTGGAAGCCCCCAACCCCCTCGTCTTGATGATGGTCATCATTCCTTCTCGGTGGTGGTGGTAGAGGAGGAAGTCCTGCGTTTCCTTGTGGGCGATCCTCATGAGGCTGATCCCTCCAAGCCCCCTCGCGAGGCTGGTCCTGCCAGCGGTCCTCGCGAGGCCGGTCACGCCACCCTTGGCAAGGGCCTCGGTCGTCCCATCGTCCTCCACCTCTTCCTCCGCCTCGGCCGTAGCCCCGATCATTGCGCTCGGGGCGTCGACCGACACGGCCTTCTCGCATGGCCTTGAGCTCTTGGCATTCGTTGGTGTTGTGGGTGTGGAGATCATGGTACACACAGTATCGGCTGCCTTTGGACGACTTCTGTAAGGGCATATTTATCCCCTAGTGGTTTTGGTGATTGATGACAATGCTTTTGCGGACTAATCGTGTGAGTTAAGCTCTTTCAGAGAATCATCCATTGGCACGAGACGATTTCCTCCCCTCGGTGTTTTATTCAAGACGGTGTAGCTCCTTCGGTTCGTTGTTGGTGGACTAGATCCGTAGGAGTCACCGTACTATTAAGAGGGGATCCGCTTTGGTAAGACTAGGGTGGAATCAACACGTACACATCCCTATCACACCCCTCGTCTTCCTTTCGCATCTTTGGAGCTGCAACTTCTCTTCCGTACCTGCTTCGCCCTGTGCCATCGGTAGTACCGCGGTCTCCAGCGGTAGTACCGCTCAACGAAGCGGTAGTACCGCTCTCAGCGGTAGTACCGCTCTCAGCGGTAGTACCGCTCCGCAGAGCGGTAGTACTGCTCGCGGGCTTCGGCCGTAGTACCGCAGCTATACCGCGCTACAGCCGCCTCGATTCGAGACTGTGTTTTCTCGTGTCGGGTTTTGTGGCACTAGACATAGTAGTAGAAGCGGTAGTACCGCTCCGAGCGGTAGTACCGCTCCTACTCCCGCGGTAGTACCGCTCTAGGGCCAGTGGCCTGACCTCCTTGCCAGCACGGTAGTACCGCTGGGTAGGGAGCGGTAGTACCGCTCTCAGCGGTAGTACCGCCCTGCCCTAGCGGTAGTACCGCTCTGTGCGGGGCTGCTCAGTGGGGTAACGGTTGGAATTGTTCCCCCACTATATAAAGGTGTCTTCTTCCTCCAAGTTGACCCACCTCTTTCCCCCAAAAGCTCCATTGTTGCTCAAAGCTCCATTTTCTCCCGATCTCTCTCCCTAGCCAATCAAACTTGTTGATTTGCTCGGGATTGGTTGAGAAGGCCCAGATCTACACTTCCACCAAGAGAAATTTGATTCCCCCCACTTATCCCTTGCGGATCTTGTTACTCTTGGGTGTTGAGCACCCTAGACGATTGAGGTCACCTCGAAGCCATACTCCATTGTGGTGAAGCTTCGTGGTGTTGTTGTTGTTGGGAGCCTCCGATTGTTGTGGAGATTGCCCCAACCTTGCTCAGAAGGTTGATGCGCCGCCTTCAAGGGCACCAATAGTGGAATCACGGCATCTTGCATTGTGTGAGGGCGTGTGGAGAATACGGTGGCCCCAGTGGCTTCTTGGGGAGCATTGTGCCTCCGCACCGCTCTAACGGAGACGTATTTCCCTTTAAAAGGAAGGAACTCCGGTAACACATCCTCGTCTCCACCGGCTCCACTCTTGGTTATTTCGTGCCTTTAGTTTTGCAAGCCTACGTGTTTTACATCCTTTTCTTGCTTGTGTGCTAGTTGCTATTGCATCATATAGGTTGCTCACTTAGTTGCACATCTAGACAACCTATTTTGTTGCAAAGTTTAATTTGGTAAAGAAAAGCTTAAAAATTGTTAGTTGCCTATTCACCCCCCCTCTAGTTAACCATATCGATCCTTTCAATTGGTATCAGAGCCTCGTCTCTTTATAAGGACTTTACCGTCCAAAGAGTATGGTTGATGTCATAGATGAGGTGGGAGAGCACTCCGGTGCGAATCCGATCTCATCTACGGGAGATGGGGGTAACTCGATCTCACGTGAGGAATTCAATGTTGCTTTGGAAACATTGAAAACCTCCATGACGACCGAGGTCAAGGACATGTTTAAGGAATTCCTAGAAGGACTTAAACAATCTAACTCGCCGATGAAAGTGGGTGAACCCACCAACAAGGTGACGGATGCTCCCTCCGACAAGGGGGAAGCTAACATTGATAAGAGTCCTTCTATTAGTGGTAGAAATGGTACCGGCATCTTTGCCCATGTGGAACCCCCGGTTTATGGAGGGCCAATCCCCTCCACTCATTTGAATCATGCCGGTCCTCCTCCTAAATATGAGAAACATGAAGATTTTGATTCTTGGGTCTATCGCTTTAAGCGTCATTTAAATCATGTGAACACTAACCTTTGGAGAATCATTGAAGAAGGTTTTTATCCTCATGACCCAAGCAACTTCACCCCTCAAGAAGCCGTGGACAATCAATTCAATGAGAGTGCTCTCTTCATCATCCAAGATGCAATCCTTCCCGAAGATCTCCCTCATCTTCGACCCCATGTCATGGCTAAAGAAGCATGGAAATGTGTCGAGGGTCTTTATCGTGGAAGTGCTAGAATTCAACGCTTCAACTATTAAGTGGTGCAAGATGAAGCCGATGAGTTTGCAATGAAAGAAGATAAAGAACCTCGTGAGCTCTTTCGAAGAGTGACCAAACTCGCAGTCGCACTTCGAGATCATGGAAGCAAGGACACGCATGACAATTGGATCAAGCGGAAGTTCCTCAAGGCCATGATGCCCTACAACAAGGCCATGTCCTCCGTCATTCGTCAACGACCGGACTTCCACTCCATGACCTCAAGTGAAGTGTTGGATGAGTTTGTTGCAATGAGCATCTTGGACAATACCACTGACAATGCGGTGCTCCATTCTCAAAGAGCAAGGAAGCCTAACCTTGCTTTGAAGGCCAAGGTTACTATGGAAGAAGAGGAAGAATTGGAAGATGAGGAAAGCAACCCCGAAGACACCAAGTTTGACTACCATGAGCACATGGCCCTTGCTTCAAGACAATTTTGGAGCAAGAAGAGTTCAAGACCCAACTTCAACAAGAACAACTCAAGTGGCGTCAAGGGCAAGCAACGAGTTAGAACTTGCTTTAATTGTGGCAATGTGAGCCACTTCGTTGCGGATTGTCCTTACGAGAAGCGGGAAGACAACGGTGGCAAGTTCATCCGAAAAGACAAAGCTAAGTCCTTCCCCAACAAGAACAACTTCGCCAAGAAGACTCCCACTCGTGGGTTGGTGGTTCAAGAAGAATACCAAGAGGATGACGATGATGATGAAAATGAAGAAGCAATGGCCATGGCGTCTGTTGCCATTGGTACTACTCCCCGGGTGTCTCTCTTCGAATCACCCAACGAAAACATCACCGCCAGATTCCTCATGGCTAAAGCTTCAAACAAGGTAACCCCCAACATCACAACCTCCATCATTACTAATCCCTCCTTGAAGGATTGCATTGATGAACATGTTGAGTCTAATGAGGAAGTGAATGAATTTGAGTCTTTCATGAGTAAGCTCAAGGGAAAGTCCAAGAAGCACTTTGTTGCTCTCTTGGAACAACTTGGTGAGGCCAATGACATGATCGAGGCTCACGAAGAAACCATCTCCAAGATGGAAGGTCATAGTCGTGACTATGCCGATGAGATATCGGATCTCTCTAATGCTCTTGAGGAAGAGCGTGTGCATCGTTTGACTCTTGAGGAGTCACACAATGATGACCATGCTAAGCTAAAGAAAGATCTTGATCATGCTCTTGTCGTGTATCGTGTGCTAACATCCGAGAAGGCTAAACTTGGGGTTGATCATGCTAGACTCAAAGAGGAGTTTGAGAAACTTGACAAGGCCCACAAAGTCTTGAAGGGTACTCATGCTAGCCTCAAAGTGTCTCATGCTCAACTCCAAGTTAAGCTAATCAAGGAAAAGGCCACCTTTCCTCATATGGTATTAATTGATAATGCATGTGCTACTAACCCATGTTGTGAGCATGTGCATCTTGTGGAGGAAAATTCCAAGTTAAAGGATCAACTTGAGAAAGGCCTCGTGTCTTGTATTCAAGGTGAGAAGAACCTCAATGACCTTTTGAGCAATCAAAAGGAAGTTGTGGCCAAAGAAGGAATTGGGTTTGCACCCAAGTCCAAGAGCAAGAAGAAGAAGAACAACAAGACCAATCATCCTCCTCCTCTTAAACAAACGTTTGTGAAAGAGGGAGAGGGTGCTCCTAAGAAGAAGAAGGAAGTGAAGGGATTTGATGTCCAAAATGGCAAAAGCATTTCCTCAAAAAAAGCCGGCGACTTTAACCCGTCATATGTGTTGTGCTGTGCTAGTGATGGACATGTTTATGCTAAATTTGTTGGTTCTTCTTATGAGTACATTGAATGGTCTATTTGGGTTCCCAAGACCCTTGTTACTTACATCAAAGGACCCATTACTAAATGGGTACCTAAAACCAAGCATTGATCTCATGTAGGTGTTTGCTTCCGGTGGGGGATCATGGTTGCTCGATAGTGGAGCAACAAATCATATGACCGGGAGCAAGGACTTGGTGGTGGACGTGCAAGAGATTCCATCTATGCACACCAATGTCGAGTGGGGTGATGCATCACATTCTAAGGTATTGGGTCTCGGCAAGGTTGTCATTTCTCATGATCTAACGATCGAGAAAGTCATGCTTGTTGAGTCCCTTGCATTCAATTTGCTTTCCGTTCGTCAACTTGCACTCATGGGCTTTGCTACATTCTTTTATATTGATACCGTGGCCCTCTTGTGGAGCAAGACTCTTAAAGTAGCCTTTGTTGGGCATGTCGAGAACGGTCTCTATGTGATTAACTTTTCGGAGCGACCCACTAAGACCGCGACATGCCTAATGGCTAAAGTTAACGTGGGATGGCTTTGGCATCGCCGTTTAGCCCACGTCAATATGAGATCTTTGCAAAGTCTTCTCAAGGGGGACCATGTTCGTGGACTAACAAATGTTAGTTTTGCCAAAGATCGTGCTTGTAGTGCTTGTGTCAAAGGAAAGCTTCATGAAAAGGCTCACCCTCCTTCAACCATCATCTACTCGAAGAGACCCTTGGAGCTCCTTCACATGGATCTCTTCGGGCCTCCATCTTTTGATAGTCTTGGAGAAAGAAAGTATTGCTTGGTGATTGTGGATGATTATTCAAGATACACTTGGGTATACTTCTTCAAGAGGAAGAGTGAGACTCAACAAACCATCATCGACTTTGCAAATGAAGCTCAACGTCAACATGATGCAAAGATCTTGACAATAAGAAGTGGCAATGGCACCGAGTTCAAGAACTACACCTTGGATGAGTTTCTTAGTGATGAGGGGATCAAGCATCAATATTCTGCACCATATACCCCTCAAAAAATTGGTGTTGCAGAGAGGAAGAACCGGACGTTGATGGATGCGGCAAGGACCATGATGGCGGAGTTCAAGTCTCCGTACAACTTTTGGGCCGAAGCCATCAACACCGCATGTCATGCATCCAATCGGCTCTATCTTTGCAAAGGCTTGAACAAGACTCCTTATGAGATACTCACCGGCAACAAGCCCAACCTCAAGTACTTTCGGGTGTTCGGTTGTAAGTGTTTCATTCTCAAGAAAGGTGTTCATTTGTCTAAATTTGAGGCTAGAGCTCATGAGGGCATATTTGTTGGTTATGCTACAAACTCTCATGCTTACCGTGTCCTCAACAAGTCCACCGGACTCATTGAGGAGACGTGTAACGTGGAGTTTGACGAAAATAACGGCTCCCAAGTGGAGCAAAGTGGTACTTGTGATGTAGGTGATGAAATTCCTCCCCAAGCCATAAGAATAATGGGTATTGGTCAAATCCTACCCATTGAGGAACCCCTTGTGGCCGAAGGAGAAGGACAATGCTCTACTCAAGTAGAGCCATCACCTCATCAAGACCCACACGCTTCCGAAGAACAAAGTGAAGGCCCTCAACCTTGTGAACAAGACCAAGGGAAAGATCAACCTCAAGATGGTGGTGAACCTCTAAATGATGCCCAAGGTCAAGTTCTCCCCCTCGAGCAAGTTCAAGATCAAGAGCAAACTCAAGCTCAAGAGCTAGCTCAAGATCAAGAACAAGCTCAAGACGACGCTCAAGATGATCAAGTCAACCCTCCTCCCTCCACATCCAAGGAGGAATTAGAGCGTCGTGCCGCGAAGATTGCTTCCAAGCTCACCACCCAAGGCCATCTCATGGAAAATGTGGTTGGAAGCCTAAGAAAGGGGGTAAGCACTCGTAGACAATTAGCAAACTATTGTGAACATCACGCGTTTGTCTCTTGTGTTGAACCCCAAAAGGTCTATGAGGCGCCAAGACTCGGATTGGCTCAATGCCATGCATGAAGAACTCAACAACTTCGAGTACAACAAAGTATGGAGATTGGTGCCAAGGCCATCGGGGAACCACAATGTCATTGGAACCAAGTGGATCTTCAAGAACAAGCAAGATGCTCATGGGAACATCGTTAGAACAAGGGAAGATTGGTAGCACAAGGCTACTCCCAAGTCGAGGGTATCGACTACGGTGAAACCTTTGCTCCCGTTGCTCGTCTTGAATCCATACGTTTGTTGATTGCCTATGCTTCCCATCACAACTTTAAGTTGCAACAAATGGATGTGAAAAGTGCTTTTCTTAATGGTCCTATTAATGAGTTGGTTTATGTCAAGCAACCCCCCGGGTTCGAGGACCCCTACTTCCCAGATCATGTGTATCAACTTGATAAGGCACTCTATGGCCTTAAACAAGCCCCACGTGCGTGGTATGACCACCTTACCGAGTTGCTACAAGATCGTGGATTTGAAGTAGGACAAATCGATCCCACTCTTTTTACTAAGAAGGTCAACGGGGAGTTGTTTGTATGCCAACTATATGTTGATGATATTATATTTGGTTCTCCTAAAAAAGCATTCAATTAGGAATTTGCCGCTCTCATGACCTCCAAGTTCAAGATGTCTTCGATGGGAGAGTTGAAGTTCTTCCTTGGTTTTGACATCAAACAAAGAAGAGAAGGAACCTTCATCAACCAAGCCAAATACACTCAAGACATGCTTAAAAGATTCAAGCTAAGTGATGTCAAGCCGGCTACTACACCAATGCCTACCAAGTGCCAACTTGACATCGATCCCAATGGTAAAGCGGTGGATCAAAAGGTATATCGCTCAATGATTGGCTCCTTGCTTTACCTTTGTGCATCTAGACCGGATATCATGTTGAGTGTGGGGATGTGTGCATGTTTTCAAGCTGCACCAAAGGAAAGTCACTTTGTGGCGGTCAAGCGAATCTTTCGATATTTGGCTCATACCCCAAAATTTGGCTTATGGTACCCAAGAGGAGCAAACTTCAAGCTTGAAGGTTTCACAGATTCCGATTGGCGGGAGACAAAGTGGATAGGAAGTCCACCTCCGGAGGGTGCCAATTTCTTGGTTGCTCTTTGGTATGTTGGTCTTCCAAGAAGCAAAGTTGTGTGTCTCTCTCGTCCACCGAAGCAGAGTATGTGGCGGCCGGTAGTTGTTGTGCTCAACTCCTATGGATGAGGCAAACTTTAAAGGAGTACGGTGTCATTTGTGACAAAGTGCCTCTTTGGTGTGATAATGAAAGTGCCATCAAGATTTCTCTCAACCTGGTGCAACACTTCAAGACAAAGCACATTGAGATTCGGTATCACTTCATCCGGGATCACATTAGGCGAGGGGAGATCGAGCTCAAGTATGTCAACACTCATGATAACCTTGCAGATATTTTCACGAAGCCCTTGGATGAAGCAAGATTTCGCGAGTTAAGGCATGAGCTAAATATCATTGATTTGAGCAATGTGACTTGAACCCGTGCACCCCCCACCACACTCAACTTTTTGTCTAGTTTAGGTGTAGGCATGGACATAGGGGGAGTGTTGTTCTCTCAATGAACTCTCCCTCCCCCCATTATGCATAAAACGATCAACTCTTTCACATTAGCCATTTTTTATGGTACTTGTGCTTCAAAGACGAGTTTTGGTCATGGGCCCAAGGATAATTCTTCGCGGTGCCATACCAATTGACTCAAACATAGGTGGCTCCGGCCACCGCCCTCTCTTGAGAGAGGCCAGAGCTCGCTCTTCTTTCGTTTGGTTGCTTTGAAGGAGTAGGTTCCGGCTCGTTGTTCATGTGTGTGTTGTCTTGTTGGTCTTTTTCTTGTCTTTGCCTTTCCGTTCTTCTCGGTGTGTTTGACTTTTTAGTCTAGAAGCATTTTTTGGTTGCTGGCGGTACTACTGCCGCTGGAGAGCGGTACTACCGCTCCAAGCGGTACTACCGCCCTCCAGCGCGGTACTACCGCTGAGAGGCGCAGGCAGGGGTTATATCGGGGGCAGGGGGAGTTTCTTCTCCCCCATACCCATTCGCACGCCCCCTCGTCTGTTCCTCTCTCTCTCTAGCAACCGGCGCCGTGGGAGGGCTCCGGCGGATCTCCCTCTCCGGGCCGTCCCTCTCCATTCCCTTCGGTGGAGATGATCCCCACCTTGTCCTCTTGCCATAGATGCCGGTATTGCCCCCGTTCTCTCGTTCTTTTTGTCTAGATTTGCAATCTAGCATCTTAGGGGCAGTAGCAGTTGCATCTTTAGATTTTTGGCCAAATCTTGGCTTGAGTAGGATGGCGAATGCTTCTAGGCAGTTTGGATTGATGTTTGGTCGGAGTATTTTTGAATTTGGTAGGACGGTAGTGCCAGATCTGACCACGGTAGTAGGAATCTGCTGTTTCCCCATCCCGAGCGGTACTACCACCTTCTCCAGGGCGGTACTACCGCTTGGAGCGGTACTACCGCTCCCTGTGGAGCGGTACTATCGCTTGGGGCGGTACTACCGCTAGCTGGTCGCGGTACTACCGCTCTCTACCAACTTCCACTCTACTCCTACCTTTCAGTGATCTTTTTGCTCGTGTTTTGTGGCTTATTCTCGTTCTTTCTAGTTGTTTGCGTGTTCTTTTGTGTGGTTCCAGGTGATGAGGTCCCTGAGCATCAGGCTCGTCGTGTCAACCCCGGATGTGCCACGTCCAAGCGCTATCGCACCACCGAGCCTGCCGGAGGGTCTTCAAGTGATCCACCTCCACCTCCACCTCAACTCCAGAAGAAGGCTGGGGTCAAGCCAAAGCCAGGGAAAACCGTGCCAGAAATGCTGCCGAAGGAGTTCTAGGCAAGGCGCCGCCGCAACCCGTATGAAGCTGACCAAGATCCCACTTTGGTCAACCGTCCATTCTGGAACAGGTTCCAGTTTGCCATCTTCTTCGATGTTCTCAAAGCCAAGAAGAATTTCTATGTCAACGTGCACTCCATCGACACCGACCATATGGAGCAAGACCCTGACTACTTTGGTGAAGCTCTTGAGATGTGCACTCAACTAAACATTCTTGGGATCATGAAATTCAACAAGGACTTTGATGCTGATTTGGTGGCCCAATTCTATGCCACGGTTCACCTTGGGACTGATGAGGACAGAACTCTGACCTGGATGACAAATGGCAAGTTGCTTTCAGTCAAGTGGAAAGCGTTCATGCAGTTGATTGGGGTGCAAGATCTAGGCCTTGAGTCTCATATCAGCTTTCGCCCTCACGGCCGCCCCAATTGCACTCACAAGCAAGCTCTCTGGCCATACTGCACTCTGAGGATCAACCCTGAGACAAAGAAGGAAACCTATGAGCTGCCTGCCTATCTGGATATCCTTCACCGCATCTTCAGAGAGACTCTTTTCCCTCGCATTGGGAATCTGGACCAGGTTCACTCTTATCTCGTGGACATGCTTCTTTTCTGCCAGCGTGAGAAGGAACAACCCACCGGAGAGTCTTTGGATATCTCTCATGTTATGTGGTCTGAGCTGTTGTCTGGTATCTCCGAGCGCAAGTGCCCGATCTATGGTCCGTTCATCATGCTGCTCATTGAGAAGGCCTGGGATCATGTATATCCTAAGGTGCCACTGGAGTCTGAAGAGTTGATCTCTCACGATGTCAAGCGTCTGAGGAAGAAGGATAACTGGGGCACTCAGGCCCCTAGGACTGGAGTTCCTTCGTCTGCTGCTGCCATGGAGACAGAGGAGGAGCCTGCAGCTGATGATGATGAGGATGATGACTACATGCCTTCTGAGGCAGAGCCCTCTTGGGCTAAGAAGCTCACGCCTAAGATGAAGAAGTTGTTCTGCATGGAGGCTCACTGTCAGTACATGACTCATGTGGCTGAGAAGAAGGCTTGAGGTCGTCACAAGGAGCTCATGCGCCAGTTGGGTGCTACAGTCAAGAGTGGATCTGATGACCAGCTTACTCAGGAGGAGGAGTGGATTCAGCAGCACTGCCCGTGGACCTATTGTGATGCCGAGCACTTCCAGACTGACGACGGTGGTGCCGATGATTCCGCTGGGCTCTGATGCGTGTGTCCCTCATTTGCTCTCACCTGGAGCCGTAGCAACACTCCCTCTCCTTTTTGGTGTCTCGATGCCAAAGGGGGAGAGAGTTTAGGGATTTGCGAGTTGTGTCTTTCGTCTATTGTTCGTGTTTTCCTCACATTTGCTTTGGTTTGTTTATCTGTGAGACCTAAGTTCGAGTGAGACCTAAGTTCGAGTCATATGGTGTGAGACATATGCTACCTTATCTTTCCAGTATCATTATCTATGTCACTATCTAGCTTATGAGTTGCTTGCTTTTCTTGTTATATCATCTATGCTGCTCTCATATACCTTGCTTAGTTTGTTGGTCTCTAAAATGTAGGGGGGAGCATTGATCCTAGTATGTGTGCTGTGCAGTCCAAAGCACTTATCTAGATAGCACACATCTAGGGGGAGCCCATCTACATTTTAGGACGGTGGGGTTTGTATGCTTATTCTATATCTTGCTTGTGCAAATCCCGTATTGTCATCAATCCACCAAAAAGGGGGAGATTGTAAGGGCATATTTATCCCCTAGTGGTTTTGGTGATTGATGACAATGCTTTTGCAGACTAGTCATGTGCGTTAAGCTCTTTCAGAGAATCATCCATTGGCACGAGACGATTTCCTCCCCTTGGTGTTTTATTCAAGACGGTGTAGCTCCTTCGGTTCGTTGTTGGTGGACTAGTTCCGTAGGAGTCACCGTACTATTAAGAGGGGATCCACTTTGGTAAGACTAGGGTGGAATCAATACGTACACATCCCTATCACACCCGTCGTCTTCCTTTCGCATCTTTGGAGCTGCAACTTCTCTTCCTTACCTGCTTCGCCCTGTGCCAGCGGTAGTACCGCGGTCTCCAGCGGTAGTACCGCCGAAGCCCTCCAGCGGTAGTACCGCTCAACATAGCGGTAGTACCGCTCTCAATGGTAGTACCGCTCCGCAGAGCGGTACTACCGCTAGAGGGCTTCGGCAGTAGTACCGCAGCTGTACCGCGCTACTGCCGCCTCGATTCAAGACTGTGTTTTCTCGTGTCGGGTTTTGCGGCACTAGACACGGTAGTATAAGCGGTAGTACCGCTCCGAGCGGTAGTACCACTCCTACTCCCGCGGTAGTACCGCTCTGGGGCCAGTGGCCTGACCTCCTTGCCAGCACGGTAGTACCGCTGGGTAGGGAGCGGTAGTACCGCTCTCAGTGGTAGTACCGCCCTGCCCTAGCGGTAGTACCGCTCTGTGCGGGGCTGCTCAGTGGGGTAACGGTTGGAATTGTTCCCCCACTATATAAAGGTGTCTTCTTCCTCCAAGTTGACCCACCTCTTTCCCCCAAAAGCTCCATTGTTGCTCAAAGCTCCATTTTCGCCCGATCTCTTTCCCTAGCCAATCAAACTTGTTGATTTGCTCGGGATTGGTTGAGAAGGCCAAGGTCTACACTTCCACCAAGAGAAATTTGATTCCCCCCACTTATCCCTTGCGGATCTTGTTACTCTTGGGTGTTGAGCACCCTAGACGGTTGAGGTCACCTCGAAGCCATACTCCATTGTGGTGAAGCTTCGTGGTGTTGTTGTCGTTGGGAGCCTCCGATTGTTGTGGAGATTGCCCAACCTTGCTTGTAAAGGTTCGGTCGCCACCTTCAAGGCACGGCATCTCGCATTGTGTGAGGGCGTGAGGAGAATACGGTGGCCCCAGTGGCTTCTTGGGGAGCATTGTGCCTCCACACCGCTCTAATGGAGACGTACTTCCCTTTAAAAGGAAGGAACTCCGGTAACACATCCTCATCTCCACCGGCTCCACTCTTGGTTATTTTGTGCCTTTACTTTTGCAAGCCTACGTGTTTTACATCCTTTGCTTGCTTGTGTGCTAGTTGCTATTGCATCATATAGGTTGCTCACTTAGTTGCACATCTAGACAACCTATTTTGTTGCAAAGTTTAATTTGGTAAAGAAAAGCTTAAAAATTGTTATTTGCCTATTCACCCCCCCTCTAGTCAACCATATCGATCCTTTCAACTTCGACTGGTCCCTGCCGTGCTTCATGTCCGGCTCTGCAGCGAGCACAGCTACTCCCTTGCGCTTCACATCCTTGGCCTTGGCTTTCTTCTCTTCTGGATCTACAGCTGGGAGCTCAAGAAGGGAGAGGCATCCCTCCTCAGCCCTTGCGCACTTGGTCGCCAAGTTGAACAACTCCAGAGACGTGCACAAATCTTCGTGGATTGCCAGTTCCTCCTTCATCTTGACGTCGCGGACGCCGTCAGAGAACACTGAGATGATGGCCTCCTCGATCACCTTGGGAATCTTGAGGCGAGCGCTGTTGAAGCGTTGGATGTACTTCTGCAAGGTCTCTCTGGGTTGTTGCTTGATGCGGCGCAAGTCACCCACGGCCAGCGGACGCTCGCGAGTGCCCTGAATGTTGGCGATGAAGCGAGTGTGCATCTCGTCCCAGGAGGAGATCGTGCAGGGGGCAGGTTCAGGAGCCAGGTGCGGGCACCGTCCTTGAGTGCCATGGGAAACCAGTTCGCCATGACCTTTTAGTCCCTGTTGGCGGCTTCGATGCCCAGCTCGTAGAGATGTAGGAACTCCACGGGGTCAGCAGTGTCGTCGTAGTGAGGGGGCAGGTCGGGTTTGAACTTGCCCGGCCAGGCGACACTACATAGCTCGGTGGTGAAGGCGCGGCAGTCTGCGGTGGCCACCGGAGCTCTCCGCTGATGCGGGGCTTGCTCCTGGGGATTCCCGCGCGCTGCTGCTTGAAGCAGCGCGGGGTCTTGACGTGCTGGCGCAGGGATGCGGTCATGGTGTGCCGGTGCCGGGAGCACGCAAGCACCTTCTTGGGGACGAGGGATTTCTTGGCAGCTCCTTTCTTGTCGTGCGGGCGCTGGACGCGATGGATCTCACTCTGGGGCCGCGCGCCTTGGAGCCAGGGCGCCTTCTTGGGGAGGAGGTGGCGGGGGCACCTCCTGGACTGCACCACCCGCGCAGGACGGAGGGTGAGGCAGCGAGAGGGATGGCGCAGGGGAGCCCCCTGCGGCGCTTACGAGCTCGGTGATGCGAGCGAGCCACTCCTCGTAGAGGTCGTCGACGGGACGGTAGTGCAGGAGCTCACGCGCCAGGAGCAACGTGGCGTGCGCGTCCGTGGGGACGCGACGGGCGTGGGACGAAGAACCAGCAGGAGTCAGCGATGGGGTGGAGGTGCGGCCTTCCCGCCGCACCGAAGGATGCAGCGACGAGGCCTGCTGCTCGTTCCCCGCCGGGCCGGTGGCGGCGTTGGCGGCAGGCGATGGGGAACAACGGGGACACCCGCCGACGGGAGCCGTCTGGGAGATACGGGCGGTGAGAGCAGCCCGACGCTCGGCGCGAGCCCGACGAGCGTCAGCCATGGACACGACGGGTGATTGAACGCGGAACAGCAGAAGAAAGATTCCAGCGCACCCCTATCTGGCGTGCCAAATGTCGGATGTTGGGTTCCGGCAGACCCTTAAGGTTCAAACTCTAGGGTGCGCGCGAAGATCTTCACCCTACCAATCCACACCTGATCGCCTCGTGAGAATCTAAGCTAAACGATGAACAACACGAGGGACACAAGATTTATACTGGTTCGGGCCACCGTTGTGGTGTAATACCCTACTATAGTGTGTGGTGTGGTGGATTGCCTCAGGTGATGATGATGAACTGTACAAAGGAAGAACTGCCTCGCGTGAGGTGTTCTTGAGCTGATGCGGTGTTCTACTTGGGGTGGATTTGCCCATATCTAGATGATATCCTGGATTGCTTCTACTGCGGTGACTAGCCCTATTTATAGAGGCCCTGGTCCTCTTCCCAAATATTGAGTGGGAAGGGCGCAAACAACGACCATTTTGAAGGGGAACATATGGTACAAGTTATCCTGACTAAAGTTGGTCTTCGGCTGCCAAAGGCACTGGTGATGACGTCGTCTTGGGCTCCACGGTGACCTCCATCCTGGCGCTCTGCTGGTCTTGGTCTCGTTGCACTGGAATGGTAACCTTTGCCTGATGCCTCGATACTCCACGGCTGTGCTTGCCCCCTTTGCACCAAAGAGGAAACAAGGACACTACACAGGCTGGCGCTCGCCTGGTCTCAATCGTCACGGCTTGCGTCACGAGCTCCTCGCGAGGTACCTTTGCCTTGATCTCTCCGCCTCCTCGCGAGGCTGCCTGGCGAGGCCGCTCCTGAGGAAGCCTTGCGTCGTCTGCCCCGCGAGGTTTGGCCCCTCGCGAGGGTCTTGAGTTTGCGCTGATGAAGATGGGTCGTACTGGGCCACCACTCGAGCCATGCCGTAGGCCGCAGGTAGGCAAGTCTGGGGGACCCCCGTTCCCAGAACGCTGACACCCTGTAATAGGGAACTGACGAAGTACACTGGGTGCTGCACCACTTTCTTCCTTGCCGTGTCCTTGGGCGTCATTGTTGTCATGCTCACTTCTGTCCTGATCTTTATCTGACTCTGCCGGACCTTGCTCACTCTCTGCCTCGTCCACAGATGTCTACTACACAACCTTCTTCTTATAGACGTTGTTGGGCCTGCAAGTGCACATGTTTGTAGGACAGTAGCAAATTTCCCTCAAGTGGATGACCTAAGGTTTTTCAATCCGTGGGAGGCGTAGGATGAAGATGGTCTCTCTCAAGCAACCCTGCAACATAATAACAAAGAGTCTCTTGTGTCCCCAACACACCCAATACAATGGTAACTTGTATAGGTGCACTAGTTCGGCGAAGAGATGGTGATACAAGTGCAATATGGATGGTAGATATAGGTTTTTGTAATCTGAAAATATAAAAACAGCAAGGTAACTAATAATAAAAGTGAGCACAAACTGTATTGCAATGGTTGGAGACAAGGCCTAAGGTTCATACTTTCACTAGTGCAAGTTCTCTCAACAATAATAACATAGATAGATCATATAACAATCCCTCAACATGCAACAAAGAGTCACTCCAAAGCCACTAATAGCGGAGAACAAACAAAGAGATTATGGTAGGGTATGAAACCACCTCAAAGTTATTCTTTCGGATCAATCTATTCAAGAGTTCGTACTAGAATAACACCTTAAGACACAAATCAACCAAAACCCTAATGTCACCTAGATACTCCATTGTCACCTCAAGTGTCCGTGGGCATGATTATACGATATGCATCACACAATTTCAGATTCATCTATTCAACCAACACAAAAGTACTTCAAAGAGTGCCCCAAAGTTTCTACCGGAGAGTCAAGACGAAAACGTGTGCCAACCCCTATGCATAGGTTCATGGGCGGAACCCGCAAGTTGATCACCAAAACATACATCAAGTGGCACATGATATCCCATTGTCACCACAGATAAACACGGCAAGACATACATCAAGTGTTCTCAAATCATTAAAGACTCAATCCAATAAGATAACTTCAAGAGGAAAACTCAATTCATGACAAGAGAGTAGAGGGAGAGAAACATCACATGATCCAACTATAATAGCAAAGCTCGCGATACATCAAGATCGTGCCATAGAGAGAACATGAGAGAGAGAGAGAGAGATCAAACACATAGCTACTGGTACATACCCTCAGCCCCAAGGGTGAACTACTCCCTCCTCGTCATGGATAGCGCTGGGATGGTGAAGATGGCCACCGGTGATGCATTCCCCCTCTGGCAGGGTGCCGGAACGGGCTCCCAAGATGTTTTTGGTGGCTACAGAGGCTTGTGGTGGCGGAACTCCCGATCTATCTTCGTCTTCGATGTTTTAGGGTAAGTGGACTTATATAGGCGCAAGAAGTCAGTCGGGGGAGCTTCGAGGGGCCCAGTAGACAGGGGGGCGCACCCAGGGGTGGGCGCGCCCTCCTATCTCCTGGCTTCCTCAAACCTTCCCCGGCTTGAACTCCAAGTCTCCCGGATCATATCCTTTCCAAAAATCACGCTCCCGAAGGTTTCATTCCGTTTGGACTCCGTTTGATATTCCTTTTCTTCAAATATCAAACAGCAATAAAACAAAGAATATGGGCTGGCCTCCGGTTAATAGGTTAGTCCCAAAAGTAATATAAAAGTGTATAATAAAGCCCGTAATCATTCAAAATAGATAATAAAATAGCATGAATGCTTCATAAATTATAGATACGTTGGAGACGTATCAGCATCCCCAAGCTTAATTCCTTCTCGTCCTCGAGTAGGTAAATGATAAAAGAAAGAATTTATGAAATGTGAATGCTAGAAGGTGCACAAGTTTGATCAATGATAATTTCAATCACCTTTTCTAGCATGATTATATGTCATAACAGTAGTTCATCTCATAAACCTTCTCACGAACAAGCAACAAGCAATTCACATGTTAAAGCATAGACCATAAACTTTGTTGAAAACTAGCAAACTTCATTCTCAGTCATCAAACAATGACAATTCATCTTATTTTCAAGAAGGGTCTATGTCAGAGCTTTGATTAGCATACTCCACATACTCAACTATCATATAGTCTTTCATGATTCCTAACACTCACGCAATACTAATGGTTATGGAGTTTTAATCGGACACTGAGAAAGATAGGGGCTTATAGTGTTGCCTCCCAACGTATTCACCTTTGAGTGATGTCAACAATAATAGTTCATGCTAACTTACATCCAAATATATATCAGGATCTTTCCAACACGAGGTGCTTGCCAAAGGATAAAATGAAAAAGGGAAAGGTGGAGATCACCTTGACTCTTGCATAAAGTAAAAGACATAAAGTAAAAGATAGGCTCTTCGCAGAGGGAAACAGAGGTTGTCATGCGCTTTTAGGGTTCGATGCACAAAATCTTAATGCGAAAGAACGTCACTTTATATGGCCACTTGTATATGGACCTTTATTATGCAGTCCGTCGCTTTTATTGCTTCCATAACAAGATCATATAAAGCTTATTTTCTTCACACTAATAAATCATACATATTTAGAGAGCAATTTTTATTGCTTGCACCGATGACAACTTACTTGAAGGTTCTTACTCAATCCATAGGTAGGTATGGTGGACTCTCATGGCAAAACTGGGTTTAAGGATATTTGGAAGCACAAGTAGTATCTCTACTTGGTGCAAGGAATTTGGCTAGCATGAGGGGGAAAGGCAAGCTCAACATGTGTGAATGATCCATGACAATATACTTTAACTGAGATGTGAGAAAACATAACCCATTACGTTGTCTTCCTTGTCCAACATCAACTCTTTAGCATGTCATACTTAATGAGTGCTCACAATTATAAAAGATTTCTAATATGGTATATTTATATGTGGAATCTCTCTTCATTCAATATTCTTTCATGAATTGTTCAAATGACCAATACAATGCTTGCTAACATTCAATAAATTTACAACCTCTACTTCTTAGATGTGAAGTCATTACTCCTCATGGGATAAGCAAATGAAACTTATATAATTTCAGATTTATGACAATCAACTCATTCAACCATTTACTCATAGGATATAAGTGAAGCACACGAGTAAATGAAAACTACTCCAAAAAGATATAAGTGAAGATCAATGAGTAGCTAAATAATTGTGTAACTATGTAAAGACTCTCTCTCTCTCTCATTTAAGAATTTCAGATCATGGTATTTTATTCAAACAGAGAACAAAACAAAATAAAATGACATTGCAAGGATAGCACAACTCATGTGAAGAAGCAAAAACTTAGGCTCAACCGATACTAACCGATAGTGGTTGAAGAAGGAAGTGGGATGCCTACCGGGGCATCCCCAAGCTTAGATGCTTGAGACTTCTTGAAATATTATCTTGGGGTGCCTTGGGAATCCCCAAGCTTGAACTTTTGTGTCTCCTTAATTCCTCTCATATCAAGGTTCCTCTTTTTATCAAAAGCTTCATCCACACCAAACTCAACAAGAACTCGTGAGATAGGTTAGTATAAACCAATGCAAAACCTTATAATTTTATACTGTAAAAAATCACTAAAATTATTTCATACTAAATGCCTCTGCATATTTAATACTCCTATCCTCAAATAGAATCATTAAACAAGCAAACATATGCAAACAATGCAAACATAACAGCAATCTGTCAAAACAGTATAGTATGTAAAGAATGCAAGATTCATCATACTTCCCTAACTCCAAAAATTATGAGAAAAATACTAAGCTTTAGAAGATTTATCAGATCTCAATATGCAAAAAGTTTCAATATTATAACATTCTCTGACTTTTCTAGGGAAATTTTGCAACAGCGGTAAACTTTCTGTTTTCAAACAACAACATGTATACTAGCAAAATAAGCATGGTAAAGGCTATCCTTGACATTTTTATTGAAAATAAATATGCAAAACATTATTCTAAGTAACAGCAAGAAAATACTAACAAAAGAAAATGACGCTCTAAGCAAAACACATATCATGTTGTGAATAAAAATATAGCTCCAAGTAAAGTTACCGATGAACGAAGACGAAAGAGGGGATGCCTTCCGGGGCATCCGCAAGCTTAGGCTCTTGGTTGTCCTTGAATATTAACTTGGGGTGCCTTGGTAATCCCCAAGATTAGGCTCTTGCCACTCCTTATTCCATAGTCCATCGAATCTTTACCCAAAACTTGAAAACTTCACAACAAAAAACTCAACAGAAAACTCGTAAGCTCCGTTAGTATAAGAAAATAAAACCACCACTTAGGTACTGTAATGAACTCATTTTAAATTCATATTGGTGTAATATCTACTGTATTCCAACTTCTCTATGGTTCATACCCTCCTATACTACTCATAGATTCATCAAAATAAGCAAACAACACATAGAAAACAGAATCTGTCAAAAACAGAACAGTCTGTAGTAATATGTATCAAGCGTATACTTATGGAACTCCAAAAATCCTACCAAATTAGGAAGTCCTAATAAATTTCTGTAGTAATCCAAAGAAAAACTAATCATATCAGAATAACGTTTCTGTGAATTATCAAAACTAATTTGAGGGGTGCAAAAGTTTCTGATTTTCAGCAGGATCAACACAACTATCACCGTAAGCTATCCTAAAGGTCTTACTTGGCACTTTATTGAAAAAAAGCTATAAAACATGATTACTACAGTAGTATAATCATGTGGACATACAAAAACAGTAAGGGTAAATATTGGGTTGTCTCCCAACAAGCGCTTTTCTTTAATGCCTTTCTAGCTAGGCATGATGATGACAATGATGCTCACACAAAAGATAAGAATTGAAACATAGCGGGAGCATCGTGAAGCATATGACTAGCACATTTAAGTCTAAACCACTTCCTATGCATTGGGATTTTGTGAGAAAACAACTTATGGGAACAATAATCAACTAGCATAGGAAGGCAAAACAAGCATGACTTTAAAACTTTAAGCACATAGAGAGGAAACTTGATATTATTGCAATTCCTACAAGCATATATTCCTCCCTCATAATAATTTTCAGTAGCATCATGAATGAATTCAAGAATATAACCAGCACCTAAAGCATTCTTTCCATGATCTACTTGCATAGAAAATTTACTACTCTCTACATAAGCAAAATTCGTCTTATTCGGAATAGTGGGAGTATCATAAGAGACTTGAATACTAAAAATTGTTTCCACATTAAAAGAGTAATGTTCAGAAAAAGGGTAATCATAATCATGACAAGTTTTATAAATATAATCATCACTACTTTTTATAGCATAAGTTTCATCACAATAATCATCATAAGTAGCAACTTTGTTCTCATCATAATCGATTGAAACCTCTTCCAAGATAGTGGAATCATCAATAAATAAAGTTGACACTCTTCCAAATCCACTTTCATATTCATCAGAACAAGATTCAACATCCTCCAAAATAGTGGGATCACTACTTCCTAAAGTTGACACTCTTCCAAACCCACTTTCATCAATATAATCATCATAGGTAAGAGGCATGCTATCATCATAATAAATATGCTCATCAAAACTTAGGGGACGAAAAATATCATTTTCATCAAACATAGCTTCCCCAAGCTTGTGCCTTTGCATATCATTAGCATCATGGATATTCAAGGAATTCATACTAACAACATTGCAATCATGCTCATCATTAAAAGATTTAGTACCAAGCATTTTAATGCATTCTTCTTCTAGCACTTGAGCACAATTTTCCATTTCATCATACTCACGAAAGATATTAAAAAGATCAAGCGTATGAGACAAACTCAATTCCATTTTTTTAGTTTTCTTTTATAAACTAAACTAGTGATAAAACAAGAAACAAAAAGATTCGATTGCAAGATCTAAAGATATACCTTCAAGCACTCACCTCCCCCGCAACGGCGCCAGAAAAGAGCTTGATGTCTACTACACAACCGTCTTCTTGTAGACGTTGTTGGCCTGCAAGTGCACAGGTTTGTAGGACAGTAGCAAATTTCCCTCAAGTGGATGACCTAAGGTTTATCAATCTGTGGGAGGCGTAGGATGAAGATGGTCTCTCTCAAGCAACCCTGCAACCAAATAACAAAGAGTCTCTTGTGTCCCCAACACACCGAATACAATGGTAAATTATATAGGTGCACTAGTTTGGCGAAGAGATGGTGATACAAGTGCAATATGGAAGGTAGATATAGGTTTTTGTAATCTGAAAATATAAAAACAGCAAGGTAACTAATGATAAAAGTGAGCGTAAACGGTATTGCAATGATAGGTAACAAGGCATAGGGTTCATACTTTCACTAGTGCAAGTTCTCTCAACAATAATAACATAGATAGATCATATAACAATCGCTCAACATGCAACAAATAGTCACTCCAAAGCCACTAATAGCGGAGAACAAATGAAGAGATTATGGTAGGGTACGAAACCACCTCAAAGTCATCCTTTCTGCTCTATCTATTCAAGAGTCCGTAGTAAAATAACACGAAGCTATTCTTTCCGTTCAATCTATCATAGAGTTCATACTAGAATAACACCTTAAGACACAAATCAACCAAAACCCTAATGTCACCTAGATACTCCATTGTCACCTCAAGTGTCCGTGGGCATGATTATACGATATGCATCACACAATTTCAGATTCATCTATTCAACCAACACAAAGTACTTCAAAGAGTTCCCCAAAGTTTCTACCGGAGAGTCAAGACGAAAACGTGTGCCAACCCCTATGCGTAGGTTCATGGGCCGAACCCGCAAGTTGATCACCAAAACATACATCAAGTGGATCACGTGAATATCCCATTGTCACCACAGATAAGCACGGCAAGACATACATCAAGTGTTCTCAAATCCTTAAAGACTCAATCCGACAAGATAACTTCAAAGGGAAAACTCAATTCATCACAAGAGAGTAGAGGGGGAGAAACATCATAAGATCCAACTATAATAGCAAAGCTCGTGATACATCAAGATCGTGTCATAGAGAGAACACGAGAGAGAGAGAGAGATAGAGAGAGAGAGATCAAACACATAGCTACTGGTACATACCCTCAGCCCCGAGGGTGAACTACTCCCTCCTCGTCATGGAGAGCGCCGGGATGATGAAGATGGCCACCGGTGATGGGTTCCCCCTCGGGCAGGGTGCCAGAACGGGCTGCCAAGAGGTTTTTGGTGGCTACAGAGGCTTGCGGCGGCAGAACTCCCGATCTATCTTCATATTCAATGGTTTTAGAATATGTGGACTTATATAGGCGAAAGAAGTCGGTCGGGGGAGCCTCGTGGGGCCCATGAGAGTGGAGGGCACACCCAGGGGGGCGGGCCTGCCCCCTATCTCGTGGCTTCCTCGACGCTTCCCCGGCTTGCACTCCAAGTTTCCTGGGTCACGTTCGTTCCAAAAATCACGCTGCCAAAGGTTTCATTCCGTTTGGACTCCGTTTGATATTCCTTTTCTTTGAAATACTGAAACAGGCAATAAAATAGCAATATGAGCTGGGCCTCCGGTTAATATGTTAGTCCCAAAAGTAATATAAAAGTGTATAATAAAGCCCGTAATCATTCAAAACACATAATAATATAGCATGAATGCTTCATAAATTATAGATACATCAGAGACGTATCATCCACTTCCCGCTGTGCCACCAAGGCTGCACTAACCCCTTGGTTGGTTGCCGCTAAGTACAGCAGCAACGACTCCTGTGGTTTAGGAGGGACCAAGGTAGGCACATAAGATAGGTAGGCCTTCAACTCTTGCAGGGATGCATATGCTTCTGGGGTCCACTTCATGGTTCCTGCCTTCTTCAATATTTTGAAGAATGGCAGGGCACGCTCGGCAGACTTGGAGATGAATCTGCTTAGCGCGGCAAAACATCCCGTCAGACGCCTTACATCCTTAACTGTCCTTGGCACTTGGATCTGCTCAATGGCCTTGATCTTGCGGGATTAGCTTTTATTCCCCGGTGGGACACAAAGAACCCAAGTAGCTTGCCGGATGGAACGCCAAACACACACTTCTCTAGGTTGAGCTTCAAGTTGATCTTGCGCAGATTTCCAAACGTCTCCTCCAAATCCTGGATAAGAGTTGCTCTGTCCTTGGTTTTGACCATAATGTCATCCATATAAGCTTCATTGTTTCTGTGTAGCTGTGGCTCGAACCCAATCTGGACTGCCCTTGCAAAAGTAGACCCGACACTCTTTGATCCGAATGGCATGCAGATAAAATAGTACGTACCACATGGGGTGATGAACGAGGTCTTCCCTTCGTCTTCCTTGGACATGAAGATCTCGTGATATCCAGGATATGCATCCAGGAAGGAAAGCAAATCGCAACCTGAAGTGGAATCCAAAATCTGATTGATGTGCGGCAAGGGAAATGGGTCCTTTGGGCAAGCCTTCTTGAGATCTGTGAAATCTATGCAAAGCCTCCATTTCCCGTTAGCCTTCCAGACCACCACTAGATTTGCTAGCCAAGTGGGATGTAGCACTCCTCTGACCAGACCAGCCGCCTCAAGCTTATTGATCTCCTCTGCAATAAACTACTGCCTCTCCAAGGCCTACTTCCAGACTTTCTGCTTGACAGGTCTGACGTGTGGGCAGACAGCAAGCTGGTGCTCCATTACCTTCTTGGGAACACCAGGGATATCAGATGGTTGCCAGGCAAACACATCGAAATTCACCCACAGGAAGGCAACAAGCGCGCTTTCCTATTTTTCATTGAGGGTGGCGCTGATGGTATAGTGTGGGGACCCCGACTCATAAGTCGAGATCATCGAATGCACGTGTATAGTGATCCCAGAGATCAATGCTCACTGAACACACATAAGCTGAATAACAAGAGTTTTACATCCATTCATACCGTCTTACACAAATTATGACCATTATGGTCAAGTCTTACATTGATAAAGCCTTAAGGGCTGAACATCAAATCAAACACAAGCAGTGGAAATCTTCGTCGATAAGTAGAACCCACGCCATCTGCCTTAACCCTACAGGCATTCTGACTAGGAAGTGTCCTAGTTCGCGTGTTCGTCACCAAAGAACTCTTCCTCGAACTCCTGTTCTTCCATGCCTGGTCAATTAAATAACCAGTGGCAAGCCCATGAGTACTTTGAATGTACTCGCAAGAAACCCATGATTGGAACAAGGCACAACAATGCAATGATATGGTACTAAGTAGGTATCTGCAGAAAGCTAGTTTTGAGTGCAATGACATGATCTATCAACATGTAAAGTATGCATCATAGGAGTTCAGATATCCATATGAAAAAGTTACAGATATCAACATAAGCGGAGTTGGACACCAATCCAACTTAATCATCGTGTCAAGCCGTCTAACTTAACCCAATTAGTTTTATCAACTCATACACACGGTTGTGAAACTATGGACGTAGTTTAAGCAACACCGCCCAACTGTCCTTGACCGTGGACATGGCTATCGAATAGTTTTACACACTACAGAGGTTGCACACTTTACCCACAAGATCCGGGGAACTTCCATGTCATCCACGACCCACGGTACCTCAAGTACCCGGGGTAAGCACCAGATCACTATCTTTCCCTAGACGACACTAACATAGAGTCCACTTGATTGGTAGTACCCCCCGGTGCCCAACATTTCACATCTTAAGATTGTGGAGCCTCGCTCCCATATTCATCACATACCACAAGCACGGGGTACCAACGGTGTGTCCGGTGCCCTGTGAAAAAAGTCATGGCCGCCCTACCTGGCATGACCCCATCCCGAGAGAGCGCAACAACAACTCTCCCCTCACTAGTAATGCGGACTCCAAGTTAGTATCAGCCTAGGTAATCAATAATGCCCTTTCCCATATAAGGGTAGAGTGGTTGCGCATGTAAGGTTGGGACAGTCGACAAATCTAAAATCTAATCTGTTTTTGAAAACCACACACACAGACACTTGCCTCGGTACACCATTTCTTCATCAAGTGGTTACCCATCTCATTATCTCCCTCGGGCATAAGTGGCACCCGACAGGGTTTTCCAAAAAGTTCCTTGAAAATACTTTGTCTCCATCACCATGCATATTCCCGTCCCTTTTTGCGTAGCAACTACTTTAGCATCCTATCTACTCCCACTGGCATAACCCTCATAAGAAGGTAGGGTCATGCACCATGCAAGTATCAACGAGGAAGTAACAGAGGCAACCAACCAACATGGTTTACCATCTCATCATGATTCCGATGCAACAATAATAAAGTGCTATATGACATGCATAAAAAGGGTTTCATGGACATGGTCAAAGGGTTGCTTACCTTGGTTGGCTTGGTCTTCAAAGTCTTCAGGCCCTTCTCCTTCTTCTTCTCCAACTACTTCATCAAACACGGGATCTAATCGTCGCAAGAAAACAATGGAAAAATAAGACAATAATAAAAACAGAAAAGTCAAAGTGCTCAGAAAAATGTCAACTTATTTTTGTAAAGTACTAGGAGGAAAACTAAGAAGGGGAAAATTCTTAGTTTTAGATTTGGAGTTAGGGGGACAGAGTAATGGATTTTCAAACAGAGATTTTATTCAAATTTGAATTTAAATTTGAATTTAAATTTGAATAGTGCAGAAAAGTGTAATGGATATGTATGAAAGTTACATCAATAAATCGGTGGGATTATTCTGAGATTTTAGGAGTTGGAATTATTTCATTTGGATAAGTATTTTATCTTGTGGAATTTTTATAAAATAGATAGAAAAAGAAAAAGAAAAGTGGCACTGTGCCACTGGGCCAGAAAGGCCACAGAGTAGCAGGCCCAGAGGGAAATTAGCCCGTGCGAGGCTGCCACGTCGAAGGCGTAAAAGCGGCACGCCTGCATTGAACGGTGTGAACTGCGTGTGTTTTAAACCTGACGGGTGGGTCTCACCCGTCAGGGCGTGAGGCTGACGGACAGGGCCCACGGCCGTCGTCTACCCCCGTCCAGAGGCGATGGCGAGCTCGCCGGCGGCGATATAGGGCACAAGAGGATGCATGGGTGGTATCGTTGGACTCAGGGGGATGTCGCTGTTTGGCTGGTGGTGGAGATGGTCGCCGGAGCTGCCTGGTTCACCGGCGGCGAGGTCACACGGCGGAGGTGCTTCGAGCATCGATGGTTCCGGCCGTTGCCGGCTGCAAAAAGAGTGGAGAAGAGAGGGGAAAGGGTCAGCGATGCCACGCGGTTCCACATCGAGAGAAAACGGGGGCGGAGGAGGCCTGTACCGCTCGAATGCCGACGAGCCGAGGCGGCGGAGCTCGAGCTCGATCTCGAGCTCGGGCGGCTCTGGAGACAAATGGGTGGTGCAGGAGGTGGATTAGGAGTGTGGGGGATCGACAGGGAGTGAGAGAGGGGCTCGGGGTCGCCTTTTGTAGGCTGGCCGAGGTCCACCATAGGCGCGGCCTACGGGTGCCCGCGGGATAGGCTCGGGTGGCCGTTAGAGAGGCAATGGAGGGCTCGGGGGTGTTCCTGGGAGTGGTCTAGGGTGCCAAGGAGAGAGAGGAGGAGCGGCATGAGCTGCCGGCGGGGCGGTGCTCTGGCGCGAGCTGCAGGAGAGAAAGGAGGGCGCGGGAGCAAGTGGGTGGCCTGCTGGCATGGAGTGGACGTCAAGGGGCATCGACTGGCACGCGGGGGAGACTCGAGGTGGTCGGGGGACGCGTCGACAACGGTCGGGTGCCCTGCCAGGCACTCCAGAGCGCGACTTTGGCTGGCATCCGCGGCTTTCCCGTGTCCGCGCGCACCCACTTGTGTCTGGGGGCTGCAGGAGGTGTGGGCAAAAGTCATGGGGAGCCTTGGATGCTCTGGAAAGCTGGGGAGGAGAAGGAGACTGAGAGAGAGGGAGGAATCCACTGTCATGAGAAGAAAAATGGGGTTCTCCCCCACTTCATCATTGCTTCCTCGGGCAGAAAAGCATCCAGGTGCTAGAGGTGGAGTAGGAGGGGTTGTGGTAGAAAGTAAAACTCATGGATATTAGTAGAAGAGGACGAAACATGGTTTTTGGTAAAGTGGCAGAAAGTGTTTGATGCTGGTTTGGGCAAGTAGATGATTTCCATTTGTCATGAGACTCCACAGGGTGAAATGGCACATACTCCCTCCGTTCCTTAATGTAAGGTGTATTAGTTTTTCAAAAAGTCAACCATTGTCTATGTTTGACCAACTTTATAGCAAAATCTATAAATATTTACAATATTGAATATTTAAAATATAGAAATATGTTTCATGGTGAATCTAGTGATAATGATTTGGTATTCTAGACATTGATATTTTTGTCTAAAAACTTGGTAAAAGATAGAGAAGTTTGACTTTTTGAAAAAATAATACACCTTATATTTAGGGACGGAGGGAGTATAATTAGGGCTTTCCACCAATCTTGAGATCATTTGGGCAAAGTTGCCAATGCAACTTTTGTAAACACTAGAAATTAGCAGAAATGAACTTGTGCAGATCCAGTTGAGTAATCACTTCTCCTTGATGCACCACTTGGTGTGGTGGCCTCATTTGGTCATGTGATCATGTTCACAAAAGTTGGGATCAAGGAGAGAAAGTTGGCAGTACAAAGTTGCTCAAATTTGATTCTGGTCAGAGGGGGTTTTGGGGCATTTTGGTGAACCAAAATGACCTTAATTGAGATGAGGCTTTGCAAGGTGATCACAATATGCATTTGTGACTTGCTGGATTGTCCTTGGATTTTTTATGAAAATATTTCCTGTAGAAATATTTCAAATCCTTGAAATGGGCAGGAATGGTTTTGGGAGGTTTTGTCCAATATTTTGAACATGACCATGGGTTGAAACTCTTATATATGGAAAACATATGTCCATTGAGTTTCCCTGATTTTCCTCAAATATTTTTGAAGCTTTAAAATAATTTTAACCTATTAAAGACCATTTCTGGCCTAAAGAAAAAGCCTTTAAATAAAATAGGAAAATTACTTTTAAAACTATATTTTTGTGGTTTATGGGAGTCCTATATCTAATAGGTTTCAAATATACTCTTTGAAATATTTTTCATACCCCAAATCAAGTACTTGTAGTGCAAACCTCAATTCAGGGGTTTTTGGAAAACAAAATTTTGAAAATACTATTTGGTCAAATTATTTTTGTAAGAAAATACTATATTGCACTGTACACATGGCATGACCATTGGGCAGAAGTTTGGGGCAAGGAGATGAAGTATATAAGGCGGAGTTGTGTTGACTTTAAGGAGCACTTGAAAATCATAGAGAGAAAAACCAACTCCAAATAAAAAGCCAAATAATGCAAAAGTTTTTGTTGGTCTAAATTTTCATGCTTTATTAATGCAAATGACATGTTACAAAAAGCAGGGTGTGACAGACCTACCCCCCTTACAAGAATCTAATCCCCGAGATTCCTAAACTAGGCTCTAAAAGAGATCGGGAAACTCGGACCTAAGGTAGTCTTCACGTTCCCACGTGGCTTCTGCTTCAGTGTGGTTGCTCCACTGGACCTTGAAGTATTTGATGGTGTGGCTTCGCGTACGTCGTTCTGCTTCATCCAAAATTCGGATGGGCCTCTCACGGTAGGTCAAATCAGGCTGTAGGTCAATGGCTTGGTGATCGACGTCCTTGAAAAGATCAGGCTTGTCTGGAACTTGGAGACACTTCCGGAGTTGTGACACGTGGAATACGTTGTGCACATCGAATAGTCCAGGTGGTAGTTCCAACTTATAAGCCACTTCTCCTCGTCGTGCGGTGATCTTAAAGGGGCCAATAAATCTTGGTGCGAGCTTCCCCTTAACGTGGAAACGCTTGGTTCCCTTGAGAGGAGTTACTCGCAGGTATACATTGTCTCTAACTTGGAGGTCTACTTGTCGGCGATGAGTGTCAGCATAGCTCTTCTGCCTTGACTTGGCAGTCTTCAGTCGCTCTCTGACTAGCTGAACTTGCTCTTCTGCTTCACGAAGGATGTCGGGCCCAAATACTAGTCCTTCTCCGGTTTTTGACCAATTGAGGGGTGTGCGACACTTGCGTCCGTACAACACCTCAAATGGTGCCATATGGAGGCTTGACTAATAGCTTTTGTTGTAGGAGAACTCGGCAAAAGGGAGGCAATCTTCCCACTTAGCTCCATATGCTAAGACACAGGCTCGGAGCATGTCTTCGAGTATCTGGTTCACTCGTTCTGTCTGACCTCCGGTCTGTGGGTGGAAAGCAGTGTTGAACAACAACTTGGTTCCCATGGCCTCTTGGAACTTCTTCCAGAACCTCGAGGTAAACTGGGTTCCTCGATCTGACACAATCTCCTTAGGAACACCATGAAGACTTACGATTCTGTCGTTGTATAGAGTTGCCAGCTGGTTGCCATCATAGGTAGTCTTGACAGGAATGAAATGGGCCACTTTGGTCAAATGGTCGACTATAACCCAAATGGATTCATGACCCTTATTTGACCTGGGTAACCTAGTGATGAAATCCATTCCGACTTTATCCCATTTCCATTTGGGAACCTTGAGTGATTGGAGAAATCCAGCAGGTCGCTGATGCTCAGCCTTGACCCTTTGGCATACATCACACTTTGCAACATAGGTGGCAATCTCCCTTTTCATCCCATGCCACCAGAATCTTTCCTTCAGGTCCTGATACATCTTGGTCCCTCCAGGATGAATGGAATACGGGGTGTCATGAGCTTCTTGCAAGATCAGATTCTTGAGCTCAATCTTGGTGGGCACACAAATGCGATTCCCGAACCACACAATTCCATGCTCATCCTCTGAGAAACTTGGGGCTTTGCCCGTCTTGATCTTCCTCTTGATGCCTTCAATACTCTCGTGTCCCTTCTGAGCTTCCTTAACATCATCCATCAGGGTAGGCTTGACTTCAAGGTTGGCTAAGAATCCTGGTGCAACCAGTTTCGATCCGAAGCCTTCAAGTTCCTCATATAAGGCGGGTAACCTTTCCTTAAGCATGGCATTCAAGGAACAAGCCTTTCTGCTTAAGGCATCTGCTACCACATTAGCCTTTCCAGGGTGGTATTGGACATTGAGGTCGTAATCATCAACTCTAGCCATCTTCTCTGCCTCATGTTCAATTCTTTCTGAGTGAAAATATACTTCAGAGTTTTGTGATCTGTGTATATCTCACATCGCTTCCCTAGAAGGTAATGTCGCCAGGTCTTTAAGGCGTGAACTACAGCTGCCAACTCAAGGTCATGAGTAGCATAGTTCTCTTCATGAGGATGTAGCTATCTGGATAGATATGCTACGACTCTGCCTTCTTGCATCAGGACACCACCGAGTCCGGTTCTTGATGCATCACAATATATCGCAAATTCCTTGTGAATACCAGGTGTGGCCAGAACTGGGGTGGTGGTTAATCTCTTCTTCAGCTCCTGGAAGCTCTCTTCACACTTTGGTGTCCACTCAAAATTCTTGTCCTTCTTCAGGAGCTGGGTCATAGGTCGGGCAATGCTTGAGAATCCTTCAACGAACTTGCCGTAATATCCCGCGAGTCCGAGGAAGCTTCTGACTTCCTTCACATTGCTCGGGGTTTGCCATTCAGTCACGGCCTTGATCTTGGTGGGATCCATTGACAACCCTTCGGCATTCAGTACATGACCCAAGAATCCAACCTCATCCAGCCAAAATTTGCACTTGCTGAACTTGGCGTACAGTTGGTGCTCTCGAAGCTTGTCTAGGACCATCCTCAAGTGTTGCTCGTGCTCTTCTTCCTTCTTTGAGAAGACAAGAATGTCATCAATGAAGACGACAACAAACTTGTCCAAATATTCCATGAAGACCTTATTCAATATATACATGAAGTAAGCTGGGGCATTGGCCAATCCAAAGGACATGACCGTGCACTCATATAGGCCATATCTGGTTACAAATGCCGTCTTCGGAATATCTTGAGGTCTGATTTTCAGCTGGTAGTACCCAGATATGAGGTCGATCTTGGAGAACACCTTGACCCCATTGAGTTGATCAAATAGATCTTCAATCTTGGGAAGTGGATAATTGTTCTTGATTGTAACTTCACTGAGGGAGCGATAGTCAATGCACAAGCGGATGGTACCGTCCTTCTTTGCCACAAACAGAAGAGGTGATCCCCAAGGGGAGGCACTAGGGCGGATAAATCCCTTCCTCAACTGCTCTTCCAGTTGCTTCTTCAGCTCTGCTAACTCTTCCGATCCCATTCTATAAGGCTTCTTACAGATGGGTCCTGCTCCGGGCATGAGCTTGATGTTGAACTCAATGTCTCGGTCAGGAGGCATTCCTGGTAGCTCATCAGGAAAGACATCGGGGTATTCGCATACTACCGGTACCTGCTCCAATCCAACTTCAGACAGACAGTTGACTTGGGTGGCTTGAGCTAGAGGGGAGTTGGCAGCAAACTTAGCTTCAACTCCTTGGTCAATGGTCACTGTGACAGTTCGGTTGGAAAAATCTAACAAGCCTTGGTGCTTGTTGAGCCAATCCATTCCCAAGATCACGTCCAAGCCTTGTGATCTTAGGATGATAAGGTCTGCTAGGAAATCTACCCCATTAATGACAATCCCGACTCCTTTACATCCTATCTTGGATCTCATCTCTGCTCCGGGGGTTTGTACCACCATAGGATTATTCAGGGGTGTAGGGGTCATGCCACTTTTAATGCAAACTTTTGGGTGACGAATGAATGCGTGGCTCCAGAATCAAACAAAACAGTTGCGAGCGCTGAGTTGACAAGGAACGTACCCAGCACGACGTCCGGGTCCTGGGCTTCTTCTGTAGTGACGTGGTTCACCCGATCCTTGCCATTGTTGGGCGGGTTGCGGGGAGCTTGGTTCCTTGGTGGCATTCCGCGGCCTTGTCCTGGGTTCTGCGCATTGGGGCGCGGGGCATTGGACTTCTTGTTGGGGCAATACTTGGAGTAGTGTCCTGCCTGACCACATCCAAAGGAAGTGACTTGGTTTGGGTTGTTGATCTTGTTGCTTCCACCGTTATTGGGGTTGTTGAAAGCTGGACGGGGGTTGGCATACTGCTGAGGCTGATAGCTGGCGCAGGGTGCAGGAGCTCTTGGCTGCTGATAGGTTGGCCTGACTGGGGCTGGCTGCCATTGGCGAGGCTTCTGGTTGCTGGAGCTACCCTTGCTGATCATTTTGCTCTTATGGGTATCATCCAAAGCACGCCGCTTGTCTTCAAGCATGAGTGCCTTGTTCACTGTGTCAGAAAGGTTGGGCACACACACATGTTTAGTATCGCAGGTCTCGATTGAGGCCTTCCATGAAGCGCCCTCTTTTGGCAGCATCAGTGCTGACATCTGCAGGAGCATACATTGACAGAACACTGAACTTCTGCATGTATTCCTTGACAGTGCTACTCCCTTGCTTTAGGGCCCGAAACCCACGCTTCTTAATGGCCATAATTCCAGAAGGAATGTGGGCCTTGCAGAATTCTGCCTTGAAGTCATTCCAAGTGATGTTTTGCCCCGCATGCATGACCTTGAATCCATCCCACCAAGCTCTGGCATTTCCCCCGAGACAGTGGGCAGCATATGCCACCCTTTCACGGTCTTCAATGCAGCCGACTAGTTCCAATAGGTCCTCAATGGTACGGACCCAGTCGTCTGCATCCAGGGGTTCAGCAGTCTCGATGAAGGTGGGTGGTGCATGCTTCTTGAACTCTGCCAACGTGGAACGTCCATTGCCATTCCCTGTCGGCTGGCGGTTTACAACTTGAGCGATCATCTGGAGGACTGCAGTGTTGGCTTGACGTTCCTCCCAGAAGGCTTGGAGAAGCTGAGCCATGTCCATGTTTGGAGGTGGTGGCGGTGGTGAAACTTGTCCTTTGGTTTGGTCCTGACTGGCTCCGGCTCCGGCTTCTTGCTGCTGGGTAGAGGTACCAGTACGTGTTACAACAGGCATCCTGTTGGAGCGGTCAAGGGCTCATGATTGGCAATAATGAGGGACAACAATATAAAGGGGATGCCTAGTAAGGGGGTCGGTATGACACTAATTGTTTTCATGCAAGGGCCAGAAGGCCAAACTCATTCATTAAAATCCAAATGGGTGATGTAGTTGTTTACAATTTCCCGAAAGTGAGAGTACAACTTCCATCAAAACAAGTCGAAAGCAGACACAACACAACATGGTTTCATTTGAACCATTACATGGACTCGACTTCGCGTAAGGGGTACATGACCTATCCTTCCTTAAGAGTTACGGACTGGCCTATCCTAGTCCTGAACGGCGTCTAAGTGGTGGAATGCTCGATCGCGTATTCCGGCTCCTCTGGGTCTTCCTCCTCATCTTCATCCGTCTCAGTTTCTTCGCCACTTGAGGGAGTGAGGGAGTGGAGGAGCTGAACACGGCGCTGCTTCCTCGGTGGCACCGTGAAGAGGTTCCGGTACTCCTTCACCGTCATACGGCATGGCTAAGATGATCCCTTGGCATGCGTGACCTGTGGGGGTCACCCGCCTCGATAGGCTACAACGGGCTGTCCAGGGGATGCACCATCCTTCTTGATCATGTCCTCCTTTGTCTGAGCCAGGCGGAGGAGTTCCTTGGTCTCGCGGAGTTCCTTCCGAAGCTCCACCGACTCCGAGGCTAGGTGCTGTGCCAGGCTGTCAGCACACAAGCTGAAGTAGGTCTGGAAACGGAGGGAAAGCCCCTCATCCACGGGTGGAGCTAGTGCGCTGCTCTCATCATCACCCTCCTTACAATAAGGCAGGTAACGAGTGGCTGGCTCACTTGCCATATCTGGCAGAAGATCTCGAAGGCGAGTCAACGCCTTGAGAGTAGCAGTCTCAACGGCGAGAAGCAGGGTCGCCATCTGGGGTCCCTCAAAGAACCAGCTCGTCGGGGAGTCGTTCGCCCTCGCGACTACCTCCACATGATACTCCTTCTTAGTGTTGTCGATCCAGTGCTCGTGGTAGGAGAAGGTGGGGGCTCGAGTGAACTGGCACTTCCTGAGGCTGTCCTCGAGAAGCACGGGAAATCCGGTGGTCAGGAGGTCCTCGGGTATGATGACCATCTACAAAAGTGGAAGGGGAAGGGTCAATAGGGAATAGGTGACCTATGTTTGGGATAATTTTAGAAAACGTTGGTATATAGGTAATTTCATAGATAGTCCCACTCTAACTAACGTCCATGCTAACTAAGGCTTCCTATAGTCAGGATGGCTCTGATACCAGCTCTGTGGGGACCCCAACTCATAAGTCGAGATCATCGAATGCACGTGTACAGTGATCCCAGAGATCAATGCTCACTGAACACACAGAAGCTGAATAACAAGAGTCTTACATCCATTCATACTCTCTTACACAAATTATAACCATTATGGTCAAGTCTTACATTGATAAAGCCTTAAGGGTTGAACATCAAATCAAACACAAGCAGCGGAAATCTTCATCGATAAGTAGAACCCATGCCATCTGCCTTAACCCTACAGGCATTCTGACTGGGAAGCGTCCTAGTTCGCGTGTTCGTCACCAAAGAACTCTTCCTCGAACTCCTGTTCTTCCATGTCTAATCAATTAAATAACTAGTGGCAAGCCCATCAGTACTTTGAATGTACTCGCAAGCAACCCACGATTGGAACAAGGCACAACAATGCAATGATATAGTACTAAGTAGGTATCTGCAGAAAGCTAGTTTTGAGTGCAATGACATGATCTATCAACATGAAAAGTATGCATCATAGGAGTTCAGATATCCATATGAACAAGTTACAGATATCAACATAAGCGGAGTTGGACACCAATCCAACATAATCATCGTGTCAAGCCATCTGAATTAACCCAATTAGTTTTTTTTTGACCTTGGAGACTGCAGGGCTTGCACCCCACAGCATTTTATTGAAAGCAAGACAAAACAGTATAATTACAAGGTGTTCCTCGATATGAGGAAAGAAAGCAAGGAAAAGAAAATGAAAAAACAGCAAAAGGAAACTATACAGAAGAAAAAAGGATGTACAAAGAAAGTTTGGACACATACACACGGTTGTGAAACTCTAGACATAGTTTAAGCAGCACCGCCCAACCGTCCTTGATCGTGGACACAGCTATTCGAATAGTTTTACACTCTACAGAGGTTGCACACTTTACCCATAAGATCCGAGGAACTTCCGTGTCATCCACGACCCGCGGTACCTCAAGTACCCGGGGTAAGCACCCGATCACTATCTTTCCGTAGAGGACACTAACATAGAGTCCACTCGATTGGTAGTAACCCCCCGTGCCCAACATTTCACATCTTAAGATTGTGGAGCCTTGCTCCCATATTCAGCACATACCACAAGCACGGGGTACCAACGGTGTGTCCGGTGCCCTATGAAAACAGTCATGGCCGCCCTACCTGGCACGACCCCGTCCCGAGAGAGCGCAACAACAACTCTCCCGTCACTAGTAATGCGGGCTCCAAGTTAGTATCAGCCTAGGTAATGAATAATGCCCTTTCCCATATAAGGGTAGAGTGGTTGCGCATGTAAGGTTGGGACGGTCGACAAATCTTAAATCTAATCCGTTTTTGAAAACCACACACACACACACTTGCCTCGGTAGAACACTTTGTCATCAAGTGGTTATCCATCTCATTATCTCCCTCGGGCATAAGTGGCACCCAACGGGGTTTTCCAAAAAGTTCCTTGAAAATACTTTGTCTCCATCACCATGCATATTCCCGTCCCTTTTTGCGTAGCAACTACTTTAGCATCCTATCTAATCCCACCGGCATAACCCTCATAAGAAGGTAGGGTCATGCACCATGCAAGTATCAACGAGGAAGTAATAGAGGCAACCAACCAACATGGTTTACCATCTCATCATGATTCTGATGCAACAATAATAAAGTGCTATATGACATGCATAAAAAGGGTTTCATGAACATGGTCAAAGGGCTACTTGCCTTGGTTGGCTTGGTCTTCAGTCTTCAGGCCCTTCTCCTTCTTCTTCTCCAACTACGTCGTCAAACACGGGATCTAATCGTCGCAAGCAAACAACGGAAAAATAAGACAATAATAAAAACAGAAAAGTCAAAGTGCTCAGAAAAATGTCAACTTATTTTTCTAAAATACTAGGAGAAAAACTAAGAATGGGAAAATTCTTAGTTTTGGATTTGGAGTTAGGGGGACAGAGTAGTGGATTTTCAAACAGAGATTTTATTGTTCATATTTGAATTTAAATTTGAATAGTGCAGAAAAGTGTAATGGATGTGTACGAAAGTTACATCAATAAATAGGTGGGATTATTCTGAGATTTTAGGAATTGGAATTATTTCATTTAGATAAGTATTTTATCCTGTGGAATTTTTATAAAATAGACAGAAAAAGAAAAAAGAAGTGGCACTGTGCCACTGGGCCGGAAAGGCCACCGTGTAGCAGGCCCATAGGGAAATCAGCCCGCGCGAGGCTGCCACGTCGAAGGCATAAAGGCAAAGTACGCCTTCAGCCGACGGGCGAACCGGTGCGCGTGCGCGTGCGTTTTTAAACTAGACGGGTGGGTCTCACCCGTCAGGGCATGAGGCTGACGGACAGGGCCCACGGCCGTCGTCGTTTACCCCCATCCAGAGGCAACGGCGAGCTCGCTGGCGGCGATATAGGGCACAGGAGGATGCGTGGGTGGTATCGTTGGAATCAGGGGGATGTCGCTGTTCGGGTGGTGGTGGAGATGGTCGCTGGAGCAGCCTGGTTTGCCAGCGACGAGGTCACGCGGCGGAGGTGCTTCGGGCGTCGATGGTTCCAGAAGTTCCCGGTTGCAAAAAGAGTTTGGAAGAGAGGGGAAAGGGTCAGCGATGCCACGCGGTTCCATATCGAGAGAAAACAGCGGCGGAGGAGGCCTGTACCGCGCGAACGTCGACGAGCCGAGGCGGCGAAGCTCGAGCTCGATCTCGAGCTCAGGCGGCTCTAGAGACAAATGGGTGGTGCAGGAGGTGGATTAGAAGTGTGGGGGAGCGACAGGGAGTGAGAGAGGGGCTCGGGGTCGCTTTTGTAGGCTGGCCGAGGTCCACCGTAGGCGCGGCCTACGGGTGCCCGCGAGATCGGCTTGGGTGGCCGTTAGAGATGGAATGGAGGGCTCGGGGGTGTTCGTGGAGTGGTCTAGGGTGCCAGGGAGAGAGAGGAGGAGCGGGACGAGCTGCGGGCGGGCCATAGGAGCGGCACGAGCATTGGCCGAGTGGGGCGGCGCTCTGCCGCGAGCTGCAGGAGAGAGAGGAGGGCGCGGGAGCAAGTGGGCAGCCTGCTGGCGTGGAGCGGACGTCGAGGGGCAACGACTGGCGCGCGGGGGAGACTCAAGGTGGTCAGGGGACGCGGCGTCAATGGTCGGGTGCCCTTCCAGGCGCTCCAGAGCGCCACTTTGGCCGGCATCCGCGGCTTTCCCGCGTCCGCGCGCCCCCACTTGTGTCTCGGAGCTGCATGAGGTGTGGGCAAAAGTCCTGGGGAGCCTTGGATGCTCTGGAAAGCTGAGGGGGGAGAAGGAGACTCAGAGAGAGGGAGGAATCCACTGTCCAGAGAAGAAAAATGGGATTCTCCCCCCTTCATCATTGCTTACTCGGGCAGAAAAGAATGCAGGTGCTAGAGGGGGACTAGGAGGGGTTGTGGTAGAGAGTAAAACTCATGGAGATTAGTGGAAGAGGACCAAACAGAGTTTTTGGTAAAGTAGCAGAAAGTGTTTGATGCAGGTTTGGGCAAGTAGATGATTTCCATTTGTCATGAGACTCCACAGGGTGAAATGCACATATAATTAGGGCCTTCCACAAATCTTGAGCTTATTTGGGCAAAGTTGCGAATGCAACTTTTGCAAACCCTAGAAATTAGCAGAAATGAACTTATGCAGATCCAGTTGAGTAAATCACTTCTCCTTGATGCACCACTTGGTGTGGTGGACTCATTTGGTCAAGTGATCATGCTCACAAAAGTCGGGATCAAGGAGAGAAAGTTGGCAGTACAAAGTTGTTCAAATTTGATTCTGGTCAGAGGGGGTTTTGGGGCATTTTGGTGAACCAAAATGACCTTAAATGAGACGAGGCTTTGCAAGGTGATCACAATATGCATTTGTGACTTGCTGGATTTTCCTTGGATTTTTATGAAAATATTTCCTGTAGAAATATTTCAAATCCTTGAAATGGGTAGGAATGGTTTTGGGAGGTTTTGTCCAATATTTTGAACATGACCATGGTTTGAAACTCTTATATATGGAAAATATATGTCCACTGAGTTTCCCTTATTTTACTCAAATATTTTTGAAGCTTTAAAACAATTTTAACCTATTAAAGACCATTTCTGGCCTGAATAAAAAGCCTTTAAATGAAATAGGAAAAAATACTTTTAAAATTATATTTTTGTGGTTTATGGGAGTCCTATATCTAATAGGTTTCAAATATACTCTTTGAAATATTTTTCATACCCCAAATCAAGTACTTGTAGTGCAAACCTCAATTTGGGGGTTTTTGGAAAACTAATTTTTGAAAATACTATTTGGCCAAATTATTTTTGTAAGAAAATACTATATTGCACTATACACATGGCATGATCATTGGGCAGAAGTTTGGGGCAAGGAGATGAAGTATATAAGGTGAAATTGTGTTGACTTTAAGGAGTACTTGAAAATCACAGAGAGAAAAACCAACTCCAAATAAAAAGCCAAATAATGCAAAAGTTTTTGTTGGTCTAAATTTTCATGCTTTATTAATGCAAATGACATGTTACAAAAAGCAGGGTGTGACATATAGGTACCATCAATGCAAGCCAGCCCTGCCGGGACCTTCTTCACTTGTGGAGCAGCAACCTTGGTCCTTTTGCTGTTGGAATTCTCTGGCAAATCATCAACAGGCGCAATGCACTCTGAAGAAGAACGATTCCTAGATTCTTTGCCAGCGTCCCTGCTATCCTTCTTCTTTCCTCTGCTTTCCTTGATGGGAACCACCCTTGTCGTTGCCTTTGCCGCAACCGCGTCCCGGTACATCTTGTACACGCAAATGATTACGTCCTTCTCATCCGATGGGATGGTGATGATTCCAAGTGGCCCAGGCATCTTCAAGGTATTGTAGGCATAGTGGGATGCCTCCATGAACTTGGCCAGGGCTGGTCGTCCAAGGATCCCATTGTACGGCAAGGGGAGGTCGACCACATCAAACACAATCTTTTATGCTTGATAGTTCAATTCCCCTCCAAATGTCACAGGGAACATGATCTTTCCCTTAGGATGACTCTTGCTAGGATTAATTCCTTGAAATGTGTCGGTGACCTCTAGCTCCTCTTCTGCTATCTGAATTCTGCTGATAACCTTTGGGGAAATCAGGTTCAACCCTGCCCCGCCGTCCACCAATATCTTAGTAACCTTGAGGTTGCAAATTGTTGGGGAGACCGACAATGGCAAGCATCCTACCGCAGTGGTACGGTCAGGGTGATCCTCTTTGTTAAAGATGATGGGCGTGCATGACCATTTGAGTGGTTTCCGGGCCTCTAGTGTTGGTTCCACGGCATTGACCTCACGTGCCCACCATTTGAGTTGGCGGTGAGAGGAGTGCAAGGATGCACCCCCATCAATGCACAAGGCATTAGTGGCCTTCCTAAACTCTCGCTCGCTGGTTTCCGCTTCATCCCCTCCATCACTCTCATCATCACAAGCTTCCTTCTCTTGACCCCTAGTGGGTTTTCCTTTGTTCCGAAAGGGTTTGGCGGGGCGATTTACTTCACCACCTCGACCCTTGCCGCCAGCGGCATTCTGACCCTTTTTCCTTGTCACGCTTCTTGTACTCATCTCTTTGCCTCTTGACAAGCTGCTCAACCTGATAACAGTCTTGAAGGTCGTCGCCTTTGGTTCGATGGGTCTTGCAATATGGCCCATCGCCCTTCCAGAACTTTTCGGCAGCCGCAGCTTCCCGGCAATCAGCGCACACGGCAGCTTCCTTGTCGGGGACTTCAGCCTTGGTGATCTTGCCGGTACTAGGCGTGCCTGATCCTTCAACAGTCATCACTGCCTTATCCTTGCACCCCTTATTACACTTCCTTCTCTTCTTCTGGCTGGTGGATTCATCATCATCTTCTGAATCAATATTGATGCAATCCTCTTCTCCGGGTAAATCCCTCCCTTCATCCGAGCACACTTATCCACTAGGGTGTAAAGATCCTTTACAGTCTTGGGCAACCGCATGTTCATCTTGGAACAAATCTTGCGATTGCGCACATTGGATTGGAAAGCGGCTATCAAAGCTGCTAGATGGATGTTTGGGATGTTCCTGTGGACCTTGCTGAACCTCTACAAATACTTCTAGAGTTTCTCTCCTTCTTTCTATTGGAGAAGCTGCAAATTGCTGGGTCGGACTGGTTCTTGATGTCCGCCAGTGAAGGTGCCAATGAACTCATAGCAAACGTCAGCCCACGAAGAAATGGAGTTCTCCGGCAGATGCATCAACCAAGACCTCACATTGGATTTGAGATCCAAAGGAAAGTAGCTGGCGAATACCTTTCATTTCTTCCCCCGGCAGCTTGGATGGCGATGGTGTAGACACTCAGAAACTCTGCCGGGTAGAGCCTCCCATCATACTTCTCGGGTATCTCTGGCTTGAACATGCGGACGGACGGCCAATGGACTTGCCGCAGCTCGTGAGTAAAGGCAGGGCATCCAACCTCGAAAGGGAGGCACCCGCCAATATCGGGCGCAGGCTCGTGAACGTCAGGACCATTGCACCCATCAGTCCGGCGGTGGCCACCGTGGCGTTCCTCAACGAAAATGCGCATGTCTTCCCTCCGCCTGTCCTCTGGGGCTTGCCGTCGATTTGGACGCGCTCGAGGGTCGGAAGAGGCCATCAAGACGTCATCGGGTTCTTAGTGTTGTCGAGCTCGCACTGGTTGCCGTGGCGGGGACTCCATCGCAGGGGTGGCCCCTTTCGTACGACCGGCAACACGAATCATTGTTGTCGCTTGAGGAGGCCGTGGTGGGCCGGTTTGCTATGAGCCCCTAGCCTCGGCAAAGCCGAGCAAGCTCCGTATGGTGGAATTCCACTCATCCATCAGCTCAGCTGCGAGCGAGAACCTGAGTAGCAGCAGAGTCCATGACATTGCCTCTGTAGCCGTGCTTGCTATGGGTGATGACGCTGATCGCACCGTCGCTTGGCTTCCGATGGTGCCAGCAGTGACAGTGTTGCGCCCCTACTGTTGTGCAGTAGCCACCTGGATGGCATGGTGACGCGACGAAGGTGCTTGAGGGCCAGTGGCTCCATTGGGTGCAGCGGCTTGGTCGACTCTTCCAGGGGAAAGCACACGTGCAGCGGTCGCTTCCATGACAGTGGCGGCTCGCCCAGACCAAGCGTCATCACTGCAGCTGTACCCATCGACAAGTGGAGGAGGTGTGGATAGAGTAGCCCATCCACTCATGCCCTATGGCGCATGGCCGTCGGGGTGTTGGTGATGTTGCTCTCCTCCGGTGCCTCCTTCTTCTGCTTCGGCCATGGGGGAAATGCTGATGGTGCCGCCTGCTCCGACCACATCCCCAGCAGCATCTACACCCTCATGTGCCTCCGCACCTCCCGTAGCATTGGCAGCCGTGGGTGGCAGAGCCATTAAGGTGGATGGTGGAGCCGAAACACCAGACATCTTCTTGGGCGCCATGGCTGACGGCGCCGTCGAAGACAAAGACGGTGAGGAAGATGACGCGCTACACATGCTTTCAGGCTCGCGCAATCGACCCCCTACCTGGTGTGCCAAAGATGTCGCAGGAAACCATGGCCACCTATGGGACCAAGGGGCCCCTTGCTGGTTTGGCAGGGGGGATGTCGCGTTGCACAAAGAGCAGAGGAGCATGGGGCAGCACGGTAGGGATCACACGAGCAATTTTACCCAGGTTCGGGCCGCCGTGAGGCGTAAAACCCTACTAATGCTTTGGTGGATTGATGGTGGAAGAATGGTGGTGGAGCGTAGTACACTTGCCCTGCAGGGGCGGCAGCGGCTACGCGCCTATGGGCGTTTAACTCTCTAGCCTAGCGAATCAAACCCTTTCTACGGTTGCCATGGGCCTCCTTTTATAGGTAAATGGGTCACCACAATGGCAAATCAGTCATTATACACATCCCTTCCTCGTTGGGGAAATACCGATGTAGTTCTAGCAGACATCAGCTACATCGATGGTGCGGCGGGACCATTGTGCTGCTTCAGCGGCGTGGTGGGACCTATGTGGTTCTACGGTGGCGTAGCGGGACATGTCGATTGCTTTCGTGGCGAGGCAGGACATCTCTCGTGCTTCCGCTTCCATGCTCTCTCTCCCTGGTAGTAATCTCTCGACCCAGAACTCATCCGGGCCTTGGAAGGCGCAAGGGAATGACGATGAAAGACTTGTTTGTTTTTTAGGATGAGGAGTTTAGGAGGAATGTGTAGTCATCTTGGAGTAGGTAGTATTTATAACCGAGTACTAATACGCTGCTAAGTGGGAAACCGTTTAGGTTTTGATCTGTGTGAGCAGGTTTGCAATTAAATACAGCGTGGTAGTAATTTGGAATGTGACGAGACGCAAGCTCAATTTTTATTGACGATTCTAGTTTCGAAGTGTGACACTATTCCTCGATGGCGTAACGTGGGCACGCGTTCTCAGCCGCGTACGTGGCTTTTGCACCATAGGGTGCACTGCAATAGGCGATGTCAGCACACTTCTTGTTCCACCAACCATGCACACTCGTTATTACCATCACACACGCTTCTTTTAATTAGAATGTGTGCCTGTCTAGCGCACACACCTTGCTATGTCTAACTTTTTTTGTTTGTTGTGGCTAATCACAAATAGTTCATCTGCGTGAGGTGTATGCCATCAATCGTAGACACCTTGATCTGGCTGACCATTTCTATTGTGTTGCCTAATCACATACAGTTCATTCGAGTGAACTGTATGCCGTCAATCACACACACACCTTGATCTACCCAACCATTTCTGTTGTGTGCGTAATCACAAATAGTTCATTCGGGTGAACGGTATGGCGTATATTGCACACACCTTCATCTGCCTGTCCGTTTCTGTTGTTAAGCTCATCGCAAACAATTCATTTGAGTGAATTATATGCCATGCATCGCACACACAACTATAATCTAAAACGTGTTTGTTGTCTCCGCCATCGCAAATGTTTTGTATCTTTTTTGATGGTTTTATTACACCACCATTTGTGATTAATGCATCACACATATTTTTGTTGAAGGGTCTCTGATCGTAGTGTCGCTATAGCAGCATCCTGCAGTAGTGAGATCTCCTCTCACGGATTGACCATGGCATACCCTAGTGCCTGATCCAAGCTATCCCCGAACAGCGATCCAGCGGCTCTGATGATGCGGGATTTTGAGAGGGGTTTGAGGGGTTTTGAGAGGGTTTCAAGGTTAGGGTTGAGCATAACTAATTCAAAAAGAATCAAAAAATATGAAACTTCCTCACATCATCATTTTATGTTACTAAGTTGCTAGGAAAAATAAGAAATTATGAATATGGATGTTTTCATGAAATTCCCTTCACATAACTTAGCTATCACCGACAAGGTTGTGTGGTTTTCAAGGGGAATGAGCCAGGGTTTAGGGTTAACCATGGCATAGTTTGTCAAAATGATCCCATATTGCGCATGGGCCCTATATTTGCGCACTAGATGTTAAGCATTTTTTTAGCTCGTTTGGAGAAGTTCGAAAAATCTTAGAAATAGGGTTGTTTACCCTAGCTTTGGAGCTCATTTTTCATGAATATGTGTTTTACTTCACAAAAGTGCTCGGGTTGATCACCTAACGTGCATAAAAGTTGAGAATGCACTGGAACATCAATACACATCAAATTACAAATTTGAAATGTGCCTAAAATTGGAATGTCGGTTCAAATTTGAAATCTAGCTCAAATTTGGAACTTGGTGCATAGTTTTCAAAGTACAACACACATCAAAAATACAAGTAGCATTACATGACACAAAATGACACTCATAAACCAATAGTTTTCATTTCTTCTTATGACAGCCTGCTCTTGATTTCACAGCGCTCACTAATGCTCTTGGTTTTCTTCACTTTACTAGCTTCAGTTTCAATGTTTCAACAACCAGGGTCTGGCCTACATGCTTCCTCCTGACAAACAAAGCAAGTCATCTAATTAGTAACTGGAAAAATAGCCAAATCAAAAAATATCACAAACATGAACGTACTTTGGACTTTCAGGAGTGTAACGGCATTTTGGAGATCCTTTTCGGCACCCAAGTTCCTGGCACAACTTCCATCTATTCTTGTTACCTTTTGGGGACCTTTTAGGCTTTGGATCTTTCTCTCCCTTCTTACTACTCTGACCTTCCTCAAACGATGCCTTGGATGCACTCTCCTTAGGCCTGCCAGTCTTTCCTATCGTTAAAGGAGGACACATGGAAAATTTGATTTCCACTTCAAGCCACTGAGATTGATCTGTAAATCTTGGAATTGGAGCTGCATACGCAGCCTTGAATCTTGCCACCAAGTAATATTCATGGAAATATTGGTGCATATTTATATTCTGGCAGGAGGCAAAGAAAAGCATGTCATAGTCACATGGTTTCCTAGTTTGTTGCCACTCTAGGCAAGTGCGGTCATGCATTTTTGTGTTAACAACATGCACCTTCCGGACTTTGTATCTCTAAGTTCATCACCCCATACTATAGATTTTTCAATAGAAAAATGTGTAACATTTCTGCTCCTATTGACCACCTATTGTACCACTATAGGAAGCTTATCCCCTTACAGACAATCATGAATCCTTCTTCTCAATTCCCACAAATGCATGATCATGATCCTTATTCGGTCAACCATGTCATGCACATGCAAGTTTGTAAACTGGTTCACCTTGTTGTTGAAACTCTCTGCCAAGTCGTTGTTGATATAATCACACCTGATGGTAGTGTTAAATACTGACATGCATGTACCATAACAGAGAATGGTAGGTGTTCATCCATTGAACAAGCTCACTGCATGCTGCCATTATCTTACCAAGATGATAGGAATGTGTCTGAGTAGTGTAATTTGCTGCTGGCCACATGTGCTCAAATTCTTCCCCACTGGATTTTTTGATCAAATTCATCCACATATGGCCGAAGCACTCCCTCTGCTTAACATGGGGGACAACATTCTTGAATACCATTTTAGCTCTTTACATGCATCTGTGTGGAATGCCAAAGGTGACACTGGCCCTATGCATCTTTTCAACTGCATCATGATCCCCAAGGCGAAGAACTTGGTCAAATATAGCCTTTATCCAGTAAATCCTTAATCTGCTTCTTAATCTCCTCCAAATCTTTTGCAGGCATCCTGTATGGTTCCTTAGATATCTGCCCTGTGCCTGGCAAAAGCTCAATCAAAAACTCGATGTCTCTATCCGGTGGCATGCCTGGCAACTCTTCTGGAAATACATCAGGAAAATCCTTCACTACTGGTACTTCCTCCTGCACAACTCCTGATAAGGAATTTATGTGCATCCTCTTCGGCTCATCTCTTGATACATACTTGATCCTTCTCCCTTCTGGGGTGGTAAGCAAAATCGACTTACTGGCGCAATCGATGTTTCCTCCATACATCGATAGCCAATCCATACCCAGAATCACATCCAAACCTTGAGATTCCAAAATGATTAAATCTGACGGGAAGACATGCTTGCCTATACTCAATGGCACTTGAAAACATCCTCGACTGGCCATATACTCCGCTCCTGGTGAGGTTACTAACATGGATGTTCCTAGAACCTTGGTGGGCAGTGTCGGTGTCAAAACCGGCGGATCTTGGGTAGGGGGTCCCGAACTGTGCGTCTAGGCGGATGGTAACAGGAGACGAGGGACACGATGTTTTACCCAGGTTCGGGCCCTCTCGATGGAGGTAAAACCCTACGTCCTGCTTGATTAATATTGATGATATGGGTAGTACAAGAGTGGATCTACCACGAGATCAAGGAGGCTAAACCCTAAAGCTAGCCTATGGTATGATTGTTGTAATATATGTTGTGTCCTACAGACTAATGCCCTCCGGTTTATATAGACACCGGAGGAGGCTTGGGTTACACAGAGTCGGTTACAATGGTAGGAGATCTACATATCCAGACGCCAAGCTTGCCTTCCACGCCAAGGAAAGTCCCATCCGGACACGGACGGAGTCTTCAATCTTGCATCTTCAGAGTCTTGGAGTCCGCGGACGATGATAGTCTGGCTGTCCGGACACCCCTAGTCTAGGACTCCTCAAGAGCCCCGAACCAGGCTTCAATGACGATAAGTCCAGTAGCGATATAGTCTTCGCGCAGTAAAGGCGGTTCTCCTTCAAGTTCCATGTACCGCCAATGCGGGTCCGCTTCACCATAAGTATCGTGTTTCTCGGCTTCTACGCCCAATAATGGTATTTTTCCACGCGTCGCATCGAATGCGAAAAGCCAGGGCATCTTTACGCTTTCACCCCCAACGTGCGAAATCATCCGCCTATAAAAGAGGCAAAAATCCAGATCCAAACCACACCATCCTCCTCCCGCGAATACTTCATCGGAGCGCCTTTGACCTAAAAATCCATTCCATCATGGACCGTCGACGCGGCTCTTCTTCACGCACTCCCAGCCCACTGCCGGGGAATTGGAGGAGGTGCTCTGTTTCACACAACGAGCTAGTGAAGCTCCAAGCGGGGGGATTTCTCCCTCCGGCCTTCATGGTCCCGGTCCGAGCCGGGCTGGTCACCTATCAAGGTGGGAGGCAAGCGGAGGCTACCCCAAGCCCCAATAAAGGGGAGCGAGTATGCTTCGTCCCTTATTTGGTAAGGGGACTCGGATTCCCGACACATCCGTTCCTCCACGGGCTCCTGGAGTTCTACGGACTCCAGCTCCACCACCTCACGCCTGCCTCTGTCCTGCATATCGCGGGCTACGAGCTCTTTGTGAGCTATTCTCGGCATTGAGCCCCATTTTGCATTGTGGAAGAGGTTGTTCATTGCACTTCGCTTCTCACGAGGGGTCCATATATCAAGTGGGCGGCGCCGTAATATGGCGATCGCCGGGACCGGATACCCATCTGGTACTCCCAAGAAGGCGTCCAAGACTGCCTCTCGAGTGGTTTTACATAGGAGACGCCCACTGCGGACCCAAATCCGATTGGCCTCCGGAGTTTAGTGCTGCTTCCTCAAGAAACGCCACCGGCACCCACGGAGCCCCCGATTGGAGGGAGACAAGAGCGTCCATTACTTGATGGGCCGAATAAGATTACTGGCCCATTCCGGGTTGACCATGATTGGAGTCATGACGACATGCATCATGCGGGGGGTACAGCCATTGCAATACAGAGGCCACCCTATGTGGGATTTCAACGGGGAGGACGATGCCACCCGTCATGGCCGCAAAGGGCCGGATTCGACCGAGGATCTGGTAGAGATCCTTTCCAGCCTGTATAAGGGGGAAAAGAAGGACTTCCTTCGAACAAACCCTTTGAATGGGTTTTCCATGATCAACCCTAGAGGATGGGTAGTTAACACCTTTAAAGGCTCAACCCATTCTCTCAAGTTTAAGCTTTTTACATTATGTCTTCTGCAGGGGTCTACGCCGGACCGTGGAGGACATGGTAAGTCCTGCTCCGCAACCCGAGGATCCAGAAAGATCCTTGGATCCAGCCTCCAAAGAGGACCCGACATCGAGGTGGAGCTGATCGACGGGTATTTCACCAGCTCAGATGGATAGTGCTTTGGTTGCCATTATGGCGGACTACCCCGACTGTATCCGCTTCTCGTGACCGCTATCGAGGTCCAAACACCATTATCTCTTCCTTTCCCCTTTCTAACCTTCGCGAATGATGGTATGTTACAGGAAGTGCCTTTACGGCAGAAGCCGAGCCAGGCGGCCGACCAACAGAGGCCAGTCCGGACCAGCAAAGGAAAAGGATGCTGATGCGGACGGAAACATCGCCGCAAAGGTATAGCTCAGATTTGAATTTTCGAGCAACGCTCCTAGGAAATGCCCGAGTGCTCATGATCTTTGTAGGAGAAAAAGTGCTCGCCAGATCAAGGGTGCGAAGTTGCTGATCCAACCTACACCGCCAGCTCCAGCGCCCGCCCGAGGGGGAGGGAAGCGCAAGACGCTGGCCGGATCCTTCTCCAACGGAGGACACCGGCTGCATCGTCCGCCACCAAGTCTGAGGTGGAGAGCGCCATGAACCATAGGCGCCACGACAAGATTTCGTGAAGCGTGCTTCTCCCCGAGGCATTGGATGCCTTTAACGCAGGGGACACGATCTCCGCGCCGCCAAGATGGTTTCACCAGAGCCACGGAGCAAGATGTGAAAGACATACGGGTAAGGGAATTTTAATGGTTGTATATACCAAGAGCCCCGAGACTTAAAGTAGTTATGTTAACTGATTTAAGGATCATGTGAAATGCAGAGCTCTACCGAGAAGAATGCCCACTGTCTCGGGAGCTGCAAGAATGCAAGGCCCAACTTGAGGTCAAGATTTTGCTGCCGCAGGAGGAGACTCAAAGACCCCTCCGGTAACACATTTGTATTAATAAATATAAGCGCCAGCGGCGTGCGCGTAAGTCTAATAATGATCGTAGGTACCGCGGACAAGATCCGGACAGCAGGATTACTGCGCCACCGAAGGCCGGCGAGAGTGTGCTGAATAGGGTGCAGCAAGAAAGGAATAAACTCCAGGATGCCAACGCCAAGCTCGGAGAAGAGCTGAAAGGCGCTTGCGCCAGGCTGTCCGGCTCATAAGGAGAATGAGCGGCTTCGTCGCGCATTTATAGTAAGTGCTTGAGCGGACTCTTTGAAAAGAAGAGTTCGGCGAGGAAGTATATTGACATGATATGTCTTGTAGGTATACTCACAGTGTCGCCCCGCAGAGGAGATGCCCATATCAACGGGTGATCAACTTCCTAACTATTGCAACCGCCGAACGAATTCGTAGGCAATGAGCTGCGCCGTCTGTGCTTTATGGCCAGCCCTCCCCTACCCGAGGGCCTTGGGGAGCTTATGGAGAAGCTTCAGAGTGCGGCAGCGCTTCCATTTGTGGAAGATTTTGGCTTGCCGTCAAGGTGCCAGGGAGGCTTGGGCCATGGTGAAGACGCGGTATAAGAAGGCGGATCCCAACCATATGGCTGAAGTTGGACCGGTGGGGCCCGATGGGATGGAGATCCCTGTGAGTTTAGTATACAGCCAAGTAGAGTTGGCTGCTAAGTTTTCCCAACGGGACTGTAAGTTAGATAGCCTGTTAGACGGGATTGAGGAGGAATACAATCAATAAATTTGACAATGTATGTTTTCCTTTGAAGTGACATGCGAAATGCCTTCTAGCCGGATTGTAGATCGTTTGTCTTTGCCAACCTTTTTGCTTCGACCTCGGGACCCTAGAGTCCGGAGTGTGTCCGAATACCTTTGTGGATGAGAAACAACCGCGGTATGCATGGAGACCAGGCGTAGGGATCATTATTGCTTTATCAGACAAGTGCCCAACTAGTTATGTTATATTACATGGTTAGTAAGAAACATCTTCCAGGAGAATAGTTCCGCTAAGGGTTCCTTTCTCGGAGCATGCCCTAAAGTGCATGTCCGGATCATGCAAAAAGCGTAAAAACATCCGGGGCAGATAAATGAGTAGGTAAAGAAAATCATCTTTTAAGTCACCGACGAATATTCCCTTAAGAACGCTTAGCTTTCGCTTCACCTAGTCTGAGGTACACATCCGGTGACCCGCAAGAGTAATCGCAGAGGTGCTCCCTTTACCTCCTAGCCGAACAACCGGGAACGTAGGGGTAAGCACAGGAGCCAGAGAACCCAGCTTGGCCAAAACTTAAGTCATATCGGTGCATATAATGGTGAGTAAAAGGTACATGTGGAAGCTTGACACATGTGCTGGGCATGAAACCCTTATAATTGAGCTTCTGTAAAAGAAGCCCCCAGGTATAATGAGTGCGGATGGCACATCAAGTGTATGCGAAAAAATGCAAAAGTAAGCCCTTAGGGGCTTTTTAATAAAAAGGTTATGAAAAGAGAAACGAAAGACAGCCAAGGTATAAAAATTTGGACGGAGGGAGGGGACGAACTCTTAATCCGGCGCTAGGCATAGAATCTTCGGAGGCGGGCTGCGTTCCATGGGTTCGGCTCGAGTCGGTTATCCGACGCATTTCATAGACGGTATGCTCCGCCGGTCAGGACTTGATCGATAATGAAAGGGCCCTCCCACTTGGGCTTGAGCTTGTCCTTTTTCTTGTCTGGCAGGCGTAGAATTAGTTCACCAACGTTGTAAGTCTTGGCCCGTACTTCTCTGCTTTGATATCTTCGAGCCTGCTGCTGATAGAATGCGGAACGAGCTTTGGCGATGTCGCGTTCTTCCTCCAATGTGTTCAAGCTGTCCTGCCGATCCAGCTCGGCCTCTCTTTCCTCGTACATGCGCACTCGAGGTGAGTCATGAATAATGTCGCAGGGTAAGACTGCCTCTGTGCCGTATACCATAAAAAATGGTGTGAATCCGGTAGTACGGTTAGGCGTTGTCCGCAGCCCCAGTACGGAGTCGAGCTCCTCGACCCAAAGGCGTGTCGATTTAGTAAGTGACCGCACTAGTCTGGGTTTAATGCCGCTCATTATTAGACCATTTGCTTGTTCCACTTGACCGTTGGTTTGAGGGTGATAGACTAAAGCGCAGTCGAGCTTGATGCCCATATTCTTGCATCATGAATTAACCTCGTCGGCTGTGAAGTTCGTGCCGTTGTCGGTGATGATGCTGTGGGGGACTCCGTAACGGTGTACTACCCCGGATATAAAGTCTACCACTGGTCCGGACTCTGCCGTTTTGACCGGCTTGGCCTCTATCCATTTGGTGAATTTATCCACCATCACCAATAGGTACCGTTGCTTGTGGGTTCCCCCTTTAAGGGGTCCAACCATATCAAGCCCCTAGACCGCGAACGGCCAGGTAATGGGTATAGTTTTGAGGGCGGTAGGTGGCATATGGCTCTGATTAGCAAAGAGCCGACAACCAACGATCTCGATTAAGTCCCGGCGTCGCCCGGCCGCCGGCCAATAAAATCCTGTACGGAATGCCTTTCCTACAAGGGCCCGGCTGCTGCGTGGTGTCCGCCTAGTCCGCATGAATTTCAGCCAGAGGATGCGCCTTCCTCTTCGGAGATACATCTTTGAAGGACTCCGGTTGTGCTTTTCTTACAAAGTTCTCCCTCATGGACCTTGTAGGCTTTCGATCGCCGGACTATGCAGCGGGCCTCGTTTTGGTCTTCGGGAAGTTCCTGCCTAAGAAAGTAGGCTAGGAATGGTTCTGTCCACGGGGCGATTACTGCCATTATGTCGTGGGCTGACGGTGTTATGTCATCGGCTGAATCGCCGATTGGCTCGGTTTTTTCCGGTTTGTCACTTCCGGCTCCTCTTCCCATAGTACGGATGGCTTGAAGAGCCGCTCCAGAAGATATTTGAGGACAGATCACGTTTCGCACCAATGCGTGCAAGACGCCGCCGCTTGGTTATTATCTCTGGCTATGTGATGGAATTCGAGTCCTTCAAACCGACTCGACATTTTTAGGACGGCGCTGCGATATGCTGCCATTTTTGGATCCTTGGCATCAAAGTCTCCATTTATTTGGGATATTGCAAGGTTTGAATCCTCGCACCTCTAGGCGTTGAATACCCATGGAGACCGCCATCCGGAGACCATGTAATAGGGCCTCGATTCGCTGCGTTGTTGGAGTCCGTACATTATTTGAAGTACGTCTTCGGATCAGTCCCCGGTTGGAGACGCTAATACGACGCCAGCCCCCATCCGCCAACATTTTAGAGCCGTCAAAATGCATAACCCAATTGAGTATGCGCGTACATTTTAGGGAGTTCGCCGGTCCATTCAGCGACGAAGTCAGCCAAAACTTGTGACTTTATAGATCGCCGAGGTTTGTAAGTTATATCGAATGGTAAGAGCTCAATGGTCCATTTTGCAATCCTGCCCGCTATGCCATGGTTATTTATAATGTCATTGAGTGGTACTTCAGAGGCCACTTTTATCGAACACTCTTGGAAGTAGTGTCGGAGCTTCCGGGACGCCATGAACACCGCATATGCTATCTTCTGATAGTGCGGGTAACGGGACTTGCAGGGGATTAACACAGTGGATACATAATACACTGGTTTTGAAGAGGGAATTTCTGCCCTTCATCCGCTTCGCTCGACAACGAGGACCGCGCTTACAACTTGATGCGTTGCTGCGATGTATAACAACATTGGTTCGCCAGAGTGGGCGCAGCCAGACCGGATTTGTTGCCAATATGGCCTTTATTTCTTCGAGTCCGCAAGAAGGCAGCATCCGCCCACTCAAAGTGTTCGTGCTACCGAGGAGGCGATAGAGGGCAATGCCTTTTCCCTAGACGGAGATAAAGCGCTTAAGGCTGCCACGCATCCTGTTAATTTTGTATTTGTTTGAGGTCTTTGAATATCCAACTGTGATGAGCTCGGATTTTAGCCGGTTTGCTTCAATTCCTCTACCGGATACAATGAAGTTTAGCAGCTTTTCGGCTGGTACGCCGAAAACGCATTTCTCCGGATTCAGCTTGATGTCATATGCTCTGAGGTTGTCGAATGTGAGCCTCAAATCGTCTACTAGAGTTTCGACGTGTTTTGTTTTGCCTCGATCGCTTTTGCCGATCCGGGTGGCGGACATGTTTGAATCATGCGCTGATATGTTGTGCCGCATTTTTAAGTCCGAAGGGCATCGTGTTGAAGCGTAATGGTCCGTATGGAGTGATGAATGCCGCTATGCTTGGTTCCTTCCGCCATCTTGATTTGATGATAGCCGAGTATGCGCCCGTGAAGCACAACGAATCGTGTTCGCGGTAGCATCGATAATTTGGTCGATGCGGGGAGAGGGAAGGATCCTTTGGGCAAGACTTATTGAGGTCTTTAAAATCGACACACAGAGGCGCCGTGATTTATCCTTCTTGGTACCATTACCGGATTTGCTAGCCACCGGATGTTTGATATCTCTAATGAATCCGCTTCCAAGAGTTTGGCTAGCTCTTCTCCCATTGCCTCGCTTTTGGGTTCGAAAAATCGTCAAGAGCCTGTTTGATCGGGTTAAATCTTTTAGGATGTTTAGGCTGTGTTCTGCCAACCTGCATGGGATTCCGGGCATATCCGAAGGATGCCAGGCGAAGATGTCCCAATTTTCTCGAAGGAATTCACGCAGTGCAGCGTCTACTTCGGGGTTCAATTGTGCCCCAATGGAGGCCGTCTTTGTTGGGTCCGTTGGATGGACCTGGAATTTTATTATTTCATCTGCTGGTTTGAAGGAGGTGGACTTGGATCTTTTATCGAGTATCACATCGTCCCTGTTCACCGTAGAGCGCAGCACGGTGAGTTCTTCTGCTGCTAAGGCTTCGGATAGTGCCTCCAAGGCTAGTGCAGCTGTCTTATTTTCGGCGCGGAGTGTTATGTCTGGATCACTAGCGAGGGTGATTATTCCGCCGGGCCCAGGCATTTTGAGCTTCGTGTACCCGTAATGAGGTACTGCTTGAAAAATTGTGAATGCCTCTCGTCCTAATATAGCGTGGTATCCGCTGTTGAACGGGGCCACTTGGAACGTGACTTCTTCGGATCTGTAATTGTCCGGCGAGCCAAACACCACATCGAGTGTGATTTGTCCGGTGCAGCGTGCCTCCCGGCTAGGGATTATTCCTCTGAAGGTTGTGCTTCTTCGCTCAATACAGCTCCAATTGATTTCCATTTTCCGCAGAGTTTCCTCGTAGATGAGGTTTAATCCGCTGCCGCCATCCATGAGGACTTTTGTCAGTCGAAAGCCGTCCACTATGGGACTAAGCACCAGTGCGGTTGGTGCTCTGGCTGTTCGGAATTTAGGCTCGTCGCTGGCACTGAAGGTGATAGCTGTGTCACTCCATGGATTTGCTGTTGCTATTTGGTAGACTTCGGTGAGTCCGCAGATTGTTCGCTTTCGCATATTGTTTGACGCGAAAGTCTCGAAGACTGTTGATACCGTACCGGTATTGTTGGAGTTGTTTTATGGGCTAGAAGCTCCTCGCCACTTTTGGCCACCGCCGTAATATCCAACATGCTCAAGGCTATGAGTTGGGACGGCTCCTCTGATTATGAAGCTTACAGGACATTGAGCCATCCCTCCAAAGACGGTTCCGCTCCTTGTTGGGTTTTTGTTTTTCGTTTTTGCATCCGGGGCATGACCGTAAGGCGCCTTTTGTCATGGATCGGGTATGGGGCGGATTATCCCAAAATTGATTTTCGGTTTTCCGAAACTCTCCATCGCACAAGATTTTCGCATTATGGATGCCGATTGGTGAAGCGTAATTTTGCGACGATCAATGGCGCTTAGTATTCCCTTGTCCGTGCAATTATTGCGAAAGATAGAGATTGCGCTTTTCCTCTCGGCAGTTCTTTATCCTGTCCATAACCAGAGGAATCGGCCCAGAGTGATGTAATCGCTTCAGCGGGCTCTTGCCGATTAGAGATAGATCGCATATGTCTGGGCGGGTGGGTGGACTAAAATCCGGATCCCTGCCCGTCTTGGGGCTTAGAGGCCGAAGAGCTTCCGAATTCGGAAGCTTAGGTTGCTAGACACAATCCAGCGAGTCCGGAGTGATGCATGATTTTAAGTTCAATGCTTGATCGAAGCCCGTCCCTCCGCGGAAGTCCGGCATGGAGGGTTCGGGAATCCGGACGTGACTAGTTTTTAATATAGGCAAAGAGTTGCCGCATTGTTCCTCTACCACTGCGACGTGGTGGGTGGCCTGGGGAGAGTTAATCTCTCTCAGATCGGTTTTATGCCCAATCTGATCGTAGTCTGTGGCGACTCCCAGGGCGGCGATGCGATCCAAGAGCTCGTTAACAGACAAGAGCTCTATTGGATCCAACTGCTCGGCGGATTCCGAGCTGACACGAAGATTGCTTTTGACGACTTGAGAAGTCATTGTCAAGGCAGTGGCCGGACAGGCGGTCATAAGAAAACCACCTAGCCGGATAGTTTGGCCGACGGCCAAGGCCCATTCGGCAAAAATACCGTCTTTGAAGACGGGTGGAGGCATCCTTCCTATCGGTGACGACACAGAGGAACTCTCAATGAAAGCACCAATGTCGGTGTCAAAACCGGCAGATCTCGGGTAGGGGGTCCCAAACTGTGTGTCTAGGCGGATGGTAACAGGAGACGAGGGACACGATGTTTTACCTGTGTTCGGCCCTCTCGATGGAGGTAAAACCCTACGCCCCGCTTGATTAATATTGATGATATGGGTAGTACAAGAGTGGATCTACCACGAGATCAAGGAGGCTAAACCCTAAAGCTAGCCTATGGTATGATTGTTGTAATGTATGTTGTGTCCTACGGACTAATGCCCTCCGGTTTATATAGACACCGGAGGAGGCTAGGGTTACACAAAGTCGGTTACAATGGTAGGAGATCTACATATCCGTATCGCCAAGCTTGCCTTCCACGCCAAGGAAAGTCCCATCCGGACACGGGACGGAGTCTTCAATCTTGCATCTTCGTAGTCTTGGAGTCCGGCGGACGATGATAGTCTGGCTGTCCGGACACCCCCTAGTCCAGGACTCCCTCAGGCAGTTTATATTATCCACAAATCCCCTTGATATGTATGAATGCGATGCACCAGTATCAAAAAGAGCGAGTGCAGTAAATGACTTAACCAAAAACTTACCTATTACTGCATCTGGTTGGGCTTCAACCTCCTCCACATTAACGTGGTTCACCTGTCCCCTGTTGAAAGGGTTCGGTTTCTTCCCCGAGCTTCCATTGCTATTTCCATTCCGACCTTCAGGACATTCATTGGCGTAATGTCCAGTCTTCTGGCACTTAAAGCAAGTGACTTGACTCAGATCTCTCTTGGCTGGTGTTGAGGGGTTGGTACGGTTTTGGACATTGCTTCCTCCATTCCCGTTACCATTCTTGGAACCATTATGGTTGTGTGAGCTACCACCTCCATGGGTATGCTGGAACTTTCCTCCCGATTTCGGGGTAAAACGTGGCTTCTGCTGAGCTCCAGAATTGTATTTCCCTTGTCCATACTTCCTCTTGCGGTTTTCAGTCTGCTGCTGCTTCCCTTCAATCATAAGAGCACGGTCTACGAACTCCTGGTAGTTGTTGAAACTCGCTACCATCAATTGCATACTCAGCTCATCATTCAGTCCTTCCAGAAACTTCTCTTGCTTAGCTGCATCTGTAGCAATGTCATCTGGGGCATAACACGCTAGCTTACTAAAGTCTTCCACATACTGACCAACTGTACGTCCTCCCTGGCGTAAGTTGCGAAACTCACGCTTGCTGAAACTGATCCCATGTGACAGTGTCTACTGGATAGGTGGCTGTGAAATTCTCCCACCATGATGCTGCGGGTCCTTCAAGCTGATGTGCGGCAAATCACACCTTCTCCGCATCTATGCATCCTGCAGTGGTTAACTCCCTGGCTGTCTTGTGAAGCTAATCATCTGCAACAATCGGCTCGGTGTTACTGGAGAACACCGGCGGATTCAGCCTAAGGAAACGGGTTAAGTGATCAACAGGTGGTGGTGCTGGTGGGTTGTTGTTGTTGTTTCCCTGATTCTGATTCTGGACTACGCAGCCGGCACAGGAAGTGGGATCGGGTGCTGTGCTACCAGCCAGTCATGATCCGGTGCGGCCAGATTCCCCGCTGGCCCCTCCTATGCGGGCGGAGGCCCTGGATTTGGAGCCGCAAAAAATCCCTGTCGAGCAGGTGGTGGTGGAGGACCGGGCGCAGTCCAATGGATGGGCCCCGATCGCGGATCTTCTGCATGCCTCGGTGGTGGGGCAGCCAATGCGAACGGACGAGGATGTCCCCACCTCGATTACTGGCGCCATGCAGCCGGACGTGGGGGGCGAGGGCACTGTTGGCGACGTGACCACGTACTCTACATGTTCTGATTTGGCGCTTATTAGCATGGACCAGGAGGCCAGGAACATGGGTTTGGACATGGATACGCTGGAGGCAAGTCTGTCCAACAGAGAGAAGCTTGCATTGAGCAATATCAAGACATTTTGTGCCAGTTTGCTTAAGAAGCTTGCACCTCCCTTGCTCAAAGAATTTGAGGGACTACGGGGAGTGAAACCTGGTCAGGACCCGTTCACACCCCGGCGTACTACCAAATCACTGGGGGTGGGAGGCCCACACAAAACTAAAGCTTCGGCTGCGGAGATAGTGCTTTTGAAGACCCTGGGTTTTGATTGTGAGGACATAGCGGTCTCTGAGGATGCTCTCGGGCAGCTAAGGCAGGTGTTTGACTCGCCTTTGCAGGAGCAGCAGCTAAGGGCCATCGCGGCCATTTTTGGCAAGGCCATCCCGTTCGAGGGGAGGAGATGGAGAATGCGGAGATGATAGTGGCGTAGACGTGTAGCTGGGTACGGACAGGGGAGACTCAAATTTCCCATGTCGTACAATGCTATGGAGATGGTATGCTGGAACGTTAGGGGGCTAAATAGTCCAGCGAAGAGGAAAGCGCTTAGAGAGTTTGTGGACTCCATCCATACTGCTATCATATGTATTTTAGAAACTAAGTTGGAGGTGGTGGATCAATTTGTGATAATGCAATGTATGGGTCCGGCGTATGATGGTTTCTTTTATCTTCCGGCTTTGGATACCCAAGGAGGCATTTTTGTGGCATGGGATTCCACAAAGGTGCAGTTGACAAATTTTGTCAATGATGCTAACTTCACCACAGGCTACGTCACTCCCTTGGAGGGGCCGGCGTGGTGGCTCACGGTGGTTTATGGACCGCAGGAGGATGCGGAGAAAATTGTTTTTCTGGAGGAACTTGCGGCTAGAAGACAGCTTTGCTTGGGCCTTGGATTGTCATCGGTGACTTTAACATGATCTTGTATGCCCAAGACAAGAGCAATGCACTGTTGGACCAAAGGATGATGAGCAGATTCAAACACTGGGTGGATGATCATGCGCTCAAAGAGCTCTTTCTTCATGGACGCAGATTCACTTGGAGCAATGAACGTGAAGTGCCTACTCTAACCAAAATTGACAGAGCGTTTGTATCCATTGATTGGGAGTTGGACCATCCGGAGTGTTTGTTACAAGCACTTTCCACCTCAACCTATGACCATTGCCCGCTGTTTTTGGCGATGGAGGGGCGACTGCATTATAAAAGGAGGTTTAGGTTTGAGAAATTTTGGACGAAGCTTGATGGATTCATGGATGTGGTAAAGGAGGCGTGGGTGTGTGATAATGACATCTCTAACCCCTTTCACAGACTGGATATCCTGCTCAGGAACACTGCGAGGGCACTTCATGCTTGGAGCCAGAAACAAGTGGGGAATATCAAGATTCAGATTGCAGTTGCGAATCTTGTGATCATGCGCTTTGACTGTGCACAGGAGCACATGCTGCTATCTCAGGCCGAGCGTCATTTCAGGAGCAAGTTGAAGCATGTGGTGTTGGGGTTGGCTTCTCTGGAGAGAACAATCGCGAGGCAAAGGTCCAGGATCACCTGGTTGAAGGAAGGAGACGCAAACTCGCAGCTATTCCACCTGGTAGCTAATGGAAGGAGAATGAAAAACTTCATACCAGCTCTCCATGTGGGGGATCAAGTCATCACAGAATCGATGGGGAAAGAGGAGGCGTTCTTCAATGCTTATAGAGAGCTGCTGGGAAGAGAGGAGGCACGGGATAGCACGCTAGACCTGGAGGAGTTAGGCATCCAGTCGGTGGATCTTGCTGACAAGGAACTCATGTTCTCGAAGGAGGAAATTTGGAATATGGTGAAGGAGTTGCCATCGGATAGGGCCCCCGGGCCAGACGGTTTCATTGGCATCTTTTACCAGCAGGCTTGGGAGATCATTAAGGGTGATTTGATTGCAGCAATTCAGAAGTTCTTCCTAGGAAATGGTGCTGGGTTCGGTAGGTGAAACCAGGCCATTATAACCCTCATACCTAAATCTTCTGAAGCTCGAGGGATCAATGACTTTACGCCGATCAGCCTGGTACACAGCATGCCAAAATTCGCATCCAAACTGCTGGCTATAAGATTGAGACCAAGAATGGGAGAGCTGGTGCATATCAATCAATCGGCGTTCATCAAGGGTCAGAACATACATGACAACTTTCTTCTGGTGAGGCAAATGGCCAGACGACTGCACAAAAGGAAGGCCAAAGGTGTGCTTTTGAAGCTAGATATATCGAGGGCCTTTGACTCCTTGTCATGGCCTTTCCTTTTTGAGGTGCTGCGGGCGAAAGGCTTTCCTGAGCGTTGGATGGCATGGATTGGCAACCTTCTCACCTCGGCAAGTTCTAGAGTGGTGGTGAATGGGTCAGCGGGACCGAAGTTTATGCATGCAAAGGGGTTGAGGCAAGGGGACTCGATTTCGCCTCTTTTGTTCATCATAGCTATGGATGCGTTAACTGCAATTGTGATCAAAGCACATGACTTGGAGGTGTTGAGCAACATGAATGGCTGCAACCCAATGCAGCGGCTATCTCTGTATGCGGATGATGTCGTTTTCTTCATCAAGCCAACAGTTGCAGATCTATCCTTTGTCAAAAGAAGTGCTTGAGATGTTTGGAGAAGCCTCGGGTCTGAAAATCAATTATAGTAAGTCTGCGGCGATCATGATCAGGGCGGAGGACAGTGACGAACATCTAGTGAGGGAGGCACTGCCATGGATGATGGAAACCTTCCCCTGCAGATATCTGGGGCTACAGCTTAGTATCAAGCAACTTAAGAGATCGGAGTGGCAACTTGTGGTGGATGCGGCACTACACATTATACCGGGATGGCAGCGTGGGTTTGTGACTAGGCCAGGCAGATTGATCTTGGTTAATCAGGTCATGAGGGCCAGACCAACCCACCATCTGATAGTTGTTGAGGCGCCTAAATGGGCTTTGGAGCGAGTGGACAAGGGCTGTAGAGCATTTTTTTGGGCTGGATCCGAGGAAATTCATGGTGACCGATGCCTTGTGTCTTGGAAGCGACTGTGTAGGCCTAAAAATCTTGGAGGTCTGGGTGTGGTGGACCTGTGCAAGCAAGGTATTGCACTTAGAATGAGGTGGGAGTGGCTTTCTAGGACGAATGCCACTAGGCCGTGGCAAGGTTTAAACTGGGCCCCTGACAAGTAGGCGAGTGCTGCATTTGCTAGCCTTGTGAAGTGACAGGTTGGAGAGGGAACGAAAGTTTTGTTTTGGAAGGATAGATGGGTCAATGGAGCTACAATTGGAGAGTTGGCCCCGCTAATCCATAAGCGGGTGAGAACACAGGTGGTGAACCGTAGGAGTGTTAAGGATGTGTTGTTGATGCATGCCTGGACGAATAACATCACTGGGCAACTAGGCATTGATGAGCTGGCTCAATTTGTGCGGCTTTGGGAGATCCTGATCGATATACAACTGGTGTCTGGTACCGAAGATAAACCGATTTGGTCCTGGAACCGCGAAGGAGTGTACACAGCGGCCTCAGCCTATAAGATGCTGTGCATGGGAGGGATTCGGTTTCAGGCTTATAAGGCCATATGGAAGTGTTGGGCTCCACTTGTTTGCAAGCTCTTCATGTGGTTGGCGGTGCAATACCGCCTCTGGACATCTGATAGACGGTTTCGGCATGGCCTTCAGGACCAAAGATCGCCTTGCTATCTCTGCGAGCAGGAGGAGGACACGGTGGACCACATTACGATGCAGTGTGTGTTTGCAAGGAAGGTGTGGTTTATTTGCTTCTGCAGAACGAACATCAGCCCAGAGCTATGCCCTACACATCAGTCTACTATTGGTGCTTGGTGGGATGATTCGAGGAAGCGTATCCCGAAGAGGATGAGAAAAGGTTTTGACTCGGTGGTCATTTCGATTTGCTGGAATATTTGGAAGCAACATAACGGGAGGGTCTTTGGGCGAAACGACCTTAGGAATGTAGGAGGTACAGTAGACCTGATCTGGCAAGAACTTGATATATGGTCTAGAGCAGGAGCCACTGGAGTCTCTGTTTGGTAGGAGTAGTAGGGTAGAGTTTGGATGAGTGGAGGGCTTGGTGGAGGGTGCACTTTGGGCCCTCGACTGACCGTGTAATATCTCTTGTACATTTTTCTCTCTCTTCTATAAATCTATGGTATGCCTTTGCCGTACCCTCGAAAAAAAATCCCAATTAAGCATCATCATTAAAAACCCAACAATATTAATTTAAAATAACATGATGAGATTCACATGATAATCCAAGTACTAGATACTCAAAACTTCCATAACCGGGGACACGACTAATCATGATTAGTTTATACACTCTACAGAGGTTTGCGCACTTTTCCCCACACGACTCTATCTCCTCCGTTGGTTTTCTCGCACTACATGGTGTTTGAGAAATGGATGACCGAGACATAGTCTTTCCGAAGCACTAGCACCTTACGATGGGTAGACCTGTACACCTACTTTACCCTACATCTGCTAGTCTACCACTGTAAGAGTTCGCACGACTTAGTCAACTATGCTAGAGCCCATAATAGCATGTGGCTGCACACGGAAGTTTCTAGCATGAATAATCTTATGATCCCTTAGAGCCTTGGTGGCGGTCCAAAACAAACAGACAATCCTGGAATACCCAAGTGCCTCAATCCACCCAGATGTGTATTAAAGTTGCCACCTTAAATAAACCATTAATTAAAATCTCACATCTGTCATGGATACACTCACCCAAACCACGTCTACTACCATAGCATGGCGATATAAGCAAACGTAGAGTAACTCCCAAGGGTTTGATAATAAACTGGACAATAGGTACTACCTCATCTACTTCCCAAAACCCACATATTAATCAGATCCTAATCATGCAATTGTTTGAGGATTGATCTAATGCATAAAAACGGGTAATAAAGAGGTATGATCAAAGTGTTACTTGCCTTGCTGATGATCCGCGAAACCTAGAGATTCGAAGTAGCAAGCGGCGCACTCCGGGTACTCTATCGCAAACAAACAAGCATACAATAAGTACTCATCTAATGCACGGGTAAAACTCAAATAAGAGAGCTACCCAGAAAGTCCAACTTAAGAACTCCGGTTTGCAAAATGAATCAAATCAAAGGAAGCAATGAAAATCAAACGGCGAAAGAAACAAGCTTCGTTTACTAATCTGGACCTAAGTCAAATTTTACAGTAGCAAAAACTTGTTTGAGTTGGTTAAACGGGAAGAGGGTTTCGAGACGAAACTCTAGGCGCTTGAATCGCCTGATTCCGATAAACGTGCGAAACGTTATACTAGAACGAAAATCGGATCAGAAATCGCGATCAGAAATAATCGCGGAAAATCCGATAAAAAGAAAAACGGACGAACAGGCTAACGGACGAACGTTCGCTGTCTGCGAATAAAAGGAAAATCATTCGTTAAAACGAACGAGAACGGGCGTTCGCCTAAATAACTAAACTGAAAAAAAAACCGATCTAATAAAAAAACAACCACAGTTTTATAAAAAAACGGGCGGTTAACCATCGAAAAACCGGCGGCGGGCGCGGCTTACTCGGGCGGCGGGCGGCGGTCGGCGCGAACTCCGGCGGCGGGTTGGCGGCGGGGAGGGGATCCGGCGGGGGTGGTCGGGCGGCGAGGCGGCGGCGCAATGAACGTGGCGGCGGCGGGCGGGCTTAGGGTTTGGGGCGGCATGGATCGGGCGCATGGCGGTTAGGCTTAGCCTTGGCGGGCGGCGGGCGACGAACGCGACGGCGACGGCGCTTAGGTTCAAGGGCGGTTCGGTTGGGGCGGCTCGGCGCCTCGGGCTTTACAGGCCGGCCGGGTCGGAGTCCCGGACGGACACGGCCCGGTTAGGTCGGTTCGTTTTTTTCTAAAACATTACGCACAGAAAAACAATTAAAAGAAATACTAAACGGACTCCAAAAATCCCGAAATAAATTTTCCTCGGCTTCTAAAATCAAGCCGGTTTAGATGAACATTTATTTGGGGCCTAAATGCAATCTTGAAAAACACGCATTTTTCCTAAATTCAAATAAAATAGTAATAAAATCCAAAATTAAAGATTATTTGATTTTATTATTAAATCCTCAATATTTCTTTATTTTGGGATAGTCATTTTATTCCCTCTCTCATATTTTTATAATTGAAATAATTGAAGATAAAATAAATAAAATCAAATGATCCTATTTTCAAAATTTGAGAAAACCCAAATATGAAAATAACAAAATCCCCAACTCTCTCCGTGGGTCCTTGAGTTGTGTAGAATTTCTAGGATCGAGCCAAAATGCAAAAAATATGATATGCAATAATGATTTATTGTATAACATTCCAAATTGAAAATTTGGGATGTTACATATTTATCCCTTTGTTGTTTGCATGCTTTGATTGCACTGTAGTCAATTATTAGGGTGGTCTCTCACAGTAAATATCAAGTTAAAATGTGCTCTTTCCAGTGTTCCAACTGTCTATAACACGTAGCAATTTGGAGTGTGTCATGTCCACATGAGTACAAATGGATTGTGAGGTGTAAGACAGGTAGATGGTTAGACCATGGATGCAGATAGCACCAGATTGTCATAAAGTTCTAGCAGAATCGTTCTGAGCTCGGAGCATGAAGCATTGAAAGACGAACAAGAGTCATATGGAGATATGATCGGCAAAAGTTTGCATATCGTCAAAATTATCATCATCAATGATGTCCACATCAATGGCTGAGAATAAGACCAGGATCTCGAATCACTCACTTTCAATTATGAGAGATATTGATTTGAGTGGGAGTGCACTTTATGAATAATGCCTAAAGTGAATCTTTTGTTTATTGTTGTAGATCAATGGCTCGCAATATGTTCAACCTAGCCCCAATGTTAGAGAAATAAAAATTGGCTGCCAATGATAGAAACTATCCAGATTGGATCCGGAACCTAAGATTTGTTCTCAGGAGTGCTAAGAAGGAGTATGTGTTGGATCAGCCTCTGGGTGATCCACCTGCAAAGGATGCACCTGAAGTTGTAGATGATTTTCACTTCTCGTAATGATGATTATGAGTTAGTCCAGTTCCTCATGTTGATTTGCATGGATCCTGAACTATAGAATCATTTTGAACGATCAAATACTCAGTTTATAATTCGGTCACTAGATACTTTGTACAAGAAGCGGGCAAGGACCGAACGTTTTGAAATAACCAAGGCCTTGATTGACTACAAGATGGCAGAAGGTTCCTGAGGGAGTCCTGGACTAGGGGGTGTCCGGATAGCCGGACTATCATCGTCAGCTGGACTCCAAGACTATGAAGATACAAGATTGAAGACTTCGTCCCGTGTCCGGATGGGACTTTCCTTGGCGTGGAAGGCAAGCTTGGCGATACGGATATGTAGATCTCCTACCGTTGTAACCGACTCTGTGTAACCCTAGCCCTCTCCGGTGTCTATATAAACCGGAGGATGTTAGTCCGTAGGACACAACCATTACAACAATCATACCATAGGCTAGCTTCTAGGGTTTAGCCTCCTTGATCTCGTGGTAGATCCACTCTTGTACTACCCATATCATCAATATCAATCAAGCAGGAGTTGGGTTTTACCTCCATCAAGAGGGCCCGAACCTAGGTAAAAACATCGTGTCCCTTGTCTCCTATTACCATCCGCCTAGACGCACAGTTCGAGACCCCCTACCCGAGATCCGCCGGTTTTGACACCGACATTGGTGCTTTCATTGAGAGTTCCTCTGTGTCGTCACCGATAGGCTTGATGGCGTCTTCAACCAACAACAACGCCGTCCAGGGTGAGACTTTTCTCCCCGGACAGATCTTCGTGTTCGGCGGCTTTGCACTGCGGGCCAATTCACTTGGCCATCTGGAGCAGATCTAAAGCTACGCCCCTGGCCATCAGGTAAGATTTGGAAGCCTAAACTTCATGGCCGACATCCGCGGAGACTTGATCTTCGACGGATTCGAGCCACAGCCGAGTGTGCCGCACTGTCACGATGGGCCTGATCTAGCTCTGTCGCCGGACAGTACCTTGGAGGCCGCACACGAATCCGCTCCGACCCATAGCTCGGAGCCGACCGCGCAGATCGAGGACCGGTGGCTGGACACCGCCTCGGAAGCTGCAACTGCTACGGCGATGGAGCCAAATATCGACCTTGTCCTCGGCAAAGCTCGTGACTCCGAGGTGCCGGAATCCTTGCCGGACTCCGAACCTCCTGCGCCCATGCCAACCGAACCCGATTGGGCGCCGATCAGGGAGTTCACCGCCGCGGACATCTTTCAGCACTCACCCTTTGGCAACATCCTGAATTCGCTAAAGCATCTCGTTATCGGAGAGCCTGGCCGATCTGCGGTCGGGATGGTTGGGATGCGGTTGATGAAGAAATTCAAGCCCACCCACCACCCACTTTGTAGCCACTGCCGATTTATCTAACCGACATGCTAGACTACGACCAAGACATCGACGGCATGGACGACGATGCCGAGATTTACCAAGAACCAGCGCCACGGGGCACTGGAAGACCACCTCGTCATACGAAATATACATGGTGGACACCCCAAAGGATGGGGACGGCGAAGAAGCAGCGGAGGCGGATTCCTCTAACAAACAGCCCAAGCGCCGACGTCAGCGGTGCCGCTCTAAATCCCGCCACAGCAAGAATGGAGATTCCGGCACCGGAGATAATAACACCACAGAGAGTGCCGAAGACAACCCCCTCCAGCAAGATTCAGCACAGGAGGACGGGGAAGCCAGCCCTCAAGAGAGAGCGGCAGACGACGAGGATGACAATTACATGCCTCCCTCCGGAGACGAGGCAAGCCTCAACGACGACGAATTTATCGTGCCCGAGGATCCCGTCGAACAAGAGCATTTTAAACGCCGGCTAATGGCCACGGCGAACAGCCTAAAAAAGAAGCAGCAACAGCTTCGAGCTGATCAAGACCTGCTGGCCGACAGATGGACCGAGGTCCTCGCGGCCGAAGAGTATGAACTCGAATGCCCCTCCAAAAGCTACCAAAACGCAAGTTGCTCCCCCGACTAGAGGAGGAAGCATACAAACCTTCATCACCAGCGCACAATACGGCAGACCGACCACCTCGTGGCCGCGACAGAGAGGCGTCTAGGCCCTCCGCCAGAACCGTACCCCGGCACCGCTCGAAAAGCGCGAAGCCACGGGGGAATGCGCCGGACTTGCAGGATATATTGGAGGACAAGGCAAAACAATCAAGATCTATATACGGATCACGTGGGCGCCCCACAATCCAAGACGACTACCGTCGCGCCGGATACAGCAACCCCGGCCAGGCCAAACACAGCAGACAAAGCTCCCTTGAGCTACGTCGTGATATTGTCCAGTATAGAGGTGCCGCACACCCACTCTGCTTCACAGATGAAGTAATGGATCATCAAATCCCTGAAGGGTTCAAACCCGTAAACATCGAATCCTACGATGGCACAACAGACCCCGTGGTTTGGATCGAAGATTATCTCCTTCACATCCATATGGCCCGTGGTGACGATCTCCATGCCATCAAAATTCTCCCACTCAAGCATAAAGGACCAGCTCGGCATTGGCTTAACAGCTTGCCAGCAGAATTAATTGGGTGTTGGGAGGACCTGGAAGCCGCATTCCTTGACAACTTCCAGGGCACATATGTGCGACCACCAGACGCTGATGACCTAAGCCATATAATCCAGCAGCCCGACGAATCGGCCAGACAATTCTGGACACGGTTCCTCACAAAGAAAAATCAAATCGTCGATTGTCTGGATGCAGAGGCCCTCGCAGCCTTCAAACATAACATCCGCGACGAGTGGCTGGCCCGGCACCTAGGACAGGAAAAGCCGAAATCCATGACAGCCCTCACATCACTTATGACCCGCTTCTGTGCGGGGGAGGACAGCTGGCTAGCCCGCAGTAACAACCTCCGCAAAAATTCTGGCAGTCCGGACAGCAAGGACCGCAATGGCAGGTCGCGTCGCAACAAAAACAAACGCTGCGTTAACAGCGATAACACTGAGGATACGGCAGTCAACGCCGGATTCAGAGGCTCTAAACCCGGTCGTGGAAGAAGCCATTCAAAAGAACCACTGGGTCCGTCCCAATTTGGACCGAATACTCGACCGCTTCTTGCGGATACATGGCACTTCAAAAGCCAGCTAACCACACCAACAAGGATTGTTGGGTATTCAAGCAGGCAGGCAAATTAATTGCCGAAAACACTGACAAGGGGCTGCACAGCGACGACGAGGAGGAGACTCGACCGCCGAATAGTAGAGGACAGAAGGGTTTCCCCCCACAAGTACATATGGTAAACATGATATACGCAACCCACATACCCAAGAGGGAGCGGAAGCGTGCACTTAGGGACGTATATGCGATGGAGCCAGTCGCCTCGAAGTTCAATCCATGGTCCTCTTGCCCGATCACTTTCGATCGAATGGACCACCCCACCCGTATCCGCCATGGCGGATTCGCCGCATTGGTTTTAGACCCAATCGTCGATGGATTCCACCTCACTAGAGTCTTGATGGACGGCGGCAGCAGCCTGAACCTGCTTTATCAAGATACAGTGCGAAAGATGGGCATAGACCCCTCAAGGATTAAACGTACAAAGACGACCTTTAAAGGTGTCATACCAGGTGTTGGGACCAATTATGCAGGCTCGATCCACACCGAAGTGGTCTTCGATCCCGGATAACTTCCGGCGAGGAGTTAATCTTCGACATAGTCCCGCTCCGCAGATGGCTATCACGCTCGCCGGACGAACCGCTGCTCGCAAAGTTCAACGCAGAGGCCGCATTATGCATACCTTAAGCTCAAGATGCCGTGCCCTTGTGGAGTCATCACGGTCAACGGAAATACTGAACGCTCCCTCCGAACGGAGGAACACACAGCGGCTCTCGCGGCAGAAGTACAGAGCAGCCTTTTAAGGCAATTTTTGAGTCCGGCCGTTAAAGGACCGAACATGGCTAAACGAGCCCGGAGTAACATACATCAAGACCTCCTGGCACGTTCCGAGCACGCGTAGCAATGCGGCCCCAACCCCAGCCCTTGCATGATTGCAAGACTAGCCCTCCGTGTACATCATTACGCTCTGGAGATACCATGGGCACAGGGGGAGGGACACGACCACGACAGGCCCAGAGTGCGGCTTAACCACACCAGGGGCTCCCAAGTGTGTCACTCTTTTTTCTTCCTTTTTTTCTTTTCCACAGGACCCCGTTCACCAGAGGCCCTGTCCGGCAGTAGATCTGCCGAACTCACGATGCAATAGCCAAGGAGGGACAATGTCTACGACGAACACACAGGTGGTCTCCATTATGAGCATTAAATTTGTTTAATACACCATTCCGCAGCCTACCCCTAGAGGGAGACACCTTTAATAGTCCATCCCTTGCTTACCGCACTATTTGTATCGTTCTGCACTCATGGCAGAATTCCTTGAATAAACAACGCATCACTTTTTGTTTATAATTCCATTCCTTTTTTCTACATATATATTCATTTATGACATCTTGCATCCGTACACTTTGGTACGGCCGAATACACCAGGGGCTTATGTTCCCCGCATTATGGTGCGGCAAGTCCGAACACTTTCACAAGTGCGGCACCCCGAACTTATAGCACTATATGCATCGGCTCCGAATCATGTCTTGGGTCAATAGTTGGGTTTGCCCGACTCCCATGTTTTGGTACCTTACGTTCTGTTCTATCGGCTAAGGTAGCACTGGGAGAACCACTGCGATTGCGCCCCGGTTGAGCTGGGCGAGTGCCTTAGTGGAGAAAGCTAAAACTAACTGTCATGATAAGGCGAGAGCTGGTCGCTGTTCGAGCGGTCTTTTCGAGTCCCTAAAGACTTATGCCGCTTAGAGCAAGGAACCGGCTGTGTCCGGCCAAGGCGTGGATAGCGCCCCGAATTCGGTCTTCCGAACACTAGGGGCTTCACCGAAATTTAAAATTATAGAATTCTATGGCTAAGTGAGAGTGTTCAAGCATTATAAGTCCGGTTGCCTTGTTCGTTGTGTTGAGCGCCTCCTAGATGGACCCAAAATGGGAACAAGAGCGCCAAGTTTATCCCTAACACCCCAACACTGTGGCATGGGGGCTGAAGCCGACGACTTGCCATCTCTCGATTTGATAAACAGCCGCATGTAAGGTAATATTTTAAATTAACAAGCGTTGCTTAGCGATATGAACAAAGTTTTCAGCGCATGTGATAACACATTGTGAGTCTATTAAAAATTACATCCTTGGGGCACTCATCCGCAATCTTGCGACACCCTTCAGACACTCTTATAGTACATTTCGGGCGACGATACTCCTTGCCGCGTGGCGCGTCTGTGATAAGCCTCTCAAAGATCCAGCCTGCCCCAAGGCACCTTTAGGCGGGCAAGGCCCGACGGCACCTTCAATGTAGGTAGAGCGCTTGATGACTTCCACCTGGGGCACGATCCACCAGCCGCCAGACGAGGTCGGCGTAGCTCCTGTGCATGGCCTCTTCAGCCACAAATGACTATGAGGCCCTTCATGGCCTGCTTCGGCTACCTTGTGGAGGTCGACCAGCTACTTCACCGGGTCGCTAAGGGCACCGGATGTTCGGCCTCAGCAGATCGAGACCGTAAGACCTTCTCCGCTGAGCTCCCTCCTCGCCCGGTAGAATGTGGCGGCATCGGACACGCCAAGGCAGATCTGCAAACGCCCTAGAGAGTCCGATTCGGGTAAGTAACAGGTAATTTACATTCACATGCTTGCTTTGCATGAAAAATGCCTTACCCGCCGCTATTTCCTCACCGCCTCAATCTCCTGGAAGGCCTTATGGGCCTCGGCCTTAGCGGCTTTGGCACTTTCAAGAGCCGAGGCAAGCTCGGACTCTCGAGTCTTCGAGTCACGCTCCAAACTCTCATGCTTTTCCATGAGAGCCTGGAGCTCTTGCCGCACCTCCGCCACCCGCGCCTCCTGCTTCTCTCGCTCGCTTGCTCACTGTCAAGATTATGCTCGGGCCAGGACACGGCCTCCTTCAGGGTCGCCACCTCGTTCGTGGCCCCTGCAGTACCCACGTTATCCTTGTTATTTCTATTGCAACTAAAATCCTTTTCTGTAAGGTACAAATTTAAGGCGGTGTTACTCACCTTCTTTGTCCTCGAGCTGTTTCTTGGCAAGGTCGAGCTCGTTCTCGGACCGCTCGAGGTTCTGCTTCAAAGCACCGACCTCCGCAGTCAGTGCGGCAGAGGTCAGCAGCGCAGCCTGCAAACCCATATTGACATAATTTTTAGAACTCCTGCAGATATCTTTTTAGATCCTCGCCTGGTTTTTCTTTCCGAACACCGAACTGAGCATCAGGGGCTACTGTCTATGCGGTATTACATTACATATTTTAAAACTTCTTGCCTCAAAGCCTGTTAGAAGGCTGCTGCAGGCTTCGGTCAGCCCGCTTTTGGCGAGCTGAACCTTCTGAATCACCGCACTCATGATAGTGTGGTGCTCTTCCTCGATGGAAGCACCGTTGAGCGCCTCCAACCAGTTGTCCGGCGCCTCCGGTTGGACGGAGGCTGCCGGTGTCACGGTCTTGCCCTTCTTACAAAGGGCATTGCGGACTCGAACCACCGCGGGTTCCGCATGGAGTCCGGCCAAGTCCGGAGGCTGCCTTGTGGCACCTCCCGAGCCTCCTCCTGATGGGTCCCTCCGATCCCACCTCGGCGCCCTCAACGCGAGGGCTGGAGGCAATGGAATGGAATCTACATCCGACGGAGCGTGGACCCGCTTGATGAAGCGGAAGATCATCCTCGGCCGACTACGTGGTGTGCGGCATTAGAAGGACACTACGTGGCACAAAAGAGAAATTATAAATCATTCAGAACCGGATACTTACGATCTTGCGGAGGCTTGGCCCTTGAGGGCCACTCTTCGCCGCCAACGCTGGCGCTGGCGGAGCTGTCCGGAGGAAGGGTCCTTCCCTCTTGACCCTTCGCCTCCCCTGGGGAAGCCTTCCTCTCCTCTCTCCCCTCTTGGGAGAGTCTTTCTCCTCCTCGCCTTCGGGAGGAGTCCGCCTCGAGCCATCGGATGATGAGTCCGACATCACTGGCGCCGAACTCCTTCGGGTTCCCGTGGCCTTCTTCTCCGCACCACTTAAAGGGCTGAACCAGCAGCCCTGGCAAACGGGTGTCCGCTGGTCTTGGAAGGGAGCCGACAGCCACCTGTCCGGACGCCCTCTCGCCATCTGTCAAAGGCATTGGGAGTTTTAGATCCCACATAGAATTAAACTATGAAAGGAATAAGTGCCCCGTAAAGGATAACAAAGCTTACCTCGCCGGCCGGGCGCTTGGTGCTGAATCCGTGATCTTCGGTCGCAGACGCGGGGCTTCGCCCTTGAACAGCACCTCCGTGCAGCTTCAGACGTCAGGTCAAGAGCCCGCCAGGTCTCGTGCTGTGACGGATCGAACTCCCACAAATTGAAGGCCCATGTTGGCGGGGAGAATCCGGACGACGAGCATGACTGGATCACATTGACAAGCTTAAGCTTTTGTTCACTGTGGTCTGGAGACAGATCGAGTCCTGCTGCTCCTCCAAACTACCCCATAGCAAGCCCTTCTCTTTCCAGGAGGTGAGTTGCATGGGAGTACCAGATCTGAACTCGGGGGCCGCTGCCCATTTAGGGTCACGCGGCTCGGTGATGTAGAACCACCCCGATTGCCACCCCTTGACGGACTCCACGAAGACCCCCTCGAGCCAGGTGACGTTGGACATTTTGCCCACCATGGCGCCTCCGCACTCCGCTTGGATGCCCTTCACTACCTTTGGCTTGACATTTAAGGTCTTTAGACACAAGCCGAAGTGGGGCCAGATGCAGAGGAAGGCCTCGCACACGACGATAAACGCCGAGATGTTGAGGATGAAGTTTGGCGCCAGATCGTGGAAGTCCATGCCGTAGTAGTACATGAGCCCCTGGACGAAGGGATGCAACGGGAAACCCAGTCCGCGGAGGAAGTGGGGAAGGAATACGACCCTCTCATGGGGCCTAGGGGTGGGGATGAGCTGCCCCTCGTCGGGTAGCCGGTGCGCGATGTCGCTGGACAGGTATCTGGCGCCGCGCAGTTTTTCGATGTGCCCCTCCGTAACGGAGGAGGCCATCCACTTGCCTCCCGCTCCGGACATGGCTCGAGAAGGTTGAGGCGAGGTGAGCGAACTTGGGCGATGGAGCTCGAGTGTGCGGAGATGGATAAGCAAAGGAGGAAGAAGGCATAGGTAAAAAGGTGGATCCTTATCCCCTTATATATGGGCGGACGAAGACTATGCGTCCCCACTGGCCTGGTAAAACTCGCTTATCTCCCAAGCGCCGCCATCAATGGCGCGGTTGGGTTACCCACATCCGTATTGATGGGAATCCCGGAATAAGGGGAACACGATCTCTGCTTCGACAAGACGTGCCAAGGAAACCGCTTCGCTAAACACGCTGAGGTGGTATGATAAAAAACGATTCAAGTAAAGGCTTGGCGGTGGTATGACATCATGCCACAAAATACGTCAGCAGATTGAACTTGTGTACATATTATTCTCTCTACGGTGGAATGTGGAATTTATTTTGCAGAGCCGGACACTATCCTAGCATTCACAATCTTCTATGAATTATTCGGAGGAGGAATCCGCCTTGCAATGCCGAACAATATGCGCGCCGGACTCATCGTCATTGAAGCCTGGTTCAGGGGCTACTGAGCGAGTCCTCGACTAGGGGTGTCCGGATAGCGGACTATCATCGCCACCGACTCCAAGACTATGAAGATACAAGATTGAAGACTTCGTCCCGTGTCCGGATGGGACTTTCCTTGGCGTGGAAGGCAAGCTTGGCGATACGGATATGTAGATCTCCTACCATTGTAATCGACTCTGTGTAACCCTTGCCCTCTCCGGTGTCTATATAAACCGGAGAGTTTTAGTTCGTAGGACACAACCATTAAAACAATCATACCATAGGCTAGCTTCTAGGGTTTAGCCTCCTTCATCTCGTGGTAGATCCACTCTTGTACTACCCATATCATCAATATCAATCAAGCAGGAGTACAGTTTTACCTCCATCGAGAGGGCCCGAACCTGGGTAAAAACATCGTGTCCCTTGTCTCCTGTTACCATCCGCCTAGACGCACAGTTCGGGACCCCCTACCCGAGATCTGCCGGTTTTGACACCGACAGTTCCTCAATGAGTGTGCATATAGTGAAGCTGGCTGGCTATGTTGATAGACTAGCTACTTTGGAATTTGGAATTCGTCCAACACTGGTCCAAATATTGTGGTTGCTTCACTCCCCCTATCTTACGATGGTTTTATCATGAATTGCAACATGAATGGGATGGAGAAAATCGCAAACGATTTGTTTGCTATGCTCAAGACTATAGAAGCTGGAATGCATAAGAACAAACAAGTGTTGATGGTCAATAAGACCGCTAGTTTCAAGAAGAAGGGCAAGTCCAAGAAGATATGTTCAGGAACCGATAAGACCGGTCACAGAAGAGGAAGAAGGGCGGAGCTACTAAGAGACTGAATGTTTCTACTACAAGCAGAAGGGACACTAGAAGTGCAACTACAAGAAGTACTTGGCAGATAAGAAGAAAAATGGTTCTTCCGCTAAAAGTATAAAGGTTATACAAAGTTAATGTTTTATCCTTGTTAAATTATTTAAAGGCATGAATATTTGACATTGATCGGTTGCTCTCATTTGCAAACCGACATAGGGACTGCAGAAATCTCACAAATTGGGAAGAAATGAAGTCATGATAGAAGTCGGGAATAGTGATGGGATCACTGATCAAGTCGTCGAAGTAAAGCCTTTAGTTTATCTTTAAGATTCTTCCTAGAACCAAATAATAGTTATTTTGATCAGAAGTTATGTAAGACAATATCTTTTCGGTTATGCGATGGATATTCTTATAAGTTTTAAACAATGGTTGTTCAAGTTATTATAAGAGTATGTTTTTGGATTTACCTCTATTATTGATGATTTATTCATTACCTTGGAGATTATGTATAACATTAAAGAGCTAAAATTTCTTGAGAAGATTGATAATACCACTTAGGTGTGGCACTGCAATATTGGTCATATTGGAAAGAAATGTATGAAAACTTCATTTAGATGGAGTATTAGAGGCTTTTGATTATTGAACCATTAACACATACAAGAATTTTTCGATGGATAAATTGACTAATACACCACTCAAAAAAAATTGATCGAAAGGGTAATTCATTGGAATAATACATAGTGATGTATACGGTTCATTGATCATACTAGGGCATGGTGAAAACTTATACTTCATGAAATTCACTGATGATTTGAGTAGATGAGATTTACGTGATGAAACATAAGGTCTGAAATATTTGAAGGGTTCAAACGAATTCAAAATGAAGTTAAAGATCATCATGACAAAAGTTAAAAGGTTATCCAAATCACGAGTTTAGCAAATAAATGATTACAAACTATTTCATAATTTACCGATCTGCTTATCACTGCTGCAGGATGCTGCTAACGCGACACTACAATCAGAGACCCTTCGACGAAACTGTGTGTGATGCATTAATCGCAAACGGTGATGTAAAAAATCATCAAAAAGATGCAAAACATTTGCGATGGCGGAGACATCAAACATGGTTCATATTCTAATTACTTGTGCAATGTGTGGCATACGGTTCACTCAAATGAACTATTTGTTATGAGGAAGAACAACAGAAACGAGCAGCAAGATAAAGGTGTGTGCGATATACGACAAACAATTCACTCGTATAAACTGTTTGTGATGAGGCGAAACAACGGAAACGGGCAACCAGATGAAGGTGTGTGCGATATACAACATACAGTTCACTTGGATGAACTATTTGTGATTAGGCAACACAAAAGAAACGGTCAGCCAGATCAAGATGTGTGCGATAGAGGGCATACAGTTCACTCAGATGAACTGTTTGCGTTAAGCCAGGAGAACAGAAACGGTTCAACTTAACAAGATGTGTGTGATATGCAGCAAACAGGTATGTAATCAGAAATGTGTGCGAAGACCGATAATAACACAGACGATTGCTGCTAATAAGACGTGTGTGTTGTGTGATGTGATTGCATACAGAACAACAACAACACATATATATATATAGAGAGAGAGACACACAAACATATGCACACACACACACACACACACTTATAAGGACATGGTTGCATAACCAAATTAAACATCCAATTACATAGGTGGCTACTACACACATGACATTTGCACACACCAAAGTAAACTATTACATGCATAATTACATAGGTGGCTACTACACACAAGACATTTCCACATACCAAAGTAAACTATATATTACATGCATAATTAACTAGGATAAACGATCGTCTGATCATCATCTACTTCTTGTGACACTTGTCGCTACTGCTCTGCTTGTGGCTCGATCCGGCCTCGTCAATTTTGGGAAGGAGGCACTTCCTCATGTCAATGATCCGCCTGTGCATCTCGTAGCATGTGTACACGCTCTTGGCCGCAAACCTGAGGTGAGGTTCACCCAGTTGCCACATCCAGGCCCGTGCCAAGATACAGGACGTGTTATGTTGGCATCCTGCTTCATATTTCGTAGTAGGGGTCGATGATGGCCGAGGCGAGTTCAACCAGGGAGTCCTTCTTCGTGCTGCCCCAGACACTGTAGTGGTCACAGATTTTGACAAGGTTCTTGCAAGCCAAGCCCGTAACCTTGAGTTCTTGTACATCGTTGGAGGTTTCCACCATAGCGGACTTGTAGTCGGTGCTGTTGGCAAACCTGGCGAAATGGTTGGAAGGCTCTGTGGCCATGCAGTAGTGGTAGATGAGGACATGATGATGCACGCACAAGTGGATGACGGCAACCTTCTGTTCTTTGCTGGGATGACCGCCGGTGTACTGGAGGTCAATGCCGACCACTTTGTACTTGTCCTGAGCAAGCAACTGCTCCACGGTGTTGATGTAGCCCTCCACCATGGCCGGGTCGATGGTGTACACCACCGAGAGATCTGTCTCCACGTCGAACTCCATTGGAGCGTCGCTAGATATCCTCTCTGTATGTGTCGTCATGGGTGTGCTTATTGTATTGTGGGGCGCGATCGAAAGGTTGAACGGACTAAGGTTATAATGTCCGCGGGAATTAATGGGGAAGCCGACCTGGAACGTCAGCATGCCCGGATGGCAGTTCTAACTGCAGCGTGTAACTCCATCGTGTCGCACATAAGTGCATCGTGGCGACACGCGCGGCGCAACCGCATGCATATGGGGTCCCCAACGTGATCTTGCATCGGCCCCAACCGTTGGCAGAGCACACACGGAGGGACACGAGCAGAGCGCTCCGCAGCTGCCTCAACGGCGAGCAACCATATATATGCATATAGCAGTTCAATACGCAAGGAAAGTTGTCCACAAGCCGAGCGCATGTAGGTACGCGAGCAGGGCACGGTGCGACACCTAATGGCGAGCAGAGCGTGTCAAGGGACACGAGAAGAGCACGCTACAACGCCTAACAGCTAGCAGAGCGCGACGAGGGATGCGAGCAGAGGCCGGCACAGTGACACGTTGCAAATAAGACGAACTGTGCGAGCGATGGCGGAGACATCAAGCAAGATTCAGATTAGAGTTGTGTGTGCGATACATGGCATACAATTGATCCATCCAAGCTGTTTGTGATGGAATAAGACGTGTGTGTTGTGGGCAAACGCTTGCTGGTATACAACCGTCTATGGTTCATGAATTCATCACCGACGGGTTACCTACTGTAGTCCACATGCGATGTGATATGCTCTGTTCACAACATATATGCTATGTCTACAGAAGAACAACATACTCCAATTACAAATACCATAAATATACTTATAACAGGACATGATTGCAAAACCAAATTAAACACCCGACGTTATATAGCAAATACCATAAATATTTCAAGGTTCAAATTCCAGCATAACAAGGCCCAAATTGAAAGATTACATGGTTCAAACTATTCTAACAAATAAAATTCTTCTTCTTCAAAATATTTTTCATCATTATTTCTAGGAAAGGGTCAGCCACCGAGAAGTCATATAGTGGCTCGATACAGTGACTTCCAAATAATCTGTCATATGAAGTTACAAACTGAAATTCAGCTTCTATAGAGCCTTTTCCATTCAGCTGTAGATGCCTGCCATCTTGTAACCTTCAAACGGATCAGGAATTGCACCCAAGGTCTCCAGTTTAGGCACAGAGAACATAGTTATTTGCGAAGGTGCATAACGATAATGAAGGAGCAGCCTTGGAAGTGAAGGGGTGTCTTTGATGATGAGCTCCTCTCCTTTAAAGCAAATTCCAATGCTTACAAGGTGAGTTGACTTTATTTGGAGACAACGGATGCGTATTTCTTTTCCAAAAACAAGCAGCAAGCGCTCCAGGGTAGGGCAGCAGGAGTGGATGATGCTATGCAGTGAGGCCTCCGACAGATCGACCACCACAAGCGCGAGTTTTTTTAGCAGTGGGAGTTGAAGCATTTGTACCAGATTGTCTGCTAGATGGCATCGGGCCAACCTGGCAGTGTGGATAGAGGAGGAAAACCATGAGATGGACATCGGTGGTGAGGGCACAGCTACAACGCTTGGTGGGAAGATATTTGCATAGTAATGGTAGAACTCAAGATGTTGGAGTTTTCTTGAACTGACGGGATGTCAGCCATGCGTCCACCATGCAGGGTATGTGCAGCAGGTAGCATGCTGGGATGCATAGGCATTGAAAGGAGCCATGGTGGGAGGAGATGATGACTCTGTGGAGTTCAAAATCATGAACAACAGATAGCCAGTGACCGTCGAGATTAAAAGGCACGGTGCGCCACGGAGTGCACCACCGAGATGTGAGGACTTGTGTGCGGCAGCCATCCTTGGTGGGGAGAAGGAAAATGATCTCCCCAAGGATGGCGTCCAGGAGATCGTTGATGCGGTCCACCGGATATTCTACGAGTTCCTCGGATCCAAGGCGTGTGGCCACTTCTGCCCATGCTGCCGGGTGCAGGATCTACAGCCAGCGGCGTCGCTGGCCGGAGCCTCATCTGTGTACATACCAATCTAGAAAAAAGGCAGAAACATACATGTATGACATTCAAAATCAATTCTCAACATCTGGAAGAAAAAAGGCACAAACATGTATGTAGGACATTCAAAATCAGTTCTCAAGATCTAGCTACGAATTATTAGCACGCATGCTAACCCTAGTCCGATAATTAAAAAAAATCACTTGTATAGAATAAACAATTAATCACTAACCATAGATACCATTCAAACAATCAATACACTACATGGATCTAATGAATTTTACTCTGATTTCATGGACTAGGTGAACATAACCATAGGAGTCGTTGCCGGAGTAATTGTGAACCTTCGGCTCCGGGTGGGGAGGCACGACGACGACAACGAAGTCAAGGTCGCGCTGCTGCCCGCCCGAGACCCCGTCGGCGGCGACAACAACCTTTGTTCCCAACTTCATGCATTGCGCAAGTGCTTCACCAGCCCCGGTGTCGCCACTCCCTCTGATGGTGCGCTTCAGCAAAATCCTAATACTCTCCATGAGGCAGTGAAACCTGTGGACGAAGGGTGCGGCCGCCTATTATGACCAGCGTATCGAGCGCACCATTAATATGGAGCAGTGGGAGCGAGGTGGGTGGTGGTCAAAGGGTTGGCTCGCCTCCCAGTGAGCCTACGCAGCGGACTGCTGGCATGCCTTCTGTCATTTCACATAGCTACTAGCACGCCCTCCGGTGACACTCGTAGCGAAAACGCGCATGCCTCGGGCTCCCATCCTGCCTGCGTGGCGGACTACTAGCATGCGTATCGTCAACTCACGCATGCTCGTACTGCACATGGGATACGTGGCAGCACATATTGTATTGATTTTTCCTTTTTGATGATTAATTTTGTCGCTTTATTGCTTAATCGAAGCAAGACACGTACATTGTTGGTCTAATGCACACAGTTCGAATAAAGAGTCTGTTTGTGATATTGGTTGCTAATTATTGATAATTTCCTGTTTGTAAGAAGATTATATCAAAACTTGTCCCAAATATGAAAAAAATTATAATAGCATAGTCTATAGGTCTCCATATGACACCATGATAAGTTTCATGAATTTCAACTTAGTTTGGATTTACTGGATTTTAAAATCAAGATTCTCGATATTAGAAATTTCTTGCATGGGGACTAAACATGCACCCTGGGACACATACACATATGATTTCCCAATCCATTTTGGTCCACTATCACGGGTCTCATGTAGCTCAAATTTGATTTTTGCAAATTAAATCCCTAGGAAATCAATCAATGTATAAAAACGGACAAATGTTATCTTTTTTCAATTTTTAACACTAAACTCCTTTGGTCGCATGTTCGCCGCTGAAATAGTTTGACATGCATCTTTGGGCCACATGCATGCGGTGGTCCTAGGACACTCACTCGCGTGTGACTCTCTCTATGGGCCCGCGTGGTCGTCGTCCAGCACTATGACCTACGGTGAGAGAGGTTAATTTGACCAACAAGGATGGTCATTTTTTGGTTTTTGTTATATATGGTAGGAGTATATATAGTACGCGTCGAAGAGGGTGGGGGCAACATATACTACACGTCATATAGGATAGTCACTCACATGCGTTGCTTCCATCCGTGGGCTCGTGAGGTTGTCCTCCATCACTTTGACCCAATGAGAGAGGTTAATTTAACCAACAAGGAGGTTTATTTTTTGGTTGTCTGTGCACAAAAGTATGGGATCTTTTTGTACCCCCTTACTTGTGCACGGGCAGTCGTAGCCACGCCTGCGGCAGGGCCTGGCAGGGCAGAAGAAGGTATAACAGAAGACTACCAAGATAGACACTCAAGACAGTGAATAAAGAGTAGAGGACAAGCTGGACCTCCCCCGGCAACATCCTTGCCGGGGCGGCTTGTGTAGCCCCGGCAAGCTCCTTGTCGGGATGACCTACGAAGCACCAGCAAGGCCATCACCCTTGAGGCTGAGGGCTTTGACACCATCGACAATGTCAAAGCCAAGACTTGGGAACGCATGTGTAGTAGCATGCAGATCTTTGTGAAGACTGATGGCCTACAGGCCCACGTGGAACCAGAAGACGAAGCCCCCCGGCAAGACCCTTGCTGGGGACAACTACGAGGCCCCCGACAAGCCTTGCCGGGGACGATTGCAGGGCCACAGCCAGGCCCGCGCCCGACAAGGATTTGCCACCTCACCACCACTTCAGCGCGATGACCAGCTTGCCAACTAGGCAGATGCCTGCATGGCGGCATGCAGATCTTCATGGAGGCTCTACCACCGCGCCAACACAGCAGCTAGCTAGCCAGCGTGGCACTGCATGCCTTGTCAGCCTGGACACGTGTCAAGACAGGGAGAGGCGGCAACAGACAGGACGGCTTTTGTTGCCGTCCCCGGTAAAGTGAAGGGGCACGTAGGCAGAGCATTAAATGTGTTTGTCCTACGATGCCAGCGATGAGTATATGCACTGTAGCTTGCTTTCCACCTCCTGTGCGCCACTGTGGCAACCCCTTTGACGTATAAAAGGAGGCCCGAGCCGTACTGAGAGAGGATTTAGAAATTTTTGACTAGGCATGCACCGTAGCTAGTTCAAGAGCTCAAGAACATAGAATATACACACAAGCAGGACTAGGGTATTACGCACCAGTGCCGCCTGAATCTGGGTAAAAATCCCTCACGCTGATCGCCAGACCTGCTCTTCATGCAGCTCTTTGCCCGCCAACCGTAGAAGGGATCGCCCCTAATCCCATAGGTGTTCATTTCCTCGACATCTTTGGCGCGCCAGGTAGGGGGAAGAAGTTGTGAGAATCTGGTCTAGCAGTTAGTGCAACAGTTTCTTCATTGCCATGGCTCCAAAGAAGAAGACGATCGCAGCAGTCAGTTCGTCTGGAGCCGCTCCACCCGTGCCCGCACGGACGGACGACGTGGCAGACGCCGGTGGAGGAGGAGATCAGAATCATCCATGCCACCCTGATACGAGAAGCCAGGCGAGCGTCGTCTTCCGCAGCGACAACGATGGTTGCACGCCGCTGCACCAAGGATGGAGCCGCGCTACCTACCGGTGGCGCGGGGACCTCCAAGGGTGGTAATATGACCCCGCCAGTGCACGCGCAATGGTCCTCTCAGCTCATGCATGATGAACAGCACCACGACATTGAGGACCCTGGGTGTCGCCATGGCAAGAGGCCTCAACATCACTCTCAAGATGCGCAGGGCCGACATGCACGCCATGATGCTGGAGAAAAAGGCGCGCGGCCATGGAACCGTGATGGAACTCCAACTAACATAGTTAAAAGTCGAAGTTCCTCCCATTCCTCGCGCCTGTCACTGCCCCTGACACAAGCAGAAGCATTGGCACGGGCGCAACTACTCCTCGACTTTCCTCCTACTGTGGAGAAGCAAGAAGAGTGGAGGGTTACCATCCAAAGCCTTATTGGCCACGCCAACAGGGATGGCCACCGGGAAGCAAGTCCCTCGCGACACCGGACCACTGAGCCGGCGTGCGTTTATAGTGGAAGGGTTGGAGGCGCCGCAACCACTGTGCACTCCCTTCCACCACGACCGGCTCGTCGGGTTGACGCCCGTGATAACGTGTCCATGGCATCGTCTGACCCACGAGCGTGTTGCGACCAACATCAAGTTCTCCGGGAGCGACTCAAGGAAGACGCCCGGACAACTATCGAGCGGCGACGGGAGGCGTGTCACCAATCTAATAGGCGTGCTGGTCCTACTGCATACAGGCCTGCGCCGGGGGACACTGGCGACTTGCCCTATGCAATAACTTGTCCAGCATTCACCCATGAGCTAAGGCAGTTTCAGTGGCCCACCACCCGCACGTTCAAACCAGAGGTCCCGGAGAAGTACGACGGCAAGGCCCATCCGTCTGAGTTCCTGAGCGTTTACACCATCACGATGCAAGCTGCCGGAGCACGAGACGACAAGGTACTTCCCAACTATTTTCCATTGGTGCTTGTCGGCGTTCTGGAACGGGGGTCCCCGGACTTGCCTGCCTGCGGCCTGCAGCGTGGCTCAAGTGGTGGCCCAGTACGGCCCATCTTCATCAACAAAAGACTCAAGACCCTCGCGAGGGGCCAAGCCTCGCGGGGCGGACGATGCAAGGCTTCCTCAGGCATGGCCTCGCCAGGCGGGCTCGTGAGGAGGCCGAGAGATCAAGGCAAGGTACCTCGCGAGGTGCTCGTGACGCAAGCCATGACGATCAAGACCAGGCGGGCGCCGGCCTGCGCAGTGTCCTTGTTTCCTCTTTGGTGCAAAGGGGGAAAGCACAGGCGCGGAGTACCGAGGCATCAGGCAAAGGTTGCCATTTCAGTGCAACAAGACCAGGACCAGTGGAGCAGCAGGATGGAGGTCACCATGGAGCCCAAGACAGCGTCATCACCGGTGCTTTTGGCAGCCGAAGACCAACTTTAGTCAGGATAACTTGTACTAGATGTTCCCCTTCGAAATTGCCATTGTTGGTGCCCTTCCCGCTCAATATTTGGGAAGAGGCCCAAGGCCTCTATAAATAGGACTAGCCACCACAGTAGAGGGGGATGGAGTTTTGGGACTCATCGAGAGCTCATTAGAGAGAGAGAGGCGATCGAACTCACCCAAGCAGTTCATCGCACCAGCTCAAGAACACCTCTCGCGAGGCTGTTCTTCCCTTGTACTGTTCATCATCAGCCCCTGAGGCAATCCACCACACCACACACTGGAGTAGGGTATTACACCACAACGGTGGCCCGAACTAGTATAAATCTTGTGTCCCTCGTGTTATTCATCATTCTTAGCCTAGATCTCACGAGAGGATCGGACGTAGGTCGGTAGGGGAGAGATCTTCGTGCGCACTGCTACCTCTTGAGCACTGCGTTGGATTTCCCCGAAGAGGAGAGGATGATGTAGCAAAGTAGCGTAAGTATTTCCCTCAGTTTTTGAGAACTAAGGTATCAATCCAGTAGGAGACCACGTACAAGTCCCTCATACCTACACAAAACGATAGCAACTCGCAACCAACGCGATTAGGGGTTGTCAATCCCTTCACAGTCACTTACGATAGTAAGATCTGATAGAGATGATAAATAATATTTTTGGTATTTTTGATAGATAGATGCAAAGTAAAAAGTAAAAGGCAAAGTAAAAACAAAGCAAGTAAATAAAGTGACAGAGATTGATATGATGAGAATAGGCCCGGGGGCCATAGGTTTCACTAGTGGCTTCTCTCAAGAGCATAGATTTTCTACGGTGGGTGAACAAATTACTGTTGAGCAATTAACAGAACTGAGCATAGTTATGAGTATATCTAGGCAATGATCATGTATATAGGCATCACGTCCAAAACAAGTAGATCGAAACGATTCTGCATCTACTACTATTACTCCACTCATCGACCGCTATCCAGCATGCATCTAGAGTATTAAGTTAAAAACATAGTAACGCCTTAAGCAAGATGACATGATGTAGAGGGATAAATTCATGCAATATGATAAAAACCCCATCTTGTTATCCTCGATGGCAACAATACAATACGTGCCTTGCAACCCTTTCTGTCACTGGGTAAGGACACCGCAAGATTGAACCCAAAGCTAAGCACTTCTCCCATTGCAAGAACTACCAATCTAGTTGGCCAAACCAAAAAGGATAATTCGAAGAGACTTGCAAAGATAACTCAATCATACATAAAAGAATTCAGAGAAGAATCAAATATTTTCCATAGATAATACTGGATCATAAACCCACAATTCATTGGTCTCAACAAACACACCGCAAAAAGAAGATTACATCGAATAGATCTCCACGAGAGAGGGGGAGAACATTGTATTGAGATCCAAAAAGAGAGAAGAAGCCATCTAGCTACTAGCTATGGACCCGAAGGTCTGAAGTAAACTACTCACACTTCATCGGAGGGGCTATGGTGATGATGTAGAAGCCCTCCATGGTGGATGCCCCCTCCGGCGAAGCTTCGGAACAGGCCCCAAGATGGGATCTCATGGATATAGAAGGTTGCGGCGGTGGAATTAGGTTTTTGGCTCCTATTCTGTTTGTTTGGGGATACGTAGGTATATATAGGAGGAAGGAGTACGTCGGTGGAGCGTCAGGGGGCTCACGAGGTAGGGGCGCGCCCAGGGGGCGCGCTCTCCACCCTCGTGACCGCCTCTGGCACTTCTTGGAGTAGGTTCCAAGTCTCCTGGATCATGTTCGGTTGGAAAATCACGATCCCGAAGGTTTCATTCCGTTTGGACTCCGTTTGATATTTCGTTTCTTCGAAACACTAAAATAGGCAAAAAAACAGCAATTCTGGGCTGGGCCTCCGGTTAATAGGTTAGTCCCAAAAGTAATATAAAAGTGGAAAATAAATCCCAATATAGTCCAAAATAGTAGATAAAGTAGCATGGAGCAATCAAAAATTATAGATATGTTGGAGACGTATCAGGCATCCCCAAGCTTAATTCCTGCTCATCCTCGAGTAGGTAAATGATAAAAAAGAATTTTTGATGCGGAGTGATACTTTGGCATAATTTCAATATAAATCTTCTTACTTGTGATATGAATATTCAGATCCGAAAGTTTTAAGACAAAAGTTCATATTGACACAAAAATGATAATACTTCAAGCATACTAATCAAAGCAATCATGTCTTCTCAAAATAACATGGCAAAAGAAAGTTCATCCCTACAAAATCATATAGTTAGGCTATGCTTCATTTTCGTCACACAAAGATGTTCCCAACTTCTATACCCCCGATGACAAGCCAAGCAATTATTTCATACTCAAATAATCTCAAACTTTTTCAACCTTCACGCAATACATGAGCACGAGCCATGGATATAGCACTATGGGTGGAATAGAATATGATGATGGGGATTGTGTGGAGAAGACGAGAAAGTCTCACATTGACGAGGCTAATCAACGGGCTATGGAGATGCCCATTAATTTATGTCAACATGAGGAGTAGGGATTGCCATGCAACGGATGCACTAGAGCATTAAGTATATGAAAGCTCTACAAAAGAAACTAAGTGGGTGTGCATCCAACTTGCTTGCTCACGAAGACCTAGGGCATTTTGAGGAAGCCCATCACTGGAATATACAAGCCAAGTTCTATAATGAAAAATTCCCACTAGTATATGAAATTGACAAAATGAGAGACTCTTTATCATGAAGATCTTGGTGCTACTTTGAAGCACAAGTGTGGTAAAAGGATAGTAGCACTGTCCCTTCTCTCTTTTTCTCTCATTTTTTCTCTTTTTTTGGGCCTTTCTTTTTTTCTTTGGCCTTGCTTTTTCTTTTTCTTTTTTCTCTCTCTTTTTTTCGTCCGGAGTCTCAGCCCGACTTATGGGGGAATCATAGTCTCCATCATCCTTTCCTCACTTGGAAAAATGCTCTAATAATGATGATCATCACACTTTTATTTTTCTTACAACTCAACAATTACAACTCAAAACTTAGAACAAATTATGAATCTATATGAATGCCTCCGGCGATGTACCGGGATGGTGCAATGAATCAAGAGTGACATGTATGGAAAATAATGCATGGTGGCTTTGCCACAAATACGATGTCAACTACATGATCATGCAATGGCAATATGACAAAAGTAATGTATGTCATAATAATGATAATGGAAGTTGCATGGCAATATATCTCGGAATGGCTATGGAAATGCCATGATAGGTAGGTATGGTGGCTGTTTTGAGGAAGATATAAGGAGGTTTATGTGTGATAGAGCGTATCGTATCACGGGGTTTGGATGCACCGGCAAAGTTTGCACCAACTCTCAAGGTGAGAAAGGGCAATGCACGGCATCAAGAGGCTAGCAAAGGTGGAAAGGTGAGAGTGCGTATAATCCATGGACTCAACATTAGTCAAAAGAACTCATATACTTATTGCAAAAATTTAGAAGCCATCAAAAATCAAGTACTATGCACATGCTCCTAGGGGGATAGATTGGTAGGAAGAGACCATCGCTCGTCCCCGACCGCCACTCATAAGGATGCACAAGTCAGTTACACTTCATGTTTCAAATTTGTTACACAACTTTAACCATACGTGCATGCTACGGGACTTGCAAACTTCAACACAAGTATTTATCAAATTCAAAATTATCAACTAGCACGACTTTGATATTATCACCTCCATATCTCAAAACAATTATCAAGCATCAAACTTATCTTAGTATTCAATTCACTCAAAAGAAAGTTTCACATATCTTGAACACTAAGTATATTAACATTAAGCAAATTACCATGCTATTAACGACTCTCAAAATAATATAAGTGAAGCATGAGAGATCAATAGTTTCCTTAAAACAAATCCACCACCGTGCTCTAAAAGATATAACTGAAGCACTAGAGCAAAAATTATCATGCTCAAAAGATATAAGTGAAGCACTATGAGCAAAACTATCAAGCTCAAAAGATATAAGTGAAGCACATAGAGTATTCTAACAAATTCCAATTCACGTATGGCTCTCTCAAAAGATGTGTACAGCAAGGATGATTGTGGTAGACTAACAAGCAAAGACACAAATAATACAAGACGCTCCAAGCAAAACACATATCATGTGGTGAATAAAAATATAGCTCCAAGTAAATTACCGATGGAAGTGGATTTAAAGAGGGATGCCTTCCGGGCATCCCCAAGCTTTGACTTTTGGTGTCCTTGATTATCTTGGGGTGCCATGGGCATCCCCAAGCTTAGGCTCTTGCCTGTCCTTGTTCCATAATCCATCAAAAGAATTCACCCAAAACTTGAAAACTTCACAACACAAAAGTCAACAGAAATCTCGTGAGCTCCGTTAGAGAAAGAAAACAAAGAACTACTTAAATTACTATAATGAACTCATTCTTTATTTATATTGGTGTCAAACCTACTGTATTCCAACTTCTCTATGGTTTATAAACTATTTTACTAGCCATAGATTCATCAAAATAAGCAAACAACACACGAAAAACAGAATCTGTCAAAAACAGAACAGTCTGAAGCAATCTGTAACTAACGCAAACTGCTGGAACTCTAAAAATTCTACCAAAATAGGAAGTCCCGGAAAATTTGTTTATTGAACAGCGGAAAAAATAATCAACGCAAAAGCACGTTTCTCTGATTTAACAAAATTATATTCGTGCGCGCAAAGTTTTTGTTTTTCAGCAGAATCAAATCAACTATCATAGTAGGTTATCCTATAGGTTCTACTTGGCACAAACACTAATTAAAACATAAAACCACATCCAAACAGAAGGTAGATGGATTGTTTATTCCTAAACAGAAGAAAAAACAAAAAACACAAAATAAAATTGGGTTGCCTCCCAACAAGCGCTATCGTTTAACGCCCCTAGTTAGGCATAAAAGCAAGGATAGATCTAGGTATTGCCATCTTTGGTAGGCAATCCATAAGTGGCTCTCATGATAGATTCATATGGTAATTTTATTTTGTTTCTAGGAAGTGTTCCATTCCCTTCTTTAAGGGAAATTGAATCTAATATTCCTTCCTTCATATCAATAATTGCACCAATCGTTCTAAGAAAAGGTCTACCAAGAATAATAGGACATGAAGGATTGCAATCTATATCAAGAACGATAAAATATACGGGCACATAATTCCTATTTGCAACAATAAGAACATCATTAATTCTTCCCATAGGCTTTTGAATAGTGGAATCTGCAAAATGTAAGTTTAGATAGCAATTATCAAAATCACGGAAATCTAGCAAATCACATAAAGTTTTGGGAATAGTAGAGACACTAGCACCCAAATCACACAAAGCATGAAACTCAAAATCTTTAATTTTAACTTTAATAGTAGGTTCCCACTCATCATTGAGTTTTCTAGGGATAGAAACTTTCAACTCAAGTTTTTCTTCATGAAATTGCATCAAAGCATCAACAATGTGTTCAGTAAAGGCCTTATTTTGACTATAAGCATGAGGAGAATCTAGCACGGATTGCAACAAGGAAATACAACCAATCAAAGAGCAATTTTCATAATTAATTTCCTTGAGATCCAAAATAGTGGGTTTAGCAACATCACGGTTTTTATTTCTTTCAATCCCACTATCATCAAATTCATCATCAAGATCTAGAAACTCCGAATTCTTAGAACGCCTTCTAGGTAAAGGAAGATCATATTCAGATTCATCAAGATTCATATTGCAAAACAAAGATTTAATGGGGGACACATCAATAACTTTTAGATCTTTATCTTGATTTTCATAGGAATTGGAAGAACACGCTTTAATAAAGGCATCTTTGGAAGCACGCATCCTAGCGGTTCTTTCCTTGCACTCATCAATGGAAATTCTCATGGATTTGAGAGACTCATTGATATCATGCTTAGGAGGAATAGATCTAAGCTTTAAAGAATCAATTTCAAGAGAAATTCTATCAACGTTCCTAGCCAAATCATCAACTTTAAGAAATTTCTCTTCAAGCAAAGCATTAAAATTCTTTTGTGAATTCATAAACTCTTTAACACTACTCTGAAATTCAGAGGGCATCTTATTAAAATTTCCATAAGAGTTGTTGTAGGAATTTCCATAATTATTAGAAGGATTACTAGGATAAGGCCTAGGATTAAAATTCCCTCTATAAGCGTTGTTTCCAAAACTATTCCTACCAACAAAATTCACATCCATAGATTCATTATTATTCTCAAGCAAAGTAGATAAAGGCATATCATTGGGATCAAGAGGAGTATTTTTAGGAGCAAACATCTTCATAAGTTCATCCATCTTTTCACTCAAAACGTTGATTTCTTCTATAGCATGCACTTTTTTACTAGAAGATCTTTCGGTGTGCCATTGAGAATAATTAGCCATAATATTATCAAGCAATTTGGTAGCATCTCCTAACGTAATTTACATAAACGTGCCTCCCGGGGCCGAATCTAAAAGATTTCTAGAAGCAAAATTCAATCCGGCATAAAATTTTTGTATGATCATCCATAAATTCAAACCATGAGTAGGGCAATTGCGAAGCATCAATTTCATTCTTTCCCAAGATTGGGCAACATGCTCATGATCAAGTTGTTTAAAATTCATGATGTCGTTCCTAAGAGTGATAATCTTAGAGGGAGGAAAATACTTAGAGATAAAAGCATCTTTGCACTTGTTCCAAGAATCAATACTATTTTTAGGCAAAGATGAAAACCAAACTTTAGCACGATCTCTAAGTGAAAACGGAAATAACTTAAATTTGACAATATTGTTATCCATATCTTTCTTCTTTTCCATATCACACAAATCAACAAAATTGTTTAGATGAGTAGCGGCATCGTCACTAGGAAGGACGGCAAATTGATCTTTCATAACAAGATTCAGCAAAGCGGTATTGATTTCACAAGACTCATCATTATTAAGAGGAGCAATCGGAGTACTAAGGAAATCATTATTATTGGTATTCGAGAAATCACACAATTTGGTATTATCTTGCGCCATGGCAACAAGTAATCCAACACACAAGCAAACAAAAAGGCAAACAGGAAAGAGAGGTGGAGATTGGGAAAGAGAGGGCAAATAAAACGGCAAGGGTGAAGTGGGGGAGAGGAAAACGAGAGGCAAATGGCAAATAATGTAATGCAAGAGATAGCGATTGCGATGGGTACTTGGTATGGTTGACTTGCTTGTGTGAGCATCCCCGGCAACGGCGCCAGAAATTCTTCTTGCTACCTCTTGAGCACTGCGTTGGATTTCCCTGAAGAGGAGAGGATGATGCAGCAAAGTAGCGTAAGTATTTCCCTCAGTTTTTGAGAACCAAGGTATCAATCCAGTAGGAGACCATGCACAAGTCCCTTGTACCTACACAAAATGATATCAACTCGCAACCAACACGATTAGGGGTTGTCAATCCCTTCACGGTCACTTACGATAGTGAGATCTGGTAGAGATGATAAATAATATTTTTGGTATTTTTGATAGATAGATGCAAAGTAAAAAGTAAAAGGCAAAGTAAAAACAAATCAAGTAAATAAAGTGATAGAGATTGATATGATGAGAATAGATCCGGGGGCCATAGGTTTCACTAGTGGCTTCTCTCACGAGCATAGATTTTCCACGGTGCGTGAACAAATTACTGTTGAGCAATTGACAGAATTGAGCATAGTTATGAGTATATCTAGGCAATGATCATGTATATAGGCATCACGTCCAAAACAAGTAGATCGAAACGATTCTGCATTTACTACTATTACTCCACTCATCGACAGCTATCCAGCATGCATCTAGAGTATTAAGTTAAAAATAGAGTAACGCCTTAAGCAAGATGACATGATGTAGAGGGATAAATTCATGCAATATGATAAAAAAACCCATCTTGTTATCCTTGATGGCAACAATACAATACGTGCCTTGCAACCCTTTCTGTCACTGGGTAAGGACACCGCAAGATTGAACCCAATGCTAAGCACTTTTCCCATTGCAAAAACTACCAATCTAGTTGGCCAAACCAAAAAGGATAATTCGAAGAGACTTGCAAAGATAACTCAATAATACATAAAAGAATTCAGAGAAGAATCAAATATTTCCAATAGATAATACTGGATCATAAACCCACAATTCATCGGTCTCAACAAACACACCGCAAAAAGAAGATTACATCGAATAGATCTCCACGAGAGACGGGAGAACATTGTATTGAGATCCAAAAAGAGAGAAGAAGCCATCTAGCTACTAGCTATGGACCCGAAGGTCTGAAGTAAACTACTCACACTTCATCGGAGGGGCTATGGTGATTATGTAGAAGCCCTCCATGGTGGATGCCCCTCCCGTGAGCTCCTAACAGGCCCCAAGATGGGATCTCATGGATACTGTAAGGTTGCGGCGGTGGAATTAGGTTTTGGCCCTGCTCGATCGCTTGGGGATACGAGGTATATATAGGAGGAAGGAGTACATCGGTGGAGCATCGGGGGCCCACGAGGTAGGGGCGCGCCCTCCACCTCGTGACCGCCTCTGCACTTCTTGGAGTAGGGTCCAAGTCTCCGGATCACGCTCGTTGGAAAATCACGATCCCAAGGTTTCATTCCGCTTGGTCTCCAGATGATATTCCGCTTCTTCAAACACTCAAATAGGCAAAAAAACAGCAATTCGGGCTGGGCCTCCGTTAATAGGTTAGTCCCAAAAGTAATATAAAAGTGGAAAATAAAGCCCAATATAGTCCAAAATAGTAGATAAAGTAGCATGGAGCAATGAAAAAATATAGATACGTTGGAGATGTATCACACACCCCAGAGTTCGAACCTTAAGGGTCTGCCGGAACCCAACATCCGTCATTTGGCGCGCCAGGTAGGGGTGCGCTGGGGTTCTCCCTTCGGTCAACCCGTTCCCCATCAGTGCCATGCTCCGCCCTCATGGCGGCCCCCACACCGCCCGCTCCACATGTCGACGCCGGCACGGAAACCAGGGGGCTTCGAGCTCTGGCCCCCAGCTTGCGACAGGTGCAGTGGCCGAACAAGTTCAAGCCATACATGCCACCACGCTACGACGGCACGGCCGGCCCGCTGGCCTTCCTGCTGGCATATGAAGAAGCCGTCCTCAAGGCCGGAGGCGACAACAAGGTCATGGCGAACTGGCTGCCCATGGCCCTCACCGGTGTCCCGCTCCACCTGCCAGCGGCTTCTGTGGCCTCTTGGGAGGAGTTGTGCAACCTCTTCCTCGCCCATCATGCTACACCGGTAGCCCTAGTCGTCGCAGCCATCCTGGGCGGATCGCTGGCACCACCTTCGAGCCGCCATGTTAAGCCGTTCGTCCGCTAGATCGGCGCCGTCGTCAAGCGTCGTGAACCCCCCCCCCCCCGGGCTAGGTGGCACCCAAGGCTAATTTGACCTTCAGCTCGGATGATCACCCCTCCAACACCGCCTGTTCGGGCGCACACCCGATGCTATGCACCCCCACCATCTGCCAGGTGGTCGTCACCAGGACCCTCATCGACGGGGGCGCCGGCCTCAGCGTGCTCTCGGTGGAGGCCTTCAGCCTCCTCCACGTGCCGCTAGAGCGGCTTCAACCCAGTAGGCCCTTCTCGGGTGTCGGAGGCGGTTCCACCGGCTCCCTAGGGCAGATCCGCCTCCCAGTGACCTTCAGCACCCATGACAACTTCCGCACGAAGCTGATCGACTTCGACATCGCCCCCAGCCGCCTCCCCAGACAACGCCATCCTCGGCTACCCAGCCTTGGCCCAGTTCATGGCAGCGACTCACCCGGCGTACAACCTCATGAAGATGCCTGGGAGCAGCGGCGTCCTTACCATGTCCGGAGACACAAGGGATGCACTGCAGGCGCTCAAGCTTGCTTTCAAGATGGCCGCGGTGGCGCAGCCCGCCAGCACAGATGCCCACGAGTCCAAGGGGGCTGCGCCGGCTAAGAAGAAGCAGCTATTCACCCAAGACAAGGCGGAGACCAAGTAGGTACCGGTCGACGAGGATGGATCCACTGGCGCCACCTTCACCATAGGCGCCAACCTCGAACCTGAGCAGGAGGAGGCCTTGGTGAAGTTCCTGCGCGCAAACAAGAAGGTGTTTGCATGGGAACCTGATCAGCTAGCAGGGGTCCCAAGGGATGTGATTGAACATCATCTCAACATGTTCCCCAATGTGCGCCCCGTGAAGCAGAAGGCAAGGCGGCAGTCCATGGAAAAGCAGGCCTTCATCATCCAAGAAACCCTTAAGTTAGAGGCAGCGGGCATCATTCGCGAGGTCCGCTATCCTGAATCGCTGGCCAACCCTGTTGTTGTGCCAAAAAAGGGAGGAAAGGAACGCATGTGTGTCGACTTCACCAACCTCAACAAGGCCTGCCCACAGGATCCGTTCCCGCTACCTCGCATCGAACAGATCGTTGACTCTACCGCCGAGTGTGACCTATTGTGCTTCCTAGATGCCTTCTCGGGCTATCACCAGATCAAGATGGAGGTAGAAGACGTGGAGAAAACAACCTTCCTGACCCCGTGTGGAGTGTACTGCTATACCTGCATGCCATTTGGGTTGCGCAGCGCAGGCGCGACCTTTCAGCGGCTGATGCACATCGCCTTGGGCCGGCAGCTCGGGAGGAACGCTGAAGCTTACATCGATGACATTGTGGTGAAGTCTCGGGAGGCAAAAAACCCTGATATAGGACCGGGAAGAAACCTTTGCGAGCCTCCGTGAAGTGGATCTGCGGCTCAACCCGAAGAAGTGCGTGTTCGGAGTCCCCTCGGGCAAGCTCTTGGGTTTCCTCGTGTCCCACAGGGGCATTGAGGCCAACCCAGAGAAGGTCAAGGCAGTCAAAGACACGAGCCCGTCGAAGACCCTCGGAGAAATACAGAAGCTCACCGGGCGTGTAACCACATTAGGACGCTTCATCTCCAAGCTGGGGGAGCGGGCACTGCCCTTCTTCAAGCTGATGAAGAAGAAGGGCCCATTCGAGTGCACTGAAGAGGCCGACAAGGCATTCCAAGATCTGAAGAAGTACCTTACCAGCCCTCCAGTGATGGTGGCTCCACGCCCTCGGGAGCCCTTGGTGCTTTACCTTGCAGCCACCCCCTACTCCGCCAGCGCAGCCCTGGTGGCGGTTAGAGAGGAGCGTCGGACCAAGGCCGTAGCCACCGTCCCGGCCGAAGCAGAGCAAAGCCAAGAAAGCCTTGCGAAGACCACAACCGCAGTAGAAAAGAATCAACCTCAGTAGGGGAACGCACCCAGAGCGGAGGAGGCCTCTCCAAGCGACCAAGTGCTGGGGGCTCCGTCGTCGCAGGAGGCGCCTCAACCTCCAGAGGATGCGGGCTGCGCCAGCACCCTCAACCTCGTCGAGCACCCTATATACTTCATCAGCACAGTGCTACGGGACGCAAGGGCGCGGTACCCCATGCCCCAAAAACGCCTCCTCGCACTTTTAGTGGCTTCGCGCAAGCTGCGGCACTACTTTCAAGGCCATCCCATCAAGGTCGTCTCAGCATACCCCTTGGAAAGGGTACTCAGGAGCCCCAACTCAGCTGGGAGAGTCGCTGAATGGAACATCGAATTGCAAGCATTTCAGCTAGAATTCAGCACAACCAGAGTCATCAAGGGAGCCGCACTTGCAGATTTCGTGGCAGAATGGGCAGAGGCATCGGGGCTCAAAGCGGGCGAGTACCCGTTGCTTTCCCGGGAAGTGAAGCGCCGGACGGCTGGGTCATGTACTTCGACGAGGCATTCTCGTGACAAGGCGCGGGGGCTGGCGCAGTGCTCATATCCCCCACGCAGGACAAGCTCTACTATGATGTGCAACTCTGCTTCCAGCATGGGGAGAAGGTCTCCAACAACATAGCAGAGTACGTGGGCCTGATAGCAGGCTTGAAATTTGTAGCCGCTTTGGGGGTAAAGCGCCTCATCATCAAGAGAGATTCACAACTCCTTGTCAACTTCTCCAACAAGGTATATGAGTCGAAGGACGAGCACATGGAAGCCTATCTCGCGGAGGTTCGCAGGAGAAACAGTTTTGGGGGCTGGAGTTGCAACATGTGCCTCGCGGCACCAATCAAGAGGCTGGTGACATCGCCAGGAGGGCGTCCAAGCGGTTGCCTCAGGAGCCTGGCATCTTCAAGGAGCGAGTCTTCAAACCCTCAGAGGCACCATCACTGTCGAGCACAACACAACCTCGGGAGGAGCTCCCTCAACCGCCTGCCTCGGGAGCCCCGGCCTGTGGCCCAACCTCAAGGGCATGCCTGCTCCTGGCGCTGGAGCCTCAGGAAGGATGTTGGACCGCGGAGTTCAAGGATTACTTGGTGCAAGGGATCTTGCCGAAGAAGGAGGAGGACGTAGAACGCGTGGCGCGGCAGGCCATGGCCTACTGCATCCAAGATGGAGAGCTCTACCTAAAGCGGCCTAATGACGTTACTCTACGCTGCATCTCCAGGGAGCAAGGAAAAGAGCTGCTGGCAGACATTCACGGTGGAGACGCGGGCACCACTCTTCTTTGCGCACACTCGTCGGCAAGGCGTTTTGCGGCGGTTTCTATTGGCCAATGGCGCTCAAGATGCAATCGAGCTGGTGAAGGCTTGTGAAGCCTATCAGTTCCACGCCAAGCAGATTCACCAGCCAGCTCAGGGCCTTCAGACCATTCCCCTCTCGTGGCCGTTCGCTGTTTGGGGACTGGACATCCTTGGCCCATTCCCTCGGGCACCAGGGGGCTACCGTGACCTTTACGTCGCATTGACAAATTCACCAAGTGGGCAGAAGTGGAAGCTGTCCGCACCATCCCGGCTGGCTCAGCAGTCAAGTTCATGAAGGGCCTCGTGAGCCAGTTTGGAGTACCCAATCGCATCATCACCGATAACGGTTCGTAGTTCACCAGCAATCTCTTCAAAACATATTGTGCTAACCTTGGAACGCAGATATGCTACGCTTCAGTGGCACACCCTCGGAGCAACGGTCAAGCTGAGCGCGCCAACGCGGAGGTCCTGAAGGGCCTCAAAACCCGAACCTTCAAGAAGAAGCTGGAGGCCTGCGGTAGGGGCTGGCACGACGAGATTTAGTCTGTGCTATGGTCCATCCGTACTACCGCTACCAAGTCGACCAGCGAAACCCCGTTCTTCCTCGTCTATGGTGCTGAGGCGGTCCTTCCTCACGAGGTCAGGCATCACTCCGAGCGGGTCCTGGCTTTCGACGAAGCACAGCAGGACGCCATGCGGGGGATGGACCTCGTGCTTGGGGAGGAACGCCATTGGGAGGCTGCACTTCAGGCTGCGAGATACCAACAAGCACTGCGGCGGTACCACTGCCGCAGCATCTGCCACAGGACCCTTGAGGTAGGTGACCTCGTGCTCAGACGGGTGCTCTCCAGGGAGGGTCCGCACAAGCTCTCACCCATGTGGGAGGGCCCGTTCAAGGTTGTTCATGTCTCTAGGCCCGGTGTCGCATGCTTGGAGACTCAGTAGGGGGTGCCCATCCTGAACGCGTGGAACATCCAACATCTCCGGAAGTTCTACCCTTGAAGAAAGGCCCAGAGCCTGTAAAGAAGGACCGGCGCCTGTGAAGCTAGATGAACCAAGAAAGGCCTGGTGCCTGTGAAGAAGGCCAACGCCTGTGAAGCTCATTTTCCCGAGAAAGGCCCGAAGCCTGTGAAGAAGGCCAATGCCTGTGAAGCTCGCCGCCCGTGACACTCTCACGTAATAATGAGTTGGGGATGTACATGCCCCGGAGTCTCCGGAGAGCCGCCTGGCCTCGGGGCTCCGCCCACGCCCAAGAGCGTAACTTAGCTCACACTGGTGAGAAGACGTCGAAGACTACATTATGTGCCGGACGCGGCTTTTTCATTTGCTTTCTGCAGTTGGCTTGTTTGTCCCTATTTGAAGTTTTATTGGAGTTGTTGCCGTCCTTAACTTGTGACTCTCTGTCTTTTTCGCCTACTCGCCTCATTTTCTCTCGTGCAAGTCTCGCGAGGGGGCTATGCGGGCACACTTGCGAGTGTTTTCTGCCCCAGTCGTTTGAGGCTTCCCTATCCAAGTCCACTACGGGAGCACCCCTCCTAGTCCGTGCCCCACGGGCATCGCGACACGAACACAGGACCTGAGTCGGTCGCCTCCGCGACCGAGACCGGAAGTTACCACTCCTAACTAACCCTTGCAGGACATGAAGCGCGCGGTGAGGCCTCAGCCTCGGGAAGCGAAGACCACGGCAAGTCCCCCCGAGCTAAGTAATTCCTGCACGCAGGCATGCGACACAAAAGTGCAACACCAAAATAGCAGAAACAACAAGGTAATTAACAGCAACAGTCCAACACGCTCCCACGGGGCCCTACACTACTTTCTCTTTGCGCAGGGAAGGGAGAAAAACAAAATAGGCACGACTTGCTCAGCACCAACTCACGGCGAGGGCTCGTACTGCCCCCGGAGCTCAGTCAGACTCCTCCTCGCGCTTCACCGAGGCGCGACGGCAGACTGACCTGCTACCTTCCTCATGGCGAGCGCGACGGCACGAGGGGCTGGTCGCGGCCACCGCTGGAGGAACTGCTGTCCGAAGGAGAGCCGCCGAAGCTTGGCGAACCACGAGCGTCGCCGACCACGCGCCTGTCGGCGTCTTCATCCCGATCATCGCCGGGGCTGGGAACCCGGCCGCGGTCATTGTCTTCAAGGCAGCACCCAGCGCGGCAACCGTCTTCTCCGAACGCCCTCACATAGAGGGTGGCGTCACCATCGAACTTGAAGTGCAGGGTGCACCACTGGATCAGGCCACGCACGCGGGCAAACGTTTGTCAGCCACGGGTCAGGGCCACATTCCCGGTGACGGAGACCTCCAGCAAGCCTGTGAGGCTCGCTGCAAAGAATCGTCCGCTTGAGCCGAGGCCGCTCGAGCGCCGCCGGAAGTTCACCTGCAAAGAAGCGGGGAAGCTGGAGCCAGGTGCTGGTCGGGTCTGCCGACCACACGACAAACTCCGGCAGCACCTCCGCCGAGTGGAAGCGCGGCCTGGGAGGCCGCGCAGTCACGGGCGCCTTCCCTCGACAACCTGGCGCCCATCGCTGCGCAGGGGATCGCCTTCGAGAACGCGGGAAGCCACTACGGGAGCCACAGGATGCTTGCGTGGACGACCTCGGCCGCGCTTGGCTGGGGGAGAGTCAGGCCCTTCCCGACGAGCCTTACCCTTCTCTGCGGCTGAGAACGTCTTCGGCGGCGCCATGGGAGATGGTGAGTAGCTGGGAACGGGAGAAAGAAGGAAGCAAGGAGGGAGATGTACAGCGGAGGCCTGCGCCCTCCTGCATTTATAACCGTAAGGAAGCCAACCACCGGCCTCCACGATCGCAGGTAATCATGACTCATTTCTGCATGCAGGGACTTGTCAAGTCAAGTGGTTGCCGAGGCAGCATGGGGAAGCGGAGACGCCCACGTCCAATCAACCGCCACGCGCCGCCCAAGGACGCAGGCTGATGGGGCCCGCGGCGCTCCGCTCTTGCCCCTTTGCTTCTCCACTAAGCCAAGTCCGAGCGCGCCTTGGGCCCGGGGGCTACTGTCGGCGTTCTGGGAACAGGGGTCCCCAGACTTGAATGCCTATGGCCTGCGGTGTGGCTCAAGTGGTGGCCCAATACGACCCATCTTCATCAGCACAAGACTCAAACCCTCGCGAGGGGCCAAGCCTCGCGGGGCGGACAACGCAAGGCTTCCTCAGGGACGGCCTCGCCAAGCAGGCTCGTGAGGACGCGGAGAGATCAACGTAGGGTACCTCACGAGGTGCTCGTGACGCAAGCCATGAAGATCGAGACCAGGCGGGTGCCAGGCGGGCGCTGGCCTGCGCAGTGTCCTTGTTTCCTCTTTGGTGCAAAGGGGGCAAGCACAGGCGCGGAGTATCGAGGCATCAGGCAAAGGTTGCCATTTCAGGGCAACGAGACCAAGACCAACGGAGCAACAGGATGGAGGTCACTGTGGAGCCCAAGATGGCGTCATCACCAGTGCTTTTGGCAGCCGAAGACCAACTTTAGTCAGGATAACTTGTACTAGATGTTCCCCTTCAAAATGGCCGTTGTTGGCGCCCTTCCAGCTCAATATTTGGGAAGAGGCCCAGGGCCTCTATAAATAGGACTAGCCACCACAGTAGAGGGGGTTGGAGTTTTGGGACTCATCGAGAGCTCATTAGAGAGAGAGAGAGGCGATCGAACTCACCCAAGAAGTTCATCACACCAGCTCAAGAACACCTCTCGCGAGGCTGTTCTTCCCTTGTACTGTTCATCATCTGCCCCTGAGGCAATCCTCCACACCACACACTGGAGTAGGGTATTACACCACAATGGTGCCCCGAACCAGTATAAATCTTGTGTCCCTCGTGTTGTTCATTGTTTTTAGCCTAGATCTCACGAGACGATCGGACGTAGGTCGGTGGGGGAGAGATCTTCGTGCACACCCCAGAGTTCGAACCTTAAGGGTGTGGCGGAGCCCAACATCCGACAGTGCTCAATCCCAACGTCAGGTTATGGTTGATGCACTTGCCAATAGATTCCACCTCCTCTTGATCGGACCTGTGCCACGAGTTTTATGGCGCCTTTACGGGCGGCCATGTAGCTCTTGGCCAGGCAAGCGATTTGCATGTGATCCCTCAGAGGGACGGCAAATGCTTGCGCAAATACATACAAAGATTCAGCCGTGTGCAGTACAACATCCCCGATGTTCATCCCGCCGCTGTCATTAGCGTGTTCCATCAGAACATGCGCAATCATAAGATGCGTGAGGAGCTGGCGATGAACAAGGTTGCGGATGTTACCGAACTGTATGTTCTGGCTGACAAATGTGCCCGAGCTGAGGAAGGAAGAAAGTACCCCGGCGAAGTTGCCGACGCGGTAAGTGACTCTGAAGATGAAGACATCGTCGCCCTGGCAAAGAAGGGCCGACGACGCAACAGGAAGCGCAAGGGCAAGACCGTGCTTGCCGTCAAGGAATCGGGCGACCCCGGCACCGCTAAGAGGGCCAAGGTTGATGACCCTGGCAAGGAGATTGCCGGGTGCGACGCCTGCCAAGTCTTGGCAGTTGCCGGCAAGCCAGAGGGCTCCAACAAGCTGTATTGCAAGATTCACCGTACCAAGGGTCACGACCTCCAAAACTGTTGCCGAGTTGAGCAGCTAATGGAGAAGCAGAGGGCTGAATATGAGAGATGAGACAAAGAGAAGGGCCAAGATGGTGCTGAGGGATCTGGCAAGAAGCATGGCGGCCAGGGAGGTTGCCGCGACAAGGAGAAGCAACAAGAGAGGCCTACCCGAGGCTGCGATAAGAAAGAGGAAGATGACAATCATGATGATGATGACGAGTCCACCGAGCATGAGTTTAAGAAGGCAACAGAGGTCATGTGTGTTGATGGAGGTGCCTTGTTGCATTCATCACACCACCAACTTAAACATTGGGCGCGTGAGGTTAATGCGACGGAACCAATAGTCGATGCCCAGAAGCCACTAAAGTGGTCCCACACGCCTATCATTTTCGACACTGAGGATCACCCTAATCGCACAACCGCGGTCGGTGTTTGCCGTTGTTGGTCTCACTAATGATACGCAACCTCAAGGTGACGAAAATGTTAGTTGACGGTGGGGCTGGCTTGAACTTGATCTCGCCCATCATGATCAAGAGGCTACAGATCCCTGATGAAGATCTCGAGGAAACGGGTACGTTCCAAGGGATCAATCTAGGGAGAAGCCAGACCAAGGGAAAGGTCACGCTACCAGTTACATTTGGTGGTGACCCTAACTATAGGACACAGAAGATCGTTTTCGATGTCGCCGAGATCCCGTTGCAATATAATGGGATCCTTGGTCGTCCGGCACTTGCCAAGTTCATGGCGGCATCACACTACGTGTACAACAAGCTGAAGATGCCAGGCCCAATGAGCATCATCACCGTCAGGTGCAATAAGAGGGATGCGCTCATTTGTGCCGACCAACTCTGCCGAGAAGCAGTTGTAGCGTCCACCGCCAAGATACTTTCTCCTGCCGCCGAGAAGAAGACCGGCAAGGCTTCGGCCGCCGACAAGACTCCTAGCTCCGGCAAGGGCTCCTGCATTCACTCTGGCAAATGCACCTCTTCGGAGTGTTGCGTTCCCGCTGAGGACGTGCCAGAGAGCTCTACCGGCAAGAGCAAGAAGTCCAAGGCGGGCCCACTAGAAACAAAGAAGGTACCCGTCAAGGAGGATGGCACGGGCGGAGCTTTTACCATAAGCTCCACCCTTGACAGCAAATAGGAAAGCGCGCTCATCGCCTTCCTGCGGGCGAATGTCGATGTGTTTGCATGTCAAGCATCTGACATCCCCGGCGTTCCTAGGGAGGTGATTTAGCACCACCGTGTTGTCTGTCCCCATGTGCGGCCCATCAAGCAGAAGGTCAGAAAGCAAGCTTTGGAGCGACAAGAGTTCATCATCGAGGAGATCAGGAAGTTGGAAGCGGCAGGCTTGGTCAAGGAAGTACTCCACCCGACGTGATTGGCCAATCCAGTGGTAGTGCGTAAGGCGAATGGGAAATGGAGGTTGTGTATTGACTATACTGATATCAATAAAGCATGTCCAAAGGATCCTTTCCCGTTGCCATGCATCGACGTGCATGGGTTCCCGGCAAAGCTCATCTTTTTCATTGATATGCTGATGCAAGTATAAATGTTACAGAACATAAGCATGGACTTGGGAGATTACATTATCTAGAAAGTTAAAGATTTGGCAAGTGCCTACAAATTTAAAGAAGATAAGTGCCCCGTAATCCCCGTTCTTGCCCTTTTCCTCCCCAGGTACGACAAGGGCAGACGGAGACAAGCATGGGGAACACGTCGATGGAGAGCTTGGAGGGGTAGCCCGTCGACCATCGCCGCCAGAGCCAGCAGGACGCAACCCCTGGCAAGGCAAGTTGCCAGGGTAGGAGGCGGTGCAGATGATGGTGCTGCCACCGATGGTCAGCTGGAGTCGGAGTCATCGTCCTCCCGCCTGCTTCCATCATCATCGTTGGCGCTGTCCTCCTCGACACTATCACTCGAGGAGGAGCTTTCGTCATCGGTGGAACTCTCCGCGCAGCACCCTAAGCGAATTCCTGAGCTTCCGAAGACCTTGACGGAGAGCAGGATGTTCTCCATTAACTTGGACTGGAGAATGTGCCCTTCGACAAGCTATGGGCGCGTGCAAAAGTTTTCCACCCATGGAGAAGATACATGACGTGAGGGCCGGGGAAGTCGACGTCGACCCACATGCTGATGTTCCCGTAGCCCCTCATGTGCATCCTCAAAGCCTGCGGTGGGTCGTGCTCCATCACCCGGGTGAATGGGGTAGGTAGGCGGAGATGGACGACACGGTCTTGTAGATCCTAATAAAGAACTCGCGGGGCTGGTCTCCAACATGGCTGTCGGTGTCAAAACCGGCGGATCTCGGGTAGGGGGTCCCGAACTGTGCGTCTAGGCGGATGGTAACAGGAGACAAGGGACATGATGTTTTTACCCAGGTTCGGGCCCTCTCGATGGAGGTAAAACCCTACTCCTGCTTGATTGATATTGATGATATGGGTAGTACAAGAGTGGATCTACCACGAGATCAAGGAGGCTAAACCCTAGAAGCTAGCCTATGGTATGATTGGTGTAATAGTTGTGTCCTATGGACTAAAACCCTCCGGTTTATATAGACACCGGAGAGGGCTAGGGTTGCACAGAGTCGGTTACAATTGTAGGAGATCTACATATCCAGACGCCAAGCTTGCCTTCCACGCCAAGGAAAGTCCCATCCGACACGGACGAAGTCTTCAATCTTGTATCTTCATAGTCTTGGAGTCCGGCCGACGATGATAGTCCGCTATCCGACACCCCTAGTCCAGACTCCTCAAGAGTCTCCTGAACCAGCTTCAATGACGATGAGTCCGGGCGCGATATTGTTCGGCATTGCAAGGCGGGTTCCTCCTCCGAATAATTCATAGAAGATTGTGAACGCCGGGATAGTGTCCGGCTCTGCAAAATAAATTCCACATTCCACCGTAGAGAGAGTAATATGTACACAAGTTCAATCTGCTGACGTATTTTGTGGCATGACGTCATACCACCACCAAGCCTTTACTTGAATCTTTTTTTATCATACCACCTCAGCGCGTTTAGCGAAGCGGTTTCCTTGGCATGTCTTGTCGAAGCAGAGATCGTGTTCCCTTTATTCCGGATTCCCATCAATACGGACGTGGTAACCCAACCGCGCCATTGATGGTGGCGCTTGGGAGATAAGCGAAGTTTTACCAGCCGGTGGGGACGATAGTCTTCGTCCGCCCATATATAAGGGATAAGGATCCACCTTTTACCCACGCCTTCTTCCTCCTTTGCTTATCCATCTCCACAAGACTCGAGCTCCAGCGCCAAAGTTCGCTCACTCGCCTCAACCTTCTCCAGCCATGTCCGGAGCAGGAGGCAGTGGATGGCCTCCTCCGCTACGGAGGGGCACATCGAAAACTGCGCGGGCGCGGATACCTGTCCAAATGACATCGCGACCGCCGCCTGACGGCGGCAGCTCATCCCCACCCCTGTGCCCCATGAGAGGGTCGATTCTTCCCACTTCCTCCGCGAATCGGGTTTCCGCTGCATCCCTTCGTCTGGGGGCTCATGTACTACTACGGCATGGACTTCCATGATCCGGCGCCAAACTTCATCCTCAAAATCTCGGCGCTTATCGTCAGGTGCGAGGCCTTCCTCTCGTGATCCGCCCCACTTCGCTTGTGGCTAAAGACCTTCAATGTCAAGTCAAGGTAGTGAAGGGCGCCCAAGCGGAGTGCGGAGGCGCCATGGTGGGCAAATGCCCAACGCCACCTGCTCGAGGGGCCTTCGTGGAGTCCGCCAAGGGGTGGCAATCGGGTGGTTCTACATCACCAAGCCACAGGACCCTAAATGGGCAGGGGCCCCAAGTTCAGATCTAGTACTCCCATGCAGCTCACCTCCGGAAAGAGAAGGGCTTGCTATGGGGTAGTTCGAGGAGCCGACAGACTCCACCCCATCTCCAGCACCCGTGAACAAGAAGCTTAAGCTTGTCAATGTGATCCAGGTCATGCTCGTCTGCCGGATTCTCCCCTGCCAACAGCGGGCCTTCAATTTGTGGGAGTTCAATCCGGCATAGCACCGGACCCTGATCGGGCTCTTCGACACGACGTACGAAGCTGCATGGAGGGTGTTGTTCAAGGGCGGAGAAGCCCCCGTGTCTGTGACCGAAGATCGCGGATTCAGCACCAAGCGCCCGGCCGGCGAGGTAAGCTTTGTTATCCTTTACGGGACACTTATTTCTTTCATAGTTTAATTCTATGTGGGATCTAAAACTCCCAATGCCTTTGACAGGACTGGTAGAGGACGTCCGGACAGTAGACTGTCCGATCCCTTCCCCAAGACCCAGCTGGACACCCGCTTGACGGGCTGCTGGTTCCGCCCTTTACGTGGTGCCGAGAAGAAGGCTAAGAAGAAGGCCACGGAACCCAAGGAGTTCCCGGCGCCAGTGATATCGGACTCATCATCCGATGGCTCGAGGCGACTCTCCCGATGACGAGGAGGAGAAAGAAGACTCTCCCAAGAGGGGGAGAGTGGAAGAGGAAGGCTTCCCCAACAGGGGAGGCCAAGGGTCCAAGAGGGAAGGACCTTCCTCCGACAGCTCCGCCAACGCCAACGTTGGCGACGGGGGTGGCCTCAAGGGCCAAGCCTCCGCAAGATCGTAAGTATCCGGATTCTGAATGATTTATAATTTCTCTTTTGTGCCACGTAGTGTCCTTCTAATGTCGCACACTACCTGTAGTCCGGCCGAGGATAGTCTTCCCGCTTCATCAAGCGGGTCCCTGGCTTCGTCGGATGTAGATTCCTTTCCGACTGCCTCCACCCCTCGCGACGCTGAGCACGCCGAGGTGGGATCCTAGGAGGGGACCCATCAGGAGGAGGCTCCGGAGGTGCCACAAGGCAGCCTCCCGGACTTCGCGCCGGACTCCATGCCGGAACCCGCAGTGGTTCCAGAGTCCGCAGCGCCCTTCGAAGAAGGGCAAGACCGTGACACCGCAGCCTTCGCCCAACCGGAGGCGCCGGACAACTTGTTGGAGGCGCCAACGGCGCTCCATCGAGGAAGAACACCGCACTATCATGAGTGCGGTGATTCGGGATCACCTCGCCAAAAGCAGGCCGACAAGCCCGCAGCAGCCTTCTAATAGGCTTTGAGGTAAGAAGTTTTAAAATATGTAATGTAATACCGCATAGACAAGAGTCTCGATGCTTAGTTCGTGTTCGGAAAGAAAACCGGACCGAGGATCTAAAAAGATATACGCATGAGTTCTAAAAATTATGTCAATATGGGTTTGCAGGCTGCGCCATCGACCTCGCCAGACCGATCATGGAGGTCGGTGCTTTGAAGCGTAACTCGAGCGGTCCGAGAACGAGCTCGCCCTTGCCAAGAAACAGCTCGAGGACAAAGAAGGTGAGTAACACCGCTTTAAATTTGTACCTTATGTAAAAGGATTTTGGTTGCAATAGAAATAACAAGGATAACGTGGTACTGCAGGGCCACGAACGAGGTGGCGACTCTGAAGGAGGCCGTGGTCCGCGTCGAATGCAATGCGGCCGCGAACGAGCGGAGCGAGAGAAGCAGAGGCGCGGGTGGTGGAGGTGCGCAAGAGCCTGTGCTCTCATGGAAAAGCATGAGAGTTTGAGCGCGACTCAAGACTCGAGAGTCCGAGCTTGCCTCGCTCTTGAAAGTGCCAAAGCCGCCAAGGCCGAGGCCCATAAGGCCTTCCAGAGATTGAGCTGGTGAAGAAAATAGCGCGGTAAGGCATTTTTCATGCAAAGCAAGCATGTGAATGTAAATTACCCACACTTACCCAAATTCGAGCTCTGTATGCTTTGCAGATCTGCCTCAGAGCAGATCCGATGCCGCCAGATTCTACCAGCCGAGGAGGGAGCTCAACGGAGAAGGTCTTCCGTCTCAAGACACTAAGGTCGGAGATCCGGTGCTTTAGCGACCAGTCAAGCAGCTGGTCGAGCTCCACAAGGTAGCCGAAAGAGGCCATGAAGGGCCTCATAGTCCCATTGTGGCCTCAAGAGGCCATGCCTGGAGCTACTTCGCCTCGCGGCGGCGGATGTGTGCCCTCGGTGGAAGTCATCAAGCGCCTCGCCAGCATTGAAGGTGCCTGCCGGGCTTGCTCGCGCAAAGGTGCACTGGGCAGGCTGGATGTCGAGAGGCTTATCACGCACGCGCCGCCAAGCGGGCAAGGAGTATCGTACACCAAATGTACTATAAGAGTGTCCTGAAGGGTGCCCGCAAGATTGCAGATGAGTGCCCCAAAGATGTAATTTTTGAATAGACTCGCAATGTGTTATCCTGTGCGCTGAAAACTTTGTTCATATGCGCTAAGCAACACTTGTTAATTTAAAATATTACCTTCTGTGCGGCCTTTTATCAAATCTGAGAGATGGCAAGTCATCGGCTTCAGCCCCCATGCCACAAGTGTTGGGGTGTTCAGGATAAACTTGAGTGCTCTTGTTCCCATTTTTGGGTCCATCTAGGGAGGCGCTCAACACAACGAACAAGGCAACCGGACTTATAATGCTTGAACACTCTCACTTAGCCATAGAATTCTATAATTTTAAATTTCAGCAAAGCCCTAGTGTTCGAAGATCAATTCGGGCGCTTATCCACGCCTTGGCCGGACACAGCCGGTTCCTCGCTCTAAGCGGCATAAGTCTTTCGACTCAAAAGACCTCTCGAACAGCAACCAGCTCGCCTTTATCATGACGGTCAGTTTTAGCTTTCCACCGAGGCGCCACCCAGCTCAACCGGGCGCAATCGCAGTGGTTCTCCCAGTGCTACCTTAGCTGATAGAACGGAACGTAAGGTACCAAAACATGGGAGCCGGGCAAACCCAACTATTGACCCAAGACATGATTCGGAGCCGATGCATATAGTGCTATAAGTTCGGGGTGCCGCACTTGTGAAAGTGTTTGGACTTGCCACACCATAATGCAGGGAATGTAAGTGTCGGTGTACTAAAGTAGGGGTACCTTAGTATCCCGAACTTGTGCACGGGCAGTCACAGCGTCCCGCGGCAAGGCTTGCCGGGTGTCCGCCAAGATCCTCCGTAGTTCCTATTGATGCCATTCAAGAACAAAGTGTTTTAACCGAGAAGACAAGACTCCGCAAGAGGAGCTTGCCGAAGGATAAGGCCCCTGCAAGAGGAGCTTGCCGGAAGGCCAACCAAGGCACTTCAAAGAACTTGTGGCGACGCAAGGCCGCTGCCCTTTAAGCAAGGCCCGACGAGCGACAAGATTTCGGTGCGGTAAGACAACGATCATGCAAGGCGCTTGTTGCGGGCGGTTACCACTCGCGGCTCCACGCCCAACGCACCTGGCCGACGTCGCCCGAGACCATTCCAGACGACGTGGCGTAGAAGCCGCAGCCAAGTGGTGCGAGGTGGCAACCGAGATGACAAGAAGGCCATCGTGGTAAGCGGTGGCGCCTCTAACGGTCGCTTTTACAGACTGTTTAGGGCGATGCGGACGAGCATTAAATGCTCTTGTCCCCGCCGCCGAGTTAGGTAGGGTGCATCAGAGATAGCAGTTGTACCAACCACCCTTTTGACATTTGTACCCTTGACTGCGTTGCCACCTGTCGGTGACCCCTTGTGCCTATAAAAGGAGGCCCAAGTGCAATGTAGGAGGGGTTTGACTCACTTGAAACTACACCACTCTCACGCTCTCAAGCAAGAACAGAATACAATCACAAAGCAGCAGTAGGAGTGTTATCTCTCCGGAGAGCTCCGAAGCTGGGTAAAAATCGCTCGTGTGCTCCGCCTCGATCCGCTCTTCGTGCGCCCTCCGCTCCCTTGCCGGACCGAAAGGGGCCCTTCCCCATAGGTGTTCGTTTCCCACGACATCTTTGGCGTGCCAGGTAGGGGTAGTCGAGGTTGTGTGAACCCGATCCGGCGTACACGCGAGCCAGTTCATCATCATCTTCATCGACATGCCACCGAAGAAGAAGGCTTCGGAGGTGGCTGCTCCGGCCGCGTCGATCCCACCACCACCGGAGCAAATGGGCGGTGGGGTAGACATCGGCGGAGGAGCGGGCACCGACGAGGGAGCTCACGTCGTTACTAGATCCAAGGACAAGGCCCCGCAAACTTCGGCGTCCGTACACGCACCGCGCCCATCTCAGAGGCGCGGATCGACAACGGCCATGGTGCTCGCAGCACCGCATCAGATTAGAACAAGGCCAAGCTGGTGGATCTCGGCGATAAGGCCATCATGCACGCCAAAGATGATGGCACGAGTGAGGTACGGTCGCTCGACGGGGTACTACTCTTCCAACCTGCTTGAAGTCCGAGCATATCCCGCCTCGCGTCTCACCGCCGCCGCCAAGACCCTGTAAGAAGCGCGGTCTGAGCTCAATTGTTTAGATTACCCTCCAACCTGCATAAGATCGACGATTGGAGGGCCACCATTCAGAGCCTCATCGGTTTCGCCAACGGTGACACTCCCCGGCAACCGAGCACGTCGAAGCCGCGGCAGGACGCCCAGACGTGAGCCGATCGCGACAAGACCGGTGGAGGTGCAACCACCGTGCATTCCCCGCCTCGAAGGCCAAGATCGCCGACTCACCGGATCAACCACGACACCGACTCTACGGCGTCATCAGATCCACGAGTTCGTCGCGATCAACGCCAAGTTCTTCAAGAACGACGACATCGAAGACGCCGCACCAAGATCGAAGGCCGGAGAGAAGCGCAGCGTCGGACAATACGCTGGGCCCACTGCTGACATGCATGCGCTTAAGGAACCAGCGACTTGCCAGACGCGTAGGTAGCCCTGCGTTACTCGTGAGCTGCGGCAAGTCCAGGGCCCAAGACAAAGAACTTGCCGATGTACCGGAGAAGTATGATGGCAGGTTGCATCCGTCGGAGTTCCTCAGCATCTACACCATTGCGGTGCAAGCTGCCGGGGGCGCGACGAGAAGATCCTTGCCAACTACTTCCCGCTGGTGCTCAAGCCTAACGTCAGATCCTGGCTCATGCACTTGCCGGACAACTCCATCTCTTCGTGGGCGGATCTGTGCCATCAATTTGTCGGCGCCTTCACAGGAGGCCACAAGCCCCATGGCCAGGAGAGCGATCTGCATCTGCTCGCCCAGAAGGAAGGAGAGCCTCTGCGCAAGTACATACAAAGATTCAGCCAAGTGCAGCGCAACATCCCAGATGTCCACCGCGCCGCGGTTATCAATGCTGCTCCATCGTAACGTCGTGAATCGCAGGATGAGGAGGAGATGGCGATGTGCAAGATCAGGGACGCCGATGAGCTATACACCCCGCCGGCTGAGATGCACGTCATGAGGAAGGAGGAAACTCCCCGGAGAGAACACAGGAGCAGGGGGGTCTGACAGTGAGGATGCCGCCCCAACAAGGAAAAACCGGAGGCGGAACAACAGGAAAAGGAAAGCTAAAGATGTGCTAGTTGTCGAGCAGTCCGGCAACGGAGGTGGCGCCGAGAAGGCCAAAGGTGGTAACTCCAGCGAGGCTGTGGTGGCCGCCGACAAGCAGGACGGCTCCGGCAAGCAGTACTGCAAGATCCACCGCACCAAGGGCCATGATCTCCAGACCTGCAAGAAAGTTGAGCAGCTCGTTGAATTGCACAAAGCTGAATACGAGCAACGCGACAAGGAGAAGGCCCAAGAAGGTGGTGGAGGATCCGGCAAGAAGCGTCCCGGTCGGGGAGGGCGCCGCGGCAAGGCCAAGCAGCGGCAAGGAGACAGGCCTCCCCGCGGTCGCGACAAGGATGAAGATGAAGACGATGACGAAGAATGGAGGATGATGAGGCCGACGAGCAGGAGTTTCAGAAAGCAACAGAGGTTCTGTGCGTTGACGGTGGTGCTTCTCTACATACTTCGCACCGCCAGCTCAAACAATGGGTGCGGGAAGTGAATGCAGCAGAACCACCAGTTGAGTCACGCAAGCCTCGGTGGTCTGAAGACGCCCATCATCTTTGATGTTGAGGATCACCCTGATCGCATAACTGCGGTCGGGTGCTTGCCGATGTTGGTTTCACCAACTATCCGCAACCTCAAGGTCACAAAGATGCTGATTGACGGCGGGGCCGGCTTGAACCTGATCTCCTCAGCGGTACTCAAGAAGCTCCAGATCCCCGACAGCGAGCTCGAAGAGACTGGTACTTTCCAAGGAATCAATCCGGGAAGGAGCAAGTCAAGGGAAGATCACATTGCCGTGACATTTGGCATTGAGCTGAACTTCAGATGTAGAAAGTTACTTTTGACGTTGTTGATTTCCCATTGCCTTACAATGGGATACTCGCCGCCCAAAGTTTCGCCAAGTTCATGGCAGCGCCTCATTAAGCATACAACGTGCTCAAGATGCCGGGTCCGATAAGGTCATCTCTGCCCTCGGCGACAAGAAGGATGCTCTTATCTGACCGATAAGATCTATCGGGAAGCAGCAGCCGCAACGAACACAAACCACTTGTCATTTGAAGCTCCGGGGAAGAAGAAGACAAAGTCCGCAAGAGCTCGATGCCCACTCCGCAAGCGCACTCTTCTGAGTGCTGCGCCACCGCCGAGGACCCACCATCGAGCTCCACCGCAAGTGTAAGAAGGCGAAGGCAGCTCCGCCAAAACCAAGAAAGTGGCCGCTAAGGAGGACGGACCGTGGTACCTTCACCATCGCTGCCACGCTGACCCTAAATAGGAAAGCGTGCTCGTTGTTTTCTCGCTGGGTGAATGTCGGCGTGTTTGCATGGCAACCATCCGACATCCCCGCGCTCCTCGTGAAAGTAATTGAGCACCACCTTGCTGTCCTGTCCTCACGCGCCCGCCAAGCGTAAAGTTAGAAGCAAGCAGTGGAGCGCCAAGAATTCATTGCTGAAGAGATCAAGAAGTTGGAAGCAGTAGGCCTGGTCAGAGGAGTGCTCCATCCAACATGGCTGGCCAATCCTGTAGTGTAAGTGCATCTAGTGCCCCTAAGTGATTTTGGTGTATTGAAGACTTATAGGTTAAGTAACTGATGCGTTTGTGAGTGTACACAGGTCTATAAGTCAATGAGGAGTTTGATATTTACAGAGAAAGTCGACCCCTAAAAATGAAGTTCTTCGACTGAAGACTTTGATATTCTGAAGACTTTCTGAAGACTTTGAAAGTGACGAAATTGGTGTGACCATGAAGACTTGATATTCATTCGAGGAATATGGTGCGTGAAGACTTTTGTTTTCGTAGTTTCATTTTCTCTTTCTTGAGTCATAGGAAACACCGTGATCGTTAAAGGGGTCGAGGAAATACTAAGGAAAAATTTCCATGTGATGCTCAACTCAAAATCTCTACACCTACCAATCCCTTCGAGTGAAGCCATTGAAATCTCATACAGCCTCAATCAAATTCTTCAAAGGATGAGACGCAGTTCTTCCGTCATCGATGACTTTGCTCGACTAAGGAGTTAGGAATTCGCCATGTAATTGCCTACACAAAGGAGGAACATGATAGCCCCGAGGACTTTGAAAGTCAAATTTCCGACTTTCTTTGTAGTGCGCTACCGCGGACCAAAATATCTTATCCACCTAACGGTCATATCATTGAAGGGCATTTATGTCTTATCATGTCGGGCTGCTCCCTAGGCTATAAATAGCCGCCCCCTACAACCACTAGTTGGTTGGCTGCTCCGAGAGAACTTGACACTTGTCATTTGAGAGCAACCCATCCTCTGAGGACTTTGAGCGAAAATCATCAAGTGAGGAAAATCCCAAAACCAAACCCACAAAACCCAAGTGATTGAGCATCACTGAAGAAATTGATCATGCATGGATCCGATTCTTGTTACCTTTGAAGACTGTGCTTCTTCCAGACGGTTAGGCGTCAAGGTCTAGAGCATCCAAGAGGAATTGTGGATCGCCGAGTGACCAAGTCTGTGAAGGTTTGGAAGTCACCTGAAGACTTACCACGAGTGATTGGACGAGGCCTGTGTGGTCTTAGTTCAAGGAGAATACGGTGAGGACTGGGTGTCCTGAGTTGCGGCTCGTAGACGGGTGTCCGGACTGTGTGTCCTCGAGTTTAAATACTCACCGCTTCCAACCAGACATACAACCGAGACAAAGAGCTTGAACTGGTTTACCAAATCATTGTCTTCACCAACCGATCGGTTCTATTTCCTCAACTCGCTCATTTCTCATTCTGTTGCATGTTGTTCATATCTCGTGCTTGAAGACTTTGATCAAGACTTTCACAAATTCCTCGCCTCAATTTCTTCACCTGCTTTGTCTTCATCTTGTTATCCTGTGTTTACGCTTCCTCGATTGCTCTAGTCTTCATTTCATTATGCCGACTATGTGTGTAATCTGTTATGTTTACCTCTCGAGTACTTATTCCGCTGTAAATAGTTCTTCGCTAAGGAATTTCTCACCGCAAATTCCTCGATGAAGAATTTCATAAAATCGCTTATTCACCCCCTCTAGTCGATATAACGCACTTTCAATTGGTATCGAGCAAGGTACTCCCTTGTTCGTGTGATTTTGGTTTAACCACCGGAGTTCTAGTTATGTCGACCGCAGTATGATCAAGGTCTCGCCGGATGTCCTACCTTTGATGGAACGGACTATCCCTATCGAAGAACAAGATGCGGATGCATCTTGAGGCAATTGATAATGATCTCCGTATGTTGTGGAAAATGGTGTCCCCATCGCTACTCCCTCACCGAACGCCACCGATGTGAAGAGATTCAAACAACTCGATTCTCAAGCGAAGAATATCATATGTGGCCATCGAGCAAAGGACAAGATGGAAAAGTGAGTGCTTTGGAAACCGCTAAGCTTATATCGGGATAGGCTATCCAAAGTAAATGAAGGAGTTTCAACTCAGCGTGACTCTCGAGTCGATGTTCTTCAGAATCTCTTCAACCGCTTCAAAAGACTCGACAATGAAAATGTTCAACAAACCTTTGATCGCCTCACTGACATCTCAAATGAGCTTCAAGCCCTCGTGCCATCGACATCATCGACCATGAAGTAGTGAAGAAACTGCTAAGATCGCTTGATTCATCATTTGATACTCGGGACCGATGATACAAGAGCGCGTCGACTACAAGTCACTTGATCCCGCCGATATCCTCGAAGGCTTAACACTCACGAGTTTCAGCCTTGCTGAAAAGAGAGATCTCTATGGCTCAAACTATGGCAAACCACGGCCCTCAAGGCTAAGGTTGTGTCTCGACCAATGTGAGGATTCTGTAGTAGCCTTGGTGATCCCAAGAATCGAGCCAGATCTAGCACTCCTTGTGAAGAAATTCCGAAATTCACAAGACGTGGTCGCTGGAAAACCCTCAAGGGAAGTGATTCTTCATCCAAGGACTACAAGAGAAGACTTTGCCATAAATGCAAGAAGCCTGGTCACTACATTCAAGATTGTCCTCGGGGGAAAAGGAAATGAAAAGAAGAAATACAAGGACTACAGCTCTGATGAAATGAAGAAAAGAAGAAATCATCAAAATCTTCGCCTTCAAAATCATCAAAGTCTTCATCTCACAAGAAGGGCAGCTCCAAGAAAGCTCGAGCATTCATTGGCAAGGAAATGGACTCGTCAATCGAGGAAAATGATGAAGAAGAAGAGTCCAAGAATCTGAGTCCGTGTGGCGAGTCCGGCGTTGCTACTTCTTTTGTCGCAAGTCCATCTTCAACATCAAGAAACCGACTTCACCGACAAGCCCGATGAAAATAATGATGGCTACGCCCCACCTATTGCTTCATGGCAAAAGCAGCTAAGGTACTCAAATACAACTCCTCGATTCTAGTGAAAATGAATCGATGAGGATCTTAAGCCTAGCTACTCTAAACTTGCTAAAATTGCTGTGAAACAACAACGGCCCTTGAAAAGATTCAAAACATGCTAGATAAAAGTGATGATATGTTGGGTGAAGAAATGGATCGACTAAAGCCCCGATCAAAATCATCGAGACTTCACCTAAGTATGATAACCTTCAAGGTCATCATAACTCCTCTTGTCCGATCATGAGAAACTTTCTTATGAATTTCTTCAAGAGAAGCAAGACAATGAGAAGCTTTCTCTTGAAGCTATTCAAAGAAAGGAAGATCTTGAAAAGCTAAGAGTATGTTATGAAGATCTTCGTAGGAGCGCGATTCATTACTAGCTCAACAAATCAGCGCTTCGTGAAGAATTTGTTCCTCCATGCTTAAAGTGCATTGAACGTGAATTTGCTAATTCTTCACCGAATGTTCAAATGCTTCAAATGTTACAAATTCTTCATCCGCCTCATATCACTAATTCCTCATCCGAGGACTTTGCTAGTATCATCGACAATGCAGGGTTGAAAGAATTGTACATGATGTGCATGTACAAAAGCCTCAAAGGGCATCGACACTTTGTGATGTGCTCAAAAGCAGATCCTCAACGAAACCCTAGGAAAGAGGGTATTGCCTTTGAGAGGAAACTCAATGCCGATGGAACATATTGGAAGCCTAAAGAAGATCCCAAAACCTCATGGGTTGCTGCAAAGGGACCTCCAGTTGATCCATCTAACTTATCTGGCTTTACATGTGAATCCCCTCATTCTTCTGATGAGTCATTTGACTCTAACTATAAACTGGTCAAAAATGAGAATGGTGAAGTATTTGCTAGATATGTTGGCACTAACTGTAGGAACGGTTCCCCTATGAAGAAAATATGGGTTCCCAAAAGCTATGTTGAAAGTCTTCAGGTGAATGTCCTCATGACACCACCAGTGAAGAACAGGAACCCCAGATCAAATTCTTCATATGGACCAAATTCTTCATATGGATCAAAGTCCTCATATGATTATCATCGTGCTAACAAATCTGTCTCACAGGGTAAAGCTAAGGGCTATGAATATGTGCATTATTCTTCAAACCATTATGTTCATAAGTCCTCGAAGAATTATTCTGCTTATTCATATGCTTACCCTAACCCCTCCTATGCTAAGCTTAAATGGTTTGGCATCTTTGCCACCTTTCTCACATGGTGCTCGCAGGATGATGAACTCTTTGCCACCCTCCGATGTGGGTGGTGAAGAAAAGAACTAATCATTTCTGCAGGGTCAGGTCTCCGCACGTGCTCGAACGTCTCAAGAATTTGGGGACCCGACAAAATGCTCGAAGGACGCAGCGAATCATGATGAAATGAATCTTCATTTCACACGCCCTCATATCGCTATATCTGTTTATCGCTTGATGAAATTCATCTCATGAACTTGATATCATATTCTTCATCGATGAAGCATATGAGATTGTAAGTTACACTAATTCATCTGCAGGATGATCAACCCAAAACCACTGAATGGGTCCTCGATAGTGGGTGTACAAATCACATGACTGGTGACAAGAATCTATTGATGGATGCTCCTTTATCACCGCCACCTCAAGCATATCATATTCACGACAAAGGCAAAAGTCGTATTGGGTCTTGGTAAGGTTGCTATCTCTAAGGATAAGCACATGGACAAAGTCATGCTTGTTGAGTCCTTAGGATACAATCTCATGTCGGCCTCAATGCTTTGTGATCTTGATATGGTTGTTGTCTTTGGCAAATATCGCTGTGTTGTGATTATGGAAACCGACAATTCCAAAGTCTTCAAGGCTTTAGGAGAGGAGATCTCAGATATTGTTGATTTCTCTACAGACCACAACCAGCCATGTGTCTACTTGCAAAAGCTTCGTATATGGCTATGGCATCGACGACTTGGTCATGCAGCATGAGGAATTTGAACACGCTATGCGAAGAAGAAGCATGTCATTGGCATTGAGAATGTCAAATTCTCAAGGATCACTTATGCGAGCATGTGAAGCGGAAAATGACCAAGGCCAAGCATCCAAATAAGACTATCATGACCACTACTCGTCCATTCAATTGCTTCACATGGACCTCTTCGACCTAATCATTATTCAGCAAATACTAATGATGCATCTCTATATGGTTTTGTCATTGTTGATGATTATTCTCGATATACATGGGTACACATTGTTACTTACAAACATGAAGTGCGGGAAGTCTTCAAACGATTTTCCTCGAGGGCTTCAACCAACTTTGGTGTGAAGATCAAGCATATCGAAGTGACAATGGAACCGAAGTTCAAGAATTCTGGTCTTGATGCCTATCTTGATGAACTTGGTATTACTCATGAATTATCTCGCCCTTATACTCCTCAAAAAATGGCGCGTGGAGCGCAAGAACAGGACTCTTGTTGAGATGGCTCGACTATGCTTGATGAATACAAAACGCCTCGGCTTTTTGGATTGATGCAATTGACACTCCGCCACATCATCAACAGAGTATATCTTCACAAATTCTTCAAGAAGACCGCATATGAGCTCCTCACTGACAAGAAACCCAATGTGAGTTATTTCAAAGTCTTCGGTGCTAAATGTTGGATTAGAGATCCTCACCACAACTCTAAATTTGCACCAAAGCACATGAAGGTTTTATGCTTGGTTACGGAAAGGACTCGCACACCTACGGTCTTCAACATTGTTCTTCACAAGATTGTCGACATCAGAGATGTGCGGTTCGATGAAACTAATGGCTCGCAAAGAGAGCACCTACCTTCGTGTTAGATGAACCAGCACCGAGGATGCTATCAAGCACAAGGCAACCGAGGATGTCATTCCTCATCAAGAATCTGTGAAGAATTCATTCTGTTCGTGAAAACGCCGAGCTGATGCACTCAAGAACATGATGAGGAAATTGGTGTCAAGAAAATGCTGATCAAAATCCTCAACGACATCCAACTCATCCTCGCTGCTGCAAAAAGAAGTGCAAGTGGAGAAGATCATCGATGACATCAGCGCACTGTGTCCTCTCACCCGCTCAAAAGCCTCACACTTATCTAACTTTTGTGGGCACTATGCTTTTGTCTCTATCTCAGAGCCCACTAAGGTAGATGAAGCATTTCGAGCCGAGTGGATTCAGGCTATGCAAGAAGATTTACATCAGTTCGAAATGAACAATGTCCGGAATTGGTCAATCGCCTGCATCCTCGCAAGCATAATATCATTGGCACAAAGTGGATCTACCGCAACAAGCAAGATGAAAATGGCCTTGTTGTGAGGAATAAGGCACGACTAGTAGCTCAAGGCTACACACAGTCAAGGAATTGATTTCGATGAAACTTTTGCACTGTTGCTAGACTTGAGGCTATTCGTGATTTTACTTGCATATGCTAACCATCATGATATCATCTTATATCAAATGGATGTGAAAGTGCATTCCTCAATGGTAAGCTTGAGGAAGAAGTATATGTTGCTCAACCCCCAGGTTTTGAAGATCCCAAGAATCTTGACAAAGTCTTCAGACTAAATAAGGCTCTCTATGGCCTCAAGCAAGCCCCTCAAGCGTGGTATGATACACTGAAGGAATTCTTCGTGAAGAATGGCTTCACACCCGGTTCACTCGATCCTACTCTATTTACTAAATCATATGATGGTGAACTGTTTGTGTGCCAAATATATGTTGATGATATTATCTTTGGCTGTACTAACCAACGATATAGTGATGAATTTGCCTATATGATGAGTGAAGAATATCAAATGTCTATGATGGGAGAGTTGAAATTCTTCTTAGGTCTTCAAATTCGCAAATGACAAGAATGGCATATTCATATCTCAGAGAAATACCTCAAAGATGTACCGAGGAAATTCGCATGCAAGATTGCAAAGGCGCTAAAATTCCTATGCCCACAAATGGTCATCTATGCACTCGATGAAAATGGTATTGACTTCGATCACAAGGTATACCGCCCATGATTGGTTCTTTATTGTACCTATGTGCATCTAGGCCAGATATAATGCTTAGTGTTTGCATGTGTGCCCGATTTCAAGCTGCACCAAGGAATCACACCATAAGGCTGTGAAGCATATTCTTCGATATCTAGCTCACACACCAACACTAGGATTATGGTACCCCAAGGGCTCGCTTTTGATCTCATTGATATTCGACTCGACTATGCTTTGGTGATCGTGTGGACCGCAAGTCAACATCCGCACTTGTCATTTCTCGACGATCTTTGGTCCGTTGGTCCTCGAAGAAACAGAATCGTGTATCACCGCTCATCATCAAGCTGAATATATTGCTGCTGGGTCATGCAGTGCTCAACGCTGGATGAAGCAAACCTCAAGGACTATGGCGCCAACGTGAAGAATGTGCCTCTCCTCTGACAACGAGAGTGCCATCAAGATTGCTCACAACCCAGTTCAAAGACTCAAGACTAAGCACATCCAGATTCACATCATTTTCTTCATGATCATGTGTTGAAGGGCTATATCTCCATCGAGCATGTGAAGATCAAGAACAGCTAGCTGATATCTTCACCAAGCCCTTGGATGAGAAGAGATTTAGCAAGTTGCGTGTGAGCTAAATATCTTAGAATCTTCGAATGTTCTTTGAAAAGGACACACATCCTAACCCTTATGCATAATTGATGACTTAGATGTGCAACACATGAAGAAACGTTGTTCCTCAATCAATGAAGAATAACACTCTAAGTGTGAAGAAATCAATGAAGAATTTGATTCTCGTAACCCTACGACAATTGTACGCTGTGTCCTAAATCATCATTCTTATAATGTGGGCTACGCCACCACAAAAGTTGAAAATCTTCAATTTGAGTTTTTTCTCATTTTGAAATTCCTCATTTTCAAAATCTTCAACTTTGCAAAATCTTCATGTTTCGTCGTATTTCTTCATTGGCTATATATATATGAGTTTATGTCCTCTACAGACATTCACTTATTGCTATTTCTTCAAGTTGCGATTTACTGCTAAGTGAATGTGATCGGACCCTTCCTCTATGCTATACTCAATCCAATCTATTCACAAATTCTTCATGTGTGTTCGATTGAAACTCGCTCAAAGTCTTCACCGGTCCTTGACAACCAAGAAATTGCGAACGAAACTTTTAACAAATCTTATCAAAACTTTCGGTTTTACCGCTCAAACCGCTCCGCATCCCACGATGTATTAGTTTAATCACCCACGATCTTACACGATCCCATCCGCACAGTACGTGGGTGACACACGTCGCGTGAAGGAGAAAGGGCAGGGGCATGTTCGTCCAAAATCTTGAGCGAGCAGTTTTTCACCGTGGCTATAAATACCCCTTTACCCTCCTCACTTCATTTACTCCGCCGATCCTGCCTCTCGCCGAGCTCTCCTCAAACCCTAGCGCCGCTACTCCATCACCGCCCGGTGAGGAAAAGCTTCATCGCCTCGACCTCATCGCCGTCAGATACTCGCGGTCATGAAATCTTCACTCCGCCGCCGTAGCCGTCTTCCTCTGCCAAGTTAGGGCGTGGGAGATCTAACGTGAAACGCCTCTGATTCATCTCTGTTTCGTCGTGTTCTTGATTCGGGTAATTAAAAGTCACTTTTATTACTCGCGTTGATTCTCAAATCTTTCGAAAATCTTCAAAGGTGTTTTACTCTTCAAAATCTTCACATATGAACACCTCACACACTATATGTTCTTGATTTATCTCCTAAGCATTCATTTCTTCAAGATTCCTCAATTGTGCGGATTTTGAATCTGACAACTCTGGAACCTAAGGCTAAACGCTTAGTGAAATTCCTCAAGGCTCAATCGGTCAAATTCCTCAAAACTTGCTTCTTTTGAAAAATCTTACGAGAACGATATGACCTCTCCAAATTCCTCGCACCTACACTCTGCTCACTGGTACTCATGTCCACCGCTGAATCACTAGGTTCTCATCAACTTAACTCATTTGCAGCTTCCTCGAAGAAAAATTGCATACTTCTTCAGAGTGCTCTATTGTTCAAATTCCTCACTTGAAGAAAATGGCGTAAGGCAAGAGACCTCGAAGGGAGGAAAGAAACCGAAGTCATGATTGCTTTTGAAATTCCCGAGGAAATATACAAGGACTATCTGCACTTTTGATGAATCAAATTTGGCAAGGAGACCAAGAACCAGCGATAAGTGCGATACAGAGAATAGAAAGGAGATGGGCACGAGAATGGCGAGAATACCGCTATGTCACTCCTAAGTACATGAGGAAATTCGCTGAATCCTCCATGCCCAAGAGCTCCTCGCGCACTGCCAGTCGCTGATCCCACCAAAGATCAAGCGTGGTGAGGACTTTCTGAAGAATGGTCCAGCGCCAAGCCAAATTGGCAAGACAGGCCAAGGAGGCGGTGAGGAAATTCAATGAGGATCTGCTGCTGCTGCTGCTGCCGAGCCCTCGGTCAATCGAGGAAATCAATGCCAAAGAAGCACGTGCACGCAAGCCAAGTGCTTCACCGGTCACGCCCTCACGGCCTAGTTCCTCACCGCCCTCACGGCAAATTCCTCAGACTCTTTGCTCATTCAAAATCCTCAAGAGCTCCCTCCAAGTCCTCAACACACTGCATCTTGCAACTTGTCAAAGGACTCAAGGATTCTCCATTGCTTCTGGTGTTTCAGCAAGTTCCTCAGCTGCACCAATGTCCTCAACAGGTCCCACTCTGCTGAAGACTAAAGCAACTGCTGGACGCGGTCCTCGGCCAAGTCCGAAAAAGAAACAGGTTGCATTCAATGTTCCCTCTGATGATGAGGCCTCTGATGAAGAACTTGAAGAAATCATCAGAGACAGACTGACCAAGGCCGCTAGAGCCAAAGGAACAAGTGTACCTCTGCTTTTGGATCCGAAGAAGATCCTAGACTTCATTGACTGTGGCATCAGGATCCACACTCCTCTTCCGGATCGCCATCGACTCGGGTCAAAGTCACATCTTGAACCATTTCATCGCCAAGAGAAATGGAAATTTGAAAAGGCTCGTGAATTGAAGAGAGCAAAAGCAAGAAAAGAGAAGCTTCGAGGAAAAACATCATCAACTTGTCTCTGAAGAACTTCTTAAAGCTCAATCAAATCCAAGCACTCAGCAAGGATTTTGATGCTTACAATCTTGATTGGCAAGGAGCCAAGGTGAGATTCGTCACACTCGACGAAGAAAATGTCATTATTGCAGCTCCATCGCAACA